>OU426919.1:10980379-12230379 GCA_911387795.2 Apamea monoglypha | reverse complement strand
CCGATTGTAACAAGATCCCAGTCTATCATTATAATATCACTCGATCACTCGACCGTACTGCATCAATTCTGCACGAAGTCTGGACGGAAATAGTAGACAAGCCACGCGGCCTCGGCTGCGCCTCGCGCCGTCGCGCTGCGCCTCGCGGCGTCGCGCTGCGCAGCGCCGCTCTCGCACGCGCGCGGACCGGCGAAGTACCGCTGCGTCGCGATGCGTCGCGCTACGCCGCCCGCGAGGCGTCACGAGGCGCAGCGCTGCACCGCGCAACGTATTCTGAACTCTCAAAATGGAATGTGTACCTTTTCGTGTAGAAAATAAAGTATATTTTAAGTCACTCTTTTAAAGTTTGCGCGCAGCGTCGCGTCGCGTCGCGTCTCGGTGTGAACTGACCCTTATTGCATAGATTTCCATACGTTCTAGTGTCGCGGCCAATTTGTCCATCGTCCGCTCTGCGCTTAAATTTTGTGGAGTTGGCCATCGAGGCACCGGAACCACTTCAAAAGGAAAACGTATTATGTATTTGGTAATAATGGTAATAAAACAAAATTTTGTAATATCAATTTATTAACTTTTAATGATTGTAACAATTTATTTATCACGATTTGTCTTTACAACGCGATCAGATCTGGGGTCTACAAAATATACATTTCGTGAAAAAGTCCATCTAATTTATGGCATCAAACTGAAATAAGGCAAATTAAACCTACATAAAGAAGATTTTAGCTGCCCTGTGTAATAGTTATCTTACAGCATTATTATTAAGACAATGCTATCGAATTATTGCTTTGTCACACGGTATGATGCCATAAAATAAATCTCAAAAATTAACTAAATAAAATATGTCTAAAATTCATGTTAAAAGTTAACATCATTGACAACAAGTGTACCATGTAGGCGTTTCCGGTTACCACTCGTTAAAAACAATTTTTGTACTCAGCATCTGCATTACACTATTCTTTTCATTAAGTACGAATTTCTTAATATTTCACGATTGTAGACACAACTGGGATATCTCACTTAGTGTCCGACCAAAGTTCGGTTACGGCCTGTTTACGCCAAATAATCTGAAGGCCAATCTCGTAATTTAAAATGTCCAAAATCTAGTCGCAGTCTCATCTCAGCGACAAACCAATGTCAAAAACTTGTCAAAATGTAGGGAAATTAAAAGTATTTTTTGACAGATTGAGACTGAGATCAGACTGTGAACGGTCTTAAAATTACGAGAATTGCCCTCAAGTTTCGGCCGAAAATTGAAGAGGTCGGTTTCGGTTTCGGTCGGTCACTAACTCACTACAATATTTACGTATATAGCCTTCGTTTATTAATTTGAACTATTGTCTATGATACTGATTTGTTTACTGGCATTGGCGTAACAAAACTGGAGCCTTGAACTAACTCGAAATGATTTTATAAACAACAGTACAATAGAAGATGGAACTTATGTCAGGCTCATTAAAGATCAATATTCATTAACGCCAACGATTTCTTTACTCATTTACTAAGACGGCAGGAGCTAAACGCAACATCATGTTACAATTTAGTACAAAAACCACATCGATACGAACAGAATATTTAAAATTCATACAAAAATTTGAGCCATGCGCGGTGTTCAGTCTGAGAACGTTCATTTAGCACCATGTTGCCTTACAAATAATTCTATACGTACAGCTAAAAGGTCGATAATATCGCTATCATAACTACGCAAAAAAAGGGAATGATGCGATATGGTAAACTCGTGTTAATCGTAACTTAAACTGCGATTAGTTTATTAAACTAGCAAATGATTTACAAACGCGGCGTTTCAGAAAACATCGGCCGTTACAAAGATATTATTTAGTTACGTACAAAGATATTATTTAGTGTGGATTTAGTGGTCAACCGACGGTCAGCGTTGACATCTCTGATTTATATGGTCTCGCGCTGGCTGACCGTCGCGCGTCGGTGCTACACGATACACGTCCATTTGTCGTCAGCGTCTTGGTACGCGTGACGAACGGTACGCGATCGCCGTAGCCTGAGGCTAAGCGCATACAGCGATCCGATTTTTTTAAATCGCATGTTCATGCAAAATAAAATCGCGACTGATATTATAATTTTTCAAAAGATATTATTTACCGTAGTGCGCGGGCTCTAGTATATTGGTATTGTACACAAGTTGGCGGTAATTTTCTGCAACGATTATATTTCGTGCTGCACGCTTATCTTTATAAACGCAGTACATTTCATGATGGGAGTCATAAAAATAGAACTACATGTAAACGGTTAAGTTCGCTATGCAATAAATCATTTGCAAGTTTTCGTAAAATATATACACGATGGTATAGGAACACTAGACATTTCCCGAAACGCCGTAAACACTACAATAATCACAACATAACTGAGCGCTCATCTTTCTGGACGACAGTACAACTGAATTTGAAGACAAAACAAATGATATGGGACATAAAACAATATTTTAAGGCTACGTACGCATTGACAGGAGGTTTGCTTATCGCCTAGAGCTTAGCGAGTCACATTGCGATTTGCGAAGTAAAACGATCTTCGCAACCTGCCGAACAAACCTTACTGCACGCTTGGCGCCTTAGCAAGTCGCCTAGCGTCTATGTATGGATGTTAAGTCACTAGGCTCTAGGCGCTGAGCAGGCCACCTGTCAGTGCGTACGTAACCTTAACGTTTACAAGTAAATGATATATCATTTACTTATCATTTATTTGATATAACATTTACATGCTATAGCATACACGAAACAAATACATAACCAATGTCAAAAAAATGTGGAAACAAACAACTTCATGAACAGTTAACTTTGTAAAAATATGTTCAATTTACAATTGAAACTAGTCACAGGATTAAAAAGCAAATTAAAACACGCATTAGGCAGTCATCAGTTATAAAATATAAATAATTTAATATGAATATAGTAAAAAAATAATTTGAAGACACATTGTTACTTTGTGATCTTTTAAAGATAACTAAAATACGTTTGCACAAAATAAGGGTTCCCAGCTTGACCCTTCTTAAAAGATAAAAATAAGATATTCGTTATTATTTTACAACCTCGAATAAAAAATATAGTAAAAAGAAAACAGGACTGGAGTTCACAAAAGGGGCAATTGGATTGCACAAGACAACATTCCAAAAACTGACAAAACATACTAAAATGTCTTTACACAATATATTTTAAAATAAATAATTATACAAATACGTGGTCTAATTTCTAGACAGGTGAAGTCGATAATAATCTAAATATACAAAATAAATGTCTTACATTCTCTTGTATAATTTTCTTTCTACATGCAGTAAACACACAACATAGTCTAGCTTTCCAAGAATGAAATCCGTCATCAAAAGACAATTTTACAAAATAAAATATAAGATTGATATACGAGCTAGTAACTACAAACACAAAAATTTGCTAATCAAATAACAAAAGTCAAACACATTGTTAAGGCACCTGTCCTACCGTCGCCGATGAGAAAGCGACTAGCTCGACTATTTTCCCGGTCAGGAGACGTACAAAAGTTGTAGGTCCCATGTAGAGAGAGATACACATATATTAATTTGATCAAGGATTCTTTCTCCACTAGTTTGTCGCAGCGAAAAGCTATCAAAAGAAATACTCGCTCAGCGACGCTCGCTTGGCGGGCAGAACACTCGCTTGGTACATTCTACTCCTTCATAGCCCAGCGACAAAACTACCCGAACTACACACTCGCTCCTCGTCGGTCGCCAACTCTTTTCTAGTTGCTATCTCTACTAGCTTTTCGCTAATCGCCGACAGTGTTGCCTAAAATTGACATAATTTTGCCAGTCTATTAGCCATTTTTTGTTGGTTGAGGGACTTTCAATAATGTGGTGTATATCGATTTAATATCCCCTTGTATTTTCGCATCTATGAAGTGTGTTTAATTCATGTAGTTATGATTGAAACAAATTTTTAATAAATATAGTTTACAATCATAATAATATTTCGTCCTAACATAGATTAGGCCGTGATATAAGGGCTTTACATGTGACATTTGACATAGCAAGACACATACTCAGAAATAAATATCGTTCAAACGGGTTGAAAAACGGAATTTAAGTACATAAATAGTATAACAAAATTCATGTATGAATCAAAACTACTACTAAATGTGTAGCCAAACTGTGACAAACGTGCAAGAAATCATGATTTTAGGGGGAAAATCAAACAATGAAGAAAAAAAATGACGCTCAGTCAAATTTCAACCGAGTTTACAACACAGCTGTGACGAAGCGCGCTGTTAAACTGACATTTAACTTAAATACTATGGTCACCAAAATTGACATTATGAGGTAAAGCGTATTTTTTTTTTTACTGGACTTATTTCGTAAACAAAATGGAGTAATAGGATAACAATTTTGAGAAAACTTATGAGCTTTTATGGTTAATCTATACATATAAATAAAAATGAGATGCTGTTCGTTGGTAAGCGCATCACTTGAGAAAGGCAGCCGATTTCGAATAAGATTAATAAGGGAAACAAAGAAAATGTTGCTCGGAAATTCGAAAACTAAAAGTGCTATTTTCTATGGACAGGACAACGTCTTTCAGGTCAACGAGTTCGGACTAATTTTCGAGTTTAGTTTAATGGGAATATTAAGTAGCTGTTCCTACTAACATAAATTGTGTGATTTACGCAAAAATACCTTATTTAGTACCATTTTTGTTTACCAAATAAGAAAGGTAAGAAAAAATACACTGTAAATATTAATACTAACGGTTATCTTTACTGGCCTTAACCACGTTTTTGGCCTCTACAATTGACTTTTAAACTAAGAAACGAAAACATTTCTTTATTAGGCCGCACAATTTATTAATTTTTCTATTACTCTACAAGAATTTATTTTAGAAAGCTCAACTTAAAATATGGAAACGGAGATATTTAATTCCAAAATATTTAACATTTTGATAGTTTTGATTTTTTATAGTACAAAATAGGAAGGTACAGTTCATACTTAACTTGGCACTTTAGTCTTGGTAGGTTTTTGAGAGATTTTCTATAAAAATATTGTTGCCATTTACTACAACAAGAGAAAAGACGAAATAAAAAATAAGGAAACTTTGCCGTCGAATAAGATCATACGGTATAACGTCAGTATGTCAAAAACCTTGTTTTCCCGTTGACAGCTCCGATTTTATACCATCTTCTTATTGCTTATGAAAGTAAGGGACAGCAATACTTTCCAGAATAATCTCCGATCTACGGAATTGTGACTCGTAGATACCACATTGCTTCCTGAGTTTCTCACTAAAAACCTCTCAAAAATTCCTAAAAATACCTTTCAACTTTGTACCAAAAAACTTTCATCAAACTCTTACCATACACGCTTCGTTCAGCTGTGCCTCATCGAATTCTACCGCGACGTGTCCAATTGACGTCACGCAGGCGTTTTGGCTTTCTTACCGAAAGGCAGGTGTATGCGACGTTTGCGTGGCTTCGGTAATCCTTCGTCGTCCATTAGGGAGGAGTCTGTTGATTCCTCTTCGGGTGGCGTGTTGCTTGAGGGTGTTGGGGCATCTGGAAGGCGGGAATGGTGAATAAGTTGGGATATAGTTTGAGATATTTTTTTAACCCCCGACACAAAAAGAGGGGTGTATACGTTTGACGTGTCTGTGTGTGTCTGTGGCATCGTAGCTTCTAAACGAATGGACCCGATTATGATGCGGTAGTTTTTTGTTTGAAAGCTGACGTGATCGAGATGGTTCTTAGCTCAGACCCGTTTCAAACATAAGTTTATAAAAGAATAACAGTAAGTGGGTAAAGAATAAAATAAGTTATTGACTAGTAAACTTCTATGGTTATCTGCAATACCAAAGGATTAAATACAGGGTGACATGGGACATGAACGCGCAAACTGTACCCATGAATCGACATGTCCCTGCCAACCCGTATACAAAAAAAGATATATTGTCTTCAACTAACCTTCAGTTAACGGCTTCTGTCTTGTAAAAGCATTCCTAGGCGGCGGTCTCGGGTCATCTACGGCCAACGCCACGACGTCAGTACTGCGCGAGCGCATGATGGGCGCGGCGAGCGGCCGGCGCGGCGGCGGCAGGGGGGTGCCCCGCAGCGACGCGCGCAGCTGCGGCTGCGACAGTGACGTCACCGCACGGGACAGCTCCACCGCACGGGAGAGCTCGCCTTCGTTTGACCAGTTTACACTGGAAAGGAAAAAGTTATTTGATTAGAAATAACGTGATAGTAAAAATGTCGTGGAATTAGTAAGTGTATAGGTACTAAATGTAATGTAAGTGAAATGTTTTTGATTGTATGTATTATTTTTTTTGTCTCCTTTACTATTTCACACGCTGTCTACATCTCTGTATCTATTTTCCTGTCTCGGGTGTGCTGGAAGAGATTTCTTGTGAAATAAGCATCACATCTGTACCTATTTTTTCTGTTCTGTTTTTCTTGTCTGTTTATATATGTGTGTACATAAATGGAAAATAAAAAAAATAAAAATAAATAAATAAATCTTTCATTTGTAGCGAACAATGGCGCTAGCCCGTTTGAACCAGTATCATATACAAAACTGACATTGTAACTTTCTTATGTCTTACTACATATTATATGTTTATATATTTTTGTATTATGTATTTATTTAAGTATACTTATGTAATTGTTTTGCATTATATGTGTAGGTATATATAATATTTTAGTTTTAGACTTCACACTTATTTTTCTCTTCTTGTTCTCACTCACTATTGTCACTACATTTCTTTTTTACTTCTCCTTTCGCAGGTCTGCAGAAAGAAATTTCTTAAGAAATAAGCAGTACCTTTGTACTCATATTTTCATATGTCATATCCCTATGTATTTTACTGTGTATACATAAATAATAAAATAAATAAAATACTTTTTTGAACTCCTTACAGTAACCTCAAGAAAGCGTCTTCGTAGAACACAAAGCATACTCATACTTTGTGTTCTACGAAGACGCTTTCTGCGAAACGGCAGTGAGGTACTCCTCACTGCCGTTTGGTGCAGACGCCAGCAGGTCAAGCTACCAAATTTTCCCAATCAACCTTGTACAGACGCCAGCAGGTCAAGCTACCCGAAACTGTCAAATTTTCCCAATCAACCTTGAACCTTAATGCTTTTGCGATAAAGTTGAAAATCTATTAAATAAATTTGACAGATTGTAGTAGCTTGATGTGCTGCCGTCTGCACTGACATAATAAATCTCATACATTTTGACGTTGCTCATATTCTAACAAATGTATAGGAGATTAACCAATATATAACTGCAAACACAGTTTCATAGTATTTAGCAATAAAAAAGGTAATTTTAACTTACTTGTCACCCCCCAGTATGAACTGCACTTGGTCTTTGTTCCGTTCATCAGCGGGACTCTTGCGCAGATCGTTGTACGACGCTCTCGCGCGGTACTCTTCTAAAGCGACTCGCTTGTCCTCCGCTCGCCGCTCGATACGCTCTTCTTGACGCCGCTCGCGAGCTTCTTGAGCTAAGCGTTCTTCGAGCTGTAATCTGGAGAATAATATGGTTTTATTACATGAAAAAGGTTATTTTCGGCCTTAGATTGGTGGGTCATAGGTACGAATTTAGTTTTTCCAGGACTGCACAACTAAAAAATTGGATCAGAGAAAGTTTTCAATCCAAAACTGTAGCTTCAGTACGATCTGTCAAAAGGCCAGTTATAAACACTAAAAAATTAAATTAAACCAAAACTACGGTACCCGCGATATATAAAACTTTGTCAACTTGGGGAGCGTCCATTATTTCGCCCCCCAGTCCCCCCTGGTGAGATGTCGTGAGATTTAGCTCGACCCCCTAATCTCACGTGAGATTTTTCAAAATGTGAATTTATAGTGTAAATGCGTTGGATTTATTCTAAACAAAAAAAAAAAAACAATAATTTGCTCAATACATTTATTAGACTAGTTAAGACTAGTATTTAAGATTACTTAGAAAATAGGTGACAGTGAGGATTGGACAATACTTAAATCGTAAAGGGTTTAGCCGTCCTTCCATAAGCAAACTGCCCCCGATAGGAACCTATATCGTAACCTATGTTATATTGTAGAGGGTACTAATAGTAGTTCATCGCGTAGATATTAGCTCTATATCTTAGGTAATTGAGGAGCTATTTGAAAAAAAGTGTCCGGAGACGACTTTTTTTCAAAGTGATATATCTCTGTTGATTTCAAAGCTACAAAAATAAAACCAATTCCAGTGTTTATGGTACACTTTACAGTTTATTTTATATAAATTTTCATGAGCCAAGCTTAAATAAAAATATTAAAAAAATGCAAATAATTTTTTTTTTATTGATTTCTATCAGATCGAATTGAATTACCACTTTGAAAAAAATATATAATAATTGTCTATACCTTGCCTAACAGCATGCCAAGTTTCATTAAAATCCATAAGGTGCAACATGATGAAAAAAAAAATAAAAGTAAGTGGACCACCTTATGACCACTTTGTTGATGCTTTTAACTTTTAATTTTTCAATTATCTAGTATTTAATTAAATCGTATTACATATTTGATTTTTCAATATTGAGCATGAAAGGTTTAAAAGAAAACGGAAGGATATTTTCTCAGTAATAGTTAAATCCATATTAATAAAAAATAGCTTTTATTAGTCATCGTCACTATTTTCATTAATTACAACGTGATCTTTATTTATAGAAAAAACACTGGATAATATTTCTGCTGGGCGAACTATATGCGATTTATATCTTGCATTTGATAAATAATATATAATTGCTGCCACGTGAGAGCAACACCCAACTGTTCGATTTCCATTTGCACAGTTACAGCAATAACGCTGAATATCTTCGTGGCTTTTTCCATTGGGGTTGTAGTCAATGTAACATCTGTAGGTTTTGTGGTGTCTTTAGCCTATCACAATATTTTGTCGATCTACTTTTATAGTGACTAGATTATCAAAGTACTCGCGCGTGCATGTTCCTACATGATCACAGTGCATAGTCGTGGTACGCTTTCGCTGTTATTATTTGCGCAGTTTTACAAATTCCTAATTCAGGGACGTATTGTTTGTTCATGTTTAAAAATATATATATAATAACAAGTGAATGCAGTGAATAAACCAGTGACCTAAAAATATATCGGCTATGTCTGGGAAATGTAATAATTGTGCCTTTATATTGCGGAAGACTGGAAAACGAAAGAAAACATTGCAAACCGAAGATGAAGTACGTAAATACAACGTTCCTCAAATGAAGATACTCAAAGTTGGAGATGTTCTGTGTCATAAATGTCGATTAATTCCGTATACTAAATCACCGGCTACTGACGACACACGCCACAGTTCTAATGAAGACTTGATGATACTCCCGTTAAAAAGAGTAGTTTCAACTCATAAGTATTGTATTTTATGTGGCTCAAAATCTAATATTAAAACGATACCAATAGAAGCTCGATATCAATCTTTTGTTAAACGAAGAATTTTCATTCCGAATGGAGATCGTTGTTGCTCACAACATTTAATAAAAAACAAGTTTTTTGAAGACGAACTGTCACGCTTGCGCATTCACTCCAATTACAGTGTTTTATCTGCAAAAGAAATCTCAATATTTTTAGATTTACTTTCAGAAAAAGTTAACGCTACTTCGTTCAACGAAATAGGTGATTTTACCATGCCTGAAGAAAAGCTAAAAGTATATACTGGACTGAGTTGGGAAAACATCATGGAACTGTCGAATCTTTTAACATCATTAAAGCCTTCTCTTAGTCACTATAAAAGTAGATCGACAAAATATTGTGATAGGCTAAAGACACCACAAAACCTACAGATGTTACATTGACTACCACCCCAATGGAAAAAGCCACGAAGATATTCAGCGTTATTGCTGTAACTGTGCAAATGGAAATCGAACAGTTGGGTGTTGCTCTCACGTGGCAGCAATTATATATTATTTATCAAATGCAAGATATAAATCGCATATAGTTCGCCCAGCAGAAATATTATCCAGTGTTTTTTCTATAAATAAAGATCACGTTGTAATTAATGAAAATAGTGACGATGACTAATAAAAGCTATTTTTTATTAATATGGATTTAACTATTACTAAGAAAATATCCTTCCGTTTTCTTTTAAACCTTTCATGCTCAATATTGAAAAATCAAATATGTAATACGATTTAATTAAATACTAGATAATTGAAAAATTAAAAGTTAAAAGCATCAACAAAGTGGTCATAAGGTGGTCCACTTACTTTTATTTTTTTTTTTCATCATGTTGCACCTTATGGATTTTAATGAAACTTGGCATGCTGTTAGGCAAGGTATAGACAATTATTATATATTTTTTTCAAAGTGGTAATTCAATTCGATCTGATAGAAATCAATAAAAAAAAATTTATTTGCATTTTTTTAATATTTTTATTTAAGCTTGGCTCATGAAAATTTATATAAAATAAACTGTAAAGTGTACCATAAACACTGGAATTGGTTTTATTTTTCTAGCTTTGAAATCAACAGAGATATATCACTTTGAAAAAAAGTCGTCTCCGGACACTTTTTTTCAAATAGCTCCTCAATTACCTAAGATATAGAGCTAATATCTACGCAATGAACTACTATTAGTACCCTCTACAATATAACATAGGTTACGATATAGGTTCCTATCGGGGGCAGTTTGCTTATGGAAGGACGGCTAAACCCTTTACGATTTAAGTATTGTCCAATCCTCACTGTCACCTATTTTCTAAGTAATCTTAAATACTAGTCTTAACTAGTCTAATAAATGTATTGAGCAAATTATTGTTTTTTTTTTTTTTGTTTAGAATAAATCCAACGCATTTACACTATAAATTCACATTTTGAAAAATCTCACGTGAGATTAGGGGGTCGAGCTAAATCTCACGACATCTCACCAGGGGGGACTGGGGGTCGGGAAATCACCAAAAATGCCTCGCGAAATAATGGACGCTCCCCAAGTTGACAAAGTTTTATATATCGCGGGTACCGTAGTCTTATGGAAGGACGGCTAAACCCTTTTACTCTGTTACTTAAGGAAAAAAAATACGCGATATTCGCCGAGCCCCCCCGCCAAAATAAGATTAGATGAGATTCGGCTCGACCCTCTCCCCCCCTAGAACACCCCACGTAATTAATGGACGCCCGCTTAGTGAGTACGCAAATAATTAATTATGGGTAAAAAAAAAAAAAAACTTGCAAAAATTAAACTTTTTGGTTTACTTTTAGATTTATCTGTCAAAGTAAACAACTCACCTAGCCTCCGCAAGTCTCAAGTCTAAAGGATAGTGTGGAGCGTCTGCTTCGCTTCCAGATGAGTCCTCGCGCCACAGGAAGTTATCAGCCACTGTAATTATCACAATACTATAATAATTCCCAACAAACCTCATAGAAACAAGCAAATAATCCCCTAGTCGCCATTTTTTTTTTTTACCATTTCAACATCTTTTTAGGTAAAAAAGCGTCTAATTTCGATGAAAGCATGTATGAAATAATATTGAAGTAATATATTCTACAATAAATCGCATAAAATATTGATACGTGACAATCTCTTACCTGTAAAGTGCCAAAGAATAAAAATGTTGCCATAAAAAAACACTGATAAAGCAAAACTATATATAGTCTATGTACTGGAAAATCCTTGCAACACTGATGGAAGCCGGGAAGGGTATGGCGGCAAAATAAAACAAAATCACAATCGTCAAAAGCTTTCAAACGTGCATAGAATTTCAAGTCATTTGTTGAAAATCGACTAAATAATTTACTAAAAATGTCAAGCTGACAAGCGGTATTATTTTCAAGCTAATCATTAATAATTTTACATCAATAAGCTATTGAGAACATTATCGATTGCTGTCACTCAAGCCTTTATTTGCATTTTACAATTTCGTTATAATTATTTAGTACATTTTTTACTTGCGTGCGAAGAAAAGTTGCTCCAAGCTTATTATAACTAAATGAGACTACTCTCTATGTGGTATTAGTTAACAAACATGCACAGGGATAGAAAAGTGAAAGAACAACCCACACCGACAGGAGATATTATGTACAACAATAACATTTATTACTTCATACATGCTTCACTTATTTGGGAAACCCCAGATAAAACTAAAAAAAGTTGTTTTTCTTCTTTTTCAGCCTGAAAGCTTCCTACCGATTGTGACGGAACAATTTTCAAAAATATGATTTATTTAATCAAATACATACATAAAACTGTTACTTAGGAACTAATAATAATAAATAACAAATGTTTTTCCAACTTATTATTAATGTCACTGTTATGAAACATTTAAGATCTACGTCAGGAACTCGACTAACAATTCGATTGTATAACGATTAATCGTTTAAACAGATCGATGGAAGATGAAATAGATATTATAATTATTAAATGAAATCTTTATTATGATAAAATATATTGTAAACTAATCAATTTGTCTACGATCTACAATAAACAATTTGATGGGAAAATCGATGCTCATAATAAGTTATTTTTGTATAATAATAATATACGATTAATTTAAGTAAAAATTACACAACGATTTCTTTATGACATTTCAAAATCGACTAAAATATCTATATCGATACATTAATCGTTTTGTTTAAGTACAACACTAACAATTTCTGCTTATTTGATAGGTACATAATTTGAGCACAGTTCAAATAGTTTTAGCTACTTCAATGTTAAGAGGTAACTTTATAAGTTATCACCTTACAAGGAAGCTTCTTTGTCACTGGTTTATCACTAAGTTAATATTATCACATCGCTTCAAAAATTAGTTTATATAATTCAGTTTGCAGAAGCTCGAGACTTGAACATTTGTAAGTGAAA
Source organism: Apamea monoglypha (assembly GCA_911387795.2). Classification (NCBI taxonomy): domain Eukaryota; kingdom Metazoa; phylum Arthropoda; class Insecta; order Lepidoptera; family Noctuidae; genus Apamea; species Apamea monoglypha. The sequence continues at coordinate 12,217,556 of OU426919.1, read as the reverse complement.
TTAATATTTATTAACTCCAAATAAAATTAAAACAACATGATTCTGCACATTTGAATTAGGATTTAAAACATAATCATGCAAAATATAAGTATATATTTTTTTGTATTTTTATAAAAAGTGCTGCAACAGTTTGCATAGTATTTTAAATAAAAGAAAACCAGGCAAAATAAGCGGTTATTCCGTGTATCCAGCCAAAGGTTGATACGCAGAAACGCATGTCCGAAAATCCACCCTAGTCGTAGTTGGATAAACGGAATTTAGAGGCCTAGGGTGGATTTTCGGGCATGCCTTTCCGTGTATTCACCTTAGGGTGGATAAACGGAATAACCTAAAATAAGTTAAAATTTGCTGCCGCCAAAGCCGTTGAATAAATATTTAATTAACTATTCTAATACTTTCAAACATGATTATTAGAATTAATAGCCGCTTTTGAAGTGGACTCCGACAGATCTCACTTATTGAGGTTTTCATTGAATATCATTGAATGAAAGGGAGAATGAATAAGACTTGTAATAAAAGAATGAACAAAAAATATTCTTTCGGGACCTTTAAATTACCAACTTCTGGTTTCTGAGGGTCAAATCTCGGATCAATTTATTGTCAAATCTCACATTACGTCCTTTCGCAGTGATTTTACACCTGACGGTAGCAACTCAACAGCAATCTTATTTTACCTATGATAAAAATCACTTTGGCTTTGACAAAATCAGAGGTAACATAACTGTGAAAGGACTGTAGCTTCAACTTAAACTTTTCATTGATGTTTTTGTAGAAAAAAGTTGTGATTGACTTTCAGAAAAAACAACAGTCAATAAGATTGAGATTTGACCACGTATTTAAACATTCAACTGACCTTCAGAACCAGGGGTAAGACATTATTATAATTAGGTCCTTGTAAGAAAGCCATACCATGTACAGACGCCAGCAGGTCAAGCTACCCGAAACTGTACAATTTTCCCAATCAACCTTGAACCTAATGCTTTAGCGATAAAGTTGAAAATCTATTAAAGAAATTTGACAGATTGTAGTAGCTTGATGTGCTGGCGTCTGTACATTACGGCCAGAGAATCTTGGTCTGTCAGAACAAACGCTCTCCAAACTTTAGCACATGTTCTCTCAGTCAAACTCGTCTCATGTCACTTTTTGGTCCCTAAAAATTGTTATTGCGCAGCGATCTGCGCAAAGTTCAGACAGGTCATGATTCATCGGCCGTATTGTATTACCTCTTTCGTTCAAAGGCCGCTACTACTTGCAAGACTTATTATGAAGTGTTAGTTGTTTTATATATGTCACTGTATAATTATGAACATCGTTAGTTTATAAACTATCTCGCGAGATTGTGAACTGGAACAAACCATTTACAATTTTACGCATTATTTATCGATCGTTTCTAATCTGTCCACGGTAAACCGAAAAATTGTGAACTGGTATCAAACTTACGTGCCATGGATCGCACCTTGCGCTAATACTAAATAGCCAAGTAACTGCGACAAACTTGGAAGTAGCTATTGGTCACAGTTCTAACCTAACCCATTTGGTCGGGGTGCCTTGGCTTAGTTACTGCGACCAATTCGGCTACCACCAATACTGACAAAACAGGGATGGTTCACGATTTTACGGGTGATAAAACCGGACAGATCGTGAACCCTGTCGGTAAGCGCAGGTTCGTTCACAATTTGACGGTCTGACATGGATAGATGATAAACTATCGAAAATTACGTAGGTACGTATACGTCGTCGTATTCCTTATAAAGTAAGCAATATGGTACAGTTCACAATTTATCGATAGTTTACAATCTCGCAAGATAGATTATAAAATAAACTAACGGTGTTCACTATAACTGGTATAAACTATTGTCAAATATTATTTGACAATAGTTTTCAATTGAATCTCAATAGATTCAATTGAAATACTCAATTAATTAAATTGAAGTACTCAATGAATGTGGTATAAAATTTTATAAAAAAAACACTCCATAGCAAGATTTCGAAAATACGTTTGCTAAACTAAATGCAAAACAAAAATGTTTAGCGAAATATGTCTTTTGGCAACTTTATAATAAAGTGTACTTAGTTTACAAGTATTGGATCGACGCAATCGTTCAACTTTCGAGTACCGACCGACGATCAAATTTCTGTATATCGAGAACTAAGGATTTCAACTAGCCAAGAATCGATATGGATACATTTTAGCTATGCTTTATCGATTCGATGTCGATTATTAAGGTTTTATATTTTTTTTGAAATCCATGACTCAGTTGAACAATTGCACCGAACCAAATCAATGAAGTAGATGCATTCATGTTGAACAATTGCACAGAACCAAATCAATGAAGTAGATGCATTCATAGTGTTAGACCTTTCAAAATTTCAAAGATTTATCTTGATTTGATTCCTAGTAGTGGGTGTACTAAAGGTGTACCTTTCTGCCCAACCCTTCGGGGAAACAAGGCGTGATGTTATGTTTTTGGAAGTTGCCTTTAAAATAATCCTATACTCCACACTGTATGTGTGTAAATTTTCATGGACCTCAGGTTATTTCTATATATTATATAACAATATGAATGCACCCACGTTCAGTGCCATTAGCGAGGTTACTCAACGTGTTCGTGGAGGAGGGACATCTCATCCAAGTTCTTACCTGAGCCGCATATGGACGCGTCGTCACCGACACTTAGGTCGTCTTGAGAACTGCTGATGCGACCTGGAAGGAGAATCAGGGGTTGAAGATATGTTGGTGGAGTTGCCTGTTTTAGAATGAGAGAAAATTGACCAAACGAGGTCATAAGTAGCTTGTGAATTTGTATGTAAGTGCAGGAGCTCTCGATACCATCTAAGATAATGGTGAAGTTGGATGTGTGTGTGTGTGTGTGTTATGTGCTGACGCTACTCGGCTTTACGCACACATCCATTGCGTGTTTGTACACTCGGTAACCACAAGTAAAGCGCGTGTCGCTCCGTGAGATAAAACACTATATTATATCATGTCTGTAGACTACAATCTGAGAAACAAAATAGATGAGTCTATGGTAGATTGAAGTAGACCAAAATTCTTTTGCCAAGCATCGTCGCTATGTTCCGTGTAAAGACAGGCACATGAGACATTTCATCGTTGTCTCTGGTATAGTAACGCATCTGCGATGGCTGTTGTGTTAACAGTATAAAGTTTACCTCGTCCTATAGGCCGTCCGTTAGCGCTCCTGTAGAGGGCGGTCTCGAGGTACTGCAGCCCATTGTTGTTTATGATGTTGAACCCGCACATTCGCTCGATCTGTTTCCACCTGTGCATGCGTTCCTGGAAACATGTTATTTTGATTAGGATTGTGATATTCAGACCGTATTAAATTTACATATCAAACCTGTCAATTTTCACCGTTCAAGATTCACATCTCGTAGCACAAACCGTAAGCTTTTATTATTTTGTCATAGCGTGACAAATAAGTAGATTTCTATTGATATTTTATAATTTGAGAAAACCCCAAGTTTTTTTTTTTATTTTTCAAATTCGCAAACCATAATTTGACGTCCTGTTTACTGCGTGTGCTGATGGCGCCATGTATGCTCTCGTTTCTTATTCACTGTCCCATTAAACCGACACATATTACCCCCTATGGGTAAACACACTCTTTTTTTTTCGGTGTCAGTCATCGAATATTCATATTTACCTCATTATTACATAAAGACGTATCAATCAACTCAACCTACTGCAGTCCACCGCTGGACATAGGCCTCTCCCGGACTGCGCCACAACACCCTGTCCTCCGCCTTCCGCATCCAGTCTACCCCAGCCACCTACTTTAGGTCGTCCGTCCATCTAGCTGGGGAGCGTCCTATACTACGCTTGCCGATTCGCGGTCAAACATGCCCGCGGGCAGTGGACAAACATGGCCAGCCCACTGCCATTTCAGTTTCCTTACTCTGCAAGCTATGTCGGTAACTCCGGTTCTTTTCCGGATAATTAGATTCCGAATATAGATGTACTAGCTACGCCCCGCGGTTTCACCCGCAAAGTTTTGATCCCGTGGTAATATCGGGATAAAAAGTACCCTATATGTTAATCCTGGTTATAAACCATCTGTGCGCCAAATTTCATCCAAATCCGTTCAGTAGTTTTGCGTGAAAGAGTAACAAACATACATACATCCATACATCCATCCATCCAACCATCCATACAAAATTTCACGTTTATAATATTAGTAGGATATGTATGATGAAGTGCATTTACCTGTAACTCCTGCGTGACTTCGTTGAGCGCCGTGCGCGCCTCCACAATGGAGCGGTCGACGTCGTCGATAGACTTGCCGTGTGTCGATACGAACGCGCCCACTAAACTGGACCGCTTCTTGCGTAGTTTCTCGCACTGGAAAATGAAGTAAAAATAGGTTGGCAAGACATCGTGAGTACGATCCATACTGTTGCGCGCCACAATTATTACCTGGTACATTGTGACATTAGTTACCACTAGTGCCATCTAGTATCGAGTAGCAGAACTAATAGAGTCAAGATCCTTCTAGAAATTTCGATACTAGAACTTTAAAGAACTATCGACATCTGGTCAGTCGGGGCCGGTATGTACTCGAACATTCTAGATGTTTCTACAATTCGAAGGTTCTAGAACTATCTGCGACACTATATAAGGCTGGGATAAGCCACAACCGAGGAGAGTTGGATAAGCGAATATGTACATCGAAACCGATCTTCAAGTGCGACTTAAGTGCAATTGTGTTTTATAATTAGTGTGTTTGAGTTATTATTAGTGTTGTTTAATTAAAGTGTAATTTTTGGTAATTTATATCGGCAGTTTTTATTGTCACGAACCCTGAAGCTCGTAACAATACCTATGTGCTTTTGACCTTCAGCTCCTGAACTTCAACTTATTTGTAATGTAATCAAACTAAGCCAAATCTCAACAAGTATATCTATTTTATGGTATAGTTTTCTTGTGTTAATACTCACAGCCTCTCTAGCCTGCTGCAGCTGCAGATCAGCCTGTTGTTTTTTCCTTAGATACGACCTGTTTTCGACCTCGTGAGTTAATTGTAGCCATTGTTGTAGGCCGACAGGTGGCGTCCAGCATCTGTCTTCTAACTCGCCTTCAGCGCGACGGAGTTCGGCGCGTAGCATCTGCAATTATATAATATGATATATTTCTAAATTAAAAGTTTGGCTTTAAATAAAATGGCCGATATAAAAACACATTTAATGAGAATACGAGAACATAATATCATATACCACGCGGTTAAGCCATCTAAAACATGGGGTATCTGTGTGCTGTTTCATCCAAATAGTTTTCATCTATAAAGGGGCCCGTGGCTAAATAATAACAGCAGCACAGGTAGATCGATTAGGTTAAGCTACGCTTGCCGCGGTTGGTTTGTGGATGGGTGACCATGTTTACATACCAAGACCCCTCCATGACTCAGAAAGCACGTTGAGCCCATTGGTCCCGGCTGCCATTCGTGGATCTTTTACTGTCGTTACGGGTAGTCAGAAGCCCGAAAGTCTGACAATCAGTCTTACCAAGGGGTATTGTTTTACCCGGTAACTGGGTTGTGGAGGTCAGATAGGCAGTCGCTCCATGTAAAATATTGGTAATCAGCTGCATCCGGTTAGACTGGAAGCCATCCCCAGCATAGTTGGGAAAAGGCTAGGCAGATGATAATGTTTCATCCAAATCTGAACAATCGTTAATGCGTGATTGCTTACCAAACATCAAAAAATCTTTGACAATACCCACTATCATTTATTCAATTCTTATAAATTTCGAATAGGTATGTTTGTTCTGGAAGTACAACTATTATCTGTCATTTCAGTACAAATCACTGTAAAATAATGGCGGTGCTGCCACCATAATTATACGCCGTTTTGTGCTAATTTGATGACTTGAAGATTTTATTTTGTTGCGCTGTTATTTTGTACGCAAACGTGACGTTTCATGTCACTTCAAGTTTAGAATATTAATTCCTCCGCCTTCCGCATGCAGTCTGTCCTAGCCACCATTTTTAGGTTGTCCGTCTATCTAGATGGGGGGCGTCTCACACTACGCTTGCCGCTTTACCGCGTAATCAATAGTTCACACTGATTCGAGGTAAGAACAAGAACCAATGGCGTATTAGTATGTATGGTTAACCCACCTCGATCTCTGCCTTCAGCTGCGTGACCTCAAGGTCTGATGACGCAGAGTTCAGTAGTGGCGTGTCACCTGCTTCTCTTAGTTTCTTCTCCAAATTCTTCTTTTCTGTTGTCACGTTCTCCTAGAATTGTAAAAAGGATAATATTAAACATTTATTTAAACTGAACTAATCTACGAACCCGCAATAGGCCCTCGTGGCCTGGTGACGAGGACCATCATGCTCGCTAAAGAAACACTTCCATAAAATAGGCGTAGATAACGGTCAGTCCCCTGTGCAGGGCTTGCATGGAGGCTGATGGAACCGTTGCGTATGTGCTCTTTGAGTGCATAGGCATGTGAATCCTGTTACACTGTGTTTTTAAATTATTTTATGATTATGAGAACTTGTTTTTGATAAAAAACGTCTGCAAAAGATGCGCCAAAAGATTGTGTACGATATAAAAACTGACAGCTTTAGCGGAGTCAGACGATTACAACAAAATTACATAATTTATTCGTAAAACTGATTTGTTATGAGTTGTAAGAAAATATTGAAACTTTATTACATCACCTTTTTTTTTTTTTTTGGGATGGGAAATCATCAAATGACCCCTCCCGCTCTGGGTGGAGCGGAAGGGAGTGTCAGACTCTTACTGACTAAAACCCACCCATGTTCCTTCCTTCGCCCTTTATGTTCCGGGGTAGCGGTAACCCTTTCGGACAATCCCGCTGCCCCGGCAGGCTTCGGCCCTGAGGGGCCCCTCGTTATGCTGACATCTCTTTGAGGCGCGCGTGGAACACTTACGCGCCGTCCGGCACGGGCCTGGTCCTGATCGGGCGGTGAGCTACCCATTGCTCTCCGCCCGCAGGCCCGTTATTACATCACCTTCAGACATACAATTTTAAATAAGATTCTAATGTTTCGTTTTATTCGGTCACATTTCGGTGCAGAACTCCTAAGAAACTTACGCCTCCCAGGGACGACATGGTACAAATCTGTACCGCTTGTGGTACACGTGTGTAACAGCTTGTCCTAATGAAGTTAACTCATCAACTTTGCCATAAACGTTTCGTCAATGACGCACTGAAATTTTGCAGTTAATTAGCAATGTTTATGAGACGCAAATAAGGTCATAGTAAACCATTAGTTAACAGCAGTTCGTTAACATGTCGTGGTGAAGCGCTAAGTGCCTCAATTGCTGTGACTGGAGCAAACGACTGAACCTTCGCTAGGACCAGAACTTTAGACACATTTAGGCTCCCGCAGACAAGCGCGAAGAATATAAAAGAAGAATTTGTACTATACTGTCTCCTTTAGTTCAACTTTTTGACAGCAGGAGAAAATGTCTAAATAATTCAGTTTCGCGTTTCTGTCCGTTTATATAAACGGTAAAGAAACGCGAAAGGATCATGATCGATGATGTATGGAAATCCGTCTTAAGTTGAAACACAATAAATCTTTATTTATTAAAGACTACGCTTTATATACTATTAAATAAAAGGGTTCATTTTCACACAAGTATCCGAGTTTTAAAGTATGTAAATAAACAAATTCGGAGATAACCTAAAAATTATGTCTAAACTACTCGCAACTTAAAAAATGACCACAGATCACTCATGTAGGTACAATTAAATATGCAAACGTCCTGTCGTTAGTTACATGAAACACGCTAAGTTGTTTAAAACAAACACACCAACGAATTTCCGAAAGTATTACTATTTAAGTGGCTCTAGAGATTAATCGCAGTGACTATTCTCAATCGACACATAAACAATAAACAGTAATGGCGGCTTCCGCAGGCGCCGACTTAAGGATGCCGATCTAGAATCGATTTTGTAGGTCAAGTAAATTGTTTTTATCGATCATAAACAATGAATTATTGATTATTTTAATTGATTTTAGAAACTTGAAAACGAGTTCCGATGTTTTCCTGCGGATTGCAACTTTTAAGTTTTGATACGCAGTTTCTTTGTTCTGTTTTTTGTAACCAAGAATATTATTTAATTTATTTTGTATTCGATTATTCATTACATTTGACTCCAAAACGAATAAGTCTAATCTAATCTATAGTAAAGCTGTCGATGTAGAATAATGGCGGGAACAGATAGATCTATCAGAACTCAATTTATTGCTGAATCGATTCTTTCCTGCGATTCGGATAGATTTAAAAATCGATCTTGTTTAGGAATAATCGTCATCCCTTCCGGTACGTCTGTCATCTGGCTTGACAGTTGCATCTGCGTGAGACGAAACACAAAAATAAATATTTTCACAACGGAACTATGAAATACATTATACAGTACCTACGTTATGATTATGATATTACTAGTTATTTAGCTATTTATGAGTTTAATATCATTTTTGTAATGTTTTTATGTAAAGGCTTACGTAACTCGTACAAATGAAGAGAACGAAACGTCCATCATGACTATACGGAAATGTACAGACGCCAGCAGGTCAAGCTACCCGAAACTGTCAAATTTTCCCAATCAATCTTGAACCTTAATGCTTTAGCGATAAAGTTGAAAATCTATTAAAGAAATTTGACAGATTGTAGTAACTTGATGTGCTGGCGTCCGTACCTAGCAATCGTTAATTTACTGTTTATCTTAAAATCATAATTTCGGATACGAAAACAAAATTCCTGAAGTGAAAAGCTTGTAAAAAAATAAGCAAATAATTTGTATATTAATTTGGTTTTCATACGTGCAACTTTTCTAGACTGGTTTTGAACAATCTCCTTTCATTTTACTGGCTCACTGAACGAATCTTTTTTTATTTTTTATTAGCCTATGTATACTGTCCCACTGCAGGGCAAAGGCTTCCCCAAGTCCTTCCAGGTACACTTTTCCCGCGCAACTTCGAACCAGCCCACACGGTACGCGTTTATTTATTGAAAAGGTTATTATTGATTAACGAAATCATCGCCAGGAATGTTATAAATAATATGCAAGCATTTAAAATAACTACGTGCCTACTTTACTTTGACCTACCTTTTCATCACATCGGTCTTTGCTCAGCCATATAAGCTAAGGTTGTCAACTGACCTGTTCCAAACGCGCTTTTTCCAGTTCCTTCTGCATATCGTTCAGCGCCATCTCCGCCTTCCGGAGCTGCTCCATGTCGCGCAGCATGCGCTGGACCTGGTGACGGCTGGCGCGTCCCGCGCGCAACGCCGCCCATCCGCCCACCACGGCGCCCAGCAACAGAGACGCGAGGAGCCAGTCCTTCCATCTACTGCCTTCTGGACATACAAGCATGGGGTTTAGAATATGGAGAAGGCAAGTGCAAGGTTGTGGGACTAGGAGAGATTCCAGCAAAGCAGGACTGGTCTGGTGGCGATTCTTGGGGAATGCTTACATCCAAAAATGGACATTTTTCGGCATCTGTATGACGATGATGGACCAATCTGTTTTAACTTTGGGAAGAGGCATGTGGTTGTAGCGGTTAAATAAACCTAATGGGGGATTCAATCTAGGTCGGCCGTGCGGCTGGTCGCTTACCAAATGGCCTCAAAAGCCGAATTGCCACTTTATTTAAACATGTCAAAAAAAAAGAATGGCAGGTAACTACGACGGGCGATCGCCTGCGACAGCATTTTCACGGTCGATTTAGTCACCCGCCGCATGACAAAAGTCGAAACCTACTCCACTTTAGAACCTGCAATTTTAGTCACTCGAATTGCCATTTAGACAGTCAATTCTCGCCATGCGGCGAAAATCGTGAGACTATAGTCACACTGTGTAACGCCCGCATAATATAGCTAGGATGCTCATTATTTTCTGTATTTATTATTGATTATCTATAATACAGGGTGGCAGGGACATCGACGCGCAAACGTCGTGAAAAGGTTACACCTGATGCCATAAATTAAATTACGAAAGTCATTCATCTCGGAAATGACCGGTAAAAAAAATTGTCAAAATGACAATTTTTTTCCGCAGAGCCCTCTGCGGATGGCGCGCGTGCGCGCGCTAACAACCGCGATACCGCGCGCTGCCCTTTCGAGTTTTATTTACATTGCTGTTTTAAGTGAAACAAATGAATTTACTATTTTTTTTAATTAAAAATCACATAGGGTTAGATAGAAATATTGATTTTGTACGGTTTACTGTAAAAAAAAATATAGAAAAAAAACGTAAAAATTAAGAAAAAGCCAACGAAAAATTTCAACGCAGCGGGGTCCAGAATCATGTACTGAATCCATGGTAAGCGGTTGCGCGTCGATGTCCGTGCCCCCTGTATAATTACATGATATAGACCATAGAAGTACGAGTATAGAGTAATGGACGTTTATATTGCTTTAAGCGACTTTTGCTTGCTTGTGACCTCCAAGTGAAGTATTTTGTCGATCGTTAATAAGCGCTTTTCCTACAGCCTACAGACAGTAAGTTCCTCGTAATAAAACTTGACAGAGCAGACCGGAGATGTCTGAAGTTCTAGACAAATGTAACTGATATCAGGTAACCTTATATTATTAAGACTACTAATTGAGTTAAATTGTTAATTCCTTATCTAGTACAATCTAGGTTTAGTGTCGGCGCAAATTGAAGTACTTTTTTCAGTCTGCAAATGTGTACGGACAACTTCTTACATAAAAAAAACAAATTATCAAAAGCTATCCAAACTAATTGTAGCTAGGTTAGTCGCCGAATGTCGAAGTACTGTGTGATTAGTTTAAAGTTTCAATTAAGCATTGAAATGTTGTTCTCATTTAACTAAAATGGAAATGTCTTTATAGAGAAATACATTCTTTTTAACCAGAAGTCCTAAAAGTAATTACAGGAAATGCATAGCATGACAAAGGACAGCATAATCTGGTGCATAGTTCCTTCTTCTAGTATACATAGATTAAGTGATTGCCAATCGCATGTTCGTAAATTAATTCATTCATTGGCAGGCAAAGCACAGCCCAAACAGCTGGGTCAAGCATGAGATTTTGCACAAGAGTTCCTTTGATACCGAAAGTGAGCATAATCAGACTATAATGTATCCACTGCTGGGACACAGGCCTCCTTTCGAGAGGGAGTGGGTTGTAATCTACCACGCGGGCCCACTGCGGGTTGGTAGATGGCACATGCCTTCGAATTTTTGGTTCTAGGACATGCCGATTTCCTCATGATGTTTTCCTTCACCGTTTTGCGATCAGGGTGATGAAATGATTTACCTACACAAAATAAAGCGCATGCCTGGGTGGGCACCCACAACCTACAACTCGTAAGTCGTAGCTGTTACCGCTGGGCCCCCACTGCTCACCAATGGCAGGCAACGCAACGCCCAAATAGTTGGGTCTACAAGCATACAATTTTGCACAAGTGTTCCTTTTATAACAAAAGTGAGCACTAATGAAGGATTTCCGAAAACCAAAAATTCTAAGACATGTGACATCCGACAACCCGCACTGGGCCCGCGTGGTGGATTACGGCGCACCCCCTCTCACAGATAGGAGGCCTGTGCCCCAGCAGTGGGAACATTATAGGCTGATTATTTGTTACTTTATTAATGGAGTTAAATAGGGGATTGATCTTTGTCATTTTTGCTGGAAGGAGTGGACAGCGTAGGCTAACAAATCCCATGGGGGGCACAGCTTGTTCAACAATAATTCAATCGATCGATAAGGTACCACAATACTGTAGTGCGATTATGTAACCATCTCACCGTGAAAACTTAGGTGAAGTGAGCGTGGAGTGAGCTGTCATTCCAACTAATGCTAGGGATTGACACTATTGACAGCTCACTCTAAGCTCACTTCACCTAACTTTTCATGGTGAGATTTTTACAGAATCAATCGGCTGGTCTCACTGGATGTGGCCTCGTGTTATCACTTTACGAGTCAACCTACTAAAAGCGTCGATGAGACAAGCTACAAATTAATCAACGCGATTGGTGATGACATGTGACATTTTAACACTTGATATCTTGCTTAGAAATCTCGAGTAATTACTAGAAGCGACAAATTAGTACACCTACATTACTTACGAGTAGCTGTGGTTCAATAAATATTTAGTCCAAGATCAATGATATAGATTGTCTTGGAAGATGTTAAAAAGGGATTCTATGTCATTAATTCATATAATCGTTCTCCGTCTTATTACAAAACAAGTTCTAACTTTAGTCCTAGACTAAACTTTCGAACCAGTTACTGTATTTTGATCTTTATTCCGACAACAGTAAAGTTCTTAATGCAAAATTGACAACTTAGACTCGGTTTAACGTCAGTTTTTGTAATAAGACCTTTAACTTTGTCGGAATATAGTTCGAAATTTAAAAATGGCTCGGTGATTTAAACCTGGGTCTAAAGATAATCGTTGTTTTATAAGAAGGCCGTTATCTTGGACATTTGAAAATATCGTGAGAAAACCTGGACTAAGTTAGTATAAGTCTGAAATCGCCAATACGTCTTTAGCAAGCGTGGTGATCAATGCTCGTGCCTTCTCTTTAAAGAAGAGTTATTTGCTCTACCGTGAGACAAGACCAGGCTGGCATTATGGCAATAAAGTCATGAAGTCATAACCATTCTAATTTTTATTTTACAACATTTGAAAAATTTAACTTAAATCACCTGCGTAAAGTTTTTAACCTACAATTATTGAGGCGAAACTACCTTTTGTGGCTTTTTTACTGTGATTATTATAAATAAACAAAATACTTAGAATTTAAAATGCACACTATTAGGACCTGCTTTAAAATTGTCTGAGTTATGATATAATTACAAAGGTAATGACACTTTCAACACATATTTATGCTATCAATGCTAGAGATTACAGCCCGGAGGTCACCAGCTAATCTGAAGGTAAGATCAGACCATAAAATAGTCGTAAGACGACATATGTTCCTACCAGCGAAACTGTGAAAATTATTAAAATAAGGTAAATTACTCGTCATTACGCACATTACATCGTAACATCGTGAGGAAACCTAGAGGATTTATCTACTATACTCATAATATAAAGAGATAAAAATTGTGGGTTTGTATTTAAGAAGTAATCTTCGTAACTACTGATCCGATTCCGAAAATTCTTTCACTTTTAAGCTACAGTATTGCCGAGTATCATTATTTAAAACAAGACATGTCACACGGACGAATTCGCGAGCAGAAGCAAGCAGTTTATATGTCTGAAATCGCCAACCCGTCTTCTGCATGGTGATCATGATCAATGATGAGCATTGATCACCGTGCATGCACCCTTCGTTGTACGAGAAGAGGCTTTTGCCTTGCAGAGAGACAATAATAGGCTGGTATTGTATAAAATGCTCGTAATTGTGTACGAAGGTATTCAAAAAGGTGAAATAGCAACAGTGTAAAAACATTAATAGCACTATAAGTGCTTCACGCTTTGTTAGTCCACGAGGAATCCCGATTTGAAGGTTACGTTTTTGTACAATCAACTAATACACAGTGGAACTACGACAAGCTCCCTTGCTGCTACGACACAAAGGCGCTGTCAGTGTCAATGTTAAAGTGTTAAATTTGCGGTTGACGGTAGTCACAACACATTTTTTTTTTGTAATTTTTAATGATTGAAATCAACGCTATTTCCTACCTAACTACATAGTAAACTATTCAAAATACCTTTAAACAGTAGGTAAGGTAAAATCTTCGTCTGCCTAGCTTTTTCCCAACTATGTTGGGGTCGGCTTCCAGTCTAACCGGATGCAGCTAAATACCAGTTTTTTACATGGAGCGACTGCCTATCTAACCTCCACAACCCAGTTATTGGGTAATACGATACCCCTTGGTAAGACTGGTTATTAGAGTTTCGGGCTTCTGACCAGCCGTATCGACTGTCAAAAATCCACAAATGACCGCCGGGATCAACAGCTTAACGTGCTTTTCGAGGCACAGAGGGGTCTTGGTATGTAAAGATAAGATGGTCACCTATCCGCGGGCCAATCGCGGAAAGCGTAGCTTAACCTGATCAATAGAACCGTGTGGCTGTTATTACTTAGCCACAAGCCCCTCACTTAGCCACTTTTCGTAATACATAGTTGGTACAAAACACTGCGTCAAATAGACTATTCGGTGTCGGTCATCTATTGAAATTTTATAAACAAAAAAAAAAGTTATTGAGTACCATACCATCCATATAGGGCATTGCCCTGTTGGCCTTCGGTGATATTGCAGACAGATTATTAGCGATAATGGCAGCTAGCTACGAAAGATTATTTCTGATATTTAAATACAAATAGTTATTTTTATTCATAGCAATAGGAGACTTGAACATAACTGGCGAAATATGGGTGTACTAAAGGAACTGTTCACTGTACTGGCAACAGCGACCTAGACTAATTTTTATTCCTTTCGTGAGCTGTAGGTACTATAGGTACACCTCTATCCAACCCTTCGATATTTTATGATTATTTATTTTTAAGTAACGGCCCTGAGTGCGACAGTTAGAGTACAATCATTTTCCTCGTCACATGAAATATCCTTTAAATTGAGTTAACGTTTTCTGCCTATTAACAGTAACATAAATTATAGGACAGTTAGTGAACATAGATCACAATAATTGCTTTGAATAAAGGCCAAATGAAGAAGGAAAAACTGTGACAATTGTAAATAGCCTTTATACTCTCCTTGTGGATTTCTGTAATGGCAGGCATAACTACACCGTAGTACACAAATCATTTATGACATTTGTGATTGAATGTAGCTAATTTCAACGTTTTTATTCACAGTAACGTAAGTACATATTAGATTAGAAGTTTAATTACAAAAGTTTTGGCTGGTTCCCGCCTTAACCGGTTGAATGCCGTAATTACAGAAAGAATTATAACGCCATTGTGTCTCGAGTCTTGCGTGGATCCACGTTCCACGAAGGGTTAAACGAGTAGAATCAAATTCGCCAAACCGGATGCTTTTTATAAGATTTTTCAAAACCTTTTAGTGTACCCAGACTTGACAACTGAATCCTAGTTATTTTCTACGTTTTTCACAGTTACCTATCCCTGGTTCTATATATGTCATCGTACGTATTCAGATAAACTCTCATCCTTTTCTTGATAAACATTGCTTAAAGTTTGATTAGCGACTGTTTAAGCACACATTTTTGACGTTTAATCGTCACTTAACTTTAATCGTCGTTTATACATAAACCTCTTTAAAGTTATTAATTTGACAAAGTTAACAGAAGCAAAGTTCTTTCTGAATTTTTCAGAAATACAATGTTTAGAAATACATTTGTCAGAAATCAAGATATTGAATCAATAGCAGTATCGAATAGATAAACTGCTGTTAAGAACACATTCAACCAGTCATCAAATAGCTATATGCTATAGAGGTACGAAAAAGGACCTTGACCTTATGTACTAAAGGTATGTACATTTTTACCATCATCATTTAATTCCACATAACGCCCATTAAAAGCCAGGTACACACCATACGAAGCACACACTGCAATCCAGGTCTCAAACATTTATTATCACATACTAGCAGCAATCACTTCACGCTGTATCTAAAATGAGTCATCACTATTGATAGAGTGTTATTATAGGAAAATATGCACTATTCCTACATCAATAATCACTATATTTCGTTAAATATCACTTGGAAATAAGAGTAATTTTTGCGCGTATTTATAACACCGGTTTAATGTCACATCTACCGATCGCTAAAGTCAAGTTTGAATGAAGCTGAATCGCTCTCGTAAGTTGTGATGTAATGCTAGTGACACCATGATTTCAGTTCAGCGTGAGACATGTTTGTTGCTTTGGCGAAACCAGAATATTGTACACTTTTTTTTTTGTTTCGATAGTTTCGATAGTCCGTCTCGCATGTCAACCTATGAGGTTGTCGCCTGCTTAACAGGGATACCTCAACAAATTAAGGGCTCCAGCCAGGGCTTAAAAAAAACTTTAAAACTAAGCGACTACACGCTAAGGG
The DNA here is from genome assembly GCA_911387795.2 of Apamea monoglypha. Taxonomy (NCBI): domain Eukaryota; kingdom Metazoa; phylum Arthropoda; class Insecta; order Lepidoptera; family Noctuidae; genus Apamea; species Apamea monoglypha. The sequence goes on along the minus strand of OU426919.1, from coordinate 12,201,560 downwards.
CACCCCCTGTGGGGTACGGACCTCGGCTCAGGGTGTCGTTGGAGAGGGCAGCAAGGGACAGGGAGGATCGGAATTAAAAATAAAATATTGCACGCTACTCTTGACACAAACTTCTCTTCGTGCTAATGTCAATCACACATGTAAGGTGTGTTTCCCTTTGGAGTGCCTGATTTTGGTAAGAAACTATGAGAGACAATTTCAATTTTGATGAATGAATGCGTAACTATGGTTAATTTGAAGCCATTTTTAATGTTATCCATACCATATGGGTGTCTTACAAAGAACAAGATGTTCATATCCAACTTCAGAGTGTTTTTGATGCGAAAATTCATGAATTTTGTACAGTATTTGTTAACTAAATAAGACATGCAAGAAAAATAAACTGTAATTTCTGCGTTAACTCGTCACGGTTGCCGTACAGTTTGTCAAACATGATGATATCATTGGAACTTGTGCGTCTAAATACGATAAAGTCATAGCATGAAATATTTAATTTTCACACTTCCCACATGAACATATTCTAGGTTTTAAAACAAACGCTGTGTTATATAAATGTGAATATAAAAATATTCGTATTTATATGAGCAGTGGTGGTCCTAATAATGGTCGCTGCTTACGAGATGTAGGTCGTAGGTTCGAAACCTGACAGGCACTTTACTTTGTGTGAATTATTTCATCACTAAATGCTCTCAAAATGGTGAAGGAAAACATCGCGAGGAAACCGGCATGTCCTAGAACCAAAAATTTGGAAACCAACCCGCACTGGGCCCGTGTGGTGGATTTCGGCCCACTCCCTCGCACCGAGAGCCCAGGAGGCCTGTGTTCCAGCAATGGGAACATCATAGGCTGATTATGCTATACAAATATTCTATTAAAGACACGAAGATTTGTTGTAGTTCAGTATTGTAATAAGATGAAATAAAATCGAGTACGTTAGTACTTAGGCGCAAATTGCATTTGACGCAGTTGTGCACTTGTATAGCCTGGAATACACATGCCTGTAACTTGCACAAAACTATGCAAGTAGATTACATACCGTATGCCATACCAAGTACTGATTGGTGAATACCATAAGCATGCCAGCTACTTGCATACTTTTGTGCAAGTTATAGGCAGGTGTATTCCGGGCTTAACAGCTTCTGATTGGTGAATGTCACACTGGCATGCAAGAGTTTTGTACAAGCTACAAGCATGAGTATTACGGGCTTAAGAGTTGTAAGTAATCATGCGTTCGTTCGTTCGTTCGTACGTTCTCTTATTTAGAAACTTCTAGCCACTTGTTTCATAAAACTGTTATTAAACACATTAAACTGCCGAAACCCGCTTAAATATACATAACATATGATTCCAAATTAAAGCAACACTCGTAAACTTACTAAGATTTATTTTCAACTTCCTAACTTGTTTTCTAAGAATTGATTATGATTTAACTTGCTTAGTTTTTTCTGAGATTCGCTGTCAATAGTCTGTTGCCTGGCAAAAAATAGACACAACGCGCAAATATCTTGTTAAACATACACAACTCATTATTGACGAGTGGGCAGCAATCAAGGATATAAGGAGGGCAAAGCTCAACATAATTCAGGCCGATATTTCTAGGACAGTCCCTGGTAAACGCTCATAAGTGGTTACTCTAGTAATAACACGTTTATAAGTAGTAATAACTTGCGGTCTGACATTACATTCCATGGATTCTAGCGACACAAACCATAGGATAGCGTTTAATCTAGTTTTATTATGGGATTGGGTAACAAAAGTGTAACGTTTATTGTTGTTTTCAAGTTGTTAACTTTTGTGGGATGTATAACGTCACATAAAATTGTTAATTTTGTTGATGTCTGTTTTGCGAATATCAAAACGTTATTGATGAAATTCTCGTTAGTATCATTTTATACGAATCACTAGCTTTTGTGAATCGAGAATTATACCACAGAAACGTACATACAAATCGTATTCTATATTCTAACCCAGTTGATTTAATTCATTAAAATCAAATCAGCCGTCGTGAAAAGAGTATCAGACAGACAGACAGAAATACTTTTGCATGTATAATATTAGTATGAGTTTTGCGTTTTAAAACTTAAGCCAGAGAGATTTTAAACGTAAAGAACAGACCCAAAGGCAACAGACAGCCAAAGCATCAACAACAATTGGACGTAGTTTCTGAAAAATGTTCCCACCCATAATCAGGATCATTGTGGGTTGGAACGTTTTTCAGAAACTACGTCCAATTTGAATAGACTAAACAAAACTTTATACCCACTGGCCACAAGTAGCTACTAGCGTATTTGTATAGTAACCACACTGATGGAGCGGACTATCTCAGGAGAATACTTGGACCAGTAAATACGATTTCATGGTCACAGTACAGGATAAAATATAATTAAATTACAACTGATTGCTACTCGTAAATGGCTGTGTAAATCAAGTTTTGACCGTTTATTCCTACTAATTGAATAAATACCTACAGTTGATAATAAATTAGGTACCTACATATAAAAACAGTTCATTGACTAACATATATACAACCTGTCCCGGAAAAAAACGCACAGCACCAAACACCCCAATTAAAATATTATGTTATACATACACTGAAGTTTTATTTCTAAGTTTGTTTTGCCATTTCTTTTAAGGGGTAGTCAGATAGGAAATGTCGACTCTATCTAGTAGCTTAATTTAATTTTTTTAAATATTAGATGTAAAATGCTTCTGGTAACAGAATAAATAATTTCATTTATATTCAGTTGTTTTTTTTTTTTTAAATAATATAACCGCTTTTTGAACTTAGGACAAAAACAAAAAAAAAAAAACTCAGAACTGGACCACTCAATTTTGAGCTGATGATTCACAACCTAAACTTTGGTAAAACTGTCTGAGAGGTTCGTTTGTGTAGCGGTGAACTCATTAAAATAAATTGAATAATGCTCTAATTATGATTTGTCAATGACCGCATTTATGTGCATCTGCATAAAAGAAAAATAATACATGGTGGTTTGTGCCTGTACTGAAAAAAAAAAAACAAAATATTTTCACAATCGAGATTACATAATCAGCCTATAATGTTCCCACTGCTGGGACACAGGCCTCCTCTCGGTGAGAGGGAGCGGGCCGTAATCTACCACGCGGGCCCAGTGCGGGTTGGTACATGTCACATGTCTTCGAATTTTTGCTTCTAGGACATGCCGGTTTCCTCACGATGTTTTCATTCACCGTTTTGAGAGCAGTGGTGATGAAATAATTTACACAAAGTAAAGCGCCTGTCTGGGTTCGAACCTACGACCTACAACCCATAAGTCGCGGCAAATACAACTGGGCCACCACTGCTCTTAAATCGAGCAATCTGCAACCGAGATTAACTTTTCAAAATTCTTGGGAATTCAATAAGAATTGGATTGAGGATTTTTCTGGCTTTTGTATACTAAAATACAGGGTGGCAACATCGACGCGCAGCCTGTTACTATCGATTCAGTACATGATTCTGAACCCCACTGCGTAGAAATACTTGAAATGTATAGGGATATGACATAATTGTCATTTGAGTACAAAGGTACTGCTTATTTCTTAAGAAATTTTTTCCAGCAGACCTGCGAAAGGAGAAGTAAAAAAGAAATGTAGAGAATAGTGTGTGAGAACAAGAAGAGCAAAATATTTGTGAAGTCTAAAATTAAAAATATTAAATATACCAAATATAACCTACTCAAATAAGGCAAAAAAAAACACAAGTATATCATCAGCGTATCGTCAGTTATTAAAACAAAATTTGCTGTTTCATAAATTTTGAGATGGCGGGATGAGCTGGACTCCTTCATAAAGGATTGGCCCATAATCGCAGTAGACCGGGAAAAGTGGAAAGAGGGAAGGCAGGCCTTTCCTCTGCAGTGGGACAACACAGGTTTATAATATTAATAATACATTTTGACCGCGTAGGTAGGTATTGCAGTTTTCTATGAAACAGCTTTTTCTATCTATGCAACGCTAGAGAGAAGAGTCTAGAAACATGTGCTGAATTCCAGATTACAGTTTGCGTGTCGATGTCCCTGCCACCCTGTATAATTTTCTAAGTATTCAATTCAATTCTCAAAAATCAGTCTACCAGCAGCTTCAAATTCTTACAAAGGCAAGATAAATATTTTCTCACACTCATATCCAATCATATTCTCAGAATACAAAACAAATGTCCCACCCTAAACACTTAGAATCCCGTCTTCGGAGATCCGCCATCTTTTGTCAACACACAATTCACAGACACCAAAATATATCAATGAGCACAGCAAAACCGAATTATTCGCATTAAACTTAAGGAAAACGGAAAAATCTTTCGTCTAGCGCCAACCAATGGCGGTAACGCTTTGGCAAATGTAAAAGAAACCAACAAAAAGAGTTGAACAATAGTAATGGCTTCAAGAACAATACCCAACGTGCACACACAATCAGACAACACTTTATGTCTTCATACGTTGACATGTTATAATTTGATAGCTAAACGAGTCATTAGAGCAGTGAATTCTTTGAAACTATATGTATGTGTATTTGTATGTTTTGCAGGGTACCGTCTTTGTTGACCTGAGGATCGTGTTAATGCCATATTTAGGAGTCAACGACAAAAAATAATCTCTTCCTCGCCAAGGTTTCATAATAATTAGAGAATTCCCGTAGTTCCCAGCCTAAACTAGTTCTCCCTATTACTTCCCTTTAGAAACCTAACTGGCCACGGGTTATATAAAAAAACATATTTTTTCATAGGAGTCACAGACAGTGGACTGTCGACTGTGCAGGGCCTGCAAGGGCGAATACGAGACAGCAGATCATGTGCTTCTACCCCTACTGGTACCCTCCGTGAGATTGTAGAAGTAGCACCAAGGCGATGTTGGCGTTCCTTGAGGAGCTGGGGTGGGTCCCAAGATCAATTTCCTCCGCCCGTACGCAAAATACGCGCTTGGGCGTGGAGTTGCGGACACCAGTTTGTATTTAGGGCATAAACTTCGGAACTACTGATCCGATTCCTTCACTAATGGGAAGCTGGATGGGATGGATTCCGAAAATTCCTTCACTAATGGGAAGCTAAAATATTGGCGAGTGTCATATATTTTTTGTTAAAACAAGAAATTTCAAGCGAGTTCACGGGGCTATCTAGTGTGCATGTTTGTTCTCAGGTAAAGGAATTCGGGTTTGCATTGTAAAAAGGGTCATTGATAAATTACTGATTCATGAATGAATGAATAAACAATTTAATCCTACAACACACAGTAAGCAGCTGATTTCATGACGTATACGATGTCTATACGGTGATCACTTAATGCAAATAAAGTCGTACAGGACAATCGTCACGCGTGAACAAAACGTTATTACTGTAACAATGGCGACGGGATGGACGATCAATCATTTTTGAAGTTTTTTGACGAGACAATAGGCGGGAAATCATGAAATATCCTATCCTACTAATCCTACTTATAATATTAAAAACGTGAAAGTATGGATGGATGGATGTTTGTTACTCTTTCACGCAAAAATTACTGAACGGATTTGGATAAAATTTGGCACACAGATGGTTTATAACCAGGATTAACATATAGGATACTTTTTATCCCGATATTCCCATGGGATCGAAAGTTATGTCGGTGAAACCGCGGGGCGCAGCTAGCACATACATAATCGAGATATTTATTTCAGCCTTCCGAGACTAGGCTCTACAAATAATTTTAAACTAGCTTCTGCCTGAGACTTCGTCATTTTGCGCGGCTCCTAAGGTTCCTAACGTGATTTTAAATAGCCTATAGCCTTATTCAAACATTGGGCTATCAAATGCAAAAATATTTTTTTCAAATCCGAGGAACAGTTTCAGAGATTAGCGCGTTCAAACAAACTCTTCAGCTTTAACAGCTCAATTCTTGAGGAAGGCTATAGGTTCTTTTCATCACACTACATCTCTTAGGAGCTGGGCAGAAAGTACGCTAAGCGAAAATAAAGTAGGTAAAAGCGCGGGCAGACAATGCGATGCGACGCAAAGGGAAATTTCACGCGGACGTCGCGGGCGCAAGCTAGTTTAATATAATACATTAATTAAAATAGATAACTATGTAAATAGTCCACCAGACACATCAAACATTGCCACACCGACTACAGCTGTCGCATGTCGCAATACATTGACACGTATGAACAGAACCTTATCTCATACAACAATGGTCATAGATCTATTATCAAGCACATAATGAAACATTTTTTGCACTATGACTGACCTTCAACGTACCATGGTGTTGGTGATATCCAATTTATTTTTATGTTGGCTCTATTGATGTCTGTTTATTGGTTGGTATTGTGAGTTTTGTTTTGTTACATTGGCCATATAATTTGGTTTTCCAGAACGATGGTACGTTCTGGAAAACTAGCTGAATTTGAACTCATGTAGTATCCTGAATTAGGGGTTGTATTTTAGAGGCACACACTTGTTCGACTCAGCATGATTCGGCACAGCCGGGCGACAACATCCGACTATATGTACTGTGTGTGACTATATGTTCGGGAAAAGCCGCTCGAATTATGCAGAGCCGACCCGAACATGGTTCAGCTATGGTAGATGCCAAACGGAGTTTGTCGATCAGAACGAGCCGAATGTAATCCGAATGTGTGTAGCACCCCAGTGTTGTTACCATATTGAAAGTTGAAAAGAGGATTCCTGAAAGGAGGTCGCAATAGCGATCGCAGTTTGAGGTGTTCAGGGAAATTTTCATTAAAACCATCAGTTACACCAAGATAATGGATGAATTCGGCCTTGGCAATTCTTTGCAATGAAATATAGATTCTTCTATTGTTGATTTTGCTTTTGAAATGACTCATGTCGATTTCATATTACTGAACTCAAGAATTGAATAGTGTCTAATCTACATACTAAGACACCAAATACCTATACAGATAACCTCAAACGTATACGTTTAAGGTTTCTTACATTTATTGAGGACAAAACTAGCAAGATAATTATTTTTCCACCATCAAACTATCTATTACATACGACCATAATATCCTTTATTTATATCACCATTAAACTGCCATTACGCTGAATCATTGCTAGTAAAAAATATTAAACTTCAAGAGGTTAGACAAAGTACGCACGGCTACACATCAAGCTATACAAAACCAGTATAAGCTGCCTTCTGATTGTACGAAAAACCTATACAATGCGAGGTCAGCTAAAACTGGAAATGCATAGCTTGATGTGTAGCCGTGTGTACAAACATTGTCTGTCAAAATATTAATTTTGTTTTTATGAGGACGATGTTACAAGAATTGTATGGAGTACGTAAATATGACGTTAGCGTACTCACAACCTACATGGTTTTTAAAGTAAGTAATTATATTGTGGCAAAGTAAATAAAAAGCTAAGTACCTAAAATCTATTCAAACTAATGTTTCAAATTGATGTTATTTCAAGTTAAACAAATATCAACTTTATTGTAGAGAAAATTAAGTTGATTTCAGAGTGATTAATACTATTGAAAACGTTATAAAAATGTTTTAAGTTGTAACGTAAACTGAACTTTTTAGTAGGAGTTAAAGTTATTTTGCATAAACTTATATTTGTTTACATTTTTGGCAAATAAGTCGCGAATGCAGTGTAAGTACACCTTTTGCTTATTTACCTTTAATTATGCATGACGGTTATTTAAGAACGAATGAATACTGTAAAAATAATTAGTTATGGTTGGCAAAAACATCAAATGACATAGGTACGTTACATACGTAAACTCACGACTGTAACAATGGGGGTAGGCAGAAACTACAGAACACAGCATAGATATTCACAACCATTCGACAGGATATCGCATTGAAAATAACACATTTCGAGAACCTGATTTTCCTTGCCCCCGACAGCAAACAGCTGTCGAAGAAATAGCGGTCGTCTATTTGTTTTTAACTGACAACATTTTCGGGGTTTGGACTTGTGAACAGTGTTTGGAGGACTCCTACTATAAAATTCATTGAAGTTCGATACGGTACGGACGCGCATCGAGTGGTCGTGAATGCAGGGGGTCTACTACGAAGTGTAAAGTGCGAATGATCGGATCGGACCGACACATGGCCGAACCGAATATTATTGAAAAATGCGAAAAAAGTTCGGATCGGCTCAGTTGGGTCGGCACCATAGTCAATATTCGAAAGAGTGTAGGATCGGGACCGACCGAACCAAATAGTAACTTCGTAGCAGGAAACGGCCGAAGCTTCGGCCGATACCACTTCGGAGTAGACCCCCTAGTTATACACGCACGCTAGTTGCGAGTACTATCCACCTGACCCCGGCGTTTCAACACTTATCTGGTTTGTAAATAACTTTTGTTAGTCACCTTTCAATTATCCTCAACAACATCATGTGATTGCTACAAAAATCAGGCAGCACTGTTTGCATGTCTGCTAATTAGAACAAATTGCGATCCCACATACAAAAATGGCCATATAAACGCGCGCTGTTGGATTCTCGACTTTCGGTGCTGAGCCGCGCGTTAGAAATCCATCAGCGCATCGTGTATTTGTTTAGGGATTAATTTAGGTGTCTCCTAGTGAAGTGAAAATGGGAATAAAATTGACAGCCAAGTATGGCGATTTACAATCAATTTATCATGATCATAAGATGAAGATGATGAGGCCCGTGGCTAAATAATAACAGCCGCACAGGTCGATCGATCAGGTTAAACTACGCTTGCCGCGGTTGGTCTGTGGATGGGTGACCATCATTACATACCGAGACTTCTCCGTGCCTCGGAAAGCACGTTAAACTCGAGTTGATACGGGTGGTCAGAAGCCCGAAAGTCTGACAACCAGTCTTACCAACCCATTAACTGGACCATGATCATAAGATAAAGATAAGATAAACACCTACTCTTGACCATGTTCATTTTAGGGCTGATATGCCAATCTATATCATAGCATAGTATAAAATATAGTCACTTTTCGTGTTCGTCTGTGTGATCGCGTAGATCTTCTAAACTACACACTGATTTTGATACTGTTTTCACCGTAATTTAGAGCATTTATTCCGGAAGGTTTATGAGTAGGTATTATAAATAAATATTTAACTTAGATTTGGCACAGAAATCTCTATGTTTTGACATGTCACCATTGCACCCGTGCGTAGCTGGGAAGGAAAAAGAAATCCAAGGAAAAATTACTAAAAAAAGGGCTTTATTTTCCTGCCCCGTAATAGGTTGAGTAATAAATTTCCGAGTTTAACAAGATGACATAATTAAGCTAGTTCTAATTATAAATGATTTATTTTCTGTAAGTAGGTTTGCAGAAACACTTTTACACGTCAATCAATTTTTTTTTAAACTAGATGAGGTCGGCCTTTCCTCTCTGATTACTCTGAGAAGAAAGGCCGAAACAAACTTAGAGGTCAAAGTCTCTCTTAGAGTCCAGACATAATCTTGTACAGATCATGTAAAGACCATGTAGATTGGTGTCTGAAATGGTCTTTTGAGGAAAGAACCACACAGATTGAGTGGACCTTTCCAGTCAGTGCACGCATTTGTCAAAAATCGTGCAGCTCAACTCAGAACTTGAGGAGCTCAACGATTCGGCGGATACTACGAAAGAAAGGACATTTGGGTAGGCCGCGTAAATTACTCAAACAGCCCGATCATGATTAAATCTAAGAAAGAAAAAAAAAGAAATGCCCCAAATAGTCCTCACATTCATAGAAATTAAAAATATATAATACCTACTTACATATCATTGTATATGTAAAATTCATCACTGTCAATATAGGAAACCAGTTATTATAAATCCTGTGTGTTTACCTGTTATGTAGGATTTTTTTATATTGTCTAATGAATCATTTCGTATTCAAGGCTACTTTTAGCCTTGCGTCCTGCCCCTTTAGCTATAGGTTAAATATTTTGGGTGTATCGTCATGCGGTGCTGTGTTTGATTCTCAGGTCGGGCAAAGTGATATGGGGTTTTTCCATTGGTAATTTATTAGTAAAAGCCCGGAGTTTGGAAGTTGGCGGTGTGAAACCCCCGTGCCTCGGAAAACACGTCAAGCCGTTGGTCCTGCGCCTGATCTCTCTACGGTCGTATCGGATTGCCGTCCCATCGAACTATGAGAGTGAGGGCATACACTTGTCCACTATATCTCCCGCGTAGTTGGCCAGTCGCCTCTGAGATCGGCCGCTATGGCCGAAATTCGGTCTGGAAGACTGTTATTATTCATGTCAGAGAGGAGGCCTGTGTCCCAGCAGTGGGAACATTATAGGCTGATTATGCTATTTGGGTACATAGCAGTCCACTGCTGAATATTGGCCTCTCGAATCCTACGCCATTTAACTCGATTCTCGGCTATAACTATCATCCAGCTGCTACCAGCCACTCTTCGAAAATCGTGGCTCTATCTGACCTGAGGGCATCCTATCTTAGGCGTGCTAAATATTTGTTCGGGTCGGCACATTCGGTTCGACAGTATTTTTTTAACAACAAAATCGCCCGCCCGCCTCAAAGCAATCCGAATATTATAAGTGCGGAAGTAACTCTTTCTGCCTGTCTGTGACCTTTTCACGTAATTTCAAATAATTTCCGACCTTCAAGCAGGTGAAGCTGCGGGCAAAAGCTAGTTACAACACATATTCGGCTCGCGCCGATCAGCAAACTCCTTTCGGTATCTACCATCGCTGAATCGTAATCAACATGCTAATGTTGATTACGATTATTACAGCCCGGATGGTCTCTCCGAACATATATTTCTACATATTATATTCGACTTAACCGTCCCGTTTGTGCCAATTAATGCCGACCCGAACAAGTGTATAGCACAACTTACTTTTGACGATTCGCGGCTTCCACTCCAGAATACGTCTTTCCCAACGTAATGAACGTTCTCAATGAAGTAATTCGTCATAGCAAGCTTTCGAAGTTCCGTACATCGCGATAAGGACCATTCTCAATTAAATAAGTCGTCATAGCGTACCTTCTAACTCACGTAATTCGTACTTTTAAACTTTCAGGACATCGCTATTTTACAGTTAAAAGTTCAGTATGACAGTCTATGAGGTTGGATGACATACATAATAGCTAATACCTACATATCACAACGCATATCTAGTCTGGCCGAACAGGTTTAGTACAAATTATATTATAATCTTAGATGAGGCTATTTGAGAGACCGGTTTCCTTGATCTTGAGTCTTCACCATTCGTATTAGATAATTGAAACTGGTTATAGCATAAATATATTGGTGTGGTTTTCATGATGGATGTTTTATTCCGGTATTTGCGTTTTAATGTTTTTATTACTGGAATCATAGATATTCCTTAGACGATAGTACTCCAGTTCCAATGTACCGACCCGAACATGTGCGTAGCATCCTACACACATGTTCGATGTTCGGGTCGGCACATTTATTATGATATGATTGCGTTTTAAGTATTTTGAGACGTCACTCACTCGCGGATTTTTACCAGATTTTAAATTCTATTGTGCAATAAGGTCTAGGATGTAAAATCTACATACTTGTTATGTCACAAAACTATGCCTTTTTGTCGCCTTTAGCATCGATTCTATGATCATGAGGTTATTTATAATAAAATAGGATTTATTAAAAAAACAAAATTCAAGCATTTATTGTACCTACCAGCACATATTTATGCTAATTAAATAGAATAATTTACGCAAAGTAACTTTATTACGATCAACCATGCCAACAATTAACGTAGGGCTTTAGGGTGATAAACTTCTTTCGTCCACAACTATTACTGGCATGTATTTAATCATTTTAATCGAACCTCTAATAATCATTTCGAGCTCCAAAAAATAGTATTGAACCACCAGGTCACCAGTATAGAGGCATTCGGAACAGGGTATATAGTTCACTCATCCTCCTTAGTTGTCAAAAAATAAAAGGGCCTTTTTGACATTTGAGAATGCGTTCTTGTCACCTGTCAGTTTCATACACACGAATACGTGTTTTGCGAATTTGATCGTTATTAACTACTAGAACTGTCAATGTCAAAACGGGCCTTTTATTTTTTGACAACTTTCGCAAAGGTGGCGGGTGTTGTGTATAGTGGGCTACTGCCCGACGATTGATGTCGGGACGTTCGCGATGCAGGATTTTTGCGTGACGTCAGTGTGATGCGTAGTTCGTATGTGGCGGTGTAGATGCCACCACAGCTCTGTTATAATGATTGCGCCTACAAACATATTAAAAACAAATCTCGACGTTTTGTCAAGTCGTAAAAAACGTGCGAAGCCGGGACGGATCGCTAGTTTATTTATAAACAGAAGCGTAAACGCCTATTTTTACGTTTCTAATTTCTAGACCAAGCGGGTTTAGGCTGAGAGTTGTCTGTCAATGAGTGAATTCAAGATATTTATTCAGTACATATACAGTATGTCCAAGAAATCCACGTTACCTTTAGGGGGTCCGAAGAGCACGACGTCCATCGCTTTGAGCGCGAGCTTCTGTTTGTGTATGGGGTCCTTGATGCCCAACACGTTGCTCAGGTACTGCATGTTGTTTACGGCCAATCTGTTGGGAAATAAAAAGGTATTATTTAAAGATATATCTACATGGTCTGAGGGGCTTGTGGCTAAGTAGTAATAGCCGCGCCGGTCGATTGATCAGGTTAAACTCTGCTTGCCGCGATTGGTCCGTGGATGGGTGACCATCTTTACATATCAAGACCCCACCGTGCCTCGGAAAGCACGTTAACCGTTGGTCCCGACTGTCGTTCGTGGATCTTTGACAGTCGTTACGGGTCGTACTCGTCAGTAGCCCTAAATTCTGACAACCAGTCTTACCAAGGGGTATCGTATTACCCAGTAACTGGGTTGTGGAGGTCAGATAGGGAGTCGCTCCATGTGAAATACTGGTGTTCAGCTGCATCCGGTTAGACTGGAAGCCGACCCCAACATAGTTGGGAAAAGGCTAGGCAGATGATGATATCTACATGGTCTCTATATACGAGCAGTGGTAACGCCAAGTGGTAACGGCCGCAACTTACGAGTCGTAGGTCGTAGGTTCGAACCCAGACAGGCGCTTTACTTCGTGTAAATTATTTCATCACCACTGCTTTCAAAACGGCGAAGGATAACATCGTGAGGAAACCGGCATTCCTTGAACCTAGAAAATTCGAAGATATGTGACATCTGCCAGCCCGCACTGGGCCCGCGTGGTGGATTACGGCCCACTCCCTCTCACCGAGAGGAGGCCTGTGTCCCAGCAGTGGGAACATTATAGGCTGATTATATACATGGTCTCTGGACTTTAAAAGAGACCTCTGAGCTTATAATAATAATAATAAGTTTATTGACCATAAGTTTATGTTACAGTACAACGGTGATACATAATTACATAGTATAGGGCACACTCACTTACGTACAACTACACTAAGTTAGAACTTATAAGTAGCAAGGGGGTAGAAGAAGAAAAAAATTATAATAATGTTATCACAAGTAAAGCAATGGTTCACATACTTGATAAAATTTATAAATGCCCAATGACGGTACACAGAGAAAAGTTCTTTACTTCCCGTGCTAGTCAAGGACTGTGTTACGGCAAGGTAAGATTCTCGCACATGGAATAATAGTCATAAAGTAAACACGTTAAGACACTTTTTACCAATTACATATGTTTTGCTATGAATCATAGATGACGATAACGAGTTACAAGTTTAGCGTAAACAAGTAGTATATGCAAAGAAATCAGACAATGCAACTACTAACGTTATTTCCATATAAACAAAGTGTTTTCACAATAACAATATTTGTTCAGAATTTGTAATAAGACAAACGTGTTAAAAATAAAATAATAAAATAAAAAAAAGGTGTTTCTAAAACTAAAATAATAAAATTGAAAATAAGAACATAGCAAAAGTTGTAGTTAATGTTTATAACTTGAAAAGTTTCTCTATTCCATCCCAAGCTCCACGGTAATAATCCGCCGCATCTGTCCCATTAGTAGCTATAAAAAAAAAAGCTTGTTTCGGTGTCGAGAGTAGTTGGATAGGAAACGTCGACCTCATCTAGTTTTTAAAACATGCTATACGTGTAAAATTGTTTGTGCAAGCCTACTTACAGAAATAAAATTTACATAGAACAGTGATGATTTTCAAGTGAATATAAGACAAATGATGATTTTAATAATCAGTCCCTGAAAGTTTATCATTTGATATTTCAATATGTTGGCAAACGGACTGCCTCGTGGGTCCAATGGCCGCAAACACGACTAATGAGTTGGGGGTCCTATGACCGATTCGCAGGTCAGGCAGTGTTATTAGGGTTTTCTTATTACGAATTTCTAAGGATCAGCTAATAGTCTAGATTTGTGTCCTGGGGGTCTACTCCGAAGTGGTATCGGCCGAATGTCCGGCCGTTTCCTGCTACGAAGTTACTATTTGGTTCGGTCGGTCCCGATCCTACACTCCTACACTCTTTCGAATATTGACTATGGTGCCGACCCAACTGAGCCGATCCGAACTTTTTTCGCATTTTTCAATAATATTCGATTCGGCCATGTGTCGGTCCGATCCGATCATTCGCACTTTACACTTCGTAGTAGACCCCCTGCATTCACGACCACTCGATGCGCTTCCGTACCGTATCGAACTTCAATGAATTTTATAGTAGGAGTCCTCCAAACACTTCACAAGTGCAAACCCCGAAAATGTTGTCAGTTAAAAACAAATAGACGACCGCTATTTCTTCGACAGCTGTTTGCTGTCGGGGGCAAGGCAAATCAGGTTCTCGAAATGTGTCATTTTCAATGCGATATCCTGTCGAATGATTGTGAATATCTATGCTGTGTTCTGTAGTTTCTGCCTACCCCCATTGTTACAGTCGTGAGTTTACGTATGTAACGTACACTCCTACACTCTTTCGAATATTGACTATGGTCCCGACCCAAATGAGCAGATCCGAACATTTTTCTAAAAAAAATGTGATGTGTGTGAGTGATGAAATAAATTACACAAAGTAAAGTGCCTGCCTGGGTTAAACCCCACTATCTACGACACGTATGTCGGGGGCTGTTACCACTGCGCCACCACTGCTCATAATAATAATTTCATCATAATTCAGCAGAAAGCTGTCCACCTCCCAAATCTTAGTCACAATGACAGGTCCTGTAGTTCTCGCTTTCTACGGATTTCCATGACCTTCACTAAAGGGCTATTCCCGTATTTATAATAAAGTTTGTATTGTAATATCAGTCTCAATCTGTCAAAAACACTAATTTTCATAAATTTTTCACAGTTTTAATTGTGGCAATTGGCCTTCAGGTCATCGGTCGACGCAGTCCACTGTTGGACATAGGCCTCTCCCAGACTGCGCCACAACACCCTGTCCTCCGCCTTCCGCATCCAGTCTACCCCAGCCACCTTCTTTAGGTCGTTCGTCCATCTAGCTGGGGAGCGTCCCACACCATGCTTGCCGATACGGGGTCTGCACTCCAGTGGGTCTACTCCTAAGTGGTATCGGCCGAATGTTCGGCCTTTTCCTGCTACGAAGTTACTATTTGGTTCGGTCGGTCCCGATCCTACACTCTTACACTCTTTCGAATATTGACCATGATCCCAACCCAACTGAGCCGAACCGAACTTTTTTCGCATTTTTCAATAATATTCGGTTCGGCCATGTGTCGGTCCGATCCGATCATTCGCACTTTGCACTTCGTAGTAGAGCCCTAGGACTCGTCTGCTCCATCGGCCATCGGTCTTTCGACAGACATGGCCAGCCCACTGCCATTTCAGTTTGCTCCTTACTTATTAATATTAGTTTTAATAAAATATACCTGGGCAGGGTAGCGCCAGTGACCTTGTGTTGAAGGAACAGGGTCTTGTATTGCGGCAGATCGACTGACTGCGACAGCCATTCTACCGTCTGCTCCACCGTCCAGTTGTGGACCTGTAATCGAAGATTGTATCATTAGTAAGCTAGATTGGAAAATCAATCGTAAAGTCAAATATTTTCGGGACTATCTAACCAACTCAATTTGATATGACGATGTTGTTTGTGCTGTTTTTTTATATATAAATTATTAATAAACTTGCTCTATGACCTTTTTAACCTGCTATAAACATTCATTATTTATTTATTCATATTACAATTCAAACTGTGATAAAATATTACATAATTTTACTATCGCAAGCAGAAAAAGTTAAATTATAAAATCTTATTTAGACAATGGCGCCGATTCCCTTGTTCACAAACTACACTAAATTTAAGTTCACTGCCTCTTTTTCTTTTTATTTCATTAAGAAAAATACAGAAGATAAATATTAGTTTAGTCCTGTTAAATTAAGATACTCCATAGACATTTTAGACGTGATTATAAACATGGCGATTAATTATACGTAAATTTACGTCAGGCGCCGACTAATTTGACAGGACTAAACTAATATTTATCTTTTGTTCTTTTCTTAATGAAATAAGAAATAAACAAATGCACTGAACTTAAATTTAGTTTAGTTAGTGAACAAGAGAATTGGTGCCAATATAGAAGAAAATCGATTAACCCACTAAATCTGAGAATTGAATTGAATAAAGAATTAACAAAACTTTTAAAGGGAGATGCCGCAGGATAGCCCGCGAAATTCAAATTTTCTTACGTTTTTTGGTATTTACAGGTCAGTGTCAGGTTGTATGCTGAACAACATATGATTCGCGACCGTAACAAGTATGTATTTACAGAATTATAATCAATTAAAATTATCAATACAACCCTCTAACTTCAAATAACCGTCCCAACATAGTTGGGAAAAGGTTAAGCAGATGATCTGCTTAACCTTTTCCCAACTATGTTAGGGTCGGCTCCCAGTCTAACCGGATTCAGCTGAATACCAGTATTTTACATGAAGCGACTGCCTATCTGACCTCCATAACGCAGTTACTGGGTAATACGATACTCCTTGGTGAGACTGGTTGTCAGACTTTCGGGCTTCTGTACCCGTAACGACTGTCAAAGATCTACGAATGACAGCCGGGACCAACGGCTTAACGTGCTTTCCGAGGCACGGAGGGGTCTCGGTATGTAAAGATGGTCACCCATCCATAGACCAACCGCGGCAAGCGTAGCTTAACCTGATCGATCGACCTGTGCGGCTGTTATTATTTAGCCACGGGCCCCTCCCTAAGTTCAAATAACCCTATTGATTGATATTTCATGAAAAAGTCATTCAATAGGGTCATATGAATATCAACCGGACTTATATGAATAATTGTCACTGTTTCTCAATAAAATATTAGTACTCAATATCGACCAAAACTATAGTGCTCACCTCAGATCTGAGCCACGCCTCCCACAGCTCCTTGACGGAGATGTGCATGTCATCATTGTGATGGAACGCGCGCTGCCGCTTCTCATATCCGCTGTCGTACTGCAGCTCTTCGCGAAGGAACTGGAAACAGGAGTTACAGGTTATAAACCAAAGTATTTTTAAGTTATTGGGTAGTAAATAAACATGTAGGTCTAACCAGAGGGGCAATTCTCGTAATTTTAAGAACGTTCACAGTGATCTCAATGTCAATCTGTCAGAAATACCTCTAATATCCATACATTTTTTTTTTTTAAAACGTTGCCCCACGCTAGGAATTACTCCTGTATCGTGGGTGCGTTTACAAACATTTAAACTCACATACACAAACTGCCAGACCCGGAACAACTACCTGTAGGCAATACAAATATTTGTTCCGTGCGGGAACCGAACCCGAGACACGCAGCGCAGCAGTCGATCACTCAGCCACTGCGCCAACCGTGTCGTCTAAGATTGATTGTCGATGAGATGAGATTGCGACTAGATTTTAAACGTTTTTAATTACGGGAATTGGCCTTCTGGTCAACGCCTATGGACTACAATTCCAGAGGCATCGCAAAGGCGTTGCTATGGGCCGCTTCAGCTTATTGTCTCGCAACATTGCAACATTGTATAGGTTTCGACAACGTAAGAGATGAGACGTCTCATATCTTTGTAATAACACTGGCAGTCAAACCCGATTTAAAACGCATCGCAGCAACTTGGCGGCAGACATAGGTAGTGATCATAGATTTAAGAAAGAAGGTAATGATGGTAGTATTTCCCCAGGCGAGCTCTTTCACAACGACCATTTACTTAGATACTATTCAAAAGATAACTTTAAATTATTTTTTTAATAAGGAGGTCTCCTACGGCTTTATTCCAAAGCTGACCCTTGTCAGGACCAGCCGATCTATTCTGTAAAAATCTCACCGTAAAAACTTAGGTGAAGTGTGTTTGAACGGAGCTGTCAATAGTGTCAAACCCTAGCATCAAGCTCACTTCACCTATGGCTTCACGTTGAGAATTTTACAGAATAGACCGGTAGTAATTTCAGTATTAAAGGTCATGCCTCTCCCCAGTATCCCGGGAAATCCAGATTCAGATTATAAATATCCTAACCGGATTGTGGTTACAGCAGATACCCTGCGGTAATTTACTACCTGTAAACATGTGTCCGTTTACCGATTCACTCTCTCGAAACGGTGACCAAGGCAAACAAAAAAAAAAAAAAAATTTGGCGATCAATGAACTTTTTTAACCCAAATGATCGCCTATTTGCCAACGAGATTCGGAAAATAGGTAGCCAATTTATACCACGAATCACAACAGTAAGATTTATTCCAGGTCAAACAATTTAGATATAAACAAGGTCAAAACCTTGGCCCCACGGACATAAAAAGCAAAATAATTGTGATTAGTTTTCCTTATTGTCGTGTTTTATTTCGGTAACAAGTTTAGTTTTAGAAGGAAATGGGTATACTTACCCACTTACCTTCTGGTACCTACCTACTTTAAAACGAATTTTGAGGAAGTTCTCTCTATCTGCAGTAAGAATTTTATTAGCAAGCAAACTTGATATCTTGAGTTTTTATTAGTCGATGGTGTACTTTTTATTTCCTAATTTATGTTAAGTATAGGTATTTTGTACCGACCTTTTTTTGTTATCTTTTTTGTTTTTAGTGTTTATAAGTGGAAACTTTTTCAATGGTCTTCAATTGCCTATTAACTGTTTAAGAACACTGTATTACTGTACTGCTGGGGAGTTTGTTGCGCCACTTCTTCTAGGAAGTGGTGAAGGGCGGGCGTTTTTGGGGGACTGTCTTTTGTAATTTTGACGTTCGAAAAGTGCTGATTCTCAGCCTAATTTGAATAAATGACTTTTGATTTTGTATCATAAATTACCTACATTTTTTTTTAATAGAATAAAATACCATATAAAACGTGACTTTTAGAGAGAAAATATGCCTGTTGTGAGCCACCGCAAAAGACTCCCCCAAATACTTTCAAAATCTCTTTTCCCGCGTCACCTCTTTTGTGCAATTACAACCTTCAAAATTTAATTACGAAGATGCTTTTTTCGATGTCAAAACATCTTTTCGGTCGTTGTATTGGTGGCTTGTTAAACTTTTTATTCGTTATTATTTGTCATTTGCCTACTCATTCAAAGTTTACATTACTGTCTTCAGCTAGTTACTAGACTGTCCGGTTTTAATATAGGTTTAATGACCAAGGTTCGGTCTATCGCTCAAGCGATCGTTGCCCTTTGCAAAGCTGTTTTTAAATGCAATAAAATTGTCGGGCATATAATGATGTGCACAGTTCTACAACTGGCCCAAAAATAATTATTATACCTACAGTTTTCTGAGACATAGCCCTATAACTATAACTGGCGATGTGTGGGTGTGCTATACCTCTGCCTAACCCTTCGCGGAATACAGGCGTGCTGTTACGTGCTAACGCAATGAGCCGTGTGCCCGAGGGATTTCCCATCAGCAAAAATAACGAACTTCTAAACTTCCATACAAACTAAAGGGAACTCCTTAAAGGGATGAATTTTGAAAAGTCCTTCTTTAGTGCTTACCTTCCTTATAAAAGGAACTCTTGTGCAATGTCATGCTTCTAGGCCTAGCGGGTTAGGCTGTGCATTGTCTGTCAGTGAATTAATGAATTAATTTAAGATATCTATATCTATCAAGCATGATTCTTGATTTCAATCATGTATTGAGAAGAGACAACAGAATGAAGTCATAGTCATGAACTCACATCATCACTCTCGCTGAGGTCCACGTTTCCGTTGGCGTCGTCATCGAGTTGATGATGCAGCGCTGTGATGGCTTCCAGACCAGCACGGTCCTGAAGGCAAGTGGGCTCATTTTGGCACGCCTCGAACAGAACTGGAAACAAAAGACGGTGACGTTAGGAATATCGAATTATCTGGAAGACGGTGATAGATTCCATGTTGGTAAGAAGTACTTCGACTTTCGATGAAAGTAAACATTGTGGGTTTATTAGGTGAGGAGACCACCAGAAGGGCAATTCTCGTAATTAGAAATGTTCAAAATTTAGTCGCCTCAATCTCATCTCAGCGACAATCAATTTATATAGTTTTAAAAACTGTAAAGTGCCACGAAAACACTGTGAGAGAAAAAAATAAATAATCTAATCAATGTCAAAAACTTAATTAACAAAAATGTAGGGAAATTAGTGGTATTTTGACTATAGGTATTAGACTGCGAACATTCTTAAAAATACGATAATTACCCCTCAGGTCTATTCTGTAATAATCTCAAGTGATCTGTCAATAGTGTCAATTTGTAACATCAGCAGTGGGATTATGTAACCATCTCACCGTGAAAACTCAGGTGAAGTGAACAATCATTCCAACTAATGCTAAGGGATTGACACTATTGACAGCTCACTTCACCTAACTTTTCACGGTGAGATTTTTACAGAATCGATCGGCAGGTGGAATGACACTAACATTACCTAAGTTTTTACGGCAAAATTTTACCAAAATAGATGGGTTGAATATGTAATGGTCTGATGATGCTAAATGGCTCTGAACAATCGCTCAGGACAATTTCACGGTAGCATAAGTGTGGAGAAGAAGTGAATTCTTGATTTGAAAGCGCTCTAGTGATCCTAGGGATGTCAATTAAGACTAGGAAAACCCTGCGCTAGCGGCTAATAGGATCAGAACTTCAGGAGGAAAATCGTCGGTTTAAATCAGAAGGAGTCCGACATAACCCTTCGTTCTTCCACAGTTAGGATTTCCCTCAGAGAAAATGAAGAGAGAAATCACTAAAATATTTCTATCAGGAAGAAACTACTGCAGCGATGAAGTGTCTCATTAAATAAAATACCTAATAGACAAAAGGCAAAAGATTGTCACAGAAATGAACAGCGGGGTAATTGCGTAACACACTTTCAGTAGCAATGGCAAATTTCAAACTATTAACATTTAAAAAAAGCACATTTCAAACTATTAATATTTAAAAGATATTATACCATTAGGGACTATCTAGAAGACAAATCAATAGAATCGGTAAGTTAGATTAATTGACATCGCTGAGTGAGAATACATTTGCACGCCATGTTATGGCAGGACATGCTGAAACAAATTTACTGTAACACCTTATGTACAGACGCCAGCAGGTCAAGCTACCCGCAAATTTTCCCAATTAAACTTGAACCTTAACGATTTAGCGATAAAGTTGATAATCTATTAAAGAAATTTGACAGTTTGTTGCTTGATGTGCTGGCGTCTGTACCATATTCTAGCAAATAAATATTTTGATTTGATGGGTTCCATTTTGACAGTTCAACAACATTCATTGCGTTATTTAAGTCGTTGAGCAGACACATTTTTCGAACATCTGAAGCAATGGATTAGCAATATCCTTCAAAATCATTCAGATTGAGACTAATAGTGTGTTAAGCAAATAAGGGTGTGGGTTTTAAAGATCACGTAATCTATTATTTACGATTTCATAATCATCTTGTTATTAGGGGCTAGGGAGTTTACCCAGACTGATTAAAATACAATGCCAAGTTCTGATAAAAACATTACTGCAAAACAAACGGTAACAAAAAACAAAAGACCAATTCCCGTAATTCAAAACGCTCAACATCTAGTCGCAATCTCATCTCAGCGACAATGAATGTCAAAAACTAATAAAACATGTAGGGAAATTAGAGGTATTTTTGACAGAGTGAGACTGAGATCAGACTGTGAACGTTCTTAAAATTACGAGAATTGCCCCTCTGATATCATGAGCATTCGGAGATTTTTGTTCGACGTTTTTTGCATTGCAATGCTTAAACCTATCATAATTTTTTGGTATTTATATATTGATACCTAGTATAAGCACAGCATGATCAGCCTATAGCGTTCCCACTGCTGGGACACAGGCCTCCTCTCTGTGAGAGGGAGCGGGCCGTAATCTACCACACGGGGCCAGTGCGGGTTGGTAGACGTCACATATCTCCGAAATTTTTGGTGCTAGGTCATGCCAGTTCAGACCATTTGAAAAACATCGAATAAATTGCATAACACCACAAACCATATAAGATATTACCTACATTTTATATTTTAAATACTCAAGTTCAATATTTCTATTCCTTATCTTTCATTCCTTCCTTCTTGTTCATTCTCGACTCTCTGTCTGGCCAATGACCTCGACTAGACGACTATCAAATACTACCAACGATGCGTCTGCGAGGAATTTCAACGTTTGCCGATCACCGACTATTCTGGCAGAGTTTGCACTTACAGCGAATAGGTGTGTAGGTAAATAAAAAACAGATAAAGAAACTGGACAAAATAAAGGCATGCACTAATATCAGTAGGTGATGTGTAATAATATAACATCCACGTGCAAGAATTACAAACAAAATATTAATAAAAGCAAGATTATTTCATGGAATTTTTGCGACGACTTTCAGAAGATTCCAGTCACATTATCATAAAATCACCTATCACAAGTGAAAGCATAAGAAGCCTACAACGTTTCCACTGCTGGGACTCAGGCCTCTCTTCGATAGGTAGTAGGCTGTAATCTACCACGCGGGCCCAGTGCGGGTTGGTAGATAGCATGTCTTCGAAGTTTTGGCTCTAGGACATGCCGGTTTCCTCACGATTTTTCCTTCGCCATTTTGAGAGCAGTGGTGAAAAAAATATTTACACAAACTAAAGCCCCTGGCTGAGTTCAAACCCACGACCTACAATCGTAAGTCGGGCCGTTTACACTGGGCCACCACTGCTCACAAATGATAAGTATTTTCATTTCAACTTTTTCCAGATCAGCGCTGAAGACAATAATCCCGGCCGATAGACATGTATCAATGTACAGACGCCAGCAGGTCAAGCTACCCGAAACTGTCAAATTTTCCCAATCAACCTTGAATCTTAATGCTTTAGCGATAAAGTTGAAAATCTATTAAAGAAATTTGACAGATTGTAGTAGCTTGATGTGCTGGCGTCTCTACAATCGTTTTGTATGCAAACAAATTAATTTGATCATTAAAAGGTAGGTGATAGGTTACCTTTTAATGACCAAATTAATTAGGTTAATTTAAAAGCCCATTCATTCAATTGCTTGTTTGTAATTATTTATTGTCATATAAGACAAAGAAAATATGCCGTAACATACTTAGCTAAGTACCTAATCTATTAAATAAAATTGATTAATATATTACGTAGAAGCCGAAAAAAATGCAAAGATAAACATGCATGTGAGCGATTATTGATGACCATAAACGAAACAACAAAAGACTCGAGACTGGTATAAGCAGAATAAGGGACTAACCACACGCATTCTATACAAAATTGTTGTTTTTATGGACATAAGCTGAACAGAGCTGAATAAGTGTGGGTAGTCTCTAATCCGATCCAGCCTGTCCCTTGCTGCCCTCCCCCAGCAACGCCCTAAGCCGAGGTCCTTAGCTCACAGGCGTGTAGTCGCTTTATTTGTAAGTTTTTGGCCTGGTTGGAGGCCTGAATTTATTGAGGCACACTGGCAAGACCGGTTAATCAGACGAAAACGCAGTTTCCTACGTCCATTCAACAGTAGATTGGAATTGACAAGATTGATGTCATGAGTCATATCGGCACCATAACACACTTCAATCACAATCAGGATAATTTTGAAGGATATTGCTAACTCAGCGGGATTGTCCGAAAGGGTTACCGCTACCCCGGAACATAAAGGGCGAAGGAAGGAACATGGGTGGGTTTTAATCAGTAAGAATCTGACACTCCCTTCCGCTCCACCCAGAGCGGGAGGGGTCATTTGATGATTTCCCATCCGGAAAAAAAAAAAAAGGATATTGCTAATCCATCGCTTCATATGTTCGGAAAGTTTGTCTGCTCAACAACGTACTACATAACGCAATTAATGTTGTAGAACTGTCAAAATGAAAGGCATTGCTACTAATAGTTATGGAATTACCCCGCTGGGAACATGAGATACCAAGAAAAGGGGTGAGGTAGACACACAATATGTTGCTGCACCGAAGTCCGAGCACAAAGCTTGGAAAGAATAGTAATACATATATCTTCTTTTGTTTGAATCTTCCAGTTCCTGAACTTAGAACCAGTCTGTTTTAAATAATTCGTGATCACATGAAAAGCAAAGCCTTACAAAAAAAAAACCACTATCGATCCAAAACACTACAAAATGTAAACTTTAGAAAATTTTACTTCACTGTAACTGTAACCACAGAGCAATTTACATTACAGGCGTAGTCAAACCAAAGTGATGGTTTTAGATTATCGTTAAAACACACTCAGTACTATTGCCATGTACCGTTAGGACTTGGTAACAAGTAGTGGCGATAACGTCGACACAACATAATCAGCACAGTGTGAATAATTTGAGGCACTCGTGCGACACTGCCCAAAGCCATGACATTATAAAAGCGTTAGCAGAAATCGTCATTACGTGGTAATTATTCAGAATTGAAGGCGACCAAATAGCCAAAACAAAGTAAAGTATACTATAGTATTTTTATCTCACGAAGCGACGCGCACTTTACTTGTGGTAACCAAGTGTACAAACATTGTGAATGTGTGCGTGAAAACGAGTAGAGGCAGCACATAACACACACTGGCACACAATTTCGACTTAACCTTTGTCTCGGAATGTACAGACGCCAGCACATCAAGCTACTACAATCTGTCAAATTTCTTTAATAGATTTTCAACTTTATCGATGAAACATTAAGGTTCAAGGTTGATTGGGAAAATTTGACAGTTTCGGGTAGCTTGACCTGCTGGCGTCTGTACAAAGAGCTCCTGCGCTTACACACACATTCACAGCGTGTTTTTAAACTTGGTAACCACGAGTAAAGAGCGCGTGACTTCGTGAGATAAAACTACTATTAGCCGGAAAGTGGATTATTATACTCATCCAGCACTAGGCTGAACTATTGCTAGCTGTAGCAAGAGAGCACAGCTCTGAAAACATTATACATTGGTGGACCAGTCACCAGATGGGTTGACGAACATTAGAAGTAATGGTAAACGACTGACCTAGATGCGTTCGGCATTGCTTAGAGAGTACTATCACAGAAGAAAGGACTTAAACCTAGCAGGGGTATGATACGAGCTGAACATATTGATGATGACGTAACAAATGATTTTGCCAGGTGGGTTGACGAACATAGAAGTAATGGTAACATTGGCGACGAGACCTAAAAGCGTTCGGCATTGATTAGAGAGGATTGCCATTTAAGAAAGGATTTAAACTTTGTAGGGGGAGAGCTGAGCTGAAGATATTAATAGATTAATTATTCCTAGAACGAAAACGGAACTATGTGTATTCAGATTTATAACAAAATTAAAGAACTTCCAATGATCCGCTTCAGAAGGGCTTTACACAGGTGGTTAATATAGAAGGCTATACTATAAAAGAATTCCTTCAGTTTAAATCTAAATGATATAATTGTACCTATACCAAAAATTTGCATGTCATTATGTTATATGATTGAAATGTTAAGCTACTATTATGCTACCATTGTAAGAACTTTTGTAACCATATTTATCTGCAAATAAATATTTGAAAGAAGTAACAAAGGATTTTGAGGATCTATATCTACAAAGCTAATCAAGCGAAATAGACAGGCACAAGCAGAAAGTATATTAGCATTTAAAAGAATACAACTATTAATCACTTCATAAAGTTTCAGTAGGGAATGAAGGAAATTAAAAAAAAAAAGGGATTTATGAATGAAGTCCGTTAATAAAATATTGAAACTATCGTTATTATTATGTCAATAACATAAAACTAAAATATGTGTTTATACGAAGCCGTTTTATCAGTCAAAGCGGAGGTTACGTTTATTCAATTATCTAGACCAAAGCCTGCCATGGTCACATACAAAATGGTTACATCGTCACCACACAGTAAACGCGATAAAACACGAACTATGTGTTCCAATTAAATGTCGAAATGCATTGATCGAAACAAGCACCTGATGTAAATATTAATTTAATTAGTTTTATTCTAGAATCGCCGACTTCACAATGAATCATATTCATATTCATTATTAAAATAATAGTGAACAAATACAAAATACAGAAGTCATCATTCTTCCTGCCCTTATCCCAATTTATTTGGGGTTGGCGCAACATGTCTTTTTCTTCCACATTTCTCTATTAGTCGTCATCTCGGTAGTCTTTTTAACCATATCACCATTCACACAGTCCATCCATCGTTTTTTTGGACTTCCCCTACTCTTATAGCCATCGACATTTATACCCAAAACTCTCCTCACGACATTTTCTACATTCTTCCGTATCACATGCGGTTCCATGCCTATACCATGACAACTACACAACTTTTCAGTTACCGGTGCCACTTTCAGAGTTCTTCTTACAAAATACAGAAGTGGTTTCTTAAATGAGGTTTATACCCGCGCCTTGGGAGTCCGTGTTCCATTAAAATATGACGGAGAAGTAGCGAATTTTCATCTGGCCAAACTTCTTTTATTTAGGGAAATTCTCTAACTTTTGAGTATATAGAATTTTTGAGTATCAGAAAAATATTCTCGAAATTCAATAGAATTGGCTCTTGGTCTTTCACCAAATAAAGTTATCATAGCTAGTATTAAACATATACATCAAATAATGAAACAAGACATTCGATTTAGTTGTATTTGATCAAGAGCTCAGGTCTACTCCCGGAATCGTGATCCGGAGTTTCTGTCGAGGTTACGGGCGCCTACTGACATAAGATTAGTTAGGGGCCCGATCTAAGAGTGACACAACGATTTGACAGTTGTCAATTAAGCAAAGTTAATTAATCGAGTGTAGGGTTCACTCCGAACTATTTTCAACCGGGCCCGTATCTTCGTTGACGAACGTGGACAGAAGGCCTCCACAGGTCACAAAAACAACGAGAATATTAGTTTAAATCGCGCAGTTGTATCAATTGAGTCAAATCAAATCCACAACAGCAAATCATTTTGATAGTATTTAAATCGCTATACGAGTTATTAATAAAATAAAATATTAATAAATGTTTCCGGCAACATCAATGGAGGGGATTTACATCATTTGGTCCACGTCATCATTACTATCAGCATCAATCAACCGTTTGATGGGACCACGTGGTTTTTGGCTAAGAATAGTTCACCCGCTTCCTATCACGAGTGTCGTAACAGGCGTTTATTAATGGGATTATGAGTTTCTAACGTAAAGTGGACTATGCTAGTAGGCCGGGAAACCATCTAAGCGAAATAGGTGACGTGGTTTTTCTTCAATAGTGGAGTATACTTTGCGGAAGTTGATAGAGGGAGGGAGGGAGTTGTTGGAGCGGCTTGTGGCTAAGTAATAACAGCCGCATGGGTCGATCGATCAGGATAAGCTAAGCTTGCCGCGGTTGGTCCGTGGATAGGTGACCATCTTCACATACCAAAAAAGCACGTTAAGCCGTTGGCCCCGGCTGTCATTTGTGGATCTTTGACAGGCGTTATGGGTCATCAGAAGTCTGACAACTAGTCTTACCAAGGGGTATCGTGTTACCTAGTAACTAGGTTGTGGAGGTCAGATAGGCAGTAGCTCCATGTAATATGCTGGTATTCAACTGCATCCGGTTAGACGGGAAGCCGACCCCAACGTAGTTGGGAAAAAGGCTAGGCAGATGATGACTGCGGAAGTTGATACTGCACGGTATTTAAGTTCATTACAAGACACGTCTTTGAAAATCGTTTAAAATATTTGATGCATTCTCGGCAACCTTACCTCGGTGAAGTATATCTTTTATAACGGGTTCATTGAACTCTGGAAGATCAGTCAGGATATAGAAAAACATTTATTTTCCACCTATTTTCCTTTTTATCTCGGTTTAATTTCCGGAAATTCAAATTCTATTGTTAGCATTTGGTTATGGACCGTCGAAAATTTATTGATTCGTCACATATCCACTATTTGTTTTTCTGGTTTGGATCGAAAATCATGGTTGGTCAATGAAAATCTATTTTCCAACCACTGTGGAGATTCCAGAGTGGTTGGAAAATAGATTTTCATTGCTTACATTTTAGTCAAAACAGCTACCAATAAAAAGTAAACAATACTAATTAAATATGAATAAAAATCCGTCTTGAGTATGCACATAAAAAGGCGCTAAGCACATAGATTAATAGTAGGTAAGTACCTATTTTTATGACGTTACGTCATGCACGTTTAGCTAACACTTTGGATACTGAAGTACAGCCGAAACTGTCAATTTTTTCCAATCAACCTTGAACCCTAATGCTTTAGCGACAAAGTTGAAAATCTATTAAAGAAATTTGACAGATTCTAGTAGATTGATGTGCTGGTGTCTGTACATGACCGGCCGTTAAATCTACCATAAACAATTGCATTTGCATTGTTGGAACACCAGGAGCTGCTACAAAGCTGTAAAACAGATATTGATGACTTTATAGCTGAAATTACTGCTGTAGCAAAACAAACAGACGCTAATCTTACTGAGAGCATTTTTGATGGAGTAGTAAAACCAAAGAATCATTGCAATCTGACTGTAATCTGCAAAGCGATTCATGTAGAAAAATTACTCTTTGTAAAACTAATGCTCCCAGTGTTCTGGAGTTAACTTTTATCAACAATACTCCCAAGCTCTAACGCGAAGGTTATGAACTTCGAAAGACTGTTCATGACACGAAAAACCTTAGTCAAATCCTTAAAACTATCTACGTTGACCCTAAAACCCAAAAAATCCTTCAAATATAACAAAGGCCAATTTAGGTTTGAAATTCTAGTCACGAAAATTCGGTGAAGACCAGGAAAATGCCAAAAAAATACAGCAAATGTTTTACGAATATTACCTTTATTACTACATTACGTTTTCAAAGATGCCAGTGCACGGTGCAGTGGTGGCAGTTAAAACTATATTTCAAATCCAATACATCATATTCATGCTGCTCAGGCACAAATTTAATAATAATAAAAACAAGGCTAGTTTTCGTTCACAAGAAATAACAAAGGCTATGGACAAATCGCTGTAAGTATCATTGTAGCAGATTCTCATAATCGTGTATTTTCTTTTGTTCTAAAAGACAATTGGCCATTCTGAAGTTCCATTAAAGAGACTAGGGCTTCGAGGATCGTCTACAAGCAATAGCTAAACAAACTTGAAGATTTCGAGAGCGTAGCCGACTTAGTACTTCAGCATAATTAGCCTGTGTCCCAATGCTGGGACACAGACCCCCTCTCTTTCGAGAGGGAGTGGACTATAATCTACCACGCGGGCCCAGTGCAGTTTGGTAGATAGATGTCACAGTTCTTCGAATTTTTAGTTCTAGGACATACCGGTTTACTCACGATATTTTCCTTCACCGTTTTGAGAGCAGTGGTAATGAAATAATTTACACAAAGTCGGACCCACGACCTACATCTTGTAAGTCGGAGCTGTTAACACTGGGCCACCCATGCATTTAGTACTTATTATTACAATTCTATCTCCAGCACCAAATACAAATGTAATTTATATTACGAAGTCATAACAATAGAAATATTGAATGAAACGATCATTTCTACTGGCCGTGTCCAACGACGCAACATATACAGATACAGCCATTTAATTCCCCTTTTATTAAGATCAATTGATGTTGTGACGCAAACATATCTTGTGCAAACACTCAATTGTAAGCAGTAGCAGAGGATTAAAGATGTAGTCACGACAAGGGAAATTCCGATGCTGTAAGTTAATTTACACTTCTGGAAAATTCGATGCTTAGAATTTGGTTTTTCTGTTATAATGTTCTAGGAAGATGACGGAAGATGGTCAATAGACGTTGTTTTTTTAAACTACGAGTATTTATACTAAATTGTGCGTTTCTTGACAATATTTCTAGGTAATAACTTCACGGTCTGTTGATGTTAACTACTGGGACTATAATAGAAACGAATTGTCGAAGACTATTAATTTTAATATACGTGGTTATACAAAATATGTGTGTAACTAGTAAACATATGCAAATATCGTTATGCTACCTTGAGGACGTTTCTAAGCGGTTGTAAAATTTGATGACTACACAAAACATGGGGGTTCGGAAGCCAAACTAAACAAATTGAAATGTTTTCAGAAGCTTAAGAGCTCGTAAAAAGAGCTAAGGTCGTAATTTAAGTATACGTTTCGGTTGTTGTTGGCGCCAGTTGCATTTCGAAAGTCTTTACATGTCCGTACGGTGAAAAGGTTAATTGATGGTATCAGTCGGAGCTCCAACAATACCAAGAAAGGTTTACCGTTTAAAAAAATAAACTAGACATTGACGGTTTGCCGTGTAACTGCAATACGCCCGTAATGAGAATGTAGGTTGCATCTGTTGCAGTTAGGGCTGGCAGGCAAAGTTTAAATAAAAGGCATATAATTATGTGTAGGGGATCAAGAAGTTGTACGATTAAAAGTAAGGAATGAAAAATACACATTCGATGCTGTGGTCAAGTTACATGATGGAAAGGATTAATGAAAGCCCATTACCAAAAACGATTAAGGGGATCATGCCAGTGAAGGCAGGCCTTAGCCTGAAGGGCATGCCTGTACCTTATTGAGGTCGAAGAAGCAAGTTGTAGTGATAGCAGATGGCTTTATTTATGCAGTTTCTGCTTTCATCGGAGATTGGCCTGATAAAGTACCGTATGACATAATTTAAATAGTTATTCAGGGCACAACAACGTAACGTATTCGATCGGGTGGTGAAAGACGGGCTAAATTAGGTCGCCAACGGATTGTCTATGATCTACATTCCCCGCGGTATAAACAAACAACGTTAAATCTGGATGAGAACTAAAATGTATTACAAGTGCTGAACTACTTCGTCTATTCTTGACATCAACCAAGTATCAAGTGCATTCATAGTTCCGTAAACATAAATAATTTAATTTACTTACTTATGTTCATAATTGTCTTTTTTTTTAAATCATATAAACTAGTTCTTGACTGCGATCCCGCCTGATGGAAAGCAGCGATGCAATCGTTGATGGTAAAGCACACTAATTTATTATGAGCCTATTCACTCTAGCCTTGAAGACACTTAAATTATAATCGGACGGGAAAACCGCTGCAGGCAAATTGTTCCAGTCCTTCGATGTTCGCGGTGTAAACGACGAGGCGAAACGCTTCGTCCGGATCGTAGCAGTTTCAACAACGTAAGGGTGGAAACTCGCCGTGCGACGGGTTGTCGGGTGATGGAACGGTGATGCGGAATTAAGTCATGTAATTCCCGCGCACACTCTCCAGAATGCATCCTATAGAATACCGAAAGGCTGGCTACCCTACGCCTGTGCTCCAGGCTTTGTAGATTTTGGTCTTAACCAAATCTGGATCACAAATTAGCCTCTTCGCACGCCTCTCCACTGAGTCCAAAGCTGCTAGATGGCATTTTGCAGCACCAGCCCATATGTGGCTGCAGTACTCCACACACGATCGGACCTGCGCTTTGTATAACATTAGAAGCTGTCCCGCTGTGAAGTACCGCCGGACCTTTGCAAGAACGCCAAGTTTCCTAGCAGCCATCTTGGCTTTGGACTGAACTGTTTGTTTCAAGTCGGTTATCGATGATTAACGATCATTCCATATTGACGTGTTGTATATTCTCTATCTGACTTTCAGCTTCATATGTGTACGCTGAATACACATCATTAAAATTCATATTCTCTTGTGGTGTGGTCTTAGTCGCAGTAAATGTGACCTCATGTCTCTTTACAGTGTCTTTGTCAACTAAAAGGTAACCTTAGTAAGTTGTCACTATGAGTACGAAATTCAATAATAACGTATCATATCATTTTTTCAAGTTGTCTTAAATGGTCTTCTGCTGTCTGCCCTTTCTCCAATGGTACTTCCATTCCAGTATTGAGTTCAGCGCAAAATGTTTTAATCTTCTATCCCTACTCTGTCAGCCTTTACGTTATCATTCACTTGCTCTACATTCATTATAATAGCTCCCATATTTCATTAAACTTTTTTTGTAACTCCTCCGTCTCTTCATCCATCAAGGGGCTGTATTTATTGGTAGCTAATATCGCACTCGCTGCCATCAATAAAGCAAATATACGAAATCATCAAAGATATATATTCATCATCTGATGACCCTAACTCTTGAATAGACGTAGAATTCAATGCAATCCATGAGTCAAGCGTCGTACAATAGCACTCTCAAGTTCATGATAACTCGCGGTATCACTTGATATAGCTGAATATTATACAGTCTAACAATCGCACATTATCATTGATATTAACTGCGGGAGTACTAATAAATACATGCTTATATGACCAGCGATTATACCCTGCCATTGTTTTTATCAAATACTAGTTTCGTAGTGTTTCGTTAGTAGGTGTTTGAAAATAGTATCAAATGTAGATATTTCCGTGACAAGAGCATGTGATACTCACCGGCCAATGTATGCTTCAACTTCAACTAAAAACACTTCACTACAGTATTCCTCCTCTTTCTTGGCCGTATAGTTACAACGTGGGGGCTTTTCCTAAGGATTTATTTAGTCATAGAGTTGACATATATTGTTCATATGGGTATGTGTATGTTAGGTTACAGTTAGGTCACAACTTCTCGTGGGTGTCAGATTAAGTGGCTTTGATTTTAATTATCAGCAGAATTTGTAGCAGCATCCGCGTAAACACTGATACTAGATGACCAGTGTCCAGTTCAGAAAGGATTGCAAAATCAAACGTATATTGTGAGCCGCAGATCGGTTCTGTGTTAATATTTCATTATAAACGCTTTCCTGGATCCTATTTTCAGGGTTTCTGAAGGCTACCCTTACCAAGGCACGAATAGTTTCTTTAAAGAATCCAAGTAAATGTTAGAACGATCGTGTGCAAAGATTGAATCAGTGCATTTACAATTCAAAACGAAAACAGGAAACATCTTCTTTGATGTAAACAATAAATCCATATCACTTGGCTCGATTCTAGATGCTCATAAAATAAACAAGATTTTCAGACACACCGACTCACGTTAGGAGTTCAACAAACTGCCCCAATAACGCGTACTCTGGAAGATTATGATCTATTTTGGGATATTTTCGCGAATGATCAACGGTTTTCCTCGAGATTTGAGCGGTTGTAAATGTGATTTATTGCTTTGGGAGTGCAGTTTTAAGATTCAATGGAGACGGTAGCATATAAATATAGGCAGGTGTAGTGAACATTGACAGTACATTGGCATTTCGTACGGTACTATCGTATGCAACGACTATATGAGTCATATTAGATCGTAAGTTTCTTCTAGAAACAATTGCCTGCCTTGACGCGAGAAGAGAAAGTGTAATAAAATAAATCTAGCTTTCCTAGCAAGTAGGTCTCGGACTAAACAAATGTCAAATATTCTAAGATCAGACGTGCCTTGGTCGTTCTTATAGGTACCTACTACGCTTTCAAATGGGCAACTAGCTTCATCTTTTTGACTGAGCGACTCC
This sequence comes from Apamea monoglypha, assembly GCA_911387795.2. Classification (NCBI taxonomy): domain Eukaryota; kingdom Metazoa; phylum Arthropoda; class Insecta; order Lepidoptera; family Noctuidae; genus Apamea; species Apamea monoglypha. Next base: position 12,167,849 of record OU426919.1, on the reverse strand, counting down.
TTGATAAATCAAAAGGTACCTGTAATTGGTTTACTTAATTGCAATAATTGCTTTCATTTTGATCACAATCATCATTCATCATTTGGATAGCCTTCTCCCAATTATGTTGGGATTGGCTTCCAGTCTAACCAGATTCAGCTGAATACCAGTATTTTACATGGAGCGACTGCCTATCTGACCTCCACAGCCCAGTTACTGGGTAATACGACTCCTTGGTAAGACTGTTTGTCAGACTTTCGGGCTTCTGACGGCCCGTAACGACTGTTAAAGATCCACGAATGATGGCCGGGACCAACGGCTTAAAGTGCTTTCCGAGGCACGGAGCGGTCTTGGTATGTGAAGATGGTTTGGCTTGGTATGGTTTTGATCACAACATGATGCTCATATTCCAGCATCCTGAATCTTGAAGAAAACCTACAAGCCTGAATTCAAGAACAAACCGTAAGTGGAACAACACATTTCACAGCATCCAATTACAAGTCTCATTATTGGCATCTGCGATAAAAATACCAAGAGCCACTTATCACCCTGAAATAATCAAACAAGGGGGCTTTTCATTCCTAGTTGAGAGTTAATGGAACCACAATTAACAAGTCCAGAGCACTGGCCATGTGATTGTTAAACCAATTAGGTGTAATTGTGAATACAAACAATGTGCGTTGTTATTAATGAAACACGAGATAGATATGTACACGGAATGTCTACAGATTTTGGAGGTCGAAATGGCGGATCTTATTTCTAGAATTCCGACTCTTAAGCCTGATATACCTACACGATGCGATCTAGTTGCCTGTGGTACTTACACAATAAGACGAAGCAAAAAAAAATTAAACTGACACACTAACGGTAAAAAAATTGCGTAGTGTAAATGCCCTTTAATGATAGGAACAGCGGGATAGCCAGCGACTAGACATCGGCACCAGCCGTACCAGAATATCTGGACTATTCAGCACAACATAGGCTATTAGGCCCTTCGTATTCGGCACGGTTTGTTTACGGTACGGGCAGCGTATAAACCACGCCGAAAAAAAAACGTGTCTGCCAACAAGGTTCCACAGTGATCCAAACAACACTGACGACTGTGCCTACACAAGGCGTATAAATCGCGTCGTAGACAAAACTTGTCTGTCAACAAGCTCCCATAGTGATCCATACAGCACTGACGACCGTGCCCACAACCGGCGAATATACCGAAGTTTTTCACGGCAAGAAAAACGTGTGTGTACAAAGGGCCGTATACGCCATCACCCTAATTTCGTAACAAACTGAATAATTTTGAAGGATATTGCTAATCCATTGCTTTATATTTTCGAAAAATGTGTCTGCTCAACAACGTAAACAAAGCAATGAATGTTGTTGAACTGTCAAAATGAAACCCATTGCTCCTATGTGAATAAAATGTGATGCTCAGATCCACGCAGAAAATGTTATTAGTTAAATGGACTGGAGAGTGCTAAACTAATGTCATAAGTGGCCTTGCATTTTTAGTTTTATATTCACCTTACCTCTGTTACTTGATCGAACAGAAAGACGCTTAGCGTACGTTATTTTTGAAAATTTATTACATTTATCGGTAATTCGGTACTAAGGTTACATTACCGATAAATGTGATTAATAATTACTACTTTTACCTCGACTTTCGGTAATTATTAATAATGATAGAGAATCATTAATAATTTTTAATTAATCACACTTACCGTAACATATACATAAGTACTATATTATATTTATCATCTAAATAGGAGGGGCTTGTGCTTAACACACTATCAGTAGCAATGGGTTTCATTTTGACAGTTCAACAACATTCATTGCGTTATTTACGTTGTTGAGCAAACACATTTTTTTAACATATCGGGCAATGGATTAGCAATATCCTTCGAAATTATTCAGATCGATAGTGTGTTACGCAATTAGGGTGCAGGTCAAGCTACCCTTGCCGCGGTTGGTCCGTGGATGGGTGACCATCTTCACATACCAAAACCCCCTCCGTGCCTCGAAAAGCACAGCTGTCGTTCGTGGATCTTTGACAGTCGTTACAGGTCGTCAGTAGCCCGAAAGTCTGACAACCAGTTTTACCAACGGGTATCGTATTACCCAGTAACTGGTTTGTGGAGGTCAGATAGGCAGTCACTCCATGTAAAATACTGGTATTCAGGAGCATCCAGTTAGGCTGGAAGCCGACCCCAACATAGTTAGAAAAAGGCTAGGCAGATGAGGCAAATGACCTAGCCTTTTCCCATGTTGGGGTCGGCATCCAGTCTAGTCAGAACCGAAACCGGCTAGCCTATTGTATGATTCGCATAACCAGAAAAGATTTGATTATAAAATAATTTTACATTATAACTAAGATTAGAGAACAAATTTATTTATTACGACGCCAACCTGCAACAAAAGAATGCTGAACATAACAATTTAAACATAATCGATACATATTATTGGGTACATATTGCAATATCTAAAATTAAAAGAACTAACGTAAAATAACCTACGTTCAAAATCCCTAAAATCTAAATACCTAAGCAACTAACACCTACCTACGAATTACCTAAGTTTAAAATGCTGATTGGACTAAATATCTATCATTTAAAAATATGTAACGTATAACGGTGATGTACGGACGCCAGCACATAAGTTACTACAATCTGTCAAATTTCTTTAATACATTTTCAACTTTATCGCTAAAGCATTAAGGTTCAAGGTTGATTGGGAAAATTTGACAGTTTCGGGTAGCTTGACCTGCTGGCGTCTGTACACCAATTTAAGGAACTTTGTACATAGGAATTTCAAGTTTTAGCTTTATGAACTTCAGTAACATATCCATTTGACATTTTAAGCTTTCGGCATTTTGAATATAAGTGAAACAATCATTAGGTATAGATTTTAGGGACTTTGAACGTAGGTTATTTTACGTTAGTTCTTTTAATTTTAGATATTGCAATACGTACACATATTATTAATTTATGTGTTATTTATTATGTTCGTTACCTCATCGAGTTTTACTCAATAATGTTCACTGTATTAATTACGAATGTTGCGTCAATAAACAGGTATGGCTACGTATCAGAACTGGTCAAGGTCAGGTCAATATGATCGGTTGGTGGTCCTGGCTTTTGGAACTTGATTTATATGCAGATGACTAATAAGGCAGTGACGCTGCTGGTTTTTGGCGACTCGACCAAAAAGATCATTTGGAAAAAAACTGTCTTTAACTGTGCTGTCTGAGAGCATAGACATTAGACAACAAAAAAGCTGAGAGACATACTCGAGTAACTATAGTCAATGATTATTACCTTTTCATGCTAATCGATTTTACCGACCACAACGAAACTTAATACGCTAATGGAACTGTAGAAGAACAGTGATACAAACAATAACTATAATAAGCGATGGAGATACGAGATAAATATGAGGAAAAATCTGTATCACGGAAAAAAAAACTTAAGTAATAGAATGTTTTATTCAATGTGTAAGTACTAACAGCTATTCTAAATAGCCATCCGTCAGCCTCTTCACAATGATATCCAAGGTTAGTCTGAACCGAAAAATAAACAAAATCAGCCCAGTAATCTAGTTTGAAATGTGGAGGAATTCAAACAACTGGCCTTGAATATCGAGTAATGAATCAATGTATTATCAACGGTTAGGTACTGTTGGACTTGTTTAGATTAAATAATTGCTCGCATTTTTCATGAAGCATTCTGCAACTGAAACGGTTGAACTGAGATATTTTACTTCGTTGAAATGACTAGCAGCAATATTGTCTCTCTTCCTTTAAATCCATCCAAAGGTTGTCTGAAAGATCGCTTTTAGCGATAAGACCGCCCATTGTGTCACCCTTTGTAAAATGTCTAGATTTATATCTGTAATTTCGTATGGTGCACATAATAAAGAGTAGGTATTCTATTCTAATGACAATGGAAGTCGCAGATTTAGCCAGTGGGCATGGACGTCAAGGGCAGGCTGTGGCGAATAAAACAAATAATGATAAAAGTAAAAACATTGACAAAATGAAACTCAAGATCAAACAATGGGCCGTTGTCTTATATTGTCACAACTGATGCTGCAATTTAAATAAATTCGATTTTATAAGAACTCTGGGCGATGCATGGACTGTGTGAAAGGTGATATGGTTAGAAAGGGGGTGACTACCAACATGACTACTACTAGAGAAGTAGAAAAATACATGATGCGCCGACCCTAAATAAGTTGGGACAAGGGCTAGAGAATGATGAAGAACTCTGGGCGATAAAGCAGACTCAAAAAGCCACAAGGGATCTTTACATGCAACTTACGTACAATTCGCATATCTCTATAATGTTTTCCCTTTCTTCATAGAAACAAAAAAGCATGCAGAGACAAGTAATAAAATTGTACGTCGAGAAAACGCAACAGACGTAAATTAATGGTAATTTATACCAGCCTTACGTATATTGCATGAGTTATTAATACCGTAGTAGGTAAAAAGAACTGACAAACATACTTTAATGTTTGTCTCATAGTAAACTTAAGTCAACAAATAAAATAAATCGTAAAATAAAGTTAATGCCAAACTTACAACACTTTATTGCGAATTTTATTTTATCTCATCACGCACAATAAACGTGCAAAGTTTCCGCAGACAATCGTCTATCTCAGTGGTATCATTTACTCCAACATTTAACTCCCACAGATCTAAAATGAAACCGTGGAAAATCCCCAAAAGGCTAAAGAAACTTTCTCCAAGCCAAAATCTATAAAGGAAACCCTCGTGCGTCGAAGCCACGTCAGAAAAAGTACTATTAGCATCACAGCTGTAAGTTGTAATGGCCAGACGGTACGTTACTGATTTAGCCATGGAATTAATCAAGCGATCGGCCGTCCTGTGCCAACAGATGTTTACGTTCATGTCATACTAGTGGATGCCCTTTAAACAATATTAATTTTCGCCTGTACTTCCTAATGAGCTGGGCAGAGAAACAAATGAGTGTGGCCTTTTTAGTAAGTCTATTTGGGAGAGTAGAAAATATGGAGAGCTCAGGATTTTTCAACGAGGTGGGTATTATAACAAACAAATGAGTGTGACTTTTTCAGTATGTATATTTGTGGAGTGTAGGAAAAGATGCAGAGCTCAGGATTTTCCAAGGAGCTGGGCAGGAGACAAATGAGTGTTGCTTTGTTATTAAGTCAATTTCAGAGAAGGAAAAGATGGAGAGCTCAAAATTTTCCAATGAGCTGGGCATAAAAACAAAGAAATAAGTATGACATTTGCACTCTGTATGAAAGTGTAGGAAAAGATGCAGAGCTCGGAATATTGACACATGAGCTGGGCAGAAATACAAATAAATGGACGTGACCTTGTCAGTCTGTTTGGGAATGTAAGAAAATATATAGAGATCAGGAATTTTCAGAAGACAGAAAGATTAATACAGGGCCATCTGGGATTACATTCGTTGATTGGTATTGATTAAACGATGATTGGCCATCATCGCGTTAAGAACGCAGAACATGAGTGGATATTAATGCAACTAGGTCAACTCCTTGTTCATTAATCTCCATTTGAAACTGTCAGATTTCCTACTAATCGTTACGGAAATCTAGTTTTAAATGATGATTCGTTACTGCGCATCGTTCTGGAATATGCCTCAGATTCTATGTTGAGACACACCCCAAAAAACAGCACAATCTCCTTACAAGGAAAAATTGTTCAAATACAGAGCAAAATCTATAAAAAGGAATACACGTTAGGATTAAGCCATTAACATTACCTAGCTCACGGCAGAATAAAAATAGCTCGATGACTCAGTATAGGAATAAGGACGCAAATACTATAGACTATAGACCTCTATGACCTTATATTGGCGGTAAACCACAGTTTCCGGTGCGACAGCCTATAGTAAACAGTTATCCGGTTAAGTCGAAACATTTTAGGACGAACTATGTATATAGTTTCCGACACCCAGTGACCGATTTCAATGATTAATTTTCGATAGGAGATTAATTGTAAATGTGATTAGATTAGATTTAATTGGTTTGATACAAAAAAGACCGCGGAAATATTTGGACCGATTAGCGAAGTGTCATTTAGTCGATTTTTGCCTGATGTAATTATGTAGATTGATTTCTTTGTTTTATAAAAAAAATAGGTAATTACATACTTTTTCGAGGCTTCATTTTGTCATAATTATCTGAAAACCAGTGCTTTTAACCGTATTTATTTATCGCAGCATAAGCTGAGATAAGGGCCCGTTCTGGCCTTGTACAGGTGTTCAGTTTAACTATGTCCTCTGTACATGTTTTCTTTTTTAATCTTAAATGGAATACTCGAGCATGACTTTTTTACTTTACCTATTGTTATTTATTTGTAACCGAGTGAATGAGATTCTAGCTCGTGCCGTAAGAAAATCTAGTCAGCAGGAAGCGCAGCTTGCCACATGATCGCATAGTTCTGTCAATCGTGGAGGGTTTTAAAATACTTAAAGTAAGGACTAGCACCGAGCACGTATCATTTCGCAAGTCAGGTACCTACAGACAATCGATGCCACGTCGACACGTTGCTGAGTCTAAAATAAGATGAAAACACGCATCGACCGCTCGTTCGTCTGCCATTGATATCACGTATTTTGATGAGTCATGCAGTGTCTGCTAGTAGCACTGTCTCGTTTCTCACGTGCCAGTGTGCTAGGCAAGTTTCGGTTAATATATATCTCTTAAGATTTATGATCTTGGCTCAATAAAAATTAGTATTAAGGAATACATAAGAGGAAGTTTAGTTTTTATGTGATATATAGTGGTTGTGTGTAGTTATCGGATGGTTTATTAAATTACGTGAATATTTTATTTGAAACTAGCTTCTGCCCGCGACTTTCTCCGCGTGTAGTTTCTTGACTATGCCTATAACCTTCGCGCAAGTGCAAGCAATAAGTTGACAAAGTTTTATCGCAATCAAACAAACAAACATTGATTTCTACATATTAGAAGATGATAATTTGTAAAGAGTCTGTGTTTGAACAAGCTCTGTTTTGCGACCGAGAGATGGTTTCAATTCTTTGCAGAATGGGTATTTAAGAGAAGCTCAGCGGTCTCGGCCGCCATAGGCATAGGTAGCCCGCAGCTACTGTGATCCGCATACATCATCAGCGTGCATCATGCTGAAGCCGTCTTGTCACAGTTACGACGCGGACGTGCAGCTGCCGACTATTTCTGTTTTGTTCTCGTGATCATATTTCTATTTTGTTTTTTATTATTCGAGTCAGCTGATCTTTTAATATGCACGAGTTCTTGTGATAAAGTTTTTTTTGCCCATTTATACAATTCGCCAACCCGCACTGGGCCCGCGTGGTGGATTACGGCCCACTCCCTCTCACAGAGAGGAGGCCTGTGTCCCAGCAGTGGGAACATTATAGGCTGATTATGTATGTATGTATACAATTCGCCAAAATATAACTCACATTATTATTTAATTGAGATCTCGAGCACTTGCATATGCGGTCATAATAAAAAATAAGTGACCACAACAAGGAAACTTCTGATATCAAAATGTTTTCCACCTTATCTCTTAGTTCATGCGGTTCAACAAATAATGATACTTGCATGTAATCTGATAAGTAAACATAGATGTTTGCCGGCTAAATTACGCTATATATACGATCATTATTAGCATAGCCGAGTTTCTAGGGGACATTTTTTTACAATTTTTAAGTGTACAGAACAAAAAAATCTTTAAAAAAAGGATCGATGAAGCTTCACTCGTGAATGTTCATGTTTATTTCATTCGGTGTTCACACGACCACGAGTACCACGACAAAATTTCGTACGAATGAACGTTCATATGCTCCTTTCAAATCATTTTTCGATCATTCGGCAGGCGAGTGAAAGATGGCGAATTCCAACATCGTTGCATCAGTTCACTAATGAGTTCATTTTTCATTTTTGATTAATTTTGTGTGTGAAAGACGCTGAATAAAAGGCAAAAACGAACAAAAATTGACGCGTCCTTTATCAGCTTCAACGGCCATCGGCCCTTCCATGCATTTCGGACGAGTCCTTGAGTGGACTGCGAATTGGCAGCCGTAACGTGGGACGGTGGGACGCCCCACAGTTAGATAGACCGACGACCTCAAAACCGCCGGGACAAACTAGACGCGGAATGCGGAGAACCGGATATTGTGGCGCACCTTAAGTTGATTGGGATGGATATGACAGATAGGTAATATAAAAAAATCGTATTTATTTTGTGCTGGTTTTTGTTTGTCACAGAAATGTGTCCCTTTCCTACGTAACAATACCAGATTAAAACAACATTTTGTCAGCCATTCAACTACTAAAGCCCATTATGTGTGGTCCAAATGACTTTTCTTTTTTATCTGCCGAGCCTTTTCCCAACTATGTTGGGGTCGGCTTCCAGTCTAACAGGATGCAGCTGAGTACCATTATTTTACATGGATCGACTGCCTAGCCTGTCTGAACTCCACAACCAAGTTACCGGGTTACACTTACCTTAACCAGTCTTACCAATACCCTTTAGTAAGACTGGTTGTCAGACTTTCGGGCTTCTGACGACCCGTAACGACTGTCAAAAATCCACGAAAAACAGCCGGGACAAACGGCTTATGTAAGAGTGAGTGAGAGTCTTGGTATGTAAAGATGGTCACCCATCCACGGACAAACCGCGGCGAGCGTAGCTTAACCTGATTGATCGACCCGTGCGGCTGTTATTACGTAGCCACAAGCCCCCTCAATCACATTTGAAATGTATCACAAAGAAAGCTGACTACGAGAAATAAAAATAGTGCTGTGAATCAAAATTAACATTTCAGTATAGTCACACAAATATATTATTGTAGTTGTTCAAGAATTCTTTCATTACAATTAGACACCCATCATGCTTCTACAATCTATGAAATTTTAATAATCATTCTGATGATGATTCATATTTATTTTTAGGTCTAAAAATGAACTTCGTGTTTAAGTAAAGCGAAATAATTGATTATCAACAAGGTCAGCTGGATGTCAGCACAAAATTATGAGTATTATTAAAATCATTGTTTTTTTTATAGACTTGCAGTTGACCACTTTTACACCAGATGTCAAGCAACATTAAGGTTTAGATCTTTCTGCTATTAACCTATTATGACTTTTATTTATGTGTATCTTAATTATTCTATGAAATCATTTGAAATATTCCACCCTCACACAAGGCACGCCTAACTTTGCATCCAAGCCTAGTAGTTACTGAACTGTTAAACCTGACAGCGGTGGTGAAAAGGCTGAAAAGGAACCAACTTCTATAAATGGGAGGCGCAGCACTCACTCCTCCACCACAACACCATTTGTCATGGGATGAATTTGCTTATGGTCCGACAACCGATAGCAAATAGAATGAACAAAAAAAAACATATTTCAACCAACAGGTCTACTTGCTGACACCTACTGTTAACTAGGTCCTAAATATAAAAATAAACAATGTGACATATGATGATGAAACTACATTACATATAGTCTATTTAAAGTTCTGTATAATTTTGTCATTAGTGAATATACATGAGAACCACTGATAAAAATAGATAAAACCCACACCATAATCAATAGTTATGGGTTTTCCTAATGACAGCAGGTAAACACACTAAAATAATAATGACTGTTGTAACGGCCAATGGCCTGATGGCCCAAAGCCTCGTTCAACATCTTTCAATACGGCTTGCATCGTAAGGAGGTTCCTGTCTCGAGAGCCCTGATCACCGGTACCTGGAATCCTGCTCCAGACACCGGCGGACCACGATTTTTTTAATTTTAATACATTTAAAAAAATGTTTACGATTAGAAATAAAATGTTTCCTTAATGAACTTTCGCAATTTCAGACTTATACTTCCGTTACATTCCAAAATAAATTGTATTCTTAATAGTATCAGATTATGATTGCAGAGCAAAGTCGTCTTCTCATACAGAGAAGGCACAAGCATTGATTAGAATGTTCGCTCAATGCATGTTCACAATTTCAAACTGACTTCGGTAACAATTATTCCATTAAAATAGTTTGTATTATTGTAATGCAAACAATTCATTGTACACCTTTTGTTACTTTCCCTATGTTTGAATTTGTGCCAAATTGTATTTTCACAATATTGTGAGCAATTATTTTTGCATTTTATTTGAAACATGATTGGTTTGTGTTATATTTTTATGTTGTTTCTACTTAGTAATTTATGGGACCATTGTTTAGTATATAAGTGAAAATATGTCAAGCCTCTTTTGATTTGTTCTTATAATGAAGGTCCAGTTTTGGATAGAGAGGGAAAATGGCACAAGATGGAGGTGACTTTTACCCAAAAAAGGTCCATATAGGGAAAAAATTACAATTATCACCAGACATTGCTAGAACAGATGTCCAATGGGGCCGAAAGGTTCTGAAGTGGCAACCGCCTACCAGAAGACGTAGCATTGGAAGGCCTCACACAAGGCGGACCGATGACCTTGTAAAGGCCATAGGAATCCGTTGGATGCAGGAAGCACAGAACCGAAGTGGTGGTGCTTGGGGGAGGCCTATATCTAGTAGTGGACGACCTTCTCTTGAATGAATGAAATCACAAGACTAACCCTACTAGTAAGAAAATATTACTAACACTACATTTGATTTGTAAACTTATTTAACATATTTTATATGGAATTAAGAAGTTTCATTATTATAATGAAGGTATGGTCAGTTCCTTTAATCTTTGGATTCAATTGATTGGATTGTGAGTCTCATATTTGTTCTGCCTTGTAAAGCAGAAAGATTTAGTAAAACATGGCTTAACTGTTACTGGTTTATCTATTTATCAAGGAAGGCCTTCATTCTCTTTACAAATTATAACACAAAACACTGAAATTCTGTTGTGCCAGTAACACAAAGAAACGAGAAAGTTTTCTAGCAACCTCTATATATACTACAACTATACTAGTCTATACCATTGTCTATTATATTCTTCACTAAAGTTCCCATATGGTTCCAAAAGTATCTCACAATTTTTTTTTTTTATTACCTCTGGATGCCAATTAGTAGCACCACTTACAAATTGAGTGTTTTGATTTGATTGAATTCTAATTAGGTGTTTTGAATTTGCTAATTGAGGGAAATTTTATAACTTCAATTATCGTCAATGATTATTCAATTACAATTTAATTATGTTGTTTAAACAATAATTGTTGAAAAAAGTCATCATCAACTGCCTGTCTGGTGAGATAAAAACTAGAAATCTTCCAAAATACAGATGAATGTGTTACTAATTGCCTTTCATGACTGATAGTAAGAATTTAACCTGAACAGGTTTTGTTTACATTTTCATCAGACACTTTTAGAACAGAGAATAGTACTGCACATTATATTTGGTAGAAAAAAAAATCATCAGCAACTGGCTGGCAACAACAAATACATGAAGCAAATATTCTTTAATAATTTAGATATTTCATCAGCAAGTACCAAAACATTTGAACATGTGGTCAGACAGTCAGACATAACTCTTACATCCAGTATAACTGACAAACAGTGTAAGATTAAGTGTGCACTATAATAAAAGTACGACACCAGTGGTCCATGAAAAACATCTGGTGTTTTCATGGGATTTGGCAAAGGAAATTGGATCTTAAAGCAGGGGGATAAAGTGGGAATTGGTAACTGAAGAGATTGGGTCTTGTTTTTGGTAATGTAAGCAAAAAGACAGGGATTCTAAATTGATTAATTTATGGTTACAGCATGGGATTAATAGTTGTGATACCTATAGCTAGTTAAATTATAGAGATAATTATTTATATTATCAATTTGATTGTAAAAAGCTGCATTTTCAGGGACTCAGGATTCAATCTGGAATTAGTGAAGAAAATCCCAAGTAGGTTTTAGGTCTTTGTAATTAAAACTGGAAAAACTGAACAGAATAAACTAAACCTTTTAGTTTATTCAGTCCAATTGCTAATTCAATTGTGTATGTTTATTTGAAGGTATTAATTTATTTTAATTTTCTCACTGCATATTAGCAGTTTCAAATAAATTATTAGCATTTAGGAATAATTTATTAAAAACTTAATTACCAGACACATCTAGAATTTCCAATACGAAAAATAAATTGTGCCGCGAAATGCTACAAGATTATGAATTAAGTACTATGTTTTGTAACTACAAATGTATAAAAATGAATAATTGGCATGTATTCTTGTAATTACGAATTGTTTCAGACATGACTCGAGTGAAGGACGTCAACAGGTGTCATGAGAAGTCAGAAACAATGAGCGTATTCAGGGTCATGAGAAACTTACTCTGTTCATTGGATGCTGTGACCGCGGCGTCGCTCATAAACGACCCGCTGCGCACCACTGGACCCCACTGCTGCCTTCTGCCACTATCTCTACTATCCCTAGTCTCTGTCCTCTCCACATCTTCCGCTTTACACAGATGAAAAGCAAATACGCACCAATATAACACTAAACCGATACGCATCGTGATCTCACAATGACTCTAATGCATTAACCGCACATAAAAATACAAAACCACCTCAGTAACACCGCACTCTATACACATTCTAAAAAAATATGCAGACAAAATGGTTTATAGTATAAAAGGCCACATCACAAGTTCAATGAAAAACATATAAGCTACGATTTTTTATATCACAGAAAGAAAAACTAGCGAGGTCGAAAAACTTTGACGTTAATTTTTTGTGGGTGGCAACATTGACAAGAGTGGGAACTATTCGTTCATGTCACAATGACGTTTATAGGATAGTCGATTAGTCTACTATTTCTCGAGGGGCATTTTTTTTTCTTCTTTGGCAACTGAGCCTTGTCGACTATTCTACCAGCGTCAAGAGGGGCGTTTTGTTTTCGCAATACTCAAAATGAACGCACCCATATTATTTACCAAAATATGTCAAATGACCTTGCCAGTTTGTAAACAATACCTTGAAGAGTAACTTTTGATACAAATTATCTAATTTCCTTGTTGTTTATTTCACATATCGTCATAGCACAATACATAATTCGCGTTTTTACTGTATTAAGTGTGTAAAATTGTTAAAATGAACATCGATTTTGAAGCCATGGCTGTGTTGGAGGAGGAATCACAGAACGTGAGTAGCTATTCATTTCCTTTGTTACGCTTGTTTACTACGTTATTATGTTCTATTTATGATCCCTGCTGATATTTTTTCTGACATCAAAGTTATTTCGGTGCCAGGATTGTTTATTCAGAAAATAGTACAAATTATTTACTTCCGTAATGTAATAATGACATGACATGGATTCAATAAAATCTATTTTCTGTAAGATTCTATTGCACAACAAGATGTAGGGTTTCGTCACATGTATGCTGGATCATGATTATTAATGGCTGATACAATTATTGGTTGAATTGAAAGGCTGTGCAAAACAAACAAATGGAGGAAAAAACATTAATAACTGGTCTTATCAGCTGTGTTTACTATGAACATGTGGAGTGGTTTATTATGACATGCAACATGTCTCCCACATATTTGGCATGATTGCCTTTTATCAAAGTACCAAGGTCACTGGTTAATATTCAAATGGCAGTACATAATCATATCTAATATTACACCTTTATGGTAAATCTACTAGATTTAGAAATACTGTGATTGATGAATCACAGAAATACTGAATAGTAATGTTTTGAGAAACAAGGAGCATGTTTTATATTGAACAAAATATTGTGTTTCCTGCGAATAGTGTAGGTTTCTTGATACTTAAAAATAGTTATCAGCAAAATTTACATTTCACAGCATTGGCATTTGACCTCAAATGTCTGACCCACATAGATTATATTCGCAATTGAAATAATTAGCACCATTTCCCTTTAGATTTCATTAGTTACAAGATATTCTACCTCTTCATAGAAAGAATTTAAGTTCTTTGTAACATTTGTATCCATTTACTTATTGGATAGGGTGGCAAAAATATTCAAATGTAGGAGTATTTGTTGGCATTCTTAGTGGGTGGAATGTGGATATCTGAATTGCCAAAATCCATAATCTCATTACAAAGCTTAATTCTCAGAAATATGTTGATGGAATAACGAATGATATAGGAAACACAAAAAATAGACCTATTTTTACATAACTTTATCTGATTATGTAAAAACTGTGTTAACAAAGAACACAAAATGGATCAATTACACGACTAGTAGTGCCATCTAGTCTCGTTATGGAACACTAGTTGTAAACGGGTGGGTGTGTTGGTGAAACGGTTCGGTTAAAAAGCTGTAGATGGCGTTGCACACAAAATACGCAAATATTTTTTTCTTCATCTTGTTTTAATCTAAATCAAGCGTTTCCACTTTATCCCTTATTATTATGATTGATGTTACACACTACTTTGCATACTTACTGTGTGCTTCTTTACTGTGTAACAAACTTATTTACATTCAAATGATGCGTCGCACCCTTCCCGTCACTACACGCTCGCTAGCCGTTTACAGGGCCAGCCCAGTCCTACTTACATAAATTACCTTATCCCAAAACGTCCTGTAAATCCTCTGAATGAAGTCCTGTGATCTGGTTCACCCAGGAATGAGTAAGGTGCTATGGTGCTACGAAAGCACCTTTTACTCATTTCTCGTTCCAACTATGGTCTGCCTAACACATTGAGTAGTGATCGAGGATATCGATTGTATATCAGTTTTTGATAAAAACAATAAGTAACCTGGACCTGGTTTATTTATATCAGTACTATTTATAAAAGTGCGGTTCGCTTTGCCTTCATCGTTGTCCACACATCCGGTATGATTTGATAATGAAAATCCATTTATTATTTCTGCCATTGTCGTAGCATTTGTTACAAGGAGGGGTAAATCAATGTGTGTCGTATGTGGAAATTTATTCAGTACCTTCTGCCTTCTGATTTTTTGTTCCCCCAAACCAACCGCATCTTCTTTTTGATCGGCCCCTAAGGGGCGTGATGTTAAATAGTCTATAGCCTTCCTTAAGAAATAGGAAAAAAATGCTATCAAATGCGGTGATTGGTGTTCATCCATACGTCTTGATCGTGAACGGGCGCTGTCAGTACGGACTGGTCATCTCTTAGGCTGTAACCGTGCATTATAGAAGGTCTATAGGTTTTTAGATGATCATTTAACCTAGCCTACATAAAATGTTTTTGTGTATGTTTTTAGTTGGTAATTTGCTCTGTACAACGTCTTGGGATTCAATTCTGTAATGTTGTGCATGTAATCTTAAATCAATCATTAAAATTAAATATTTCTCTTTACAAAGGGCTCGCGGCTCACCGTTTCCCCAGCTGGGAGCCAACGCACCTAACCAAACAGCCTTCAGCCTTGCTATTAAAAATGTTATCTATCTGACTACACCTTGTTGTTTTGTATGTTTGTGTATCCCCCACTTAACGGCAACTACGGCCCACTAGATAAGATAAAGTAATCATTTCGCGCTGTATCAGTGCATTTTGCTTACTCAGGTATCTTTGCAGTGAAATATCATAATTATCATATGTTATGGTCTCTCCCGAAGCACTGGAATGGCTCTCCTCTTACCATTAGGAACGTCCGCAGATCTGAGATTTGGAAACTGGCGTTCCTCAAGGCTGTATACTGTCTCCTCTTCTGTTTTTTATTTTTATTAATCTTATAACTTCCGAACTTCAGTGTGCATATCATCTGTATGCAGATGACTTGCAGTTGTGCATATCATCTGTATGCAGATGACTTGCAGTTGTACTGCAAGCTGAGACCTTGCTTTTTGTTAATGGGAAGTACCCTACCTATAGGATTTTCATTTGTTTGCGGGTATCAAGATAAGTTGCATAAATGGCCGTATTTTTTTTTTTGCGTTGACTTGGAAGCTTTTTTTAGAGCTCCAAGAGACTGTAGACCTACGTATTTCATATTAATTTCAACTTGGTACCTCCACGCGTTCCTGAGAAAATGGGTCTTGAATCTTGACAGACAGACAAACGAACGGACAACGAAGTGATCCTCTATGTTTCGTTTTTCATTTTAAGATACGGAACCCAAAAAATTGGTACTTGTACTATTTAGGAGTCAATCCAACAGCAGCAGCAGTAGAAACTGAGTACAGTCTGCTATTAGTGCTGTGTCTGCTTGGTTGACATTCGCCAGGTTCAAGTACCTACCAAACAACGTACTAGTCTGCTAAACATCAAATTCACTTCGTTCGTGAAGCCATGAAATTCTACTAAAGCAGACAGACTAAAGGTGAACGCGCACCTAGAGCCGCATGCGCAGCAGTCATCGCATTTCCTCATGGTCTCGCGCAGAAGACACGTGTTGCACGCGCCTAACGCACAGGGCTGTCTGCGGGGTAATAACACTGTAGAAATGGCTTTCATTTTGACAGTTCAACAGCATTCATTGCGTTATTTACGTTGTTGAGCAGATTTTTTTTTCGCACATAAATGAAGCAATGGATTAGCAACATCCATCAAAATGATTGTTTGGGATTGCAAATAGGGTGCTGAATTACCTATCGTGCCGAATCTGGTGGCGTCATCCACGCCCGCTGGTGGAATCCGTATACCTACAGCATTTTACTGAAATGCGGCTCCTGCGGTGCGTCTAGGTGCGCGCACCCTCGCATCTATGAAATTATGGGTGGGTTGAAACTAATATTCGTAATAATAAAACGTTATTGAAATAGGGCTTCTCATAATCCTATTAAGTGGTATTACAACTGATTGATTCTGAATTAATTAAAATATAATATCCATTAATAAAGGAGGTACTTTCGATTCAATTTTCTCAGACTTCTGATTAAAAAAGTATTTCATTCGATCAGATCTTCCATCTGTGTGATCAATGTTGCTTGGGTCACATTAAATTAGCTGGCGAAACTTCTCATACATTCGTAAAATCACGTACGTGTACGTGATTTTACGATCAATTTAGTAAAAAGCCTATAATTAGCAAGCAAACCCAAGAGTCAAACGCAGAATAAAAATATATCAATTTAGGGCGCTGTAACGTATTTGTTACCTTTATATTACCTAAGTATTCTGTCTGTGTAAAATAGAATGCACCACCAGGAAGGCACGAGGCAGGCCTATGCGGGTTATTCCGTTTATTCAACCCAAAAAAATCCACCCTAGGCCTAATTGGATCAGCGGAATTTATAGGCATGGTGGATGGTGGAGGTGGATTCTCGGACATGCGTTTCCGCGTATCCACTTTCGGGTGGATTTTTTGGGTTGGATAAACAGAATAACCCGCATAGGCCTGCCTCATATCATAATACACACTTCACTTCACGCACAATACTTCTTACTGTCATTTCGTTAAAAATTTTACCACACTATCTCTAGAAACGATTTTTCATTGCGTTTTAATCACATCACTATTTACAAGTGATGTAATTAAAACGCAATGAAATATCGTTTTGATTTAGACAACGGTTGTTTTTAGTTGTTTTACGGAGCTGTTTTGTAAAACAGCGGATTCGACAATCCATCTGCGACAAATATACTATTCTCTTTTATAAAATCAATTAGCAATCTCACCTCAAAAACTTGTCAAAAATGTAGGGATTTTAGAGGTATCTTTGACAGATTGAGACTGACTGAACGTTCGAGAACGCGAACTGAGGACAACATAATTATTCATGAACGTTGCTTAAATTAAGTAATGGTTTAAACTTCTCTTAACTTTTATAAATCAAAGGGAATAAAGATATCAATGTCCAAGTTTTCATACAAATAATAAAATTATAACAAAAGTCTAGCAAGAAATCTCAACGAATTTTTAATAAGAGCATCCAACTAAACCATTTCATATTTTGGTGTCGGACTGTCGATGTCAATGATGTCGATTACAAAATCAAAAATAATGCTTACCTACAAAATATTTTTTTCACATGTGTAAGATTTGATATCCAGAGAAGATAACTTGTATATTATTTTGTTGTGCTGCCTACCATTGGAAGGTAGAAGGTACTCAAAACGGTGAAGGAAAACATCGTAATGAAACCGGCATGTCCTAGAGCCAAAAAATCGAAAACATGTGACATCTACCAACGCGCACTGACCCGCGTCGTGGATTACGGTCCACTCCCTCTCACAGAGAGGAGGCCTGTGTCCCAGCAGTGGGAACATTATAGGCTGATTATATAACATTATGCATCATTGCAAAATCTTCGATTACTCTTTGTTATTAATTATATAATGATACACGGAAAACTTTCTCAAGGTGGTATTCATAAAATTAAGTTACCTTGTAACTGAAGAACTGCGCAGTTGTTTAATTCCATGCATGAAGAACTCTCCAAAACAATGCGTTCTTTATGCAACAAATTAAACTTTTGAGAATTCATATCAGCTATTCCATTCCCCTTTTATTTTCAAACAAGATAATATTTACGTAATATAAGCTAACAGATTAATTTTTCCAACGCCAGATAATTTTATCCGAGGAATAGTTTTGAATTGTTGACATTTCTTCCATACAAAAACTGTCAGACGTCAATTTTATTCCACAGTTTAAAGTTATCTGTCGATTGAAAAATCAGCCCTTAAACTGTCAAATATTTTGTTTTCTTAGCTACGTTTCAAATGCAAATGGATACGTTTGACGTACTGCTTTATACAAGTAAGTGTAAGTATATAAGTAAGTATATAAATACGTAGGTATAAAATAATTAATAGGATATAAAATAACTGTAACTGAATAACAAAGAAAATTAATAAAGCGCTCTTCCTCTCTCTACTTATTTAAATATTTGCTGTGCCTGACAGGGTCCATATCTAATTGTTTCTAATATTTTTCTTTTATTTACCATCTGTAATTGTACATTGTGGATTGCAATAAACGATTTGAGATTTTGAGATTTGAGATAAGTACATGTAGGTATATAAAAAAAACAAAAGGCGTAAAGAATCATCCAAAAATTCGTCCGCATCGCAGAGGAAAGTGCCGGCTACTTTAATTAAAATATCAATGCACCCATTTACGTAAAACACTAACAATCACATTGCTTCTTATGTTCGAAAATTTTTACTGCTCAACAACGTAAATAACGCAATTAATATGTTTGAACTGTCAAAATGATAGCCATGCCTACTGTTAGTGTGTTACGCAATTACCCCGCTGGTTTAAACCACCATTCTTTAGCTAATCTTTCGGTTAAAATTATTTTGCGCAGTAAACGCATTTTTGTTCATTGTCCTTCATGGTTGACCTAGGTTAGTTTCTGCGTAATTACGTTTCAAGAAACGCAGTACTTACTACGCCGCAACGGATTCGCATCAAACTACCATACATTCCCTAAGACAGGGTTAATGTTAAAGTTGGAATTTGGAATTTCTCTAAAATGTCTAGATGTAAAAATGACAATCTATGTCCATATTGGTTCCGGCATCGCATACTTAGCCCAAAATAAAATGTGGGTCAAGTTTGAGACGTTAAATGATAGATTTATGCTAACGCTAATATTTTGGCATGGGGTGGGCAGGACATGCGGCAAAATGTTGACGGAAGGGTGTGGCCCTTCAACGCCGGTGTGCGATGCACTATTCTTTATAGGTTTGTAATTTTAACGATCGGTGTGCGAGAGATAATATATTTCGTATTCAGTCCAACATCTAGAATAGAGCAGTTCGATATTCAAGCGCATGTCTGATGGAAATGGGTCTCCAATTAGTGCGCTGCGTTATTGAGTCCTGCCTCGGTGCACCTAGCCCGGCCAGTTCCCCTTCGACCACCGATGTAACTACTTGTCAAAATGTTGTCTAAATTCCTTTAGTTTTTTTTTGTTGATTTCTCGAGTATCTGGTTAATATCTAGTTGTTTTTGAATGAGGGGATCTAGAGGAAAGCGGCTTAGAAAAAAACCGGTAAGTGTTTGCCATTTTACTTATTATTATTCAGTTCAGCTTATGTCAGGCGAGGACAAAGCCGTTCTTCCAGAATGCAAGCTCAGCAGTCTGGAGTATTATTGGAAGAAGTATTAATCTCTATTAGTGTCGCGGCACAGCGCTGTAGTAAGTACGTCTTTATATTGCGCTCACTGTTACCGAGTGCAGCCAAACGATAAGGTCACTTTGTCCAAGGTGGGGAGGGCTACAATACGAGCCGTTGCGACACGTCTCGTCCGCTGCTTGTACGACTCGCTGTAGTCTGTCTGTCTGTACCGATCCATTGCCGATTTAAAAAGTTGTTTTAAAAAAATAAGAAGAGTGAACGCGCGCGGTCGTTCCCACTGCGCAACGCGTCACGCCGCAGCCAGTGTGCGTTGAGGCAGTCGCTAGGGCGGTCACGAAACTCCGACAATCACTATAAATCGTGAGTAGCGATTCATTTATTTATAGATTCTTGTGAGAAAATTTATGTAGATTGTGTTTTTATTTACACCGGTATGTTTAAGTAGTGTGTATGCAGTGTTTTGAGTGGTTGAATGAGAAATATTTAAGGTTAGGAACTGACAGTTACTACGCCGCATAAAATGAACATCGTTTGACGCGAACGAACGACGCAGTTCGCTTGGTATCGGCCGGCCTTTTGTTGCTAACCGAGAAACAAAACTTACTGCGTATTTGCTTGTTATGATGATATTATTTATTATGTACAACATAGTTGCTGATACCTAACTACATGGTTATTTAATAGGTAATTGTTACTCTTTAAGTCCTAATGTAAAGAGTACTAGTGCGTTTACTTAAGTGCGTGCTAATAGAAAGTTAACGATTTTATCCATATACACAGCATATAGTATTCCAAATTATCGGTATGTTTGTCTAATTAGGTATAATAATGTACAAAATATTTATGCAATCATTTATATTTGTTTATCAACATTGTAAATGAGATAACAAAACAAGTAGAGTAGTAACATTGACCAACTTTGGTCTGTCCCCACTCAAATGTGGAAAATATTGTTTATTATTTTCAACTGTAAATAAATAAATAATTTCTCGATTAAATATTGTAATTATTACTTTAGTTGGAAGATTTAGTTTATTGTTTTTATAAGCGCTCTTTGTTTATGCGAGAAATAGAAAGTAAAAAATTGGGATGATATAATAATATAACAAAACAATTGCTGAAACCGAACTAGATGTCCAACAAAAGCAATGTAAACTAGGTATATCTAATGCTCCCATTCTCGAAACATGTGTTGGCAATTGTTTGATCACATTGATTTTTAAAACGCAATAGGTACATCCAACACGCTATTATTAGCTTGAAGTTAAGATTACCAGTATAGATTACAGTTTACACACCAATGGGTAATTGTTAAGTGAGCTACTACATTTACCATCGCAATTACCATTTACACAATGAATAAATCTGTAGGTAGGTATATTTCCAAGGTGTAAGTTCCTTTGTCATTTAAATACTCATCTGCGAATGCTGTGATTGTATCAGCTGGCCTGGGATTCTGCGCAGATGTTGAGAGGTCACCGGGAAAAATATAATAATAATATTATTGTTATAACGCCCTTAGCAACAATCTGTCGTCATGTCAGTTTGCGTTGGCAGACCTGTAATCTATTGCCCTTTATCTTTTGTACTTATATTTAAACATGGTTTTATTAAGTTCATGTGGCTGCATTTAATTAAATTTTAGCTTTTGTCCATATACATATAAACTAATGACGAGCTATTGGAACTTCTAAAGAACTGGTAACATTAAAATTTAAAATGTCACATAAATAAGGAAAAGTTCAACATATGGTTTCCACATTTAGTCCTTTAAATGGACCATTGTGCGTACAAAGTTAAACATATTTTTTAAAAATAAATAATAATAAGGAATACAAGAAATAACAAAGAACTCATAACATAACATCAATCCTGTAATCCAAGGCAGGAAAGGAAGGCAGAGGTGTAACTATAGTAACACCCACATTTCGCTAATTATGTTTGAGTTCCATGTAATAGGGGCGCGCCCAAAAAACAAACGGGCACAAATAACAAATAATGTCATCCCTTATTCCCATCAGTGGAACAGCATGGGTTAATGAAAAAAAAAACCCTTTTTATTGCCTGAAACTATTGGAAAACTTTAGAAATGACCAGTTTTAGCATTTACCGCAACATAAAATTATCTTTATTTATTAAGTATACTTAAAATATTAATCATTTATGACTTCCAATTAAAAAATAAATGCTTTATACATTGCAATGCCAATTTTATGCAGGAGCGCTGTGGCATATAATTTTTATGCAGATATTCTGAGCAAATGCTTTCAATATCTAATTACTTTTTGGTTTAATTATTATCTATTTGTACTTAATAAGAATAAAGCCTTTTATTCCGAAACTAAACAACAAAATTTACAATAATTGTTACAAAAAAAAAAAAAAAAACGTCTCGAATTTCGGTGTGCCTCATGGCATGAGCCTCCTCTAACAATTTTCATGGTCTTCTGTCACGGGGTACGTTTATTTCCTCCTCCCATCGGATACGCTGTCTATCTAAGACAGCTTATTTGTACTTACACCACATCAACTAAAAGCTAGAATGCCTGAGGGTGACATTGTCATAGTGATCAAATTCTCTGTAAATTAATAAAGGAAAAAAAAAACTAAAAGCAAATAGTCAGAAACTACTCGATTCATTTTCATTAACCGTTACGATCATTCAAGAATTTCTTAAGGAAGGTTTTAGTATGGAATTAAATTCATGTATGTAATAATATTTCACTTCGTCACTTCGGGTCGGGCCGTTAATTTGTTACACATAAACGAAGCATTGCAAAAACGGTTGAAGCTCCCCCATGGCAACATTTGAATTCATAGGACCTTGAAACACCCTATTTGTAAAGTTTTTTTGACATCACCCTTGAGCCACCCTGTATTTGGTGCTCGAGGGGAAAACCTTTTGTAAATAATACGACACAAAATTCTATAGAAACTTTTGAGTTTTTACTCAAAGGTCACCCTCTTCCCAACGTGACCATGTCACGTTGGGGAGAGGGTGACCTTTGGATTCTGTAGGCACGTTGGCGGCCAGTATTGAAATCTGCACGAAAATATATTATGTTGAAAGCATGAATTTAGTTGGTTTCGTTAAAAGTTACAATGAGGTTTTTGTCAGGCGTTGTGAAAGAAATGTGACTGAAGGCTTTGTCTACATTTCTTTACAAACATGTAGCCAACGGAATTTTTCTGGCCAGTGAAGCTTGGAAACATATTAAATTATAATGAGTAACTGTATTATGATTTCATTCAAAAGATGTTAACTTGTTCGAACGAAGTACTTACTTACAAGGGCAACAAATAAACAGTGCTGCGTCCCTTTATATCAGGCTGGCGTGACTCATTAGCATCAATCATAAATACTATATTTGCACATTTGCAATCTTTAAACTTATAACAATACAGAGCTGTCTAACACACGTCTGGTTTCGATCGAAACATCCACCTAGAAAAGCCAGGTAAAACTCTGTGAATCCCTCGTCTGGCGCCAGTCTACGTGCAGGCCAGGCCGAACGCATAAAAGATGCATGGCCGGCATGGCGCCCACGACAGTATTGATTTTAAAATTTCCACCAGAAATAGCGGCGACGTTCAGTCGTTAATAATAAATGCGAGTAAACGTAATTTGCGACCTAAAAGCCAAATGCAGCACTACACGTAGGCACATTAACGAAGATACTAGAACCCAACACGATATATGGTTTGGTTTCGTGTCCATTGCGTCTTTTGCAAAGCTACCTGGGTAAATAATTGTAGCATAGAAAGCGATGGATAGGATCATGTTGAAGCGGTCGTAATTTTTACGGTTTGTTAGTAAAAGTCTTGGGATTGAGATCGCGCCGCGCCGACTACGCAGTTCCAATATTTTGAATTGCAATGACGTCACCGAATTTTTCACAACACTGACGTTCACCGGGCGTTTAACTTTTGTATATAGCTAGAGCTGAGATAATGCGAAATTACAAGCAAAATTAAGCTTGATATATTTACGATGTTTTTTTGGAAAAATAGTTTCAATGGTTGAAATTTACGTTGTTGTTTTTTTGTTGAAAGTAGTAAAAACAGTCGGGTTGACTACCGGATTTTGGTGGAGAAATTAGGCCTAGACAGAGCTCATTTGTCGCCTACAAGTAACATTATCACAGGTCGTAATTCTCTCGTCATGACAAAGGTGCAACATACGTTGTGTGATAAATACGAGTAACTAACTGATAAGGCGTGCAATCAATTGTAAGCCTATCACATTCCTATATTGGCCGAGGACCTCTCCCAAGTCACTTTAAGTTAACTCGAAATGTGAATTCGCATTGCATTTTTTTTTCTTTGGTTATGTTTTCGTTTTGTTTGTCGCAGTCATAGTGTAAAATACGGTTTTTTGAAAAGCATCTAAGATTGTAAAACATGGGGTATATTTTCTTGCTTCATTTTCTCTTTGGTGTATCATTTTCACCACTGCTCTCAAAACGGTGAAGGAAAACATCGTGAGGAAACCGGCATGTCCTAGAAACAAAAATTCGAAGACATGTGACATCTACCAACCCGCACTGGACGTGGTAGATTATTAGCCTACTCCCTCTCGAAGAGAGGAGCCCTCTGTCCCAGCAGTGGGAACATTATAGGCTGAATATGTATATCATTTTCTAATTTAATTATTTTCTAAATATGGAATCATGGATTTAATCATCATTCTCCTGCCTTTTTCCCAATTTATTTGAAGTGTGCGTCAACATGTTTTTTTCTTCCATACTTTGCCCTGCAGTGGGACATCACAGGCTTTTAATAATAATAACTTCTCTATTAGTCCTCATCTCCGGAATCAATAAAAATATTGATCACAAACGGTCTTTCAACGGCTTCTCCGAAAATCCTCTAACGGAGAACATCAAACGAATCTAGTCTTTATCCTCTTCCATTTAAAATCGTTCGCCGAAATCATATCTCCCCCATCGAAAACACCCCTGTCTAGACACCAAAAATATTTAATAATAAACCCCATCTGCCGATCTAACCCCACCTCCGCTGTCTACCTATAGAGTACAAAGTAGGAACCCGTATAGGTAACCGGTTTGCGCCATGGCCCAGACGGCTAGCTTACGCAGTTTCGCCCCATCCCCTCCCGATCCGAAATAGCATTTCAGGATGCAGTATTGATCGTTGGACGGTCCGGGCGAGCTCGGTCGGCTGCTGCTCGGCAACGGGTGGCTGTAGAGGGGTTAGGTACCTACGCCCGGGAATCGGAGATGACAAAGGCGTGCAGCAGCCCCATTAAAATTATTTAGTTCGACTCGAGGTGTGGTCCTGGCAAGATGTGTTTTATTGAAGTTTTTTTTCGAGTTTAATGTAAAGGTGGTCTTCAATTTTCAGGTGAGTCTTTGATTTGATTGCGGTTTTATTTATCGGTTTCTTTTCATAATTCGGTTTTTAAGTTTTTATTATATCGGTATTAAAGCCTTTTTATATTGGTATTTTAAGATTGTGTAGGGTTAAGTTAATTGCTATGATTAAGATCACGATGTGAATGGTATCCGGTATCCTCCAAGATTTTTGACAACCTCGTGGTTTCCCAGGTTCGAATCTGCGTTGGAAAAGTGGAAGATTACGGATAAATAAAATACGTATTATATTACTTTAACAGTAACTATAATAGTACCTACCTATGTAGAATATTGCACTCATGTTCATACATTTTATGGTCAATAACATGAAATGTGCCTGCTCTCGTAAATCTTTCAGTGCTCATGCGTGATTTGCCTAGTGCCAAGTAACATTTGTTACTCATCTAAGTGTTCAGAAGGTACTTTGGTTTATAAGGGTCAAATTAACTTAACTAGCGAAACTCTGCAGACGTTATGAGTATCATATATTATCTAACTAAACACAATATTTTTTTTTTGGGTTAATACTGCTAGGAGTATTGTTCCTTGAAGGATGAGTTGAGAAAAACTGTTTAAAAAAAAAACAGATGTTTCCAGTGCGGTCACTCTAACTGCGGTCGATAACCCCACAAAAAAGTAATCTTATTAACTTCTTTTTTTGTTTTATCATGTCCTTGTACTAAGCTGGGATAGAGGCGTTAGGCGATACAGGGTGTCCCATCGCGCATATGCCACGTGGTGGGAAGGTAGTGTTAATATTAAAAATTGGGCGCTTTTAGTTACAGAGATTTCATTTTAGTAGTTTCATACATAGGGATCAGTAAAACCCCTTTCTTCGAACTTTACATATAAAAAAGGTCTCCCTACAGTGCCTACTACGTGATAACAATGATAGGGTTATATTTTTCACGCGTATCTGTGTATGTAGGATTCTTTTTCGCAGCATCCTAGCGGCTGGATGGATAATTGAGATGTCTATCGAGTCGTCTAGATCGCGTGATGGTTACAGGCTATAAAATCAAAATGGCGTTTCGTACAATGAGAAGCCAGCTTATACTAGAAATGTATAGCTTGATATGTCGCCGTGCGTACCATAGTGCCTCGTGGGGTATTAGAATAAAAGGCTGGAGGAGACGATTTCAAAAATATAACACACTAAGGGCTGATTGTTCCATCGTTAGATAACTTTTATTCGAGGAATAAAATTGATGTTTGACAGTTTTTGTATGAAACAACTGTCAAAATTTCAAAATTATTCTTAGAATAAAGTTATCAGATGATTGATAAATCAGCCCTAAAAGGTACTTACTACAATTACATATTATAAACGATTCATAAAATTCAATTAAGGCGAAAGCGCCATTAAAATACAGCCCATAAAATTCAAATTTTCTTACGCTTTTTTGCGATTTGCAGGTAAGGTTGTATTTTAATCAAAGTATGATTCGCGACCGTATTAAATATGTATGTATTATAGAATTATAATCATTAAAATCATCAATATAACTCTCTCAATCACTCAATTTCGGATACCTCAGCGTTTTCCGCCTAAATTTCTTCTTCACGTATCTTTTTTACTTTGCATTGATGTAGTATTTCATTATTATTGAAACCGCGCCATATTCACATCGATTTACTCTGTAACATCAAGCGGTGTCAGTATTATTTTGTCCTTCGCTACTCAACGCATCGTTGGATCCACTTGCGAACCCCAGTCCCCTTCTAGAATGTCAAATGCATAAATTGCATGCACTTCCTGATTAAGGAATAATCTGAATGTCAAGTGGATGCGTGTCCTGGTGTGAAAATTGACTTGAGGTTTTGAGATTTTATTGCAGACTTATACTGTTTGGTTTTTGATCAACAGCTTTTGATAAATAATGCTGTAATTTGGCAATTTTTAGACAGACAAAAGACCAGTGGGGGCCCAGAGGTAATGGCCCCGACTTGCGAGATGTATGTCTTTCGGTTCGACCCCAGGAAGGCGCTTTAGTTTGTGTAGATAATTTCGTTAGCGCTGCTCTCAAAACGGCGAAGGTGCGAGGAAACCGGCATGCCCTAGAACCAAAAATTCGAAGACATGTGACATCTACCAACTCGCACTGGACCCGCGCGGTAGTTTACAGCTCACTCCTTCTCGAAGAGAGAAGACCTGTGTCCCAGGCGTGAGAATATTATAGGCTGATAATACTTATGCTAAGTAAGGCTTTGTTTTCAATCATATTTCTTCTTCCAAATGTTTGATTAGGATTTAAAATCCAAAAAATCTGAGTGCTGCAATACCTTGAAATAAAGACTGCATTTTCTATAGACATCTCCGCAATGCTCCACATTGTCCTTTGAATCGAGATTGAATTTAATAGAATGTCTTGCCACCAGGCGGGCCCAGTGCTGGTTGGCGGATGTCACATGTCTTCGAATTTTTGTTTCTAGGCCATACTGGAAAAGCAATTAATTGAAAATGGTCCGAGGAAGACATCCCACGCGCCACCGTGTGTGATTGCGTATTTGCCAAAATTGTTTTGAATTCGGCCCCAACCGCTAACCCAAATTTCATAATTCCATCTGCCATTTCCACTTACACAGAACCCGCACATTAGTCCACAAATCAAAAACAACTTAACGAAACGCAAAGAAACCATGTTTTCTAAAACCAATTCTGTTTATGTCACCGCATCTCCTCGCACGCAGTGGAAACGTGCTTCTTAAAACAATTACCCCCATTCAGTACTGTCACGGTACTAAACAGCAGGGTTATTGTTTGATCATGTGTTCAATTCTGAACCTTACCCCATTAGTATAAGTGTTATGTTTAATGTGCACTCAACTATGTGTTGCCAATGAGGTTTTAATGTCAACGAACTAGCAGACAGTGTGTATAGATGTTTGCCTTGGTTTTTTTACGTGTTGGGTACAAATGTTATGCGATTTCGGTCGATACTACGCAGTTTGTGTTACATCAAGATTGGTTTACATTTTTGCGTTGACTTCCACGTGTATTCCGCGTGAGTGGAAGCCTGGAGGGGACGCCCTAGGAGGACATAAATATAGCGACCTTGTTGGTGATGTTCTTCAGAAAGGTGCGTAGCACTCGCAATCGGCGTGCGTGTATGAACAGGGGCTCTACTCTCTAAGTCCGCTAACAATGAAACGGGCCCGTCCGAAAGAAGTTGATCCATCAAATCAAGTGACAAATCAACTTTTTCGGACTAGCAAAACACATTGAGATTAGGGACAGCTGTCGAATCAGAACAATGATTCTTAGTTCGGGCACAGAATAACTAATAATACTAACGGTTCGGGCCCTAAACTTATCTTATTTGCGTCGGTAAATCGAAGTAGGAAACGCCCCTATCTTCGGCCGGATTTCGTGCTTAGTGTAGACCCCTGAATGCCATTTATCGGCAATAAATAAATGTCAAAAATGTAGGGAAACTAGAGGTATTTTTGACAGATTGCGACTGAGATCAGACTGAACGATCTTAAAATTACGAGAATTGCCCCTCTTATGTATGAACGTAAAGAAGGCAAAAGTAGTAAGGAGGTAAGGGTATGTAAGGATCGTAGAAAGTGGCGTTCTGTAGATTTTGCCTACCCCCATGGGAAGAAGGCGTGAGTTTATGTATGTATGTTCCACGTGTATTTCTTTTGTGAGCAATTAAAAAGCAACTGATAAGATATAAAGGGCTACATCAAGGCTTTTGTTTCTCTTTGAGGAACTCGTGGCTAAGTAATAACAGCCGCACGGGCCGATTGAAGGTAAGCTACGTTTGCCGAGGTCGGCCCGTTGAAGGGTGACCATCCATGAAATACCGAGACTCCTCCGTGGCTCGGAAATCACAAAAAGCCGTTGGTCCCGGTTGTCATTCAGAGAACTGTCAGTTGTTACTGGTACTCAGAAGCCCGAAATTCTGACAATCAGTCTTACCAGGGGGTATCGTGTTACTGAGAAACTGGGTTGTGTGTGGAGGTCAGATAGGCAGTCGCTCCATATAAAATACTGGTATTCAGCTGCATCCGGTTAGACTGGAAGCAGACCCCAAGATAGTTGGGAAAAGCTAGGCAATAGATGATGAAGGTCTTTGTTTGCGTGGGTAGTTAGCAGTTACCATATATGTACTCTTGAATCTTGATACTTGTTATCTTAAAAGCGTTGTAATGTAATGAAATAGCTTGGTAAGTAAGTAATTAGTTTTAGCCCTGCTAGTATGGGGTCGTTATTTCTATAGTGATATAATTAGTGCGTTCAAACAAACTCTTCAACGTTCAAAATTCCGTCGGAAAAGTCGGATTTAAAGTCTTTTTGAATTTGAAGAATCTTATGAAACATTTTGTTGATTGAAACCTTGAGAAAACATGCATGTCCTAGAACCTAAAATTTGAAGACATGTGACTTCTACCAACCCGCACTGGGCCCTGCGTTGTGGATAGCGGCCGACTCCCTCTCACCGAGGGGAGGCAATTTTTAGACAGTTGGTAAGGTAAGCAAAAGAGCTGTGGTGGCCTAGAGGTAACGGCCCCGGCTCGAGATGTATGTCGTAGTTCGAACTCAGATAGCCGCTTTACTTTGTGTAAATAATTTCGTCACCGTTGATCTCAAAACGGTGAAGGAAAACATCGTGATGAAACCGGCATGTCCTAGAATAAAAATTCGAAAACATGTGACATCTAGCAACCCGCACTGGGCCATCGCGAACTCTCTCTCGAAGAGAGGAGGCCTGTGTCCCAGCAGTGGGAACATTACTAGGCTGATTATGATAGTATAGCTACTACAATCTATCAAATTTCTTTAATAGATTTTCGACTTTATCGCTAAAGCATTAAGGTTCAAGGTTGATTGGGAAAATTTGACAGTTTCGGGTAGTTTGACCTGCTGGCGTCTGTACATGTTATGTAGCCGTGTTTTGCTACCATTCAAAAGTTTACTAACAAAGCGCGGTGTGATTATGACTGCCATTAGTTTGAATAACCCGCCGAGCAAATTACGAATGATTTAGCCGTGAGAATATTGTTTAAACTTCCGTCCAGTTGTTGTTAGGCGATTCATGGAACATGCATACATTGCACACTGAAATTATGAATAAGTAGGTACTGTGTTGTGATGTAAAGCGACTTTTTAGGGTTCCTTACACAAAGGGTGGCGAACGGGACCTATTACTAAGGCTCCACTGTTCGTCCGTCTGTCACAGGGCTGTAACTTTTAAACTGTAATAGTAGACACTTTAACAACGAATAATAAATAAAAGGGCGTCTCCATAAAAGAAACGTGTTTTGTTACTAAAGAATATAAAAAAAAAATACATACTGTACGATGGAACGGAACCCTTCGTGTGCGCGTCCGACTCGCACTTGGTCGGTTCTAGAAACTGTTTGACAGTGACAAACCGCAATGGCGGCACTGTATGATGACTTGTGACGTTTGGATGTTTTTATCCGTTATTATTTACTGCTAAATGTGAGGAGACATGCCATACTACATTGTTGCGCGGGCCTCAGTGAAGTCATACCGCTGGAACTATAATTTATCGAATCGATAAGCTGTATTATTATAATTTATAACCGGTCGCAGGCGCCGTCATACAGGGCCGCTGATTAAGTGGTTACTTTTCTTTATTTACTTGACTATTTCTTTATGAACGGATTTTACAGTGCTAGTTAATAAATATTTATTAACTAGCACTGTAAAATCCGTTCAGTAGTTTTTGCGTGAAAGAGTAACAAACATCCATCCATTCATCCTTACAAACTTTCGCGTTTATACCTATAATAGTAGGATTATACCTAGATGTTCTCCTAGTAGTGTCTCTTTGTCTTGTAGACCCCTCTTTTTTTTTTTTTCTGGGTGGGTAATCATCATATGACTTCTCCCGCTCTGGGCGGAGCAGGAGGGCGTGTCAGACTTTTACTGACTAAAACCCACCCGTGTTCCTTCAGTTGCCTATGCCAGGGACCACGGTATCTCTTTCGAACAACCCGCGGCCCTGGCAGGCATCGGCCCTAGCGGACCCCGTCAGTTTGTGCTGACATCTCTTTGAGGCGCGCGTGGAACACAACGCGCCGTCGACTCGGGCCTGGTCCTTGCCGGGCGGCGAGCTGCCCATTGCTCGCCGCCCGCAAGCCCGCGCCTACGGTGGTCTTGTAGACCCCTTAGATTCTTTATTGCACATAATGTAACATCAAGCCTGTCATTTCCGAGGGGTTAGGTAGCGGTGTATCTATGTATATATATTGCAGCCACATTTCGCCAGTTATGTTCAAGTCTCATTTAGTAGGGGGCGAGCCTAAAGCGACCATATTGATTTTTTTTTTTTTTATGTATATTTTAAATAAGATTATGTATGTTTAGGTTATGGTATTTATCTATGGGACTTCGTCACCTAAAATAAATAAATATAATGAATATTAATGAATAACAAGATTATACGTATAAAATATCTTGAGAACTATAGTCTGCAATGATTGTGACTTTCCTTCGGTTATTTTTGTTATCAGAGTTTCATGTTCGGAAATATTTGCTGGACTTATAAGGATCTTATCAATTAATTGATCTTAAGATTGTCAGATGATCCTACCGTTAGCAAGTTTTTAGTTTTCTATATCTTGTACAGTATTGTAAGATAACAAAAAAAAATATTTCCTGCCCAGAACGACGACGACGTAGTTTGTCGTGTCTCTAACCTGAGAATTTGTCAAAAAACTGTGACACATACATGTCCATCACATTTCTTATCTTCTCACAGTAGTTTCTGGCCAGCTAATGGACCATAATTAAAGGCTTCCTCAGACAGGCGCCACGCGACTCTACTAGAACAATTTCTATGAAAACTTCATGGAAATTATTCCAACAGAATCGCGTCGCGCCTATCTGCGGGAACCTTTACGCTTTGTGGGAAAATTTTAACAAAAGATATTAATAGATATTTCATTCATCATTATGAATGAGACATATTTAGACGTCGTATTGCGTTTCGTCTTACTGTCGTGAGCTCATTGTTTTCACTGCCAAGTTGTAATGTTTTCATGTGCGTAGTATATCTGTAAGCAATGATTTTGAAATTGAAATGAATTCGTTGTAATTGATTGGTAGGTCGTCTGATGCCTTCTTTATTTTGTTACTAGTGACCCACCCCTGCTTCTCAAGGTTTTTACGGTTTGACAAAATATCGCGATTTCTTTATTGTATATTATTGTATTATACACATAACCTTCCGGAATAAATTCTCTAAATGATGGTGAAACCCGCATCAAAATCCGTTGCGTAGTTTAGAGGAAAGGAAGGAGTCTGGGAGTCAGCTAAGCCTTGTGCGAGCCTTACAATATAACGAAAACGAGCACTAAGGGTTTACCATCGAAATCCCATCGGCCACATGGCTTGTGCCTGTATAATTTTCAAAAACACACCATCCTCATACAATTTTACTTTATTTCCAGGAGTCGTTGGGTGGTGGGGTGTACGGCTCGGTGGGGGCGTCGGGTGCGGAGGGCGGGGAAAGGCGTGAGGGGGGCAAGCGCGGGCGCAGACCGGGCCGCAAGGCGCAGCTCGACAAACAGGACATGAAGGCGAAGCTAGGTAAGGATCTTTAAGACAGCATCAACAACCCTGCCTTTTTTCAACTACGTTCGGATCGGCTTCCAAATTAACTGGATGCAATATTTTACATAGAGCGACTACCTATCTGGCCTCCACAATCCAGCTATTAGGTAACACGATATCTCCTTGGTAAGATTAGGAGTACAAAGTGGTAATTTGAGATGGGCCACCAAGGACCATCCTTAACCATTGTAGCTACAGGAAACTGTTCGTACACCTGGAGACAATGCCTAATTTTGAAGAGTTATTGTAAACTGCTTTTACAGATTTTGGAAAACATGTAAGTAGGATATATGACTTTGTTTCGGTCTGAATCGGTTCTTGGGTTCGCCGCGTGCTTCGTAATCGTTAGACAAATAATCTCCGTCCAACCTAACCAGAAACATTCAGACTTTTGCCCAAGGAATCTTGAGGGAACTTTGCACAAAATCGATCGTAATGGAAATCAATAGCATATAAACAAAACGCCTTCGTTTTAAAGTCCGTACCGTAGTCTATGGGATTTGTATAGTGTGCCTTTCACCATTATGTGGTGTGCGGTATTTCGACATAGAGGATTTAAGGCCAACTAATGATGTACATTTGTTTGAATTGGAACACCATATGCGTGACTCTGTTGTGAGATTGTTGAGAGAACGTGAGAAATATTTCTTAACGAAACTGCAAGAATATATCGTACTAGGCTCTACCCGCGACTTCGTCCGAAAATTCTTGTTCCCTGTACCCAACCAGTCGCATCGCATCGCCTACCCGCGTTATTTCTTCGTTTTCGTTGACTTTTTTTCTTTTTGCTCAGCTCCTCATTCCAGCGTGATGTAAAATAGCCTATAGCCTTCCTCAAGAATTGGGCCATAAAATGCAAAAATAATTTTTGCATTTCCAGAGATTAGCGCGTTTAAACAAACAAACTCTTTATCTTAATATATATAATTCTTCTGTACATGTGTTTGTCACCTAACTCCTCCTAAACGGCTGGACCGATTTGGATGAAATTTTGTGTGTATGTTTCAATGGTTCCCTAGATAGTTTGAAAACACAATTGGACCCGGTCGGGCAGGACAACGTCTGCCGGGTCCGCTAGTTATTAGTATAAATTATGACAGCCTTTTTAAATTGATAGGTACCTGCTTAGTTTTCGTGCTCTAACGCAGTCCAACTTTCTATTTCTCCTTAAATTAATTGTATGTTTACCCACCTAAGAAAGCCATTTAGATATGAGAATGCCGTCAGATAACTTTGTCATAGGTATTCGAAACAAATACACGCCTCGTTATCTTGGGTCTTCAATAAATTTCCAAAGACTGCTTTGATGCGAGACTATCAATGATAGCACCAAGATAGTAATAAGGATTAATGTAATCGTTTATGTCGAGGTTTACGCCAATGTAGTAGAATATTTTATCAAATTTAGTTTTGTCCATAAACAAGCTTGGAGTTTCTGTAGTTAATTAATGGCATCTTGCAGGCCATCTTCAGGCTTTCGTACCCAAAGGGTGGCAACGAACCCTATTACTAAGTCTCCGCTGTCCGTCCATCATGAACCGTAATAGGTAGTCAGTTGAAATTTTCACAGAGTGTATTTCTATTGCCACTATAAATAATAAAATTAAAGGACCCCCCATACAAGAAACGTGTTTAAAAATAAATGTAGTGTTAATTAAATATTGTACAGTGGTACGGAACCCTTCGTGTGCAACTCGCACTTGGCCGGCTTTTTTTAAGATCTATAAAGTAATCACATAACAATTATAATATTGCACGTACACACGGCTACACATCAAGCTATGCATTTCCAGTTTTAGCTGACCTCGCATTGTATAGGTTTTTCGTACAATCAGAAGGCAGCTTATACTGGTTTTGTATAGCTTGATGTGTAGCCGTGCGTACGAAAGTTTTCCAAAAATACAGATCATGTGGTATTGGTAATCACTGAACCATAATAATAGCATCTTGCAGGTAGGAGGAACAGGCATCTTCTGGGCACACTCGTTCCATCATGTCTATGATGGAACGAGTCATCCATCGTTTTCCATCAGGCGTGATCGAGGTCAAGAGCGTGCCCATTTCGCAATAAAAAAAAGGATACTACTGAAGGAATAAAATATGATATTGCGAACTCTACTCCTAAGACAAAACTCGACCGTATTATTTTCTCACTTCACAAAGTCAACAAAATTTGGTTGGTAAGTACTATCGCCAATACCTATATCTGACCATTTTGAAAACAAAATCCCGTGCACATGATGACCACAGCTGCGACCGTAAGTAAAACAAAAGAGGATCCTTTTTAGGTCGACTTATAATATGCGTTGCAAGCAGGAATAGTCCTTACGGTGCCGGTGGTCTGATATAGATTTTGGCGATAGTACATAGCATAAATAACGTATCCCAGAAAACACACTGTACGCACGGCTACACATCAAGCTATACAAAACCAGTATAAGCTGCCTTCTGATTGTACGAAAAACCTATACAATACGAGGTCTGCTAAAACTGGAAATGCATAGCTTGATGTGTAGCCGTGTGTACCCAACATTCTCATTTTGTCAAACCCCTTGACTTCTTTTCCCTGATCAAGGCTGCAAAGACTCAAGCCTAATGTTGGTCCTTCTTCATGTGTTCAAGCAGAACGCAGCAGACAGTCTGCGCGGGAGTGTCGCGCGCGCAAGAAGCTCCGCTATCAATATCTTGAGGAGCTGGTTGCGGACCGGGAACGGTCTGTGATTGCGCTGAGGAAGGAACTGGATAAGGTTTGTACGTGATTACTTTATATCATTTTGTTTGATGGTTTTTGGTGGAAACTAGAGGGCCCACTTGATTATAAGTGGTCACCGCTGCCTCATCATCTGTCAGGCCTTTTCCCAACTATGTTGGGGACGGCTTCCAGTCTAACCGGATGCAGCTGAATACCAGTATTTTATATGCAGCGACTGCCTATCTAACCTCCACAACCTAGTTACTGGGTAATACGATACCCCTTGGTAAGACTGGTTGTCAGACTTTCGGGCTTCTGATGACCCGTAACGACTGTCAAAGATCCAAGAAGGATAGCGGGACCAACGGCTTAACGTGCGTGGTCACCGCTGCCTAAGGACATAATCAATACCAGAACCTCTGGTATGTCCTCCGATGAACCTCTGGTTCAGAGCAGTTGTTGCCTTGCCAGAGACGGAGCTTTAACGTCTCATGGTTTTGTAACTACATCGGCACCCGTCTTCAAATCGGAACGCAGAAAATGAGTAAAAAAAGGGAATGAAATGAGTAATGAGTATATGTATATAAATAAATAAAAAGAGCGTAGTAATACTCATTTTTTGTATAAAATTACTTCCCTGAAACTGGAAAAGGCTTGCTTGATTGAATTCGCCGCTAGAGGCGCTAGTGTAGCGTGAGGTCGAAATGTCAAATGTCACGGTTTGTGGGTGGGTTACGCGGGTTTATTTCTATTTAGAATTATGTTGTGAATATTTTGCAGTACCTGAGATTAATTATGGCAAATA
This sequence comes from Apamea monoglypha, assembly GCA_911387795.2. Classification (NCBI taxonomy): domain Eukaryota; kingdom Metazoa; phylum Arthropoda; class Insecta; order Lepidoptera; family Noctuidae; genus Apamea; species Apamea monoglypha. The sequence goes on along the minus strand of OU426919.1, from coordinate 12,131,483 downwards.
TGAGTTATGGGTCAATGAATGTCAGCGCTTTGAGACAGTTTTATCGTTTGGAACATTATGTCCTCCTTATTTTCGAACAAAACGGGACAGCTCAACACTGCGGCATGCTCGATATTTTTACGGTACGGTTTAAAGGTATTTAAATGTAAACTTTGTTTTCACGCCCGTAATAAAAAACTATCACAGCTAGATACTTCAGGACCCTATTCGACAGTGGCGCCAACTGGTGAGCACAAAAACGGTAGCCCTCATTGGGAGAAAAAAAAAATCTGGTAGGTAGTCAAGTCAACATGAGCTTTTCCTAAGTGGAAACGAAGATTTAAGTAACTGTACTTGATGTTAGGAGCAAATAATGATAGCAGATACAGGTAATGGTTTATGGTGCATGGTGAATATACCGTTGTTCAAAATTGGTGGAGTATTTGAAGGTGGTTGGTTAAATTCTGACTTTTATTGATCTTGTTGAAAATCTCACATCTGAAGTTGCTTAACAAGTGATGACGAAAAAAACCAGAACGTCCTCAGAAAACCATAACCTGACGTCGGCCCATAAAGATACGCGTCAAATATCAGGTGTTAAAACATTTCTCTCCTCTATTCCAGTATTACAAGTGGAACTTGGAGCTCGACCAGGGCAGGATGCCGGAAGGCCTCGAAGCTGTGCTCCAGGAGATGGGGATCGTCAAGCAGGAGGAGAGTAAAACCTTTTTAACATAACCTTTTTGTGTGTTTTCCTTTAATTACGCCATAACTGTAATTTAAATGTAAGGAATGAAGAGTTGAGGATTCACATTATTGTGGGGTTCACGATGCAATTTTGCTGGATATCGTCGTCAACAACAAAAAAAAAAACAACGCAGGACTCAACAAAACAAAAAATCTGGATCATCTGGAACAATATCAACTGCCTTTTGGTGCACAATTTATTAACATATCAACGTTTGAAAACAATATACAATGAACGAAGTTCTTACTGCAGGCAACAGTCAAAAATTCCTATGGACATTCAAATTAAAAACTTCTAAGGCTTATCCTTAAAATACTAGCTGCTTCCAAAAGGGAATGAGCACTTTAGGGACAAGTTGCATATTTTTTCATAAAGTTGTGGAGCGTTGTCTACTGCGTTTAGTTGAGCTATGATAGTGTCAATTCCAACTTTTATTACTGTTCGGAGCGGTACAAAAAGCGTGGAAATCACGCTCATTTATTTATATTTAAAGTACAAAATACCACCTGTATGACACTGTTTCAACCCTTCTTTGTACCGCTCGACGCGAGGGCAAATTTCTAGACGCTTTAGCTCAACTTTGCTCAGTTCAACTTCGCTCTGCTCTTGGTTTCAATACCACAACCGGCTATACTGCCTTACTTGCCCCAGTTGTGCTCGTCCCCTTTAGCCTAGGTAATGTGAACATTTCATCATGTTTCACATTCATCCTGTTAGGCATTGTTACAATTTCCATCGAAATTAGAACTGAATTTTTTTTAGAAACTTCGTCACCTACAGAATATGTTTAAAGAACTTGCTAATTCAAAACGTAACAGTCAGAAAATGCTAGCTGTTTTAATCATTAAGGGATCAGCGTCATGAGAACAAGGGCATAGTTTTGAGGAACGTTGTCTTCTGAGTTAATTTGAGCTATGATAGTGTCAGTTCCAACTTATGTTACTGTTTGAAGCGGTACACAGGACGAGTTCAAACCTTGTTCTAAATTATTAAAGTACAAATTAATATCACCTGTATGCCACGGTTTCATCCCTTCTTTGTACCGCTCAACGTTAGGCCAAAATAATAAGACACTTTAGCTCAACTTTACTTAGCTGTACCCCCTCTCCGATCTTGGTTTTTATCCCGTCTTGTATACATTTTGGCAAATATCCTTTGATAAAAATCCATACTGGACTGGAAAACGCTGACTATGCCACCTCCAGAAATATGTTCCAAATCGAAAACTTAACAGTCTATATACATGCTAGCTGTTTTCTTCATTCAACCAATAGGGTTAACCGTCATAGGGACCAGGAGCACAGTTTTCCATAAAGGTGTGGAGCGTTGTCTGTTGAGTTAGGTTGAGCTTTGATAGTGTCATTTCCAACTTATATTACTGTTTGAAGCGGTACACAGGACGCGTTGAAATCTTGTTCATTTTTAAAGTACAAATTAATATCATCTGTATGCCACTGTTTCAACTTTTCTTTGTACCGCTTAACGCGAGGTCTAAATTTTAATAGAAACTGTAGCTCAACTTTGCTCAGCTAGATCCCGCTCTGCTCTTGGTTAATTTACTTCAACCCTGCCTTTCTTGGCATTCTTCACCCGTCTCTATTTTCGTACTGTTAGCCAGACTACCATAGTAAAGATTGACGTCCACTTAAAATTCATGAATCTACTAAAACCTCGAAAAATATTTGGACGTCGCCTACAAATATTACAGGAACTTTCCAATTAGTAACCCAACATTTTCAAAACGATAGCCATTTTAATATTCAACCAATAAGGGATCATAATCATGGCGACAGTTCACTATACAGATGTTGAAGTGATTTATGCCGAGTTAAGTTGAGCTATGAAAGTGCAACTTCCATCTTATGTCACTGTATGAAGCGGTACACAGGACGCTTTGAAATATCGTTCATATTTTTGAGAACAAATGAATATCCATCTATATACCACTGTTTCAACTCTTCTTTGTACCGCTCAACATAAGTCCAGTTTCTAGACGCTGCAGTTGTAGCTCAACTTTGCTCCGCTGCTCCTGTTTTCTGTATTACGACCCTACTTTATGTCTCTCTTTCGCTCGTCCCTTGTGTACTTAGGCAAACGTCCATTGCAATGATTAACATTCAAAAAGTTAAGATAAAAAAAATTAACGTGTTGTAGGTGTTTCAATTGTGAATATAACAATAGTGTGAATCGAAGGATTGGTATATTAAGTATTCTATTATTTTATCGATTTCTGGAACAGAATGATTGATGTTGTTCGGCCAAAATATTTTATAAGGTAATTATATTTTATTCGTTTTCAAAATTCAAAAAGTTTGAATGGAAGTTAAGTTTATGGTTAATTTAGAATTTTAATATTTTGTACATAACCGCGATATTCATTGCGTGCAGTTCGATGACGAATTTATAAGGCATTCAATGTCATTTTAGTTAGTTTTATTTAAACATCGTGATTTATATTTTGGGTAGAGCTAAGGAACGTTTTTTTAAGTGTGAGTGTAACTGAATATAATTATTTTTCGTAAAATATTTTAAGGCAACTTTTTTATATGGCTGTATCCTAAATATTAACATTAAGGGGAGGTCCTTTTAAGGAGTGTATATTAATCCTTTGCAATGTTGGAATTGTTTATCGTCATTAGATACGCGTTTTAGTTTTAATTTCTTTATTTTTTCGTATCGTATCGTGAGACTTTGGTTCAATTATAGAGTACAATTTTATTTCGTATTTTTAAGGGTTTAAGAAATTAAACCATAATTTCATTATGTTCTTTAAGGCTTTAAGTGTAAGAATTAAATGTCTTTGGTTAAATAATTTAAATATAGACGTACATTTAAGGGGACCTTTGAAAAAAAAAATGCAAGCTGTCTAACCGCTGTTTTAAAATCTTTTCGAAATCAGGTTTTAACGTAAAATAAACATCAATATTAAGTTTAATCACCGTTCTGGGTGAAATAACTGAATAATTAAAAACATATAAAAACTTAGGAGTTCTGTCAACATTTAATTTTATTTATAAAAATAGGGCATGGAACGTTAATTTTCTAAACAAATACACTATTTTATTTTTACGTATTATTGTGATTTGGCATAAAGCCGTAGGATATAAGTACGAAAAAAAAATAGGTTTAGTCAGTAGGTATAATATAGAAAAACAAGTGGTGTACATATATTTTGTGAAAGCAACAAAGGTAGAATATTCCATAATTAAACCGTAATGTGTATATGAAAAGACCTGCGTTGAAAAAATGGCTTCTTTAGTAAGTAGGTATATTATAGAAAAATAAGTGGTGTATATATATTTTGCGGAAGCAAAAACATTGACTAATAGATACCAAATTAAAATTAAACTGCAATGTGTAAATATATATCAAAAGACCTGCGCTAAAATTGTCTAATAGGATCTTAAGTACTGTAAAAATAAGAGCGATTTCTGAGGGAAGATAATATGTAGGTGAATGTTTGAAACGTATTCTAAACTAGTGAAGTAAGAATCTTATAAAGCAACATAAAGTACTATAAAAATGAGAGTATGAATGAAATTTTGATGCGATTTTGTTTCTATGTGTGTTTGAAACGTATTCTAATTTCTTGTTCCAATGATGTGTAAAATAACGCAGTGCGCGCGCTTTTACTGGTTTTATTTTATCGCTGTATCAGCGCTATTTTATTTTCAGACTATTGTATGTGAAATTTGTATTTTTCACCAATCAAATTTTTCATAATTCCAATTTTCATGGACATTTCAGATCTTGTATTTTCATCGTCATATTTCATCTTTCACGTGTTTCATTCTGATATTTCTTTCATAAATCTTCTTTCTGTAAGAGTGCGCGCACAAATTATGTAACATATTTAATTAGCACGTAGCATCGAATAATTTAACGATTTTTGAATAGTCCATAATTTCTTTAAATATTTTTATTAATTTAAGCATTATCCTTAAAGTCGTAAACGGCTACTCGTCAACTGAGTGATAAAATCATAGAATTTTTCTTTTAGCCGCCATTTTCAATATGGCGTCTTATTGTTACGTGTACTGACGAATATGTACATAAAATGCAGATTTATACATAGTTGCCACATAGTTTTTAGATTGAGTTTGCATTTTTAATTACTAAACATTTCATTCATAGTCTTTGATTAAAATTATTTAGAATTGATATAATCAAGTAAATTTTGGTGAGGCTACGATACATACGATTTAAAAAATAATTAAATAAAAATAACGTTAAAAAAACCGCAAATGTTAGTTATATTTAGGATATAGGTAAAAAATAACAGATGAATACAAATTACTGTCAAATAATAGCGAATACAATTAAACGACTTCAAAAATTACACTGAAAAACATCAAAATCAAAACTTTTTAGATTATTCTTTTAATTTATAGTAGGTATTTAATACCATTTTAATATATTTTTAATATCTAAGTTTGTTTATTTGAAAAAGAAAACACTCTTTACCGTTCAATTATTAGTTTTAATTTGATTTAGTTTTCGATAAATATAATTTGACGTGGCTGAATAGTCTTATACTAGTACGTTTTTACATTATAATCTTTATTTTTGCCAGGAATGAGTATCTATTCTAAAAATTGTTTAAATATTTTAAAACCAACTTACAATTATTTTTTTTATAAAATTTTACATTAACTACCATATTTCAGAATTTGACATTTACATATATGAATATCGAATTCAAAATTTTACGTTATTTCTTAAATATTCATAGTTTTAATGATTACTTGTTTCGTCAGCAAAAAAAAAAACACTTTAAATGTCATATATTTATTTCTTGTACGTAATTAATTTAAAAAAAAACTCATTCCTGATAATTATAATAATTTAGTTGACAACAACACATATGTCGGCAATCCGCCTTAGATTTATTCACTTTAGTTTTCATTACTAATGAATTTTAATTATTTCCATTCGTGATCTGAGCTCGTTTTAATATAATTTTATTAATAGTATGTTTGTCTTTTAATTGATTTTTTCTTATTAATTACTTATAAGTTTTATTGTAGAAAATAGTTTTAAAAATTTCAACAACTATTGAAAACGCAACAGGTACCTATTTTTAAGTTTTGAAAAAAATATCAAGTTCGTCTTTACGATTTTTTTAGGTATTTGGTACATACTGGTAGTGTTAGGTAACACCGTTTTGATTAAGGGATGTGCAGAAATTATTTTTCTTTTCGAGTTATATTATGATAAAAATGATTTTTCGTAACTTTTAATAATAACGATGTATCTGTGCAAGACTTAACATCGTTGCAGTGTTTTACAATGTGTGATTTGCTAAAAAAAAAAGAAAATACTTCATACAACCAAAAGGAAAACCACCTCAACTAGCTTATTTAATTTTAAGTCTGGTATCCCCATACACGAAAGGCGAAATACTGTCCAATTCACTACAAAGAAAAAAATAAAATATAAATAGTCAAAAATTAATATTAAAAAATAACAGGCATAATAAAATAAATTTATAACGTTTAAGAGAAACTAAATTTAAAAAAAAAGTCATCACTCTCCTGCCTTTATCCTAATTTATTTGGGGTCGGCGCAACATGTCTTTTTCTTCCATACTTCTCTATTAGTTGTCATCTCGGCAGTCAAATTAAAAAAAAAAGGTGTCGTGACAAAATGTTACACTATTTTCGGCCTAGCTCTCATTTGCCAAGTGTCTAGAGTAGAACGGGCGATAAGGAACTTCGTTCTTAAAAGAAATAACGTGTTTGCAATACCAGATAGTTGAGAGTTCAATATTAAACGATACACAGATAACAATTTCAGCTGAAAAACTGTATCTTGTGACAAAGAGAGATAGAAATAAGCCAAATAGTAACCGACAAGCAATCGCCACAAATTTAATGAAAATTATTTTTGAATTCTAAAATATTTTAACCAATACAGTTCAGTCTTCAGACCTAAAAATATTGTTTTATAAAGTACCTTTAAACAGGCAAAATAGGAACTACCACCGGTGAAAACCGTGTTCATATATTAAGTTTAAAATAGTCAAAACTTTGGATAAAACTACTAGGTACATTAAACCAAAAAAATAATCATTCTCAAACATTAAAATTTTTAAAAATCATTTCGTAAACATTTCTTGTCACAAATACAGACATCATTTCACAATCATTATCATCAAAATATTAAATGTATAAAAATCATTTCATTGAAAATTACTTTTATTTTATTTTTTATTAAAAATAATGTTACACTTACAGCGATTTAAATATTGTGTTTTATTTTTCTTGTAATTTTCCAAACGAGTAGACGGCAGTATAAACAGTTTTTTGATGAAACAGCACGGTTTAACATGCATATGTATTTAATTTGGGGCTAAAATGAACATCAAACTCAAAATATTTATTTTAAATAAACCATTTATAGGCAATTTTGAACTGTTAAAGAATCGATCAGTTAGTCAGAAAGTTGAAACTAGTTGCCCGTTCGAAAACGTAGATCTCTTTGGAGGACGGACAAGAAACTCCAAGATCAGTCCAACATCCTAAAACACAATCAGTTTGAATTAAGAAATTAAAACAAAATAACATCGCAGAAATTAGAATCATTCTAAAAGATACAACAATAAAGTGAAGTTACTTAGGACGGTACTAAGCTTTTCGTGTATGGGCCTCGATAGTGATAAGTTTTATAGTAAGTTTAGTTAGTTAGTTTCTAAGATAGTATACCAAATTAAGTTTGATCCTGCGACCCCATCTCTGTAGATCTCATCAAAAATGTAGAACCATAAATTCATAAATTTTTCAAACACAATCAATGCGATTTTTTGTGATTGAAAAATAACCATCTTTTAGTCATATAAGTTAAATTTAGAATAAGTGTGTATATTGAAGCTCGTGGCACGAAGGACACAATTGGGCTTTAGAGGAAACTAAATAAAAAATATAATATTTTGAATTAATTGTTTATGTATGAGTGGGAATGTAATGGCTAACTAGCATATAATATTAGATATAGGTATAATGCGCAAAAGTTGACATTCATTAGTTAAGGATTATAACGGATTAAGTCATTAGGTAGGTACTTTTCGATTTCACACATCAAAATCTTCACTATAATAATTTTTAATTTATTATCTTCAGTAATCATTTTTTAAAGATTGTTTGGTTGGAACTACAGGAAGGGCAGAAGATAAATATTATTCGTAACGAACAAAGCACAGCCAAACAAAAATATGAACTGAAAAGGTCGGTCGCGGCTGTCATTTTAGTCTAATATTAATTAAAATCAGAGTCTAGTTTAGGCAGTTCTCGAAATTAACTTCTGCACAACACTTGTAAAATCATAGTGGAACATTTAACAAATCAATGATTATCAAGACGGCAAAATGTTGCATGGATTGCGCACTAACCACCAAATTTTGCATCTATTGTCACCCCTGTGTGTATATTGGATAAAGAAATAAGTTAAAGAGAAAGAATGAAAAATTGTTTATTCTACTCTACTGCACAAACAAAACGTGCATTACAAAAAAAAAGTCATAAAATATACACTTACAAAGTAACCAAAAGCCTCGTACTCAACAACAATTAAACGTTTTAAGTTTGACATAAAATCTTTTAAATGAACAACGATCAATATTGAACATAAAGCGATTATAGACAGCGACAGAAGAAAAAAACAAATAAAAAAGCATAAAATCTTATAAATGAACATTGAACAGTATTGCACATAGGGCACATAGACTGCGTTAGAAGAAGAAAAATAACACCTAAGTTAAGGAACATAAGATGTTATAAATTAACAACGATCAATATTGAACATAAAGCTACTATAGACAGCAATAGAAGAAAAGCAACAAGTAAAATAGTATAACATCTTCTAGATGAACAATGACCAATATTGAACATAGGGTACATAGACTGCGTTAGAAGAAGAAAAATAAAACCTAAGTTAAAGAACAATATCTTATAATAAAAAAGAAACACAACAAGTAAAAGAGCATTACATCTTATAAATGAACAATGACCAATATTGAATATACGGCTGGCTTAGACTGCAATCTGACTCTAACTGAATCCAGTACTGTCAATAGTCACAGTAAATAGTCGTGGTTATTTCTTCAACTCCCGAAAACACCAGACTTTATTACGGTTAAATTATTTCTTGAGAAAACCCCCTCGCGACGTCCCCAAGTAAATTCTTTCCCCCCGACCCTTGCTCGATGAAGAGTCAGCCCGGGCCGTAGCTGAGCCCGTAGTTTTAAATCCCCGACTGTGACCGCTGAGTTTGTTTCGGCCTTTCTTCTCAGAGATAAAGGAAACAATAATAATAATTCTAGGAAACGCCGTGCTCATCAAAGCATTAATAATAAATATTCGATCCAGCCTGTCCCATCTTGCTGCCCTCTACCAGCGACACCCTAAGCCGAGGTTCGTGCCCTTAGCGTGCAGTCGCTTAGTTTTATTTAGTTTAAGCCCTGGCCGGAGGCTTTAAGTTTACTTAAGGCAACCACAGGATAGTCCGGTTAAGTAGTCACGACCTCTCTAGGTTAACTACCAGATGCCATTTATAAAAACAAAAAAAAAACTCAATCGTTGGTCTGATGCCCCCCAGACACAAAACCATCGCAGGATCCTCCCTTTTTATGAAGGATGAGTGAACTTTACACCCTGTTCAACATTCTAACAACAGAATTAAATTAAAAAATACTCTAAAAGTCCATGACTGGCGATACCTAAATGCACATTCGGTATACGTGCTCTGGAAAGGAAACTTGGTTACACCCTTGCTGACTTCGGTATAGGAAAACTGGCCACGCCCATGTTCACTTATAGGAAACTTCCCTTGCTGACATAATTGCTTGCGATTTCTGTCGGCTGGCAACGTCTAAAATTACTGACTGCAATAACACTAACAATTTTGACTGGCTGATAATTTTATCACGACATTAGCTATTATAATAGAAAAGAACAATAACAGGTCTTAAGTGAATAATTTTGTTGATTGGAAGTCGCTTTAACACTGAAAACCGATGCGCAGCAGTAAGCTATACAAAATCGTTTTTCCTGTCTGTTTGTGTGACCGCTTAGTTTTTCTTAACCATTCAATGGATTTTGATGCGGTTTTCACCAAAATTTAGAGTATTTAGAAGGTTTATGTGTATAATGCGTTCATGTGAAACTTTGGTAAAGAAATTTCGATGTTTTGTCAGGTCGTAAAAACTGAAAAAGAAGGCGTCGTTAGCTCTAACATAACAAATCTCAAAAAAAAAAAAAATTATCTAACCGGTTACTATTTTGATAAATTTCTTCTGTCTTTCGCTGTAGTCCAATGAACAATCAAATAAGGGGTTCTATGCACTTCATTATTAATAGTTTAGATATGGATAATAACATATCCATGTAAGGCCGCATCCTATCCAAAGCGAGCATCGCGTGAACATGCGACTTGCGTTATTTTATTCAGCGCACCCGAACACCTGGTCGCGCCGACAGAGGGCGCCTTTCAGTTTCGAACAAATGAGTGGCTGGATAGGAACGCAGCGATCGCGCATTCACGCGACCGATCGCTTTGGTTAGGACACGGGGTAATCCGGACCGGGAAGCGTCAATGTTAAGATTTCGAATGTGTTAATTAGGAACGAAGATTTATATAATAATTTCTAGGGTTATTTAGAATAGTTTAATTAAGTAGTAGGTAAGTAGGTAGGTTAGGTACATTAAGGTCAAGTGTTCTATTAGGTAAGGCTAGAAAGTATGGAAGTGAGATAGTGTTTAAGATTTAGAATAAGATACCTTTTTTTTTTGCAGACTTAGGTCGTGGTAAAGTACTCCTTTACTAACAAAAACATCATTTAAAAAAAAAAAAAAAACTAAATATCGAGTCTCACTTGCGAACCGAGGTTTCCATACTTGGAAGGAGAAATATTTTTCCATTTTCAATTATTTTTCATTTTGACCTCACAACTAAGTTTCTTTGTAACAGATATTTTTGATCATAAATTTAAAAAAAACTATGCTGAACAGAAATAAAATTAGCTTAGCAAATATTCTTCTTAACATACTAACAATTAAACTAAATAAAAGCTTGTACTTAATAAAGCCAGTGATTATAAATACAACCATATTTGATCAGGAGACACAGAAATATTGATACACAAACATAGGTTATTGGTGTACAAACCTTGCGTTCTAACCGAAAGCAACTGTCGCGCGAATGCGCGATTACGCGATTGTTTACTTGCTTACATCCATGCTAATATTATAAATTCAAAAGTAACTCTGTCTGTACGTTACCTTTTCACGCCTAAACTACTGAACGGATTTCGATAAAATTTGGCAGATGGCATCCTGAGAAAGGACATAAGCTACCCTTTGTCCCGGTAGCACGAACCCAATGATAATTTCCAACATCCACGTGAGCGATGCTAGTTCTTAAAAGAGTGCGATGATCGCGTACTCGCGCGACAATCGCTCTCAGTTATGACGCGTCCTAAAGCATATTCTATCCATCTATCTTTATCGAGGTTGTTTTTTTGTAGGACTGCTTTACCTACCTAAATATATATGCACAATAACGTGTAATCTTCTAATTCGGAAGTTACTACGGTGCAATTTAGTAATCCCAAATGAGGAGTAATGGTAACTTACATGTATGGAACATTAGCGGTAAGTCCTTATGAATTACTTAACGTTTAATTAGTAAAATAAGTGCACATTGAAAAAAAATATGAAGGGATATTACGAAAATAAAATTAATAAATGGAGCTATAGAAACTACTACTGTGTTAGAACAAATATGTATATTAGTGATAATAAGCGCGGTACATGTAGTCTTTTCGTGCGTGTGTGAATGGAAAAAAAAATGCTTTTATTTAGAAAGTTCAACACTTTGCTCCCGAAATTATTTTCCTTATCAGCATTATCATGTCATGAAATCATCTTTACATTGCATAAAATTTTTATTAATTTTAATCATTCTTGACATCAACACAATAAACAAAAAAAAAATCAAACTGATTACTATTATGTATCAAATAATGTGTGGTTCTGCTGTATGACTATATTCACTTTGGTAAAAGAAATATAAAAAAACCAATAACTTAGCTTCTAAGTATCTTTATTGTTTATTTAAACAGATATTATTATTATAAACTACCAAACCTTAAGTTAATTTTGTATCATGCTTGCAATATCATCGTAAAAATATTATATTGTAGCGGTATCTACCACGCCACATACAAACTACTCGTCATACTGACGTCACGCAAAATACTGTATCTCGCAAGCAGAGTTTACCGCGCAACTAGCATATATACAACGGCCCGCCATGAATCGTCGGGCAGTTGCCCGCCAGACACGACAACCGGTTTGGTCGGAGGGTCCTCCCTTTTCTATGGCGGGTGAGTGAACTTTACACCCTGTTCCTCATGCCTATATAATATTATACCATACGTTATGTTCCAATAACAAATATAAAAAAGAACGACTGATTGAATGAATGAAAACTAATAAATTATGTATGTAGGTATCAATTTTAAATCATAAAAAAATCTGCTGACTGTAAATCAGGAATTGAATTTTTGAGACAATAAGACTTTTCATAACTTATATTCTTCATATTATAACTGTCTTTCTAATTCATAAAAAAAAATTCTTATAAACATCCATCCTTTGGCCTCAATAATATCATCTAGTCTCATACAAACAACTGGTAATTCTTTTTTGATACCAATGATTTCTGTTTGACATTTACACAAGATTTAATAAATCCACTGAAAAACTCTGGTTTATTAAAGGATTGGGCTGTAGAAAGATTTGCATTATATTAAAGTCATTCAAAAGAGCCTCCACAAGTGAGGATATTTAGATAGGTCTAATATACCCTGGAGAGTCGCCCATAACTGACCACTGCACAAGTTATAGTTGCATAGATTGCGCTGATGTGAGAGGGGACCATTATCGAACCGCCACATAGGTACAAGTTTCATACAGAATTTGTTACAAGATTGTTTAGTGTTTAATATGTAATCATTGTGAACAGCTACATAATGTACCTAAATGCTATTAAATGTTGATATATACGCTATAATCAAATGTAGCCTACATTTGATTATAGCGTACATATCAACATTTAATACTCGATGGTACGGTTGGCTTGACATACAGACACAATAGGTATGAGCTTGAGAGGAATCATTTCTACATTATACTGAAGTGACATATGTTCTTCATCCATAATACATATTCTCCATATCGCATCTTCTTCATAACTCACTATCTTAACATTTTAAAACACATTTCAAGTATTGCCGAGAACCTTATTCGGGAAATTACAATTAACATCTTAAAGTCTAGTATGTTGATTCAGAGTAAGGAACTTGTTTGAGAGTTTCGCTTGAACGAGAGCCAGTGCTGGGCTAATTGTAGAATTAGCCACAGCTGTTGCTGTTTTGGCGTTTGCATCTACCTAAACTAATGATGACCGCAACTCTCCAAGACTCTCTTATTCTTGACTAACGTACTTTTAATGACCTTGACGAATGATTGAGGTTGGCGAGACGTAAGTACAGACACAATAGGTATGATTTATAACATATCTTCTCCATATTGCATCTTCTTCATAACTCATGTTCTCATAACATTTCAAACTCATTTTAGTTTCTCTAACATACAAAAGTTTTATCTTTTTGCAATCTTCGCACTAGGACCTGTTAAGTAAGCCCTAAGTTAGTAGTAGTTACTTAAAATTAGTTACTTGTGGTATTGAACTGGACTAAATAATAAATAGGTTAAGACGTGTTGTCTTATAGATTGAAGGTTAATTTTAAGAGATAAAAGTTGTCTAATCCCAGTGATAGTTAAGAAAGGCGCTAAAAACGCAGTAGTTTAAGTTAGTTTTAAGTTTAATTTAAGTTAGGGTTAAAAAAAAACTAGGTTAAAAGTGTGTTAAACTGGCAATATGCAATCCATATATAAATATAAAAATTACTTCAATATAGTCACTTGAAAGCTACAACTAAACGAAGCTGAATTCCGGATATAAAAAAAACTACGGATTTCAGAAATTATTATCAACTCTTTTTATGCCCGCGGTTTCGCATCCTATAGGATTCTTCTACACCACATACAACATTTGTACTACCATACCATATCCTGGATTATTACATGGATATTTTTACTATAAGGTACACCTCTGTTTAACCCTTTCGGGAAAACAGGCGTTAAGTTATGAGTATAATAATGGTAAAATTTCATCAAAATTCGTTCAGCCGATGAGGTTCACTTTGGGCTTTTTTTTCAGTAGGTATTTAAAAAAAAAACTTAAATCCATAGTCGAGACTTAAAATACCAACTAAAGTGTGTCTAGTAGGTATATTAATTGAGGATAAGAAACTTGTTCGTGAGTTGCGCTTGCGCAGACAGGTAACAATGCTTGCCGTGCATTCGAACAAGCTAATAAGTGATGATGACCGCAACTCTAAAAAGTTTTCTTATCCTTGACTGATGTACTCAATGCAAAGACAACAAAGCTCCTTTTAAAATACTTTTGAATGTCATTGTCATCACCATTATTATTGAGTCCTAAGACGTCCACTGCTGAATGTAGGCCTCCCCAAAGCATCTATTTAACAAAGTTACTGCACTGATGCAACATCATCATTTCCGTCAAAAGACATCCACATCCTCCCCAAATATTGACACAATGACCGTTCCTGCGTTTATGCGTCCAGCAAATGACAGATCACAACAACAGTATTTAATGGTGTCAAACTATTTCAAATCGTTGCGGTACGTAGGTAATTCCGGAGTGACAAAAGTGAACGGAATAACAGATACGGAAAAAGCACCATTTGCAAATGCTACGCACTTAACGGACAATGACGGGCCACATTTAGTGAAAAAATTGAGTTTTTGCAAATCATTTTCTGATTTTGAACCAATTATTGACGAGAAATTTATTCGAGAAATTACAATTAACATCTAAAAGTCTTGTATGTTGATTCAGAGTAAGAAACTTGTTTGAGAGTTTCGCTTGAACGAGCTGTTGCTAATTTGGCGTACAATCATGCAGTTTGCATCTAGCTAAACTGATGATGACCGTAACTCTCCAAGACTCTCTTATTCTTGACCAACGTACTTAATGATCCTGACAAATGATTGATTTAGATTTTTTGAGTTTTTGGTTCAGAATCCGAGAAATAGGCAATTATAGCACCAGTACAGATTAGGTAATATCAGACTGATTGATTTTTTTCTGGTCTTTTCCCAACTATGTAGGGTCATCTACCTAGCCTTTTCCCAACTATGTTGGGGTCAACTTCCAGTCAAACCGTAGCTAGCTGAACACTAGTATTTTACATGGAGCGACTGCTTATCTGACACTCACAACCCAGCTTCTGGGTAACAGGGTGAGAAAGAAACGATTAGTAATATTTACGCCAGGAAAAACGTACCGCAACTCGAATATCCCCAAATTCATCGGAGTAAGACCGTTCCACTCCAATCCGTCAACATCACAGTCCACTGCTGGACAGCCTCTCCCAAATTGGCCGACAACACTAGGTTGTCCACCTTCTGCATTCAGTCTATACCAGCCACCTTTTTAAGGTCATCGGGCCATATAGCCCACGCTATGCTTGACAATTTGCAGACTCTTCGACTTATGATGATAAGTCGAAAGCCTTTTCCCGCCTTTTCCCAACTATGCTATCGGCTTTCAGTCTAACTGGATCCAGCTGAATACCAGAACTGTTTGAATAAATGAGGGTTATTCAAGTATTCCTCCGATTTTCGGAGAGAACAGTCATTTTAACGTACACCATTTTGCTGGCCTGTTGATACAATGCCCCCTTGTTGTTGTTTAGATCCAGTAAAATAACGTTACCGTGTGAAACCGCTTCTTCTTTTTTAGCGTGTCGATAGTAATATAAATGGACTCGGCCCAGAATTCGGCTACTTGTTTGGCGCCATCACCAGCTCCCATCCCGCTAATTCAAATGTATCAGTCATAAAAGGACTTGAAATATTTATCATTTATAAATTGACAGCGGTGAACGGTTTTTAAACAATAAAAGAACGGTTCAGTACCTACTTAAACCTGGAGGTTAATAAAATTTTTCGTTTGTTTTTATCTGTGGTTCTTACGTTTCCGCCCCGCTTCGTTTTGTTGTACGTTGTGACTTCGAAATATATTTTTACATAATTTCTAGTATGTAATGGTATCTATATTCCCGCCGAATCACTTTCTAACTAATCTAAAATGTTTTATTATAATTATTATATATTTTTTAATGCTTAAAATTGAATATGGGATCATTTTAATTTTACCTAGACGTCAAACTTGATTTTTTTTTAAATATTTAAAGGCGTTAGAATGATAGCTCTAAAACTGCCTAAACGATAATGAGTCTCAGATTTCTTCTGTTTTGACTGAACTCTTAAATCTGTTTAAATTAACTTACATTAATACTTACTTACTAAAAACTTCAACATACATGGTACAATAAATTAATCTTTCCAATACATGAATTACTTGGCGGAAATATTGGTACCCTGTTATAATATTTTACGTTAACAATAATATTTTTACATAAGCGGGCAGACAGTTCTAAATTAGGTTAAGAAGAGATAAACAAAGTGTACATTATACAATAATAACCCTAGACCGAGGAAAAGTATCACATTATTATTATAATATAATTTTAGATTGTAAAACTGGAAGTTGCAAATTAACTTGTAGATAAATGCATTTGAACTATACTTGGGCCATTACAAACATAAAGTTTAGAATCATAAATCATTATGTCAATAACACAGTTACGAACAACAACACTGCTCCATAATAGTAAGTGCGAGCGAGAGGTCCGATATATATTATATTTATATTGATGACTTTTTGTTGATGTTCTTTGCGTCTGTATATGCCCAAATATAACTAGACGATTATTAATAAATAAATGGACGATCGCATGTATGCCAAATAGGTAATTAGTTTGTAAGCAAATAGGTTATGTATGTACTTTTGAATTCTATAGCCATTCAAATTCAAATATTTTTTTTTTTTATTAAAAAACTTAAATTATGTTCGTTTTTATCCAAAATCATAAAAAAACTACTAATTTGAAATATCAGTATTATACTACAAGGAATTAATAAAGTTAAAACAATATTTTCGTTCAACTCAATTACACTGAAATTATTCATTATCATAAACTAATCAAACTCATTAAAAAACATAATTCATACCGAAACTAAAGAAGGATGTGATTACTCAAAAAAAAATGTCGTACTCGTATCAAATTTGATAAACAAACGCATAGTTTTAGTCAAAAGAGTAATTTAACAAATCGTATTCGTATACACAACGTTGAAAAACCTATCAGTGTGATGAAAGTCAGCGCAGTTTTAGTAAAAAGTCTGATTTAACAGAACATATTCGTGTACACATTGGTGAAAAAGCTTTCAAATGTGATATATGTCAGTGCAGTTTTAGTCAAAAGAGTGATTTAACAAAACATATTCGTATGCACACTGGTGAAAAACCTTTCAAATGTGATATATGTCAGTGCAGTTTTAGTCAAAAGAGTGATTTAACAAAACATATTCGTATGCACACTGGTGAAAAACCTTTCAAGTTTGATATATGTCAGTGCAGTTTTAGTCAAGAGTGATGTAACAAAACATATTCGTATGCACACTGGTGGAAAACCTTTCAAATTTGATATACGTCAGTGCAGTTTTAGTCAAGAGTGATGTAACAAAACATATTCGTATGCACGCTGGTGGAAAACCTTTCAAATTTGATATACTCGTATGTCAGTGCAGTTTTAGTCACGAGTGATTTAGCCAAACATATTCGTATGTACACTGGTGAAAAACCTTTCAAGTTTGATATATGTCAGTGCAGTTTTAGTCAAGAGTGATGTAACAAAACATATTCGTATGCACACTGGTGGAAAACCTTTCAAATTTGATATACGTCAGTGCAGTTTTAGTCAAGAGTGATGTAACAAAACATATTCGTATGCACGCTGGTGGAAAACCTTTCAAATTTGATATACTCGTATGTCAGTGCAGTTTTAGTCACGAGTGATTTAACAAAACATATTCGTATGCACACTGGTGAAAAACCTTTCAAATGTGATATATGTCAGTGCAGTTTTAGTCACGAGTGATGTAACAAAACATATTCGTATGCACACTGGTGGAAAACCTTTCAAATTTGATATACGTCAGTGCAGTTTTAGTCAAGAGTGATGTAACAAAACATATTCGTATGCACGCTGGTGGAAAACCTTTCAAATTTGATATACTCGTATGTCAGTGCAGTTTTAGTCACGAGTGATTTAGCCAAACATATTCGTATGTACACTGGTGAAAAACCTTTCAAGTTTGATATATGTCAGTGCAGTTTTAGTCAAGAGTGATGTAACAAAACATATTCGTATGCACACTGGTGGAAAACCTTTCAAATTTGATATACGTCAGTGCAGTTTTAGTCAAGAGTGATGTAACAAAACATATTCGTATGCACGCTGGTGGAAAACCTTTCAAATTTGATATACTCGTATGTCAGTGCAGTTTTAGTCACGAGTGATTTAACAAAACATATTCGTATGCACACTGGTGAAAAACCTTTCAAATGTGATATATGTCAGTGCAGTTTTAGTCACGAGTGATTTAACAAAACATATTCGTATGCACACTGGTGAAAAACCTTTCAAATGTGATATATGTCAGTGCAGTTTTAGTCAAAAGAGTGATTTAACAAAACATATTCGTATGCACACTGGTGAAAAACCTTTCAAATGTGATATATCTCAGTGCAATTTTACTCAA
This sequence comes from Apamea monoglypha, assembly GCA_911387795.2. Classification (NCBI taxonomy): domain Eukaryota; kingdom Metazoa; phylum Arthropoda; class Insecta; order Lepidoptera; family Noctuidae; genus Apamea; species Apamea monoglypha. The sequence continues at coordinate 12,112,937 of OU426919.1, read as the reverse complement.
AAGAGTGTTTTAACAAAACATATTCGTATGCACACTGGTGAAAAACCTTTCAAATTTGATATATGTCAGTGCAGTTTTAGTCAAGAGTGATTTAGCCAAACATATTCGTATGTACACTGGTGAAAAACCTTTCAAGTTTGATATATGTCAGTGCAGTTTTAGTCAAGAGTGATGTAACAAAACATATTCGTATGCACACTGGTGGAAAACCTTTCAAATTTGATATACGTCAGTGCAGTTTTAGTCAAGAGTGATGTAACAAAACATATTCGTATGCACGCCGGTGGAAAACCTTTCAAATTTGATATACTCGTATGTCAGTGCAGTTTTAGTCACGAGTGATTTAACAAAACATATTCGTATGCACACTGGTGAAAAACCTTTCAAATGTGATATATGTCAGTGCAGTTTTAGTCACGAGTGATGTAACAAAACATATTCGTATGCACACTGGTGGAAAACCTTTCAAATTTGATATACGTCAGTGCAGTTTTAGTCAAGAGTGATGTAACAAAACATATTCGTATGCACGCTGGTGGAAAACCTTTCAAATTTGATATACTCGTATGTCAGTGCAGTTTTAGTCACGAGTGATTTAGCCAAACATATTCGTATGTACACTGGTGAAAAACCTTTCAAGTTTGATATATGTCAGTGCAGTTTTAGTCAAGAGTGATGTAACAAAACATATTCGTATGCACACTGGTGGAAAACCTTTCAAATTTGATATACGTCAGTGCAGTTTTAGTCAAGAGTGATGTAACAAAACATATTCGTATGCACGCTGGTGGAAAACCTTTCAAATTTGATATACTCGTATGTCAGTGCAGTTTTAGTCACGAGTGATTTAACAAAACATATTCGTATGCACACTGGTGGAAAACCTTTCAAATTTGATATACGTCAGTGCAGTTTTAGTCAAGAGTGATGTAACAAAACATATTCGTATGCACGCTGGTGGAAAACCTTTCAAATTTGATATACTCGTATGTCAGTGCAGTTTTAGTCACGAGTGATTTAGCCAAACATATTCGTATGTACACTGGTGAAAAACCTTTCAAGTTTGATATATGTCAGTGCAGTTTTAGTCAAGAGTGATGTAACAAAACATATTCGTATGCACACTGGTGGAAAACCTTTCAAATTTGATATACGTCAGTGCAGTTTTAGTCAAGAGTGATGTAACAAAACATATTCGTATGCACGCTGGTGGAAAACCTTTCAAATTTGATATACTCGTATGTCAGTGCAGTTTTAGTCACGAGTGATTTAACAAAACATATTCGTATGCACACTGGTGAAAAACCTTTCAAATGTGATATATGTCAGTGCAGTTTTAGTCACGAGTGATGTAACAAAACATATTCGTATGCACACTGGTGGAAAACCTTTCAAATTTGATATACGTCAGTGCAGTTTTAGTCAAGAGTGATGTAACAAAACATATTCGTATGCACGCTGGTGGAAAACCTTTCAAATTTGATATACTCGTATGTCAGTGCAGTTTTAGTCACGAGTGATTTAGCCAAACATATTCGTATGTACACTGGTGAAAAACCTTTCAAGTTTGATATATGTCAGTGCAGTTTTAGTCAAGAGTGATGTAACAAAACATATTCGTATGCACACTGGTGGAAAACCTTTCAAATTTGATATACGTCAGTGCAGTTTTAGTCAAGAGTGATGTAACAAAACATATTCGTATGCACACTGGTGGAAAACCTTTCAAATTTGATATACGTCAGTGCAGTTTTAGTCAAGAGTGATGTAACAAAACATATTCGTATGCACGCTGGTGGAAAACCTTTCAAATTTGATATACGTCAGTGCAGTTTTAGTCAAGAGTGATGTAACAAAACATATTCGTATGCACGCTGGTGGAAAACCTTTCAAATTTGATATACTCGTATGTCAGTGCAGTTTTAGTCACGAGTGATTTAACAAAACATATTCGTATGCACACTGGTGAAAAACCTTTCAAGTTTGATATATGTCAGTGCAGTTTTAGTCAAGAGTGATGTAACAAAACATATTCGTATGCACACTGGTGGAAAACCTTTCAAATTTGATATACGTCAGTGCAGTTTTAGTCAAGAGTGATGTAACAAAACATATTCGTATGCACGCTGGTGGAAAACCTTTCAAATTTGATATACTCGTATGTCAGTGCAGTTTTAGTCACGAGTGATTTAACAAAACATATTCGTATGCACACTGGTGAAAAACCTTTCAAATGTGATATATGTCAGTGCAGTTTTAGTCACGAGTGATTTAACAAAACATATTCGTATGCACACTGGTGAAAAACCTTTCAAATGTGATATATGTCAGTGCAGTTTTAGTCAAAAGAGTGATTTAACAAAACATATTCGTATGCACACTGGTGGAAAACCTTTCAAATTTGATATATCTCAGTGCAATTTTACTCAAAAGAGTGGTTTAACAAAACATATTCGTATGCACACTGGTGAAAAACCTTTCAAATTTGATATATGTCAGTGCAGTTTTAGTCAAGAGTGATTTAGCCAAACATATTCGTATGTACACTGGTGAAAAACCTTTCAAGTTTGATATATGTCAGTGCAGTTTTAGTCAAGAGTGATGTAACAAAACATATTCGTATGCACACTGGTGGAAAACCTTTCAAATTTGATATACGTCAGTGCAGTTTTAGTCAAGAGTGATGTAACAAAACATATTCGTATGCACGCCGGTGGAAAACCTTTCAAATTTGATATACTCGTATGTCAGTGCAGTTTTAGTCACGAGTGATTTAACAAAACATATTCGTATGCACACTGGTGAAAAACCTTTCAAATGTGATATATGTCAGTGCAGTTTTAGTCACGAGTGATGTAACAAAACATATTCGTATGCACACTGGTGGAAAACCTTTCAAATTTGATATACGTCAGTGCAGTTTTAGTCAAGAGTGATGTAACAAAACATATTCGTATGCACGCTGGTGGAAAACCTTTCAAATTTGATATACTCGTATGTCAGTGCAGTTTTAGTCACGAGTGATTTAGCCAAACATATTCGTATGTACACTGGTGAAAAACCTTTCAAGTTTGATATATGTCAGTGCAGTTTTAGTCAAGAGTGATGTAACAAAACATATTCGTATGCACACTGGTGGAAAACCTTTCAAATTTGATATACGTCAGTGCAGTTTTAGTCAAGAGTGATGTAACAAAACATATTCGTATGCACGCTGGTGGAAAACCTTTCAAATTTGATATACTCGTATGTCAGTGCAGTTTTAGTCACGAGTGATTTAACAAAACATATTCGTATGCACACTGGTGGAAAACCTTTCAAATTTGATATACGTCAGTGCAGTTTTAGTCAAGAGTGATGTAACAAAACATATTCGTATGCACGCTGGTGGAAAACCTTTCAAATTTGATATACTCGTATGTCAGTGCAGTTTTAGTCACGAGTGATTTAGCCAAACATATTCGTATGTACACTGGTGAAAAACCTTTCAAGTTTGATATATGTCAGTGCAGTTTTAGTCAAGAGTGATGTAACAAAACATATTCGTATGCACACTGGTGGAAAACCTTTCAAATTTGATATACGTCAGTGCAGTTTTAGTCAAGAGTGATGTAACAAAACATATTCGTATGCACGCTGGTGGAAAACCTTTCAAATTTGATATACTCGTATGTCAGTGCAGTTTTAGTCACGAGTGATTTAACAAAACATATTCGTATGCACACTGGTGAAAAACCTTTCAAATGTGATATATGTCAGTGCAGTTTTAGTCACGAGTGATTTAACAAAACATATTCGTATGCACACTGGTGAAAAACCTTTCAAATGTGATATATGTCAGTGCAGTTTTAGTCACGAGTGATTTAACAAAACATATTCGTATGCACACTGGTGAAAAACCTTTCAAATGTGATATATGTCAGTGCAGTTTTAGTCAAAAGAGTGATTTAACAAAACATATTCGTATGCACACTGGTGAAAAACCTTTCAAATGTGATATATCTCAGTGCAATTTTACTCAAAAGAGTGGTTTAACAAAACATATTCGTATGCACACTGGTGAAAAACCTTTCAAATTTGATATATGTCAGTGCAGTTTTAGTCAAGAGTGATTTAGCCAAACATATTCGTATGTACACTGGTGAAAAACCTTTCAAGTTTGATATATGTCAGTGCAGTTTTAGTCAAGAGTGATGTAACAAAACATATTCGTATGCACACTGGTGGAAAACCTTTCAAATTTGATATACGTCAGTGCAGTTTTAGTCAAAAGAGTGATTTAACAAAACATATTCGTATGCACACTGGTGAAAAACCTTTCAAATGTGATATATCTCAGTGCAATTTTACTCAAAAGAGTGGTTTAACAAAACATATTCGTATGCACACTGGTGAAAAACCTTTCAAATTTGATATATGTTAGTGCAGTTTTAGTCAAGAGTGATGTAACAAAACATATTCGTATGCACACTGGTGGAAAACCTTTCAAATTTGATATACGTCAGTGCAGTTTTAGTCAAGAGTGATGTAACAAAACATATTCGTATGCACGCCGGTGGAAAACCTTTCAAATTTGATATACTCGTATGTCAGTGCAGTTTTAGTCACGAGTGATTTAACAAAACATATTCGTATGCACACTGGTGAAAAACCTTTCAAATGTGATATATGTCAGTGCAGTTTTAGTCACGAGTGATGTAACAAAACATATTCGTATGCACACTGGTGGAAAACCTTTCAAATTTGATATACGTCAGTGCAGTTTTAGTCAAGAGTGATGTAACAAAACATATTCGTATGCACGCCGGTGGAAAACCTTTCAAATTTGATATACTCGTATGTCAGTGCAGTTTTAGTCACGAGTGATTTAACAAAACATATTCGTATGCACACTGGTGAAAAACCTTTCAAATGTGATATATGTCAGTGCAGTTTTAGTCACGAGTGATGTAACAAAACATATTCGTATGCACACTGGTGGAAAACCTTTCAAATTTGATATACGTCAGTGCAGTTTTAGTCAAGAGTGATGTAACAAAACATATTCGTATGCACGCTGGTGGAAAACCTTTCAAATTTGATATACTCGTATGTCAGTGCAGTTTTAGTCACGAGTGATTTAGCCAAACATATTCGTATGTACACTGGTGAAAAACCTTTCAAATTTGATATACGTCAGTGCAGTTTTAGTCAAGAGTGATGTAACAAAACATATTCGTATGCACGCTGGTGGAAAACCTTTCAAATTTGATATACTCGTATGTCAGTGCAGTTTTAGTCACGAGTGATTTAACAAAACATATTCGTATGCACGCTGGTGAAAAACCTTTCAAATGTGATATATGTCAGTGCAGTTTTAGTCACGAGTGATTTAACAAAACATATTCGTATGCACACTGGTGAAAAACCTTTCAAATGTGATATATGTCAGTGCAGTTTTAGTCACGAGTGTTTTAATAAAACATATTCGAATACAAACTGATGAAAAACCTTTCAAATTTGATATGTCACTGTAGTGTTGGTTAAAACAGTGTTGTACCACACTTATAAGATGTTTTATCAGTGTGTTATCGAATTAATTAGTTATTAGTTAAATGACCATTTTAATGAAAGCTGCAGATACATATATATCAAACTTAAAGGGATGTCCCTTTTAGATTGTGATATATATGTCCGTACAATTCTCGTCAAAATGATCATTTAACAAATCATTCGTCAGCACAGAGGTGAAACATCTTATAAGTTTTGGTCAAAAGAGTTTTTTAACAAATAATATTCGAATACATACTGGTGAAAAACCTTTCACTAGTAAAAGAAAACAGACATCAACATCATCTTGGGATTTTTTTTGGCCATTTATTGACATTACTTTAAAACTACTAGCTATTTTTTGAAGATTGAAACGGCATTTTTTATTGACATATTACATTTTTTTTTTTTTGATGAGTTTATTGCAATGTGGTTAGCTAGCCACCTCGAAAATTGATTATATTATTCCTGCCTGAGTAATAAATTAACAAATATGATAAAAAGGTGCTTGTTTAGCTGAAATACACTAAAATTCTGCCTCTTCATCAAATTATGAACCAAAACTCATTAAAAAATCATGATTCATTTTAATACTTAAGAAAATCTTACTTAAAAAAATAGTGCGGTTTTCATTTTAAGACACTTTCAATGTACTTACTACGTGTGTCTATTTACGATTCAAACATACTTGTTTTTTAAACTTTGCAAATGGAAGACTATAGAATTCACTAGTACTGTAGGTATTTTAAGATGTAAATATGCATTAATTTGACGCAGAATAACAGATTTGATACTGAAAACTCGTAACATACTAATTTAAGATAAAAATTAAGTTTTTAGGGTTAGGATAGATGGTATTAGTAGATAATTTAAGAAAAAAAATAGTATAAGTAATGATAATAAAAATATTATAAGTAATTTAAGAAAAAAAAAATAGTATAGGTAATGACAAAAAAAAATATAAGTAATTTAAAAAAAAAATAGTATAGGTAATGATAATAAAAATATTATAAGTAATTTAAGAAAAAAAAAATAGTATAGGTAATGATAAAAAAAAATATTATAAGTAATTTAAGATAAAAAAATAAGTAGGTTAAAGGTTCTCTGGGAAACCGGAGTAACTATATAAGACTGTAGTCGATTATTATGTTAGGAACACTATAACGTGTCTTAGTAATAGGCGCATCAAGGAACGCATTATAATATAGTTAGTATAAGATAAAATAATTGATAATTGAATATCTTGGTAAAATGTGCACTAAGCAAGACTGGTTTTCTTTTGTTTTAAACTCAATACCGACTTAAATATAACTTTGAAAAATTAATACGACTAATTGAGAACGGGCTCCTTTTTTGAACTCTGTTAAAAAGAAACGACTCTATATAATTTAAGTTTTTGTGGGGGGAGCATGCATTGTGTTATCTATATCTATTTAAGCAGCTGATACTAGGCTTATAAAACGTGACTATTTAAATTCAAATCGATAAAAAGAGTAACCAAAACTAATTTTTCTTTAGCAGAATACGGACAGGTAAATAAACATAAGACTGTGTTAAAAAGAGAGAAAGAAAACAAGATAATTATCCCTTCGTTATGCAATATTTTGGCTGTGAATGAAGTATCTATCTACCAACTATTATATTAACAACATCATTGGCAACGCATCCTGTATAAACCGAAACTGAACAAATAAGATCAAGCCACGGCAGTATTGACAGACAAAAATGAAAAAAAAAAGCTTACAAAGAATTTTCTTTGATTCTCTTTAGATTTGCCAATGTTGACTGTACCTCTGTCTATCCCTTCAGGGAAAAAAAGGCCCGTGATTGCGCTCGATTAAGGGATGAACCTATTACATAGAACTTAAGCATGCGCATTTATTTCGGAAGGTTTATGTGTGTAAAACATTAAAATTAAACGTACATATAACACAAAGACTCCGTTTTGTTATGTCGTCATTGCTCCCTGTGACAAGCACAGGCCGATCTCTCGTTTAAAACAAAACATTGTCATCTTTTGCACATTTTACAAAGAATATTACCTACTTAGATAAGACTTTTGGTTAGTTATGCTTTAGTTTTTTTTTTGCCAGTTCACGTGATTGACTATTCTCACTGCGAAGTCGTGTATTGCAACATAATTAGGTTAAAGCATATACACATATGCTGTAGATGTAAGTCTCGGATAGTATAATGTTGCTGGGTAACTATTTGTGAGTTTTTTTCTTCAGATTTTTAACAACATCCAAGTACAGCAAGTAAGATAGCATAAGTAGTATTAAAATAAAGTTACTGTAAAAAAAAAAAACCGATAGAGGAAATTTACTGTCATTAATTATATTGTATTATTATAACCTATAAGAGTGTCATGGTCATGCTGATCAAACCCTCTATAAACTAATTAACATAAAAAATAACAGTTTGAGAAACATTAACAAAAGCGGAAAATAAAACGAACAACACATGCCAAAATATAAACACTTTAAAACGAAAATTTGTGATTGACTATTCTCACTGCTAAGTCGTGTATTCCAACATAATTAGGTTAAAGCATAAACACATATGCTGTAGATGTAAGTCTCGGATAGTATAATGTTGCTAGGTACATATTTGTGAGTTTTTTCCTTCAGATTTTTAACAACATCCAAGTAAAGCAAGTAAGATAGCATAAGTAGTGTTAAAATAAAGTTACTGTAAAAAAAAAAACCGATAGAGGAAATTTACTGTCATTAATTTTATTGTATTATTTTAACCTATAAGAGTGTCATGGTCATACTGATCAAACCCTCTATAAACTAATTAACATAAAAAAATAACGGTTTGAGAAACGTTAACAAAAGCGGAAAATAAAACGAACAACACATGCCAAAAAATAAATATTTTAAAACGAAAATTTATCGATAGACAGCTTGCTTTTATTATTTAATACTTAGGTCATATTTCGTGTTCACCATAGAACATGCAGTCGCATCTCTCGATACAATGTTAGTTTCGTTTGACAAAGACAGAAAATACCCCAGAAAAACTTTGAAAAAGATTTCTTAAGTACTAAACCTCCTTTTAATAAGATTAAATTCTTAGATATTTAGGTACAACAGCTACTTTTAATAATAAGGATCACCAGACCGAATTTCGGTCATCACAAGTAAGCTTATCTGATTAGCCATGTAAGAGATAGTGCACAAGTGTGTACGCAAACAACTGCACTCTCATAGTCCAATGGGACGGCAATCCGATACCACTGGGGAGGGATGAGGTGCAGGACCAACGGCTTTACGTGCTCACCGAAGCACGGAGGGGCTCCCGATATGGTCACCCAGCCATGGGCGGACTACGGAAGGAGCAGCCAGGGCCAGTTAGGGCCAGTTTTAGAACGAACATTATTATTGCCATTCGATGTTTACGCGCGCTTGAATAATTTTCGTTCGAGAAACTGGCTCCTAAAGGGAAAGCGCCAGGGTAGCCCGCGCTTCACCTAGCGCTTCCGCCATAACCTCGTAGATCTATCGATCCGCGTGGCTCTTACTTAGCCAGGAGCCCCTCAGTTTTTCCGGCGAGGGAAACTTATCACGTTCGCCGGGGATACTTATCACTATTACTACCGAAGCAAATTATTATTATTTTTGTGGCATAGCTGATGACATACTGGCATCAGGCTATGCTGATGATGATTTCCTTAGTGTTTCTTTGAATTGTTTGGAATATTATCATAACATACTAATCATTATGTAATATGTTATTTTCTATATATCTATTTCTAAGAACAATATCCTTCGGCATTTTGGAAAATCAACTATCCCTTTTTGTTTTATTCTTGGATTACGATAACATTATTTTTAAGCTTAATTTTAAAATTAAAAATATTGATAGGTTAAGATACTATTACAGATGTGAATGTAATTTAAAACAATTTATTTTATAATCCTTTTACACTTTCGCAAAATTCAAAGTTTTCGATGTTTAAAACACCTTTGAATTTGTTTTACTACTATACTAGATACCTACTAAATATACCACTTTTAGACTACGATATTATTTATAATTTTATATAGAAAAAGCTCTCCTTAGCCGATATAAATCAATAAAAAAATATGTTAATGAAACCAAACCTTATAATTGTTTTAAGTTTTATATAAAATTATGTAGTTTTTGTGCCATGGAGTATCTGTATGTTATTATTTTGTGAAACAAAATTGTATGCTGGTATTTTTTTTTTCAATAAATTAATGTTTAATTTAATTCGTGGTTTTATTTCAACTTCTCAAATATAGGTACAGACGCCAGCAGGTCAAGCTACCCGAAACAGTCAAATTTTCCCAATCAACCTCGAACCTCAATGCTTTAGCGATAAAGTTGAAAATCTATTAAAGAAATTTGACAGATTGTAGTAACTTGATGTGCTGGCGTCCGTACCATTCACCTACAAACAAACAAACAAACAAACAACCAACCACCAATCAACCAACCAAGCTTCTACAAATTTATCATGGTTATCTTGCTTTGACCAAGTATTTACCTATTTATTAATGATTTGTAAGTAAATTACATACAGACTGCCTCGTTGAACTACTGAGCATGAGGTCCTGGGTTCGATTCTCGGGTCGGGCAAAGTGTTATAGGGTGTTTCCATCAGGAATTTGTCAGTAGCAGCCCAGATTTGATTGGATTTGTGCCCGGTTGATGGCAATAGACTTCGCCGCCCATTACATGGGATTTAAACATAACTGACGAAATCCTGGTGTACGTTTTGCTGTTAGTGTTGCAAAAAAACCTTGTTTTATCAAAAATATCATAATAATAATATAATATATACATATATATATATTTCGTATCGGCCAATGAAGCCGAAAGCCTCGATCAACATCTATCGAGGCTCTCGTTAGGCGGTTGGATCAAGGGCCTGATTCAAAAGGCAGTACTCCTCGATACGGCTCGCATTGAGAGGAGGTTCCTGTCTCTGGAGCCTTAGGGCTCCACCGGTAGCTTGGACCCTGCTCCCGACATCGGTGGATCACTATTTTTTTTTATATTTTTATTTGTTTTTGTTTTTTTTTTACCTAATTTTTATGTTTAAAAACATATTTAAAAATCTAATAAAATAAGATAAGTAAATAAATAAACGACAATATAATATAATTTATCTACATCGGTGTACCTAGGTAGATACTCTTTTCTCTGCTGAAATTGCTGAAAATCTGACTCCGTAATGTAGGTAAGTAATTAAATTCCTGCAAAGCATATTAAAAGCGAATAAATCGTAAAGTATTCAGCATGTGACGTTGATCAATGTTGAACACATGGAACCCTCCCAGCTGTTCGCTTCCGGAGAATTTTAATATGTGCTCAGAACGTAAGAAACATACAGCTGAATTCTCAAACACAACTCAAATTTGGCAATCTTTAAGTCTCATGCTGTCCTTTTCACTTTAAAGAGTTTTGTAGCGATAGGAATACTTTTAAAAATGTCTAAAAGTTAGCTGTCGTTTGAGTATTCAGGGTTATGCTGAAGAAAGTGATTTTATGTAAAATCTTTCGTGAGAGGCATTAATGATTAAAATATACAGGGTGGCCGGAACATTGACGTCCAAAAATAAAATTTAGGTCCCTCGTATCGTGGGGTATCCGAATCACCCCCATGTATGTTCCGCGACTTTTCATAGTTTTCGAGTTACGAATTTTTTTCTGATTTTTTGAGAATGATCGACCTGACCAATCTAAAAAATGGCTTTGTCGAGATTTTTTTTTTTGCAACTGAATCTTCGTGAGTAGTACTTTTATGCATAAAATAATCAGCTTCGTAACTGTGATGAAAGTTATGAAAAAGTTGGTCTAAAGTGAAAAAATTACGTTCGGTAAATTATGGCTTAGCATTTTAACTTTAAATAAAAAATTTAAACAGGAAACTTCATAGTTCCTAAGTAGGCTTCAAGAATGCGCCAGACTCTCAGCTTTCATAATCATAAAAAAATTAGCAATTTAGACCAACTTTTTCATAACTTTCATCACAGTTACGAAGCTGATTATTTTATGCATAAAAGTACTACTCACGAAGATTCAGTTGCAAAAAAAAAAAATCTCGACAAAGCCATTTTTTAGATTGGTCAGGTCGATCATTCTCAAAAAATTCTTAACTCGAAAACTATGAAAAGTCGCGGAACATACATGGGGGTGATTCGGATACCCCACGATACGAGGGACCTAAATTTTATTTTTGGACGTCAATGTTCCGGCCACCCTGTATACGCGACGAGATTGCGCCGAGACAGCGCTGAGTGAGGAGCTCATGAATCAGCCAACAGGGTAATTACGTAACACACTATCAGTAGCAATGGGCTTCATTGTGACAGTTCAACAACATTCATTGCGTTACTTACGTTATTGAGTAGACTCATTTTTCGAATATATGAAGCAATGGATTAGTAATATCCTTCAAAATGATTCAGATTGAGATCGATAGTTTGTTACGCAATTAGGGTACAGGAACTAGTCAGGTATAGTGTTTCTGGTAGGTACCTATTGTTTACCGCAGTGTCTTGTCGAATTACTACTCTAATACTTACTGAGGACCTCTAAAACCTCGAATGCATCGGCTGCCGATGTATTCTGTAAAAATGTTATCGTGAATACTTACATAGGTCAAGTGAGCTAGAAGGGAGCTGTCAATAGTACCAATACCTACTAGTCTCTAGGTACCATCAGTTGGAATGACTGCTCACTTCAAGGTCATCTCATCAAAGTTTTTGAGCATTATTAAAATCAAAAGTCATTTATTCAAATTAGGCTGCGAATCAGCACTTTTCGAACGTCAAAATTACATAAGACAGTCCCCCAAAACGCCCGCCCTTCACCACTTCCACTGGGAAGAAGTGGCGCAACTAACTCCCCAGAAGCACAGCTGTCTGTTCGGTTAAAAAAAAAACTTGCTTCTATACAATAGTAGACTGAAATTATTAAACTGAAATTAAGTAGGTACATACTTACTGGTTAAAGTTCGGTAAGGTGTTTTATGTATATTTTTTCTTATTTTGCCCAAGCATTCCGGAATTAGAATTTAGAAGGCTGTGGACGTCTTTGATTTGAAAAGATGATGGTGATGGCGCCATCTCCACGGGCAAGAGAATCGCGGCGATACTCGCCGTGCCATACAATTCTCGCCGTGTGGAGACACCTTCTAAGCTCTCTTAGAACGTGTCCCCACACGGTGTATAGAAATACGTGGCACGACGATAATATCGCCGCGATTCTTTCGCTCGTGGAGACGGCCCCGACGGAAGATGGCAGTTTTATAAGTAAGAAGATTGGCGGTCATTCGGTCAACGAGTGTTCAGATAGAATATTAATAGTGAATCTAGAAGGCGTCGCGGCAGACCCGTACAAGATGGCGGGACAAGCTGGACAAAACAAATTACCAGTGGTCCACTTTACCCTGGATCGAAAGAGCTGGAAGTCATAGGGAGAGGCCCTTGCCCAGCGGTGAGATGATGCAGGCTTAAAGTAACAGTAGTAATCTCAAGAATGATTTAGTTACTTAATTAAGCTGAATGAAATGCGGTATTATGTCTAGTGTTGGGAAAGTGTGTTGACAATTAAACCATAAACATATTGAAACCTTACTTCGAAAAGTCTTCATATTCGAATTCAAGTTTCAATGTACAGACGCCAGCAGGTCAAGCTACCCGAAACTGGTTAATTTTTCCAATCAACCTTGAACCTTAATGCGTTAGCGATAAAGTGGAAAATCTATTAAAGAAATTTGACAGATTGTAGTAGCTTGATGTGCTGGCGTCTGTACCGCAATATGTATTTGAAAATTATCAATAATGATTATTATTATTATTAATATGTGTATGGTTTTAGAGATCATTGTAGGACGGCAGGATGTTAGTTAAAGTTAATACTTGTAGTTATACCTACTAGTACCTACCTACCATTTCCTATCTATCATCATTTTATATAGAACTAGCTTCCCCCCGCGACTTCGTTCGCGTGAAATTATTGTTCCGGGGTCCCACCCCGTCGCATCGCATCGCCTGCCCGCCGCACTATTACTTTGATACTCGGGGTTGTAGCGTTTAACAACTAAACAGCATATAACCTTCCTCAAGAATTGAGCTATCAAGTACAAAAAGAATTCTTGAAATCCGACGGGTAGTTCCAGAGATTAGCGCGTTCAGCAAACAAAAAAACAAACTTGCATCTTTTATTTCAATGTAAACATATAAATTATATTTTTAAATATTAGAATATAAAAGATATAAAAACATTTAAAAATATAAAAAAATGGTAGCCCACCGGTATCGGGAACAGGGTCCAAGCTACCGGCGGTCAGGGCTCCAGAGAGGAATCTCCTGACAATGCGAGCCGTGTCCAGAAGTACCGCTTTCTGAATCAAGTCCTTGATCCAGCTGCAAAACGAGAGCCTCCTCAGGTGTTGGTCGAGGCTCTTCGCTATTAAGCCATTGTCTGTCACGACACGTACAATGATCGCTGGGTCTACATCCCGCATCCCAAACTTGCATTATTATTAGTATATAGGTATAGATTAGAGGTACCTAGTTACTAGTTTTTCGACCAATCGGTAGGTGTAGTAATCGACCACGAACTGGGGTAAAATCACACAATTATTGTTAAATTTAATTATTAATTTGTGGCTTTCATTTTAACAGCACAACATTCATTGCGTTATTTACGTTGCGGTGCAGACAATTTTTTATTACATATGAAGCAATGTATTAGTTATACCCTTCAAAATGATTCAGATTGAGATTGATAGTGTGTTTCGCAATTAAGGTGCTGTAGAGTGTAGATAAACAATTAACAGATAAATAACTGATAAATATAGTTTTGTACAGACGCCAGCAGGTCAAGCTACCCGAAACTGTCAAATTTTCTCAATGAACCTTGAACCTTAATGCTTTAGCGATAAAGTTGAAAATCTATTAAAGAAATTTGACAGATTGTAGTAACTTGATGTGCTGGCGTCCGTACTAAGTAAGAAAGATAATAAGATACAATAAAAAAGTAGAAAACGAAAAACTGTTTTTTTTTATTATTATAGTGAATCTTGTCCACCAAAACATCACAGCCTGGCTTGGGCTCCACAGGCTCTAATTTAAATAACTATAATAATATAATTTAAAAAAAAAAACCACAATGTAACTTGACAGCAGAATCAGCAGCAATCAACTTTCAAAATCATGATTTTAATGAGGGTTATTGCAACAAGCAAGCTAAGCAACAAGCTACAAGTCATCATCATTCTCCTGCCCTTATCCCAATTTATTTGGGGTCGGCGCAACATGTCTTTTTCTTCCATACTTCTCTATTAGTCGTCATCTCGGTAGTCACCCCCTTTCTAACCATATCATCATTCACACATTCCATCCATCGTTTCTTTGGTCTTCCCCTACTCTTATACCCATCGACATTCATACTCAAAACTCTCCTCACGACATTTTCCTCATTTCTCCGTAACACATGCCCATACCATGACAACCGATTTCCACACAACTTTTCAGTTATCGGTGCCACTTTCAGACTTCCTCTTATGTACTCATTTCTTATTCTATCCATTCGTGTAACACCACACATCCCTCTTAGCATTCTCATCTCAGCTGCATGCAATTGCCTTTCATTCATCCCTTTTGTGGCCCAACATTCTGATCCATACAAGACAGCAGGTCTAATCATGGTTTTATATATCTTCCCCTTAAGTTTAAGGGGAATGCGGGAGTCACAGATTGTTCCCGTGACCTGCCGCCATTTCATCCATCCAATGTTAATTCTGTGCTTAACCGTCCGATCTACTTCGGCATCGCTTTGCACGAGTGAACCGAGATACCGAAAGTCGGAGCAGACTGGGAGACGTGCGCCATCAAGCGCTATGGCTCCAGAACTGGAGAGACCGCCGAAATCGCAGAACATATATTCCGTTTTGGTTCTGCTGATTTTCAAGCCAACATTCTCCAGCTTCTGTTGCCATTTCTCCAATCTGCTCTGGATCTCAGGTACATCTTCACCGACGAGAACAATGTCATCGGCAAACAACATGCACCAGGGTGCCTCCTCCTGGATGTCTGACGTAAGAGCGTCCATAATCAACAGGAAGAGGTAAGGACTTAAAGCCGATCCCTGGTGCAAGCCTACAGCCACACTGAACTCGTCGGTATAGCCAGCAGCCGACCGGACGTAGGTACGAGATTGACTGTACATAGCACGAATTAACTCTACATACTTCCCGGGCAAACCTTTCTCTTTCAAGGCCCACCACAGCACATCACGAGGTACCCTATCATACGCTTTCTCCAGATCAATGAACACCATGTGCAAGTTCTTATGTGCACGTCTGTACTTCTCGCACACTTGGCGGAGTGCAAAAGTGGCGTCCATTGTTCCTCGACCTGGCATAAACCCAAACTGGTTTGGGGTAATCTCACTCTCCTCTCGCAATCTTTTCTCTATTACTTTCTCCCATACCTTCATACTATGTGACATGAGCTTTATCCCTCGATAGTTGTTGCAGTCCTGTACATCACCTTTATTCTTGAAAATGGGCACTAGGGAACTATTGCACCATTCTTGTGGGATCCCTCCTTCGTGCAACAACTTATTGAAGAATAAAGTCAGCCACATACATCCATCTTCTTTTAAACACTTCCATACTTCTACTGGTATATCATCAGGGCCCATAGCCTTCCCGTTTTTCATACCTTGAACTGCCTTTCTTACTTCATCCATGCTAATTTCCCTCACCAAACCCATATTTACTTGTACCTCTTTGAGCACACCATTCCACTTATTCTCCTCGTTCATTAGTTTTTCAAAATAAACCTTCCATCGTTCTTTTATTTCGTCATCTTTGTACAGAACCTTACCGGCGTCGTCTTTCATACATTTAATGTTAATTATATCTCTTGTTCTCCTTTCTCTTGCTTTTGTAATCCGGTAGAGCTCCTTCTGGCCTCTAGGGCTGTCCAGTGACTCATACAACTTCTCCTGCGCCTTAGCCCTCGAAACTGCTACCGCCTTTTTTGCCTTTCTCTTCCATTCTTTATACATCTTCTTCTTATCTTCTTTCAAACTATCATTCCCGTTTTCTACACCCTGCCATTCTTTAAACGCAATTTTCTTTTCTTTAAGCAACTTTTGCACATCTTCATTCCACCACCATGTATCCTTGTCTATTATACCTTTCCCTTTCGATTCTCCAAACACATATTTTGCTACGCTCCTTATACACTCCGCCATCTCTTTCCAACATTCATTCACAGATTTTCCTTCCATATCCTTCATTTCAATCATCTTATCTACCACTTGGCTCTTAAACATACTGGCAAATTCCTCTTTTTCTATCATACGCCATCTTGTTTTGGGCGGGGGCCGTTCCTTGTTCTTACTAGACGAGACACTGACTTTTACCTCCATTATTATCAGTCTATGTTGTGCGACTAAGTCTTCACCTGGGAGCACTTTGCAGTTTTTCACACTTTTAAGGCTGTTTCGTCTTACCAGGAAGTAGTCGATTTGTGTCGCGTGGCGGCCACTTTTATAGCTTATCAGATGCTCGTTTCGTTTTTCAAACCACGTATTTGTTATTGCCAGGTCGAAGGCCGTGGCGGCTTGCAGCAGTACCTCGCCATCAGTGTTACGGTCTCCGTACCCCCAACCGCCATGCACTCTTTCATAACCATCCTTCTGTTTTCCCACATGTCCGTTAAAATCACCCCCCACATACACTTCTTCACTATCTTGCACATCCATCATCACACAATCGAAGTCCTTCCACGCTAGCAAGCTACAAGTTACAATCTCAAATAAAATAAGTGTTCACAAAATTAATGATAACATTCAGCCCCGCACTATCCAAGTTAAATTATAGCGAAGCAGTATACCAGTCCCTTGTTTAATTGAATTTGAAATATTATTTATGTAACACCTTGTGCTTTAAAGCTGTTTTAATTAATAACTACTTGAAAAGTGGGCTTCATAACTTAGAATTTAATAAAAGTTAACGAAGTAAGTAAATTATTTTAGTACCTACAGAAACCTACCTACCCTACCTACCTATCATTTTTCGAGTTGGTCACATTGTTGTCCTTAGACTCGATGTGATGCACGAACAACTTTTAGCTACTGAGAATAGTACAGACGCCAGCAGGTCAAGCTACCCGAAACTGTCAAATTTTCTCAATCAACCTTTTTTTTTTTTTTTTTTTCCGGATGGGAAATCATCAAATGACCCCTCCCGCTCTGGGTGGAGCGGAAGGGAGTGTCAGACTCTTACTGACTAAAACCCACCCATGTTCCTTCCTTCGCCCTTTATGTTCCGGGGTAGCGGTAACCCTTTCGGACAATCCCGCTGACCTGGCAGGCTTCGGCCCTGAGGGGCCCCTCGTTATGCTGACATCTCTTTGAGGCGCGCGTGGAACACTTACGCGCCATCCGGCACGGGCCTGGTCCATCCGGCACGGGCCTGGTTTCCCAATCAACCTTGAACCTTAATGATCTAGCGATAATGTTGAAAATCTATTAAAGAAATTTGACAGATTGTAGTAACTTGATGTGCTGGCGTCCGTACACCCCTGCTTGTCTTGCCTTGCTTGCAAGGTTAGCAATACGTCGTATGGTTTTGTCTGACCTTCTCATACTCTCATATCAAGGGAAACTTCCAGGTACTTTTTGCATGGTATACTTAATTTTTCTTCACATTAGGATATGCGGTGGTTGAGTGTCAGCAGTGGTGGCCCAAGGGTATCAGCCCCGGCTTACGAGTAAAGTCGCGGGTTTGAACCCAAGCAGGCGCTTTACGTAGTGTAATTTATTCATCACCACTGCTCTCAAAACGGCGAAGGAAAACATCGTGAGGAAACTGGCATGTCCTAGAAAAATTCGAAGACATGTTACATCTACCAATCTGCAATGGGCCCGCATGGTGGATTACGGCCCACTCCCTCTGAGGCCTGAATCTGGATAATGTTATCATTTTATAAGCGATATAGGAGGCGAGCGGCAATGGCGAATGCGCCATTCTATGAGTGTAAACCGAGAATCGCCTTCCGACTTCAGCCGGTTAAAATCACATCCTAAAAACTTAAGTGAAATGAGCTGTCAATCTAGGGATTGACAGCTCATTTGGAATACAAAATACATACATAATAGGCACAGAAAAAATATCACCGTGATATCTTGGGTGAAATGAGCTTAAAGTGAGCTGTCATTCCACCTGCCGGTCGATTCTGTAAAAATCTCACCGTGAAAACTCAAGTGAAGTGAGCTTGATGAGAGCTGTCACTAGTGTCAATCCCTAGCATTAGTTGAAATGACAGCTCACTCCACGCTCACTTGGAGATGGTTACAGAAGCACTGCTGATGTTAGGGATTGACACTATTGATAGCTCACTTTAATCTCATTTCACCTTAGTTTTCACGGGGAGATTTTACAGAATAACATTACAGGTGGAATGACAGCTCACTCAAAAATCTCACCTAAGTCTACTTATTTTTTAACCGACGAAAAATGCCTAATCTTGAGTCTAGAATCTTGCGCTGAAATCATGTGTACAGTTTGCGCTTCGATCCCTCTCGACCCAGCAGCCTAATTGTGTAACACATTTTCGGCAAATGATTGAGATTAATTCGTTTCGATCGCTTTTTGTTTCATTTTACGATTTTATTAAGCACATATCGTTCACTCTTTAGCGTTTCAAACCAACAGTTGTTGCTATCACATGATAGTGGAGTTACGCAATACGAAAATCATATAAAATGGAACAAAAAGCGATCGAAACGAAACCAATTAATCTCAATAATTTGCCGAAAAGGTGTTACGCATTTAGGCTGCTGAATATCATTATTTCGCACTAAAATCAAACTGCAGTAAACGTGAAGAAAGCTAATCAGAATCACACATTCATATAGAGCTAAAAGAATAAAAATTCTCCCAACTAAAGCAAGTAAATTACAGCATAACATAAACAGTTTATTGTCAAATTTTGAATCTCCATCTAAATCCCTTTGAAGCCCATCAAATTGACAAAAGGCATTTGCCAAATAATTTATCACCAATCCAGTCAGCCACAGTATGATGAAGCGGCCATACCCTTTAACACTGTGTTCAAATTCCATGGTTCATTGATAAAAGGATCTCTATCAGGAAAGGGTTCGTTACACTTTTGAGTCATTCAATTTATAAAGGAGTTCCTATTATCAAAGAGGCTACACTGATGTTTGTGTCTAGAAGTGAAAAAATAAATAAATAATTAAAATAATTATTAAAGTTTATTTATAGCTGAATGGTTTTGAAAACGTATCCTGATTGCTGCTTTTTTCCTGTTCAACGATGATGAATGAATTAATGAATATTTATTTGTGTCCACAAGTTAAAATATAAAATTATGTTTTCCCTGTAAAAATAATCTACGGAGTAGTTTATTTGTACTTAGTTATAAGGAAATGTAAAAACACTATTTGGTCAATAAACGATTTATTATTATTATGTTTTAACATATCTCGGGACCATGGGGTCCCGGTTCTTTGGAAGGCGTACGAGGGGCCGAAGCCAACTCGCAGAGGCCCTTTACACAATTTTAAATGATGAGGAGGCACCATCCGACGATTAGCCCTGTATGCACCATGCAAGTGCACCCAAAGACAACCCCCGGTTGGTGCAGGACTATTGCAGAACATGGAAACAAAAATATACCGGACCATGGGTTTGGGTGGCTATAGTGGATCAGTTACCTTGAACTATTGAAGGTCTATATCCCCTGCCTGACCAATGAATTATAATATCCACAGATGAAATGGCAGGGGGTGACTTGCACACTCAATAATGGGCCCCCGAAAACGGTCGCTAGCACATAGTGTCGTAGCAACAAGGGGGCAACATGTCCTGAGGTGTTTGTGAGGAGTGGAGAGGTATTCCACGGCTATCAGGACAATCCCGGAAGTACGGTCAAGATCTCTACCAGCATCTTACTGAAATACTTCCTTCCTCCGAGCACGTTTGCTCTTGCGAATCTCCACTCAAGCCAGCCAATAAAGGCAAGAATGAGGTGGGAGCTCTGTTCTTCTTCAGTGTTCACTCCAGCCGGCCAATAAAGGCAAGCCTGAGGTGTGGAACAAGACTTCTCCTGGGAGATAGGATCCGTGGGGTCGCTATTGCCCAACAGCTCGCCACATGCTGCCCTGCGGGTTCCTATATCTCTCTTGGTCTGGCTTATTATTATTATTATCGATGAATTTTTTAAATATTTATTTTTAACGATGATAAGAGAATTCATTGAACAAGATGATTTAACTGGTTGGTTATTTAAAAACAATTATGATTTATTGGTTCATTCATGACGGGTGTAAACTTTACAGAGATGCTTAACGTAGCCGAGAGTCACTTGTTCTTCCCGTAATTATATATGTTATGTTTATATGTTGTTACGATGTTATATGTGTTATTTGTCGGACCATACCTGGGAACGTTCTGGTTACGGAGATTTTGATGGTCAAAGTTTCAACTCGTTTGTCTTATTAAATACTCTGACGACCGCTGCAGCATGGTGGTGGTGATTAGGTGAATGTTTTGAGTGCGTTGACATTGCGTGCTACCGTAAGTAGAGATGAACTTTGGCTAAATACCCAAAGGGAAAATATCCAAGTAAATCCCAGTCTAGCAATCCGTCATAGCATGGCATGCGTAGCAGAGCATGCATAGCATAGCATGCATAGTATATTTAGCATGCATAACATAGCAAGTGTTTTATGTGTACACACGGCGATACATCAAGCTATACATAACCAGTATAAGCTGACTTCTGATTGTACGAAAAACCTATACAATGTGAGGTCAGCTAAAACTGGAACTGTAAAGCTTGACGTGTCGCCGTGTGTACATTACATTAAATAAATAAAGTAAAGTGCCTGACTGGGTTCAAACTCATGACTTCCAACTCGTAAATCGGGGTTGATACCCCTGGACCACCACTGCTCCCGAACCACTATTTTCAAACCACCGTTCGTCAATGGAGGCCCTTTCTCCGTTTTCTTCCGAGTTTTTTAAGTCTGACGACAAATTTTAATGGACTTTTATTTGGGCTGGAATGTATCTAGCTGAATGTTTAAAGCCTCTTTAGGCTTTAAACATTCAGCTAGACACATTCCTCGCCTCGCAATGCCTCGGGGCTCTCCCCGAGGCATTATAAACATCTCACAAACTCACTCACACAAATCCATGTAGCTACGATATATTCGCGTCGCGTAACACCTTGGTGTTGTAGGAATTTGTAGGACTTGTCCTACAAAGAGTTTTCCCGCACTAGTTTCGTATTTATTTCGTTTTATGAGCCGTTCCCAAACGGTACACAAATGGTGTACAGTCACGAGCATAAGTATGTACACACTTGACTTTATTCAAAAGAGATTTTCTCTTTTATGTTTTAATGAAATTTTGTGTTGTTACGAACATAGTATTTTTGAACCCATAGGTTTTTGCAGTGTGTCGTATTTCATTGTTGTTTTCGTTTTTTCACGCGAAAATCGCTATTGAAAGTTTCCAAGTGTTGACATATTATATTATAGGTACGAAACTGTTTCAATAGTTAAAACGTTACACATATGTATGTATGTTATGGTATGCCATATCAACATCTGTCGGGAAATGCATCATTTAACCATGGAGGGAATACACCTCGTTATCTGAAGTACACTGAAGTACAGGACCTTGAAGTT
Source organism: Apamea monoglypha (assembly GCA_911387795.2). NCBI lineage: Eukaryota > Metazoa > Arthropoda > Insecta > Lepidoptera > Noctuidae > Apamea > Apamea monoglypha. The sequence continues at coordinate 12,090,689 of OU426919.1, read as the reverse complement.
TTCTTATTGAAGAATAGAACCTTGACGTGTTTTCTTTGAAATAGGAAATATAAACAGCTTGTTAGGGTTTGGTAAAGAAGTAATTGGGTTGTATGTTAGAAACTGGTTTATCCCAGTGTCGATACAAACGATCTTGAACTGGTCTAAGGTTAGTCTCAAGGTGGTATGTGGTCGGCTACTACGACCTTCGAGGTTTTATTAGATTTTGTGTCGACAACAACAATAAGGACCGATTTTTCAAACCTCAGATAGTTCATATCTAAGGAATGAAATTTTTGGTTTCATTAAAAAAAAACAAAATCAAAAGTCATTTATTCAAATTAGGCTGAGAATCAGCACTTTTCAAATGTCAAAATTACAAAAGGCCCGCCCTTCACCACTTCCTAGTGCTTTCGCTGGGAAGAAGAAGTGGCGCAACAAACTCCCCAGTAGATTGCTTTTGTAAAGATAATATTTCAAAACACCATATTTAGATAATCTTCAGATAAGAGATATCTGACGATTGATAAATCGGTCTTAAGCCGAAATCTATTTGTAATTTTTCCACCACTAGTACCCGTACAGCTTGAGTATCGTCTTCTGCAAGCTGAGGGCCTCTGAAGGTAATCTCTGAAGCGTAAGTACCTTATTACTTTTAACTAGGTCACAGTGTAGGTACTGTATGTTACAGTTTGATCTTTGGATGGAGTCGCATCAGTATCACGGATTAAGTACATATTTAACTGTAAAATGTTAGACACCCGCATAAGTTTCGATCCCGTGGGAATATCGGGATAAAAAGTATTCTATATGTTAATCCTGGTTATAAACTATTGGTGTGCCAAATTTCATCCAAATCCGTTCAGTAGTTTTTGCGTGAAAGAGTAACAAACATCCATCCATTCATCCATCCATAGAAACTTTCGAGTTTAAATATTGGCAGGATATTGGTAGGATTATTATATCCTTTGTTTCATTGAAATACTTTTAAATTACATTTTTAAATATTTTTATAAACAAAAACATTTAAAAATATAAAAGATAGTAGCCCACCGGTATCGGGAACAGGGTCCAAGTGTTAATAAGATTGAATGAACGTCAGAAATGAAGAGATGATGCTGAATGATTTACTTTTATGACCGACTGGCTGCGCCTCGCGGTTTCACCCGCATAAGTTTCGATCCCGTGGGAATATCGGGAAAAAAAGTATCCTATATGTTAATCCTGGTTATAAACCATCTGTGTGCCAAATTTCATCCAAATCCGTTCTGTAGTTTTTGCGTGAAAGAGTAACAAACATCCTTCCATCCATCCACCCATCCTTCCATCTATCCATCCATACAAACTTTCACGTTTATAATATTAGTAGGATAGTAGGATTAGTAGGATAGTAGGATTAGTAGGATAGTAGGATTAGTAGGATAGTAGGATTAGTAGGATAGTAGGATTAGTAGGGTAGTAGGATTAGTAGGATAGTAGGATTAGTAGGATAGTAGGATTAGTAGGATAGTAGGATTAGTAGGGTAGTAGGATTAGTAGGATAGTAGGATTAGTAGGATAGTAGGATTAGTAGGGTAGTAGGATTAGTAGGATAGTAGGATTAGTAGGGTAGTAGGATTAGTAGGATAGTAGGATTAGTAGGATAGTAGGATTAGTAGGGTAGTAGGATTAGTAGGATAGGTACATCAGCCCGTTATGACCTAAAAACAAATAGTAAATGCGGGCACGTTTTTAATTAAAGCGAAGTCAAACTGACACAGGGATACGTAAATTAGCGATCAAATGATATGAAAATGTTGCCCTTAATTAATCTATAGCTATACATTATAATAAATTCGTAGCGAAGTCAAAACTTAACTTTGAATATTTTTGAAGAAAAGTATGCACACAACACGCAAATACTCGTACTAGCAGATAAATTATGATGAAATTTTGCATAGATAAGTATTCCCAATAGGTCGGGCCAGTCCTGTTTGCTATGGGCGATAAGCAAAATTGCATAATGTTCGTATTGTTCTTTAAGTACTCGTAGTTTATCGCAAATTGTAAAAAGACGAGCCAAAAGGTTAGAATACTGCAGATAGTTACAGATTTAACATTTCAAATGATTATCATCACGCTATACCTTTATGGAGCTAAGCAGTCAATCATGACATAAATAAGAACGGCTATTTTAGTACAATTTGAACAAAGCAATTAGCTTAGCGGTTTTTGCTTCGCAAACCTGTAGTTGTAGATTCGATTCCCAACTATGAATATTATGTTTTGTGATTGTTTTTTTTTTGTATAGTATGTTTTTTTTTTTTAATATTATAATTATGATAGTTCACAGAACGTACACAGGGAAACATGAAGTTTAGGCCTCTTCTGTCACCTACGTTAATAATAAAAATATATGGTTAGGTGACTGTTAGTGATACTCGATCGTCAGGAATAATCTGTAAGAATGCATCAGTCAGTGTATCAGTGTTGTACCGTTAGTATATGCAGGAACGCAAGCTTTCATTAATTCAGGAAATTGGTACTGAAGGATGCGGGTGTCGCCTTCAGGACGAACTGCTTCTCACACGGACAGCTGTATGTCGTTTGCACCCACGTCACCAGCTCTGACTCTCTGTACCTATATTTTGGCTGCTGAGACCAAAACTGCGGTAAACCTAATAAAATAAATAAATATATAAAGAATAGCTAACCGACTTTAGTTTTCATCAGCACTCAATTCAGACGACGAATTGAATAGGTAGCCAGTGCGAATGCAAAAGGTCAATTGGTCATTTCCTAGCTGTTTGACTGCTTTCTAAATATTTATTCCACAGAAGTTTTCAATTACAGAGCCGGAATTTATTTGCCTTTTTACCTATAAAACCTAATGAAGTGGTTTTGTAAACAATTGGGAATTGAATACACAAATTGTGAAAACAAGTGAATACACAATTTGTGTGGGAATTTATCAGAATGTACATAGTCAAAATGTAGCCGTAGAGGTGAGCTTGATACTTTATCACCCAATAATAAAAGGATTTCGTTTCTTTCGAGTTCGGAAATAAAAGAAAATGAAAGAAAGAAAATACATTTATTTACGGCAACCATGACGCATAAAAAAGAACATACACACAAAAAAAAATAGTTGGGGGTAAACATGCGTCACGTTCACGAAAAACTGCCATCGCTCAGCATAATGCTAAGACCCTATACGAGACAGAGCCCCAGCGCTGGTTTTCAGCGGCAGCCTGATGGCTCATTATTAATTAATGTTATGATAGAATTATATGTATTGGGTAAATGTGTACCTACCTGTGGTTTTTGCAAAACAGTGTTTGTTAAAATTGTGCTAGAAGGTGCAAATAACAAACTTGGTGACTCAAAAGAGAACCAAATTTCTCAGTCAGGAAGAAAATGGTAAGTGCATCGTGATTATGATGAATAAAAGAATAAATTAAACTGGTTAGTTAAATAAATTAGGATTTTTTTTTCCATCAAGCCACTATACTTGACAAGACGGTTGAAGGAGACAGCTGAGGTAGCTGCGCGGTTGGCCTACATATAGTCACCTGCGTTATTTAATGACCTGTGTAACTGGGGAGGCGTTTCGACTTGCGAAGTGATTTGGTAAGCGACCAGCCGCACGGGGAAAATCGACCTAGTGTAGATTCCCCATAAAATTCCAACAATACGTTACAGAAATCGTTCGACCTATATAATAAATGCACACAATTTATTTCGGCACCGTTTCAAACCGTCTTCAAAATTCAGCGATGCCTCAACCGTAAGCGAGAACGATTCAGAATCTTATTTCTCTTGGGAACAAAATGATACCGGTTTTGTCACCACTTCGAAGTATTTTTCGAAGATTTAGTTTCTTTACAGTATTTGTTAACTTACTTTTGTTTTTATATTTCCCGTATCGCTATAGCGTTTCCGGTCCTCTAGAGTCCTTAGCCCAGCTATAGATCTTGTAAGCAAAAGTGTTTTTGTGAAACTTTGTATCATAATGTTCAGTACACTTTACTTTGGTTTTTACTAGGTACTTAGTTTAGGGGATGTTTTTCTGCAAACTGGTACTTACCCGAAGTTTTTACCTACCTAATTATATATATAGATACATTTTTTCATTGTGGATAAGTAATAACAGCCGCACGGGTCCATCGATCAGGTTAAACTTCGCTTGCCGCGGTTGGTCCGTGGATGGGTGGACCATATTTAAATACCAAGACCCCTACGTGTCTCGGTAAGCATGTTAAGCCGTTAGTCCCGGCTGTCATTCGTGGATCTTTGACAGTCGTTACGGGCATAAGAACTTTTCCCAACTATGTTGGGGTCAGCTTCCAGTCAAATCGTTTTAAACGGTTGAAAACTCGCACAAAAATTAAAGAACTGTGTTTTACAGTTCATTGTGGGCAATTTTTGGTCACCTCTGACGTCATGTTTCGTTTTAATTCGTTTATAGAAAATCAATAGAAAGTGCCTACCTACATTACCTACTACACGAAAACTTAAGTATGTACCTATAATTATTTATTATATTATATTACACACACTAGTTGCGTCGAGTCACGAGTGATGACGTTAACGAGAGTGCGAGAGTGTGAGTTTGGTTTTAAACCGAATCAAATTGATTATTTAGATCGTTTGAAAACAATGAAAAAAATGTTTATTTACCAACAGAGAGTTTGTATGGATGGATGGATAGATGGATGGATGTTTGTTACTCTTTCATGCAAAAACTACAGAACGGATTTAGATGAAATTTGACACACATATTGTTTATAACCAGGATTAACATATAGGATACTTTTTATCCTGATATTCCCACGGGTTTGAAACTTATGCGGGTGAAACCGCGGGGCGCAGCTAGTGATAAATAATGATGTCTACTTTCCTCATTTTTCTCCCAATAAGTAACCATCATTCTTGGTCTCAAACCCGTGTAACATTTTGTTAGACATCCTCCCTTTTCTTCTTTTCTTGTTTTATGAAAAATAAAGGAAACACCTGGTTGATTTGTTTTGAAAGAAAGTTCTTTAGATTAATTCAATCTAGCCAGTGTGAAATAACTTTATATAAATAAAACAACTTAATTTAATGGGGAATAAACTTAATAAAAAAAAATGCAGCCAATTCTAAGAATGATTTCGGAGTGAATCTTGATTTAAAAGTTTGATTTCTTACTAATCTGAACTCAAATCATACTACATAGAATAGAGACTTACATCTTTGAAGGCTAGAAGAAGACAAGAATAGACATGCAATTTCTTCATAGTATATGTACAGACGCCAGCAGGTCAAGCTACCCGAAACTGTCAAATTTTCCCAATCAACCTTGAACCTTAATGCGATAAAGTTGAAAATCTATTAACCAAATTTGACAGATTGTAGTATCTTGATGTGCTCGCGTCTGTACATATACGAATGGTCTTCAACATTTTATGTTATATCACCCAGAATGGGCGCAGACAGCAAATGACGCTGGACATTCTTTTCTTTCAAATAACAAAAGCATATTTGTAAAAAGGATTGTCGTAATAAAAATGCAAAGAAAATCAAGCACATTATTGCAACACAATATTATTATTATCTTAAACCTCATAAATCTAACGGTATTTTCTTGAAAACCTTATAAAAAGCTCGTCAGTTGTAACACGTTTCATATTAATTCATGAGAAGGGTTTATACAGACAAGACAATGTTCACAGTTTTATTGTGTGTATGCTGAATAATTGTGTTGGTTATATACCTAGTCTTGCCATGAATATTGTTACGAAGAAAAGTATTTTTTTTTATTGCAAATAATATTTATTACTTTTACAGTGTGTTAGTTTAATACATAAATATAAAACAATTTAAAATATAAAAAGCTCATTCGAAGTAGTCTCCATTGGCTACAATACAGTCCTTTAAACGTTGAGGCCAGTTATCAATAGAAGCACGCACTCTTTCCATGGGAAAATTCATCACTGCCAATCGTATGGATTGTTTTAGGGACTCCAAATTATCATGGCGTTTAGAGCAAGCCGTACTCTCTAAAACTGACCATAAATCATAATCCAGCGGATTAAGATCGGGACTAGACGACGGCCAGTCTTCAGCTCTGATGAAGTCCGAAACGTTCACTTCCAACCAAGACTGCGTGGACCGAGCTTTATGACCCGACGCCGAGTCTTATTGGAAGGACCATACTTGGTTATTGAACATGGTGTTGTTAAGGGGCTTAACTACTTTCTCAAGAATGGTATCTTGATACACTTGTGCCGATGTTTTGATACCTTTTTCACAAAAATAATGGCTCAGTCACTCCTTCATAGCTAACACCCCACCAAACCATCGCTGAAGTCGGATAATGCTCACGTTGCACTATGTCGACTAACTGGGAAGCTTCCTTAGAGCTTTGAGCATAAATACGGTCATTTAGTTTGTTAAAATGTTGCTCAATTGTAAAGATTTTCTCATCCGTAAACAAAATTTTTCTGTTACCTCCCTTTGCGTACCGCTTCAGTAGTTGTTTCGATTTTACCACCCTATTCTTTTTTAAATTATCAGTTAAAAATGACCAGTGCGTCTCTTATAGGTTGCAAGTCCTAAGTCATCTTTTAAAATACGCGACATGGTTCTGGGTGCTATCTTCATCTCCCGAGATAAAATCTTTTGCTTTCGGACAGGATTTCTTCGAATTCTTTCCCTTACTGCTTTGACCACCGTTTTCGTACGAACACTACGTGGACGGCCAGATCTTTTTCTGTCACAAACAGAGGAGGTCTCATTGTACCTATTAATAGCCCGGTACACAAACATTTGACTAATACCAAGCGTATGGAGAGTTTCAAAAATTGCATTTGGCTCCATACCAACTTGGTGTAATGCAATCACAGCGATTCGGTTCTCTTTATCACCCCACTCCATTTTAATATCGCAAAATATTGTACAATGTATTGGCGCCAAAATTAGAAAACTCAATGAACAATCGTATAAAAATGACAGATTCCAAATTCAAATGTAAGATCTTTCTTATTTTTAATTGTAACAGTATTTATGGCCAGACTGTGTATACACCTAATGTTCAGTTGTGAAATGCTATTTTCTTCAACAGACTCCAAAAACGAGTTAGGAATGAATTTTAAGTCTTACCTATGACATGTCTTTTATAAAAGTAGGAAACTTTATTTTCCTCTATTTTTGAAGTTTTTGAAGAAGACGAAATATAATACGCCCTCTTCAATTCCATACATAATTATAGGTACGTATATTTGTTAGTACCTACAGGAAGCTGGTATATGACCGGTTTTAGTTACTAAAGCGATGGTCAGCATTCCTTACCACATTTAATCCCATAGCACGTCTTTCTTAACTCCCTTATCAAAATAAATTTTCACTTAAACTCAGCATTTAAATGGTTTCATGGCCACTGAATAAAAATACTAGTTGAAAATAAAAGGAACGTTAGTTGAATTCAGATCGTTTTATCACAAAACCCTTGTTACACCCACAAACTAATAGGTAGGTCTCGTAGGTTGGGTTCTTCTGAAAAATTGTTTATCACCGAATGTCCACCAAAGCATTTATATGTGTCCGTTCTAATATGACCCGCAAGTGATTTGGCCGTCTGGAAAGTGACAGCTAAGTGACGGTGCGGTCACGGTGCGAAAAGATAAAAAAGATTGGCCACATTTTGGGCTGATTTATACGAGGAAAGTTTCTCGACTCAAATAGGCGTTTTCGAAAGTTAACCCGGTGTAAATAGAGCGTGCGATAAACTGATGTCGAAAACCAAGAATCGCCTAGACTTTGAAAATTGGAAGCGTGTCCGCGAAAACATAAAATGGTATTTTAAGTTTTCAAATAACTCTTCGAGAAAATCGCATGACGAGTCTCGTATGACGTAATTGTACAGATGGCAGCAGGTCAAGCTACCCGAAACTGTCAAGTTTTCCCAATCGACCTTGAACCTTAATGCTTTAGCGATAAAGTTGAAAATATATTAAAGAAATTGACGACACGGTTGGCGCAGTGGCTGAGCGATCGACTGCTGCGCTGCGTGTCGCGGGTTCGATTCCCGCACGGAACAAATATTTGTATTGCCTACAGGTAGTTGTTCCGGGTCTGGCTGTTTGTGTATGTGAGTTTAAATATTTGTAAACGCACCCACGATACAGGAGTAATTCATAGTGTGGGGAATGTTTAAAAAAAAAAAAAATAACAGATTGTAGTAGCTTGATGTGCTGGCTTCTGTATGTGAGTTTTTATTTCGCGTAAACTGTAGACATAACCCATTCGTGCGATAATCGCTTGGCACGTCTCGTCTACCAAACACTCACTGAAAATCCTCCATTTTTGCCGGGCAAGAACCTATCCTTATGTACCTTTACAGTGGCAGCTTGATTGTAAAAAGGCCAAGAATTTCGTGTTTCTTGTATATCATTCTCATTGTTTGATCACAGACAATCAGTATATTGTTCTGCTCATAGCCATCGTACGTTTTATTTGAAATGTAATCTCCAGCTGATTTTACAAGGGATCCTTTATTTTATTTCGTACTGGAAATGTTCAGACTTCTGGGATAATTCGTGTTTTGATTTTGTTTTGTTCTATACTTAAATCCTTTTGGTTTTATTGTTTCTGCGAGTATAAGCACTTGAGTGTAAAGGTTGTCTGTAAAAGCCGAGTCTGAAGGATCAACCAACATCTTCATCTTCAAAACTTGGGTTTTGATAGACTGAGCATGAACGTTAATTCCTTTACCATACCTAGTATTGTATACAATCAAGTATTTTCTAACTGACAGCTGTGCTGCTGGGGAGTTTGTTGCGCCACTTCTTCTTCCCAGCGAAAGCACTACGAAGTGGTGAATGGCGGGCATTCTTTGGAACTGGCTTCTGATTCTCAGCCTAATTTGAATCGTAATGGGGGGGGGGGGGGGGGGTGATACTCGGTCTGGGTCTTCTAGGCTGAGATCAGGTTTGCCTTCGCAGAGTGTGTTTAGTTAACACAATTGGTTCTGCTTATAATGAGGACCCACAGTTCGGTCAAGATTGACTGATATTTAATGTGGAGACAGATTAGTGAGAACGGATTTTTGAGATTTTGCTCTGGAGTATGGGAATGAGATAGGTGTTTTTTATGGATATTTTCTTAATAATTTCTGGCTGATGTGAATTGTCAAATCATGTTGTTTGCTCTTTAGAAGGCCGTGTGTCGCATCTTGCTCGCCAGTTTTGATGCGACGAGGGTTAAGCATGACGACGTTAGTTTGTGTAGGTGCATTAGCACACATTAATGTTGAACTTTTCTGACACTTGTCGTAGCGTCTGATTATCGCGATTCTGACTTAAGATTTCTCTTGCAAGGGACGGACCTCATATTGTAAATATGATTTCTGGCGTTAGTATTTGTTCTTATAGGCATGGTTAGTAAGGGCCTGAGTGTTCGAATGTTATGAATAACAGTCTTGATTGGAATCAGGGGGGTAATTGCGTAACACATTATCAGTAGCAATCGCTTTCATTTTATGTTTTAACATATCTCGGAACCATGTGGTCCCGGTCCTTTGGAAGGCGTACGAGGGGCCGAAGCTAACCCGCAGAGGCCCCTTAGGAAATTTTATTGAAATGTGGTACCAACGGACGATAATCCCTGTATGCAATATGCAAGTGCACCCAAGGATAATCCCCGGTTAATGTAGGACTACGAGTGCAGGATATGGAAAAATACAAATTTGAACTATGGGTTTGGGTGGCTAAAGTGGACTGGTTACCAATAAGTATGGAAGAACTATGGCTCCTGCCTGATCAATGTTTTATATATACACGCATAAAATGGCAGGGGGTGACTTGCACACTCAATAATGGGCCCCCGGAAATTGTCGAGGTGCTTATGAGGAGTGGAGAGGTATTCCACGGCTTTCAGTACAACTCCAGAGTCTGGAAGTTGGTCAAGATCCCTACGAGCACTTACTGGAATACTTCCTTCCCCCAAGCATGTTTGCTCTTGCGAATCTCCGCTCAAACCGGCCAGTAAAGGCAAGCCAGAGGTGAGGAACAAGACTACTCCCGAAATAGGGTCCGTGGGGTCGCTACAGCCCAACAGCTCGCCACATGCTGCACTGCGGGTTTCTATTATTATCAAAACTTTATGCACAAGTAAAAAAAAAATTGTACAAAGGCGGACTAAATGCCTGACGCATTACCATTTTGACAGTTCAACCACATTCATTGCGTTATTTACGTTCTTGACCAGACAAAATTTTCAAACTTAAGAAGCAATGGATTAGCGATATTAAAATGATTCAGATTGAGATTGATAGGGTGTTACGCAAGTAGGGTGCAGGACTACGTCGATCCTTTTACTCAAGGGTAAAATGTAAAATTTGTCTGCAAAAGGTGACCTTAGGATGTGCAGGCTGGCATACTAATAACTCTGGTTGTTTTCGACCATTGAACCGAATAAGCTTTCAAATTATTTTTATAGTTACGTGATATAATAGGCGCGGAGAAGTGAACACGTTTCCTTGGAATACATATAGCATTGTATTATTTAACGCTGACATTACCTACATTTCACCCATCCTTCATTTCAATAGATGTCTAGTATTTTTATACATAAAGAACTACAGAAATTCTTACATTTCTTCCAGAATTTAATATTTAATTTCAATAATAAATCAAGTCCCTAGCCATCTAGTGACAATGTTATTCGGTCGCACTGACCCTCCTCAGAATCACCTAGAGTCTATTTCAGTCTATTTTTATCTTAAAAGGACCCGAAATCAATCTTGTAAAAAGGTCGAGAATGAAAATGTACGTGCAATGGAATAACAAAATATACAACAGTTTCTTTTTCGTTTGTTTCAGTGCTTCCTACGTCTCCGTGCTGACGATATCAGCGTTCTCTCTAGAGAGATAGGTATCTCTCTAGAGAGAACGCTGATATCGTCAGCACGGAGCATATAGCTAGGTAGCTATATGTCATCCACACCATCTCTACACTATGGCAGGACTAACCAGAGCCTCAAGGACTGTTCCTATACTGTGTATTACTGTGTATTGTCTGTCGTGTGAGTGTGCTGAGCGATGGCCGTTTTGCGTGAACCCCCAACTTGTTACTTTTTTTTGTGTGTTTATGTTTTTTTTTTATACGGCATGTTTGCCGCAAATGAACGTATTTTCTTTCTTTCTTTATTATACATATATCATTATTTTTGTAGTTTTCAAGAATCTCCAAAGCCGCTGTGAGTAATGTGTACAGAACATACTGAGGTAAACAACTGTGTTTGTTTATAGGCTAAGTTCACATACATAGATACAGGGTGACCAATTCGAAGGTATACAACTTTAAATTAAGATTATTCCGAGGCCGACCCAGGAAGAGGTGGCAAGGGACCTAGACGCGTACCGCAAGGGTTGGATCGACGTGGCTCTAGTAAATGGAGGCCTGGAAGGATTTGGAGAAGGCCTTTGCTCAGCAGAGCGAAAGCGTAGGCTAAATAAAAAATAAAAAAAATACACTATTTCGATTGCCAATCGCAGTAAGAGCAGAGCTGGTGGTGCTGACCACCAGCTCTTGAAGGAAGACTGGTGTAATTAGTCCACCTAACCAGTCAGACAAAAATAATTGAGGGGTCCTGCGTGGGTCAATAAAGATGGTTCTTCTCCACAGTAGTGAAATGGTTGCTTATTTACAAATCCTCTGCGATCAAAATGGGATTACAATCCAACTGTCGAGAGAATGCGTTCCTGACGCGTGCGACAATTCTAGTAGCTAATAAAGATCAAGTTCGCAAAATGCGTATGCGTTTGTATGAAATACAGTTTCTTAGAAAGAGGTGTCAAGAATGCATTCTCTTGACGGCCGGAATGTAGTTACTCGTAATCATTTGTAAAAAAAAAATGGGTCGTTTTTCAATCCGCTTCGAAACTATAGGATAAAATTACTGAAGTTAAGTAGTCATGGTCTTATATAAAGTCTATTCAAACTTATGTTCAAAATTGATGTTATTTCAAGTTAAACAAATATCAACTTTATTGTAATTGTGTTTAAGTTGACTTCAGGGTGACTAGCACTATTAAAAAGATTATAAAAAGTTTTAAAGTAGAAAATAACTTTATTGTGTTGGGATTAAAGTTATTTTGCAATAAAATCATATTTGTTTCGTTTTTTGGAAAATAAATCGCGAATGCAGATTAGGTAAATGTTGCTTTACGAATTTGCCACATTTTAACTAAATATCAAAGAACCGTAAAATTGGGCGGCATATGAAAATGGTGACCAAAAAAGTAGTATACATTCGGTTTGGCCACCCTGTATAACCAAAGCTTGTGTGGCAGAGAAAGTCTTGTGACAGCAAGTCCACCTGATGTCACTATCACTTTTGTCAGAATGTATGTATAAAGTCTTGTTTATACAAGTGTCTCACCCTTCGAGACGCAAGCACACCTGTACATCTATTCACAACCGTTCGATTCACTTTTGGTTGCGATTGTTAAGGTTCGTTTTGGGGGAATACTACAAAATGGTACAATATTTTTATCTCACGAACACGCATCGATATGCGCGCTCTCCTTGTGGTAACAAGTGTACAAACACGCTGTGATTGATTGCGTGAAGACGAGTAGCGTCAGCACATAACATAGGTACACTCGCACACACACACACACACACACACTTCGACTTCGCCATTGTCTCGGACGGTACCGAGAACTCCTGCGCTTACACACACATTCACAACGTGTTGTACACTTAGTAACCACAAGTAAAGCGCGCGTCACTTCATGGGATAAAAATACTACAACTTTCGTGGCAGAAAATTATTGAGTGGTTAGTAAATTTATTATTACTATGTATTCCGTAGAATAGAATAGAATAGAATTTTATTTGGTTTGGTGTGATTTTTTATAGAGGTTTTCTACCTCGCGGCCCGGGCGGTTAAGCCAAGACCCTCGACCCCTGTCAAAAGTCAGAGACATGACCTTGACAATCTTCGGGGCTACGAGACTAACGGTGGCAAAAGAAGAACACTTCTTCCTGCCTGCCCGGCGGCAGAGTTAGTGCACACCGAGCCCGCTCTTACTCCGCCGTGTGTTACTCTGCGAGCGCAGAGAAACACACGTTGGAGCGTACCTCCGACAGGATATTGGCATACGGGCACGGGGAGTCATTGCCCGCACCCCAGGGTGCACCGTCCCGGAGACTGGCCTTGCCCCCGGACGTATCCATAAGGGAATTCCAGTCCACGGGCACACGGGGAGGTTTCCTGTCCAAGCACCCCATAGCCTAAAGCCTTCCTCAAGTACTGGGCGATCAAAAAAAAAAACAGAAATGATTTTTTAAATCCGACTAGTACTTCCAGAGATGAGCGCGTTCAAACAAATATACATATATACAAATATACTTTTCAGCTTTATTATTAGTATATTGTTATAGAATCATATAATGTTATGTTTTTCTTATTCCGTATACTAAACTTTCTTTGTAGATCAGAGAAATAAACTCAGTATGAATTGATTAATAAATTAATAATTGAACGGTTCTGAATAGCTCTGCTGGTGACAATGGCGACTAGCTGAGACTCGGAGGATTGTTTCGCCTCTCGAGGGTCGAAAAAGTTTTCTTTTGTAAACGAAGCTTACACACAAAAAAACAAACACACTATAAAAAAAAAATAAAAAAAGAAATACACACTAGGTAGGTTTAGGTTTAAAAGCCAGGTTTCTTACCTTCACAGCAATGTCAACATTCTATAAAACTATTTACTGTAGCACTGCTCTCAAAACGGTGAAGGAAAACATCGTGAGGAAACCCGCATGTATACAAGGCAAGAATAGAACCAAAAATTCGAAGATATGTGCCATCTACCAACCCGCACTGGGCCCGCGTGGTAGTGTTTGGCCTACTCCCTCAGTTGACTTCACCATTTTGGGAGCAGTGGTGATGGCATAATTTACACAAATTAAAGCGCCTGTCTGGGTTCAAACCTACGATCACGACCATTTATCATTTATCACTTAGTCTTGTGTTAACTTTAACCGGGCTTGTACCAAATAAATAAGGGCAATAAATCGTATTTTACTAGGTACTCGCAGAATTTAACCTTAACTTTCTACAGTCTAGAATCGTCAAAGTTTCTAGGTCTACCTCGAAGTGAATAGGTTACGAGGGCGACACTGATAGTTTTTAGAACTAGAACTAAACAGAACTAGACTGACAAAAGAGTGACTTATCAGCAGATTCGGACAAGCTTAGGCATCGGTATGAGTCAAGTGCACAAAGTCCTCCATGAACATTTAGCGGTCAGGAAGCTTTGTGCCCGGTGGATACCTCATAATTTGACAGAGGCCCAAAAGCTCCGTCGTGTTGATTGGTGTCGTGAAATGGTTCAAAGATTTAACGGGGGTGACTCAAATGCTGTGTTCGACATACTTACTGGTGACGAAAGCTGGATTTATTGTTATGATCCTGAAACTAAGAGACAGTCTGCTGTCTGGGTGTTTCCTTCCGAGGAGTTGCCAACTAAAGTGAAGAGAGGTCGGAGCGTAGGAAAAAAGACAAGAGTGGACAGGTCATTACGCAAAAATTGTTTTAGAGTATCGAAAATCAGTTACTACAGAGTGGAACATTTACAATTGTTTGCCAATTGTCTTAGAAAAAAGTTCGGGAGAAACGACCTCGCAGTAGGATCCTCCTTCACCACGACAACGCCTCGTCACACAACGCCAAGCAAACAATCGACTACTTGGCGACGTCAGATGTGGAAATACTGGGTCACCCGCCCTATAGCCCCTCGCACCTTGCGATTTTTAGGAAAACTTGCTAGTTTGTTCAGTTTTTGATCTGCGTGAGGGACGGCCTTCTACGGCGACGACTGAAGATAACATCACTGTTGTGCGGCGTATGATAGAGACTGACAAAAGAGTGACTTATCAGCAGATTCGGACAAGCTTAGGCATCGGTATGAGTCAAGTGCACAAAGTCCTCCATGAACATTTAGCGGTCAGGAAGCTTTGTGCCCGGTGGATACCTCATAATTTGACAGAGGCCCAAAAGCTCCGTCGTGTTGATTGGTGTCGTGAAATGGTTCAAAGATTTAACGGGGGTGACTCAAATGCTGTCGCCCTATAGCCCCTCGCACCTTGCGATTTTTAGGAAAACTTGCTAGTTTGTTCAGTTTTTGATTTTCTAAGAACTTTCAGTGACATCCTCGTAATAGTCTTAAAAAAGCAGTTAACCAAAATTGATGGAGGTATTGTATTGTGAGAGTGTAATACGGATCCAGTCAAATAGAAAAGTCGACGAGGTCTTTGACTAGGTAAGTAACCTAATATTGATGAAAAGTTATTAGATTCCTTATTCAATTTTCGTCAAACATTGAATTTCTTGTTACGTAATGAAATCAAATACTTTGACGATTGATTTATCATAGAACTTGAATTGGAATTTATTTTATTGCGTTTTTCGATGGCTAAGTAAAAGTTACGTTTTATAAATTTGTTTCTTTTAAAGCTTTTGTATAAGTGTTTATCAATACGTAAAAGTTTTATTTAAGGTTGATTTTTCCAACGCCAGATAATTTTATCCGAGGAATAATTTTGAATTTTTGAGAAAAATCATCCCTTAAACTGTCAAATATTTTGTTTTCTTAGCTACGTTTCAAATGCAAATGGATACGTTTGACGTACTGCTTTATACATACTACTTACACATACATATACAGCTAGCGATCTAATTGACGTATGGTCTCTGCTGCCTATTGACATCTGCAGTACCAGAGGGATCAGTCATGCTTTGCCATCTCAAAGACTTCATCATCTGCCTAGCCTTTTCCGAACTATGCTAGGGTCGGCTTCCAGTCTAACCAGATGCAGGTGAATACCAGTATTTTACGTGGAGCGACTGCCTATCTGACCTTCACAACCAGTTACTGGGTAATACGATACCGCTTGGTAAGGCTGGTTGTTAGCCTTTCGGGCTACTGACGACCCGTAACGACTGTCAAAGATCCACGAATGACAGGCGGGACCAACGGCTTAACGTGCTTTCCGAGGGACCCCCTCCGTCCCTCTTGGTATGTGAAGATGGTCATCCATCCACGAACCAACCGCGGCAAGCGAAGCTTAACCTGTGCCTGTCTACTTTCCATCTAATCTAAGGTATTACCTAATAGTTGCTATTTCCGCTTCGAAAATGGACTTTGGCTCAGAGAAATACCGCAGCTTTAGTTTTCCACAATTAAGACATGTTCTCGCTTTACAACAGAATTGCGTCAGACCTTCGCTGAATTCAGAATAAACTCGTAAACTAGAGTACTTGTATCGATTGTGACCAAATTAATGTTTCTATAGTCATGTAGGTAAAGTGAAATGATGACCGATGAATGACTCTGAATGAAGTAGAAACGCGATATCCGTTCAATATTCAGGACCGATGAGAGATATCAAAATTAAATTCTATTGTAGACAATGTATCCTGAAAATTCTGGTGGATTCCGATGTTTATACTGCATATGCCTTTGAAGAATGTATATGTTCTCAAGTGGGGACATAGTTAATTCACATTATTTAATGGAGCTCATTAACAATACTACAATAGGTATGTCCTGGAACATAATGAAGCACTAGAAGTATTTAGTACTAGAACACAGAATTTAGTAATAAACAAGCAGCGCCCCGCGGTTTCATCGGCATAAGTTTCGATCCCGTGGGAATATCGGGATAAAAGGTATTATATGTGGTAATCCTGGTTATAAACTATTTGTGTGCCTTTCATCGCAATCCGTTCAGTAGTTTTCCATCCATCCATCCTCACAAACCTTTGCGTTTATAATATTATTATTAGTAGGAAGTATGATAGTATTGTAAGATTAATTTAGTCATCTACATGTAAAACTAATAATAACTAACAAGTTTTATTAATTTTATTATGATTAAATAGTCTTTAGATAACATTTTATTTGAATAAGCCGTCGTTTTTAGTTACCGAAATATTAAGGTTAATGTTGGTGAACCTGATTAATCACTCTCGAGTGTACTTTTCACTTTACATTTGAGATTGATTGACATTTAATTATAAACCAGTTTCTAAACTAAGTAAAGGATGTTCTTTGAAAATTTTTTTTAACAAACTATTAATAGACACATACAATATAATAGGTACAGTCAAGCGCATTCAGTTGTATCAATTTAATATTGAAAGCGCTTATAATGTGGAAACAGGGAGCCGTATTCTTTATGACACAATGAACGAAACCGCGCGAAGTGAACGTGAATAAGGAATTGACATGGTTTCGAAGTAAGAAATCATTGAGTGGTCGTAGTGAATTAGGGCACTGCAAGAGCGGTTTTCGTAGTATATTTTATATTTATTCCAAAAATTATAAGACATGAAAATTAGTACAGTTTTGCTTAAATTTTAATTATATTCCTAAGAATTACGTGCTTGAACTAGGTAATCCTGTGTTTCAGGCGAGAAGAGCTAAAATAGTTTTTTAAAATTAATAAATTATCAAAAGTTACAATAGAAAAATAATTATATGTTGAGTAGCATTACTCATAGTTTCTAAATTGATAAATATTTAACGTGGGTAACATTTGTATACCTACATTTACTTTAACACAGTTAGTAAATTCTCTGTTTCTTCGTAAGACATACCTTGGAGAGCATCCTTGAGGATTCTCTTACAATTTGTATAGTTCAGAGAATAAATGTTTGCTTTCGAGTTTAGTCTATTATACATGTAGGAGAGGTCCGAGGTACAGGTAAAATTTGGATATAAAAGCAGTTTTGTTTAATTTTGTGGACAAACTATATCTTTACGTCCTTTATTAGTATATCTAGTGCTGTAGTGCTTTGTGTCGTTTTAATACAATAACCATAATAAATAGCTGTCGAACTTTTAATACTTCACAAGATATTGTACAGGAGGTTATTAGAAAAAAGAAAAGGGCGGAAAGTAGACACTTTGAGAATCGCCCTCTGAGCTCTCTCGATGGTTAGTAACAACGTTTTAACCGCTCCACCCCATGTGGTAATGCAGTTATTTAAAATCGATTGACTTAAAGCAAAGCAAACTATTTTAACTATTTTTGGGTCAGCAATACAGCGTAACTTTTTAAAAACAAACATCAACTTGCGAATTCTATTATTTAAAACTTCTATATGTTGTTTGAACGAAAGTGTTTTACCTATTATAACACCAAGATATTTTGTTGTATTTGCCATTTTAATGTTAGGAGAAACACCATTGGTTATTTGTGGGAATTGTGCAAGAATGAGCATATAATGTTGATGTAGTGCCAGTTGATGTTTGCTTGCGCATCGAAATTTAATAAAGTTGTAGACATTTTTTGTAGTGAAAGTGTAATGTGAATGAGGTGTCTGTATGTAATATGTAAATGGATGATCATGTTCTCACTACATTGTATGAACATGTCTTACACACGTGTTGTAGTGAAAGTGTAATTTGAATGAGATGACTGTATGTAATAAGTAAATGGATGATCATGTACTCACTACATATTATGAACATGTCTTACACACGTGTTGTAGTGAAAGTGTAATGGGAATGAGGTGTCTGTATGTAATAAGTAAATGGATGATCATGTACTCACTACATTGAATGAACATGTCTTACACACGTGTATCTATTAATACGATAAAGTTATATCCAGTTCCTATGTTTCTTAGAAAGATATGTCAGTTGATCCAGAAAGCTCAAGAGTCGCACAACTTATAATAAGTATCGGTATCTATTATAGTAACTAAAAACAGGTTAAGCTACGCTTGCCGCGGTTGGTACGTGGATGGGTGACCATCATTACATATCAAGATCCCTCCGTGACTCCGAAAGCACGTTAAGCCGTTGGTACCGGCTGTCAATCGTGGATCTTTTGCAGTCCTTACGGGTCGTCAGAAGCCCGAAAGTCTGACAACCAGGCCTACCAAGGGGTATCGTATTACCCGGTAACTGGGTTGTGTAGGTCAGATAGGCAGTCGCTTCATGTAAAATACTGGTATTCAGCTGCAACCGGTTAGACTGGAAGCCGACCCCAACATAGTTGGGAAAAGGCAAGGCAGATGATGATGTCTTTGAAATGGCAAAGCATCGATGATCCCTCTGGTACAGTCGCCAGCACATTAAGCTACTACAATCTGTCAAATATCTTTAATAGAATTTCGAGTTTATCGCTAAAGCATTAGGTTCAAGGTTGATTGGAAAAATTTGTCAGTTTCGGGTAGCGAGAGATATTTAATATCCTTCCGACCGATTTCGGTCACGATGGCCAATCTCAACGGAGATTAGCCAGGTACGCAGGAGATATTATAGTGCAAAGCGTGTGCGCAGACACAGGTGCTCTCTCTGTTCCTTTACTCTCATAGTCAGATGGGACGGCAATCCGACACGACCGGGGAGAGATCAGGCGCAGGACCTTTCCGAGGCACGGGGGTATTAAACCGCAAACTTTCAAACTCCGGACTGTTACTAAGAAGTTCCTAATGGTCCCAATAACATTTTGTCCGACCCGAGAATCGAACGCAGGACCCCACGCTCAGCAGTCGTGCTTGCAACCACGAGACCAACGGGGCAGTTAGAGAGATATTTATCATCCTTAACAAGAGAAATTATTTATGAACCTTATGAAACACAAACCAGAAACCTACACTTATTTTTGAAGTAATTTAATTATAACATGTTCCTTTTATAATGAGGCGTAAAATAACACCACATTATTTAAAATGAAATATAGTCTGGAGAATGATGTTAACGATAGCTGCCATCAGTATTATTAAATGAAATCTACTATGAATAGTGTTTCAAATATCAAATATAGAAACGATGAGAAAATTTTTGACAGCAATAAATTGTACCCTAACCTGCCATATTAATTTTCATTTTAATTAGACTTCGGAATTGTCCTCATTCATTACAGCCGTACAGTTGAGGTTACGTCAAAGTGACATTGTCTTTGAGGAGGTTCTTCTTGAAATGTTTCTGTTGGCACACAACCGCTGACCTATAAATAAACAAGTACGTTGGGCTTATTATTATGAATGACAAAATGAAGACATTTGATTTTCGCCATTTTGACGCTGACAGCAACGTGAGCGTCAAAATGGCGTGATAGCGAGTTTTACAAGATGCGCACACTCTCAGGACAAAATGTTTTAAATATCTTGTAGTACCTAAAAGCAAAATACACAAAAAAGTCTTATTCCACGACTTAGACCTAAATCATCAGAGACGTACCAAAACAAAACGACGGCCATTTGCAACAAGGTGTCAATTTTAGTTCCTGAGTGAGTTCATTGCGTAACACACTATCAGTAGGAATGGCTTTCATTTTGACAGTTCATCAACATTCAGAAAGAAATGTCATTTCGTATAGTACTCGTATATTTAGTCCAGCATATGTTTATTATAGGTCTGTACACACAACATACTGATGTTTGATGGAGGATAGTTTAATTAAAGTTCTGTTTAAGAATGTGTTGCCTCACAGGAGTGGAATAGTGAGTGACCACCATGGCCCACAATGTGAGCCATGGCGTATTTTGACCGACACAATCTTAGCAAAATTATGAAAAGTTTTGACCGTATAGTTACCTATACGGTCAAAACTTTTCATAATTGTTACGGTCACCACATGCGAAAAGGGTCTTCAGCTTCACGCTTGCTGACAGTTTCAGGCAACTTTTTCGCTAGGATGACTAGACCCGCGTTTTCAGTTTAAATGATAATTTAAGTAGGTCCCTACATTGGAATTCATTACACGTAACCGCGCCAGCCACACGTCACGTGTGTCCCCGCTTAATTTAATACTAGCTTTGGCCCGAGGATTTGCCCGCGCGTCGGAGTTCATACCACTGGAACCTTCCTGTACGACCTGGGTTAGGACATTGGTAACCGTTTTTCTTTGTTCTGGGGTGGAAAATCCTCTTGGATGACTTCCGCCCTGAGGTGTGCGGAGGGGTCTGTCGGTCTCTTACTGACAAAAAACCACCTCGGTGTTCCCTTCCTACACTTGGACCGGGGATCAACCCAGGTTCTGGTCTACCTGTTTGCCAAACATCAAAATCCTTTCTGCCGACAAGGCGTGTAAAGATAACAGACAGACAGGCAGAGTTACTTTTTTTTTTTCCGGATGGTAAATCATCAGATGACCCCTCCCGCTCTGGGTGGAGCGGAAGGGAGTGTCAGACTCTTACTGACTAAAACCCACCCATGTTCCTTCCTTTGCCCTTTATGTTCCGGGGTAGCGGTAACCCTTTCGGACAATCCCGCTGAAGGCAGAGTTACTTTCGCCTTTATAATATTAAGTTTGGATCCCAGTCATAACTAAGTTCATTATTATTAATTTATTTATTTGCATAAAACCTGGTATACAAAGGTGTTACACGAGTTAAGATCATACATGTTTTGCTTAAGACTAAAGCATGCAAAATGGTTAACACAACTTGTGTTCAAGTTGTCACCGTTATCTGAAAGCATAAAAGCTTAATAAACATATACTCAAATCCGTCCTATAAAAACTATTAAGTACTTTGCCCTTGGTCCCTTAGCTGTATGTCATTTAAAAATAAGCTCCTATCTAAGTTTCAAGCACAGAGGCTTTCGAGCCAGGGTCTAAGATAACGATATCCTTCACCGTTCCGTTTACGTTACGTTTAGGTTTAAGTACTTTAAACCATTTATTTTTTTCTTTTCAGGTTGTGTAGCTTGGGTCAAGAATAAAAGCTTATGTAATGCTCTGGGATCTATTTTATTTAGAATAGGTACACCGACAGCATATAAATTACACATTCATTGGGAAAATGTTAGTATGTATTAGTTTTTCAGGTCACGGACGCTCATAGTGGGGACTTCGTGTCCGCCCACTGAGTGACCTCAGGAAAAACGGCGTACAGTGGTCACTGCCTTGCACAGTTAGGTTTCTGTGAGACCCCTTTACAGTCTCCCCAGAGATGTCCCTAACAGGCGTTGCATAGAGGGGGTTTTGGATCGGTCTTTTGAGAGGTAACGGTGCCACTTGTATGTGCAGATGGTGACCACCGGGGTGGTTTTAGTGAGGTAAAAATCCCACACTCCCCGATCTTATCCTCAAAGCCCGGGCGCTTTTTGAAGGTTACCCCCAGAAAACAAAAGGTATTAGTTTATAAGTACTAATATCAAGGTCATGAGGGGCTTGTGACTAAGTAATAACAGTCGCACGGGTCGATCGATCAGGTTAAGCTACGCTTGCCGCGGTTGGTCCGTGGATGGGTGACCATTTTTACATATCAAGACCCCTCCGTCCCTCGAAAAGCACGTTAAGCCGTTAGTCCCGGCTGTCATTCGTGGATTTTTGGTAGTCGTTACGGATCGTCAGAAGCCCGAAAGTCTGACAACCAGTCTTACCAAGGCGTATCGTATTACCCAGTAACTGGGTTGTGGAGGTCAGATAGGCAGTCGCTTCATGTAAAATATTGGTACTTCAGCTGCATCCGGTGAGACTGGAAGCTGACCCCAACATAGTTGGGAAAAGGCTAGGCAGATGATGACCAGTTACATGTGTACACGACATTTACATGCCCACTTAATTAAAGCAAAATCTAAATTCTATAAAATTAAGCATACTATCAAAAAAGCAAAACAGCTTTGAATTTGATCTGCCATTAAAAAGATACAACTATAATTATTATATTTTCTACCAAAAATATTAACTTACTTATTTCTAGATTAGAAACGGGATCTGCTTTTAATTAAAACAAGACCATATTGTCATAAACCAAAACTTACGAACAATTTATTGATATTTCGGTGACGAAACTCTAAGCTAGAAACTTTTCAATGTTGTCCTACAAACCCCATTGTCAGTTCCAAATTTTCTTGCCCTCTGATCCTCTTAACACATTTCCAGACACGAACAATGACTGAATACCTTTACAAGGTCAGGTGACAAGCGAAATCGTTCTAGCTAGCATTATTAATTACAAACAGATGCGACCTCGTAGTTTCAATTTCAGAGGGAGTAATATTGAACCAAGATATGACAGAATATCAGGGGTGTTAGACGAAATAGAAGTCATAAAGTCACAGAAAAAATGAGGTTATGAGTTGTGAATAATCATAATTGATAACTCGTTGATAGATGATGATATTCTAAGGATGTTTTGGAGGTGGATATTTTCTACAACATGTCCCGGAATTCACTCCACCAAATACCCCAGATGGAAAGGAATCTTAGAAACACAATCATTGAGCGGCGGGGTAATTGCGTAACACTAACTGTTTTCTACGTTAAAAGCTCAAATGAGATGTGTGCGTTCTGTATTTAAACTTAAACCTACTGATAGCTGTACTACAAAAAAAAAAAAAAAAATTAATGCTCCTAACATTTCCTTGTATGTACATTTTTGAAACAACAGTATTTGTCAAATCCAACCTTCATATATTTAAAACACTGAAATCTAAACGTCGGAATAGAAAGATATGTACCATTCCACACAAAACTGCATTATTTTCGAAAATACTTCTTGGAATGGCACCTAAAAACTATAATAAGCTTTCTATTGAAATCAAAGAAACTTGATAAAAAAAAGCTGTAATAAAACTATTAGATAAGAAGGTATATTACTCTGTTAATGAGTACCTAGATGACAGATTTTAATTTATTGAATTTATTCCATAATCATTATTAGTTCCAGTTTTTTTTTTTTTTTTTTAATATGTAATACAGCTATATATCAATTACTATGAATTTATTGACTCTTTATAAATTATTTATTATTATCGACTAATATATTAACTAACACTAAATTATTGACTACTACACTGTGATGTTGCAAAAGTCTTGAAATTATTTTATGCCACCTATGACCCGCGTCATAGATGTACTTCACTTTATAAACTGTAACACCATATTTTTACCTGTGTACCGCAATAAACAATACGAATTTACTCTTCAAAAATTTTTGACTGGGGTAAAGTGTGTGATTTAGATTTGTTTTTGAAAGGCCTAAGCATGAGTATCCTGAAGTAACCAAATACTGAAGTTATAATTATAGCAAAGCAAGCCCTGCCAGTTTCTAAGTTGCCACTTGATTTTGGAGGCTATTGCCACTTGATTTCGGAGGCTATTGCCACTTGATTTCGGAGGCTATTGCCACTTGATTTCGGAGGCTATTGCCACTTGATTTTGGAGGCCATTGCCACTTGATTTTATAGGCTATTGCCACTTGATTTTGGAGGCTATTGCCACTTGATTTTATAGGCTATTGCCACTTGATTTTGGAGGCTATTGCCACTTGATTTTGGAGGCTATTGCCACTTGATTTTGTAGGCTATTGCCACTTGATTTTGGAGGCTATTGCCACTTGATTTTATAGGCTATTGCCACTTGATTTTGGAGGCTATTGCCACTTGATTTTATAGGCTATTGCCACTTGATTTTGGAGGCTATTGCCACTTGATTTTGGGGGCTATTGTCACTTGATTTTATAGGCTATTGCCACTTGATTTTTGAGGCTATTGCCACTTGATTGAAGAGACTGTATATCTGATTCTTGTATGTATACCATGTATTTGATTCCTGACCATGTGTCATGTGGATCCTAGTTTTATCATTTTTAAACACTTAATAGCTTCTACAACAACATTCTCTCTCCACACACACACACATTTAGCACACACATCATAAGATATTTCTAGTCAAGGACCTTGATAATGTGATTAGAATGAAAAGAAGTGATATGAAACCTTTCAGCTACCATGATGAATGCAGAGTCCGTTGATGAATCACATACTCCTCCGCGTAGGCATAGTAGACGCAGAGAGAAACGAAGACAATCGTCTTCATCATCCTCGTCCTGGTCCTCATCTACACCTGAAGAAAGGATTCGGCGACGGTCTCGAAAACACTCGAGGGGTTTGACCACGGAGGACGTGTTAGACATCCTGGCTTCCTGGAAGGCTGAACCAAGTAAGAGTACCAATTCCATACAAAACAGTCAATTTCATAACGTGATACCTGAGTTTGACCCGACCAATAGGTCGCAAAGTATTGAGGCTTGGATACGGAAGGTTAATGAATGGTCACAAATTTACAACTGGGATCAAAAGCAAACCATTCAATTCTCCCTCCAAAAACTGGTTGGACTTGCGAAGAAATGGTTTGAGTCTCTTTCTACGGTCGTATTTTCATGGGACGAGTGGCAAGCCAAATTAAAAAGGGCGTTCCCTAGTGAGGGGAACTATGGTAGACTGTTGGAAGAAATGCTGGCTCGTACCACTCATGTTGATGAAGGTTTACGAGAGTACTTTTGTGACAAATTGAAGCTGTTGAACCGTTGTGAAATAAAGGGGAAGAGAGCTGTTGATTGTGTAATACACGGAATTATCGATAGGTCAGTTAGGAGCGGTGCACAGGCAATTAACTGCGAGGAACCCGGGGACTTGCTTAACTTCCTTTGTGCTCAACGTATTACAGACCGTAACAAACAGAGATCAAATTCTAGTACGGTAACTAACAATTCTAAATGAAAAGGGTCTAATGAAGGTCTAGTTTGCTTTAACTGTCGTAACAAAGGTCACCCTTATCACAAGTGTCCAAAACCTGTGATAAGCTGTAAACAGTGTAACAGAATAGGTCATGATAACGTAAATGTATTTTAATTGCGGCCCGTTGCTGAAAATTACGTCCCTAGAGCCAACATCGTTGATACTCGTAGTACCGTAGAGAAAAATACATTAAAGATCGTCGCGTTAAATGATCAAATAAGCCCTAAACCTCTCCTTCTGCGAAGCAGTCATGCTAGCGAAGGAGGTGGCGGGACGGATGAGGGAGAGAGCCTCCCGTCCCAGCCGCCGCGGGAGGCGCTCCGGGCGTCGGGAGTCGCGTGACGACTCCCGGCCACCGTAGGCGCGGGCCTGCGGGCGAAGAGCAATGGGTAGCTCACCGCCCGATCAGGACCAGGCCCGTGCCGGACGGCGCGTAAGTGTTCCACGCGCGCCTCACAGAGTTGTCAGCATAATTTGAGGGCCCCTTAGGGCCGAAGCCTGCCGGGTCAGCGGGATCGTCCGAAAAGGTTAAACCGCTACCCCGGAACATAAAGGGCAAAGGAAGGAACATGGGTGGGTTTTAGTCAGTAAGAGTCTGACACTCCCTTCCGCTGCACCCAGAGCAGGAGGGGCCATTTGACGATTTCCCATCCGGAAAAAAAAAGCCCTAAACCTGTCGATACGTCTAAGGCGTCAACTTTTACATCAGCACCCAATGATACATTTTTCAAAACTGTCTTAGTAAACGGTCGGCCCTTTATGGCTTACGTAGACTTCGGGAGTGAATGTAGCCTTCTTCCAACTTCAGCTACCGCAACATTCTGGCAATTTCCAGTAATATGAGGGTTTGGCAATTCGTGCATTTCACCTTTGTATAATTCTACTCTAAACTTAAAACTTGATGATATTGAGACCCAGTTAGACGTCCTAGTAGTCAGTGACGAGTTCATGACAAGCAGTCTCTTAATCGGACAAAACTTCACCGAATTACCTTTTATTACAGTCTTAAAAGACTGCCATCAATTAGTATTTTACAGAACTCCAGGAGAAAATCTCTTTCCAACCGAAATATATGGCAAAACGTTCACCTCAAAGCCCATAAAGGTTGAAAATACCGGTATGTTACTGATTACAGTCAAGGATACTGCCTTTTCCGGCGACGTTTTTGTCGACAGAAGAAAAGAAATGGTGGAACAGCTCACGCTGGGAGTCGCTCGAGTTAGATCTAAAGTCATATTATACTACAGTGATATTGATATTAACGAAAATATATTCAGGAATAGCATAAAAAGTGGTTTCATTATAGTAGGTAGTGCTTATAGCAATAACCCCACAGGATCATTTTAATGGCGTTCCATGGGAAACTCTTTATTGTTTCCTAAACACTCTCATTTATTACCTCCTATATTTTTCGCCACAGTTATCTTAATACCTGTGGCATACCAACTTAACGTGAAGAAGATATAATGAACTCCTCCGCAAAGCAAAACATTTCAGATTAAGTGGTTACTTAAGCAAACCTGCTGGTAAGACATAAATCTCTCACAACACGAAACTCAATACTTGTTTTTCATATAAACATGTCCATTAACACAAAAGAAGTAACGGTGGAACAGTTATTATGTGAGACGATATCCCAATAGAGAAAGTGTATCAAAATCAAATCAAATCAAATCAAATCAAATGTTTATTTGCTATAGATACATTCGTAGTATAAAGGTAAGTTCTTAAAACCTAAAAAGTTATAGTACTCTGCCTGCTTGCAAGCGTGCAAATTTTTATTTTTACATTCCTTTGGAATAACTTTCTATTTATATAAATTTTATCTATTCTAATTAAACATTACACACAACAATCATTACATTACAAATTTTTATGTTCCAGAAACTCCTCAATACTATAGAAACAATATTTTTGTAGCCACACTACCAATTTCTTTTTAAAAACACCACCCTCCAATAGTTTCAATTCACTTGGGATATTATTATAAATTAAAATACACATATTAAACACATTTTTCTTATAAATATCTTTTTTACAAGGTGGTTGATATAATAAGTTTCGGAACTTACTCCTTTTGTATCAAGTAAACTTCATGCAATAATGACTTGAGTAGTTTATGGGTTGTCGTCCAAATGTTATGTTTATGTTGGGTCTTTGTAATAAAGATACTATCTACATAAAAACTAGTGTCCGACTGAAACACGAGTTTCAGCCGAACCGAAACCGTAACAAAGATAAATAAGAAAAAGTTATACATAATAAGATAAATTCGACGGATATGGTAGGTACAAAGTTGGTTGGTATATACAGGATAAATTTTTAACCAGTGCGAAAATTGTAACCATGGTTTCAATACATAATTCTGAAACCCCCTGCGTTGAAATTTTGCTGAATTCATAGTTTCAGTTTGCGCTCTGGTTAAAATATTATCCTGTATAGAAAAGTTCAAGACCCATCCGCCGTTAAAAATATTCGCCAGCATACGAACAGTTACAATATTAGGTACAAGTGGGTATAAAACCTAATTTATATACTACTTATACTATAATAAATAATACAAAACACTTACGGAGTTAAGATAAAGTTGGTACATTATACATACATACAGCATTAGCATTTTAATTATTCATTTAACTAGCTTCAGAACACTTATAACTGAAAGATGACAAGAAAATTCGGGAGGTTTTTTTTTTTAATTAGCCTTTTTCTATTTTTTTTTTTTTAAAAAGCTCACTTTTCCTAACGCCTCTCTCATAATCCGTTCGTCTGATTATATTAACGATTATAAATAAAAACCAGGACAAACAAGCTGGTAGGGTAGGTAAGGAAAGTTACAATATTAGGTACAAGTGGGTATAAAACCTAATTTATATGCTACTTATACTCTAATAAATA
The DNA here is from genome assembly GCA_911387795.2 of Apamea monoglypha. Lineage (NCBI taxonomy): Eukaryota > Metazoa > Arthropoda > Insecta > Lepidoptera > Noctuidae > Apamea > Apamea monoglypha. The sequence continues at coordinate 12,062,296 of OU426919.1, read as the reverse complement.
ATACAAAACACTTACGGAGTTAAGATAAAGTTCGTTTATTACTTTCGGCTCCTCTTCTAGTTTCGGGCGAAACCGAAAGCGAAACTTATGAAGCTAAGAAAAAGTTAGTTAATTAAATTATATTATTTACGGAGAGACGGGTCTCAGTAAATAATATAATTTAATTTAATTTTAGATTTGTTATAAATAATTTGATGAAAACTGATTTTGACAATTATCAGATTTCTTTTATCCAAAGAGAAAAATACTTTTGGCCAGATTTTGTGCGAAAACTGTCAAGATTTCAAAAAGACAATTGAAAAATGAGCTCTCTACAAAATTAACAAATGAAGACGGGAACTACGATTGTTTTGCAGTAGCCGTACTGCAAAACTATCATAGTTCCCGTCTCGGTCAATCAAATCAACTCAGCCTATAGCAGTCCACTGCTGGACATAGGCTCTCCCAGGCGGCGCCACAACACCCTGTCCTTCGCCTTCCGCATCCAGTCCGTCCCAGCAACCTTCTTTAGGTCGTCCGTCCATCTAGCTGGAGGGCGTCCCACACTACGCTTGCCTATACACGGTCTCCACTCTAGGACTCGTCTGCTTCACCGGCCATCGGTCTTTCGACAAACATGGCCACTGCCACTTTAGTTTGCTTACTCTGCACGCTATGTTGGTAACTCCGGTACTTTTCCGGATAATTTCCGGAATTCGGATTCGGATTCCCGTCTCGGTATTAAAGTCTAATTCAAACTCACTGTAACTGAATAAATTAATACAGGGTAGCACGGACTTCGACGCGCAAACTATAACCGTGAATTCAGCACATGATTCTAAACCTAGCCTAGAAATGTACCTACATACGTGTACTGAATCCATGCTGTACAGCTGTACCAGCTTGGGCGTCGATGTCGGGATTAATTTATTCAAGTACCTATACTTATGCGAACAGATTCTTCAAGCTAACTCCAATTATAAATTCAAATATAGTCTGGTCGTCAAACTATAATTCGATTTCTTCTTTTAGAACTTTGTAATTGGAATGAAGCCTGACAAATGGAGATGGGCTCAGGTTCAATTAAGTTGATATTGTACCTCAACAAAAAACCTTATAGATTTTTACTTATTCCAGTTGGTACATTATACATACATACAGCATTAGCATTTTAATTATTCATTTCTTCAGAACACTTATTTATAACTGAAAGATGACAAGAAAATTCGGGAGGTTTTTTTTTTAATTAGCCTTTTTCTATATATTTTTTGAAAAAGCTCACTTTTCCTAACGCCTCTCTCATAATCCGTTCGTCTAATTATATCTATCGGTTAACGATTATAAATAAAAACCAGGACAAACAAGCTGGTAGGTAAGGAAATCTTACCTACAAATATTTTCTTTCCTTTGAATCGTTTTTATAGTGTCCGACCGAGGGTTCAGTTTAGGTTATCACTTAGGGACCACTATCATCGGATCATGTTATCGTATCTTACCATTATCCACTGTAATAGCACCTTCTTCCATGAGAGAATGCAGCTGCTTATCCTTTACATAAATTGTCTTTAGACATTTTTTTTTTCAGTGAATTTGTCTTGGGAGAACGATTATTTATCGGTAATTGCAGAACAATGTGCTTGTCGCACAGATATCTACGAGATACCTATTCCGTGGTGTTTTTTCTTTCCTTTATTTACGTAGATAGAAAAAACAGTCTTAACAAAAAGAAAATAAGGTACAGCGGCTATAATAATTTGGTACGTAAGTTCAGATGTACACACGTGTTATGCCCGTTTTCACTAACACTACGAGACACCTACAAGCATGCGGTTGGAATTTCAACACTCATCTCAGGGTCGAAAGATGAAAATCCAACTGCGCGTTTTTATTCAGGCATTCAATAATGTTTCACGAAGTGTTAGTGAATATGCAAATATAGATCAGATACAGTCCAATTGCAGGTTTGAGTTTTTGATATATAGCCAAATCAGTTTCTAGATTGCTTTGTTGGATTGATTTACGAACCGAACCTCGTGACGCCTCAATACATTGTCGTCTAGCGACAAGAAAAGCCTAACTTTAGCTTTAACCTAAGGAAGTAAAGAAAGGGAAATTGAAGTCAATTAAAGTTTTATTTACAACACATACAAAAGATGGAGATGGACTGTTCAGTAGTGTGGGTGAGGAAGGATGAAGATGCGTGATAGGTAACCGAGGCGGAGCTGAAGATGTAGGCCGACGCAAGTCAGGTGGCTTCAACAGCCACACGCGGAGTAGAGCGCGTGTGCAGCACGGGGGATACCCGTAGGGGGGTCCACGCAGCAGGAGCAGGACGCAGCACGGCAGCAGGAGGGAGCAGGCACGGCGGGGACGCTGTCAGCCCGCCAGGTGAGAGGGCCCTCGGATGAGACGTGGCCCGACAGGTACCGGAGGGGCGCTCAGGGTCTTCGGAGTCGTAGCTATCATGTAGAAAATATGAATTTGAGATATGTTAGTGGCCATGTGTAATTTTGAAGAAGTATGGATCTATAATCGGCTAAATAATTACTGGCCATCAAGAATTTTAAAGAAAAGTTGTCATGGCAACGTGGTATGCAGCGTTGTCAAAACTGACATGTTATAATATATAAAATACAATAAAATCTAACGCTATATAGTTTGTGTTGTGTATTTAAAGTTGAGGGCTGTGTCTGTGTACTGATTGTGGATAAATAACGTGGCCTGGTGTCGTGAAAGATAGTCAGAATAGCGCCGAACAATAACGGAATGCTTGTTCTGACCTGGAGGAATGAATGAAAATAAATGTGAGTATGTACATTATGTTACACACATTTACTTGAAACGTGCAGAAACATAAATATAACGGAGAAGGTGTACGTGCATCTGGTTATCATCAGCCATATTTTAACCATTGTGGGCGTACTATGGGTAGTGTTTGTTATTGCGCTATGGAAACACCGTTTACAGTTCAAATCAGATTATAATTTACGAACAAATTAATCACACTAGCGAATCACACACTGTAGGTACATGACACAACTAGATACGGAACGCGAGACAGTTTCTGAGCACATGTAGTTCGTACGATGTCCGAAGATCAAGAGCCCACGCCACGCTCACACGCTGCTCTGCAGGGCTCTCGTCCACTCGCACGAACGTCAGGCTAGACTCTGTCGAGCGCCACAAGATGGCGCTGGCGTACTTGCGACAAATATATACGAGATGTCGCATTTATTTCTGCAGTATAGAAAATACTCACTCAGCGATGACGCTCGGTTGGAGGGCAGAACACTCTTCTCGTCGCACTTGCGCACTCGCTCATAGGCCAGTGACAAAACTAGCCGACCAACATATTCGCTGCTCGCCAACTCGTTTCTAGCTCTCCTCATACATACATACATAATCAGTCTATAATGTTCCCACTGCTAGGACAAAGGCCTCCTCTCTTGTGAGAGGGAGTGAGCCGTAATCTACCACGCGGGCCCTGTGCGGATTTGTTAAAATGTGTGCGAAAGTGTGTAAAATGAATTAAATTGGGTAAAGTGCAAAACTTCGAAGACATGTGACATCTTCGAACTTTTGGTTCTAGGACATGTCGGTTTCCTCACGATGTTTTCCTTCACCGTTTTGAGAGCAGCGGTGATGAAATGATTTACACTGGGATCGAACCCATGACCTAAAACTCGTAAGGCGGGCCGTTACCACTGGGCCACCACTGCTCGCTCTCCTCGCTTATCGCTAATCGTAAGTGGTGCGACAGGTGCCATCGGCTTGTTGATGATTGGTTGATGTAACAAAGGCTAACAAAGCAATACATGCTAACAATAACTTACCTACTACAGAGTAGCGAGGTTAGCGCAATGTTGCTCTGAAAGTCAATTCCCGTAATTAAACACACAAACGTAAAACACACACACACAAACAAACCCACGATCACACACTACTTCAGCTACACAAACTCATACTCACAATTGCACAATACACAGAGCTGCTAATTACTTTTTATGTCATTGTTTTCTCGTTGTTTCTAAATTGGTTCAATTAGTTTTATTACTCTGATTTTAATTGTTACAGAGTCTCAATAGTGTATAAGCTATCAAATAAGGGGAAGAGCGAGACAACCCCAACACAAGTATTATTAATTACTTTCCGGGGCTGTCTCAATCACACCTGCAAATGTAACTGTTTGAGACCCAATAAACAATTTATTTATTTATTTATTTTATTAAAAATGTTCAAAATCGCAATCTCATCTCAGCGACAATCAACGTCAAAAACTTGCCAAAAATGTATGGTAATTAGAGGTATTTTTGCCAGATAGAGACTCAGATCAGGCTGTGAACGTTCTTAAAATTACAAGAATTGCCCCTCTGATGTAAAGCTTACTCAACAGTCATTATCAAAAAGTAGACAAATTAAACCCTTAACAAAAGGGAGCAATCTCATTTTACGGGTTCCTTTGAAACAAAAATGGCAGGATTAGGAAATAATTAAGACGTATTGATTAACTTCAAAGTACTTACATTATCAATTACTTTGAAGATTTTGTGATAGCAACAATTTAATTAAGTGTTCATTAGAACACAAGAGCAACGCTAGAGCCTCTTAATTTGACTAAATTGGGAGGAGCTTTGGAAATAAATTAAGTCTTAATTATAATTATTTATTAATCAATGTGGTTTCTCCTAATTAATTACCAACCTAAATTAGTGTTTCACGTAGTCCCTTTATGAAGTAACGATACTTGCTGCAGTGAGAAGAATATGGAAGACTGGTCCCCTAACAAACAAAGCCATGTTGCTGCAGCTGTAGCTCGTGGCTTAGATCGATCAGGTTAAGCTACGCTTACCGCAGTTGGTCCGTGGATGAGTGACCATCTTTACATACCAAGACCCTTCCGTGGCTCGGAAAGCACGTTAAGCAGTTGGTCCCAGCTGTCATTCGTGGATCTTCGACAGTCGTTACGGGTGGTCAGGAGCCCGAAAGTCTGACAACCAGTCTTACCAAGGGGTTTCGTATTACCCAGTAATTGGGTTGTGGAGATCAGATAGGCAGTCGCTCCATGTAAAATACTGGTACTCAGCTGTATCCGGTTAGACTGGAAGCCGACCCCAAAATAGTTGGGAAAAGGCTAGACAGATGATGATTAATAATTTTGTTAAAAATACTAAAACCTAAACAATTACACAGTACAATGAACGGTATTATTGTTCACGTCAAAAATAAACGTTTATAAATCGATCAATCCTCCAAAGTTAGTATAAAACGGTTCGGACTAAAAGCTTCGAGTCGGATTATTTTAATTGCTCAATCTACAGGTCCATCGACATTTAAACTAAGCTCTTAATTACTAGAGTTTTATGGCAGTCATTATCGGGGTTTATTGAACGATCAATTTCCACTTTAAAGGTTTCATGTATTTGTTAAAAAGGGTTTCACATTTTTAGCGTACTAACTATAGGATATTAAATTAATGTACTTTAACAGAAAAGTTACACAAAAAGAGTTTCTCATAGGGATGATTTTTCAATCTACCGATAATTTTTATTCGTGGAAGAAAATTGACGTCCGACAGTTTTTGTATGGAAGAACTGTCAAACCTTCAAAATGTATTCCTCCATCTGGCGTTGGTACAATCAGCCCTTAGCTGTTTTAATTTTAATTGAGAAAACGGCTTTTTATTCTAAAACCATACACGACGCGACTGCTACTGTTGAGCAAATGGTCTGTTTTACGTTCGCATGGCGTGCAAAGTTTTTTATCAGGAGTTTCTCAGCTACACCAGACACAGCATCCCAGGACTCGGGAGACAAATTTTAATACATATTGTACTGTAAACTGAAAATCAGTCTTACCAACGGGTATCATGACACCCGGTAACTGGGTTGTGGAGGTCAGATCGGCAGTCACTGCATGTAAAATACCGGTATACAGCTGCATCTGGTTAGACTGGAAGCCGACCCCAACATAGTTGGGAAAATGCTAGGCAGACGATGATTATTATTGTACGAATTCTAAATCAGTTTTTCAACGTCTAGTTGTTCTAGACTACGCATATAAATTAGTCCCTAGCGATCTTCAGTCTCTATCGCGTAGTGTGTGCCGTTGAGACCGGTACACACTGTGGCAGTTGTGGTAAGTTTATAGTTTAATTTATAACATAAAATTACGCCTGTTTTTTCAAAAGCATAAAGGTGCGTCCAGGATCTGGCAAATGCGCCGCTCGCGAGCCGCATGCGAACTGCGCGAACCTTCTAGTTTCGGAGATATTGAAGGTCAAAGTTCCACCATCTTTTTATGTATTTTTATGAAAATAAATTTAAAATGTTATAACTAAACTTTAAATACTCCCGCGATCCCTATACATTAATTATAACATTGCACTGCAGTAAACAGCGATTTTTCATACCAAAAATAAAAGTAGTTTCCCGGCAATTGTTTTTGTACAAAGACAGTTTTATGTACAGAATGTGTAGATGACGGCTTTGTGAAGGGTCTTTTTACACCCGGTATAGTTGTAATAAGAGCAATTTCTTAAAGCTTCCGAGTCTTACTCAGTAGTATAAGTTAACTGTCTTAACTTTTTACCAACCCCCAAGGCTTTCTCACGCACAGTACCTTAAGTAATGATTCAATTTTCACGGAAAACCTTACTTTTTTTTTGAACTCGATAAAACTAATTATTTAAAATACACTGATTAATTACTATTTTTACAAGCTAATACTAAAATATATATATACAAGTATATAATACGAAAAAAATATAGATAAAGGCAGGAGCTCATTGGGCATCAAAAAATTCGTCCGCATCACAGTCAATGGGATAAGTGCCCAAAAGGCTGGCAACATTACCACGTTGGATGGCAATGCTGATTCTTTGGGCTAAAAATAGGCCAGCCTTCTGGTCGCGTGAAGAGTCAACCGACCGCTTGGCGAAATCCCGATAAATTCGATGAGCACTCGGACCCGAAGGCCCTAGTGTTTAAACATATAGTTCCCAATAAGGTTGTTATATTTGCGCCGTTTGAGGTTTTCTGCTCCTGCAGCAGCTGCCCCAGCACAGCCCACCGTGCTAGGAAGATGGGATGGCGCGAGGGTGTCGACACAGGTTGAATCCCACACCAAAGGCCTACCCAACTTCCAAGGCATTATGGTTATTCCATCGGGCCTCTTTCCATCGTCGCGTGCCAAGCCATTACGTTCTAAAAGAGCTGGCACCCCGGCGGAGACAAGAGCCCGACGGAAAAAAACCTTTCTTAATTCGTTTAATGTAAACTTTTTAAATGATCAAAAAAGGTTATATCGCTGAAAAGGTCTTAATTCTCGAAACTTAATGACGTTCATTGTCCTTGGTAGGTTCATTTTTCAGTTCTGGGAAATGTGTTTATCATGTTATTGGTTTTTCCCTCCTCGCAACACGTCTAATGGATAATGAATTTCGTTAAAGCAAACATGCAGACAACGGTTTGAATTTGAATGACAGTATCATTTATAAAGTTAACATCGGCTAAAAGCCATCCATTATTTAAAGCCTTTTATAAAAGCGAGTATACCTACCGAAAGTCTTCGAAACACCAAATTGTTTATGTGGTACGCAAAAAAATCGGGTACAGTTTACGAAATCGTCCTGTCGCGAATGTTTCAACAAAAATTTTACGAATTACAAATTAACGACAGTAAATTCACAGCACTTAAAAGCAATATGAAACCAATACAATTCCCTGTATAATGTAGACCAGTATATATCTTGAGAAGTTCTCAGACTGATTAAGGCATTGTTTACCTTGTGAAGCAGTGAGTTTGAACTAGACTTTAATACCGAGACGGAACTATGATTGCTTTGCAGTAGCCGGGCTTCATTTGTTTAATCTGTGCGAAGTTTGCTTGTAAGGTTATTGTCAAGGTCAAAGATATCTTAATGTTAATAAATAATTTAATAAACAAACAGTCAACGGATATTGAAAGCCGAATATTAAGTTTGGTGGCCTTTTGAGAGTTAGTTGGTTCCGTGTTCCCGAATCGGAGTTGTTCAACTGTGAAAGTTTCCGAGCTGATGACAGGTTGGAAACGATAATAGTAGTGAACATACATAAATACGTGCTTTTCAACTTTGGGGGGTTGGCAGAAACTATAGAACAACACGTGCTACGATCCCTACACTCTCCTTTTGCTTCTTCTACGTCCTTACATCTGATCATACACTCTGATCTTGTTACCAACTAACATTTGCCCGTAACTTCGCCCGCGTGAATGTGTGATGTTATATAACAGGAACGGACTACCCAGATAAAAAATATTTACCAGGTGCCAAATATTATCAAAATCCGTTCAGCCGTTTAAGCGTGAAAGGAATACAGACAGATAGAATTACTTTTGCATCTATAATATGTATATGTATTAGTGAATTAACATGGATGGATAGTATGGATAAGCCTATTCCTTCTAGGTCGTTCACCCTCCCAAATAGTATCAAGTGAGTATCCGTACGCAAAATACGCCCATTGACATGGAGTTACGGACACCACACCATCCCGTATTACCTAGTATCAAGTGCGGGTAAGTTTGAATAAAATCATTACCTATATCACAATTATTTACTACCCCAGAGACCTTGTTACGCAAGGGTTAAGTTTCTGATGTGATTAAGCTGTTCTAGTATGAATTTGTAATAGTGTGAATATGTTATCGTCTAATATAAACACTTTATAGCCCTTGGGCCCCAGTTTAAGTATCCAGTCGAAGCCTGCGCCAACCCTACTAGACTAAGCTGCTGTATACAAATTAGTAGAAAGTTGTACAACGCTAGCCTCCAGCGTGTAGTTATTCTTACTGTAGGTATTTTGCATACATAAGAGTTGTTTAATTCAGCAGACATATTAACAATTGTAGGTCGTGGGTTCGAACCCCAGCAAGCGCTTTACTTTGTGTAAATAATTTCATCAACTCTGATAAATGAAGCAAAATATCGTGAGGAGGCACGTCCTAGAACCAACAATTCCAAGTTACAATCAAAATGTAACTGAAAGTAGGATCGTTGTAATTAGACTAAAATATCGGGACACAAAGCAAATAAAATTTACTCTACTTATGTACAAACGCCAGCCCATCAAGCTACCCGAAACTGTCAAATTTTCCCAATCAACCTTGAACCTTAATGCTTTAGCGATAAAATTGAAAATCTGTTAAATAAATTTGACAGATTGTAGTAGCTTGATGTGCTGGCTTCTGTACGAAAGGAGAAACAGACCCTTGGCCATTGACATCAAACCATGAACTCTGTTCTCGGTTAACTTTTAAAACGTGCGTAGCCTAACAAAGGGCTTACAGTACGTACTTTATTTTCCTTTTACTTCAGACTCTGGCGAGTATTAAATACAAAACGACGTATTCCGAAGTACCAATGTCACGTACTAAAACAAGGGTAAACATTACTTAATATTATTATGCTGACAGTTGACGTAGCTGTTCCTGCAAGAATGATGTATGACATGACAGGAATGGATTACCGCGGTGTTGTCAGTGGTGTTGCAGTTTGTCTTATTGGATTTACCCAAGACTCGTGTGGCTCTATTGTTTGTTGGTGTTATAAAGTTGAAAATCACATTGAAACCCCAGTTACATGTACAGTACTGTAGAGGTTTAGGCGGGACGGTTTTGCCAACCGACCTCCACTTCATCTTCGAAGTGGAGGTCGGTGGTCGATCTTTTGATAAACACTTATACATATTGAAAATAGGAAAAAAGGGTACACAGTCAGCTCTGATGGCTGACAGGGTCCGTCTGTATGTAAAAGTAATTCATCATCTGTCCAGTCTTTTGTTTGGGTCGGTTTCTTGTCTAACAGGATGCAGCTGAATACCTGTATTTTACGTGGAGCGACTGCCTATCTGACATGGAGGTCAGATAGGCAGTCGCTCCACGCAGTTACTGGGTAATACGATACCCCTTGGAAAACTGTTGTCAGGCTTTCGGGCTTCTGACGACCCGTAACGACTGTCAAAGATCCACGAATGACAGCCGGGACCAACGGCTTAACGTGCTTTCCGAGGCACGAAAGGGTCTCGGTATGTAATGGATGGTCACCCATCCACGAACCAATCGCGGCAAGCGTACCTTAACCTGATCAATCGACCCGTGCGGCTGTTATTACTTAGCCACGGGCCCCTCCTCCTACGTGTGTGTAAAAGTAAGTGATTCCCTAGAATCTATTACTTTACACACACAAAAAAAAAAAAACTATTCTATTCTATTCATACTACTTATTATTATACAAATCATGCTTTGGATTATTATTCCTAAATAAATATTCAATTCCAAAGTATAATTTACAACTCGCTTTTTATTGGCAAGAGCGCTGAGCTCTTTTGTAGTACATGTGTACGCAAAAATGGCATTAAACGCATCTCAATGTCTATGTCATCGCGCCGTCGCGTCGTCGTCACACTTACATCAAGTACATAGCATGTGTTTCTGTCTGACAGGTCGCATTGATGCATGCCTCAAACTCAAGTTGAATAGTCACAATTACAATGTCAACAAAGTAAGACAGCATGCGTCTATCACATAAAATAAATATGTCATTACTCACCAGGCTAACAAGTTTACAAACGCTACGTTCTTCGTGTTTCTTTTACTTTTCACAACACGACGCAACATATTCGTAACTGTCAAGCTTACAGAAGAAGATTAATGCGTGTCTCAGGTGCGACAAGTATGAAGTTGTTAAGAGCGTCATATGATTCACAATCTCACAGGAATATTCCACGTTATTTTATTGAATATTTTAACTGCTTAAACGTGATACCGGTAGAAATTGTGCGTATTATGTTCTTGTTACTTTGGCGTACATTTGAAGAAACCCTAACTTGAAAAGAAACGACCTAAAACGGAATATACGGCGAAGCTCATTTTATTTATACACCCACACACTCATGAACCCATACAATCACCCATACTACACATCTACCAACATTCGTCTCGTTTACTTAACCTAGATAAATAATTAATAATAACCTTAATCAAAATAAAAAAAAACAATAAAATGTCGTATGATACCTTACTACTTTCTGTCAGCGCGCTTAGCACATAATTTATCAAAATGAAAATGTAAATGGCCCACCCCTTTACATTTTCATTTTTATAAATCCTGGTGTCCTGAAACACAGGCCACGAGCCTAGCTTAGGCACCAGTCTCTCACAATATATACTTACCTGAACAACACTGGCCTGCAAAACTAAGTATCACACTTTTTAAATTGGAATAACTTTTTAAGTACACAAGATATACTTTCGAAATATAAAGGACTGGAAAAAGAGTTTAATTTTGTATATAAAAACTCCATATGGGAACCTTCTTTTAAGAAATTGCTGAAAAAAGCTTTAAAAACAAAAGTAACCCTTTTCGAATTACAATTTTACCATTCATTTTTTTTTGTTTCTGTTTTTGTTTTCAAATTTTTTCTTGATCGATGACAAAAGATAAGTTAAGTAAGAAAAGTAAACAATAGCACATACATTTTATTTATCATGGCTCTTTCACCTGAAGAATGTGCTAGGATCACGACTTTTATGGAACTAGGCATCAGTATGCGTCGTACTGCAAGAATGGTGGGTGTGATGTTATGAACGGTCCAGAAGGTGAAGCGAAGGTACGAAGAAACTGGAAACCATCTGAGGAGACCTTGTAATGGCAGACCCAGGTGTACTAGTGCCCGAGAAGACCGTTATATTGTTTCCACTGTGTTGAGAAATAGCCACCTTAATGCAGCTGTAGTCCAGCAACAGCTTCTTCAGACCTGAAGGGACTACATTAGTGACATTACAGTGAGAAGAAGACTTGCTGAACCAAATCTGAAACCCCGAAGACCAGCGAGTGGCCCCAAACTCGAGAGAGAGCATCGAGTAGCGAGACTGCGATACGCCCGTGAACACATATGGTGGGATGAAGTAGAGTGGTCAAGAATTTTGTTCACAAATGAGTCTCGATTCTCCTTTACACTTCTGATGGAAGGCGAAGTGTCTATAGGCGTCTGGTGAGCGATACCTTCAAGACTGCTTCTCAGAAATAATCCAGTACGGTGGACGCAGTTTACATGTATGGGCTGGTATATCTTCAGAAGGTCGCACAGAGTTAGTGGCCATAGAAATTGGCACTCTGACTGGGGAAAGATATGCATGTTTCCCCAGTCAGAGTGCATACTCGTTAAGAATCTCTTGAGCATCCAAGAGATTCTTAACGAGTATCAAGTTTCTAAGTTGTGATCAGGGAAATTAATTCTGTATCAAATCGACTACCAACTTAAATTGTCCGTATATTCAAAATATTACTGCCATTCTTTGACAGTTGTATGAAATGGCTATAACCCCGCACATTGACGCTCTGTGGCAATTTGGTGAACAATTAATTTTCCTGACTGTAGATACGTAATCATCTGCCAAATTATGACATTTTCCTTCCACTGTCCGTTCACTGTCACCGCAATTGAAGCCCGTATTCAATGTTTACATGATGATAGTTATAATAAGGTTTTATGCTTCCTTAATAATAAACTTACTTAATATTAAACTTCCTTATAAATAAACTTACTATATTACGCTAAAAAAGTGTACAGCGGGCTAAACAAAAAATGGCCCCAGCCCACATCTAAACACACTTAATATACCTACAGTCCTACATATATACTCGTAACAGTACAATGCAGTGTAACTGCGTTCAAGAGCTGTCAGTGTCACACAAATATGATGACACCGGTAGCTCTTGAACGCGTTTAGATGTGCTGATCGTGTTCAGTGACGTCGGAAGAAATTCACGTCACACACCAATTCGGAATTTGCGTGGGATGTGGTCCCAAGCTGTAACCGAGTTATCCCTTTCTTTCCTCACGTGTAATTGCATCATCATGTTTGTCTCGAGTTGCCAAACTTTTGAGACTTCAAAAGTTGTTCCACTGTTGTGTGTGTGTGTTGGTTGTTTGTTATGTGTTTGTGATGTCATTAATGACATCTTCGTTTAACTTCGAATATAAATTCTTTAACTGTTTTGAACCGACTGTTACAGATACGTTTTACTAAAGATTATTTTTTATTCACGCTATGATTTTCATGAAACCTAGAAACTGTGTTGTTTTCCCCGATCAAATTAATCTACTGTAAAGGTTTAGTATGCAGACGAGGCACAAAATATTATCGTTACAAGAAGAGATTTCTTCACATTGCTTTCTTATCTTTGCCGAAAAGTTAGAAAGAAAAACATCACGACGGTCATTACATGTTATCTTAACAATTTCTCGGTCAGCCTGGGTTTGAATAGCAACGTCCCAACTTTTTGCGAAAGATGTGACCGTTCACCTAATGACCTTGGAGATTACGTAGAACGATATTTAATAAACACACACTGAAATACTATTTCATCACACCCACTTATATTTATTCCGAGAGCTAAGCATTAGTTTTCCATTACGTGGCACAGAGGGAGCTTGTTCCGTTCCCGCCTCAGTGAACATTTGTTGGACAATGAGTTCCCCTACAATTGTATACGTAATTTGTCAGTGTCTGACCTTCCAACAATATTTCTGAAGTGCCTGTTCACATCTGCTTAAGTTACGTTACTCTTTTTTTTGGGAAAATTCCGGAATAATAAATGATAAATTATTTTATTTTTTTGTAAGTAGGTTTGTACAAACACTTTTACACGTCAATCATATTTTAAAAACTATATGAGATCGGCGTTTCCTACCTGACTAGTCTGAGAATAAAGGCCGAAACAAACTCAGACGTCACAGTCTCTTTTAAAGCCCAAACATAATCTTGGTCAGATTATGAAGACCATGTAAATTGATGTCTGAGATGGTCTTTTGAGGAAAGAACCACACAGATTGAGAGGGCCTGTCCAATCAGTGCACGTATTTGTCAGAAATCATGCAGCTCAACTCAAAACTAAAGGAGCTCAACGATCCGACGAACAATACCAAAGAAAGGACATTTGGGTAGGCCACATAAATTACTAAAACTGCCAGACCATGACAAAAACTAACAGAACAGAGACAAAAATAAAAATAAATAAAATGACCCCCATAGTCTTCACGTTCAAAATTATTACAATAATAGAATACTTTACAAAGTAAGCAAATGTCATTGTACAAGTATATATAAAATTCATTAATGTCAATGTATATATAAATAAAAACAAAAGAAAAAAACATTCAATATGTAAAACCGGAATAGAATAGAATAAACACTATGTTTTACGGAATAAATAAAGATGATTGCTGATCATGTTTGAACTCGAGTATGTTATTTGGGTGTTGTTTAATATTAGATGTGATTGGACTGGTATAAACCTGGTGACGTGGGATTTGGTGAGCACACTGGTAGCAACCAGTGTGCTCCTCTAGTAGTGACAAACGCACGTCGTACCTTAGTTTAATAAATTTGCCTGTTTTTGATTTTTAGCTTCTTTAGGTAATCAAGAGTATATGCTTACTCTAGGATGCATATCCGGTAGGCTCTTAAATCCTATCCTTCATAACGGGCACGTCTTCCCTGCAAAAACCGCGCCCCCCGGTCTACTTCTTGATATACAATGGTCGCTGTAGCACCATGAACATGAGGCTACAGGAGCTAGTGTGAATCTTGGGGTTCATTCGATTAATCGAGTCTGGTCAAACCACGCTGGGAATGGTGCAATTCATATTCATATTCATATTCTTTAGGTAATCAAGAGTACAGCGCAGGCTAGTAGAGTAATCCCTGTGGCATTAAGTCCGCCTCTATACACTTGTGTGCTTAAATAAATCAATCTGTGTTGGTCTGCGGTCTTGTTTTACAAAAATAGTATGATAGCATTTCATTTGCATGAACAAAATCTCTCATATCGTAACCTTCCAGCGCTGAACACAGTCTGTTACAATTAATAGTCGTGCATAAAATCCTTCTCCCTCGGTTATAATTTGCATTTTAAACGATTGTTTTATCCGCAGCACAAACAAAAACTTTTTTGTATTCACTTACACTTTACAGTTTATTTACAGTCCGACCTTACTAACCAAAAGACACAGATTCCTCAGACCTCGTTTACTTATCGCTAAAAGCAGCCGTAAATAAAATTAATGATATAACAATCCCAGAACTGTTTCAGAATATAAATCTTAAATATGAACGTTGAAAGTACTTACAAATGACTTTTGAATAGGTACTTTAGGAATCAATAACGACTTTAGAAGTTTGGAAATTACATTTGTGTTACTACACAGATGCGGTAAATTATATCATCATTGTTTCAGCTGAAAGACGTCCACGGACATAGGCCTCCCTCAAGCACTTCCACTTCGACCGGTTTTGTGCTTCATAAATATAGAAAGAAAGAAGAAAGAAAAGAATACATTTATTTGCGGCAAACATGACGCATAAAATAGAACATAATATACATATATATAACATAAAATACATATAACATATCTCCAACGGGTTCCAAAGGCTTTCAAAAGATCATCGGTCCACCTTGTGGGAGGCCTTCCAACGCTACGTCTTCCGGTACGCGGTCGCCACTCCAGAACCTTTCGGCCCCGTGGTTAAGGCTCTTAATACTCCGTCTCAAAAAACAGCCTGTATTCATATAAGTTGTGTATTTATTATGCTTGCAACTTTAGGCTGGTGAAAAATTTACCTCGTAATTTTACAGTTGCTGAACTTTAAGTAAATTTATAGAAGATAGTGTTCTTGAAGAAATTTTGTCAAAGAATTGGTACATTAAACGCAGATAAGTATATCTGCGTTTAATGTACCAATTCTTTGGATTCTTTTCTTTGGTCATAATGTAACTGACACAGTTTTTTTGCTTTTATCAGTAGATAAAAGCAAAAAAACTGTGTCAGTTACATTTAGACCCTCAAAAGAGTAAATGGAATTTACGGGCAGCAGTACTTAACTCTCGAAAGAACATATGTACTAACGCGCAAGACAACTGTTAAAACAAAAAAAGTATATTTGAACTTCTCAGTTAGACTAGAGCAGAGATAGACCTCTGCAATCAGGCTGGTAATGACGTATTCATTACCAGCCTGTTTGTAGGGGTGTGTCCAGCCTGTTTGCAGGGGTGCAGGGGTGTTGCTCTTTATTTGATAATAAAATATTCGACTATTCTAACCAAAAATCCGAAATTTTTTAACTGACTCTATTCCATTAAGCGCTGATTTTTCAATCGACAGATAACTTATATTCGTGGAATAAAATTGACGTCTGACAGTTTCTATATGGACGAACGTCGAAAATTCAAAATTATTCCTCGGATAAAGTTAAAAACTGATTTTTCAATAGTCAGTCATAATTTTTATCTGAAGAATAATTATGACAGTTTGATATATTTTCTTCAACGGGCTCTTGCGTCTTTAAGAAGTTCGTCGGTCTACCTTGTGGGAGGCCTTCCAACTCTACGTACGCAACGCAACGCAACGCTACGGAACCGGTCGAAGTGGAGGTGCTTTGAGGGAGGCCTATGTCCAGCAGTGGACATCTTTCGGATGAATTGATGATGATGATTATGACATATTTTCTATTGGTACAAAAGCTGTCAAACCGCAATTATTCCTCCCGCCATATTTATTCGTCAGGTAAAAATTATCTGACTATTGAAAAAAACAAGCCATAAAATCACAGAAACGACTTCAATCGGCGGTTGGGTTGCGGAAAAAAATTAATTTGCGTCATTAATTCCAAGTGCTACACATTCAGATTCTGCAAGGTCAACTGGCTTGATTTTCAGAAGCATAACTTTGTTAGGTCAGCCCATTAGGGAAGTTCCGTTAATTATGTAAGGTGAAAATTCTAAGTGAGGTTTTTGTTGGTGATATTGATATCGCACTGCTCGTCCTTCAAATTGGCCTTCCAAGGACAGCTTTTTTGACGAAATGTTGTGTCATCATTGCGCCAAGTCATTATGGTAGGTTCTGTACCTTATCATCTGCCTAGCCTTTTCCCAACTATGTTGGAGTCGGCTTCCAGTCTAACCGGATACAGCTGAATATTAGTATTTTACATGGAGCGACTGCCTATCTGACCTCCATAACCAAGTTACTGGGTAATACGATACCCCGTGGTAAGAGTGGTTGTCGGACTTCTGGAGTGAATAGGGTGGTACTTTTGCAGCCTTGTAGGATTGTTACCCTATTGTTCATCAGGGACCAAGTCACGTAGGTGGATATTTTACCTTCTTACTTTGTCAGCGCGAACAATATCAGAATAATTCACATTTTGCTCAGCAAGTCAGCCAGGTGGTAGTGGGTTCACTGGCCATTTTCTATAAGTAAAGACTTACATAACCGTTCAAAATGCAATCTATCCTTTAAGTTTTTAGGGTATCAATAATAGTCTAACTCTATTTGAAGTACTGTTTGCTCAGATATTATAAATACATATTTAAGTTTTCCGAACCAATTTTCCTTTTGGCTAACCATCATCATCTGCCTAGCCTTTTCCCAACTATGTTGGGGTCGGCTTCCAGTCTAACCGGATTCAGCTGAATACCAGTATTTTACATGGAGCGACTGCCTATCTGACCTCCACAACCCAGTTACTGGGTAATACGATACCCCTTGGTAAGACGGGTTGTCAGACTTTTGGGCTTCTGACTACCCGTAACGACTGTCAAAGATTTACGAATGACAGCCGGGACCAACGGCTTAACGTACTTTCCGAGGCATGGAGGGGTCTCGGTATGTAAAGATGGTCACCCATCCATAGACCAACCGCGGCAAGCGTAGCTTAACCTGATCGATCGACCTGTGCGGCTGTTATTATTTAGCCACGGGCCCCTCCTTTTGGCTAACCACCTTTCAAATATATAATTCGCTGCTTGCGGTAACTCAACTTGTGGGTGCTGACAAGTATTTAACAGTATACATAGGTGCGTAGGTTGTACTACGATATGCCTGGTAAATCACAGTGTCAAGTTTCTTCAAGCGGATATCAAAATCCTCTTGAGACGTTCTGCAACAAATATCGTGTTTGTGGAGAGGTCAAAGTCTTCTTAATCTTGTGTCGGGGGATTTCAACTGATTTTCCAATTAATTAAACCTGATACTAATTGTCATTTTATAATAGACTCACATTGCGGTTTAATGGTTTCACTTACAAATCGTTTGTATGCATTTTGATTGATAAATTAAGCTACGATATTCTCAATCGACGCGGGCCCAGTGCGGGATGGTAGATGCCACCTGTCTTCGAATTTTTTGGGAGCAGTGGTAATGAAATAAATTACACAAAGCAAAGCGCCTGCCTGGGTTCGAACCTACGACCTACAACTCGTGAGGGCCACCGCTGCTCTCACATTCCGCAACTTTAATTTCCCCGACTTTATTTTCGTAGCAGTTGTTTGTTATCTATACTTAGCACATACCACGTGTCAGCACCAGCTGTGTCAAAAAAGCTCATAAGTCATAACTCGCTAAGAAGATTAATTAGTAAAGTTAGTCTGTAATTAACCTTTCTGGCGCAGTCGCGAGGCACACACTATTGTTGTCAAAGCATTATTTTCATTTTTTTATTTGTGTTTTGTTTTTCATGAACTGTATACAAATAAACTTTATTCTATTCTTTCTAATGCCCGGGTAACACGAAGCTATTTTTTTAAGCTCGAATATTACTGTCCTGCCTTGACTTATAACTTGTTATTTTTTTTATGAAAATCGTCTACTTTTACAACGTTTGTAAATGAGCACCATGTATCTATCACATAATTATAATAATAATAATAAATCCCTGGACATTTCACACAGCACCATTTGTCCCAAGCTAAGCAACCTAATGCTTGTGTTATGGTAACAAGATGGCTGATAAACTACTTATATACAATTTTTTTTTTTGTAAATACATACATATTATAGATAGAAAAACACCCAGACTCGGAACAAATACATGTAGGTCATACAAATATTTGTTCCGTGCGGGAATCGAACCCGCGACACGCAGCGCAGCAGTCAATCGCTTAACCACTTGCGCCAACCGTTCCGTCAAAATTAAATTAATTTATATGTCATTAATCCATTTTAATTCTTTTACATATATTGAGGTACAGTAATTGTATTTTAGGTGCAATGTCTTCACATATTATTATATAATTAATGTATGCAAAATATTGGAAAACTGGCGACTGGAAGGGACGACTAGAATCAATTCTATTTTATTGTAATTTTGACGTTTAAACTTGCCTTTTGTGTACCTATTTGAAATAAATGCTTTGACTTTGATAGCAAACAGTACTATCCTGGCTTGGTCCATACTAGAGCTGTTTACATGATGCTGGGGAATCTTGAGTCCGGGCCTGTAAGGTTGTTAACGGGGCTGGCTGTCCAGGGAAAGAGCACCGAGTTTATTGACCTTCGTGTTTTTCTGAAGAGAATTGTCTACGAATCGTACATTGACCGCTACCATTTATTTATTTATTTAGAAAAATACGTTAAGGAGATATTTCATTTCCGATATTTTCCTGTAATTAAGAGTGACAGTAATAGGTAATAACGACTAGCCACAAATTACAAGTGAACACATGGAGATTGGACTTGTAATGAAGGTTAATATTATGTTTTGTTTATGAGAAAATATATCCAAGTAGGTACCTAACCGCTTGTACTGATTGGTTATTCATTTTCTTTTTTATTGGTTATTTTTAATGCGTAGGTATGAGTTGCACTGACCATACCTACTGAAGTACTTAAAAGGTAAGTAGAGTCACAACTTTGTATTTTTTAAGTCTCACGGATTTTGTTTCGTATAATACGTACCTATAAAAGTATTTATATTATGGAAGTAATGTATCTATGATATAATTGCCTTGACAATTATGTAAAATATGAGACTTTTAAGTACCTAGTCACTTTCCAACAAAATGGTTTCACCGTAATTCGTTCTGAATTTTTCGTGGTCCATTCAAGACCATTTGCCAGTAATTTCACGTTTCAAAGAGCTAGATCAAAGCCTCAAAGGTCATTCAGAACAATCTTGTTTCCGGAGGATGATAAAAGATTATTTTTCCCTTCAATTTTTCTTAAGTTGGAGAGAAAAATAATCTGTATTTGGTCTTTGATTTGAATCTATCTGGATGTTAAAAGATATTTTGGAGAAATCTAACGGTGCGTTGTTAAGCTTCAAAAGGATAGACGAAGAATAATAGGACTATTCGACTACGGAGATAGGGAAAATATAAGATAGACCAGTTGCCTTCCTCCGACATCTTTCGAATTTTATGCAAAACAAAGTAAAGAAAAGCTTTTTTTAAGTATCAGAAGGCCAATTCTCGTAATTTAAAACGTTTAAAATCTAGTTGCAGTCTCATCTCAGCGACAAACAAATGTCAAAAACTTGTCAAAATGTAGGGAAATTAGAAGTATTTTTTGACAGATTGAGACTGAGATCAGACTGTGAACGGTCTTAAAATTACGAGAATTGCCCCTCTGATTGACGTCAACTATCGTCGTATACCAATATAAACGTCAGTTTCAGGTGTCAACACTTGGTATTCAAAATAACTAGGCATCAAGGAATTTGTAGGTAAACTAGGCATTGACTAAAGGCCTTAGTTATTGTAAAGATCGAATAGTTTACGAAAGTGTGCTAGCCTCCAATATAAACGGAGGCTATGTCATCAATCATCTGGATAGATGATGTGCACTATTGATGTACCAAGTGTCTTTATTCAGACGCATTAGACGAGCTTAATTTGGATACTGTTTGTAGTTATCATGATGAAGATGTATAATTAGTATAAAAACTTATATACTCTGGAAGGAAGTACTAACATAAAATATTTATTGTAAGAGTAGGTATATATAGCATATTATAAATAGTAGGGATCATCATCATCATCATCGGCCTAGCCTTTTCCCAACTATGTTAGGGTCGGCTTCCAGTCTAACCGGATGCAGCTGAATACCAGTATTTTACATGGAGCGACTGCCTATCTGACCTCCACAACCGAGGAAAACAACCGACAAATAGTAGGGATATATAGCATATTATAAATATAATTCATAGGGGGCCACCCCTATAAATAAAATGAGGTGCTATCGCCTTTAACCGAAAGGAAAGGTAATGTTGTAATTTTCCTGTGTACCTGAAACGAAGGCGCTACGTAGGCGTTCAGTGGAATCCTATAATTAGCGAATAGATACCTACCTGTTGTTAATCAAGATGATTGACAACTGTGTGCCCGAAACGCTAATTATACCTACAGATATTCACTAATTGGTTTGTCCACTCATCAAGCGTCAGCTAATGAGCCACAGTCATGAGCCCACATTTACACTTCGTCCATCAATGCCTGGTTGCGGCCAAGGCTTGTATAGTACTTTTCTCAAATAATGCACGGAATTTCAAATTAAGTAAATTAATTATAAATACCAGTATCAATGACATACAACAATAACTTTTCCCGCGCATGATGTTCATTTCTTTCTTTTTTACTTTACCCCGATGACCTTAAAGACAACACAGATGTGGAAAGGGCACGTAGGGCGTTGGCTGTCCGGTGTAATATGTTGGCCCGCAGGTTCGCACGTAGCAGTAATGAAGTGAAAGTTACACTTTTTAAATCTTACTGCCAAACACTTTACACGTGCAGCTTGTGGGTTAACTACACACTGGGAGCATTCAGCGCCTTGCGTGTTCAATACAACAACGCGTTTAGGGTGTTGCTGGGGCTACCACGATTCTGCAGTGCATCGACGATGTTCGCGGAGGCGCACACTGATGGCTTTCATGCCCTAATAAGGAAGCAATGTGCGTCGCTGCTGCGTCGTGTTAGGTCCAGCAGCAACAGTTTATTAAGCGTGTTTGCGGACAGGTGGGACTCTCCACTGCTGCGCCACTGGATGCGCTTGCACACTGCCTAGTGAGCAGTGGACATTACCTCCTCGTCAAATTTAATGTGTTGCTTCTTCTGTGTTGTCACTGCTATCTTTATTGTCTGTTATGTGTTGTGTATTTTTTGAGATTTTGTTAGTATGTGTATTTTATTGTATGTTTCATTCTATGTTTTGTAAGTGTACCTATGGACAGATAGTCTGAAATAAACGTTTATTATTATTATTATTATTATTATTTAAACAGCTCTATTTGCAAGCCAGTTCGAAATATTAATAAATAATAAAATCTTTGATAAGTTACCTCCTTGGTTGCCATGTTTAGAAGTTAAAAGTACGTTCAATGTTTTTAATTACACTATACATATATTATGACTTTTCATAGTAATTTATTCGGCTGCTAAACACGATAGATATGGATTAACATACTAACATTGCATTGCAGCCGCTGCTCGTTCGATACAGCATTTTCGCGATTTCTCTCGGAGAAGGTTATCAAAGTAATGCTCAAATTTCCAAGCTGTGAAAAGAAAAGAGAAAAAGTTAAATGGCCATCTAAAATCAGTTCGATATATAAAAATACAGATAATAATATACCAAACAGCTGTTTTTTTTCGATATTTCGGGGTTGGTCTCTTACTAAAAGTTGTTCATATTTATAATTGGATTCTCCTGAAAGATTGCCAATAAAATATCAAAGTCAGTTTGTACATATGTATGTACAGAGACAGTCAGTCATGTCTCATCTTTTATAGGGAAGGAAAACTCGATAAGATACATGAAAACACAGCACGTCAATGAAACATGTGTATTCAGAGCTTTTAAGACTAGATAATCATGGCCTTGTGCTTAATAGGTATTGGGTACAAGACGATAGTTACCTAGTCTTAAAAGTGATAGTACAGTTTGTTTACAAGCATCGTAAGTACGCACTTAAGATGCTCATTGAACCATATTGGAATATCGCTGAAACAACTTTATTGGGAACTATTCAACTGGTTAGTAATGTGACCTACAACGGCGACGGCGCTTTCCTTTATCACATCAATCATCTTAACGTTACTATTCCTAAACATAGAACCTCTTTGGAAAGGGTTTTCTTAAGCAGGTACTTACTTTTTGTAGGTCAGTAGTTCTGTCGATCAGGTTGTATATAGTTTTATTTTTGGTGACGACGTAAATGCATATCATCATGATTCTAAAAATAACTATCCTGAATTTTAGTATTTTCTATGCTATAATGTGGTTGATGTGCTTACGATCGATTTAATCGCTTCCGGAAAAGGTCAGGTTAATTTAACTGGACGATAATTTCATACGTTTTAAACAAATCCTGTTCTATTTTATATTATTCTGATGTATTGTATCTATCCTGTGAAACATGCCTACAATGACAATAAATAATATAAAGGCCCTGTTGTTTAATCGAAATAAATTAATGAATGACCGATGTACAAAGTTAAATCGAAATAGGTAACTTAATATCTTTCTTGTTCACAGATCGACTCGTGTTATGGAAAAAACGAAGATCGGTCTGCTCAACGGTCACGTGCATGGCGAGACACGGCAAGCGAAATCTAGGAAAGCTATCATAAGAATGCTAGGTAAGTTTATCCAAGTGGATCTAGAAAATGACTGTAGAATCGTTTTCTTTGCGATTTGATTTTATGCGAAACAAGATCTTTTTGCTAATCTCATCTTTGAAGTAAACATTATTATGCTATAGAATATGATTAAAAGTAGGGACAGAGGTAGGTACTTCTACTATTTTAATTTATTTAAATGAAAAAACTGTTCGCCACTGTCTTGTGTTCGGGCAAGCACAGCCATTATGTTGAAATATTCTACAGTTAGGTACCTACAGTAGGTAAGTAGTCCACAGCAAGGAGTTTTTACGTTGTGCGCAAGTTTTATACTATCTTCTACTAAGTAATAAAATAGAAGCCGCCATAGTTTTAAGTCCATGTGTGCGTCTGTGAGGCCTTGAACCTTCTTATATTACAGGTAGGTAATGTCGTTCTGGGCTCTTATATTTAAGTAGTATAAACTAGATTAGATAGGTGTTGTGTCCACTCTGTTAGGTCCAAAGATATGAGGGTACCTAAAATGAAAAAGTATTCACGAGGTATTTTTAGACATATTTATTTGTTCCCTTTCTGTGCACATTTATTATGGACCTTATTAGTTCAGCTGAAATTCATATTCTGCCCCCACGTCAAACTGATTCAGTTATGGTGAACTAGACTGTTGATGGACGTAGGCTTGGTAATATATGATTAAATTATGATTATATTATTATACAAAATCGACGTCTTGTTTATAGAATAAAATGAAAATATATAGAAAGTTAAAAAAGTTAAATTATTCATTAGTACATTATACATTAACTAGCAAATAGTTAATTTATATTTATATGTACCTAATGATTAATTTACCTAATTTACCAAGGTAACCTACGTACAGATCTCCAACAAGAAATTGACGCTTCGGAAATCATCGTCTATCGTGGGAAATACGAACGCGCGATGATGAGATCTAATATAGAGTTGTAACAACTCTCAAATTGATCGATCAGCTGACAACTCTCAAATTGGTTGTCAAATAGACATGTACTTCTATAAATACTTTTGACTCTATTGAGACCTGGTCTGTTTTGTTTTGTTTTGGCATTGATGCCAATTTCATTGGCGGTACATCCAAGTGCTGAGAAGTCTTCATGAAAACGCGACAACGACAGTCCAACCTCAAGACCAGCGAACTAAACATATCCATGTAAAGGGTGAGAGAAGAGGACGTAATTTCCCCGAAATTTTTCCCTAATATTATTGGAGGATGTATTTAAGAGGCTGAACTGGAAAGGACGCGTCATTAATTTGATTCATACGCATTGGTCTAAGGATGAACTTGGACAAAACCTAGGTTATGTTCAACGATTGCTGTCCATGTTAATGCTTTCAAGGTTGTCCGAGAATACTTTTACCTACGGAAAACTCTGCAGTTTAGTTAGAAACTTTGAGAGGTTAACTAAAGAATTTAGCTGGGCTGGGCAGCGTTTACGAAGCTTCATCAAGTCTTCTCGTTGAGTATATCACAGAGCATAAAGACTAAGATCTTCAATCAGTGCATCCTGCCTTTTATGGCTTACGGAGCATGTTTGTGCGCAAACAGCAAATTTACACATCGAAAATAAAAGTCGATCCCACCAATTAGTTTTGTGCAATGTTACTTAGTTTGATGTACGACGGCTATTACACCCTGTATATATTATTATTTTATAATAGTTTAGGCACCTACCCTTACTGCTTCCTTTCAAAAATCCACCTGCATCACATCTGTAGTGATACCACAAACCTATCTCAAATAAAATTATAAAAAAAGTTTTGCTGAATATATTGAAAACACCATAAAAATTTGGGAACTGTCTAAAATAGGTACGTTTACCTCCCTAAATTTTTGACAATGTTTTGACATTGACGTGAGATTACGATTTTGAACCATTTCAAAGATGATTTTATATATGAAAATTACAAAATTTGGAAAAATTAGAAATACGGGTGCCTTATTTTTACATTTATATTTAATTTTACATTATTATATAATTTCTTCAGAAGATAAAACGTCAATCGGGCCTTTTGAGCGTAAGTGAAGTGACACGGGTTCCCCGTCTGATAGCCGAAGCGGTACTGACAAGTACTGAATCGGGGTCCTGTCGGGGGCCGGGCGGCAGAGCGGTTCAAGGTGTGTGTGGTTATTTAAATCTTGATATTTCCAATCTCATCTTTTTACGTTAAATGTAAAGGTAAAAAAAAAACTAACAGATGATACCCTGCTTTATGCATAGTTCGATTAGCCTGCAAAGTTTCATGACCTAATTTGAAAATTTTCATTGATTATTCTTCTTTTATTGTTTTATGCAATTGTATGCAATCATGTTTTCGCAACAGACGTCACCTCTTAGTAGTCCTCATCTTTATTGTATTGTTGCGCGCCACAATTAATGCCTGGTATATGGTGAAATTAGTTACCACTAGCGCCATCTAGTATCGAGTAGCAAAACTAATAGAGTCAAGATCCTTCTAGACATTTCGTTTCATTCATAACTTTCTAGAACTATCGACATCTGGTCAGTCGGGGCCGTATGTACTAGATTATTCTAGATGTTTCTACAATAGAAGGTTCTAGAGATATAGGGGATAAGACAAAACCGCGCGACAAAAAGACAAAAGCTCGTAACAGTATATTAATTACAAAGTGAATACTGCAGTATTGTTGAAACTACAGCCATTAATGCTAAGACCATTTTCGCAATTTGAGGTAGTACAAGTCCTTAAGTGGTCATAGTGAATTAGGGCACTGGTGTCTAAAGCTAAGCACATTACAGCCGCATTGGGTCGTAGCGTATCGCAATTCGTAATGCCTCTTCTTATAGAGAAGCGAGCATGTACCACCAAGTATGATCATCATGCACCACGTCCATTACTGTGTAGCGGTATCTACAACGCCACGTGCGAACAACGCGTCATACTGACGTCACGCAAATCCTGCATCTCGTAAGCAGAGTTTACCGCGCAATTAGCATGTATACAAACTTCCCGACGTCAGTCGTTGGGCAGTTGCCCGCTCAGTCGTTTGGCAGGGTTTGACGCATTTGGTGCACATCTCAACTTGTACACCATGCTCAAATGGTGAACTTAGCAACTGGTGCACTTCTTATATGGTACACTTCGCAACTGGTGCACTTCTCAATTGGTGCACTTCGCAAAAGGAGCACTTTTTAAGATGAGTGGAGATTTGGGTAAATTGTCTAAAAATGAAAAAATCTTTGGTTTTGCGTAGGTAATTTTCTTAAAAATACAATCAACAAATACCTTTCAAGTAGGTACACACTTACTTAAACTTAAACAATTTTCAATAATAATATAAAAAGTCACACGAAAGTAATAAAAAAAATATGTAAGAAAGATTTTACCTACTGCAAAATAATTATAACAAAACAAAAATAATTTTAATTGAACTCTACATAATCACTATAACATTTTTATTTTTTCAAAAATAAAAAAAGTCACTCGAAAATAATAAAAATATAATTATGTAAAAAAAAATAGATTTACAGCATAAAGTTATCATAATAAAGACATGAATAATATAATATTATATCAATAACCTTTATAATATTATAATTTAAACTGTACTTCTTTTAGTTATAGTTATTATTATTAATTAAATAAAAGCGTTAAATTAAATTACATTTTTTAAATTAAATTACTTAATCACTTATTAGTGATTATGTAATTTAATAATTGGAGAAACGTGATCTTTTCTTTTTTACCTACTGCAAAAAAATTATAATAATAACGAAGTTGATTATGCTATATAAAACAAACATACAATTTTCAAGTACCTACTTGTTTATTGCGGAGTGGTAATCGAATATACATGCGATATAAAACTAAATGTGATTGAAAATGTTTTTTATTCCAACTACCCTAGTTGGAATAAAAAACTTAAAACTGTCAAGACTACGGCAGCTAGAAATTTAGTTAAACGATGGTTTTATTAAGTGAACTGGAAAGGTATTTGTTGATTGTATTTTTAAGAAAATTACCTACGCAAAACCAAAGATTCTTTCATTTTTAGACAATTTTTCCAAATCTCCACTCATCTTAAAAAGTGCTCCTTTTGCGAAGTGCACCATTTGAGAAGTGCACCAGTAGCTAAGTTCACCATTTGAGCATGGTGTACAAATTGAGATTTGCACCAAATGCGTCGAACCCGTTTGGCAGTTGCCCGCCAGATATAACACGCGTTTGGTCGGAGGATCCTCCCTTTTCTATAGAGGATGAGTGGACTTTACACCCTGTTCCTCATACCTCTATAACTGCGTGCGTAGGTATCAGCACCATTAATTAAATTCTGTTGTTATCTGGTTTCGAAACACGTGCCCTAACTTTTGTGCTAAACATAAAGAAAATTATGGGACTGTGAACGAGGAAAGGTCATCTGAATTAAAATTGGTACGTTTTAGGAGTTTAATGACTATTTACGTAATTTTCTGTCGCAATTGTGAAACTTTATTAAAACATCTTTATTTATGTTTGCAAATGTTTGCGATTTTATATGGCTTTCTATGCCGTTCCCTTATTCGTCGTCCGTAGCTGAGTCTTTCGTAATACATCCGTAGGTACTTAGATCTTCTTAATATATATAATTCTTCTGTACGAGTGTTTGTCACCTAACTCCTCTTAAACGGCTGTACCGATTTGAATGAAATTTTATGTATATATTTCAACGGGTTCCTGGATGGTTTGAAAACAATTGGATTCGGTAGGTGGCGCTGCTTTTCAGGGACAAGGACAAGACGACGTCTGCCCGGTTCGCTAGTATATTATAAATGTGAAAATAACTTTGTCTACTTTTACTTATCGGAATTGTGGTTCCACACGGACAGACTATGTACCTGGGTTAGGACATAGGATACCACAATAGTGGCTATGACAAAGCAAAAGTTTAATATATTTGTCGTCATCGTTTTTAGATGATTTAACAGTAAGCGAAATAACTTTTTTTTGTTATCTGCAAAATGAATGGACCAGTTAATACTTTGAAACGATAGGGATCAGTTGGAAAACATTAACAAAGATGGACCCAATTAATAGTCCCTTTGTTGTAAAACCTTTGAAATAAAAAATCGAAAGCTTTTAGTTTAGTTTTAGGTTGATTAGGGTATCGTCCTCTTTATTGGTAACCGTTAATTGCTTCCTTTGTTTTAATAAAACAGGAGATTAAATATTGTAATGGCTCAGAGCCCAGGGGTTACCTGATACTCGAGCACGAGGTTCGAACTTGGCAACTACCTATCAATATGACTTTTCCAATAATGATAACATCACGCGTGTATTCCCCGAAGGTTTGGGCAGAGGTGAACCTACATACAGTACGACCAAATTTCGTCAGTTAACTCAAACTCAAACTCAAAGTATTTATTTCAATTAAACCAATTACAGGCACTTTTGAATTGTCAAGGGGTCGGTCAGTCAGAGAAATGAAGCTAGTGGCCCATTCCAAAGCGTAGTAGGTACCTATGGAGAAGAACGGGCAAGAAACTCCATTGACACTCTTTTAAATCAAAATATGGTTACAAAGTATTAGTTACATCATTCATGTTAAAAATTATGCATGTGAGAACGATGCAGAACGTTAAAAGCGTCCGTAATGAAAAGCCTAAAACAATCCAAACATTAAATTAAATTAAAATAAGCCATGGCAGCAAAGAGATGACCAGTCCCC
The DNA here is from genome assembly GCA_911387795.2 of Apamea monoglypha. NCBI lineage: Eukaryota > Metazoa > Arthropoda > Insecta > Lepidoptera > Noctuidae > Apamea > Apamea monoglypha. The sequence continues at coordinate 12,033,176 of OU426919.1, read as the reverse complement.
ACTGACGGCGCCCGTTCACGAACATGACGCACGGATTAGCACCATTCAGCTCAACCATTTTGAAGGGAGCTAAATGATCCAACACATGTGCCACCATCAGCGAGACATTTGAGTGAGCATGACATACTCTCAGCCGCCAGGGCACATTCAAGTCAATGAAAGACGTACCCAGTAAATGGTAGCTTTATAGTATGTACCTACACAGTACTCACACATGTGCTATACAATAAAATTATACAATACTAGGAGATTGAATTTATATAATGCAAAAATAGTATTTTACAATCTTCAGCGGCTCCAACAGTACTTTCAAATGCTAATCAATTTATTTATGCGTCCTGTGGAGCAGGACCAGCGTTTAGCCAAGCATTTTTATCAGCGATGTAATCTCCCAATTTATAATATGCCTGGCTGCATAGTGTGCGTTTTATACAAGATTTAAATTTCGTTTCATTCTGTTCAATTATGTGGAGAGGTATTTTATTGTAACATTTTAAACAGTACCCCATGAAAAATGAGTCTACTTTAGCCAGCCTGAAACCTGGTTGAACTAATTGGTCCCTATTTCTAGTGATTTAATTGTGTCTTTCACCTCTTTTACTAAAAATATGTAGATTTTTCCTTACGTACATAATGTTTTCATATATATATTGACAAGGATTGTTATGTTTAAGTCCCATGTAATATGAGTAAGGCGAGCCTAATGCCATCAACCGGGCACAAATCCAGACTCCGGGATGCTTCTGAGAAATTACAGATGGAAAAACCCAATAACATTTTGCTCGACCCGGGAATCGAACCCATGACCTAATGCTCGGTAGTAGCGCTTGCGACCACTAGACGAGTACGAGGCAGTCAATTGACATCAGCATCATCAACAGGCAATTATGGTAAATACTTGGACATTCCTCATTCATCTTTTAGGTAATAAGTGTTTTTTGTGGAAGGATATAAACATTTTTTTTTTTTTTTTTTTTAACATTTCATTTTGTTTTTGTTTGTAATTACTAATTTATTGTGAATTGGAAAAAAAAATTAAATCATGTTTTATTTATTTATTATTTATTTATCTCCATATGAAAAGAGACCTGCAGTGGTAATATTACAGGCTGGTATATGAATGAATGAATGAATGAATTGCACCGATCCCAGCGTAGTTTGACCAGACTCGATTAATCGAATGAACCCCAAGATTCGCACTAGCTCCTGTAGCCTCATTTTCATGGTGCTACAGCGACCATTGTATATCAAGAAGTAGACTGGGGGGCGCGGTTTTTGTAGGGAAGATGTGCCCGTGGGAAAGGATAGGATTTAAGAGCCTACCGGATATGCATCCTAGAGTAAGCATTGGACTAGTGGAGAGATGGGTGATATTTGTCTATGGATGGGCATCTTTTAAAGACTTCGTGGCCAGGTGCTTCAGGTCGAGCTTCCCCCGTGAGTCTTTTGGCGGGGTTCTACTGCTTTCTCGGTTCTTTTGTATGTCCTTGCTCTGCTGTGTTATGTTGTGTTAGATGTTGCTGTTTTTGGGAATATTACAGGCTGGTATAGTATCATTAATATACCTATGAGATAGATAGAAATATACCTTTCAGATAGTAAGATCGTTTGTCGTAGTTCCTTAACAAAATCGTGTTGTAACTTTCAATAAGAGGATCAAGTTCTGATCGGCATTCGCAATATACTGCAAAGTTTCAGCAGTTGGACAGTTCAGGCGATTCATTTGAACCGTGTCGACAGTATTAAATTCAGCACTGAATACTGAGTGGGACGCGTGTTGGCATACTTCATCGATGGCTTACATACATATATCCTACTAATATTATAAATGCGAAAGTTTGTAAGGATGGATGGATGGATGGATGTTTGTTACTCTTTCACGCAAAAACTACTGATCGGATTTGGATGAAATTTGACACACAGATGGTTTATAACCAGGATTAACACATGATACTTTTTACCCCGATATTCCCACGGGATCGAAACTTATGCGGGTGAAACCGCGGGGCGCAGCTAGTAAGTAATACATTGTTTTATAAACCTATTTTAATAGCTTACAAATTGGCTGGCAGTTATTGGAAAAGGAAACTTTAAGAAAAAGAATTAAGTAATTATTATTAAGCATTAACGATAACATTTTCGATATAGGAACATAGGAATGTATTTTCCTCAATTATATTTCGATCAAGTAGGTTTAAGTTTCCTTATATTATAATTATTTCCGGCTTAATAACAAACATACCAACTCATCCAATATTCCTGTTTATTGACATTCTCAACATACCTACTGTTATTTAAACACACTGAAACAGTTTGTCGATTGTTGGCGCGAGCTTTCGACAATTGCCAATTTATTGTGTTGTGTAAATTCCTATTTGCATCGCACAGCTGATATTTGTATAGGTCGGAATCTATTCTGGTTTCGTTCAGATATTGTCAATGTTGTTTTTGTATAAAAGTTCTTTTTAGGTTCATATTATGAATTTTAAAATATTTTGAATAAGTTACCATAATGAAAATAGTTGCTTCCAACATTTTCACAGAAAATAGACAGTACCCACCAGTTAAAAATATTGGGACAGAATTTTTGTGAAATTATCTGCCAAAAATATCAGTCAAATGTCTTCATATATTTCCATACATTTTACTTCCCTGTCAGATGTGTTATCGTGATGGCGTGACGTGGACGTCCTCGATAATATCGTCACATTAGAAATCATAACAGCGCACATCAGCGGGGTAATTGCGTAACACACATTCTGTCATTTTGACAGTTTAACAACATTCATTGCGTTATTTACCTTGTTGAGCAGACAAATTTTTCGTCCATATGAAGCAATGGATGAGCAATATCCTTCAAAATGATTTAGATTGTGATCGATAGTGTGCTGTGTGTTACGTTATTAGGGTGCTGGTCAAGCCTGCATGTGCTCGTGGAGGCTGAAATGGTGTTATGTGTTGGCTCGGTGACGTAGTAATGCATTACCGAAAAATACCTGTTCTGCTTTAAAAATTAGGGATTTTTAAAGCAGGTGTGGAGCAGCTATATTATTTATGTAGCTAAAAATCGGGAACAATTTAGTCAGGGAGAAGAACCTATATTAATATTTATATTATTATCGTTTGCATACAACTCAATCTAAATGTACTAACACGTAAATTAAAGCCACCTACGCACAGTTTTCTTGACGCAAGCTAAAGGGGAATTATACATGCAAAATTGCAAATCCTCTGCCGCTCACAACGGTCAAGGTCGTCGGGAAAAGTGACAGCTTTCTTGTAGCAGCGTAAACTGAAAGAATAATAATTATAATGTACACGAATACATATATGTAGGTAGTTGCTGAAAATCAGCGCTGTTGACGATAGGTTCGTCCGAAGTCACAGCATTTTTGCTGAGCAACGACCTGTTCTTGCACAGATGCGATGCACGGCTAATTTGTTGTTTGTTTTGTTACAAAGTAGTTATACTAGTTATTTCGCCACTCTGCATTTGGCATTTTTGTTTTAAATGTGATTGTTATTGTTTTGTGGTCATCTGTTAATATCTGTACTGTCAATTGTCAATTAATGTGAGTTGTCATTAGTCCATGGCCTTGACAGCGAGCAATAGACAAAAGTGTCAACATTTTTATGCATGAGTACGAGTCTTTTGACTATATGTATCTTATGTCTTTTTCGTTTTTTTTTTTTTTTTTTAATTACTTGTAGTTGTCAAGTGCGTTTTGTTGGTGCAGAATAAAATATTTTTCTTTCTTTCTTTTCTTTCAATACGCGATTAGGTACGTATAGTACGTACCTAATCGCGTGTAATAACTTAATGTGTGGCCGTGTGTATAGTTACTTTGCGTCAAAAAGATGTATAATTATAACGAACAGAATTCATTTGATTGTCTACAATGTGTGCTCCATAATAATGTATCTATCAATGTGACTGTACCTACATAAGCATTACATAATCGACAGAGCTCTACTGCGCTATTGAGTCACTCCTGGGCTCTACTGGGCTTTGACAAAATATGCTTAAATGCTGTTAGCAGATAAATTAGAAACGATTCGATTTGACCAATTTTGTTCTATCATTGACTTAGAACTGACTCCTAGCACAAGTTATATTTATTTCAGAAAGATTATTAATAAGGAGAGGAAGGGTTTAACGTGAATATTTGAAATAAGTGATTTTGATTTTTATTAAGTGAATTGTTTATGATTTTATGTTTTTTTTGTCACCTTTACTCTTTCACACGCTGCCAACATCTCTCTATCTATTGTCCTATCGTAGGTATGTTGGAAGACGGCTGCAAGAGATTACTTATGAAATAAGCATCATCTTAGTACCTATTTTCTGTTCTGTTTGTGTATGTGTGTACATAAATGGTGAAATAAATAAATAATTCCTTTAGTTAGTACAACTAATCAAAACATCTAATGAACAGCAAAAATCCAAACAACTTACTAAAAACAAATCCTCTAGTTACAAACTCCTCCATTGGTTATTAAATTACCGAAATGAAAACAAGCGAACTGGATTATTACAACAAGCAACAATAATCTCGGTAATCCAATCAAGCAATTTCGAATTTATTGCTCGACTGATAGTAATAAACTGATAAATACTTATTTATTTATTTATTTATCTACTTACATGTACCAACTCAACTTGACTCAACTCGATCCCGAAGGAGAGCTCGTTGAAATAACGATAAAATGATTCGTATATTAAACCTGATCAATCCGGTTAACCACTTAGGGTGCAGACGGATTAAAGATGGCTGAAGTGTTGGTTGTGATACGAATCATAAGTTGCTTTGTTTTGCTTCTGAATTCACTAATTACGCACGTAAGTAGTACAGGACAGTGTAAAAAGGGACAGCGAGTACCTTTAAGTAATAACGTGTAAACGATAAGGGTTCATTATTTTACTGCCCCGTTGGTCTCGTGGTTGCAAGCGCGACTGCTGGGTTCGATTCCCAGGTTGGGCAAAAGTTTTATTGGGTTTTCCATTAAGAATTTCTTAGTAACAGCCTGGAGTTTGGAAGTTGGCGGTTTAATACCCCCGTGCCTAGGAAAGCACGTAAAGCCGTTGGTCCTGCGCCCGATTTTTCTCCGGTCGTGTCGGATTGCCGTCCCATCGGACTAGAGAGTAAAGGAACAGAGAGTGCACCTGTGTTTCCTTGCACACTTGTGCACTATAATATGTTCTGTGTACCTGGTTAAGCTCCGTTGAGGTTGGCCACCGTGACCGAAATCGGTCGGGAGGCTATTATTAGCTAACCGTTCACTCGCCTCCTAGGCAGAATACAGGTACTATCTCGAAAATCTATATCTGGCTACCGCAAGGACTATTCCTGCTTGCAGCTCATATTATTAGTTGCCGTAATAAGGATCCTCTTTTGTTTTACTTACGGACGCAGCTGTGTGTCATCAAGTGCACGGGATTTTTTTTTTCAAAATGGTCAGATATGGGTTTCGGCGATAGTACATTTATACCCGGATAAAAAAAAGAACTATTGATAATCCGATTCACAGTGAGCCATACCATACCAGTGAGCCAAATTTCATCCAAAATCGCATATAAAGCTGTTACAGCGTGATTGAGTATCAAACATTCAAACTCGCCAACTTCCAAACGTTCAGCCTTTGTGAACACAGACAGGTTTAACACAACCGTAAAACAATTACAGGATAAATCCAGTGAATCTCAAACCGGGACGACAACAGAATATGTAATTAAACTTTCTTTGACTTGAAATTCGACACACGGAGAGTGTTTTCCCGCGACTTTAACGTTTGTATACAAAACCTCATTTAGTTAGCGTGTCTCACTTTGTTCTTTATCTCATAGAAACCGGTGTTATTAAAGTAATGTTATTGCTAAGACATGAATATATATAATTTTTTGTTAGCCTACACTGTGTCCCACTGCTGGGCAAAGGCCTGCCCTTGTTTCTTCCAAACCTCCCTGTCTTGTGCGATCTCTGGCCATGTTGACCCTGCAAATGTTACCAAATCGTCGCACCACCTTCGCTGTGATCTACCTCGACATGAATATTTTAGGATTTCGTTTGACAAAATAAGACAGTATCCATATCCACACCAAGATTCAAGACCGGTGTCGTAGTTTGTTTGAGCCTTAACAATTTTATAAGTAGATTTAAGACAACTTCGACTATAAGACTGTTGTTACAAGTGACCGTGGCAGGTTTTCAAGGACTGACTCAAGAGGTCATGAGACTGGTCTGCGCAAAGACTTATTGTTTTACATAAACACTACTCAGGACCCGTGGCTAAATAATAACAGCCGCACAGGTCGATCGTTGCCGCGGTTGGACTGTAGATGGGTGAATCTTTACATACCGAGATCACTCCATGTCTCGGAAAGTATGTTAAGTCGTTGGTCCCAGCTGTCATTCATGGATATTTCACAGTCGTTACGGGTAGCCGTCAGAAGCTTGAAAATCTGACAACCAGCCTTACCCAGGGGTATCGTATTACCCAGTAACTGGGTTATGAAGGTCAGATAGGCCGTCGCTCCATTTAAAATACAGCTGCATCCTGTTAGACTGGAAGCCGACCCCAACATAGTTAGGAAAAGGCTAAGCAGACGATAACATAAACCCTACACAATAATAAACCTGCTACGATCCTTACATATTCCTTCGGCTTCGTTTACGTTCATAGGAGTACAACTGACCAGACACGCACGCTTGCGCTTGCGGTTGCGTGAATTGCGCACCTGACCTTGCTGAAGAATATCACCAATACGGTCACTATGTGCTTTATTTCGTGCCTACTGTTTTATGTTTCCCTTTACGTACTAAAGATTCAGAAATACATCTACAGTTTTGTAAGCAACGTTCACACTTTCTAAATGATGAAGCGCAGTATTCGCTATCTTCCCTACTTTTATGTAATGATTTACGTTCTTTTTGAACCGTTGAAAGGGTTGTCCTAAAATCTTTGCTCGTCAGTATTAGCCGGGGTAATGTACTAAAAGAAAAAGTATTGGATTAAGAGATAGAACTTTTCTTTCATTACATCTTTAGAAATTCTGTTTGTTTCTAGGATCAGTTAATTTGGGAATGTTATGTTCTGTAGTTACTTACATTGATGCGAACATAACATAACATAGCATATGGTAGAAGTTTGTTAACGTTGTCTATCACGTTTACGTTGTCTACAAATATACGTTGTATATTTTTTTTGGCGCAGCCGTGAGGCACACTTTTCCTGCTAATTTCTTACATCGGATTTCACACTTTTTTGTATTTTTAATTTTTATTTATTATTTTTTTTTTATTGTGTTTGTTTACTTGATGTATGTATCTGGTGTATTGTGTGTCTTTTAGTTTGTGCCAAATAAATGCATTTTCTTTCTTTCTTTCTTTCTTATCATTTCAGATTTTTAATAATACCTAAAACACGTTTTGCGCGTGGTATATGAAATAATGGTTGCGCCCCGCGGTTTCACCCGCATAAGTTTCGATCCCGTGGGAATATCGGGATAAAAAGTATCCTATGTGTTATTCCTGGTTATAAACTATCTGTGTACCAAATTTCATCCAAATCTGTTTAGTACTTTTTGCGTGAAAGAGTTACAAACATCCATCCATCCTTACAAACTTACCCATTTATAATATTACTAGCGGACCCGGCAGAACGTCGTCCTGCCCAGAAAAACAGCGCCACCTACCGAGTCCAATTGTGTTTTCAAACCATCCAGGAACCCATTGAAATATACACACAAAATGTCGTCCAAATCGGTCCAGCCGTTTAGGAGGAGTTAGGTGACAAGCACACGTACAGAAGAATTAAGTATATCTATTGAGATTAGTAGGATTGTTGAAATGGAACATTACCATGACGTCAATGTCATTATCATCTGACAGCTGACGTTATTTTTGTGATATATTGTTTAACAACATCAATATGACATGTGATTAATTTTCAATGAGATACTTATTCGCCTATGAATTGAATAAACACACCTGCGCTTTGAAACCTGTCAAACGCAGGTAGGTGCATAGATTAATCAACCTTTATAAAAGCCTGTACCCTAATTCAAGTAAATTGAAGTAAATGCTTTGGCTTTGACTGAGCTCATTCACAAAGAGCTCTACTGCTGCCGCTGCTACTAAAACGTTTACCTACTACGTTTGATAGTTCAGCCGTCACAATAGACATGCCAATTTACTGTTCAATTTTAGAATAATTGACTTTGTCCACGAACTTACGAACCCGCTGTGGGGCCTAAAATGATATACGCGCCGTGCAAATTGGTGGCTCAAAGTGAATTAGTCGATCTCAAACAGAAATGACCAAGATGTTACATCTAAAGGGCTAATCGTACTCGGCTAGGGGGGGTAATCGTCGACATAATTTAGTTAAATTAATCCCTAACTTGGTTCCCACGTACAACTTGTGAGTATAGAACTGACTTAGTTAGATGAAATATGAGCAACGCCTGACTTAGGTAATGTTACGTTGTTTAACTTGTATGTACCTATAATGTAGACTAGTGAAAATCTTTTTCTAATTTGGGAACAAAATATAACTTGATTGATGTTTAAGTTGTTAAACTTGTACGGTAGATATGAGTAACTTCATATGTATTTTTATGGATTTTGGGGAGTAAAATTCGTACCCAACTTAATATTTATCGTTTTTAATTTGTACCTTTCGTCTTATTTACTGCTATCGAGAATCCGTTAAAATGCTCATAATAAATATCATCATTTTTTATTTGTTCATGACAGCGCAGCAGCTGCTACGCAAATAAGTAATTTTTGTAATTCACGGTAAAAATAAAATAAACAAATAGGTTAAGTGCTATATTTAGATTTGGCTGAAATATTTTATATTATTTATCCGGGTTATTAACGGTAGGTAGAGGCAGTAACTAAAATAAAGGTCTCTAGGGAAATAATGTTAAAAAACTTTATTTGAATAATAGGTTTCCCGTTCAGACCAATGACTTCTCGGGTCGGCTGGTAGCAGCTGGATGAGAGTAGTCGAGGATCGAGTGCAATGCGAATGCGATGCGATGTGAATTGACTACTAAGCCTGATGATAATGTTGAGAATACGGTTAACGATTACACATTGTATTGTAAAGTAATTATCTATACGTTCCTTTGTTTACTATTGTCTACATTTTGCTCACGTTGTTTCGAGATTTTTCAATTTATTTCGTATACTTTAATCCTAAACAAATAAATACCGAATCTGTAAACAATAAATGTGTATCACGCAAGTTAAAAATATTTATTTTTAATAAACGAATCCTTGAGCAGACAAACAGAAGCGAGACTATATTGTGTGGATGTACATAAATCATGTCTATTGTCAATGGAAACCCTGCTTGTCTGTTGTGCCGCCGCACACCAGACAATCGGGGTTTGATCTACTGACAAGTTCTTACATTCTTCAAGTTGAGAGTATTTCGTAAATAGTTTCGGTATTCTTGGATAACTTTGGTTTATTTGTGTTTTGCTTTGTACAAACTTCATACTTCAAGGCCAGGAAGCTTGGTTTTACGAGTTTTAACTTTAGTAAATGGCACAAACATGTTCATAATGGTGTTTAATCACAGAAAAATGGCAAAACTTTTAATTACGTTGCACTGCAATAATTACTATGTTCAGCTGCCTCGGAAAGCACGTTAAGCCGTTGGTCCCGCCTGTCATTCGTGAATCTTTGTCAGTCGTTACGGGTCGTCAGTAACCCGAGAATCTGACAACCAGTATTACCAAGGGGTATCGTTTTACCCAGTAACTGGATTGTGGAGGTCAGATAGGCAGTCGCTCAATGTAAAATACTGGTATTCAGCTGCATCCGGGTAGACTGGAAGCCCGTAGCCGACCCCAACATAGTTGGGAATAGGCTAGGCAGATGATGAACTGGCTACGTTGCTTATTTACTAGAAGAATACCTACTGAATAGGTGTAGAACAAAAGAATTCGCGACTTTATCATCCTTTGCAAAGGTTCATTTAAAATATAATACACTTATAACAAAAAAATGGAAATGTATGAATATGTAAAAAAACAGATACAGTTAAAAAAAGCACTGAATTCCTTTCACAATGGTCTTAATGTTGCCTATAACTTGTTTCTAGACCTCGAATATTTTCCACGTCTAAATACTTGTATATGAGGTACCAGTAAAAACCCTATATTGGAGCCATAAACCCTTGCATAACAAAATTCATCACTGGATCGCAGCATTTTCCAAACAAATATTAAAATACATTAACCAAACACATTCGGGATCTTTTCTCTCTTGTTGTAAGTGAAATATAGGCATCATTATATCACTTTTATAGCGCGAAAGAAAATGAAATCGTGAGCAAAAATTCACACACGATTCGGCTCTATCGGCTGAGTGATATCGTATTTTTGTTAAAGAGTAAGCTCTAAAAAAATTGGTTTTACGTGGCAATGGTATTAAATCATGTTTAAAATGTAAAATATTTTTCTCTTTTTTGCCATTGTTATATTTATCTCTTTTTTTGTCAGGATCAGCTTTTTATAAAGGTTCACTTAATAAATAACCCTTTTTACCACCCTTCGTAACTAAAATGTAGGTATTTTTTAACAACAATCGATACTCTACAATGTATCCAAAGCTTTATACTACGAGTATGTTGACGTATGACCAACCAAGGGCTGATTTTTCAATTGACAGATAATTTTTAGTCATTTTTGTACGGTAGAACTGTCAAAAATTCAAAATTATTCCTCCGATAAAATTATCTGGCGTTGTAAAAATCAGCCCGTAGCGTAGTGTAAACAAAAAAAAAAACTATAACATAGATACTGTACTAGCGAGTCGCCCCTGCATCGCAAGGTTTTTACGACTTGACAAAACATCGAAATTTATAATATGTTAGTTTAATATTATAAACCTTTTAGATAAATTCCCAAGTGCACAGACAGACGCAAAACGTGACTTTAATGTATAATATGTATAGATAGAACATTGACGAATTAAACTGACTTGACTGAAACTGAATTGACGAATTGAACATGATATTGTACGAACGTGTAAAAAACATTACAACACTAGTACTGCTCTCAAATGCTTACTACACTGGCCTGCAAAACTAAGTACTACACTTTTAAACTTTTATTTTTTTCTAAACTATAGAAGTTGGAGATTTAAAATAAAAAACGTTTATAGCAAATTTCATCAGTTTTCTTTGAAATAAGTAAAGTATGCATTTGTAACGGGTTGAGATCAGGACTTATTTATGGCCAAGCCATCACGCTGATACCAACCTCCTGAATATAGTATATAGTATAATCAGGATCGATCCATTACCCATATTTGCTAAATATGGCCCTGCATACTCGTTGAGAATCTCTTGGGCATATCTTTCTCCAGTCAGAGTGTCATTTTCTATGGCCACTAACTGTGCGACCTTCTAAAGATATGCCAGCCCATACATGTACACTGCCTCCACCGTACTGGATTCTTTCTGAGAAGCAGTCTTGAAGGTATCGCTCACCAGGCCGCCTGTATACACTTCGCCTTCCATCAGAAGCGTAAAGTGAGAATCGAGACTCATCTGTGGACAAAATTTTTGACCACTTTTCTTCATTCATACATACAGTATGTGCTCACGGGCGTATCGCAGTCTTGCTACTCGATGCTCTCTCTCGAGTTTGGGGCCACTCGCTGGTCTTCGGGGTTTCAGATTTGCTTCAGCAAGTCTTCTTCTCACTGTACTGTCACTAATGTAGTCCCTTCGGGTCTGAAGAACCTGTTGCTGGACTTCAACTGCATTAAGGTGGCGATTTCTCAACACAGTGGAAACAATATAACGGTCTTCTCGGGCACTAGTACACCTGGGTCTGCCATTACAAGGTCTCCTCAGATGGTTTCCAGTCTCTTCGTACCTTCGCTTCACCTTCTGGACCGTTCATAACGTCATACCCACCATTCTTGCAGTACGACGCATACTGAAGCCTAGTTCCAGAAAAGACATGATCCTAGCACATTCTTCAGGTGAAAGAGGCATGATAAATAAAATTTATGTGCTGTTGTCTAACTTAGCTTTTGTAACAAGACTATCGATCAAGAAAAATTTTGAAAACAGAAACAAAAAAATGAATGGTAAAATTGTAATTATTTTATTTTTTTTCATGTACATATTTTAAATTTTAGCTTATATAATGTAAATACTTAATTTCTATTAAATAAATAAATATTCTGTGTTAAATATTCGAAAAGGATTATTTTTGTTTTTCAAGCTCTTTTCACACATTTCTTAAAATAAGGTTCTCAACTATGAAGTTTTTATATACAAAATTAAACTTTTTTCGAGTCCTTTTTATTTCGAAAGTATATCTTGTGCACTTAAGAAGTTACTCCAATTTTAAAAGTGTGATACTTAGTTTTTTTTATTATAATAAATTCTCACTGAGTTCACGTCATGCTAACAAGATAATATTTCAACGTGTCAACACGTCCTAATGTACAGTCAACAACAGAGGGAGTATTGCAGACATACTTAATATTTAAACAACTATTATTTCACGAACTATATTCTATATTCTACAACAACTTGTTAAACCATGTCACCAAGATACAGACAGAACCTAGTTTGGGCTGTTTCCGAAACAGTTATCTATCTGTCGGATATTTTTTGCAGTAACTATGCATGTCCCTAATTAAGTCTCCTTCTTCTTATTCCGTCCCAGCTGGTCCCGTTATTTGGGGTCGGGTCTCCTCACTTTAGTTCTGGCAATTGGGCCTTTTTTAGGTCTCTTTTTATATACGTATTTGACCACCAGGTCAATGGCGAGCGGCCTCTGCCTCTCTTTTGCTCTGGCAGATTTAGTGCAATTTTTACCACATGATCTTCATTGCGTCTTTTAATGTGTACCTAATTAAGTATCGAATCTATACATACATATAAATAAAAATGAAATGTTGTTCGTTGGTAAGCGCATCATTTGAGAACGGCTGGACAGGTTTGTTTTTTTATGTTCCTCGTTATAGGCTGAATAAGGTATTTAGGGGGAAAAAAAATGGAAAAGCCAGGAAAATTCGAAAAATCGAAAGTGTTTTTTCTATGGGATACTGTATTGATATTTGTCTGAATTATCGAAATTTGGACAGGACAACGTCTGTCGTCGTCGTCTGTCGTCTGTCTGTCTGGTTAGCTAGTTTCATAAATAGAAAAGTTTTATGTTTATCACGTCGGGGTCACCAGTATAGAGGTATGAGGAACAGGGTGTAAAGTTCACTCATACTCTATAGAAAAGGGAGGATCCTCCGACCAGACGGGTGTTGTGTCTGGCGGGCAACTTCCCAACATCAATCGTTGGGCCATTGCCCGCCAGACACAACACCCGTCTGGTCGGAGGATCCTCCCTTTTCTATGGAGGATGAGTGAACTCAGTGACAATTTATTATAATACACTGGCCTGCAAAACTAAGTATCACACTTTTAAAATTGGAATAACTTTTTACAAGAGACAAGTTTAGTACACAAGATATACTTTCGAAATAAAAAGGACTCGAAAAAAAGTTGAATTTTGTATAGGAAAATTCATAGTAGAGAACCTTCTTTTAAGAAGTAGCTGAAAAGAGCTTTAAAAACTAATATGTAATTTAAAAAATAATTTAAAAAATAATCCTTTTCGAATTACAATTTTACCATTCATTTTTTTGTTTCTGTTTTTATTTTCAAATTTCTTGATCGATGAGTCTTGTTACAAAAGCTAAATATTAAGAAATATTTTGGACGTTGTGCAGAGCTGTTTATTCTTTTCCTGCATATCAAACTGTTTTGTTGACTGTGTTGATTGTGTTGTGTGAATTATTCTGCGTCTAGTGAAAGTTACAAATGGAAAAAGATCGTCCTTTTTCCATTTGTAACTTTAACGTGTCGGAATCCACCCTTCTCATTACTTCGTCAACAAATAATATTATCTCTACGGGTTCAAAACTGACTCTAAAGGGTTCGTGTACATTTAACCGGCCTCCTTTTTCTTGGCTCAACTTTGGCGTGCAACGCGTCCGCGTGTCTAGATTCTCTAGGGCAAGTAGCCTGATCCCTTAAGCAAAGACAGTAACCTGTACGTGTAGATATGTATTGTGCATTTTTTGTAATATCGCTTGTCTTAAGATTGACGGCGAATTCTCCGTAGATGGAAGGTCTGTAGTTAAAAGAGTTATAGGTTTATCGTCGTGTCGGTGAAACATTCTGTAGCTGGAAAAGCCTGTCGACAAAAGTGACGTAGATGAAAGGTTCTGTCGGCGAAATATCCGTAGGTGAAAGACTCTGCTGGGAAAACCGAAATAAATGAATCATCCTGTCGACGCACAGTCCAATGGCGAATCGGTCTTAGGAGAACGGTTGCGGAATCTCTTGTATCAGATGTAAAAGCGTCTGTCATTTTCTTATCAACCCGGTTTTTGTTACAAAGATGTCCCCATAATTTGGGTCAAGGGCTCAGCTGTCAAATCAAAGATTTTCCGTAACAGATTCTATTTACTTTATTAATACGATTTTCCTCTTTGCACTGTAATAATATTACCGATATTATTACAGTGCAAAATGGATTTAAGTGTTTTCTTGCTCCATTAAGGTCACGCAGATAACCATTTTTTTTCCGTTAGCCTGTGTTGTCCCTCTGCTGGGCAAAGGCCTCCCCCATATTCTGCCACTCTTCCTTGTGCTGTGCTTTCTCCGTCCAACCGGTCAGGAACGAGTCCACATCGTCACGCTAGCGATTCTTAGGCCTGCCTCGGTGACGACGTCCGTCTTCAGGCACCCACTGTGTGACGACTTTGGCCCATTTGTCTGGATGTATCCTACAAGTGTGACCCGCCCAGTCCCACTTCAGCGTCGCATACTTGGCGCCAACGTCGGCGATACCTGTCTTGGAGCGTATTGTGGTGTTGCGAATTTGGTCGGTTGAATGGTCATTGTATAATGAACATTCCAGTCTTTGATGTTTTGATATTTTGAACTTTAAGTATTTGCTATTAGAACGTTTGTTTTCACATTGAAATGTATTGTACTTTTATGTGCACTTGAATTCATTATGTTTATTTTATTATCATGCTCCAACGAATTGCGCAGAAAGTGTATTATTTTTCGTATAGTATTTTTCATATAGTATTTTTCGTACAGTATTTTTCATATAGTATTTTTCGTATAGTATTATACGACTACGGCTATTCGCGGCGGGCATATGACGACCTGCGAGTCCAGTATAATAATGCGTACAGGGTGCTGATGGGGCTGCCACGGTTCTGCAGTGCGTCAGGCATGTTTGCGGGGGCTAGTATTGACAGCTTTGCCGCATTAATGCGTAAGCGTTGCGCCTCCATGCTTGAACGGCTGCGATCCAGTACCAATAGCATTCTGTGTGTATTAGCTGACCGATGGGACTCCCCGCTGCTCGAGAGATGGGTGCAACTACATGTTGGCAAATAATGTCGTGCATGCTGAGTTTGCGGTGCGTCACATCGGACAACATATATTTGTTAAAAAAAAAAAAAAAAATGTTTTACTAACACTAGTTTCTTAAGTTTTGTCTTGTACTAACCAGAATATGGATACTTACTGGTCCGAATTAAAAGTTTTATTATTATTATTATTATTATTCATATAGTATTTTTCGTAAAGTATTTTTGTTTCATAAATAACTAGACACCTTTGTGTTTTCTTACAAAATGTGAAACAAACGCTACTTTGTTACTACTGGTGTACTAATAGGTACATCTCTACCCAATTCGACGGAGCAAACTAGGCGTAATGTTATGTTATGTCTTTACTATTAAGGCTGAAATACACATACTATTAAATAGCGTGCTTGTTTGCTAGTAAGTAGCACGCTTATTTATAGCATTCTCTCCTTGTATGTAAAATATTTATACTCTTTTCGTAAACACATGCAAATTGTGTGCTACTCGGTAGCATCTGCTTGAAATTAGCATGCTTTTGTGCTACTATATAGCAGCTGTATTCCAGGCTTTAAGGTCCCAATTCCTTTGCAAATTATCGATCTCTCATACTAGCTCAGTACTCAGTTTGGTCTTTGATCCGGCACTGATGGTAGCAAGGAAAAGCGATGAAAAGGCTTTCCATGTGAGCTTCACTTAGTCTCCGTCAATCGTATCTGTGATAAAGTGTTCAGTGAACATGGGAAGCTTTAAAAGTTTAGATAAGCTTAATAAATTCTAATGTAGAGAAAAATGGCAGTTCACTTCTCACTTGATCTAAAAAATGTTTGATAAAGTTATGATAAGCATAGTTATGAAAAGTTATGTAAAGCAAGTTATGAAAATCTTTTCAGAAAAGAAAAATCCAACGTTTTAGTCGACTTTAATAAAACCAACGTTTTGACAAAATAATTAGCTGGCCCATGCTTTTGGGTCAGTAAAAAAATTATTGTCTCGAAATTGATATAATTTATCGTAAAAGTACGCCCGGCCAAAGGAGCAATATTTATAAATTATCCCGGGACCAAACTTGCTAAAACCTAAATCCAACTTTGTTTTACAGATATAAATAAACCTTCCAACTGTTTTCAAACATTCATAACTTAGCCATTTTCAAATAAATCGTGGCTGACCTGTTTGTAACTCGAATACATAAAAGTAATTAATAGCTTAGCACTTACGAGTTAACAACTTTAGCAGAATGTAATTACAAAATGTCTAATAATACGAAATTGAACCTATTTATTAGAGACTGATGAACCTATTTAAGTGTTTTAGTGGCCTTAGGGCTGATTTTTCATTAGTCAGATAATTTATATCTGAAGTATTAATATGACAGTTTGACATATTTTCTATACAAAAGCTGCCAAACCGCAATATTTATTCCTCACATAAAAATTATCTGACTATTGAAAAATCAGCCCTCAGAATAAAACGAAATATTGAAATTAGAATTCTGAAAACTGTTAGAGACTATGATTATTTTCATAGAATCTAACAGTTAGAGTCTATGAAAATGAATAACTTATTGTCAAATATTAAGTTACTGATATTTTGTAAATTTAGGCGCGAGGACAATGATGAATTACTAAGATTTATTATAACTAGTAACATTGTACTACTGAGTATATAAATATTTCACTTTCTATATAAATATATCATTTTTCTAATCAGCACAATTACCAGACCGACTCTTAATAACTCTGATCGTCTGTGACCTTTAAAGTCATCGACAAGGTCAGAGGTAGTAGGTAGAGAGGGTCACATTCTAATGTCAGTCTCAATCTGTCAAAATCCCTCAAAACCAACATTTTTGACATTGATTGTCACTGAGACGAACGAGATTGTGACTTGAATTTGAATGTTTCAAGTTCACAGTCTTGTTTAATTAATCTCATTAATTCAAGGCAGTGTTTAAGCATTGCGTGTAATGAATCCTTTATAGCCGAAAACCGGAAAAGTTATGTTTTCCGAGAGTCAGTAACTTCATAATATCTTAGTTGTTTTAAAACATTGTTAAATAAGAAAACCCGTGAGGTCGTTAATCTAAGATAATTTCCCCCCGGGGTGCCAAATATTATTCAAAACAAAGTTATCCTACGTTAATGCGGTATAAATTATGTTAGTAACTTTGTTCGCGAGTTCTGAGATAACAAAATCTTTCAGCTTTTTTTTTGTGACTGGAATTAATTTGTTATTTAGATTTAGCCATATTTTTCATAGCACATTATAGACAAATATTAAGTTGTTACGGGCCGTGAGTTTACCGGCGAATCTGAATCTGAATACAATATAATATAATATTGTTTATTGCTGCTGCAGGTGGTTGGTCAAAATTAAAAAAGGATCTACTCTAAAGTACAGACGCCAGCACATCAAGCTACTACAATCTGACAAATTTCTTTATTAGATTTTCAACTTTATCGCAATAGCATTAGGTTCAAGGTTGATTGGGAAAATTTGACAGTTTCGGGTAGCGTGACCTACTGGCGTCTGTACAATAAAATTAAATAAAATGTAATTTATAATTTAAATTAAAATTAAAAATCTCTTATTTCAGACCCATCGGTGTAGTCCATTTGGTTAGTATACATACGACTTAGAAACGAAAAAAATAAATAAAATATTGTCGTGTAGCGACAAGCCTAACCTTTTAAAAACTACATTAAGAAATTAAAAAAAGGTAAGTTGAAATCAATTAAAGATATATTTACATAAAAAGATGGAGATGGACTGGCAGAGGTGTACCGAATGTGTAGGTAGAGTAAGGATGAAGATGCGTGATAGGTGGAGATGAGGTAACGGAAGGTGGAGTTGACTGTGGAGGCGAAGACAAATCAGTTAACAAAAATCTCGTGAAGAGTGGAGGCCGAAGAGAGGCAGGTAGAATCGACGGCCACGTGGAGGGTACCCGTGGAGGACGCAGCAGGACCAGAACCACGGCGGCAGACAGGTTACGCTGGCCGGTCGACAGGAACGGCGCGGGGCTTCTGTAGGGACGCTGTTAGCCCGACAGGTGTGGCGGCCTTTGGATGAGGCACGTTGATGGCCCGACAGGTACCGAAGCCTTCAGGTGAGGCGCAGTGATGGTCCGACAGGTACGGAAGCCTTCAGATGAGGCGCGCTGATGCCGCGTCAGGTACAGGAAGTCTTTAGATGAGGCGCGTTGAATAATGTTCCCAAGGTAGGTGGCCCTGGAAAATCAGGCCTAGTTTAAGTTTTCACTTTAATGGCGAAGTGTGAACTGACCCTAGCTCTGTGTGAATTTATAATGTTAACTCGTAGAATAATATCATGTCCAAAATATGAATTTGAGATATGTTAGTGGGCATGTGTAATATTGAAGAAGTATGAATGTATAGTCAGCTAAAAAATAACAGGCTATCAATAATTTGGAAGAAGAGTTGTCATGGCAACATAGTAAACAGCGTTGTTAAAACTGTCTTGATATAATATATGTTGAAAATACAATGAAATCTAACGCTTTATAGTGTGTGTTGTGTTTTTAAAGTTGAGGGCTGTGTCTGTGTACTGATTGTGGATAAATAACGTGACCTGGTGTCGTGAAAGATAGTCAGAATAGCGCCTAACAGTAACGGAATGCTCGTTCTGACCTGGAGGAATGAATGAAAATAAATGTACATTTTTTTTTTTTTCGGATGGGAAATCATCAAATGACCCCTCCCGCTCTGGGTGGAGCGGAAGGGAGTGTCAGACTCTTACTGACTAAAACCCACCCATGTTCCTTCCTTTGCCTTTTATGTTCCGGGGTAGCGGTAACCCTTTCGGACAATCCCGCTGAGAGTATGTACATTACGTTACAATATTACGAATTTAATTAAATACACTGACGGCCTAGTTGTTCAGCAGTGGGACTCTAATGATATGATAGTGATGATGATGTTTTAAGCCTATTTTCCTGGTTTTTAATCTCAAGTCTCTTCTAAGTTAAATCCAAGTTACTTCTTGAGAAACAGACACAAAATATAAAATTTCTCTTATGAGTATTCAAAATAGTAGTAATAGCATTCTTCGTCTGCTGGTTTTCTAAGAAGTGGAAAAATAAGCTAGGAATTCTCCACCTTTGCTCTGGTTCTCTCCACTTCGGTAACACTTATAATTTTTATTCTTTTCTTTTGTTTTTTGTATTAAACTAACCATACTTCTTGCTCCGGCAATCACTAGTGCTAGTGACACTAATCACTATGTAACTCCAAATCTTGTTTATATTATCTTGGTTAATGTTTAAAGAGAGAGCCCTAACACCCATAACACAAGTTTAATCTTAGCTTGGGTGCCAGAGGTTTAAACTCAGTGGTATTCTTACAATTTTTAGGTTTATACAGTCTGTTCTAAATAGTGCTATTCTGTTAAATTGTAAACTTGGAAATAAAGCATTATTATTATTACTTATCTTCTAGTTACAATAATTAGTTACCTACAGCTCCCCACATCCACACAATGTAACAAATGATTTTAATCACCTTCCATAATAACAGATCGAATTGTCACGATTGGGTCACTAGACCCCTCTAAGGGCTGATTTTTCAATCGACAGATAATTTCACACACTTGGGGGAGGCCTATGTCCAGCAGTGGACGTCTATC
Organism: Apamea monoglypha; assembly: GCA_911387795.2. Classification (NCBI taxonomy): domain Eukaryota; kingdom Metazoa; phylum Arthropoda; class Insecta; order Lepidoptera; family Noctuidae; genus Apamea; species Apamea monoglypha. The sequence goes on along the minus strand of OU426919.1, from coordinate 12,013,107 downwards.
GGCTGAAATGATGATGTTGATGATGAGATAATTTTTCTTCGTGGAATAAAATTGACGTCTGACAGATTTTGTATAAGAACTGTCAAAAATTCATAATTATTCCTCGGATAAAATTATCTGGTGTTGGAAAAATCAGCCCCTTTTAATTAAACTTTGTGGATAAATAACCTTCCTCATCACACAGAGAGAGGGAACATTGATACAAGTAGGTTTCCATTAATTTGACACCCACATATTGATGGTGTAATTACTCTTTCGGGGCCATTGTCTAGAGCTGACCTTTTGCTATAAGGAAAATTAGGTTTGTAGCCACAAAGGCAAAGGACAAAGACCGGCGACCATTTTTATTGTACCTACTCTTAACAATGAATAAAACCTCCGAGGTAGTTTTCCACTAGTATTTTCTATAGAATTGCAGCTACGGACTTTTAAAATATTTTATCGATTTTTCTAAGGGGCTCGTGGCTAAATAATTCTAACCACACGGGTCAATCGACGGTTAAGCTGTGCTTGTCGAGGTCGATTCGCGGATTACTTTCATGGATGTGGATGAAAACAGAAATATTTTCTGTACCTACACTTAGTTCCCAATAAAGAATATTAATTGGAATAGATTAGATAGTTTAACACGTCAGTGACAAAGACAAGCATAGACAGCAGTAAATCCATGTCCGAAGACAACTTAGCCTATCTCTGAACCAAAAACCAGCGACAATCAATCATGTCTGCTTATCACGGTGCCGTGATTAATGTCCCCACGAGTTTCGCAATGCCGCCTTCAACAATTAGCCCTCGGCCGACTTAATTATGTAGTTCGTTGTCTACGTGGTTAGAATTGGGTCTGTGGGCAAAAACACGTGTAAAAAGGACACACTAAACTGCATTCGCGATTTGTTTGCCAAAAATGTCAACAAATATGAGTTTATGGAAAAATAACTTTAAACCCTACACAATAAAGTTCAGTTTACGCTACAACTTCAAACATTTTTATAACTTTTTCAATAATGCTATTCACTGAAATCAACTTAATTACCATTATAATAAAGTTGACATTTGTTTAACTTTAAATAACATAAATTTGAAATATTAGTTTGAATAGACTTTACATACTTTGCGATTCAGGAGTTGTTTCTTAAGTCTTATTAAGTAACCATTGAAAGTAGCAGTATTTTACATAATATTACCGTAAGTTGGTTGATTCTATGCAATAGACGATTCGTTATTAAATCATCACAAATTCCACAACAATTCAATAAAACCAGCGCTGGGGCTGTCTCGTATAGGGTCTTAGCATTATACTGAGCGATGGCCGTTTTGCGTGGATGTGACGCATGTTTACCCCCAACTTGTTATTTTTATGCGTCATGTTTGCCGCAAATAAATGTATTTTCTTTCTTTCTTTCTTTTCTTATTAAGAACTAAGTACTGTGTATTTATTGCTTTTTATTTCTTATTTTGTTTATTTTTATCTCATCGTATGCTGCACCGATGTCGCTGCCGGCTGTCGCTGAAAACCAGCGCCAGGGCTCTGTCTCGTATAGGATCGTAGACTGCTGAGCGATAGCCGTTTTGCGTGGATTTGACGCATATTTTCCCTCAACAACGTGTTCTTTTTTGTGTTAGTGTTCTTTCTCTGCGTCATGTTTACCGCAAATAAACGTATTTTAGTTTTTTCTTTCGTCACGCAGCATGAGATGTATGCCGGCTAGATATAAATAGATTTTCACAAAACTGGCAATATTACTTTATTCTTGTTCCATCATCATCTGCTTAGTATTTTCTCAACTATGTTTGGGTCAGCTTCCAGTCTAGCCGGATGCAGCTGAATACCAGTAATTTACATGGAGCGACTGCCTCCATAACCCAGTTACTGGGTAATACGATACCCCTTAGTAAGACTGGTTGTCAGACTTTTGGGCATCTGACTACCCGTAACGGCTGTCAAAGATCCACGAATGCCAGCCGGGTCCAATGGGTTAACATGCTTTCCGAGGTACGGAGGCGTCTCGGTATGTAAAGATCACCCATCCACAGACCAACCACGGCAAGCGTAGCTTAACCTGACTGATCGACCTGTGCGGCTATTACCTATTATTTAGCCACGGGCCCCTCGGGTTACTTTTTTCTTGTTCCATTGACATTAAAAAGTTTACTACTTAGCAAACGCACAATATGGATAAAAAGTCTAGCCGCTGTGACGTAACTCTCTTTGGATTACTTTAAAAGTTTAAATCCTTATTTAAACCGGTCATCAGCCTTCCTTGACCTTTTATAACTATACTATTAACTATAAACTCACGTTAAACTTTGACAAAACCCCATTATCTGCTACTAAAACATTTGAGCACTAGCTAGCTCTATTCGAAGAATCGAAGTATGGTTTCAAGTTTGGAGCTAAAATGTTTTAGTAGCAATTAATGTCGTTTTGAGATAGGTTAAAAGCTGTAAAAGGTCAAGCAAGACTGATGACCGGATTAAATAAGGGTTTCAACTTTTAAAGTCATCTGAGTCTACTTTTCTTCAGATGTTGTTCGTGTGCGAGTTAGTTAAGTCTGATTATTATTAATTTATTTATTTCAGATAATAATAATCCATACAATACATTAAATTAAACTAAAATCAATTGGTACATAGACAACAGACACTAAAATTACATAAAATATAATTAAAATCAATTTAAACAATACTAACATCACAGTAAATTAAATAATTTACAATAAAATGAAAATCAAAAATTGTGTAGTATATATCAAAATCAAAAGTCAAATTAGGGTGAGAATCAGCACTTTTCGAACGTCAAAATTACAATAGACAGTCCCCCAAAAACGCCCGCCCTTCACCACTTCCTAGTGCTATCGCTGGGAAGAAGAAGTGGCGCAACAAACTCCCCAGCAGCACAGCTGTCTTTTCAGTTAGAAAATTGATTGTATACAATACACCTAGTATTGTATACAATCAACCTATGTTATGTAATTAACATTATAAGACACAGAACATAAAATTAAATTATTTTCCATATGTCAGCTAGCCACGCCAATATACCAACAAATATAATAAAAACTGTACGTACTCAAGCTAAAAATAATTAATTGAAATTAAAATGTAAATAAAAGCCTCCAGGCATAAAGGGCGTGACAGCTTACATATTTATGCATTGCTGGGTTCTGTTCACTGTCACTTGAAGTCACAAATGATAAACTAGGACCATCGAAGTAAAATAAATAAATAAGTTAATACTAATAACAATAACCTGTCAGTAAGCTAATTCTGGAGAAAGAACACAAACATTGTCTTGCGTTAACTAAGGCAACCAACTATTCTTACCGTGTAAGTAAGTGATATGACTTACACAATGTGTTAGTGAGCACCCAAAACAATGCGCATCCACTTGTTTTGGATGGGGCAATCCGCTCGAGATACAATCATCTGTAGGATGCCGTTGCTACTGCCTCGCACACGCTGTGATAAGGAAGCTACCCTTTTGCGCACAATCGCATGGAAGCCGTCCGTTCGCGCCTCCGCAAACATACCAGACGCACTACAATAGTGAGGCAGACGCATCAGCATCCTGAAAATGTTGTTATATTGGACACGAGGATCAGCATTACATATTGCTTCGTAATGTCATTACCACAAAATGACTTTCAATTATCTGTACATGCGTTTTCATGTCAGACCGTAGTCTCAGACTCGGTCAGACCGAATTAAAAATGTGACAATGATATACTGTTTTTAGGTTTCCGTTACATTTAACAAAACCAAATTATTTGCTACTAAAAGATTTGAGCATCAAACTTGTAGACATAATTTGGTTGTTCGAATCCCTAAAACTATATATGTACAAATTCAACATGATCTACTTATAAATTACACCAAAACGATTAAAATGTAGAACAACGCTTGTATCGACACAAAATGTACTGAGTGGAAAGAAAGTGCTGCGGTTAGCAAGGTTTCAACAATGAGTGGCGGTTCCTTTTGACAACTACTAATGAAGCGTAATGCCTGGATGCTTTCAGCTACAAGTAAATACTTATTACTTAGAGCCCCCCTCTGTATAGTTGGGCTCATTATACATAGTTGAATTCGTAATGGGTAAGAAAATGTTTAGAATTTCCCTCATGAGTAATAAACCTAGTGCTTTACTGCTAAACCTCAATCTGTTTACCTAAGACACTTGGTTGTACCTAATATACTTATTTAGTCTAAGTAAGTAAGTAAGTAAGTAAGTGTTTATTTATTTTCTCACCACAATAAACAATACAGACATTTTTACACATGATATGTAAGGTAGAAATTATAATGTATTTTATAGGTACATGATCATTTTCGTGGATAGGGTTCTTCCTTGACAATTTACTGGCGCTCGCAAGTTCTTTATGGCTATTACATATTGGAACGCTTTTATTCGTTTTATAGGACCTTTAAGTCATCACGAACATAATATAATTTGGCTTTGATTTATTTAACTGGTAATATGGTAAGTAATAAAATGTTAACAGTCGTTATGGGTCATCAGTAGCCCGAAAGTCTGACAACCAGTCTTACCAAGGGGTATCGTATTACCCAGTAACTGGGTTGTGGTGTAAAACATTTTCATAATAAATAAATAATGTAATAGTTACGATTTATCATTCTTAGGACAAACGTGATATAATAATATAAATAAATTGGTACCGTATCATCAGTTTGTAACATATTTTCTTTATTTCTCTGCCTGTTGCGCATTTAAACCTACTCTCAATAAGGAAATCAGTAAATATATATTTTTTATTCAATAAAGAAACGAAATTCACAAGGAGGTGTCAGCTCTACGCAGGATCTGTTTTAGCGTAATTGAGTATATTCAAATTGAGTTTTGCTAAAAATATATAACAGAATAAATCTGTACATGATTGGTGTGAATAGGAAAGAATTGCGCAAAAATGAGATCACGACGGTTTTAATAAAATCAAAACGTGTGGCGGTTGGTAGCAATAGAACTCTTTGTAAAGGAGGTGGTTCTGGAAAGTACTGGAACACAGCAACGATGCTTGTGACAACAATAATTATAGGCCAACCGCTTAACTGAGACGTTGCCTGAGGTAGCTGCGCGGTGCGGGAAGAACTCAGTGATTCGTCAACTTGTGAAACTATCACCCCTCCCGCACCGCGCAGCTACCTCTGGCAACGTCTCAGTTAAGCGGTCGGCCTATAATTATTGTTGTCACCAAGCATCGTTGCTGTGTTCCAGTTCGAAGGGGAAGGGTGTCTGTGATTAAAGGCACAGAAAACATTTCAGCTTGGCACTGGGGTGGCCCCATACGGGTAATTACCTCAACAAATATCCCCAGGCGACGGTGACCTATCAACAAGGGGTATGTGTCGCCTTATTCCTCATTCAATAAAAAAAACACTAAGGTCTTCACAGAGAATAGTCAATAAAGACAAAGAACAGAGAGCATAGATTTTACAACCAAGCAGTACTGTCTACGTCAAACAAGGCTTAGAATTCTAGACTCAGATTTCTTCTTAGATGTTCGGCGGAAATTCTAACGGGGCTCTTCTAGTTTTATCGTAGTTGCCCCAGACTCACAAAGTAGTTTCGATTGACTTAATTTCGATTCTTTTAAAACTTTCATTAACCCAGTTTTTTAGACAGTTTCTTTGTTAGGATTTTCTTGGACCTTCGCATTAGGGTTTCAAAACTTTTCTATTACCTGAAAGAAAAATACAAAGAGATTTTGTGATTCAGGGGGTCTACTACGAAGTGCAAAGTGCGAATGATCGGATCGGACCGACACATGGCCGAATCGAATATTATTGAAAAATGCGAAAAAAGTTCGGATCGGCTCAGTAGGGTCGGCACCATTCGAAAGAGTGTAGGAGTGTAGGATTAGGACCGACCGAACCAGATAGTAACTTCGTAGCAGGAAACGGCCGAACATTCGGCCGATACCACCTCGGGGTAGACCCCCAGGTTTAAATGGTGGAAATTAATCCATCTCGAAACCTGGGGGTCTACCCCCCAGGTTTCGAGATGGATTAATTTCAGTCGACAGTGACTTATCAATTAACGATAAACGTGGAAACACCGCAGTTTGTCAGAATTAACACTGTTATTACCGTATTTACAATCATCATTGCAGTGTATCTATTCAATAGACATGTAAACACTGTCTCATTCACACAAGCGGGATAGCTGCTAGCTGCTGTCACTAATGTCATCTGTCAGTCACGAGGAAGGACGGGAAACAGACAAAGTGAAGCAGGCTATATACGATGGTGTTGGGTGTGGTAGTGAGCCAGTGAAGTGATATATTCAACATAAATACGGAATCAACAGGATTCTACAATCATCATCATCATTTCAACCGAAAGACGTCCACTGCTGGACATAGGCCTCTCCCCCAAGCACCGCCACTTCGACTGGTTCTGTGCTTCTCGCATCCAGCGGATCCCTGCGGTCTATACCAGTGGCGTAATACACTGACGTTAGGAATGGCTTTCATTTTGACAGTTCAACAATATTCATTGCATTATTTATGTTGTTGATTACTTTTTTTTTTCGAACATATGAAGCAATGTATTCCCTTAAAATGATTCACATTGAGATTGAATGTATATTAGACAATTAGGGTAACGTCAGGTTTTACAATAGGCACAAGCAAATAGAGAAAGTGGTAAATTTAAGACTACAACAGTCAATCAAAAAAATCAATCAACTCAGCCTATCGCAGTCCACTGCTGGACATAGGCCTCTCCCAGACTGCGCCACAACACCCTGTCCTCCGCCTTCCGCATCCAGTCCGTCCCAGCAACCTTCTTTAGGTCGTCCGTCCATCTAGCTGGGGGGCGTACCACACTACGCTACGCAGTCTCCACTCCAGGACTCGTCGGACGTTAGAGTAAAAAGTTTTAAACGAAGGGAAAGTATCTTTAGTTGACATAGTTAAGTACATTACTAATCTCGATAGCGAACTAGCAAATAATTCTACTCCAACATAGTTGAGAAAAGGCCGGGCAGCAATCTAGCAATTTAAAAAAAAACCACCATCAGCCTATAACGTTCCCACTTCTGGCACACAGGCATCCTCTCTGTGAGAGGGAGTTTGCTTACCAACAATTAATTCGTATCTAGTATCCATATCCTTTTAGCTACCTGAAACAAAAGTAAATTCATCACAACAAAACGTCATCTCAACTTTCACATTAAAATTAAAATGATTCAGACGAAAGTTCATGTCTTTATTGAGATGACAAACTTTTAATAACTGTTTCAGTGAGCCGATAGCACTTATAGTCAACTGTTTCAGAGTTTCATCATTAATTACAGGAGATTATAAAACAAGTAATTCTCATATAATATAATATTCTAACATTTAGCAAGTTAAACCTCAAGAGGGAAATCAATTGTTTGTAAGGTCTTAATAGACCTTACAAACAATTGGTTTTAGTTTGCGTTTCCATTTTATGTTATTTCAAGTAAAACCAATTTTATAACTTTATTACAGACGTAATTAAGTTGACTTCAGAGTAACTAGCATTATTTAAAAGTCTTAAAATTTTTTGAAGTTGTAGCGTAAACTGAACTTTATTATTTATTTATTTATATATACTTTATTGCACACCACAAAAATACATAGCATAAAAAAATACATTAAACACTACAAAATATACAATGGGCGGCCTTATCGCATTACTGCGATCTCTTCCAGGAAACCTTAGAATGGACTGTGATTTACCTGGACATAAAATGGTACTGTCGTTGGTGCAAATATTATACATACAATACACTAAAATATATACACAAATATATACATATCCAAAATTATAGATACGTAAATACATACATACTATATATATAAGCCACTAAAAATAAAAGAACTGCAGATGATTGCAGTTAGGACAACAAGATCACAACGACAAGTAGTGTTCCTTTACGAGTCTTTGAACACCTGTAGCGACTGCGCGCGTTTTATTTCAACTGGCAATGCAATCCACAAACGAGTGGCCTGGACAGTAAAGGATTTATCAAGGAAAGTTGTGGGATGCATAGGCATTTTGAGCTTCAAGTTATCTGATGACCTTAACAATTTCGTATGGGAGTCGCAAAGAAACTGAAAACGTTTCTTGAGATAGAGAGGGGTGGAAGGGAAAAAAGCACATTGAACATAAGGGAAAGAATATGAGCATTCCGGCGAAGGCGAATTGGTAACCACTTGAGCTTCACACGAAATTCGAAAAAATGGTCATATTTGCGCAAACCGAATATGAACCTTATACAAAAATTTTGAAGCCGCTCAAGCTTATCTAGTTGGTCTTGGGTAAGATCAAGATAGCTGGCATCAGCATAGTCAAGGATGGGTAGAAGAAGCGATTTTGCAAGCGCAATCTTGGTGGCAGTCGGTAGGAAATTACGCAATCTCTTCAAAGACGCGGCGGATGCAAATAGCTTGCGGCTAACTTCCTGTAGCTGAGCAGTCCAAGAGAAGGTCTTATCAATAAATATCCCTAAGTTTTTAACTTTATCACTAAAGGGAACCACTGAGTTGTCAAAAGAAAATTGGGGAAGGGTCATCCAGTCGATTCTAGAGACCGTCCTAGAACTGCCCACCACTACAACAGACAAATGGACGTAGTATATATGACTCACTACGGCAATTTTTTAAACAGTTTAATTTGATCAATAATTCATTTCCCTGGCCGTATATAATGAGCCAATCTATTTTTAACAGACTTCAAAAAAGGAGGAGGTTCTCAATTTGGTTGTTTATATATTTTTTTTATATCTCCGTCATATATATAATTATGGATTTGCAAAATATTTTTTTTAATGGATAGGGCATGTCTCAGGAGTGGCCCCATATATATTTTATTAACTTTGCTTGGGTAGTTTTTGAGTTAGCTTCAATAATACGATTTGTGTCTACTTCGTTTTAATAAACCATTTCATACATAGGTACAGTAGTACCACAGGTTACAAAGTTTAACGAGATAATCTCCTTTCCATTTGAGTTCATTTAATTTTCCTTCCAGTAGCGCGAAGCTTTATTTTTTTTTTTTAAACAAAAACTAAACTACAATAAATCTTTATAATAATGTCTGACAGCTGACAATTTTCTAAAGGTTACTGAACTTCTTCAGTCGCAGGATTAGTTTCCGTTTGCTGAGATAATTGAAATTTAGTTTGCGTGGATGATACCCAATTATTGAAAGTGTCTGTACTTCTACAGTTTAATTTAGGCACCATCTTCACGAGCGAGAAAATCGCGGTGTATTATGTTAACATAAGTATTTATAAATTAGCCAGGGACGCACCCTTGTTAAGTGGCAACACTAAGCTACAATCCGGGTTCTACCTATAGCGTTCCTTAAGTAGCGTCCCTCTCTTGCCTGTCAACCGTCGCGGGACACGGACTAGTTTTAATTCATTAATTTATTTTGTCTCTGTTAGTTTAATTAGTTATATGACTGTGCTAAATAATGTGCCTAACTTCATCTTCGTCGTGTCGCTGGCACGAGTGTATTTTAAATACTGTTTTCCCAAAACTTTGCCAGTTCCACGGCGTTTTCGGTGGCAATGGAGAGGTCACTTTGACTGCATGTTTTGGGACACAGAGGGCAGGATAGGAGGTGGAGCATGGTTTGTGACATAGCTCCACAATCACACCCTACTGCCGAACTAACTTTATACTATAGTACACACGTACTATAGTATACACATACACATGTGTATTATTATTGAAAGTTAGAGTGTCACTTCCGCTCTTCGATCTCAACTTCACCTCCAATACATGTAAGAGGAGACAGATAGAATACCTTCCATCTATGTCTCCAAAAACATAACAATTTCTTTCGTAATACCTATTAAGCTTCCTGGTCTCGGTAATCTCTACTTAATCTTTGCCAAAGCACATTTGTAATCCTATTAAGTGCTCCTTTCCTTTATAGAACCCAAACCACATTCGTCGTTAGCTAACGTTACTCGGTATGTTCAGGAAACCGACGCATTTCGATCGTTATATAGTCAAGGAGACGTTTGAAGTACCACAATTTATTTTGATTGCTTTTGATACCTAATGGAAAATAATTAAATTCCTTAACGCTGTGAAAATACTAGCTGCGTCCCGCGGTTTCACCCGCATAAGTTTTGATCCCGTGGGAATATCGGGATAAAAAGTATCCTATGTGTTAATACTGGTTATAAACTATCTGTGTGCCAAATTTCATCCAAAATCCGTTCTGTAGTTTTGGCGTGAAAGAGTAACAAACATCCATCCATCCATCCATCCATCCATCCATACAAACTTTCACGTTTATAATATTAAGTAGGACGATGCCTCTTTTACATATTGTTATTCGAAAATTGATTTATGGCTAAGTAATAACAGCCGCACGGGTCGATCGATCAGGGTAAGCTACGCTTGCCGCGGTTGGTCCGTGAATGGGTCTTCACATACCAAGACCCCTCCGTGCCTCGGAAAGCACGTTAAGCCGTTGGACCCGGCTGTCGTGGATCTTTGACAGTAGTTACGTCGTCAGTAGCCCGAAAGTCTGACAATCAGTCTTACCAAGGGGTATCGTATTACCCAGTAACTGGGTTGTGGAGGTCAGATAGGCGGTCGCTCCATGTAAAATACTGGTATTCAGCTGCATCCGGTTAGAGTGGAAGCCGACCCCAACATAGTTAGGAAAAGGCTAGGCAGATGATGATGACTTTTATTAATTAATTTGAATACGAAAATGGAGATAATTATAATCATAAACCGCATAGTAGATATTGTAGCGAAATTAAAAACTCAATCTTCACTTGTACACGTTTTAATTTAATTAAGAAAAATAAAAGATATTCAAACAACGAAAATATAAAAATATAAGACAAGACACAGGAAGAACTATATTTTTAAAAAAGATGCCGTGATGCCGAAGCGGATGATTTTGGTATTCGACTGTTTAATAAATTTTACGTATTCTTGTTACGCGTCGATTAAGATACGTTTGCAAACATACCTGAACTTACGTAACAGTTAAATACGAGTTTACTTGGTGCCAATAACCTAACAGGTAATTGGCACCAAGTAAATTCGATATTAAGGAGCAAGATGATAATACAAATTACCGCCTGATCAAAATTGTAAAAATGTTAGTAATACTAAATAATAAAATATTATTATACGGCTAGTTGGTGGTACATTAAGGTATAGATTTCACTGAAAACTAAGCTACGTAATAAATGAAACTCCGGTCCTAGGCTTCACGCTGACAATCGGAAGGCACCTCGCTGGCCGGAATCAGAACCCTCAAGTGCAGATCTCGCGCAGGGTGTGATGTTTGGTTCGATTCCCAACAGGAAGCTTGTAGACGTCTGGTATACGCGTGGCGGTAGGGTGGCGGGTAGGGCGAATTCTAAAATCGCCCTACAGTCTCCGTACAAATCGAATCGTGACGCTTCGCGTTGAGACCACTTTCCAGTGATGTTATTACTTATCAATATGTTTATTTTCGGGAACACAGCCCTTTTTTTTTTTTTTTTTGGGATGGGAAATCATCAAATGACCCCTCCCGCTCTGGGTGGAGCGGAAGGGAGTGTCAGACTCTTACTGACTAAAACCCACCCATGTTCCTTCCTTCGCCCTTTATGTTCCGGGGCAGCGGTAACCCTTTCGGACAATCCCGCTGACCCGGCAGGCTTCGGCCCTAAGGGGCCCCTCTGATTATGCTGACATCTCTTTGAGGCGCGCGTGGAACACTTACGCGCCGTCCGGCACGGGCCTGGTCCTGATCGGGCGGTGAGCTACCCATTGCTCTCCGCCCGCAGGCCCGCGCCTACGGTGGCCGGTAGTCGTCTCTCGACTCCCGACGCCCGGGGCGTCTCCCGCGGCGGCTTGGACGGGAGGCTCTCTCCCTCATCCGTCCCGCCACCTCCTTCGCTAGCATGACTGCTTCGCAGAAGGAGGCGACTGCCTCCCACTCCCTCTCGCTCCGGACCATGGCTTGCACCAGGGCCGGGCGCGAGAGGCCGCCGCCGCTGCCGATCGCCTCTACGAGGACACGGCGGTGCTCCGCCCAAGCGGGGCAGACCTCCACCGTGTGCTCCACCGTGTCCTCTGGGCGATCCTGGCAATGGTGACACCCGGGCGTTTCCTCCCGCCTGATGATGTGCAGGAACCTCCCGAAACTTCCGTGTCCGGTGAGGACCTGCGTCAGGCGGTAGGTGAGGGCGCCGTGGCGCCTCTCTAGCCACTCCTCAAAGAGGGGTCTTATCGCCGCTATCGCGGCGTGCCCTGGAACACAGCCCTTGGATCTAATGGATGACCGCACAGAACTCGGTCGTTCAGTCTTTTATTGTTTACCGTAAATTATTTCAATGAGAAAGCAGGAAAAAATAATATTAGAATTAAAACATCAGTCCTGTGTCAAAAAAATCCTTCAAAATGAAAAGTCTCGGTAAGAGAAAAGACGTGTCATGTTTATTCAAAATTCAAAACCAATATGAAGGAAAAAAAAATCTGTTTAATAATAAGGTTGGATTTGTTAAAAAAGAAGGTTGTTCGTGATACAATTATAATGTAGCATTTGCCAATGCTGCAATATGAATAATGGAATAAATATTTCATGGTATGTGCTCTGTTTTGTGTACAGGCTGAATTCCAATAAACTGAATGTTTATTACGTTCGCCAGATTTTTATGACAAGAGGCCCATTACCAGACAGATAGGCTACCCGCAGTACTCATCCAGAGAACGAGTTTCTTCAACTGCCATTTATTATTTCTCGTCGCAAAACGATTCTATTTCATCACAATCAAAACAAATTGTACAAATAACAGTCTGGAACTGTTACTCAAAGAATTGATACTTGTAATTGTTATATTGATAACCGTCCGACCTTTGAGAGGTCTTTTAATGGTTTCACAATTACGATCAAATAATTGCGACGAGGTGAGAGAGAGGTCGAGAGGCGAGAATGATTGTGATTTATCGTTCTCCGTGTTTAAATACTTATCCTACTAATATTATAAACGTGAAAGTTGGTATGGATGGATGGATGGATGGATGGCTGTTTGTTACTCTTTCACGCAAAAACTACTAAACGGATTTGGAAGAAATTTGGCACACAGCTGGTTTATAACTAGGATTAACATATAGGATACTTTTTATCCCGATATTCCTACAGGATCGAAACTTATGCGGGTGAAACCGCGGGGCGCAGCTAGTAGAACTATAAGTAAAGATGTTCTATGAGTTTCTCAATTCCATTTGATCGTTTAGAAGAGAATACGTCTTGAATTCAGCAGTGACTGTGCTCAATGGTAAACGATTTGCAAGCTTAGCCTGCCAATAGGATTGAGAGTTAGATATTACCTACTTCAGTGGAAGGAATTTAATGTTCTTATCTCGAATCGACGCTAGAATAGTTCGTAATCATCCGATTCAGAACAGCTCGATAGTGAAACGATTAAGAGTTATTATGGTCATCGTAACTACAGTTAAATGCTGATTTCAGTTTTCACCTCTTCAAGTGAATAAGACATTCTTACAGTAATTGAAGCCAGACTTTTATACCCGAATTCGGCACCTTAGTCTTTAACTCTTCAGTACACTTTTGACTGCCCCGTTGGTCTTGTGGTTGCAAGCGCCATTGCAGAGCGTGTGGTTCAGGGTTCGATTCCCGGGTCGGACAAAGTGTTATTGAGTTTTCCATTAGAAATTTCTTAGTAGCAGTCCGGAGTTTGGACGTTGGTGGTTTAATACCCCCGTGCCTCGGAAAGCACGTAAAGCCGTTGGTCCTGCGCCTGATATCTCCCCAGTTGTGTTAGATTGCCGTCCCATCAGACTATGAGAGTAAAGGAACAGAGAGTGCACCTGCGTTTACGCACACACTTGTGCACTATAATATCTCCTGCGTACCAGGCTAATCTCTGTTGAGATTGGCCACGGTGACCGAACTCGGTCGGGAGGCTATTATTTATTATTACACTTTAAAATGACATAAACAGTACGGAAATTTAAAGATAAAGTGCGTAAGGGCATTTATCTGTTAAATTACTTATGTGTAAGTTAACCTTCAGTAGGTACACCAAAACAACATTTTTGGGCACTTCCTCCGCCCAAAATAAAAGCTACATCAAAACAGGAATTACAGTTGAGCACACAACATACACTTCACATGTAGGACTTCATTACGTTCCCTTTGAATAGACAGAGTTTGTTTCTGTTTGTAAAACTTAATTGTACAGAAAAGGGCCGCTGGCAAAGTTTGAAACGGTTGATAATAAATTGGATTACGTCAGTTGAGAGCACGAGAATCCAATATTTACTATCAAACCTCTCTCGAACGAACGATCAGCGTCTATAGTCTATACTAATATAAATTAGACGAAGACGCAGACTTCCATACACTTTGATGTATTTTCAAGATTATCGTTTGCCTTTAAGTTAGTTCAAGCCTAGTCTGCGTTTGTTATTATGCTTCTCTCGTATCGGCACGATCATCATCATCATCTGCCTAGCCTTTTCCCAACTATGTTGGAGTCAACTTCCAGGCTAACCGGATGCAGCTGAATACCAGTATTTTACATGGAGCGACTGCCAATCTGACCTCAACGGCATTAGCACGATCCGTAATGTATAATTATCCGATAACTCAGGTTAGCGGGGCTGATGGGCTGATAGCCTGATAGCCCCGGGTGCGCCGAAAGTACCTACATTAAGTTGAATGAAACGTTAAATTAAAAAATATTTACTTCAGCTACATGACACCTAACATTGAACATACTTAGCTATATTACTTTAGTTAGTAATGTAGAAGTTCTAGCTACATTACTAAATTAAGTATTATATAAAACAAACATACAGATCTCCAAGGAAACGTATGCGCTTCGGGAATCATCGTCTATGTTCGGAAATAAAAACGCGCGATGATTTGGTATCGTAGATATAGTAAATTATTTGATCTAATATAGAGCTGTCACAACCATGGAAGTACTTGTCTATTTTGTAGTACCATGATTATTAACAACTCAGACTATCTAAATTGTAAAACGCTAGTATGTGATAGTAAAATATGTTCGAAGTCACTATAACATAACTAACTTTGTATCCGTCAGATACGATCGCGATGCAATCAACGATTGCAGAAAGTTTAGTTCATCAATGTTTTCTAAGTTCCAGTCGCCTCTAATCAATATATCTTCTCCTTTCGTAGAAACAGAAAATATCTAACGAAGTTGTTTGAACTTGTTTGTTAGTTTTTAATATTAACATTATACAAATATGACAGGACTTGATTTTATTATAAGACAGATGATTAGCTCATCAGATATACAAAATATTGCTACATTTTGTTGAAAGTCACCTTTTTCGTAGGCTTCGCGTAGCAGCTACGATATTCGTAGCAGACTACGCGGTATCTACAGTGTCGTTGTAGTCAGTAGTTGAATTCGTTACAGATCTACCTCATAACTTAATTAATAGACTAGTTGAGTCGCCTGCCTTTAATAAAGAGCGATGCACCGAAGGGTACTTGTTAATTACTGTTACGTCACTGGTAAGCTGACATTGCAATATTAAAGGGCATCATTCATTTCGTAACCAAAAATTAAAGTGCCAGCTAGAAAAAAAGTACCGCTGTCTTATGGGAAATGACCTCTTGAGCATTTTTTACTATTACAACGAAAGTCTACAATTATCCCTTCGGCTGATATTTGAGATTGAAAATGCAAAAAATCATATTTTAATTTTTGGGTATAAAATATTCGACACTTGAATGATGTTCTTTGTTGCTGTTTTTTTTTCACTTATGTATTGGATGTGTGTCCTTTATGTGGACTGGGTCTTCTTTAACTTCACGACTCAGTGGTGCAGTCGCTATCTCTTATTGAATTAAGGCCAATCATTTTACTAAACGGTGCAGTGTCGCACAGTATACAGTTGGTTAACACGTTTATACTGACGCTCGCTAGACTTAAGGAGTGGAAGACATTCTTATTTGGTAAGGTGTCGTTTGACCATTTCTTGTCATCATCGGGGTAATTGCGTAACACACTATCAGTAGCAATGAGATTCATTTTGACAGTTCAACAACATTCATTGCGTTGTTTACGTTGTTGAGCAGACAATTTTTTCGATCATATGAAGCAATGAAATATTGATAGTGAAGCAATTAACGAATTAAGTTGAAGCAAGTAGGATGCTGGTTGTAAGCGATGACACGGTCGACAAGGTGTACACTCTATTAGAAGTGACGTACGAACTCTTTCCACCACAAAATTGGTTTAATAAACGAAGAGAACCATTCCTAATTTCCCATTATAATTCCACTAAAATTACAGAAAAATGGCTGAACGGATTTTCTTGAATCATAGCTAAGAACACTCTCGATCAAGTCAACTTTCAAAAAAAAATCCAAAATCGGTTCAGCCGTTTGGGAGTTACGATGGCGCAGACAAACACACAGATACACACATCAAACTTATAACACCCCTCTGTTTATGCCGGGGGTTAAAATAGTCTGAATCCATTTTTTTTCGGAACACTGTTCACGTAGTATTCAAAATAAGCAGGTATGAGCTTACAAAATTGAAGGCTGTCTGTACAAAGGCTTTTGTTATTATTTCTTTAGTAGAAACAATACTGAAGTTAGTATACATTGACGACAGATGTAAAGCCTGTTTCAAGGGTAAATATTTCGTATTTGTTCAGAATAAAGTATTACGAATTACTTCTTACTTGTGTATTGTCTACACATAAGTCTTTCATTTACATAAACTTACGTAGGCTTGAAATAAAATGGATTGTGGTATAGACTGAAGCAAGCAAGCTACCCGAAACTGTAAAATTTTCCCAATCAACCTTGATCCTAATGCTTTAGCGATAAAGTTGAAAATCTATTTAAAAAAATTGACAGATTGTACTTAGTAGCTTAATGTGCTGGTCATAACGCCCGTTTAGGAAACACGGGCGGCATGAGGTTTCAAAAACAAAATATAAGTAATACTTGTAGCTGTTAAGAGGAAGTCTGAAAGTGGCACCGGTAACTGAAAAGTTCTGTGGCAATCGGTTGTCATGGTATAGGCATGTGTTACGGAGAAATGAGGAAAATGTCGTGAGGAGAGTTTTGAGTATGAATGTCGATGGGTATTATATAAGAGTAGGGGAAGACCAAAGAAACGATGGATGGAATGTGTATGAATGATGATATGGTTAGAAAGGGGGTGACTACCAAGATGACGACTAATAGAGAAGTATGGAAGAAAAAGACATGTTGCGCCGATCCCAAATAAATTGGGATAAGGGCAGGAGAATGATGACTTGTAGCTGTTATTATAGGTCGTCATTATTGAATAGAATGACCTCTTCGTTACCTTGGTTGACTTTCAATACGGTTAAAAGCAAAACCAGTACCAAACCAATTTTATTTAGTTTTTTCGCGTAGATATATTGAAATGCGAAGGGGAGATAGCAGCCTTGACAAGCTGGTCATTGTTGGCAATACCGAAGGTAAGAGAGGACGAGGCCGCAAACACGGTGGTCTGACCAAGTAAATGAGGCTATTTCCTCAAGCAAATTTAAGCAGGTGGTGATGGCAACTTTGGACCAGAGTCGATGGAGGCAGACTGTCTGCTTAAAGAGGTCCAGTGACCACGATCCTTAGTAATGAGAGACCCCTCTTTTTACTAACGATCGTAGTCACTGGACCCCTTGAATAGAAGAAGTTGATATTAAAAAGGTCCTGTACAAACATTTTCATGATTAACACAACGTAAATATTATTAAAAAAATGATAAGATAAGACACTTTATTTTTATTTTTTTATTAGCCATTACTGTCCCACTGCTGAGCAAAGGCCTCTCTACTCTTTCCACCTCTCTCTGTCCAGAGCTGCCAAGGACCAATCTTTATTAAAGGAGTCCAGCTCATCCCGCCATCTCCGTCTGGGCCTGCCGCGATGAGACACTTAATTTAAAAAAAAATGTTTATTCTCGTCACGTCTAATATTTTTCAAGAGAATCATTTTGTTCAGTTTTGACGTCAAGCTGTCCTTATTTTAAGGATTAATGGTAGTTGTTTTATTAACAAAACAATATGGTTTACAAGTCTAGATTAACATCATAACAAAACAACATTGTTTAAGTACTAAATGTTTAATATTTCAAGGGCGATCTCAAAATGATATTAAAGTGTGAAAACTTGCTCGTTAGACATTATAGTCATTAGCGGTCGCTAGCGCTACTGCTAAACATAAGTTCGTGGGATTACTGGGATTTTCCATCAGGATTTTATAAAGTAGGAGCTAAGGGTATGGATTTGTGCCCGGTTGTATGGCAATCGGCTCGGTCCCTATTAAATTGTAATCTAACTGGTGAAATGTGGGTCTACCTAACACTTTAGAAAAACAGGCATGATTTTATGTTAAGTTACGAACAGAAAACCTGTTTTCTATGAACTGGAAACTTGCGATTCAAATGGGATTTCAAAACAGGGATTTGCAGCAAAAAATACCGATTGACAACGTTCTTACGCAAAAGCTAAGCGTTATATATATGGATAGGGGTTGGTAGCACGTACCTAAAGTATTGTTACGGAATCGAGTCTTGAAAAATACATCACAATAATGTTACTGCATATCTTTATGTTTATGCCAGGGTTGCAAAATATTATAGGTACGTGGTTTGTCGCTTAGAACCGTTTTATTTTGAAATATATTTTCACTTAGAAAAGTTTATACCCGAAGGTTTTACGTGTCAAAGTTTTCGAATAACTGTTATGCTGTCCTGGTTCTTCAGAGTGTATACTCTTACGTGGTGTAAATCTTTAGTGAAATACCAGGTTTGTAATTTTATTGTTTTAGCACAAATGATTTGGTGTTTATTTAAAGGCGCTCAACGCATGATGATTCTCAAGTACGTCCAGCTCATTATTTTGGCACTGTTGGTTGTATTAACGATGGTAGCCCAAAATCTTATGTTTGTCCGTGGGAGAACATTGTATTATAGAAATCTATTAATAAATTGACTTGTTCGTACTTAATCTTGTTCATGAAATATATTTTCGTTAAAAATGATGGAAACCTAATGAATGATATTGTGCCCATAATGTTTTTGTTGTAGGTTATTTATAAAAAATAGTTTGGGTTGGCCCGGACATGAATGGCAAAATAACCTATTCACTCAGATTTGAATTGACATATAAAATAATAAAAAAAAAACATATAAATAAATTAAAAATAATAATAATATAATTTCATTTATATATGAAATTATCGTTTGACATCTCCTTGTGAGGCATCACGATATTAATAGGAATGTCTATTAATATCTAAAAGGCAAAAAAAATATATAAGTTTTCAACATAGATATATCCGTGATTTTCAATAATTTGTAGGACCTTTGCATAACAACTATACTTGTACAAATCGGATTTCGGAAAAAATATGGTTAGTATTTTGTCAGAATATGGAATTTTTTCTCTAACATCAGTTACGATCTAACTATAACCTTCAGAAAGCTTAGTACTAACCTCAATCATTTACGTACTTACATATAAATCTCAGATCTTGGTTCCATATCCATTCTACATTTGACGAGTAACTAATTACAGAAACGTAATCGTCTTAATGCATCAAAGACAGGCCATGTTAATGAAGTTAGTTTTAGAGGCTAAGGCTGCGGACACCTCGCTCCCGGCCCTGGTGCAAGCCATGGTCCGGAGCGAGAGGGAGTGGGAGGCAGTCGCCTCCTTCTGCGAAGCAGTCATGCTAGCGAAGGAGGTGGCGGGACGGATGAGGGAGAGAGCCTCCCGTCCAAGCCGCCGCGGGAGACGCCCCGGGCGTCGGGAGTCGAGAGACGACTACCGGCCACCGTAGGCGCGGGCCTGCGGGCGGAGAGCAATGGGTAGCTCACCGCCCGATCAGGACTAGGCCCGTGCCGGACGGCGCGTAAGTGTTCCACGCGCGCCTCAAAGAGATGTCAGCATCAGCAACGAGGGGCCCCTCAGGGTCGAAGCCTGCCGGGGCAGCGGGATTGTCCGAAAGGGTTACCGCTACCCCGGAACATAAAGGGCGAAGGAAGGAACATGAGTGGGTTTTAGTCAGTAAGAGTCTGACACTCCCTTCCGCTCCACCCAGAGCAGGAGGGGTCATTTGATGATTTCCCATCCCAAAAAAAAAAAAAAAAAAGGCTGCGGACACGAAGTCAGCGGGACCAGGGCGGCGCGGCGGAGGCAGCGGAGCGCGGAGTGCGGCGCGGCAACGCAGGCCCCGGTCACGAAGCCAGCGCGCAGATCGCGCGGCGCTAGAGCGGCGTAGTGTTGTGTTATGAGAAATTAGTGTCTTTGTTCGCGAACGAAATGTCTATCAAAAATCATTAAAATAATTTGCTCCACCAAGTCGACGGGCATTTTGAAACTTCAGTCATAAAAACCAAAAATTAAAATGCACAACACTACGTCAATGCAGACGCGCGGGCACCGCTAGAGTGGTGCGCGTGCGCATCGCTAGTACGCCGCTCCCCGCGCCGCTGCCTTCAAGGCCATTTCCATATAAATCTATGCATTGGAACGCGCCGCACGCTGCGCCGCCGCCGCCGCCGCAGCCGCCGCCCCGCTCCCGCTGAATTCGTATCCGCAGCCTCAGGCGTAGGCAGCTGTATCGGATTGTCTTAGTAATTAGCACAATATTATGACTTACAGTGATTTATGGCCATTCCCATTCCAACTTTTGTTCGTATGAAAGTTAGTCAAGTCCAGGAACCGTGCGGGACAGACTATAGTTTGGACTGAGTCCAACTGTTGCTACTTTGTAGATAAATAAACCATTTTATTACGTAAGTACTTATAATAGACAATAACAGCAATAACACGACAACAGTGTTTGTTTAGTAATAAATACACTTAATGGTTCCAGTTATTTTTACTTGTGAAGTTTTGTATCTGTAAACAACCTCACTATACATACAGAAGATGCGAGATGAGCCGTTACTAAACATACTAATTTGAGGTAACATTAGGATAAGAAAAAAAAACTTGTCAGAACATGACATTCTAAAAGTATTTTTCTCGAATCGGTTTTGGTTAAATATCAAAAGTATTTCCATGGTATGGCATCGTATTTTTATGAAAAAGAAAAACCTACTAACATAGTCTATTTACAACAGGCTACCTATACAAAGAATAGTACTAAAATGTCGAAGCCTAAAAGATGTCACTTGTTCAAATATTTCGTATTATACATATTTAAAAAAAAGAGACATAATCAAAGAAAATTTATTACGAAGTTACATTTGAAATGAATAAAAATCTTCAGCGTAGTAACATATATTTACTTCTAGGATTGAGTATTTTCTGTGTGACGATATTTTAGAGTTCGACGTTAACATTTTATGCTTCTCTATATGCACTCGTATATTCTCATTCATCTCGCTTTTACTAAAATTGATAGTTTTATTTTGATGGTAAAGCCTTTTCTTTTGTTTGATTAAAAGCCGATAACTGTTCAACTGCAGGATATTGACCTTTTTATATACACGCTTCGCACGGATAAAATCTACTACATGTCAAGCCATTGAGATGTCTGCGCTATATCTAAATTACATATTATTCGTTAAATATATTTATAGCGTTATACGTTAAATATTCATAAACCTTCCGGATAAAATTTTCTAAATTATGTTAAGAAACGCACCAGAACCTGTTGCGTAGTTTGAAAGAACTAAGCGATTACACAGACAGACTCGAAAAGCGGTTTTGTTTTTTAACTATTTACTAGCGACCCGCTCCAGCTTCGCACGCCTTGACAACACGCAGAGATTTCTTTATTTCAACATGTAAGTTTTACATCAATGTATTATACTCGTACACATAAACATTCCGGAATGAATTCTCTAAATGATTGTGAACATCGTAACAAAACAAATTGTATACTGAAGAAGAAATAAGCGGTTACAGAAAACAGAACTGCAAAGCGACTTTAATACTAATTACGTATTGGTGATGTTTTACAAGTTCATGTTTCCTGAAAGTCTAAAATTTTCCTTAACTAATGCCAGTGCAGCAGTGGTCTAAGATGGGATCCTTAAAATGTACTTACAAAATAATTCATGAAATAGATAAAACATTGAAAGCGTTGTTTCTGAATTGATAAAATTCCTTTGAAGAAACTAAACAGAAGCGATATCACTGAACTGAGACAGGCTTAGTAATTGAATTAATGGAAAAGGGGTTTAAAATGAAAACCGGGAAAATCAGGGGCATGTCGGTACATATTTAACGTTTGTACAAACTTGACGCGTTTTAAGCCAGAACAATCGAAATTTATGTGGGTAGGGTTATATTGGCTGGAATTTAGGAGTGAGCAAAAGTAAGTTTTGTGTTTGACAGACCGCTTAGCATAAAGGGTTTATTTGAAACTAGCTCATGCCCGAAGTGTCACTTGGCTTACACCCGGTTATAAAGGTGTTTATAACCGGGTGTTTATGTTTTGCTTCGAAGCGATTTAAAAAAGTCAAAGTCAAATCATTTATTTCAAATAGGCACATAAAAGGCACCTTTGAACGTGAAAAATTACATTAAAATAGAATTGCTTCTAGTCGCCCCTTCCAAAAGGTAGTTTTGTTATGGAGAAGAATGGCAAGAAACTCCACCGCTACTCTTTTAATTAAAATGTTTTCCAATATTTTGCATACATTAATTACATAATTCTATGTGAAGACCTACCCACCTAAAATAAAATTACTGTACCACAATAAGTAAAAGAAATAATAAATAATAATAATAATTAGGATTAATGAAACCATGATATATAAATTAACTATGTGATAGATACTTGGTGTTCATAAAAAGTAATAAGTCCGGGTGTGAATTTAAGTAATTACAGAATGTAAATCAATGTCAAAAAAAAGAATAAATTTTATAATTACATTAGCAACCAGTTTGATTTCGTCTACTCTAGAGATTGTCCTATGGAGCAGGACCAGCATGTTTCCAAGCATTTTTAATTTGGATATAATCCTCTAATTTGTAATATCCTTGTGTTTGTAATAAACTGAGTATGTGTTTGCAGTAGTAATATAAATAAAAAAATAAAAACATATAGTTTAGGACTTATATTAAGAACATCAAAAAACGTGCGAAAATTTCGTGGTTTTTGGAGTGCTGCAAAGTTAGCACAGGTCTTTCGAAGTTGCATACTTGGATATACGCTACTGGTAGTGGTCCTAACAACATATTAAAAAAAAAGAACTAGCCGTTACTTTGCGATTTTAATGTTCGATATGACTGGCCTATAGTTTTAGTGAGAATTTTCGAACATTGTGTATAAACAGATAAAACTTTTTCGCTAAGATTTTCCGCCTTATTTATAAAGAAAGAAAATAAGATTATATTTAACCCAAGTTAAGTAAGGCACAGAATATTCACACAAAAACAACAAAAATAAAACACAAAAAAATCTTAAAGTACTATTGTTTGTCTCACCTCACGGCTGCGCCAGAAGGCTCGTTCAGCATAAATATCAGACAACTAATGCGACGCTGGTTTTCAACTGGACCCTATGTTACGAGAAAGTCTTACGTTATAATCAATGCTTAGAGTTAAAAGACGTTTAAACGTCAAAATGCATGGTTATGCAAATGCAGCTTGTTACTTAGTACATAACACTATGTCACTGCCTGTTTTTCATCGATCGTTTAGGTAGACATGTATCTCAACACTTCTAAATTACCTTTAATGTTTATGTAGACGCTAATCATTCCTTATAGGGCGGTCTACTCCGAAGTGGTATCGGCCGAATGTTCGGCCGTTTCCTGCTACGAAGTTACTATTTGGTTCCGTCGGACCCGATCCTACGCTCCTACACTCTTTCAAATATTGACTATGGTCCCGACCCAACTGAGCCGATCCGAACTTTTTTCGCATTTTTCAATAATATTCGGTTCGGCCATGTGTCGGTCCGATCCGATCATTCCGACTTTGCACTTCGTAGTAGACCCCCTGGAAACAAATTTTATAATTACGGAGATTTGATTTGGCAGCCCACACACCCACAGACAGATGTCTCGAAAATATAAAAAAATGTCTCAAGGTAAATCCTACCTTTTTTCTTAAAATAAGTCAGGTAGCCGTTCAAAGGTTTAGGTTATAAATAAAAGGGCATGCATCGAAAAGTTATATTTGAAAAATATAAAGCTACACGAGACACATGTATTTGAGTTGTTTCAATTGTAAAGGTTTGAGAGTCCCTTTGAATTCTCTGAAATCTTCAAACGCCTGTGGCAAGGGCATGACACCGCAAACATTCCTTATACGTTGGGTAGGTAACTGTTTAATGCTTGTTGCTTTCTGTAGCGTATTTAAACTGTGCTGTCAAGGACAGTACTTGGAATATATGAACTTTAAAAACAGCCATCACGCGTGTGTTGAAATGCAGAACTTATATTTCGAAAGTCATGTAATATGGAGTAAGTATATTTTAGAGCAGTGGTGGCCCAGTGGTATCGGCCGCGACTTACGAGTTGTAGGTCGTAGGTTCGAACCCAGAAAGGCGCTTTACTTTCTGTAAATCATTTCATCACCACTGCTCTCAAAACGGTGAAGGAAAACATCGTGAGGAAACCGGCATGTCCTAGAAGCAAAAATTCGAAGACATGTGACATTTACCAACCCGCACTGGGCCCGCGTGGTGGATTACGGCCCGCTCCCTCTCACCGAGAGGAGGCCTGTCTCCCAGCAGTGGGAACATTATAGGCTGATCATGTATATACTACGGGCATAATCCAGGCTGACCCTAATGGAAAAAAGAAACAAAAATCCGACTTGAGGGGATTTTAACATGGCCTTCATGAGTTGTGATAATTAAAAATGTAACTTTACGCAACTTTCTTTAGACGGCTCCTGTAACACCTAATTTGATTGATTGTCATCGCCATACAACGTGGCAATGCTGCCAGCCGTTTGGGCACTGTTCCTGTTGATAGCGATGCGGACATTTTTTTTATTTTTTGACATGTATTTATTATTATTTGAAATGTTGGCTATAATGTAAATATGATCCGGAATAAATTATATATATACTGTTTTATCTTTAGCTGTGTACTTTGAAAGCACATGTTGACGTAATAACGTTGAGAAAACAGTAACATTATTATTATAAAGATGTGAATATTCAATAATGTTTTTTTCGAGTCTTAGGAGTAGACCTACTTCTTCATATATTGAGTTTCTTTCAACAAAAAATATTGGCAAAATGTTTTTTTTTATATTATGTCTGGTACAGCTACAGATTCTACATTGTATATATTATTATATTAACGTATATATAGCTGGATATAATTTATCACCCATGATAGGCTGTTTACTCAGTATATGTACAATAAGATTCTAAGCGAATATTGGTACGAATCAATCATCATTCAATCCAATACGTAGATACAGATATTTGCTTAGCTTGTGGCTAAGTAATAACAGCCGTACGGGTCGATCAATCAGGTTAAGCTACGCTTGCCGCGGTTGGTCCGTGGATGGGTGACCATCTTTACATACTAAGACACCTCCATGCCTCGGAAAGCACGTTAAGCCGTTGGTCCCGGCTGTTATTCGTAGATCGTTGGCAGTCGTTACGGGTCGTCAGAAGCCCGAAAGTTTGACAACCAGTTTTACCAAGGGATATCGTATTTCCCAGTAACTGAGTTGTGGAGGTCAGATAGGCAGTGGCTCTATGTAAAATACTGGTATTCAGCTACATCCGGTGAAACTGGAAGCCGACTCGAACATAGTTGGGAAAAGGCTCGGCAGATGATGGTGACGTAGATACAGATACTGTACGATCGACCGCATGGGAACTCCCATCCACAAACCTGACAAACTTCCATAAAAAATCATTCCTTATTTGCTCATGCTTTTTCAAAAATCATTCCTTAGTGCTCATCTTTGTTATAAAAAGAAATCACTTGCAAAATACGCTTCTTGATCCGGCGCTTTAGAGTGCCATCTGTCAGTTAGTAGGTACATAAAAGAATTTGAGATTTTTAATGAACAAATTAAGACAAAAATGGGCTCTTAAATTATAGGAAGGAAGTTGATATCCTCGCGAATTTTCGTTGTAAAATATTTAGATTGCCAAAAATCATGAACCTGTAGCAGACCGTTTTTCATATAGTATCCGAATTAAAGTTACACAAACGAATAGTTTGGTTGTTTGAAAAGTCTTATACTTATACTCTGTTCCTATCCTTGTACTTGTTATAAAGAGATAGTAGTTTAATGCCACGTATCTTCGCAGTTGAACATCAAAACATGATTCAGCACTATTAAGCGTTAATAATCTTATTCTCATCGTGCATATCCTCATGTTTTTCTTAAAATACACATATATTTGAATACCAACATCTGTTCCTAGTACGCACCAAAATTAGATTCTACGAAGCTATAAGGAGTAAATACCTGTCCTGGAATTCAATGTAGGTACCGTTGTTATAATATACATCAGACTAGCTTTTACCTGCGGTTTCGCGCGCGTGGAAGTCAGAAATTATCCCACGGGGACGTACTACAAGTATAAAAAGTATCACTTGTCCTAACTCAGGTCATGGTCTATCTGTAGGCCAAACATCCGAATCCGTTTAGCTGTTAATGCATGAAAAGTTAACAGACAGACAGAGTTACCTTGGCATTGATAATATATTAGTATGGATGGCCAGATCTTTATAACCCTCTATCCCCAATTTTTTGGGAAAAGGCGTGATTTTTTGTGCAAATCTACACTCTATTTATTTGGGAAAAGGCGTGTGATTTTTTGTGCAAATCTACACTAAGGGCGAATTTCACCAATGAAACTGAACGTGATCAGCACACTTGAACCGCTTTCAAGAGCTGTGTCAATATTAAAGATAAAGATATATTTAATGCATAACTGTGTACATTAAGTTCTTATTGATAAACATTACATTTTAGTTTCAACAGTCTATCCAAGTCGGACATGCAATAGTATTTTAAGACATTAGGTACATACAAATATTATTTTTTATCAAAAACTCATTCAGATTGTAAAATACATTATCAATTAACATTTTTTTTTTCAATTTATTTTTAAACATATTTCCATTTAATTGCTTAATTGCTGGCGGTAACTTATTGTACACACGAATAGCAGTAACATAGATACTTTTGCAATACATCATATTGTTAATAACCGGTAAATTGATGTCATATTTATATTGTTTCCGAATATTTCTTTTAGAATTTGATTTGAAATTAAAAAATTGCATATTGTTTTTAACAAATAAACATAATTGACTACGCCGATGCCTGTTATTTGGATGCCACCGAGGAGCTTTTAAATAAACTTGAGCGTTTGCAAAATATCTGTATTCGTTTTGTTTTTAACCTTAAAAAGTATGATCACGTCTCCAACTTTCGCAAGATACTCAAGTGGCTCCCCATTCGACTTCGCAGGAACTCGCGGATTTTGTGTCTGTTATTTAATCTCCTTCACAATCCTAAAACACCATCCTATCTGCGGGAGCGCTTTAACTACGCCCGCCCTTAAGATGCACCTTGCAGGTCGCATCTTAAAAACCTTCTCAAGTCCCCTCCCCACTCCACCGACTTCTACTCCTACTCCTTTACAGTGCACGCGGTGCGGTTGTGGAATTCACTACCGCCTGACATTAGGGACTGCCAAACTGTTGCAGTTTTTAAAAGAAGAGTGAAAGAACACTATCTGTCCACTTCATCATAGTTGTGTATGTATTTTTTTTTTTTTTTTTGAGTATGTTATAATTATTATTATTCTAGTGATATTTATTTTAGTAGTATGTATGTATGTACGTTTATTTGTATGTATTTTAGTATATTCTCGGATTTTTTGTTTAGTTTTTAAGAGAAATGTTTTTGATTGTATGTATTATTCTTTGTCTCCTATACAATTTCACACGCTGTCTACATCTCTATATCTATTGTCCTGTCTCAGGTGTGCTGGAAGAGATTTCTTGTGAAATAAGCATCACCTCTGTACCTATTTTTTCTGTTCTGTTTTTCTTGTCTGTTTATATATGTGTGTACATAAATGGTAAATAAAATAAATAAAAATAATTCGAGATATACTCGAATTATGTTTACGGAGGGTTTCCTGACACTGACTGACTGATTTATATAAATCAGTCAGTCAGTCAGTTTCCTGACACTGATTGACTGATTTCTATAAATCAGTCAGTCAGTGTCAGGAAACCCTCCGTTCTGAAGACGTCTCTTAATGATTCAATTTCAATTTTATTCAGGAACAATTCACATTGTGTTTGAAATCATTAAAATTATAAAACTAACACATTCATAATACAATAAATCATAGAAAATAAAACAAAACAATAAAATTCAATAACATTAAAAACTACTACATACTAATATTATTCAGTCTCTCATTAACTAATAAAATAATCAAATTCTTAAAACGTGGATATGTCGTCGTCTATAGAATACAGACATTTCCTCAATAGGATTCGGTTCTATACATGTTATATTATATTGTCTTAAGACATTTCTTCTGGAAAATGAATGTGGATTGTACGTTTGTCGAGTTCCCGCAATATATGAAACCATAAGTTAACAGTGGATTTGTAGTTTCGGCCAGAGCTGACAATGCGTAGTAAGCACTGGATATTTTTTTATTAATCTTTTCAACATGTGCCTTTTAGTTTAAATGTTGATCTATTGCAACTCCTAAGAAATTTGTGTCTTTTACTTCTTCAATCGCTGTATCAGACATGGTTACTTTCAATTTAGTACGTTAATTTTATAATTTCTAAATTGAATCAATTTGGTTTTTGAGACATTGAATTTTAAATTTATTGACTGCAACTAATCTGTTAAAGTTATTAGTGTTCTATTTATTTCACTTTCGTAAATAATGTCATTGGAATATTCATTTGAAATAAATATAAAAATACATTACGCAAAGATGGTTAATTATATTTGGAAGCTCGTTAATATATAATAAGAACAAGGGAGGTCCCAATATGTCGTAGACATTGGTCAACTGGGCACGGTTGTCTATAAAAACAAATGACACAAATATTTTAATGACGGTAGTCA
This sequence comes from Apamea monoglypha, assembly GCA_911387795.2. Lineage (NCBI taxonomy): Eukaryota > Metazoa > Arthropoda > Insecta > Lepidoptera > Noctuidae > Apamea > Apamea monoglypha. The sequence goes on along the minus strand of OU426919.1, from coordinate 11,984,044 downwards.
TGTGATACAAGTCACTTGTTTGCCACTTAACCCTGTTGTTTTATAATAGTTTGGTACAAAAAGCAAAAGGGTTACTATAGAATTTTCTCAATGTACAAAAGCCTACAATAGTTGTAAATGTTTCGACAAGTAAATTAAATATTTGATCAAATGATTAAATATTAACATTCATTCTAAACTAGAATTAAGATAAATGATGCTAGCCTACAAAACTAATTAATTCTGGCGACAGTAAAGCATAAGTTAGTGAATGGAATTTTTGATTAGTTCATTAATTTTTAAACTAGTATTTAGGTCGAATTTAGGAGATTAGAGTATAATATCTAGTTTTAAGACTAAATCAGCTTAAACTCGTCTTAAGACTGTATTTTATTATGTAACAACTGGTCTTTTTTTTTTTTTTTCTGGTGGAAAATCATCAAATGATAACAACTGGCCTTAAGCCTTATTTATCATTTTCAATAGTAACGTCTAATTTGGCGACTTTTTTTTTCTTGTAATGTTAGACATTGCGGGTTATCATTGTATTCCGTAGAGTTGTTGATATGACCGTAAGTACTTATAAAATCTTTTTCGGTCAAATAAATTCAAAAGACTGTTGCCAGAATTTCAGACTTCTGAGTCTGAAATTCTGGCAACAGAATACCGACTACCCGTAACGAAAAAGTGGCTAAACAATCACTAATTTATAGCCTGATTCACAAACTACACTTGCTTCTTTGTGGCGATTTATCTCAAGATCCATTAACAGCTTCTTAGTGCGTACAGTATTCTTTACAACAAAGTTTATCATTATAATGGAACCATAACATTTAATATGAACTATTGTGTAAAAATAAGTCACCATCATATTACCAACAGACTGTAAGAAATTATTCAACAAATTGTTTTTCCAGGACAAATAATTCGACCGAATATATTAGTCTGAAGTATCGAGAAAACGTGAAGGCAATTCCGGCGACCAAATTCCAATTTCTTATATCGATAAACATAATTGAATTCTTCTAGGATATTATGTAACATTTCCTTGTTTTTGTCACGTTGATAGTACTTGAGCCTTTGACTTAGTTTTATTATTGTTAACCACAGCAAACAAGATAAATGTCGACATGAGAAAAGTTTCGAATAACTTAAAGAATGTCTAGTCAACGTATTGAAATATGAAAATAACTTATAATATTGCAATCATCTCAATGATTCTGGTGTCTCACAGGGTATAATCATAGGTCCCGTCCTGTTATGTCTTAAATACATATGAACGTACAATTTTGACACGTGCACGTATGTAGAACGGTAAATTATCATGACTGCGTATGAAAGTCGTTATTCTGCAAAACCTTGAGTTCTTTCTGTGGGAATGTCTGTACCTAACAAATAAACAAAAATAGACACAATGACTAGATGATCGATTCGCTACTGAATGACACATATAATGCTTGCTGTTTTTTCCTTTATTGAAGGACACATGACCTACACCTTGCAAGAAAAAGCTTAAATAAACATCATAAGGCCCTTTGTACTGTTTGTTTGGCGAAATAACCGCGCCGCGCATAATAGAAAAAAAGTGTCTATCAACAAGCTTTCGTATTACGTAATCCATAAAACACCTCAGTGTTTTATGGATTATGTAATACCAGTCCTCAGACCCTCAGACCATGCCTACACATGACGAATACACCGTAGTTTTTCACGGCAAGAAACACGTGTGGGTAGAAAGTGCCTTTTTTTTTTTTTTTTGGGATGGGAAATCATCAAATGACTCCTCCCGCTCTGGGTGGAGCGGAAGGGAGTGTCAGACTCTTACTGACTAAAACCCACCCATGTTCCTTCCTTCGCCCTTTATGTTCCGGGGCAGCGGTAACCCTTTCGGACAATCCCGCTGCCCCGGCAGGCTTCGGCCCTGAGGGGCCCCTCGTTATGCTGACATCTCTTTGAGGCGCGCGTGGAACACTTACGCGCCGTCCGGCACGGGCCTGGTCCTGATCGGGCGGTGAGCTACCCATTGCTCTCCGCCCGCAGGCCCGCGCCTACGGTGGCCGGTAGTCGTCTCTCGACTCCCGACGCCCGGGGCGTCTCCCGCGGCGGCTTGGACGGGAGGCTCTCTCCCTCGGTAGAAAGTGCCTTAGGAGAACATTACTTTCCTGTTCTCAATTGAATTTCGTTTCAAAATCAAAAGTAATTTATTCAAATTAGGCTGAGAATCAGCACTTTTCGAACTTCAAAATTACACCCTTTACCACTTCCTAGTACTTTCGCTGGGAAAAAGAAGTGGCGCAACAAACTCCCCAGCAGCACAGCTGTCTGTTCAGTTAGAAAATACATAGTTGTTGAATAGTAGTTTGATTGCTATAGTGGCAATAGGTTTCTGTAATACGGGTGTAAGTCACCTTGTTCCAACATATTACGTGTGTTTGTAAAGCATGCCGATGCAAACGACTTAAGTTGCTGATAATAAAGTAGGTGATAGTCCTATTGACTTTTACCGGTGCCATTATTTAGATCATCACCAGCTTATAGCAGTTCACTGCTGACTATAGGCTTGTTACTATCATCCAGCTGTTACCAGCCTACCAGCACTGCGAATAATAATTGTAATCTAAGTAACTAGCTGCGTCTCGCAGTTTCACCCGCATAACCTTCGGCCCCGTGGGAATATCGGGATAAAAAGTATTCTAATCGAGGTCTTGGTTTACTTATGTGCCAAATTTTATCTAAATCTGTTACGCTGTTTTAGAATGAAAACTTATCAAACAAACATACGAAAAATAAAATCTTTTTCCTTCATTATATTAGTTTAGATGTTATAATTATATATCAAGTGAACTGTATAATAGTGAATCTTAATGAAATCCCTTCCCTTTCCTCCCTTCCCTAAAAATCCTTTTATCCTTTATCTCTTTAACTTTTCTTACATTTATTCCTTTTGAAAGTCAAATCAAAACGAAAATTAAACAAAATGATTTCAACATAATTTTCCGGTGTTTTGATAATATCTGTTCAAATACTTTTGTTTCCGCCCTGAGAAGTAATATTATTATGATTGAAAAAATAGGCTACGCAAGCAGCGATAATGTTGACAAATGCCTATTAGTATTTTTGTTATAATATCTAGGTTTCTAAACTTTTACAGATTTTTTTTTTTTGTGGGTAATCATCAAATGACCCCTCCCGCTCTGGGTGGAGCGGAAGGGAGTGTCAGACTCTTACTGACTAAAACCCACCCATGTTCCTTCCTTCGCCCTTTATGTTCCGGGATAGCGGTAACCCTTTCGGACAATCCCACTGAAACTTTTATAGATTTAATATACAAAACTCTATTTCCACCAGACGGCATCAATCTGCCTAGCCTTTTCCCAACTACGTTGGGGTCGGCTTCCAGTCTAACCGGATGCACCTGAATACCAGTATTTTACATGGAGCGACTGCGTATCTGACCTTCACAACCCAGTTGCTGGGTAACACGATACCCCTTGGTAGAATTGATTGTAGTAGTCAGACTTTCGGGCTGCTGACGACCCGTAAAGACTATCAATGATCCAAGAATGACTGCCGGGACCAACGGCCGAATGTGCTTTCCGAGCACGGTATGTAAAGATGGTCACACATCCTCGGGCCGAAAGCGGCAAGCGTAGCTTAGCCTGATCGACCGACCCATGCAGCTGTTATTACTTAGCCACGAGCTACGGCATATGGTCAGTAAACCTTGATCGTCAACTGTAAAACCTAGATAAACTAAAGGAAAGGAAGTAAAACTTGCTATAAACATGGAGTAACCACTCGCCTATCTCTACTGAGCAAGAATTATGTGTTCTAAAGTACTTCTAGAGCTTAAACTACAAGTTTAAAACAAAATGACTTTGTTTTCATCTTGAAGACCCGAGGGGGAACCGCTTCTACTATTTGCTTCTAAGATATTAGTGTTATTGTTGTCTTTACCTACCTGCGGGGTAATTGCGTAGTTACACACTAACAGTAGCAATGGCTTTCATTTTATGGTTCAACAACATTAATTGTGTTATTTACGTTGTTGAACAAGGCAATTTTTTTTTTTAGAACATATGATAGTCTTCGAACTGATTACCAATATCCCTAAAAATTATTCAGATTGTGATTCAAAGTGTGTTACGCAATAAGGATGCTGGAAAACAGTTAACTTAACGTTAACTTAAAGTATATAGGCATGGAAGCCGTCCCTATCATAGCCCATCTTGCAAACCTCTGCTTTAAAACTGGCATCTTCCCTGCCCCGTTAAAAATAGCCATTATTACCCCTGTGCACAAGAGTGGGGGTAGAGACGATATAAATAATTATAGACCAATTTCTGTTCTTACTAGTATATCCAAAATTATTGAAAAATTAATAAATGTTAGGCTTCTTAGTTACTTAAACAAATTCAATATCATCTCCGACTCACAGTTTGGTTTTCGTCAAGGTATTTCCACTGAGGACGCCGTCATATCACTAACCTCTTCAGTTGTAAATCATCTTGACAATGGTGATAAGTGCCTAACTGTCTTTTTAGACCTTAGAAAGGCATTCGATACCGTCTCTACGCCTATCCTTGTGAACAAGCTAGAAAAAATAGGTATTAGAGATATCGCGCTTGATCTGTTTAAGAACTATCTTTCAAATAGGAAGCAGAGGGTCAAAGTGGGGCAACATATAAGTGATGTCACAGATGTATCATACGGCGTCCCCCAAGGAAGTGTATTAGGTCCAACGCTCTTCTTGGTATACATAAACGACCTGTGTAACATGAAAATTCCTAATGCCAAAGTCCTGTCGTACGCCGATGACACAGCTGTCATCTTCTATGGTAGGACATGGCAAAATGCGCAGCTAAGTGCTGAAATAGGAATGTCCCAGGTTGCGAATTGGCTCAATGCCAATGTTCTCACATTAAATACATCCAAAACAAACTTTATAAGTTTCAGCATCTGCAATCGTACTCAACCAACCGGCGATTTTCGAATTATTATACACACTTGTGATGGTGCTAATGCTGATGGTTGTAACTGTTCTAGTATTGGCAAAGTTTCTAGCACAAAATATTTAGGGGTAATGCTGGATCAGAGATTGTGTTGGTACCCCCATCTTGAGCAAGTTGCAAACAGAGTCCGCAAGCTAAACTGGATTTTTAAGACTCTGCGTCACGTGCTCCCTAGGTCTATACAGAGTAGCGGTAAACCTGTTAGAAATGTGCTCACTCAAATATATATTTCTCTTGCGCAGTCAATATTGATATACTGCATTCCTGTTTGGGGCGGGGCAACAAAATCAAAATTCATCCAACTGGAGCGAGCACAACGTGCCCTGCTCAAAATAATGCATTTTAAAAAAAGTAGATATTCCACAGAGAACCTCTCAAACAAACAAACAAACAAACTTACTACAAACTTAGTGGTGTTCTGTCAGTTAGGAAACTATACATTACTCAAATAATTTTAAAAAAGCACAAACCTTACCTTATAATTCGGACATGCACTCTAAGAGAAGAAAACACAATATACCTAGTGCAAATACCTTTAATCAAAACCAAATTCGGATCTATGCAACTTAGTAAACGATCTGCTCAACTGTACAACAAAATAAATAAAGAAATTTTTATATATGCAAAATCTCATCATATATGTAAAGAAATGTTGATTGACTGGATAAAACCACTGACATATGAAAATACTGAAGCTCTCCTACAGAACGTAACCTAATACAAGTATACGGCCCGCTCACACACACTGTAGACTCTCCCATACTTTCACGTACATTCACACACACATACTCATACAACCACACATCCATAACACTCATTTACACTCAACAACACAAATGCACACTCACACGCGTTCACATAATTATATTTTGTTTTACTACACCCATGTTTCTGTTTTTGTTGTGTTTAAGTAAGTACCTACTGTTGTGAAGGAGCGGAGTCTTCTAATACAGGCATTATTTGCTTAAATGAAGACTCCAAACCCGAAATTGTTTGTGTATAACTTCTGGACACAATAAACGTTATTATTATTATTATTATTATATAACTCATCAAGCCAATATGTTCTGAAAGTTTTGTTATTCGATGCCCCCAAGCAATAAGTCGGTAATGTGCTATTATGTAGGTGCTACTTTTTATTGTAATGTCAAATTCGGCACCCATGGGTTGGGATACATGTTAGTAATTTATTTCACATTTTACGCAGTGATATTATATTTACGAAGATATCACGTAAAACACTTTTAATGTAGGGAAATTCAAGAACGAAATTATGACGAAGAAGTATCAATACAAAAGTGTTGAGTATTTAATTTTGGTAAGTTGCTGTTGTTGTTGTTGTAGTAGTTGTTGTTGTTTGTTTTATTGTTGCCGACTTATTGTCGCAAGCGATAGTACTAGGAAGTGGTGAAGGGCGGGCGTTTTTGGGGCCGTCTTTTGTAATTTTGACGTTCGAAAAGTGCTGATTTTCAGCCTAATTTGAATAAATGACTTTTGATTTTGATTTTGAAAATATATTTCGTGCTGTTGTTTGGTAAACGCTAGCACGTTGTTGTTCTCGAATTATTTTGAGTAAGCTCAATTTGTAATGGGAACTAACAAGGTAAATAATTTGACGCGTAAGTATTGCATACGCCTGGTCCGGTTTTCGACAAATATTTTCAACCAATACGTTACTGTGTCAATTTAAAATAATTACAATAACACCGTAATAACACATTACGTATCGTCTCTAAGACAAGCCATGACGTTGGAAAAACTCGTATCAACATATTTAACAAAACTGCAATAATGGCGTAAGATTAATAAAACAATTCACATATCTGTAACGTGACGTGAACGTTGTGTCTGTTATGTGTGTGTGTGTTGTGTATTATCTCTCTTAACTCTTTTTCACACAGCCAATTTACTGTTGACATCGTAATATTTGTAATTCAATAACAAATTAGCTTTCGTGTGATGTATCAATGGTCCTAAAACTCCGACGCGTTGAAAATATATTATACAAAAACAGAAAAACATTGCTCCTGTAAAATATGAGATTTACGATTACCGAATTATAGCAATAAGTCGGTAATCGTAAAACACTGGGGGCATCGAATACATAAATAACGATGGAACGGCCAATATTACAATGTCTATTGAGTCTACTGTTTGACGTCCACGTGAAAAATCGCACACTAGGGCTTTACATTTTGATCATCCATCATAATGTATCATATTCAAATTAGTATTAGTCAAATAAGAAATAATCTTATAATAAAATAATATCACTTTCGTAAGAAATAACAACGGGCTCGAGCCATTTTTTAAAATATATTATAATATACAATTCTTGGAACTTTCAACGACGATATTATTAGTAAATTTTAACACGCTTTTATATTAGCTTCACTTGTAACTAACTAAAATGTAATAAAATCTTAGAAGTCAATTTTAACCTACTTTTAAATGTCTTATCTAAATCAGTCTTTGTATGTATATGTAGTTCGGAAGACAAAATTATGAATTGGTATCTTGGAGCTGATCTGATGATGGAGCCAGGAGGTGGATAGTGGAACTCTTCAATGGCTACTCTAGTAAACCCCTCGAGTTTGGGCTTCTATGATTTGTTTTGACGAGTCCAATAGATTGCACTTAGTGTTGAGGGTCTGATGATGGAGCCAGGAGATGCAAAGTGAAACTCTTTAGGGATCACTAGTAAGCCCCTCGAGTTTGGGGTCATATGATTCGATTTGACGAGTTCAATTTATTGCAATTGGTGTCGAGGGTCTGGAGATGGAGTCAGGAGGTGGATAGTGGAACTCTTTAGGAGCTACTTGTAAGCCCCTTGAGTTTGCTAGTAGCCCTTAACCATCCTAACTTCGTTGACTTTATTCTTATCAACTTAATGAAGAATATACTAAATGCAGAAGTTAAAAATAAAAATATATAGTTTAAAAAATAATAAAAAATACGCTTTTATCCCGAGCACAAAAAATATAAAATAATTAAATTGTCCTAAACTGATTTTAAGAATCAAATTTAAGTTAGGTTAATTATCTTATAGGTTTTTTTTTAAACTATTTTTATTAAATTAAGTCTTTACGATATTTAATCGCAAGGTAGCTTTTATTTTATTTATTAAGGGATAATATACCACTACAACATATATAATGCATAAGGTTAACAAAACTTTAAGTAGTAATATTGCAGTTTATATATCATTATACGGTTATCTGATCTGCAGAGAGGCTCCTTTTCCCTCAAATTTAAGGCATTATCCCACCTGCCTTCACCCAGTCACAATCGTTTTACTTTGAAAGGGACATTTAATTCCACTTTAATTACTGCTCAGAACGCCCTAACAAAGCTTTTACTCTCAGATTGAGACGTTGGAAAACAATTCAAGAAATGGTTCAAAACATTATTTGTTTTGTATTCGTTCGTTAAAATGTTCACTCAGATTCTGATGTTTAATGTTCATCCAGTAGGTACGAGTATTTAAGTTTTTGGAACGAACTTCCTTAACGGAGCTCACTGTAGGAGTAATCGTCACGAAAAAGCGTTATGCCCCCTCCTTGCGACTTTTTATTACATATAATAGAGAGAGAGATAGTTTTCATGGTTTTCGAGGGTGCTGTGATAAAATAAAAACTGATATAAAATTACAAAAAGGTGTTTATTTCTTGAATTCTTTTGTTTCTCCCGCTTAATCTCGTCTTGTTTTGTGCGGTAACTTGATAAGTTTAAAAAAAAAATCTGTTCTTTAATAATCCAGAATCAAGTAATCATGCACGGCGGTAGCTAATTTCACGACGTGCAATAATGGAGTACGTAGCATTATCAGCCTATAACGTTCCCACTGCTGAGACACAGGCGTCCTCTCTGTGAGAGGGAGTGGGCCGTAATCCACCACGCGGGCCCAGTGTGGGTTGGTAGATGTCACATGTCTACGAATTTTTGGTTCTAGAACATGCCGATTTCCTCACGATGTTTTCCTTTACCATTTTGAGAGAGCAGTGGTGATGAAATAATTTACACGAAGTAAAGCGCCTGTCTGGGTCCGAACCCACGACATACAACTCGTAAGTCGTGGCCGTTACCACTGGGCCACCACTTCTCTATGGACTACTTAAGTCACACGAATCGTAATGTAATATTTTTTAATGATTGAGCAGTAGCATCTTTAAACTTTTTTCACTCTGAAATCATCCACTTTTTAATCAAAATATTCCGCTATCCGCCAAAGGATATATTCCCTCTATCTGGCAAAATATTGATGCTCCGAAATTTATTTGGCATAATATACTTGGCATAATCTTCTTTATAAGAATAATTTTAAGGCATAAGTCATAAGGCGGCCCGCGAGCTGAGGAGCAGGTGGCATTAATAGTCGCGCCGGTGCCGTGACAGAAACCATGCCTGCTGTATGTTGCATGCGTGCTTGCATGCTGCATGCTTGCTTGCATGCTGCATGCTTGCTGCATGCATGGTGTATACTTGTTTGCATGCTCGCTTGCATGCTGCATACTTGCTGCATGCATGGTGAATGAATTTTCTGTAATGTGATAGATGAGTCTTTCAATTACTATGGATATGAAATGTATGCTACAAGATGATTCTAACCGTAAACGTTCTGGGATATGATAGTTCTGCCTTTTAATGACTATCGACATGAAATGTATGCCAAAAGACGATTCTGACTGTGAACTTTCTGCGATATGATGGTTCTACTTTTTAATTATTATGGATATGAAATTTATGCCTAAAGATGCTTCTGACTTACAAAATTATGAGTTTTGAATGTATGATAAATGAGTGTTTGCGAAACGATTTTCTGCGAAATGAAGTTTATGCCATGCGCTGTTATGCAAAATAATATTATGACTAAAAAAGTTCTGCTATAAAAGGTAGACCCAATATTTTGTTTTACAATGACCCGTTATTCGTTACAATCATTTACAAAATATATTGTTTACCTTACTCTCGTTCTATTTACATTCGTAACTAGCTAAATACGTGCACACATCAATCACGAAAGTAGGTCAACAGTTACCAAAGGCTACAAGTTAAACATCATAAGCAATGCTACATCATTATCAATCAATCTTGTTGGTTTTGTTTTCATCCAAAACTTCCTACTGATTGTAGAATGAAGCAAAGTAGTCAAGGCTAGCTTGGAAAGGGGACATTAATTATTTCTCCTAATTAAGCACAAAGCAAATATTTGGATACCAATAAAAATGAGTCTTCATCATCTGTCTAGCCTTTTCCCAACCATGTTGGATTCCAGCCTCACCGAATACCAGTATTTTACATGGAGCGACTACCTATTTGACATCCACAAGTTACTGGGTAACACTGCCGTGTCACCCAGTAACTTGGTCCACCAACTTGGTTTAACCAGTCTTACCCTCTTGGTAAGACTGGTTGTCAAACTTTTGGGCGTCTGACTACCCGTAATTACTCAAAGATCTACGAATGACAGCCGGGATCAACGGCTTAACGTGCGTTCCGAGGCACAAAGTGATCTCGATGTAAATGTCACCCATCCACAAACCGACCACGACAAGCGTAGCTCGACCTTCAATCGACCCCTGCGGCTGTTATTGTTTACATTGTTATAAAGTTGTTTGGTAAATCTACAAAAGATCAAATCAAATCTTACGAACCGGATACATTACAAGAAAAGTTATGAAAAATAATATTTTTTTTCTTCCAAACACTTAAACCAAGTATGATTGTTGGCATTGGCTACAGATAAGTGGTATAAGGGTTTGACCGAAAATCTTTTGTGAATGCTTACATATTATTATATCCGAACGTAATTGGCATCTGTGACAGAGGTTGGCCCAAATCCAGATTTAAAAGAAAAACGAAAATATGAAAAAAATCTTTGTTATGACTTGAAGGCTTACGCTGTGAGGGGTTCACATCGGCATCGAAACGACGATGAAGTACTTGGGTCTCGTCCTCGACAGCCGGTGGAACTTCGTCGAGCACTTCCGATGTTTGGCCCCCAAACTGGAACGGGCTGGGGCTGCCTTCAAGCGGCTCTTGCCCAACCTTAGGGGGCCAAACGCCTCCTGCCGGAGGCTTTACGCGGGGGTCGTGCGGTCCATGGCCCTATACGGGGCCCCGGTGTGGGCGCGTTCACTGCGGCGGCGAGCCACCCACTACCTGAACGCGCCCCAGAAGGTGGTAGCCGTAAGGCTCATCCGGGGCTACCGCACGATCTCGCGCGAGGCGGCAAGCCTCCTTGCCGGACTGCCGCCATGGGATCTGGAGGCGATAGTCCTCGCGCGCCTGTATGAGTGGCGCGCGGAGGCACTACGCCGGGGGGAAAGTCCGCTCCCGCGGCAAATTGCGGCGGAGCGGACGGATCTCCGGCTCGATCTCATGGCGACATGGAAAGAGCGACTGTCCCAACCCAGCGCAGGGCACGCCGCAATAGCGGCGATAAGACCCCTCTTTGAGGAGTGGCTAAAGAGGCGCCACGGCGCCCTCACCTACCGCCTGACGCAGGTCCTCACCGGACACGGAAGTTTCGGGAGGTTCCTGCACATCATTAGGCGGGAGGAAACGCCCGGGTGTCACCATTGCCAGGATCGCCCAGAGGACACGGTGGAGCACACGGTGGAGGTCTGCCCCGCTTGGGCGGAGCACCGCCGTGTCCTCGTAGAGGCGATCGGCAGCGGCGGCGGCCTCTCGCGCCCGGCCCTGGTGCAAGCCATGGTCCGGGGCGAGAGGGAGTGGGAGGCAGTCGCCTCCTTTTGCGAAGCAGTCATGCTAGCGAAGGAGGTGGCGGGACGGATGAGGGAGAGAGCCTCCCGTCCCAGCCGCCGCGGGAGACGCTCCGGGCGTCGGGAGTCGCGTGAAGACTACCGGCCACCGTAGGCGCGGGCCTGCGGGCGGAGAGCAATGGGTGGCTCACCGCCCGATCAGGACCAGGCCCGTGCCGGACGGCGCGTAAGTGTTCCACGCGCGCCTCAAAGAGATGTCAGCATAACGAGGGGCCCCTTAGGGCCGAAGCCTGCCGGGTCAGCGGGATTGTCCGAAAGGGTTACCGCTACCCCGGAACATAAAGGGCGAAGGAAGGAACATGGGTGGGTTTTAGTCAGTAAGAGTCTGACACTCCCTTCCGCTCCACCCAGAGCGGGAGCGGTCATTTGATGATTTCCCACCAGAAAAAAAAAAAAAAAAAGGCTTACGCTGTAAACAGTTCTTTTGTGTTTTATATCTTAGATTAAATAACATAAAACATAACATAATATCACGCCTTTAATACCCAAAGGGTTAGGCAGAGGTGTACCTATAGTATACCCACAAATCGCCAGTTATGTTTAAGTCCCATTTAATATAGGGCGAGCCTAGTGCCATCAACCGGGCACAAATCCTGACTGGGCTGCTACTGAGAAATTACCAATGGAAAGCCCAATAACACTTTGTCCGACCTGGGAATCGAACCCAGAACCTACCTGTCCTAATATCGAATAACAGTTACTCAATATTTATTTTAATTTATTGTTTAGTCACACGTCAGCACATTTAGGTATCGATTGAGGGTAGTTGTAAACGCTTTGCGGTACCTACCATCGTAATCCGCTTTGCTACCTTTTAAAATCCGTTATTCGTGATAACAGTAAAATATATTCTTTACTGTAGAGGCACTTGGCAATCTCATATCACGGGTAATCTTATACTTAAGAATAAGATTATCCGTTGACTTCGGTACGCACGTCACATTCGGTAACACGGTAACATGATATTTTTGTGATGTTATTAGCAGCTATATACTACTTGCTATGTAAATATGACAGGAAGTTAATAAAACGTCATCAATATAAATAAAGTGCTATTTATTATTATTATATTGAAGCTAACTCTAAAACTACCCAAGCAAAGTTTATAAAAATTATATGGACCACCCCTGAAGCGTACCTTATCCATTAAAAAAAGAATTTTGCAAATCGGCTTATAAATAACGGAGTTCTGAGGTAACAAATATAAATTAAAGATTTCAACCGAATTGAGAACCTCCTCCTTTTTGAAGTCGGTTAATAACTTTATATTATTAAAATCTTTTTTCTTAAAAAAAATAAAAAAGTGAAATCAAGAATCGTTTCCTTTCCAATGAATTGACTAAAGGTTTGATTACATTTGACGGTTGGCCGCACGTCACTGAAGACACAAAGGAATCATTCACCTTTGACTGACAAACACTGCTTTTGTATAGCTGATAATATTAATAAAAAATATACATATCGTTAAATCTGCTTTGACTTGAAAATTACCCAAACATGAAAGAAAAATAACTTGATTTCCAAATATTCAATGGGTGGTCTATTTTGAGGCTGTCTTTTGTAAGACAGATACACAAATAACAAAATACATAAATCGAAAATAAATGACAGAATACACAAATGGAATATAATATTTTTTATTTCAAGAAGCGACGCGCGCTTTACTCGTCGTAACCAACTCTACAAACACGCTGTAAATATGTCATAACATAACATGTTATGTAGATATGACAGCTATGTGAACAGAACCCAGGAATGCATAAATATGTAAGCTGTCACGCCCTTTATGCCTGGAGGCTTTTATTTACATTTTAATTAATTGTTTTTTAGCTTGAGTACGTATAGTTTTTATTATATTTGTTGGTATATTGGCGTGGCTAGCTGACATATAGCAAATAATTCAATTTTATGTTCTGTGTCTTGTAATGTTAATTACTTAAAATAGGTACCTAGTATTGTATACAATCAATTTTCTAACTGAACAGACAGCTGTGCTGCTGGGGAGTTTGTTGCGCCACTTCTTCTTCCCAGCGATAGCACTAGGAAGTGGTGAAGGGCGGGCGTCTTTGGGGGACTGTCTTTTGTAATTTTAACGTTCGAAAAGTGCTGATTCTCAGCCTAATTTAAATAAATAAAATATATATATATATATGTTCGGGAAAAAGCCGCTCGGCTAAGCTTGTCCCAGCGACGCCCTAAGCCGAGGTCTGTACCCCACAGGGGGTGCCCTTAGCGTGTAGTCGCTTAGTGTTGAAGATTTTTAAGCCCTGACTTGAGGCCCTAATTTATTGAGGCATCCACAGGCAAGCCCGATTAAGCAGACGACAACCTCATAGGTTGAACAGCGAGATGCCATTCCCAAAAAAAGAACTCGGCTATGCTTGAATTGTGATTCAACGCGGATAGTTGTCAAACGGAGTATGCCACGGCACGAACCAAATGGAAGCTGAATATGTTTAGTAATTTCGGCTCGGCTTTGTTGTTCAACAAATACTCGAATGTGCTGACCCGAACATGTGTGGCTCCTAACTTTCAAACACCATTTAATTATTATAATTTCAGATCAATTTAACTAAATGAGTTAAGGTTTTAAGTATAATTTTATAGTTAAAACTCAAAGTAACTACACCTCCAAACTTAAATGATTATTACCCACAGATTAATACCATCTGTTATATTAAATACATACGAGTATTTTTTACTTGCTTCTCGCGATTTTGTCCGCGTAAATTTTCATTAACCCCCGACCCACCTCGTCGCATTGCATCGTCTGCCCGCGCTATTACTTCGGTTCTGCTTAGCGTTCTTTCTTGCTTTTTTTCTTTGCTCGACTCCAAAGAGTTCTAGCATAATGTTAAATAAAGGCTATTTATATATAGGCCTCAAAGCTTGGGCTACCAAATGCAAAAAAAATCAAATCCGACTTACAGCTCCAGAGATTAGCGCGTTCAAACAAACAAAATCTTCAGCTTTATTATTAAGAAGGTCGTATAAGATCTCTTAAGTTTTAACAAAAATACTTTCTTGTAACTAGTTTTATCGTCAATTATTTTAAAGTTATCTGAATTTTAATTAAATTTTGGTACTTAAACGTATTTATTGCGCACCACTAATTTCTAGACTTACACGAAAAATCTCGTAAGCTACCGATTTAAGTGGGTATTTATATTATATATTTTAGAAATAATATATATTAGCGAGGCAAAAGGAGTATGTAAGGATCGTAGTGGGTGGCGCTCTGTAGTTTCTGCCTACCCCTACGGGATGAAGGTGTAAGTTTATGTATGTATTAGCGATCCGCCCCTAGCGATACAATTATGTAGGTAACATACATAATCAGCCTATAATGTTCCCACTGCTGGGAGACAGGCCTCCTCTCTGTGAGAGGGAATGGGCCGTAATGTGAATTACGGCCCATTCCCTTCTGCATGTTCATGTTCAGTAATTATAGAAAACCGCCGAACGTTGTTCAGTTGTTTTACATAACGGAGCTGTTTTGTAAAACCACTAGCGGTTTTGTAAAACCGCTAGCGGTTTTGTAAAACAGCGGATGCGACAATCGATCTGTGACATACACTTTGCGTTCAAGATCTAAATTATATTCCGTAATAAAACTAATCCGTATAATTTAGATCCAGATAGATAGATTCCAGAATAAAATATGTTTTCGTGAATCCGTAGAGAAATCAGGTCGGTTCATTAAGTTTATTTATACGAGAATAATTTTGGAAAGATGTGTGCCGAAAATAGGCTCAGAGTTCCTACATTATTTTTGTACCATTTGTGGCACCGATATTGATTATCCTCCCTTGGTAGAAGAAGGGTCGCGTATTGGGACCTGTTAGTGAAAATAAAGAAAAATCAGACTTTCCTAAATAGGTACACTGCATTTCAATGTTGAAAATTGGAAGATCTGCTGATTGGCTACTTGTATTTTCGTACGTAGGTATATCCAACCTTATCATGGATATCCTGTTAGTTACTTGGCACTATTATTATCTAGTACTCTGGGTATAGTTTTACGTCCCAATCATCTAGGTGCGACTGGAGCAAAGAAAATGACTCACGAAACAAGAAAAATCGTGAGTTTGTACAGTCAACCACCCGTCAGTGTTAACACTTATTGCGGTTTACTGTACCTTGAACATATAACAGATGTTACATAAAATGAGTATTATAATATTACTAGCAGCGCCCCGCGGTTTCACCCGCATTATTCTCGATTCCGTAGTAATATCGGGATAAAAAGTATCCTATATGTTAATCCTGGTTATAAACTATATCTATGTGCCAAATTTCATCCAAATCCGTTTAGTAGTTTTTTCGTGAAACATCCATCCATCCATCCTCACAAACTTTCGCGTTTATAATATTAGTAGGATAGTAGGATATTATGCTCACAAAACAAGAAAACAATGCTGAAGCTTGTTTGCAAAATTCGTGTTTAGTCAAATCCGTGTTAAGTAAAGCATTTGAGTTTGTAAATCAAGATTTTTTGTTGTCTTATTTGAAAAGCTAAGAATTTTTTAAGACCGAAATCTGGTGATTATGGTTCCAATTTCCTTCGTCAAATCTTCGAGATCGATTTTTCAACGTATTTCTCGTTCATTCTCATACGTATATTATATGGCATGTGTCTCTTATGTACGGTATATAGTCAATAAGCCTTATTTATAAAAATCTCACTAATCACTCATTAGCTACTGTTTAGCTTACCATTTAGTTAGCTCCTAATCAATGCTTAACTTTTCTTTATTCATAAACGCTAGTTAGCCGGTGATTAGTAGCGAAACGAAATAGAGGTGAAATTATGCGTTCGGCACAGATTATAATCCAAATAGTTGACTAAAAAAAAGGAATTTTTAGAATAAACTTGTCAAACCTACGTCTGTCGTGACTTTGGCAAATAAAAGCCAGAAATTTTATCGGATAATTTGAATATAAATGAAATAATGTATTATGTTTAAATCTTTGTGTTTGCCATGGTAGCAATGAAAATAATAAGCTCCAATAATTGGAGTAAACAGGAAAAGGTATTTATCTCTCAATTTATATCTACTTAAAATTACCAAATTAATGTTAAAGCAGTAGCCGATAATAGCATATTTTCATGCCCTTTATACTTGTTAACATGAATTTCCTCTTTTAAATATGTAAGTGGGTACTTGAGTCTATATTATATTACTTCCTACTGCTTTTGTAACGGGATTTCGGTGTCTTTTAGTAATAATTATTATACTTGTTTACAGATACAAGTTTGACTACGGCTATGAAAGCCACTATTAATAACTAGCACCAATACTATTCAACCTCACAAAGACGGCGAGGGAAGAGATCATGCTACGTGCAATAGATGGGGAATGAGAGTGGTATGGCACCCATGTCTTTGGAGGAAGAGTATTGGAAAACAAAAACAATGAATAAAAAACAAAAATGTAGCTTTATTTGTTTCAAAATAAATGATTTCTACAAAATGTCTCTTATTAATTCTGTGTGACAGCCACAACGTAGCTTTTCTTTAGTTCTGTACCTTAGAACTGGCGTCATAAGATAACACAAGGGCACATGGGATAACATATTGAATAATCACAATCAGTGATGAGCTTCTTCACGAACTCATTCTCTTCAAACCTCTTGCACCTACTGAGCCACCTCATTGAGTTTTCCCTATAAATCCTTTCATCATGTGTACTCGGAATGAAGAATATGCTGGTAATCATTCTCGTAGCGGTTTTGTACGAGCTTTGTAGGTCTTCCTTCTTTTACTTCCCTCCGTCGTTTCACAATTATTTAACTCTGCTACATCGTTTTGGAAATCCAGTAAAAGGTTTTTTGAAATCCATATTTACGCACTACTCGATACTATGAACAAAATAACCTCGAAGTGCAATGATCCGATCAGCTGGTTCAAATAAAATCCGCCATGTTGCCTCTTAGCATCGTCTTAACAGTGGTCCGGTGGTGTTTAATTTTGACAGCTACTAATCAACTGCTTAGCATCCTCTTAGCGCTAAATAGCTATTATGAATAATAATTTTGCTAATCAGTTGCTTAGCAATTGATTAAAGTTTTATGAATAAGACTATTTTAAATACAACAATATCTGTAATGTTGGTTAATTGAGTGGAGGTACCACTCAATTAACCAATTCTCAATATTCTGAGAGGTTACCTATCATAAGTTCGAAAAAATATTTGACAGAATTTCATTTCACCTAAAGCTTTTCAACTAATAACGTTTCGTTTTTTTTTACTTCACCGAAGTCACGTCTGCTACTGTATCAGTTTACCTATTATCAATTCGATTTTTTTCGTTACTCCGACGTTTCATTTGGTCGAATAACTTTTTACCGAAGTTATACTTAGCCGAAATAATATTTGTAACTCGTGCACAGTTGGAACAACGTACTATCGATCACTATGTAAAACGTTTTTATTCCAAACGTTCTTTTATGAGATAAAATGAAAAAGAATTAATTGTTTGTCAAATAATACGCTATTAAAAAAAGTTTATCGGATAATAAATTAATTGGCAAACTTGTTATTGTTTAATGATGAAATGACAAATCATGTTTTTGCTAATCGTTGCATAGCAAGTAAAAAGTAAATTATTTTTTGGTGAACTGACAGGACACCATTGAAAATGCTACCAAGTAACCGGCTATATATTTGTGACCAAATAATATTCCGTAAAATGTTGATTCGGTGTGGTGCAAATATGTGCAAATAAATCATTTTGCAAATGAAAAAGTTTCAAAAGAGGCTTCAGTCAATAGCAATTTGTAGGTATGAGGAACAGGGTGTAAAGTTCACACATCCTCCATGGAAAAGGGAGGATCCTCCGACCAGACGGGTGTTGTGTCTGGCGGGCAATTGCCCAACGATTGATGTTGGGAAATTGTATCAATGCAAATTGCGCGGAAAACTCTGCTTGCGAGATGCAGGATTTGCGTGACGTCAGTATGACGTGTTGTTCGTATGTGGCGTTGTAGATAACGCTACATCACTCCCCACCGGAGACCGGAGGTCGACAGTGGGCTGAGTCTTGTATCTAGCGATGCTAGCCAGGCTAGCTGAGGTTTCAGTGAGTCGGAACCGGTTGCCGCATAGTACACGGTGAGTCGGAACTGTCTGCGGAGATGCCCCAGTGAGTCGGGGTGACGCATAGTTCGCGGTGAGTCGGAACTGTCTGCGAAGATGTCCCCAGTGAGTCGGGGTGGCGCTGCGTTGTACTCCAGTGCGTCGGATGTCGTAAAGCGCCGGGTTGAGGCTGGCTGCTGCGTCGACCAGGAGAGGAAGTTCTTCTTGTTGACCGGCCGAAAGTGCAGTGTGCTGTGCCGATGTTTCTGATGAGGCTGAGGGTGATGACCAGGTATGCGCGGACGCTGCATGCTTGTGGTCAGGATACCCGTTGAAGCCGTGGATGCTGGCTGGCTGGGTGACTCGCCGCTAAAGCTTGCGGGAGTGCTAATGACGTCACGCTGAAGTATTTGCACGAAGGCTGCGCTGACATTATGTTCGGGGTCACCAGTTTGAAGGTATGAGGAACAGGGTGTAAAGTTCACTCATCCTCCATGGAAAAGGGAGGATCCTCCGACCAGACGGGTGTTGTGTCTGGCGGGCAATTGCCCAACGATTGATGTTGGGAAATTGTATCAATGCAAATTGCGCGGTAAACTCTGCTTGCGAGATGCAGGATTTGCGTGACGTCAGTATGACGCGTTGTTCGCATGTGGCGTTGTAGATACCGCTACAGCAATAAGTTATTTTATAAATCGGCGAAATATAGTTCAATAATATAATATCTATGACACATGATACTTCAATGATCTACAAATATGTCAAATAATGCATATATGTAGCAAAAAAGACGTCGGTCAAAAGTTTTCGATAAAATCAAAGACATTAAATTATTTCCTATCTTAAATCTCTTTGGATAAAATGAAATACGAACAAAAAAGTTTCGGAAAAGTGATCGGTTCCCATTCTGAGATTTCAAATGTCTCTTGTTTTCTTTTAATAATTTGAGCAGAATTACTAGTTTATTTTTTATTATTATTTATTTATTAGTAAGATGTATGTACGGACGCCAGCACATCAAGTTACTACAATCTGTCAAATTTCTTTAATAGATTTTCAACTTTATCGCTAAAGCATTTAGGTTCAAGGTTGATTGGGAAATTTCAACTTTATCTCTAAAGGTCCATTAGGTTCAAGGTTGATTGGGAAAATTTGACAGTTTTGGGTAGCTTGACCTGCTGGCGTCTGTACTTAAGACGAATCTGTCATCAAGGTAAGCAGGACTGTCGAGAGCATGCCGACTTATTACCATTTTAATTACAAACCTCATGAATTGATTAACTTTCATAATTAGTTCCATCCGAAATGTATTCTAAGACAAGAAGGGTTTGATCCATTTAATTGGAGGATACTCGTTATTCGTTACTGAATAATGGAGCACCTGACTCCATTATTCAGTATTGGATAACGAGTCTGTTAGCTTTAATTATATATAATAATCCGCTCTAAATTAATACAATATGTACCGATATTTTGTTAAACAAAGGAAGTCTGCTATTGGCCTTTCTCATATCCTTTGAATGTTACGTGGTTTCAATTGTATTGATTATTATTAGACTTTGATTAAAACCTTAGCTAAGATAGCCAACCACTAAACCACTATTATATCGTAGTCAATATAATGGAAAAACGTTATACAGGGTGGGGGGGACGTTCATGGTTTGTTATTTTACATGTGAACGTATGGTCGTGGGTTAAAAAGACGCTTAACAAAGCCGAGGTGTAGGTACTTTATATTTGTGAACCTTCTGGTTATGGAGATATTGAAAGTCATATTTCCAACTTTTTCTGGAGTTTTTTTACGACGACAAGTTTCAAATGCATTAAGGCGATACCTAAAAAATAAATTATAGCTCGAGGAGCGGGCCTAAGAAAGTGACGGATTCAATTACTTCCACATGCGAAAAAAGAGAGCGCAACAATGCGCTGGAACCAAAATAAAACAACGTAAGCGCCAAACCAATTAAAATTGTTTATAAATAAATTGAGCTGTGTATCAAAGTTTTCAGTTACCAGAGTTTTCAATTACGCACATTTTGGATACAATTTTGCAATAATTACTTAGGGTTTTAGAATTACAGAAAAAATATAAAAAAGTAGCGGTCTTTTCGGAATTAAATTCTATCGAGGAAAGGACAGTGACCAAAAGTCGTACCAAAATCAAAATGCTTATGCATCAAGATCAAAACATTATAGTAATTATTTTCATATTTTTTTACGACATTAAGCGTCGGGGATTTGATTTTTGTACAGGGAATTAAATTTAAAATAAAAAAAGTGTTGATATTGTTGTATTCCCTTTACATGACATTCCGTTTCAAATGATATTATTAATATAACCTTGACTTTTGAAAGTGTCATGATCACTTCTTTCAAAAACAAATAAAAAAATATATACTTTGCCGATTCTACGTTAATTTAAAATAACTAGAATAAAATAGAATAGAGTTTTTATTTAAACGATTATCATTTTTTAGAGCAATAATGTCCGTTGGTGTATGTCTGACATGTCATACATGAACGATCATTCGATTCGAGATCATTTCGATTTTTTTGAAAATCTCCGAAACCCGGGTATTGTTTACAAAAAGAACTTTTGTAGGAGATAATATTATAAGAGTAGTCTATAAAAAACAAAGTTTGACTTTGATGCAGCATGGTACGGGATTCCATACATCCATGAGCATTATCCTTTAACCCAATCGCGTTTTCCGTCAGTCAGAGTATTAATCAAATAGTCAATAAATAAACATATAACCAATAAAATTAATCAATACAAGCTGTAAGAGTGAAATAAATGGTTACGGAAAAGCCCCCAATTTATTTTGGCATCGCCTTAATTTTAAACAGCGATTTTCAACACAAAAAATAAAAGTCGTTTCCCAGCAATTATTTTTGTTCAACGTTATTTACTTTTATGTACAGGTTGCGTCTTTTTACACCCTGTTTCTAACTAATGATATTCCCAGTCTACAAACAAAACTTCAATCAAATACATAATATCCAATTAGTCACTATAGCCAGTCGGCTGATTCGCAAAATCGATAGTCAGCCATCACTTTTCATCTTAATTGCTTTATTTAATACACTCACACACACATGGAATGTCAACACAAATGTGTACGTAGAACGGACAATAATTCTCCCAACCAAGGGCTGATTTTTCAATCGACAAATAAATAAGACAGATTTTTTATACCTAGAAGAATTGTCAAAAGTTCAAAATTATTCCTCCGATAAAATTATCTGGCGTTGGTAAAATCAGCCCTAAAACTTTTTAAATTCCGAAACTCTAACCTATCTATCTCAGTTAGGTTAAAATATATCACCGTTGAATAGTTTATGTCTTTCATTATTACAAGTGTAGTTTGAAGACCATCTTTAAAATATGCTATAAAAATACTGAAATTCTCAAATTCCGTATAAAAAGAAGTTTACTGCTTGAAAATAAAATAAAATCGCTGTCGCCGACATCTTTGATTTTGTGTTCGGAGTTAAAATTGAAAAGACATTGGCCGCAGCTTTCAGAACAAAATGGAGCTATAAACTGGCTTTTATAAAATAATGTCGACGTAAACTGTCCATTTTAATGGCCCAACGTTGACATACCAATGAGATTTCGTTCGTAAACAAAAATGTATGAAACATTTTTCTTGGTTACCAATATACATACTCGTAGCTTCCCGAATTCTTCAAAATTCGTACATTTTGCTCAGATTAAAAAAAGTATGTTAATGATGTAAAAACTCGCGATTTTCGTATCGTGGTTGCTTATCAAAAACATGCAATAAAAATAAACAGTAGTTGCTACGACGCGTGTCGTCGCGGAGGCTACAACATGCTACGCGATGTCGTAGCACATGACTAAACACGCTACGCGTTAAACTTTTCTTCACATGTTTATAAATTCATGGAACATTCTTCATCGCTGTGTGTCGATGTACTTATGTATATCTTCGTAGTTCACCAGAGGGCAAGTACTCTAAACGTGGCGACTGACATGAATATTCGATCGATGTGAGCACGTTACAAGTCGAATATTCGGCATATAATCAGACGTATCCTACAGATACGACAAAACCTCTAGAGAACATGCGTAATTGAGCAAATCTTCCCAAGTTTCTATCGTCAGTGACATACACCGGGTTTCTGAATTGCGAATTTGAAGCTGAGAACTGAAGGCCAATTCCCGTAATTAAAAACGTTCAGAATCTAGTCGCAATCTCATCTCAGCGACAATCAATGTCAAAAACTTGTCAAACATGTAGGGAAATTGGAGGTATTTTTGACAGACTGAGACCGAGATCAGAGGGGCAATTCTCGTAATTTTAAGAACGTTCACAGTCTGATCTTAATCTCAATCGTCAAAAATACCTCTAATTTCTCTATATTTTGACATTTCATTCATTTCGTCGCCCAGATGAGACTGCGACTAGATTTTGAACGTTTTAAATTACAAGAATTAGCCTCCAGACTGTGAACGGTCTTAAAATTACGAGAATTGCTACTCTGGTCAAACTCCAAAAATTCTTACGTCAAAAAAAAGTAATGTCAAAAATAATATTAGAGTCGAGTTGAGTTTGACAAGATTTCAACTTCCAATTCTCAATTCAAAAACCGAGTGTAAGGCTGAGCGTTGTCTGTCGGTCAGTCAAACAGGCACGGATTTTCTGAAGGCCAATTCTCGTAATCAAAACATAAAATGTCAAAAACTTGACAATATGTAAGGAAATTAGAAGTATTTTTTGACATATTGAGACTGAGATCAGACTGTGAACGGTCTTAAAATTACGAGAATTGCCCCTCTGATGTTAGATCTCCTCAACCCAAAGTCAATTAGGTCTCATGCTCTGCTCACACATCACGTTTCAAGTCATGTCACTTTGTGTGACTAGTAAACTGTGTTACCCTGTGCAAGTATTTATTTGAGGTGGCAACACTAACAAGCTAACTACACGATATGAGCAAAGTTACTGTTGTCAGTGTAACGTTTATGAAACCCTGGTGGACGCAACTGTAGGCAGAGCTTTGATGAAACTGACCTACATTTTACGTAAAATTTTAAACATTTTTGTAGAGTTGGCTTCTAATGGTGAATTAAATACATGCCAAAATACTTTTTAACGGGTCTTCTTCTTAGCGTGTCGATAGCAATCTAAATGGACTCGGCCCAGAATTCGGGCACCATCACCAGCGTCCATCAGTTCCTGTAACGTGCAGCTGACAGGGTTAAGTTAAACTAAAACTGGGAGATTTTTCAGCAGGATTTTTTTAGAAGCAGCTCACCTCCTGTTACCTACATGGGGCTTTACATGACTGGCGAAATGTGAGTTTACTTAGGATAACACCTCAGCCAAACTATTTGGTGAATACAGGTGTGACTTTATATGTAGGTATGTGCAAAACCGGAAACTGTAAAGGTATGGAACTACTTCTTATAAAATAAATGCCGTCTTTCATGTTGAAATCCCTGTAATGCAGTACCATAGGTAACCAGTACCATATCAGGAACTGCAGAAGTGCAGAGGTGTCATGTCATGCCTTTGTAGGATTACTTCCAACTAAAAACTCATCATATTGTTACCATAAAGTCACACCTATTCTCGTGGCAGGAGACAGAGACTGTAGATATACAGGATGGGCAACTTGGAGGTGTAAAACTTTTTTTTGCCGCCATTTTGTTTTGGCGGCAAAATAATATGACAATTGTTTCATGAAAATTATTTTGTATAGATACGGCAAATTTGTTATGGAGTGTTTTACGACTGAACAACGTGTTTTAATTATTAAAACATTCTACTCAACTCAATCATGTCTTGCGGAAATTCTAAGAAAATTGCGGCCAATTTTTGGTAGAAATCACTTAGCTGCACGGCTAACAATAACTCGTTTAGTGATTAAACTTGAGCAGCATGGCATTGTAACAGATAAAGCAATTTTCTTACATCAAGTCAATCACTTGGGCTTAGGAAACATGTGGTTCCACAAGACGGGGCCACATGTCATACGGCACGAGCCACAATCGAGACATTGAAAAGACCGTTTCCGAGTCGATCAATTTTGAGAAACGGTGACATTGATTAGCCCCCAAGATCCCCGGATTTAACAGCTCCTGACTTTTTTTTGTGGGGCTATATAAAGGGACGTGTCTATGCTAAGGCCAATGAACCTTCATGAATTAAAACAAAATATCTGAGACACAGTCACTGAAATAACGCAGGAAATGTGTGAAAATGTCATGAAAAACGTAGTGAAAAGGGTCCACATCTGCCATGCTGCTAGAGGTA
This sequence comes from Apamea monoglypha, assembly GCA_911387795.2. Lineage (NCBI taxonomy): Eukaryota > Metazoa > Arthropoda > Insecta > Lepidoptera > Noctuidae > Apamea > Apamea monoglypha. The sequence goes on along the minus strand of OU426919.1, from coordinate 11,958,902 downwards.
GATATTTGTCTGAGATTATTTTCCATACTGAATTGCCGGCCCTAAATACTATATTTAAATATTTTTATATTTCATAGAATAAAATTTAAAAAAAAAGTGTAGGTATACCTCTTATTTGCCTACTCTGTACTACTCGAAATGTGCTACGATCCTATTAAATTCCTGCTACTTCGCGTTCATTTAGAAACTAAGAAATAATAAAATGACTAACCCAAACTTGAGTAAATAATTATATCCGACGTCTTTTTATTAATTTTACGGAGTCGTTAAGTCGTGAAAACCGTGCGAAGCACGCCAATCGCTTGTGATAAGTATAAATTGGTTTCATTACCCTTCATAAATCTATATAGCTCACTACCTAGTTACTCTAATATTATGAATAATGACGTAAGCATGCCACGCAACTATTACATAATATAATACTCGTAAGTATTGAGGGTGATCTCAATATTAAATCATACTACGAGTAACTTATGTGGAATTCCAACCAACCGGCGCTGGCGCCGTATAAATTGTACAACTTTGCTCTTTCGGGAATTCGCAAATCAAATTTCCAGAAATTTTATTACCTTTATTAAAAAACTGGGCAGCCATATTTTATTGCTTTATATTATTCGGTTGATGTGTTTATACTGAATATTATTGAAGGACAAAGGTATATTTGAATGATTTTGGTTACTTGAAAGCCAATCCTTTGAGGTGTAACTATTGGAGTCAGTGCATATGTATAGGTATAACGTTATAAGATAAGTACTTCTACCATAGACGTATAAGGTGTAATTGAAATGACTGAATACTTGAAGAAAGATTATTATACTCATCGTTATAAACAATTTTTACATGATATATTAATTTATGTTTGCAAAAGTCGACACGGATCAGGGTAATTTTCTCTTCGTAATATCAAGTTTGGTAAAAATAAAAATAAAGACAGCAGCAGCCTCCCGTCTGCTAATAACCTCCAAGTGCCAATATCTGTCAGTCAAGTTACGGTTGACTGTTCAATGTAGCAACTGTTGGGAAGCAATGTTAAGAATTTCACATTTATCTACTGGCTAGTAAGATGACGCATGGGTTTTGCCAATAATCCCTAGATCTGATGCATATTCTGTGAATTCCTTAGCTGCTAATAACAACACATAAATATTGTGTTGATGTCAAACGGATAATCTTCTTTGAAAAATATAAGATTACCCGTATTATGCCAAGTGTCTCGATATATTCGATAGGATATAATAAACAATATATTTTACTGTTACCATGTAGAATCAAATGTCCTTATATTGAATGACTGTCTTAATATTAGGACAGGTAGATTCTGAGTTCGATTCCCAGGTCAGGCAAAGTATGTCAATGTACAATGGGCCTCATTAGAAGGGTAAAAGTCCCCCAAAGGGCAATGGAGAGGGCTTTGCTTGGAATTTCCTTACGTGAATGAACTAGAAATGAAGAGATCCGTAGGAGAACCAAGGAACCGACAAAGCCCGAAGAATTGCCAAACTTAAGAGGCAGTGAGCAGGGCACATTGTTCGCAGAACAGAAGCCCCATTGCCGTAATTAAAAACATTTAAAATCTAATCGCAATCTCATCTCAACGAAAATCAATGTCAAAAACTTGACACAAATTTAGGGAAATTAAGGGCATTTTTGACAGATTGAGACTGAGATCAGACTGTAAACGTTCTTAAAATTAAGAGAATTGCCCCTCTGATGGCCGATCGGGCTAAAAGGTTTTGGAGTGGCGACTGCGTGCTCGTCTCCCACAAGGTTGACCAATGACCTTGTGAAAGCCGCAGGAAACCGCTGGATGCGAGAAGCACAGAACCAATTGGTAATTGTTGACCTACTTTCGTGATTGTTGTCTGCCCGTATTTAGCTAGTTACGCATGTAAATAGAACGACACTGAGGTAAACAATACTCATATGTTCAGTAAGTAATCCTTTGAGAGTAGAAGCTCTAGGTCATTGTAATATAAACAACATCTTGTATCCTTTCGACGATAACGGGATACTTATTTTGTTAAAAAACTGGATAATTGTAAAGAGTTTTTTTTTTTAAGTAGCTGCTTATCATAAAAAAGTATTCATTGTACTTCCTGTTACATTCCACAGGTATTATAAGAAATAGAATGGTAACTAAGTAGTTACTATTCTATTTCTTACTAGTATTGTACTGTGCTGTACTGGGTTGGCTTTGATAACCGATCTCCGCGAATATTTTATGAGTTGATGGCATGTATAATGAGATAAACTCTATTTCATATTTAAAAGGATAGAAAAACACAGTACTTACAATGTAATAAGGTGATGAAACCATTATTTCACTACAGGAACAGATTGTCTGAAAAAAGTACTGAAACAATACAAAAACTGAAACCGTTTTGAGCCCTAACTTAAATAACCGTATATATTTCTTAAAATGTTTTCAAACCTTTCAATCTGAGAGTGAAATACTTTGTTAGGGAGTTCCGAGCAGCAATTTACTTGGAATTAAACGTCGCTTTCAACGTTAAACGATTGTGAGTGACTGACGGCAGGTGTCACCTTAACGCCTTAACTTTTAAGGAAAAAGTGAAGAATCTTTCTACATATTTGATCAGCGTATAATTACCTAACAGCTACCTTTAAGATTAGGTTATTAAGTGGAAATACTTTAGGAAACGCTATAAAGTGGCAATAATAAAGTCAAATCTTTTCAAAGGAAGCTCCAAGAATCGAGTAATTTAATTTCCTCCCAAAAAGAGTCAATATTGAGATTTCGTAAGAAAGTAATATTAACGTAGCGGTATCTACAACGCCACATGCGAAAAACGCGTCATACTGACGTCACGCAAATCCTGCATCTCGCAAGCTTTTAAGCTTTCAAGTTTACCGCGCGATTAGCATATATACAACTTCTCAACATCAATCGTTGGGCAGTTGCCCGCCAGACGCAACACCCGTCCCTTTTCTATAGAGTATGAGTGAACTTTACACCCTCGTCCTCTATATTAATTTCTAATGTATAAAATTCCTCCATATCAATTTTATACAATTTGGTTCTTCAATCAATTTTGTTTCAATGGTTTGGTTCTTGGCTACAATCTTATTTGAAAAAGATTTATTTACGAATCACTATCAAATTTACCTATAGTAATGTTTTTTTTAAGGCAAGACAGTAAATAATGGAATTTTATTTTAATGCTAGTTATAAATGTACAAAACCTATCACAGATAAGTTTCACCTGAAACTACTGAAATTACACTTATTTATTAAAATTGTTAACGATCTTCGCCAAGTAGCTGTAACAGTTAGATGAAAGTGAAAAGCCTATGACCAGCAGTGAACTGCCATAAGCTGGTGCTCATTTAAATAATAGTATCGCTAAAAGTCAATAGAACTATTACTTTATTATCAGCAACTGAAGACATCTGGGGTATTTTTTCAACCACTCGTAAAATATTTGTACAGGATGGCCAAGCCACTGTAGCAATCAAACCTAATTCAATTGGGAATAGGAAATTGATCGCATATATACACATATCCTTGTGTTTATATATGCGGGTAGAATATATATATATATATGTATGAATATTTATTTTTATCACCACCATCACCACTACCACCTACACCTACACTACATACTCAACACACAACCATTGACTACATAGTTACGAGTAACATACCATCTACACACGCTACAGACACACACGCAACACTAAATGTATGTTACTTTTAAGGGAAAGAAAGAAAAGAAAAAAAAAATGTAATTTTCATCTAAAGCTATCATTTCTTTGTTTTGTATTCTTTTTTTATTTTTGTTTTTTTTTTTTTATTCGCCATAATACATATTATAGCAACAAAACTAGGCGAAGACACTGGTTCATATGATACAGAACACTAGTTTATGGGCCAGGGGATTCATATTATTTTTGATGTAACCTTTTTAAGTCAATAAAATTTATTATCTCTTTTATCTCATTTAAATATGTACCTACAAATTACATTTTTAAATATTTTTATAAACAAAAAGATAAAAAAACATTTAAAAATATAAAAAATAGTAGCCTACCGGTATCGGGAACAGGATCCAAGCTACCGACGGTCAGGGCCCCAGAGAGAGGAACTTTCTGACAAATTTATTATTATTATTATTTATATTTTAACATATCTCGGGACCATGGGGTCCCGGTCCTTTGGGGTTTCCGAAGGGCCGAAGCCAACTCGCAGAGGCCCCTTAGGAAATTTTATTGAAATTAGTTGTTTATTTACGCATTTTGTCGCAAGATGTAAGTCACGTGCCCTTTAACAATAGAAGAAACGATATTAAACTGTATAAGCAAGGACACATACAATGTTTGCTCATTGAATGTGTCCTTGCAAATGTCGTTTAATCTTCAGTAGAGAACCGATCAGAAATTGTGCTTGTTTGTTTATCTGTTAGGCACAGACACTTCTGCAGATCTCAAGGTTTAACAGAATAATGACTTTCATACGCAAAGTCATGTTTTTGTTCACACAGTTTTATCCACGCGCATATATCAGGATTGCCCGTTGATAAGTTTATTGAAGACAACAGGAGGGGGACCTATGATCCATGATGACCTATGATGACCTATGACCTATGATGTCCTGTGAGACAACAGTCAATAAGATGATTGCAATATTATAACAGTTATTGTCATATTGCAATATGTTGACTAGACAGTCTTTATGTTATTCCAAACTTTTGTCATGTCAACATTTACCTTGTTATACAAAAACCGTACTTAACAAAAGTGAAACGAAGTCGAAGGTACAACGAGATAAAAACAAATAAACGTTACTTAATATCCTAAAAGAATTCAATTATGTTCATCGATATAAAAAACAGAAATTGTTTGCCGCAAATGCCTTCACATTTACTTGGAAGAAAGACGAATACTAATATATTCGCTCGAATTATTTATCGTGGAAATACAATTTTCTGAATAACCCTTCTTACTTTTTGTGGGCAGATTGATAGTAAATCGTTGTGGTGGTGACTTAGATTTACGTAGAGGTTCATATTAAATGTTATGGCTCCATTATAATGTAAAAGTGTTGCAAAGAATACTCTAGTCGCGACTATAGAAAGTGTTAATGGATATTGAGATAAGTTAAAGAAGCAAGTGTAGTTTGTGAACCGGGATATTTTCCAGTGGTTGCTTACTCACTTCTTGAGAAAAGCATTTGATTACTATTCGTCTTAAACATTCCAGAGATTATACTCGTACTCACAGAATTTTCTCTATTCACAATTAAACTCCGCACGTGTTAATACTTGTAAGAAAAGTTTAGTTAAAATTCCTTGGGTTTAAAGTTTCTAGAACCTGGCATAAGTTCTGGCGCATGTCTTATTTGTTAAGCATACTCGTAGTTCAAGGTTATGAAATTAAACAGCGGAGGCATTTTACGGTGTATTTTATAGACAATTTACATTTATATCAAAATTAGTATATTAGGTAGCTTATATCTACTCTTAAAGTATGACAGAAATGTATGAGAGAATCTTAAGCGACTTATTTTACTATTAATTCTACTGATCTTTATAAGTTTATCTTTCCTTATGAATATTATTCGAACTTGTCGTTTGAAACCTAATACACTAACAAACGTCTCCAAACTTTATACACTGAAAACAGCAGTACACAAGTTTGGTAGTACAGCAAACGTCTTAGATATCATTAGAACTTGTGAAACACTTTTATTGTTAGAAAAATTTTGTTGAAAGACAGAAACGGACGAGGATCACAACCTCGATGTCGTCAGCTGACTCCGAACAACTGCTTATTAAAAGTACTTCAACTAAAACTAAACCTGATTGCACTCGAAATGTACAGAATATTTTTTTTGTCGAAAAAGATTTTATAAGTACTTACGGTCATATCTGAACAAAATGGTAACCCAAAATTGGTAACATTACAGGGGAATAAATTCGTCAAATAAGACGATACAGTTGACAATGAAAAAAATACTTAAAAGCCAGTTGTTACTTAATAAAAATACAGTCATAATAAGAGTTTAAGCTGAAAAAGTCTTAAAACTAGGTCTTACGCTCTAATCTCCTTATCTGACTTAAATCCTAGTTTTACAATTAATGAACTAAACTAAAGTTCCTTTCACTAACTTAAACACAGAATTAATTAGTGTTGTAAGCTAGCATTACTCCTTATTTAAATCTAGAATAAATGATACTGATTTAATTTACTAGTTTGAAACATTTATAACCATTGCAGGATTTTGTACATTGGGAAAATTCGGTAGTAACCCTTTTGCTATTTGTACCAAACTATTATAAAACAACAGCAAAAGGGTTAAGTGGGAAACAAGGGACTTGTATCACATGACCGCCGCCATTGAAATATTTGTGTCATTTGTTTTTATGAACAACAGCGCCCAGTTCAGCAATATCTACACACAACTCTGAAGGCCAATTCTCGTAATTTAAAACGTTCAAAATATAGTCGCAGTCTCATTTCGGCGACAAACAAATGTCAAAAACTTGTCAAAATGTAGGGAAATTAGAAGTATTTTTTGACAAATTGAGACTGAGATCAGACTGTGAACGTTCTTAAAATTACGAGAATTTCCCCTCAGGTAGCACATCCAAACCGCGTTTAAGAGCTGTCAGTGTCATCATTGTTAAGGATTTTTTTTTAATTTTAGGTCATTAAAACCGTACAGCGTTAATTAATTAACATAGGAACAATTATTATATTGACAATAATAGTATATAACAATATATTATAATAATATTGACACTGGCGCCGATTCCCGTGTTCACAAACTTAACAAAATTTAAGTTCAGTGCATCTTTTTCTTTTTATTCCATTAAGATAAGGACAGAAGATAAATATAGTATAATATAAATATAGATAGTTTAGTCCTGTCAAATTAGTCAGCGCCTGACGTAAATTGACGAATTTTTAGTAGCCATGTTTTTAATCACGTCTAAACTGTCTATGGAGTATCTTAATTTGACAGGATAAAATTAAAATTTATCTTCTGACCTTTTCTTAATGAAATAGAAAGAAAAAGATACACTGAAATTAAATTTAGTTTAGTTTATGAACAAGGGAATCGGCGCCACTGGCAGCTCTTGAACGCGGTTGAGATGTGCTGATCACGTTTAATTTTCATTGGTGAAATTCGCTAAAACTTTTTCAGGCACGCAGATTGAGTTGTAAAACATTTTAAGCAGTAATTGGTTTTCCACGAACAAATTTCATCTTAATTAAATTTTAATGAAGTACAACCTATTAAAAGTTGTAATTAACAAGACAAAGAAAAAAAAGTACCTTCCTGAAAAGTTTACAAATAACAGTTAGAAGAAGTTGAAGAAATATTTTTTAAATTAAAAGTCAACTTACTACTTCGTTATTAATCATAATTAGTTTAGAAGGAAGAGCTTTTCATCGTTCTTAAAATAGCTTTACAATATTAATAGCATTATTAATTAACAACTAATTACGTTATTTCGTCAGAAATGCTTATCTATCTATTTATTTTATTTTACCATTCATCTACACACATATATATATAAACAGACAAGGAAAAACAAAACAGAAAAAATAGATATATCTATTTATCTTACCTTAGAAAGAATTATTTACAGAGCTATAGTTATTTTTATTTTATATATTGTATATTATCTTGTTAACCTTGACACCTCAAAGCGCGCCGCAACGCAATACATTACAATAATTCTGCTACATCACTTACGAACAGTCTTTATGAATCATCGTATACTGTTTTTGCAGCCGCTGATAAGTCGTACGATGCGTCCCGCCTGTAGTGAGCGATTAGTCATACAAAATGTTCGTAAGTAATGTGAAATACAATGTGATGGCTAGAAAGGGGGGACTACCAAGATGACGACTAATAGAAGTATGGAAGAAAATTTGACGTTGGACCGACCCCAAAATTATTGGGATATGGACAAGAGGCCCGTCCAAATATGTGCGAGCCTGTCCATTGCACTGGATTGGATACACTCGATAACAAGAGCTGACTGATACAATTATGGCGCGGCCCGACGCAACTACTAATGTACAGACGGCAGCACATCAAGCTACTACAATCTGTCACATTTCTTTAACAGATTTTCAACTTTATCGCTAAAGCATTAAGGTTCAAGGCTGATTGGGAAAATTTGTCAGTTTCGGGTAGCTTAACCTGCTGGCGTCTGTACATACATACATAATCAGCCTATAATGTTCCCACGACTGGGACACAGGCCTCCTCTCGGTGAGAGGGAGTGGGCCGTAATCCACCACGCGGGCCCAGTGTGGGTTGGTTAACTACGAATGTGCTTTGGCGCAATGTAGCAAAGCGGCGCGCTAATCCCCGGTGCAGCTATAATGTGCGCTTAGCTTAAATATACGTTCACGATTTCGAAAAACTTTTAAAAACCGGTTCCTCGCAATCCCTATCTTCGACGTCACCAACGCAATACGGGGTTGGATCCTTGACGAAATCGACTTTACTAATGAATGATATTCTTGAGTCTCGCTTGATGCTATTCGTGTTGACGCTCGGTAGAGTAGTCACATCCCTACAGATTGTGTGATCCAAATTGATGATGCGGGAATCTCGGCGACCACGAGCCTTTCTGCAGAGGAGTGTCTCTTGGAACGCGATGCGGTATCTGAAACAAAAATACGATTTATGAGTAAATTGGCGTTTTTTTTTTTTTTTCGGGATGGGAAATCATCAGATGACCCCTCCTGCTCTGGGTGGAGCGGAAGGGAGTGTCAGACTCTTACTGACTAAAACCCACCCATGTTCCTTCCTTCGCCCTTTATGTTCCGGGGTAGCGGTAACCCTTTCGGACAATCCCGCTGCAGTAAATTGGAGTTAGAGGATGATGATGATCTGGTCATCCATACTATTATCATAAATACGAAGGTGACTCTGTTTGTTAATTTGTCACGCTTTAACAGCTAAACGAATTTGGAAGAAATTTGGCACATGACCTGAGGAAAATGATTATTTTTATCTTTGTAGTACGTTCCCGTGGGATAAGTTCTGATCTCCACGTGCACGAAACCGCGGGTAAAAGCAAGTCTGGTGTATATTACAATCATGGTAAAGTAACATTGTATTCCAGGACAGGTCTTTACTTCTGTAATAAAGCCTTGTAGAATATAATTTTGGTGTGTACCAAAATCAGATGTCATAGTGATTTTATTGTGCTGAATTATTTTTTGATGTTCAACTGCGAAAATACGTGCCATTGAAGTACTTTCCCTTTATAACAAGTACATACTTATAAAAGATTTTTTAACAGCCTTTCCGTTTGTATAACTTTAATTCTGATTCCATAAGAAACTGGCTGGCGCAAATCAATTTCATAATTAAATTTGAGGTATATTATTTTTGTCAATCTAAATATTGTAGAAAGAAAATTCGTTCCATTTTCATTAGGATATCAACTTTCTTCCTTATAATTTAAGGGTCCATTATTTTTTTGAGACATACTTATTTTTTATGTTTCACTAGTAATTAAAATGGATGTCGTAAATAAATCTGAGATTTTCATTTGTAAAAATGAGTAACTTTGTTTATTTTAGTATTTTGTTTTGTACATTAGGGGCTAAGTTTTCAATCGACCGACAATTTCTATTCGTGGAATAAAATTGACATCTGACAGTTTTTGTATGGAAGAACTGTCACTAATCTAAAATTATTCCTCCGACAAACTTATCTGGCGTTGGAAAAATCAGCCCTAAACATCTTAAATTCATTAGGAATTAGACTTAGGGCTGATTTTTCCATCGCTAGATAACTTTTATTCGAGGAATAAAATTGACGTTTGACAGTAATTATTGTATGAAATAACTGTAAAATTTCAAAATTATTCCTCGAATAAAGTTATCAGAGGAATGAAAAATCAGCTCTTAGAATAACAAGATTTATTCTCCAAAAAATTTTTAAAGTAAGAATATATCCGTGCGTTCCTGTTCTATCTACTTTATAAATAAAAAGGAAAAATGAAGGGGGCGCGAAATAAATCACATTTCATTTTGATAGTAAATCAATGGATCGTAACTAAAAAACACGAACGCGAAAGAACGCGGTGCTCATGCCGTGGTAAAAATAAAAGCCTAACAAAAACGTGACCCCCGGGTACATTTTTAATTATCGCCACTCTTGTACGCTATATTAAAATCCCCTCAAGTCGGATTTTAGTTTCTTTTTTCTATTAGGGTCAGCCTGGATTATGCCATACTCCATATTACATGGAACGAAAAACATGACTATCGAAATAATAAGTTCTGCATTTTGGGACAGGCGTGATGGCTGTTTTTAAAGCTCAAATATTCAAAGAACTTTCTTTGACAGCACAGTTTAAATACGCTACAGGAGGCAACAAGCAATAAACAGGTACCAACCTACCCAACGTATTAGGGATGTTTGCGATGTCAAGACCTTGTCACAGGAATTTGAAGATTCAAGAGAATTCAAAGGGACACACAAACCTTTACACGAATAGAGAGGATGCGAGTTCGAGTGCGAGTCATTTTGAAGCGACTCTAATACATGTGTCTCGTGTAGCTTTATATTTTTCAAATATAACTTTTCGATGCAGGCCTTTCTATTTATAACCTAGACCTTTGAACTGCTACCTGACTTCTTTTGAGAAAAAAGGTAGGATTTACCTTGAGATTTTTTTAAATATTTTGATGACATTCAAACATCTGTTTCGAGATTGGTCTTGTCTAAAGAGAAGGTCAATGAAAACGTGTGCGGGCAGTCAACTGTTAAATATCTAATAATCCATAGGTACCTACATCTGTATATCTGCACATAAACCTCCTTAATTATAAACTTAAAGATAAGGAATGATTAGCGTCTACATAAACATCACAGCTAAGTAGTGTTGAGGTAAGTACATCTCTGCCTAACCTTTCGAAGGAAAACAGGCAGTGATGTTGTATTATGATCTAAGTAATGATCTGCATCTGCATAACCATACATATTAACGTTTAAACTTCTCTTATGTTCTATCAAAGCCAAAACCCGCTTTTGATATTCTCCCAAATAAAACGATCACGATTTTTCTAGCTTCGTTAAATCGCATCAAGTTTATATAAACGTTAAATGTGTACCGACATGCCTCTGATTTTCCCGGTTTTCGTTTTAAACCCCTTTTACATTAATGCAATTAACTAAGCCTGTCTCAGTCCACTGATGTCGCTTCAGTCAATTTTATTCTCAAACAACGCTTTGAATGTTTTAAGTACCTATATAAGATAATCAGCCTATAATGTTCCAACTACTGGGACACAGGCCCCTCTCTGTGACATGCCGGGTTCCTCACAAGAAAGAATTCCTTCACCGTTTTGAGACTGGTAGTGATGAAATTGTTCACAGAAAGTAAAGCTCCTGCCTGGGTTCGAACCCACAACCCACACCTCGTAAGTTACCACCAAGGTGTAATTAAATAGTATTAATTTTGTAAGTATATTAGTGTCCCATCTTTGACCACTGACTGACAGTTAAGGATAACTTTACATTTTCGTAAGGAAATATGAACTTCTAAACTACACGACAGAATTTTATACAGAAGGTTTATATATATAACACATTAATATGTATAAATTAACTTTTATATAGCGAACATAAAAGAAAGCAAAGGAACTATGTAAGGATCGTAGCGTTCTGTAATTTCTGGCGATAAACTATCGCCTTCCTATGGCGGTAGGCAGAAACGTATGTATGTATATAGTGCAGAAATCTCAATTTCTTGACATGTGGTAGGTTGTATCCCTGCGAAGCATGGGCGAGTCGCTAGTCTCTGTATATAAAGAGGTCAATGCCCTGCAGTGCAATAGTGATCGGCTTTTATTATCCATCTGGTTTACATTCAAGTCAAATCTAACAAAAGAAAAGGCTTTATCGTCAAGAGAAAATGGTATCGTGTGGTCGTAAGACAAATTTAGTAAAAGCGGGATGAATGAGATTCTACAGATAGAGAGAAGCATAAAATATCAATGTCGAAGTCTACAATATCGTCTCAAAGAAAATACTGAAAGCAAATAGATGGTACTACGCTGAAGATTTTTATTCATTTCAAACGTACCTTCGTAATAGCTTTTCTTCGAATGTATCTTTTTTTGGTATATACGAAATATTGGATGGTGCGACATCGTTTAGGCTTCGATATATTAGTACTGTACTTTGTATAGGTAGTCTCTTGTGGATAGACTATGTTAAAGTTGCCAAAAAATAAAAGGCCCGTTTTGACATTTGAGAATGCGGTCTTGACACCTGTCAGTTTCATAGAAATGAATACGTGTTTTGAGAATTTGATCTTTATTAACTACTAGAACTGTCAATGTCAAAACGAGCCTTTTGTTTTTTGACAACTTTAGCAAGTTATTCTTTCTCATAAAAATACGATGCCATGGAATTACTTTTGCTATTTAACCAAAACCGATTCGACACTACAAGAAAACTATGTCTGGAATATAATGTTGTGATAAGATATTAATTTGTTTTCTTCTTTATTATATTAATGTTATCTCAAGTTAATATGTATAGTGAGGTTTATAGACACAAATCTTCACAAATAAAAATACCCGGAACAACTATGTGTATGACCATACAAACGTCCTTGATGATATTATAGGTAGGTAGGTGATGATATTAGTAGTAGCTAGTATAGGTAGTTAGGTAACAAAATGGCTTATTGCTTATTAACAGTGCTAACTCAAAGCACATCATAAGGGAAATATCGTGATATTAGAATAGAATAGAATACTATCCCTCTCCCTCTCTCTCTCTCTTCCTTTTTTTTTTTTTTTTGCTTTCTTTATATTCATGGTCTCACACGGTTACTGGACTTGACTGACTTATTACTGTTATAACCATTATTCATATGAACAAAGGGCTCAGAATCGGAACTATAACATACTATTGACATTTCCATTGACATTGAGTTTCCACGAAGGGAGGTTGTCCATACAACCACACTATGTATCAATAGCCCACTCCCACACTATGCCAGTAAGGTATTATGTTGCTAGACGTGTAATTTGCAGTTGTGTGTTGTGTGGAAATCGGTTGTCATGGTATGGGCATGTGTTACGGAGAAATGAGGAAAATGTCGTGAGGAGAGTTTTGAGTATGGATGTCGATGGGTATAACAGTAGGGGAAGACCAAAGAAACGATGGATGGAATGTGTGAATGATGATATGGTTAGAAAGGGGGTGACTACCGAGATGACGACTAATAGACAAGTATGGAAGAAAATGACATGTTGCGCCGACCCCAAATAAATTGGGATAAGGGCAGGAGAATGATGATGACGTGTAATTTGCAGTACTACGTTCTAATCAATTTCGAACCGGGCCAAGTATTTTATCTTTCAAATTAATCTTGGTCAACAGTGACTTACGGAGAAGATACATAGGACTTATGTGAACAGCAATCACAAACTCGCAGTGAGTAGCAAACGCGTTGATCAAAGCTCGATCTTTCTCTTTATGAGACGAAGCCTTTGCCCAAGAGTGAGACGAATGGGAACCGATATTATAGACAGTACAGAATCGAAAACTATGAGTTCCCGAGGAATCCTTATACCACAACAACTCACGACAAAATATAAAAGAGAGAGTACCCAGAGTAGACTATAAATCGTTCTACGTCTGAACATAGTGCTAATTACTAAGACTAAATACACAATCTGACCCAGCTGCCTAAGCTTCTAAAACTAACTTCATCAGCATTGCCTGCCTCACTATATTAAAAGACTCGCTAACTCGTAGTTAGCGACGATTGCGTTTCTGTAATTAATCACTCGTCAAATTTCCAAAAGATATGGTATAAAGTTCTGAGGTCTATAAATTGTGTCTTATGTGTAGTTATGTTTTTTCCAGAAGTAGGTAACTCATGAACATTAAAACAAATGGATCAGAATACGTACCTGTGGATGCCAATTTGTAGTGCCACTTACATATTGAGTGCTTTGATTTGATTATTTGAACATCTACTACATATAATTCTAATTTTTGAAACACCTTAAAGATGTTTTTCATTGGACAATTGAGGGTAATTGTAACACTACAATTCAACTTTACTCAATCCCATTTTAAAGATGTTATTCAAACTATATTGTTGAAAAAGTGGTGAGTTAAGAAGTTGAAACCTTTTAAATACAGATGGTGTTACTAAATCTCAAAGTGTAAACAAACCCTGTTCAGGTAAAATTCAAGTAAGTCCTCCTTCTCTTTAGTGAGTGATTGCGTATGAATTTTACCTGATAAGGGTTTGGTGTCACTTTGAGACAGCCTATGTACATATGTAAATGGTTGAGATAAGTACTAAGCTTTCTACATTTTAAGGTTAGATCCTAACTGATGGGCTAGACAGATTTATGTTTCTATCGAGATACCTATTATTTATAATAATAAATAATTTATTTGCCTGAAATATGGTGGGTACACAAGATGTTAAATTAAATTATAGCACAGGATATATATCACCCTCATTACGGGCATGCAAAATTATAGTGAATTTGCAACAATCATTTTTAAAGTTACAATTATTAGAACTATTTGAATTATTACAATTTATAAGAAAATTTTAATTACAATTATTACAATCATTTAAATTAGAATTATTAGAATTACAGTGATTTCAATTACTTGAATTATTGAAATTATTATTAAAGACAAAGTCACGGGAAATAAGAGGAATAACCAGTATCTTAGTGGACACCAAATCGGCATGTGCTTTTATTCAAAAAATCTTTAACAGTGTAGAAGCTGTCCTGTATTAACCAATATCGCAAGGCATAACAGAAACTTTTATATGGCAGATCGGTCATTCCTTCGGGCAAAGAGTTATATATTAGAGGTGCCATATAGGCACAGTTCTTTCTGAACAGTTGTAGCTTAGGCACAGGCATTTCTAGGGGCAGGTGGTTCATTTTACGTTTAAATGTATTGTCGTTGGTGGTGAAAAGATGACTGTGGTATTTAACAAATTTAGCTACTTCATAAATGTATATGCAGGGTACAGTTAGTAGATTCTTAGATTTAAAGATCGGTTTACATGATTCCGACCATCCATGCCGTACAGTGCCCGAATGCATTTTTTCTGTGCTATGAACACCCTCGTGATCTCACAGGAATTTCCCCAGACAACTAACAACAGTATTTGCCTACTTTGAGTATTTTATATTACCATGATTACAAAATTAAAGATTAACAACACTATGCATTAATTTAAAAATAAAAAAATTTGTGACTGATAAATCTGTGGCCGTAGTAGCTAACCCAACAGAGATTAAACTTCGTATAAACGCGCAATGATTTGTGCATTACGATGCAGCACAGCAATACAAAACTTAGTTGATTTGACTCTGTGGCGGTTACTACGTGGCACGACGTTCATACTGATTCGGAAACACTAATATTACCGATTATACTCATAGCGCATACCTTTTCTAGTTCAACTGTATGTATCATACCTATTGTTTGCTGCATGTCTGTGTTTGAGAATTGGTATTCTGATATGTGCTCCATCAGAATCCCAATTCCCAAAAATTTTGAGAAAATAGGGTATATTATTAGTAAACAAACGTATTTCTGAAATATTTATATCCTTATAACCTACTTATAACGTTTGTATAACAGGCGAGTTTTCATACGTTAACATCCTTCTGCGATCGCCCTATTATTAAACTTTTGGTAGGCTAAACACGTTGTGACGTTATTATGTTAATCTAGACTTGTTGAGGGTAAAACATTTTATTTTGTTAATAAAACAACTACCATTAATCCTTAAAATTAAGACAGTTTGAGGTCAAATCTGAACATAATTATTCTCTTGAGAAATATTAGTGCTGAACATTTTTTTTATTAAATATCTTGTGTAATTTATGTTGAGTTTATCATGGAAATGTTTGCACAGATTCTTTTTAAAATATCTAAAATAAAACAAATTAAAATTGGCTCAGTGCTGGTTTTCCTTTTAACAGTCCTAGTGAAACTCATAGAACACGGAGAAGAAATTTTGAACAAAGTTTTGGAAGATAAAACCGACAGCAGAAAGAAAATGTGGAGTATACAGAGAGCGATGAAAAAGCCACCTCAAGGGTTCCCCCGTATAGAAAACTGTAACATAGAGCTAGAGATTATCGACAATCTAGTGGGCACGGCTATCGTTCACACATCCGATATCTCTCATGAAGACGAAAACACAGAGAAATACACACCATTCCAACAATTGGATGCAACATCACACGCAGAGTTAAAACCAGCCCTTCGAAAATTCAAGAATCGGAAAACACCTGGTCCTGACGGGATAAGAGCGGACATCTTGAAAATGGGAGGCGATACAATGATAGCCATGTTCAAGCGAATAATGGGCTACATTATCAATACGTGATACTTCTCAAAAAGATGGAAAGAAAGCACATGCATCTTTCTGCTTATACCAGGGAAAGAATACACACAACCCAAGTCATACAGACCCATTAGTTTACTCAATATCATGGGCAAATGGGCCGAACGCATTATTCTCTCGAGAATAAACACAGTCAGCAACGAACTTATCCCCGAACACCAACATGGATTCGTCCGCCAAAGAGGCACAGCAACACAAATACTAATGACCGGCAAATACATCAGCGACGCCCTGGAGAAAGGGCACAGTGTGGCCATAATATCGACCGACCTCAGTAAGGCATTTGATTCTATAAATCATCAGGGCCTAATAAAGAAACTCTACGAAGCTGGAGCCCGAAATACCATCAAAAAGATAATAAAAAATTATCTGTCGAACAGAACAACCAAAGGCAGATTCAGAACAACCACAGGAACAGAAAAAAAGGTACCACACGGTGTACCCCAAGGCTCGATCCTCGAACCAGTGCTTTTTAACTTGTATGTCGCTGACATACCAAAGCATAAAATCGCAGGTCAGATGCTCTCTCAGTACGCAGATGACCTGTGCATTCTCAATGCAGCGGAGAAACCAGATCATGCCACCAGACGTGCAGAATGGGCAGCGGAGGAAATTATATTACTACAAGAGATGGGGCCTCCAATGCAACGTGGATAAAACGGAGTGTATCATGTTCTCTCACAAAAGACCTAGGCTGGGAAATACAAACAGCGGATACAGAAATTACATCAAAATGAAAAATGAACGGATTGGATATAAGAACGAAGTAAAATACCTCGGTGTCATATTTGATAAGAGACTATCAATGAATAAACACACCAGAAATTGTAGAAAAATCAAAACGAGTAAGAGGTGCCCTAAACTCGATCATAGGGTACCGATCAAAGTGAACGTCGAAACAAAACTACTCATCATACAGGCGTGCCGCTTGCCAGTACTCGACTATGGAGTGATCCAACTCCTACCAAGATACAGCGAGAGCAATCTGAGAAAACTAGAAAGACAGTACAGAATGGCACTGAAAGCCGCAGGTGCCTTCCCACGTCGCACTGAAACAAAAACCCTCTGGGAAATGCTTAATCAAGACCCGTGGCATCTCAGCACACAATCTCCACCACGATATGATCGACAAACTCACCTCACTGACGATCAGCGGCCTCGACGATCCCGGTCCCGCGTATAGGAGATATGGACAGTGGACAGTTCAATCCATCCCTTTTCTCAAACAGGATAGACGAAATTGAATATATAAACAAATCGGAGAGAGGCAAACCGCTCCACAAGAGAACGCCCCCCAATCAGCATAGACTTTGAATCGTAAAGTCTCTCCTAGCTTATAAGTAATAAGTAATTTTAGGTCTAGACCTAATGGGATCCTAAATCCAAAATTTCTCACACTTGTTCTGTATACCTATCAATCAATTATGTGAGAAAAGATCTCAACAATAGGTTGCAAAAGATCCCTCCCCGGACAAAGTGCGCCAAAATAAAATGCATACCCAATGCTCTTGTAAAATTACATTTTATAAGTGACATGTAACACAGTTTTCTGAAATAATGAAATAAACATCTATTCTATTCTATTCCTAGTGAAAGTCGACTAAGGTAATGAAAAGGTCCTTCTTTTCGGAAATAACAACCTATACGTATACTAATATGTGTGTATGTGTGATTACTAATATCTGACTACCGAGTGTGGTATGGTGATTATAGTCAATTCTCCATCGACCATTTATGGTGGACATAGGGACTAGGGAGGTATCTGCGCTGTCACCGAAGATGCCGTGGAAGTGGCGAAATTTAGGGCCAACAAAATCTAATTCACTGTCTTGTCATCGACACGACGAAGAATAAGAATAATATGAATAATTTATTCTACGACCATATTGCCACGGTAGCTACGGAATCCTACTTAAGGTTGGGTTTCGTTCTACGTAATTGGCGCGATTGTCGCTTCGCACATGCCATCAAAATAATATTTAATGCACTCGTATGTAGCAAATTGGAATCCAGTTCCTGTGTGTGGAATCCACACGAACGTACCTATGCGCTTTTATT
This sequence comes from Apamea monoglypha, assembly GCA_911387795.2. Classification (NCBI taxonomy): domain Eukaryota; kingdom Metazoa; phylum Arthropoda; class Insecta; order Lepidoptera; family Noctuidae; genus Apamea; species Apamea monoglypha. The sequence continues at coordinate 11,940,426 of OU426919.1, read as the reverse complement.
GTAAAAGGCAATTCACTATAAGCGTAAACACGGCTATTATCCTTACCTCTATCCGACAAAATTTCTACTGGGATGCCTGGGATATAACTCGTTAGAGGTAAGGCAAGCAAAAGACAACCACACCATAGCCTGTAAGATGCTTCGTGGCACTATTGACGCGCCTGATCTGCAAACTGTGCTCGCGTCCTTCTCCCAGACAATTACTGCCACGGCAGAAAGCACAGGTTGTTTGCTGTGCCTCCATGTCGCACCGTTGCACGTGCGAAGTCCCCAGTACCACGTACTCTGGCCGCTCGAGTCTAATCCAATAAACGATCTGTTTCCGGACGAATGGACGCAGATTTTGTCGGCATGTAAGAAGTACTGTGAGAGGGATTTATGGAAAGTGTTGACAACCTAAATAATGGGCAAAGATCGTCACTCGCTGGATGCCTGAGGGAGGACATCGCCGTCGAGGTAGACCACGGCAAAGGTGGCGTGGTGTGACGATCTGGTAACGTTCGCAGGGCCAACATGGCCAGAGATCGCACAAGACCCCTGTCTTGTGCGATCCCCTCGAGGCCTCCTCTTTTTCCTTCCAAACCTAGGGAGGTTTGGAAGGAAATAGCAGTGGGACACAATGTAGGCTAACAAAAAAAGGTTTGGAAGGAAATAGCAGTGGGACACAATGTAGGCTAACAAAAAAAAAGTACACGCCTATGTTCTATATATATTTTTTTTATACTGTCCAACATAATAATGATTATAATTTTATTCTCCGTCATTCGTGCCTTTCAAATTTTAACCAATTACACATTTTAAATGGGTAGTTTTGTTAATTGTTTACGTATACGTATGTATTGTGCGTGTACGTATGTATTACGTGTGTGTGTATTGTTTGTATACGTATTATGTTGGCCGAAAGTCTGACAACCCGGTCTTACCAAGGGGTACCGAATTACCCAGTGACTGGGGTGTGGAGGTCAAATAGGCAGTCGCTCCATGTAAAATGCTGGTATTAAGCTGCATCTGGTTAGACTGGAAGCCGACCCCAACATAGTTGGGAAAAAGCTTGGCAGATGATGTTATACATAGGTATTTTGTTTAAAACTATTACGAAAACTATTATGTCATATATTTTGTACTAGTTATTAGAAGCAGAATTTAATTCTCATATTAAACTTCTAGTTTTCCATTATGATTATAATTTTAAATTTCTACTATAGCATTGTGTTAGCTGGGACGCGCATTGGGCGGCCTACGCGGTACGCTGATACAGCATTCGCGGTAACGTCGGGATGTTATGGTTAACACCCGGCGACACAAGTCCGTAGAGATAAGGACTTTGTATTAAGAACATTGTATTTTATTTCAGTTATCTATCGTACTTAACTTTTAGCTGTTGTGTATGAATACAATACTATGATGGATAACAGGGTACCGGGATTATAAAATCCAATGCAAGTCAATGGTTTATCTGTCGTGACCATTTATGTCATGAGTGTGGGGTTACTAAAGTTTTGCTTTCTAGGACGCACCGTCTTCGAGATAATTAGTTAAAGATTTAAGCATTGACGTTTCCTTATTTGGTGGCGAGTTTCAGGAAATGGACGGAGGAAGTGGAACTCGTCGGAGCTTGGATACTCCCCGGCGTGATCGCTCGCGCTCCAGGCGCAGCCAGCTGAGCGCACGCCAGAGAAGCCGCACCCGTAGCCGCAGCCGTAGTCGGCGCTTGCTGAAACGAGAACAAGCTTTGTCGCGGGAGCAGGAGCGGGTTCGCCGGATGGAGATCGACCTACAACAGGAACGCGACATCGAGCAACGGCGACGGAGCGAACGACGGGGCTCACCTGAAGCCGGGACGAGCTGTGAGCGCGGTCGCAGAGGGCTGCCGGGTAGTCGCAACAGAAAAGATCGAGGTACTACGAGCGTGGATCATCACACCAAAAGGTCATGTAGTCCCACCTTTTCTTCAAGAGATTTAATACAAATAATACAATCCATTAAAGATGTCTTGCCATCTCAGTCTCAAAACCAGAGCACTGCATCTAATAATAGAAACTTGGATCATAAAAATATGATTCCTGAGTTTAACCCTTCAGAAAAAAATCAACGTATAGATATATGGCTTAAAAAAGTCAACGAATGTGCAAAGGTTTATGGCTGGGACGAGAAGACTGTCGTTCATTTTGCTATGCAAAAACTGACTGGTTTAGGTAAGACTTGGTATGAAAGTCTCAACACAATATTATTTACTTGGGCTGAGTGGCAGGTAAAACTAATGGACGCTTTCCCCTCGGAACAAAATTACGGTCAAATTTTAGAAGACATGTTGAAGCGAAAGAGTAGGCCCAACGAATCAATCGAGATATATTACTATGAAAAACTGGCGCTACTAAATCAATGTGAAATAACGGATAAGCGGGCAGTTGATTGCATCATTCACGGTATCGGTGATAGGACTATTAGGTCGAGTGCCCTAGCATTACGTTGTAATCAACCGGACCAGCTTTTGAAATTCTTGTTAAGCAATAATAAAGAACTTTCCTCACAACAACCACCGTTTAGAGATAGGAATATTAATGCAGTAGATGACAAACAAAATAATAAGTCAAGTTCGAAGATAAATCCGAACTTGTATTGTTACAATTGTAAGGAGAAAGGGCATCCGTATTCTAGGTGCCCGAAGCCCTTGATTAAGTGTAGTCATTGCAACAAGGTGGGCCATAAATCCGAGGCCTGTAGACACAAACAAGATACAGGGCCAACGAAGGCTGATCCAGTGGCAAGAACCATGCGCATCTCCAGTTCTATCCCAAGTGGAAAATTTGTGAAAACAGTAAATGTTAATGGTTTTCTTCTGGAAGCATTCGTTGACCTTGGCAGTGAGGTCACGCTTATAAGGCAATCTGATTTTTCAAATCTTGGACTTAGTCATGACCACACTCCGTCGACAATGAAGGGTTTTGGGAACAGCCTCGTGCAATCCATGGGTTCTGTAAAGTTGAAAGTTATCATTGATGGCGTGGCTGCTACTGTTTCGTGTAGGATTGTAGGTGATCATTTGCTGGAGAAGCCGATACTTGTCGGTCAGAGCTACTCAGAGCAGCCACACATTGTTGTCTATAAAGACGCGAACAAACTACAGTTTTTGCACATCGGAATCGAGTTACCAGATCTATGTGAGCATGGAGAACACTTAGAAAGGGTAAGGGTAATAGGTTTTAGTCGAATTTATGGTACTGCGAGTATAAGGGCCAAGATAGAGACGTTGTTTAATGGTAGCGTAGTGTTAGATACTAGAATTGTAGGGAAGCCAAACAAACAATTCTTAATTTGTGGGGGTGTTTACGAGGTGAAGCATGGTTCACTCTTTGTTACAGTGACGCCGTGTTCGGTACCGTGTTGTCTTCAGGACAGTTTTGTGTTTGCTCGAGCCGAAAAGGTGCAAGTAGTGAACAGTCTTGAGAACACTGAATCTCCTGTTTCGGACCAGCAAACTAAAGCGTCTTCAACCAAACGGTTTGATGAGAGTCAAATACACGTGGGCGTAGCTGTGTCAGAGAGTGATAGGGCCAAGCTCATAGAACTTCTTCGACGACACGAGGAATGTTTTGCTTACGATTTGGATGACTTAGGTTGCACTAATGTTTCCGAAATGAGAATCGAGTTAAGTAGTCAACGTCCGGTAGTTTATAGACCTTACCGTCTGTCTTACTATGAACGTGAAAGGGTTCGAGGAATGGTAGATGACATGCTACGGGCAGGGATCATTCGGGAATCAGTTTCCAACTATGCCAGTCCAATAATTCTCGTGCGCAAAAAAGAGGGCGGTGTTCGATTATGCGTAGACTACCGATTACTTAATTCGATCACTGTAAAAGAGAGATATCCTATACCGGTCATAGAGGACGAGATAGCAAGGTTATCTGGACAAGCATGGTTCATTACACTTGATCTGATGTCTGGGTATTATCAGGTACCCATAGCCGAAGACAGCAAGCATCTGACGGCGTTTGTCACACCGGACGGCCAGTACGAGTACAATCGTATGCCGTTCGGCCTGGCAAACGCGCCTGCTGTTTTTCAGCGTATGATGAACCATGTCCTTGGTTCAGCTCGGTTTGACAAGGCCACCGTGTACATCGATGATGTCTTAATTTTTGGTAGGAATCCGACTGAATGCTTAGATCGGTTAGAGGAAGTGTTTGTTTTATTACGTAAGGCAAATCTTAAGTTAAATTTATCCAAGTGTAGTTTTCTACAAAACACAATAAATTACTTAGGTTTTGAAATCAGTTCAGTAGGTATGCGGCCAGGAAATGCAAAAATCCAGAGCGTAGTCGATTTCCAACGTCCAGACAATGTGCACGGGGTACGACAATTTCTAGGGCTTGTTAGCTACTTTAGAAAGTTTATACAAGGGTTTGCACAGCTAGCTCACCCTATCACTAAACTGCTTAAAAAAAATGCAGTGTGGGAATGGTCAAACGATCAACAACAGGCGTTCGAAGTTCTAAAGGCCAAACTTGTGGATAGACCCGTACTGGCTATTTACGACCCCTTAGCCGAGACTGAGCTTCATACAGACGCTAGTAAAATAGGTGTTGGCGGTATTCTCTTGCAGCGTGCTCAGGGGAGTGGGGGTTCTTTTCATCCAGTGGCGTATTATAGTCGTCAGACGACGCCAGAGGAGAAGAATTTTCACTCCTATGAGTTGGAGACATTAGCCGTTATCTGCGCTCTTAAAAAGCTTAGGGTATATCTTTTAGGAAAGCCGTTCAAAATTGTGACCGACTGTAGTGCACTACGTTCCACTTTCATAAAGCGTGATCTAATTCCGAGAATTGCTCGATGGTGGCTGGCTCTACAGGAGTTCGATTGCTCTGTGGAATATAGGGCGGGTACAAAGATGAGTCATGTAGATGCTTTATCCAGGAATCCAATTGTTGATACAGAATCTCAGAGTCCCGAACAATATCCCTCGGTTATGGCTATAAAGGACGAGGACTGGCTACTTACGTTGCAATTAGGGGATCCGGAATTGTGTAGAATTCGCGACATTCTTGCTAGTGATCTAGACCCCCAGGGGGTAGAGTACATCAAGGATAACTACGTTTTGAGAGATAACAAGCTCTTTAGGTGTGTCGGCGGTGACAGGGAATGTGTGAGGTGGGTGGTCCCAAAGGGTGCAAGGTGGCAGTTATGCAAGAGAAACCACGACGACATAGGTCATGTTGGCTTCGAAAAAACCTTAGACCGAATAAAAAGGCATTATTGGTTTACAAAAATGAAACGTTTCGTAAAAAAGTATGTAGGGTCCTGTATCGACTGTGCATACGCAAAAAAAAACTACCAATACACGTGAAGGGTTATTGCACCCCATTGAAAAGGTTGAAAGACCTTTTCACACATTGCACATTGACCACCTTGGACCCTTTGTTAAGTCCAAAAGGAGCCATACTCACATATTGACCATCGTAGATTCGTTCACCAAGTTTTTATTCATCAAACCAGTCAGGAATACAAATACGCAAAATGTGATAAAAGTCTTACAGGACATTTTTGACACATTCAGAGCCCCTGACCGAGTTGTTAGTGATCGAGGTTCCTGTTTCACTTCCCACGCATTTAGAAGGTTCTGTCTTGACCGCGGAGTAAAGCATGTACTAGATGCAGTTGCATGCCCAAGGGCCAATGGCCAAGTCGAACGTTACAATAGGACCGTGCTCGACTCGTTGACGGCACAGAACCTTAGCGCAGATGAAAAAGACTGGGATAGCAAATTAGGGCGAGTTCAATGGGGCTTAAATAATACGGTACAGAAAACGACAGGTAGGACACCCGCTGAAGTTATGTTTGGGACGGCAATGAATAGCGAGTTTAACGCAGCATTGAACGAGATAACCGAAACAACGCGCGAGGTCACCTCCTTGCAATCTATTCGCGATGAAGTTAAAAGCAGAATTGACAAAACACAGGTAGCACAAAAACGATATTACGACCAAGGAAGGCGACCTGCGCGTATTTATAAAAATGGTGACTTAGTTAAAATTACCAAAGTTGCATTTCAAAATGATGGCAAGAGTACAAAACTCATGCCCTCATATGAAGGACCTTTTCGAATCGAAAAAATACTAGGTAACGATCGCTACAAAGTGGCACCAATTGCGGGGTTTGAGGGGATGAAGAAAAAGCGAAAGACTACCATTGCCGCTGACCGGATGCGACCGTGGATCCATGTTGACTCTTTGGAAGTCGATAATGACACTGATAATGATGTCGAAAATGATGTAATTGATGAGGATAATATGCCAGAATGATAATTATGTATGATTACGATACGATTATGTATTAAATGACAAAATATTTAAGTAGGTGGTAACGCTAGCTAAAACTGTTAGTCGTACCTTTAGTGATAAAATTATTAACTTTTATAGTGTTTATTTACATGCTGTTGTTTTCTTTTTTCAGGTCAGGCACAAGAAATCGCGGAAAGATTTTGCGTCTTGACCTGAAGGAAGCAAAACTCATGGTTGATCTGTTAAACCTTAATATCCTAGGAAACGGATTGGTTTACAGATTTATGGCTAAAATACAAATTGGTTACAAGGTTAATTGGTTACAAGGATAATTGGTTACAAGGTTAATTGGTTATAAGGATAATTGGTTACAAGGTTAATTGGTTACAAGGATAATTAATTGGTTAAATGGATACTTGGTTACAAGGATAATTAATTGGTTAAATGGATACTTGGTTATAAGGATAATTAATTATAAGGATAATTGGATAAGGATTGTAAATCATAAAGATAATTAGTTCTAAGGATAAATTGGTTGTTAAAAAGAATTTTTTGGGATAGATTTGTATTCAAAATCAGATACTTCAATCAAGGTTATTTTCATATTTTGATTTAAAATTTTCTTATAATACTTATTATTGTAAAACTTTCGAAATGTGCTCGATTTTTGCCAAGTGTAAGGTTTCACCAGACACGTGTATGAGGACATACACGTCGTCAGGATGGTCGAGTGTAAGGTTTGATTAATAAACTGAAACTACACTGTTTAAAATTCAATAATCAAATCGATCTGTGGTTTAAATATTTTATACTGGTCATACTGACGGCAAAATCGGGACAAAAAAGGTATTGTACTGGCCACACCGGTGGACGGTTATGGTGACTTGGCTTGGAAAAGATCCTGCGACGGGGTTTTTTCGGGAGAGTTGGTAGCGAGCGGTCGCGGTATTATTGCACCGTGAAGATTGATTCTAAGAAATAAGTTTTGTTGTTAATAAGTTTTGGAGAATATTAAATAAGTTTTGAAGATTTGCTGTGGTTATTTCTGAGATACCCTACATCTCAGAAGTATATATTTTCTCTTTTATGTGCATGTGTATATACAAACTGTATCTTAAAAATGTTTAATTGATTTCAAACTGTCTTAATTAAAGAAATAAATAAATATTTGTGTGAGATATTAAAATATAAGTGTCTTCTTAGGTTGTATGTTTCGCTCTGTGGTGAAACTCCGAAATAAACTTAAAACATGTAAATTCATTGTAAAACCTTTCATTTTTATCGCGAAATGGGCCTGCTGTTGACCTTGAGTCGCCTGATGGAAACGATGGTTGAGGTCTACGATGCAACGAGTTTGCCCAGAACACTTGTTCACTCTTGCAGCATGTGTGGTAGTCCAGAAGTGAAACGGAGATGGTGGTATCAAGTCGTGGAGCACCTGCGTACACTCTCCAAAGTACAGTACCTAACACAATCTATTTTATTTCAATGTTAAAATACGTAGGCTAAGTAAAAAACTTATTTTAAACAATACACAAGCGAGAGAGCAATAGCACTTTAATATTATTTCTATTAAATAAATAATATCAAAAGCAAATATTCGATACCTCGTACCTTTTTACGTACAGCCTTGACACACACGAATTCGAACCTGCTTATTTTGAATACTAAATAAACAGTCTTCCAATGAAAATTGGATTCAGACTATTTTTTTTAGATAAAGTTCACTGAAATTGTAACGGGAATGGTTCTCTTTATTCATTAAAATCATTTTTAGGGTGTATTCGGCGAGTAGGTCACTTCTAGTTGAGTCTGCACCAATGTCAAACAACACATTACCAAGTAAAGATATGTTTCCGCCCACCTTAACACGTTGCGGGACACTAAACGGCCTGCACGTAATAACAATTAACCTTCTATTGTGTCTGGTTCAGTGTCCCTCAACCGATTAAGTTTAGCGTTTCGCAATCCCGCGGGCTATGTGCCTTGGTGACTGAGTCTGTGAATATTAAATAATGCCTGATTCATCCTCGTAGGGAAACGCTCCGAGAAGTGATTGTCAATAAATGTCGATCTTTTTCTATTCTAATCGAAGATACAAAATTCGTGTAGTAAACTAGATTACTTTAGCCGCGTTGATCGCGGCTTCAGTATAAATGGGTTAACCAACTGTGTAACTGTGTGACACTGCACCGTTTAGTAAAATGATTGGCCTTAATTCAATAAGCGATAGTGACTGCACCACTGAGTGGTGAAGGTAAGGAAGACCCAGTCCACATAAAGGACAACAAACATGCACACATACGCAGCTCAGGTGCAAAAATAAATCTGCTCTGCTGGTTTTGTGACAAATAAAATATTGCAATGTGCCAATGACAACAATAATTATGACCGACGACCTTAAGAAAGTGGTTAGGATAAATTGGATGCGGAGGGTGGAGGACAGGATGTTGTGGTGCAGCCTGGGAGAAGCATATGTCCAGCAGTGGACTGCGATAGGCTGCGTTGATTGTTGTTTGAACAGTAATTAACAACTACCCTTCTGTGCATCACTCTTTAGTAAAGGCAGGCGCCTCAACTGGTCTATTAATTGAGTTATGAGGTTGCACTGTAACTCAACGACCATTCGAAACCCACTGTAGATGCCGCGTAGTCCGCTACGCGCATGCGCTACAAATGTCGTAGCTGCTACGCGAAACCTACGAAAAAGATGATTTTTAACAAAATGGAGAAATATTTGTATGTCTGATGAGCTAATCATCTGTTTTATAATAAAATCAAGTCCTGTCATATTTATTTAATGTTAAACTTAAAAAGTAACAAACTAGTTCAAACAACTTCGTTAGTTATTTTCTGGTTCTACGAAATATGGAGAGGATATCTTGATTAGAGGCGACTGGAACTTAGAAAACATTGATAAACTAAACTTTCTGCAATCGTTGATTGCATCGCGATCGTATCTGACGGATACAAAGTTAGTTATGTTATAGTGACTTCGAACATATTTTACTATCACATACTAGCGTTTTACAATTTAAATAGTCTGAGTTGTTAATAATCATGGTACTACAAAATAGACAAGTGAAGTACTTGTCTATTTTGTGGTTGTAACAGCTCTATATTAGATCAAATAATTTACTATATCTACGATATCAAATCATCGCGCGTTTATATTTCCGAACATAGACGATGATTCCCGAAGCGCATACTTTTCCTTGGAGATCTCTATTTTTGTTAAAATAATACCTAAGTTAGTAAGTTACATTACTAACTCGTATAACTTCTATATTACTAACTAAAGTAGAAGAAGTTCTAATAACGTAGAAGTGTGTGTAGTGTTCAATTGTCGTGAAGTGTGTTGTGTGTTACGTGTTATAAACCTAAAGAATATTTTTTTTAATGTTAATGTTTTATGCTACTCAAATATAGATCGTGTCGATACGAGTACGAGAGTGGTAGTAAGAGTAAAAACGCGTATTTTGCGTACGGGTGGGAACATCGATCATTGGACCCACCCCAGCTCCTCAAGAAAGAACAGCAACGCCTTGGTTACTGACAGTCTCACGGAGGGTACCTGGGTTTCCGAAATACTTTGTCATATATGCGTGCCAGTACGAGAGAAGAAGAGGACTATGATAGACTAGGCTTAATTTGAGTTAAAAGTTTGCTTTTAGCTTAAACAAACTATCTAGAAAATATATTATTATTATTTATTTTTATGTTTTAACATATCTCGGGACCATGGAGTCCCAGTCCTTTGGAAGGCGTAAGAGGGGCCGAAGCCAACTCGTAGAGGCCCCTTAGAAAATTTTATTGAAATGCGGCACCAACCGACGATTATCCCTGTATGCACTATGCAAGTGCACCCAAGGATAAACCCCGGTTAGTGTAGGACTATTGCAGGATATGGAAAAATACAAATTTGGGCTATGGGTTTGGGTGCCTAAAGTGGACTGGTTATCAGTCATAACTATGGAAGAACTATGGCCCCTGCCTGATCAATGTTTTATATATACACGGATAAAATGGCAGGGGGTGACTTGCACACTCAATAATGGGCCCCCGGAAACTGTCGCTAGCACATAGTGACGTAGCAACAAGGGGGCAACATGTCCTGAGGTGCTTATGAGGAGTGGAGAGGTTTATTATTATTATTTTTTTTTTTATTATTTTATTGTTTTTTTTTTGTCTGCGTCTTCGTCTATTAACAAAATAATTTATATTATTGTACACGAAGATCGTTCATTCGAGGGAGGTTTGATAGTAAATATTAGATTCTCGTGCTTTCAACTGACGTACCTAATCTAATTTATTATCAACAGTTTCTGAAAAGTTTGTTCCAGTTTCACGAACAAGAAGAAATTCTGTCTATTCAAAGGGAAAGTAATGAAGTCGTACATGTGATGAGTAGGTATATTTGTGTGCCCAACTTTGATTCCTGATTTGCGGTAGGTTTTTTTTTCGGGCAATTTTTTTTATGTACTTTTGCAGTAATAGGTCAACACTTGGAAACTGTCAATACCAATTTATTCGTGAAATAACGAAAAAAACGACGACATCGACACATCGCATAAACCTATGGGTTAGAAAATACTATATTTGTAACAACACAAAATTTCGTTCTAAAATAAAGGAAGAAATCGCTTTTGAATAAAGCCAAGTGTTTACATATTTATGCTCGTGACTGTCCCAACACCAACTTACACAAAACGCACATTATTTTTAAGTATCCGTGCTGTTTATGTCACTTTAAAGTGTATTGAAGATTTGGATAGATTTAGGTGCAGGATTCGGGGGTTAAAGTTTGTCTTCAATCACTTTTACAATGTACGATGACCATAATAACCATTAATCGTTTCATTGTCTATCTGCTCTAAATCGGATGATTGATTATCAACTATTCTAGCGTCGATTCGAGATAAGAAGATTAAATTCCTTCCACTACAGTACTTTCTAACTCGCCATCCTATTGGCAGACTAAGCTTGCAAATCGTTTACCATTGAGCACAGTCACTGCTCAATTCAAGACTCATTCTCTTCTAAACGATTAATTGGAAGTGTGAAACTCATAGAACATCTTTACTTTAAGGTCTTTAGGTATTTAAATATGGAGAACAATACAACACAATCATTCTCGCCTCTCAACGGTCGGAAACTTACTTCGTGTAATGAGGCAATAGTTTGATCTAAATTGTGAAACCAGTAAACGATCTCCAGGAATATAATAAAAGCAATAAGATTTTTATGTTGGTTACCAATATAACAGTTACGGTGTGAGTAACAGTTCCAGACAGTTATTTGCACAATTTGTCTTAGATTGTGATGAAATAGGATCGTTTTGCGATGAGAAATAATAAATGGCAGGTGAAGAAACACGTTCTATAGATGAGTACTGCAGGTAGTCTATCTGTACATTAACGGGCCGTCCTGTTATAAAAAAAATGACAAACGTTATAAATATTCAGTTAGTTTTAATCGACCGTGTACAAAACAGAGCATATACCATTTTTTTTTTAATTGTGCATATCTACTGTGTAATCTAGGATCGTCAATCATGTGCATTGTATGAGTATGATGTATGGAGTATGTAAGGATCGTAGCAGGTGGCATTCTGTAGTTTCTGCCCACCCCCATGGGAAGAAAACGTGAGTTTATGTAGGTGTTTGAATAAAAAAATATATAAATCAATTTTCGAATAACATTATGTAAAAGTGGCATCGTATTGAAATTTTCATTACAATTCTCAACTGCGCAATAAAAGTTGAATTAGGCAATTTTATTATTTACTATTATCAAAAGCAATCAAAATAAAGTGACGAACGAAATGCGGCGTTTTCCTGAACATACCGAGTAACGTTAACTAACCAAGAATGTGGTTTGGGGTATATAAAGGAGAGAGTACTGTAGAGGTTTGTCTGCCGAAGGCAACCTCATATTGTGCAGGCCGGCTATGATTTAGCGCGGGTTACATTCGAACGTTCAAGGCAATGTCAAATATTTTCAATTAGGATTTTTGCTTAGAATGACAGAGTCGTAATTTAGTCAGAATTATGTAAAGACGTTCAGACAATATAATCTTAAAGGAGTCATAAGTTGTTTGATTCCTCCCGTTACCTCAGAGGGTCCTTCAAGCCCTCTATGGTACTTAATAGGATTGTTAATGTGTTTTGCTAAAGATTAAGTAGACCGTAAAACCGAGAAGAGAAAGGTCGAGAAAGGACGGGAAAGGAGGGTTAGGTTACGTACACTCACACCAAATGAATCCTGATCCATTCAGCTGGCAATTCGTTTAAAAACGTCAACACATTGAAATTTAGAATACTATATAGAGGGTACACTAACTGTCACTGTTCAAGTTTATTACTCAGAAAACACATGTTTAAGCAAAATTCGACCAAATTATATTAGAATATTTGAAAAGCTAAGCTTAGTGCGGTTCAGAATCCCAGTCGTCTGATAGTACAAAATTGTTGTGTTCAATCTACTGTAAAAGGTTTCAGGACATGCGATTGGCATTTAAGGAAAGCATGTGAAAATTTTACGGTCACCTACGCAATGCATAACTTAACTTGAACAGTAAAATACTTTCATTAAATTGGATTTCACCCACGCATACTAAATTACAAATACCACAACAAAGGGGACCAATACTCAGGTAGTTTACGTATCTAAGGAAGTAGGCAGTTCATTGACCTTTAGCGAATAGACACCTGTTAGTCACACAAAGTTATAATAACAAGTTTGTATCCCAAACAATCAAAGTTACATAGATATATTATTATTATTCATGTTCATTATCGCAAGCGAAAAGTAAGTACTGTAAGCTACACAGTGTCAACCTCAGTGTCAAATTCTAGTTAAATGAATATTAAAGCTTCACGCTGCTAACTTAAATGGAAAGGAACCTATATCTCGTTAAACTTTGTAATCTGTGGTACTAATGTATGCATGAAATGGTTTAAAATAAGTTGGTATTTTGCGAAACAATTATTTTCATTACTGAACAAGGATCGTTGTTCAGTAAGGAACTTCTTGGCATAGCGCCGAATTCTATTCCAACAACACTCATTGAAAGTACTGCCAATAAAGTAAAAAGTTATCTTCTACGCAAACCGTACCATATTGACAAATACATATAATATACTCATAGAGATACTTATCCAAAGATAAAAAAAATTAGGTTATCAGTTACTCAAAATAAGGTCAAATTAATAACTTCTGTTTATACCTCACAAAATAAAAACACCACTTCGTTGGGTTCAGGACAAAACACGAAAAAGCAATCAAGAAAATTAATTACCGAAAAATTTAATTATAAAACAACGATAAAGGCGTCGGAAAGCGGAGGAAAATGTAATACATATTTTAATGGTTCATCTTGTTGCTATCATGGAAACATAACTTGGAGCTTCCAATTGACTTCAGAGTTAAAACATTTTTGTCTATTGTTGACAAAAGAGTTTGTCTTGTCAAAACATTCTCCTTCTGAAAAGTTTTCTCCACGCTCTTTTTTCAATATCAACTCAAGTTGTCGCACTGACTGAACTTAGTATGTATTAAATCTCTTCTGTCTATTAAAGCCTAGAAAATACTGGCCCTTAGCGCATTATTATTGTAGGGCCTAAAATAATAAGTTACATCGCGAAGGATCTCGTAAGTCTACAAACAATTGGTTTCCCGGAAACTTGCTTAATATTATATATATATTATATTATAGGAATATTACTAACAGAAATATTCCCGAGAATTAATTGTTGTATAATCTTCTTTAAGTAATGGTGAAACTCTGGAACAGTTGGCTTTAAGTTCCAGGCTCTCTGAGACAGTTATTAATGGTTTGTCATCTTATTAAATACCTTAATCATTCGTTTGAATTATTTTAATGAAAACGATGTTTGAATGTTTAGATAAAGTTGTTGTTATATTAAGTACGTCACTTTTGATTAAATGGCTTAAACGGGTGATAGAGATAAAGGTTGAATTTATCGTGAATTAGCAAGCAAATAACTGAGGGATAATTCTGGATTGTTAACCAGATAAAAATACCTTTATAACTATGTAGAACTACGAGTATAGATGCTTAAAACTTTTTACGCTAACGAAGTTGCGGGTTAGTTTTTTGTAGTCTTTTGCATACAAGAAGATAAATAAGCAGTAGGTAAGTATTTGTAAACTAAGTATTGCACGTTACGGCGTTTATTCAAACAAACTGCAATACATTGCCTTTTAGGTTCATGTTGAGTCATTGTCGACTGACATTAATCCTTGTAGGAGTCGTATTATTGACATTCAAGAACTAAAAACGCATCACAGAAAATCTCTTTGTATTTTTGCTCGAATAAGTATACGACAATTTTTTCACGGTATCGACAAATAACCATGATTAGTCGAAATCGATATGAAAGTTTTAAGAGAATCGGTCTCCAAATCCGATAAGAAAAATGATTTCCGTCGAACATCAAGAATAAGTCTGTGTCTAGATATCGAAGCCTTGTTTAAAATACTTGGTTTGGCGTAGATAGGATTAATTGTTTGGTTGTATAATCGTTTGATATGACTTTTTTTTTGTATGCCATTAATGGCTGGTTGTAGCGAACTGTACATACAATTTTACATATATTGTACCTATAATTTACAAATAAATATTTCTGATTTCTGAGATTGATTCTCTCTCTTCTTCGTCTATATTGACTATTCTCTGTGAAGAACCTACGCTTAGTGAACCCACCAATTTATGTTTTTTATTGGATAGAAAATAGGCAACAACCCCCTGTTGATACATGTTCATCGTCGCCTCAGAACATTTGTTGACATATATGTTGCCATCATAATGATATTCATTTATTTGGTTTTGGAACAGTGTTGGTCATAACGTCAGTCTAATTGTTGTATTATAATTAGGTATAGTGAGTGGTGACAGTACTTTCCAGAACAAGCTCCTTCATAAAGAACTCCATTACTACCAACACCCGTACGTTTTGATTTTATTATAACCGTCGTGACCTTCCTTTTACACAATTTTTGACTTTATAGATATTTTTAGCAGAATTCAATTTGTATATAAGCAGGTAGGTACTCAATTACCCGGTGACCTTTAAACAAAAGTGGGTCCTGCCTTAAACTGACGAATTCTCAAGAATTTCGTTACTTTATTGGATTGAATAATAAATATTTACTGAATTTCTTATTGAGAGTAGGTTTACACGCGCAATAGGCAAAAAAATGCAAAATCTTTACTACAAACTGATATATTACTGACTGAAGATACCAATTTATTTATCTTATGACTTGACAGTACACTTTTGTCTTAAGAATTGTCAATCATAACTTTTACATTATTAAAATGTTTTAGACTAGATTCTCGTTACATGTATTAAGAAAATATAGTATTATTATCATTTCTATTTCTGTTCTATTTAATATGACACTGTCATATTTCAGTCAGTCAGTCAGCATAACGATAAGTAATCTTCTGAACGTCAAAAGAAAGAAAAATTACTAATTTCGATATTATAGTAGACGATATTACCAGTGAAATAAATCAACTCAAAAATTCTGTCATGTCCGTGATGATTTAAAGCTCCTATAAAACGTTTAAAAGCGTTCCAATAATTATGTAATATAATCATAAAGAACTTGCGAGCGCCAGTAAATTGTCAAGGAAAAAACCTATCCATGAAAATGATCATGTACCTATGAGGTACATAATCATTTCTACCTTAGACTACATAAGTATATTAGGTACCACTAAGAGTCTCGGCTAAACAGACTGAGGTTTAGCAGTAAATCAATATGTTTATTATTCCTGAGGGTAATTCTAAACATTTTCTTAACCATTATGAATTAAACTATGTATAATGAGTCTAACTATACACAGAGGGGTCACTAAGTAATAAGTATTCACTCGTAGCTGACAGCATCTACAACATGTAGTGATGATGTGTATGTATCTTCATTAGGAGTGTCAAAAGGCACCGCATCACTCAATGTTGAAACCTTGGTAACCACAACACTTTCTTTCCACTCAGCTCAGTTTCTACGCCATTTTATGTCGAGACAAACGTTATCCTACATTTAATGGTCTTGATGTAGGTCATGTCGAATTTGGTAAAACCTAGCTCTAGGGATTCGAAGAATATGTTTTCAAGTTTGGAGTTAAAATGTTTTAGTGGCAAATGATGTGGTTTTGTGTTAAAGTGAGTATACTCTAGAGCATTTTCTCGATCATTTCCATGTAATGTAATGTTCAGTTTCCAAAATCATTTTCCAAGTAATGTTTCCGTTTTGTGCGAATGCTCGACGCTTCGTTCGACGTAATGTTCACGGTGAGTGAGCATTTACCTGTAACATTTCTTTCTACGTAGCGTTCATTGTTGAAGAGGTACCGCTTGTAACTTTGTTCGATAAAATATTTAACCAATACACTCGTTGGTTTTTAAAATCAAGTTGTAACAAGACATCGAGGGTCATGTTCGAAGTGCGGTTCGATAAAATAAAACACCGGCGAATGCTCACTGTTCTGTTACAAGTAAATGCTCTAGTCTTTACTTACCTTTAGGTTAATGTGAGACCATTAATAGTTGTAAAAGGCCAAGCAAGACTGATGACGGATATAAATAAGGATTTCAACTTTTCACAGATCTAACATATTATGCCGGCGGCGGCTACTTGATTGCATGATTGCTTGCAGATGTTGTGCGTGTGCGAAGTAATCAAGTCTGATGTAAACAATTATGGGGCATTATTAGCATTACATATTGCGTCGTAATGTCAATCCACAGAATGACTTTCAGCTATCTTCTTTGCATGCGTTCACATGTCAGACCTTAGTGTGAGACCCATAATCAGCCTATAATGTTTCCACTGCAGGGTACATAGGCCAGTGAGGGTTGGCAGATGTTATATGTCTTTGAATTTTCAGTTCTATGACATGCCGGTTTCCTCACGAGATTCCTTTACCGTTACTGAGAGCAGTTGTGATGAAATAATTTACTAAAAGTAAAGCGCCTATCTGCGTTCGAACCTACGACCTACAGCTCAAAAGTCGCAGCCGTTTCCACTGCTCTCACGCGAGAGACCCAGTCCGACCGAATTAAAAATGTGACAATGACAGAATATTTTTCTTTTTTAAACTAGCCAGACCATTAAAAATGTTTTAAGATGATGTCCACTTGACATTGGTCAAAGGTGTATGCTATTTTGATCTTAATTATATAGTTTTCTATGCCATAGGTCCAAAAGGTATATAGCGTCCAGACAAGATAAAGGAAATAATTTGAAAACTGACGTAGATATAAAAGACTGGACTTATACAAGGAGATATCTGTGACCTATTCACACGTGATTGAACCTAATGAAGTTTTTCGAAGATAAATTACGGTAGGCTGTCAATTGCGCGACCTGGGAGGGACATTATTCTAGACTTCTGGAGATTACGATAAGCTAACTTGATTGATCGACGCTAGTTTTTGGTTTAGAGTTAGGCTGGGCTAGCTGTCTTCAGTCTAGGCTTGTTTTAGTCGCTGCCGTGATAAATTAGCTAATCTATTTCTGAGGATCTATTCAGTAGTGCTATTTATTGGTTCAATGTCTGGACACATGGTGTTACTGAACACTCAACAAAAAATAAATTTGCTAGAGAAGATTGTTTTGTTAAATTGATAGCTAATGTGAGTTTATCTAAAGAAAAAAGTTCAAAAACTGGGCATTAGTATGACTAAAGACATAGTCAGTTAAATCTGTTAGAAAAATATTAAAGGTACTTATAGGTAAACCATCATTCTAGGTAGACAAACTTATAATAACTGTCTCAATTTCTGTGGTATATTAGTACCTACACGATTAGGATACAAGTTCATAGTTTGCACAACACCGGGAAAAGGCATTAACCTGTTAACATAATAAAAAAAATATCCGCACATGTACCTTTTAAAAGGGTAACAACATCAAAGGGTAAAATAAAACATAATTGCGTCAATTACATAACCTGAAGTATGATAACAAGGTAATAGCAAGCTGTGTACGAAAATGAACTCAAATCATGCGCAATCCTTTTTTTTCGTGTTTAATAAGAAATGTGAGCGTAGTATACGACTATACCTCTGCTTTCCTCTTCGAGGAACACAGGCGTGATATTATAAAATAACAGACCTCGTCTGTCGTTTAGCATTAGGTATTTTGACAGTGATCCTTCGTATGATTTGACATGAGATTTTAAATTTCATGGGAGATTAAATAAAAATATTAAGGCGTCAAGCATTTGAGAATTTTGTGAGGGTGATATAAAAAAAAAAAAAAAAAATAAACAAAATAAAAAAAAAGAAGAAAAAAAGAAAAAATAAAATATTTAAATTTTTTTTTTTTTTATTGCAGAGAAAGAAACGGGTATGCGGGTAATAAACATGATTTAACACTAGATACACCCAGACCAGCAATATCAAAGAAGCTTTGCTGAACAAAAAATTAAATAAAAAATCTCATTTTTTTACATTCAACTCTTTGATTGACTTTCGATGGCTTCAATCAAACGATTGAATGTCGCTACGAATTCATTGATCATTTCCGCGCGTAGAGTAGGGTGCTTATAAGTTTAACTTTCATATTTTTTGTTGATTTATTTGTTTTTTTTTTTTGTTTTCATATGAACATTTTTTTTTTTTAATAACTAATAGTATTTATTGATAAGTTTCACTCCAAGTATAGGCCCTTAGGTAAGGTTTAAGGACTTTAAGCCCAATCCAACTTAGTAGGGAAAAGACTGGGCAGGTGATGATCAAAATAATGTAGGTATTTTGAAGTATTTACTTATGCACAAGCGGATTGTAAGCTTTAGTGTTCGGTGTTCCTAGACTGACAATGTCTAAGACGTTAGGAACCCCATAATCGTAAATCAATTCAAGTTGCCTAGATGTACCGAAAATATTTCACATCTTCATCGGATCGCCGTCATACCCACATCAGTATTAAATAGGTAACATCCCGTCAAGTTCAGGCAGGGCTTCTAAGACTCAAAATTATGCCTAATGTATTGCAAGATTTAGTAATGTAAAATGAATAATACATTAATTTTCGAGAAAATAGATATCAGTTCGCTCTAACTGATATTTGGTAACTTGAATTAAACATTAAAGGGTTTATTTGTAAACGTTGTTTAAGTAATGATTAGCGTCTGTTTAACCATACATGTTTGACGTTTAAACGTCTCTTAACTTTAGGAAATGTTTATGAATAAACCCCTAAATATGAGACTATTAAGTCAAAAATATTACTAAATCCGAACATAACTCTTCTTTATTTTGTTTTTTCAATACATATACAAGATAATATACCGAGTAGTCTATATACAGTATCGCTCAAAACTCCAGTGGCATATTAAGGACTACTTTGCTATGAACTGTGCGAGCACGATACCGCCATTGCGTGTGCGTGTGCGTGTATGAGTGATGTCTCAAAATTCTGCAGATAACACACACTAATGAACTGACGTCGCACTACGCGAAATAACATTATATTTCTGTTGCATGTAGAATACGCGTCATAGTGGCGAATTCTTACCATTGCATTGCTAAAATTCGCGTAAATGTAACATGCGTTGGTAGCTGTTTAGGCTAAGCAATGGATTCACGATCAACGAAGTCCGAGTTCGAATCTTAATTACAATGTGTGGCTGTTTTTTGTTTCTTTGAAACCATGATAATATTTGTATTTTAAGCAAAAACTTGTTAGGTAATATTTATGTGTATTTATAATGTATTCATGCTTATTATTTATTTATAGGAAGTTAAATATTAGTTATTGTATTATTACTTAACTATTTATGTGATTATGTATTTAATTTATCTTTTCGGTGTTTGGAAGGTGGAAATAAAAAGTCGTGCTGAATGATAACAAAAATGTTTGTTTGTTTTATATTATATATAAAATTAACAAACTTTTATGAGAATTGTGACGTCAAATTCCTGCCTATATAAAAGAAATTCTCTTATTTCAGTTCATAAGATTTTTTGTTGTATACCCTCAATGACCTAACAAGGAAAGGATATTCTAATACCACAAATATAATTGTTGATACCCACTTATTATAGGTATCGGTATTCAGCAGAGTTTATTGAAAACTAATGTATATGATTTAGACTTTATGAACATGTTTTTTTTCTACAATATCGAATAATACCGCAAACTGTCTAGTTAGTGTGAAACCATTTGTTCCATACTCGCCCACCATATGTCGTCGCTGCGCCTCGCTAATAAGTGACGGCCTTCCACTTCATTGTTGACTAGCTCTTCCTCACATCTCTTGATCCAGCGACTTACAGTATATTAGGCAGCAATAATAAAATAATAAAGTGACTTAATTTTTATATAGTATAATAATATTTATTTAATATAATATTAAAACTCTGTATTTATAAATCCAATAATAAACACTAATTATTTATCTTTTAGGCCTCATGATGGATTCAAAAAACAATAAAAAGATCTAACCAAATAATCTTAGGTAAAATTTCGAATAAAAGTTTAAGTTACAATTCATAAATATAATACTCACATTCAGTCCGGTTTCATCAGATATTTCTGATCTATTAAGACCACTTTTATGCAGCGCAATAATAGTCGCCCTCGCCTCAATATTAATATTTGCCTGCATTTTGAGAATAAATACAGTACCGCTATCTATTAAATCACACGTCACTAACCAATAAATACAACCAAACGACAAAGTTCATTCCGATCAAGTTAAGTATTCATAAAACTCATGTCTACCTCACAGAAATCTAAATTCTTTATTTAGTTTTCTATGATCTACCTTTCTAACTTTACGTAATGTGTGAATAAAGCGAACAAGATAAAGAATAGTTATATTTCTGTCCCATTACTTCCAATCGAGAATAAACTTACAAAAAGTCGATGTACTGCGTGAGATTTGAACACACGGCACGCGCTTAACTGCTAGGTCATCTTGACTCATATTATAACGTCGAAATTATTAACTACAATCACTTGTTGACGACAATGTGTTTATTTTCTTGAAACTATGTAGAAGAACGTAAGTCAAATTAAACGTCAACTATTGCTTTGTGAGATTGCCTATGGACTTTTGGTCGACACTGTGCTACACGTCATTTATCATCAGGCAAAAAGCGCTTATCTAAGTATAACGTTCTCTGGGAACTGTTAACTTTCTGTTAGTACTTCATATAAAACAAAGAGTAGGTTATCGTTTCCCGGAAACCATGTTAACTTTTCATTCTAAACTATTTATAGAGTATCCATACCGCATGTTATTCTGCTGCTAACTATTTTAAATTGCGACAAAAGTTCCGACTATGTTCTGGTTAATCAACAAGAACCAACGCGTGTAACAAATGTTGTTATTAAAATTAACAACATTTGTTCCACGCGTTACAGAACTTACTGGAACTATGACACGCGACATATATTTCAGTGGCTACTTTTAGTACATATTGTTAGATTATTTAGTGTGTTTGCAACATCAATCTATTGGCCCTATTTCCTTGAGTGTACACAGTATCATCAAGTTTATATTTCTTCCCCAAGGGAGACTAGTATTTCGGTAATAACGATACTACAGCCTATTATAGTGATGAATGAATGACTACGATAATAGCCTATTATAGGCAATAGGATCGCTCCCTATTTGAACCACAATCTCATGAGGTAGGTAGTGAGTTCTAATCCGGGCAAGTATCTCTGTATGTCTTAACCACTGGATTATAACGACATATTTCGATATGGTGGCCATATAATTTTACAAGCTTATAAGTAAATTATGAACACTTGGTTTTTCCATGTGTGTTGTAAACGTGTTTTATGAGTATGAGTGTGTTTTATTGATAATTATACCAGCTGAAAGGCACATTGATTTATTGACTATCATTCTGACAGATATGGCTCAGTTATTCTTGTATAAATTGCATTTTATTTTTACATTCACTGTCGGTATTTCTCGCCGTAACTTGGAAGTAATTGACATTTGCAGACGTTGGGAATGGCAATAAATGTCGAGTTTTTAGTTGTTAGGAGAAAATAGATATAATTTAAGAGGCCGTAGCAATTGTGCGATGGTAAATATAAGTGGAAATCCACGTTGTACGTTAAATTTATTGTTAGGAGTATAATTATGAGATGAGTGTGGTATGAGTGTGGGGGTGGATGGGGTGTGGGATGGGTATGGATGAGTATGGTCGCCGGTCTTTTTCCTTTGCCTTTGTGGGTACAAATATAATTTTCCTACTAGAAAAAGGTCAATGGCCCCGGCAGAGTAAATACATGGTGTATTTACTCTACCGGGGCCGTTGACCATTGACCAATACGTGGGTAACAAATTAATGAAAAGTCACTTGTGACAATGGTCCTTCTCTGTGAGGCGAGGAAAACCTTCCTCACAATTAACCGAGTCCAACCGTTCGTGTCCTCCATGTTTGATTAAATTTGGAAGGGTCTAGTGACCCCATCTTGACAATTCGATTTGTTATTATTGATGGTAATAAAAATCAATTGTATCTATGTGGACGTGGGAGTTGTAGATTGTTACCGAAGTGGAGGAAGCCAGAGCCAAGGAGGCGAATTGTTTGCTTTTTTTCCACTTATGAAAAACAAGGAAAGATGAATGATGTCACTCAAAAACTACATCATTATGAGTTTTTTTGGAACAATTGACTTTATCCTTATACAGATAGAACTTGTTAAACGGTTCGAGCACGCGGAATACTACCACGTTGCCTATTTCAAAAACCAAGCAGCATTGCTGAGTATGAGGGCAGAGTACTGGACTTTTTAGTTTCAGTTAGGTATTTGATTTTTTTTTACGTTTCAAACTTGTTGGTGTTATATTTTAGGAATCATCTCCTTAAGTCATGCATGAATTATATACATATTTTTCTTGTGGCGTTGAAAAAAATATATATTGACGTCTAAAATCCGCCATTTTTATTTTATAACAACAAAACCCCTAGCCTATGACCATCGCGCGTCCTAGACGAGTCGATAGACACCTCATGTAATAAAATTCATCCAACCGTTATAAATAATCCCACATAAAAAGAGAGATATATACGACAGACATACATGTCGCGCAGTGGCTTGAAAAGAAACATAAAATTCAAACTGACTCTTACCTGCCACTCATAACATTGTACAGTATGGGGTTGACAGTCGCGGACACGTAGTACAGCGCTCCGGCGACGTTGAATAGGTGTTCATTGATGACGTGGAACTGCGGCAGGCTGTACCCGTAGATAAAGAACAGGCGCTGCACGTGGAAGGGAGCCCAGCAGACGAAGAATGCTATCACTACTGCAGCTGTGGACAAAATTATGAAATTAAATTTCATCAATTTTATGAGAAAGTTTTTTCACAACTCGCGAACCTAACGGAAGATAACTTTTGTTTTGCATAATATTTCGTACCTCGGGGGTACTGCAATGTACTTACAGTGGTTTAGCCAAGCTAGAATTCTAGGCAGAACTAAAGATGTTTTTGCTCTCTAGTCAGGACTAAAGAGGTACTCAAACCTGTCGAATAGTAAACGTTTTAAGAGACGCTACGCCAAAATAACAAATGTAGGCATCGCTACGTTGCTACGCCGTAGCAGCCTTGTAGATTTATTTTTTATTATGGTTCATATATTTTCAAACGTGTTTAAATGTAGATACTATTGATTGGATGCAAACAAAACAATGTCTATCAAATTAATGACTTATTAATTAATATCTATTAAGCATGCTGTAAATAAGAACAGATATTAAGAAATGTCGCAACGAAATCATATATTCTCCATAGTTGTAGCAGGTAAAAAAAGATCTTAGGTTAACGACCTCACGAGTTTTTCATTAAACATTGTCTTAAAACAACTAAGACATAATGAGGTTAATGACCTCCAAAAAAACATTACTTTACCAGTTATAATGGATTCATTACACACAACACCTAAAATTAATGAGATTAATTAAACCAAGACGAAAACTTCTCATAAAATCCTCTGGAACGGAAACCTCAAAATGAGAGATGGATGTTTGAATACAAATGAAGTAAGGTGTGTTTTGCGGAAGTAGTTTCAAAATAAAAAGTAAATCTAGTCTATACAATGTGTACGTGAATTAATGCACATTATGAAAGTAGTTTGTGCAGAACCGTTTACTGAATCGATATCTGTAATTTTTAATGTAGGTAAGCTTTTATCTCAAAAATAATTAAAACCACGATGAAGAATCTACTACGCAAGACTCTTATACGTGTCCGACTGTGTGCATGCGTAGATTTGTAATATGACCACTATTTTCTCCCACAATCAGTATAACTTATTTGATAAAAAAAAAAAACAATTTTTTATACTTAATTATAATAATTCAGTGTATGTATTATGATTATAACATAATATTCTAATTGGGGTATTTGGTGGTGTGCGTTAATTCCTGGACATGTTGTACAGGTAGTATAATTACTTTTTATAAGTATGTAGTCCAGTCTTACCAAGGGGTATCGTATTACCCAGTAACTGGGTTGTGGAGGTCAGATAGGCAGTCGCTACATATAAAATACTGGTACTCAGCTGTATCCGGTTAGACTGAAAGCCGACCCCAATATAGTTGGGAAAAGGCTAGGGAGAAGATGATGAAGTATGTATGTAGTCACGAAATCAACTAGTCATGTCATCTACCTATAACTGACCTATATCTTTCTTCTGAACCAATAACTCATACAGTTCGAAATCATAAAACATGACATTTATACATGATATTATAGATATTATAATTACTACCAGAATGCCAATGCTCGTGCCCACTTAAAAAACGTTCTTATTCAAGTCACAACCTCGTCTTAGCGACAATGAATGTCAAAAACGTGTCAACAATGTTGGTAAATTAGAGGTCCTTTTGGATAGATTGAGACTGACATTAGAATGCTCCTCTGGCCTTGTCGGTGACCCTAAGGGGCACAGACGAGCAGAGTTTTTACAAGACGGTCTGGTTATTGTGCTGATTATTAAAAATTGAAATATTTAAACAAAGATTATTATATCTAGTACCATTGTACTACTGAAATAATGGTACTGGTTACAATAGTTTTAGTTATTCATCATTATCCAAGTGCTCAAAATGATAAAATTCCAGTAACATAATATTTGACGATAAGCAGGGGCTTGTGGCTAAGTAATAACAGCCGCACGGGTCGATCGATCAGGTTAAGCTACGCTTC
Organism: Apamea monoglypha; assembly: GCA_911387795.2. Lineage (NCBI taxonomy): Eukaryota > Metazoa > Arthropoda > Insecta > Lepidoptera > Noctuidae > Apamea > Apamea monoglypha. The sequence goes on along the minus strand of OU426919.1, from coordinate 11,914,927 downwards.
CGCGGTTGGTCCGTGGATAGGTGACCATCTTCACATACCAAGACCCCTCCGTGCCTCGGAAAGCACGTTAAGCCGTTGATCCCGGCTGTCATTCGTGAATCTTTGACAGTCGTTACCGGTCGTCAGTAGCCCGAAAGTCTGACAACCAGTCTTACCAAGGGGTATCGTATTACCCAGTAACTGGGTTGTGGAGGTCAGATAGGCAGTCGCTCCATGTAAAATACTGGTATTCAGCTGCATCCGGTTAGACTGGAAGCCGACCCCAACATAGTTGGGAAAAGGCTAGGCAGATGAAGCAGATGATAAAGTTGTTAATTTAGAATTTTTAATTAAAATTGGTTATATAAGACCACTCTGGGAATTCTAACTTTATTATTTCGTTTTATTCTAAGAAAAATAAACAAACTACAAATTACTTTGAATCCGTACAAATGAAGTTGCTAACTCTAAGTGCTAAGCTACTAAATCCTAGGGATTTCGGCTAGTAACTTTTGTTTGTTCGAATTCCAATCAGACAAGACTCGATTTATTTGAAAATAGCTAATTTATGAGAGTTAAGAAATAGTTAGAAGGTTTATCTGTATTACAAAGTTTGGATTTGGGTTTTAGCAAGTTTGATCCCGGGATAATTTATAAATATTGGACCTTTGGCTTTTACGATAAATTGTTTCAATTCGGAGGCAATAATTTCAGTACTGAGGTAGAAGCAAGGCCCAGTTAATATATTTGCCAAAACGTTGGTTTCATCAAAGTTTACTAAAACTTCAGATTTTTCAATTTTTCAGAGAGAATGTTATGAAAAGCTTTCAAGAAATAAGGATATGCATGAGACAACTTTATCCAACATTTTATAGGTCAAGTTTGAAGCAAGCTGCAATTTTTCTCTGCATTAAAATTTGGCAAGCTTATCTAAACTTTGTTTCCTATTTTCTCTGAACGCTTTATCACTGATACGGCGACAGAGACTAAGTGAAGCTCACATAAGAAGCCTTTTCATAGCTTTTCCTCACTACCATCAGTGCCGGAACAAAGATCAAACTGAGTACTGAGCTAGTATGAGAGATCGATAAATTGCAAAGGAAATTGGTAATTGAGGCCTTAAAGCCTGGAAGACACCTGCTAATTAGTAGCACAAAATCATGCTAATTTCAAGCAGATGCTACGTAATAGCACACCATTTGCATGTGTTTACGAAAAGTCTATGAATATTTTACATACAAGGAGAGCATGCTATAAGTAAACATGCTAATTACTAATAAACAAGCATGCTATTTAGTAGCATGTGTATTATAGCCTTACTAGTAGCGACATAACATAAGATTACGCCTTGCTCCCCCCATGAATTGGGCAGGGGTGTACCTATAGTGCACAAGGTAGAATTCATTTCTACGTTTTGTAGCATGATAATGAAACAATGATTTACACAGGTAAGTGTCTAGTTAGTTAAGAATCAACAATAATATACGTATGACACTGTCTGCGCAATTCGTTTGAGCATGATAATAAAACAAATATAACGAATTCAAATGCACATAACATTTGAATACATTTCAATTTAAAAACAAACGGTTTAAAAACAAGTGCCTAATGTTCAAAATATATCAAAACATCAAAGAATGGCATGTTTATTATATCGATTGGTAAACGAGTCGATACTAAGATAAACGTAGCTTTGTCCAATGATCATTCAATTGAATGCCTTTTATATCGAGTAAACGAGTTGCGTTTGATCTTTTGTAATTTGATGTAATGTTATTCTATATGGCGTGAGGGATTTTTTAGTCGCCCGCTATAACCTGGGACTTAAACATTGCTGGTGAAATGTTGGTGTGCTGTAGGTTCACCTCTGCCTAACCCTAAGGGAGTACAGGCATGATGTTATGATGTTTTCCAAAAGCAAATGTAACGCGTATTTCATTATCTGTGCTTTACAAAGTAATTTCCTTCCATTGTTGTGATTTTGGACGCAATTCTTTGAAGCGTATCGTTAGATATCTACCTTCGTTATTCCTTTGTAAATAACGCCTAACTGTCTCAAACAGACCAACTGATAACCATATAATGGTAATCTGTGTGACCTTAATGGAGAAATAAAACACTTAAATTACCAATAATATTACAAAGCAAAGAGGGAAAACGGATGGGAAACGTTATTAGAATATGTTAAAGAAAATGTTTGCTTTGACAGCTGATCCCTTTTTTTTTTTTTCTGGTGGGAAATCATCAAATGAAGGTGTCATTTTCCCGCTCTGGGTGGAGCGGAAGGGAGTGTCAGACTCTTACTGACTAAAACCCACCCATGTTCCTTCCTTCGCCCTTTATGTTCCGTGGTAGCGGTAACCCTTTCGGACAATCCCGCTGAACAGCTGATCCCTTGACCCAATCATGGGGACATCGGTGTAATATAAATTGGGTTGATAAGAAAATATCAGCCAGCTGATACCAGATTCCGAAAAAAGAGCAGATTCTCTACATAAGTCTCTTGGAAAGACATAATTTACATTAGACTGGTAAAGGAGACACCCACACAATACTTTCTTTTATTTGTAACTTCCACTAAACCCCGAATATTGCAAACTTATACGTATTGCAAGTCACTTGTACAGTAAACAAAACAGTTTGATATGCAGGAAAAAAACTTTATACTACGCTGATAATGTGCTTATTATTATTACGTGCGAGTTTTTTTATTGTTTCTGGGTGGAAAGTAGCAATACAGCAAGGCAGGCCTTACGGTAAGTGGTCACCACCGCCTATGAACACGTGCAATCCCAGACACATCGTAAGTGGTGGGCTTTCAAACTATGACACAGGTATTCAGAGGAATGTCAAACATTTACGAAGTTTGCTCAAGCTCGACATTGTTTAAAAAGTGTTCGTAGTGTATAATTCTGTGTTGTTGACTGTACAGTGAACATTATTCAAGAGGTGTTGTCATGTTGAAATATTATTATGTTGACATGACGTGAACTGAGTGAAACTGTATTATGTTAGTGATTATATGAGAGCAAGCGTTACTGTTATGAGCGAGCTTTGTAACATCCAGCTTCAAGTATAGAGAATATTCTCATCGCACCATGTTTCTTACACGTTCCCAGCACAAACATCATGATTTATAAAGTTTCGTTTCATGGTAACTTTACACTTCGTTGGTGTCTAGATACATTGTAGCATAATGATTGTTATTAAAAATACATTTTAGTCATAAAAGTTCGGAAAAGGGCTATTTATTAAGTGAACCTTTATACAAAGTTGATCCTTACAATACGAGTATGACAATGGCAAAATAGAGAAAAATATATTACATTAAAAACATGATTCCTACTGCCATTGCCACATAAAACCAATTTGTTTAGAACTTACTCTTTAACAATAAAACGATACCACACAGCCGCTATCGGCTGTGTGGTATCGTTTTATTGGTAAAGAAAATGAAATCGTGAGCAAAAATTCACACGTATTCGGCTCTGTAGCCGAATACGTGTGAATTTTTGCTCGCTCGCCTTTTTTTTTCGCGCTATAAAGTGATATAATGATGCCTATATTTCACTTACAACAAAAGAGAAAAGATCCCGAATGTGTTTGTAATTTTAATATTTCTTCGGAAAATGTTGTGAGCCCGTAATGAAATCTTTTACGCAAAGGTTTTATGATCATAGCCCCATTATAGGGTATTTTCATTATTTTCTACGTATCACCTTACCGGTAGGTACCGTTAAGGTGATACGTAAAAATATAATCATAGGTCGAGGGGCGCCCAAGAAAGTGACAGAGTCATTTACTTCCACATGCGAAAAAGAGAACGCGACAATGCGCTGGAACCAAAATAAAACAACGTAAGCGCCGAACCAAATAAAAATTGTTTAAAAATAAATTAAGCTGTGTATCAAAAATGTTTTCAGCCAGAGTTTTCAATTACCGCACGCACATTTTGAATGCAACTTTGCAATGAAATTACTTAAATTTTAAAATTACAGAAAAAAAATATAAAAATTAGAGGTCTTTTCGGAATTAAATTCAATCGAGGAAATTTAACCCTATTGCGTTTTCCTTCAGTCAGGGTATTAACCAAATAGTCAATAAACTTATAACCAAGAATTTAATGTAATAGTAAAAATGGTTACGAAAATACCCCCAATGTATTTTGGTATCGCCTGATTTCAGCTAAATCTAAGTAGACCACTAAACTTATTTTTTTGTGAATTACAAACATTACATATACGTAGCAACTGCTGCGTGTCATGAGAACATAAAAACTGATGATATTTATTTCGAGCATTGTGACGAATTCTCGATAGCAGTAAATAAGAAGAAAAGTATAAAAATTAAACACGTCTCCTTCATGTAAGTTCCAGTCATACATATTAAGTTAGGTACGAATTTTATTTCCCAATCCGTAAAAATATATAAAAGTTACCAATGTCTACCGTACAAGTTTAACAACTTATACATCAATCAAGTTATATCTTATTCCCAAATCAGAAAAAGATTTTCACAAGTTTACATTATAGGTAGAACTTAATATTACCCCAGGCGTTGCTCATATTTCATCCAACGCCCAACTTAGTTCTTTACGCACAGATTGTACGTGGCAACCTAAATTATGGAAACCATTACTAGAACATTAGCTCCCTAGATGTAGCATCTTGGCCATTTCTTTTGAGGTCGGCTAATTCGATTTGGGCCACCAATTTGCACGGCACGTTGAAGTAGACTGTCTTGGTACACCATTTTAGGCCCCACAGTGGCCACGTAAATTCGTAGACAAACTCAATTATTTCAAAATTGGAAAATGAGTTGGTGTGTCTGTTGTGACGACTAAACTATCAAAGGTTTTTGTAACAGTTGAGCTCTTTCTGAATGTTCGAATTCAAAGTCAAAGAATGTATTTAATTTAAACCATTTACAGACACTTCTGAACTGTCAACGAGCCGGCCAGTTAGTCAGAAAGTTGAAGCTAATTGTCCGTTCCAAAACGTAGATCTCTATGGAAAATAACGGGCAAGAAACTCCAAGCACACTCGTCCGGGGCAGTACTACCACGATACCTATGTCTGCCGCCAAGCTGCGTTGCTGTGTTCCGGTATGAAAGGTATGAATACTTACAGGTACAAGAGATATTTTCAGTTCTAGTTACCAGTGGAACTAAAGCTCCATCCACACGTTGCAAGTTTCTTGCCTGTGGCATAATCGTACAATAAAATTGAAGCAACATATTATGACTTTTATTGTTGCTGCGACTTATGGTATGCCACCGGCAATTAAATCACACTGTGTAAAACAGGCTTAATACTCAGCCATAACTCAATGGTAAAAGCTTTTAAAAAGGTAATCGTATAGTCAATTATTTTTTAAGTTTACGCTGCTACAAGAAAGCTGTCACTTTTTTCGACGACCTTGACCGTTGTGAGCGGCAGAGGATTTGCAACTTGTATGTGTAATATTAATAAAATTAATTAAATTGAGTTATATTTAGACTGATTTTTATGTAAATGATAATAATGTATAAGTTCTTCTCCCTGACGACACTGTTCCTGATTCTAGGCTATAGTGATTTTTAAAGCAGGTGCGGAGCAATTATTTTAATTTAAGCTGATAATTATATTACTAGATCGCCGAGCCAAAATGAAATATTTAACAGCATTTCAGCCTCTACGAAACAAGTTTGACCATATAGGTAAATTCTATTTTGTTTATTAAATTTTTAGCGAGAGCAGATAATTTCGTACAAATTATGTACTATTTTAACCGTTGGGTACTTGCTATCTTTTTACTGCCAAAAGTACTTAAGTATTGTATTATAATTATGATTTCCATTGTTAAAAAAAGGTTTACTTTTTTTTACGCATATGAACAAACAAAGCACATTTGCAAGATGACATTTGTAGTGTAGCATCATTCAAATCCCAACAATTACCACAGGTGATTAAATTTGAGTTATACAAAATCAACGGTAACAATATCTGAATGGAACACCAGAATATATTCCAACCTATACAAATATCAGCTGTGTGATGCAAATAGGAATTCACACAACACTATAAATTGGCAATTGTCGAAAGCTCGCGCCAACAATCGACAAACTGTTTCAGTGTGTTTAAATAGCAGTAGGTATGTTGAGAATGTGAATATACATGAATATTGGATCAGTTGGTCTGTTTCTTATTGAGTTGGATATAATTATAACATAAAGTAGCCTATAACTATTTCATCAAAATATATACACTAGCTACATATTTTGACTTGAGCGTCTACTAGTCAAGGAAAATACCTACCTGTGTATATCGAAAATGTTGCTGTCACAGCGAATGTCATGATGGTCCAAGGTTTAGCCTCTGGGTTCCCAATATGACTTTTTCAATTTATAAGCACTTTCTTGGTTTATCTTGGACTTTACTGACAGCAGTAAAGGAAAAACATTGTGAGGAAACCTGGACTTATCGTTAATATACATAAGTCTGAAATCGCCAACCCTTATAGAGCAAGCGTGGTGATCAATGCTTGTACCTTTTCTGTATAGGAAGATGTATATCCCTACCCTGCTGTGAAACAATAATAGGCTGGTATTATTATTGTCACTATACGTTAATGCATTCAAGTCCAAGACCGCATTTTCGATACTTAAAACTTTCTTAAAGTTCCTGTTTCCAATTATTGCAAGCCAGTTTTTAAAGCTATAAAATAGGTATTTATTAATCTATGTAAGCCATCGGTGAAGTATGCCAAAGCGCAAGCCATACACTCATTAGTACAGTTCAAACTTCAGTGCTGAATGTAATACTGTCGACACGTTCCAAATGAATCGCCTGAATTATCCAACTGCTGAAACTTTGCAGTATATTGCAAATGCCGATCAGAACTTGATCCTCTTGTTGAAACTTACAGCACGATTTTGTTAAGAAACTACGAGCAGGATAGTAAACGATCTATGTACCTATCTGAAAGGTATAATTATTTTTATCTCATAGGCATATTATTGCCAGCTATGCCAACCTGTAATATTCCCACTGCGCGGGTCTCTTCTTACCATAATTGCCTGTTAATGATGCCGATGTCGGTTGACTGCCTCTTTGGTCTAGTTGTCGCAAGCGCTACTGCTGAGCATGAGGTCCTGGGTTCGATTCGCGGGTCGGGCAAAGTGTTATGGGCTTTTTCCATCTGGAATTTGTTAGCAGCAGCCCAAGATCTGGATTTGTGCCCGGTTTATGGCAATAGGCTTGCCGCCTATTACTTGGGACTTGAAACATAACTGGCAAAATGAAGGTGTACCTACAATAGGTGCACCTCTGCCCAACCCGTCGGGGAATACAGGCGAGATGTAATGTTATGTTTACCACAATTGAAACAGTAATATTCATAGATAATTGCCAAGTTTGAACCTCGTGCTCGAGTATCAGGTAACCCCTGGGCTCTGAGTCATTACAATATTTCTATGTCCTGTGTTTTATTCAAACAAAGGAAATAATTTATGGTCGGCAATAAAGAGGCTAATGCCCGAATAAACCTGAAAACAAACTAAAAGCTTTCGATTTTTTATTTCAAAGGTTTTACAACAAAGGGAATATTATTTGGGTCCATCTTTGTTAATGTTTTCCAACTGATCCCTATCGTTTACAAGTATTAATTGGTCCATTCATTTTACAGATAACAAAAAAAAGTTATTTCGCTTACTGTTAAATCATCTAAAAACGAAAAAAATATTTTTTCATGACGACACATATATTGAATTTTAGCTTTGTCATAGCCATTAATATGGCCTTTGACAGGTACCTACGTAATATTACTAAAATGGGTTCATAAAAGTAATATTACGAAAGCCTTAAAGGTAAAATACCGAAACTGGATGGCGTAAAGGAAACCGACTTCCAATTAACTTTACCACGTAATGAAAGTCAGGTCGTGATTGCGACAAAAAAGTACGTAAATAGTCATTGAACTCTTAAAACGTACCTATTTAAATTCAGGGGACCTTTCCTCGTTTTTACATAAACTTTACTTTAGCGCAATAGTTAGTGCCGATAGACGAGACGAGTGTGTTATAGACGATTAAGCCAGAAAACAACATGTTTTTGTGTTAATTTAAGAAGAGGCTTTTGAGTAAAAAACCTGCTACTGTCACAAGATCATCCTGCTACAAGATCTTACAATATTTAGCTTATTACAGAACAAACCAAGTACACTGGTGTTTGCTAGTTGCCAAAATTTAAATGTTTTGTGTCTCGTAATGTTAATTGCTTACTATTGTATAGAGTCAAGTTCTTCTAACTGAACAGACAACTGTGTTACTGGGGAGTTTGTTGCGCCACTCCTTCTTCCCAGCTTAAAGCACTAAGAAGTGCAGCACCGCATTCTTCAAATCGTCCTTCAACATTTCACATAAGAGCCATGGCAACATAGATATCCGACATCACACACCACTGGCGTGATACATATTGTAGTGAAATGCGATACAATATGGCCCGATGCGGATGTAATGTGCGCTTAGCTTTACAGACCAGATAGTAGCAAATATCTTTGGACCTAACAGAGTGGACACAACACCTATCTAATCTAGTTTATACTACTTAATGTAAGAGCCCAGAACTAAATTACCTACCTGTAATATAAGAAGGTCCAAGTTAAGGCCTCACAGACGCACAGATTATGGTCTTAACATTATGGCGTAGTAGAAGATAGTATGCGTTCAACGTACGTTTTATTTGCTGTAGACTTACCTACTGTACCTAACTACAATATTTCCAAATATCGTCATTGCTTACCCCAACACAGATAGTGGCGAACTGTTTATTCATTAAAAGAAATTAAAATAGTGGAAATACCTACCTCTGTCTCTACTTTAAATCATATTCTATAGCATAATAATATTTACTTCAAAGATGAGATTAGCAAAAAGATCTTGTTTCGCATAAAATCAAATCGCAAAGAAATCGATTCTACAGTCATTTTCTAGATCCACTTGGATAAACTTACCTAGCATTCTTATGATAGCTTTCCTAGATTTCGCCTGCCGTGTCTCGCCATGCACGTGACCGTTGAGCAGACCGATCTTCGTTTTTTCCATGACACGAGTCGATCTGTGAACAAGAAATATATTTCACTTTATACATCGGTCATTCATTAATTTATTTCGATTAATCAACAGGGCCTTTATATTATTTATTGTCATTGTAGGCCTGTTTCACAGGATAGATAATATAAAATGGAACAGGATTTGTATAAAACGTATGAAACTACCGTCCAGATAAGTTAACTTGACCTTTTCCGGAAGCCATTAAGTCGACCGTAAGCACATTAACCATGTTATAACTTATAAAATACTAAAAATCAGGATAGTTATTTTTAGAATCATGATGAGAAGCATTTACGTCGTCACCAAAAATAAAACTATATACAACCTGATCGACAGAACTACTGACCTACAAAAAGTATGTGCCTACTTAAGAAAACCCTTTCCAGAGAGGTTCTATGTTTAGGAATAGTAACGTTAAGATGATTGATGTGTTAAAGGAAAGCGCCGTCGCCGTTGTTACTAAGGAAAAAAGTAAAAGTAGCGTAACTTTAAGTAGGTCAGATTACTAACCAGTTGAATAGTTTCCAATAAAGTTGCTTCAGCGATATTTCAGTATGTTTCAGTGAGCATCTTAAAAACGTACTTACGACGCTTCAAACATACTGTAATATCGCTTTTAAGACTGGGTAAGTATCGTCTCGTACTCAATACGTATTTGAGTACAAGACGATAGTTACCTAGCTCTGAATACACGTCATATTACATTCACGTGCTGTGTTTTCATGTAACTTATCAAGTTTTCCTTCCCTATACAAAGATAGTCACGCATTGTATGTACTGCAGATGGACGAATGTGAAAATGTGGGCCGCGGTAGTTATTTACCAATAAATCAGCTTTCAGAAGAACAATTAACTGTGGCTCATTAGCAGACGCTTGATGAGTTGACAAACCAATTAGTGAACACCTGTAGGTATAATTAGCGTGGCACAATAGGATTTCACTGAACGCACACATAGCACGTACGTAGCTACGTTTCAGGTACACAGGAAAATTACAACATTACCTTTCGATTACTACAGATACAGTGAGCTTTTAGCACTTGACTATGGATACTTAAATCGAAAAGGGAAACCACTGGATTGATGACAGAAATTAACTATAAGACCGCTCTGTCTGAGTAAAAACATACCCCAAAGTATTATTGGATTTTTCCACTACGAAATTCGGATTTGTACCCGGTTAACGGTGATAGAGTCACCCCCATGAATAAAAAGGGGGTGCTATAGGTTAGGTACCTATGGCACCCCACTTACTAGTTATAATGTTTTTTTACTTCCTTCCAGAGTACAAAGTTAATGTTTAATTAATTATAGATCTTCATCGTGATATCTAAAAACAGTACCCAAATGAAGCCGTCTCGTGCGTCTGAACCACGCATTTGGACATAGACTACTCGGTACATCAAATTGCTCATTGTCTATTTAGATTTATTGATTTCAGAGGATTGATGGGATAGCTTCGATTCATAAAGGAGCCAAGCACCCTTTGGTAACTTAGTCGGTCTCTACATTAACTCATATCTACATAGTTTATCTGATTATCAAGTGCTGACACTTGAAACTAGCATTTATATTGGTATACGACAGTAGTTGACGACAATCAGACACGAGTTTTTATTTTCACTCTGATTTAAATCATATTTCAAAAATGTCGGAGAAATACAGAATGATGGTCTATCTTACATTTTCCCTTATCTCAATAGTCAGAATCTATCTTATTCTTCGTTTGTCCTTTTGCCCAAAATAACTTATGACATCCAGGCAGATTAAAATCAGGGACCAAATACAGATTATTTTTCTGTCTACCTTTTCGTAATATTCTTTCATCATCCTCAGGAAAGAAGAATGTTCTGAATGACATTTCGAGACTTTGACCTAGCTCTTTGAAACGTGAAATTGTTTAACAAAAATGTTTAAACCTTTTTGTTGGAAAGTGAGTAGATACTTAAAAGTCTCATATTATTATCAAGGCAATTATTCCATAGATACATTACTTCTATAATATAAATACTATTATAGGTACTTATTATAAAAAAAAAAAACAATATCCTCGAGAATTAAAAAGAAATACAAAGTTGTGACCGTACCCACCTTTTGAGTACTTCAATAGGTCTATGTCTATGGCCAATCCATCTCACACGCATTAAAAATAACCAATTAAGGAAAAGAAAATTGATAACCAATAAATGCAAACGTTTAGGTTAGGCTACTTGAAGAAATTTTCTCATTAAAAAAAACAATATATTTACCTTCAGAAAATAATAATGTTTCATGGCGAATAAATAACTCATTCTAGTCCAATTTCCTTGTGTCCACTTCTAATTTGTGGCTAGTCGTTATTACCCTGAATTACAAGAAAATATCGAAAATAACACTCTCTTTTACGCGCCGGTATTTTTCCTAATAAATAAATTAACGTAGGGATCAATGTTCGATTCGTAGACGATTCTCGTTAGGAAAACACGAAGCGATGAATTTAAAAACAAGTGAAGGTTGATCAATTTGTATTAAATTACAGTTTGTCAAAATCGTAGTGAAAGCAAAACTTTGATGAGAAACTTCAGTTGAAGTTCAAAAATAACCCATAAGTTCTAAGAGATATTTGAAAGTTAGGACTTTAGGTAAATAATTGTAAAGTCAAGGAATAAGATGTTAAGCACCTCTTGAGAAACTAATGCTTTTTTTTTTCCGGATGGGAAATCATCAAATGACCCCTCCCGCTCTGGGTGGAGCGGAAGGGAGTGTCAGACTCTTTCTGACTAAAACCCACCCATGTTCCTTCCTTTGCCCTTTATGTTCCGGGGTAGTGGTAACCCTTTCGGACAATCCCGCTGACAGAAAGTAATGCTTAACCTTTTCATTGTGATCCGAATAAATAATTTTCCCGACTTTACATACATACTTACTACTACTGATGTGGCAATGTTTCCACTAATAAAATATCGACATCCGGACCCATCCGAACTTTTACCTTTAAACTTCCATCCAAACCATCTACTCTCAGGCAACATTATTTCCACCGCCGCGCTGGATATAGTTTCCACGCTATCATTTCCTGGTTTGTCCCAACTAATTAATGACCCACTTAGCGTTAATTGTCTCGTATAAACGTTCGGCAGAGCGAGACAAACCATTTATGAGGAGCAAACATGCAAACAAACTGCGAGCGGTACATTTAGGTAGGTACCTACTACTATTACCTATGAATTAACAAAGTTGCACTTTAGATAGAATTTTTGTATTTGTAAAACAAACTCAGTGCTTTGTCCCTGGACAGCCAGCCTCGTTAATAAGCTCGCACGCCCGGACTCAAGATTCTCTAGCATCATGTAAACAGCTCTAGCATAGGCCAGTCCAGGATAGTAAGCCAGGATATTACTGTTTGCTATCCTAGCTTGAAAAAGTAGCCTCGTGTAACCGTGCACGATATGAGCTTTTCTCACACAGCTGGTGCCGATACGTGCACAATATATATGTGCTACTAAATTAAACTCTGGGAAATTAAATTGAAAAACAATTAATTTCTGACTAATGTGAAAACAATGTGTGTGAAGCAAACAATGTGTCTGTAATTTTGATAAACAATTAGTTTTCCTTACTGTTCTTAGGGCTGATGTTTCCAACGCCAGATAATTTTATCCCAGGAATAGTTTTGAATTTTTGACCTTTCTTCCATACAAAAACTGTCAGACATCAATTTTATTCCACAGCTAAACGTTATCGGTCGTTTGAAAAATCAGCCCTTAATCGTGTATCTTAATTTATTAATCAAAACGCATGCAAACGATACCTAAGTGAAATCCTTCAACCGCAATGTGAGTGTATTACAAAATGTCAATTAGTATCAGGCTTAATTAATTGCCAAAATCACTAGAGATCCCCCGAAACAAGATTAAGAAGACATCGACCTCTCCGCAATCACGATATTTGTTGCAGAACGTCTCAAGAGGATTTAGTTAACCACTTCATTTAACTTGACACTGTGATTTACCAGACATATCGTAGTATTAAGTACAACCTACGCTCATAAGTTGCTTATAATTATTATACAGCCACATCACAACTGTTGAGAGTTACCGCAAACTGCGAATTTAATCAATTGAAAACGTCATTGGGAAAGTTAGGACAACTAAAGTTTATATTAACTAAGCAATGAGGGCTTCAAATAGAGCTAGAATATTATTGATACGCTAAAAACTAAAAGGATAGATTACATTATGTAAGTCTATACTTATAGAAAATTGCCAGTAAACCCGCTACCACCTGGCTGACTTGCTCAGCAATGTGTGAGCTATTCTGATATTTTTCGCGCTGACGAAGTATGAAGGTAAAATATCGTGACATTTAGTTCCTCATGAACAATAGGGTAACCACCTGTTATTGTACATAGGTAAAGAACCTACCATAATGACTTACCACGTAACATGGCACAACATTTCGTCAAAAAGCTGTCCTTGGAAGGCCTATTTCGGTAATGCGGAGTGAATGGTCGGTCTCACCAACAAAAACCTCAGCATTCACGCCTTTCATAATCAAACTGAACTTCCCTAACGGAGTACTCAATAAAGTTATGCTTCTCAAATCCAGCCGAGTTGGCCTTGAAGTATCTGAAAACGTAGTAGGTACGCGGAATCATTAATAACGGTAAATTGAATTTCCGCCACTCAACCGCCGATAGAAGTCGTTTCTGTGCTTTTAATTGGAATCGAAACAGTTCAAAATGTCCAATGTTTGGTTAGAATAGTCGAATATTTATTTTCAAATAAAGGAGTATTATAATTCATTAGCGGCCTGTTTTCACGGGTTTATTGTCTACTCTAGTCTAACCAAGAACTTAAAAAAAAACTTTTTGCTTTTAACGGTTTTCGTGCAAGTTAGTTCCAATGTTCTTTCAAGATTTACTGCTGCCCGAAAATTTACTTTTCTGCTTTTCTGAGTGTCTACATGTAACTGGGGATTTTAGTATATTTTTGCTTTTAGCACTATGTCCACGTTTAATGTACCATGTCTTTGGCACTAAATATTTTCAATAACACTATTTTCAAGAATTACAGCCTGTTTTATTGCTGGTTATAATTTCTGGCTTAAATTTCAGCAACTGTAAAATTTCAACGTATTTTTTTCACCAACGTACCGTCATAAGCATAACCTACCTTACCTACCTACAATTTTCTCCTGAAATAATGATTGTAACTATGAGAAAAGTCCTATTTCATAATAGTATGGTTACGAAAATACTATGCTCGTAACACAATATCATTCATTCAAAATCATATCAATATTTTAGGAAAACATCGGTTTTGAATTTTGCTTGAATGAAAGGTTATTATTATTTATATATATGCTCGTGACTATACGTAACAAGAAAGTTTCAATTCTGTCTACATTCCAAGAATTACAATCACAATTTGTATAAGTGGAAGTAGAAACCATTTAAACAAAATTAAAGAAATGTTCATGACAATATAATTTTCCGCATCTGTGTAGTCACAGATGTAATTTCCAAACTCCTGAAGTCGTTTTCATAGTGAGATATTAAATGAAGATTTCTAAAGTTCCTATTTATAAAAATAATGTGTAAGTACAAGTATGTTTATGTTTTATATTCTGAAACAGTTCTGGTTCATTAATTTTAGAGTAAAGTGTTAGTGAAAAATAAACAATATTCATTTGGTAACTCTGTGCTATGCATAACAAAACCGTTGAAATGCAAACCGAAGGAGGAGGATTTAATGCATGACTACTCATTGTAACAGACTGTGTTCAACGCTGGACGGTTACGTTAGAGAGAACTGTTTCATGCAAATGAAATGCTATCATATTATTTTTGTAAAACCAGAGCGCAGACCAACACAGATTCAGATTTATTATTTACAAATGCACAGAGGCGGACTTAATGCCACAGGGTTATACTCTACATGTTATATTCCCACCGATTCCACTTGTTCTTTTGTTTTTACTTAGGTACCTACTGCATCATCAGTTAGCCTGTACTCTTGTTTATCAGAAGAAGCTAAAAGGCCAAAACAGACATCTTTATTAAACTAATGTACGACGTACGTTCGTCACTACTAAAGGAACACATTGGTAGCAACCAAATCCTACACATCGCCAGCTTTATACCAGTCCAATCACATCTAAGGCGCGCAGGCCAGACAGAAGAGACGTAAGACTAGGACGCGTCGCGGACAGGGCGGACACGAGATACGGACGCGACTTTTGAAATTATATAGAAGAGACGGGGCACGGACGCGACGCAGTCGCGCAGTTAGGACTATTTTCGGCATTCAACAGTCTGATTTTGACACGACGACATGTCTTCTTCTGAAGATGAAGATGTACTAGCACTGGTACATCTCGCTAATATACAAAGGGTTAGACGTTACTGGGTACATCCGGTATGGCTAAGCAACGAAGATAATCGATTTTTTAAAATAATGGAGGACCTATACATTTACCCAGATCGTTTTGTCACAGTGTATAAAATGTCTCCATAGTGTTTTAATATTAATAATATAATTTATTCATCAAAAACATTGTAGTACATGATGACAATTTACACAGTATACATTATATGACATATGATGTGCTTACTACAAACATTCTGGTGTACAACCATGAGATTTATTTTTTCCTATCATGGCTTAAAATCAAAACTACAAGTAAATAAAATAGAATAATAGGGTAAGTATATAAACAAAAAGTAAATCATGTAGCTAGTGGGTAGGTGAATATTTGTTGTTACCAAGCTAGTTGAGGTGAGTAGTTATGCTGTGCGAAGTTTATGTAGTATTTCCGCTACATGTTACAAGTCATAACCAGTAGCGGATTAAACTGTATGACCGTAACGAATGTTAGTGAGATTTCGATGTGCATCTTTATAGTAATTCTTAATTTATTTTATTCATTGTGCATTAAAACATATTTGTAGTAATTAACCAAGTGCATCAATTGAAATCAGTTATGATTTTTTCTGTTTCTTCGTAGTTTTTACCTTGTAGGAATGAGCAAACAACCTTTTTACACTTGTAATACGACAAACCATACCATTGGACAGTGCTTATTTATCTTATTATAGAGAGCCGGGCCTTGGTAGTAGAAAAATCTATTAGAGAAGGCTGATCGCGTTTGTGGGAGTGTGCATATTTTGTCTTTTCGACGTTTTGTTATTTTTTTGTATGGGGTTTCCTGTGTTGTAATAACATTACTTGTAAAATAAATTGTTGTCGTATGTTGAGAATTCCCCATTGACTGTACAGTCGCCTGCAGAGAAAACGGGACCCCTCAACGCTCACTTTTGTAAGGCGGGGGGGGTCGTTTTCTCTGCAGCCGTCCGTACAATTCATTGGTAGGGAACATAAAATGTCGAAAAGTTGCAACTTTTAAAATGGCTCTGTGGGCGACTAGGGGCATCAAAATAGTCTTGGCAGCACCGCCCCAGCATGAGTACATACAGTATGAGATAATAAAGGAGCATAGAGCAAAATAAACAGCACGAATAACCTTAAGGTTTGCAACGTATCGGAGGGTTCTAAATATGTAAATTAGTTTTGTAACTCTACCTGTAAGCATGTTAATATGCGCCGTAAAGTTTAAATTCTTATCTAATAATATACCTAGATATTTTATATGGTCAACGTTTACTAAAGATGGACAGTTACATGATGTTTTTCTGAGGCAAGAGTGTGTTTTTAAGATTATGGCAGTATGTGGTTGGGAAGCCGCGCTAATTGAGTAAGTTAGAAACTTTGTTTTACTGGTATTTAGGGTAAGGGTGTGAACAGTGAGCCAGTCTGTGGCTGTATTAAGGCCGTGTTGTGCTATTAGTTCTAGCTCAGAGCAAGTATCTGCGGTGAAAGTTATAGCGGTATCATCCGCAAATGCAACAATCCTGCCATTAGGAATATTGAGGTTGCACAGATCGATCAGCTATTTTGTCGTTTCCTGTTATTAGAGTAACCAAAAGCAGATTGATTGACGTCTTTCAAAGTAGGCGTTTTACTTTTTTTGCTTGATTCCGATGATAACGGCGAAGGATGATTTTGAGCCTGTGGAGAGGGTGAATGGGACGGAGGCCGAAACGGCGACATTGATTCCACCTCATCAAGGTCACTTTCGTCCGTATGGGTATCTGACCTGCATTGTGGTTGTAGATTAGATTTGGAAGGTCTTGATTTGAAATAAAAAAAATGCAAGTGCTGGGCACGGTAATATTCTTTTACCTTCTTGGCTGCAGAGCCAGATGGAAGTAATAGAAGTTTTTTGTATTTTGCATATCTGTTTCTTATGTTTGTCCAACGGTCTTTGCAAGCTTGTACTGAAACAATCAAACCATCAAATAAATATAATGAAGTGAATTACTTACTGTGAGTTTTTATTCGCAGAGACCATTGAGCCTATATGACTATTACGAGTACTTATGTATAGAATTAAGAACGTTACTTGCTGGCTCAATAGCCTCCGCGAACAAAAAATCACGGTGCACAGTATTGTAATATACCTAATTTATATTTGTATGTCGCATCATTGACTATTTATTGGTTTAGACGCTCAATTGATTTTTGTAATACCGGTGAACGCAGTGACGTCACATGTCACGTGAACGGAATCGGTTGGAGGGGTGTCGATTTTAAAGTTATAAAAGCGCGAGTCGCAAGAGAACTTGGCTCAGAACGATACTTCAGATCGGACCTCCAATCGGGATCGTTGGTTCACAGGTACCTTATTAGTATTGTCTCTAACTATTATAACCGTTATTATTTAAACTGTGCTGTACTATTATTCAAATGAACCTTTGTGCAAGTATTTGGTATTGTTACTGTGTTACTTGAGACCTACGCCTTGGAATCTCTACCTCAAGACCATACTGATGTCAGCGGGATTGTCCGAAAGGGTTACCGCTACCCCGGAACATAAAGGGCAAAGGAAGGAACATGGGTGGGTTTTAGTCAGTAAGAGTCTGACACTCCCTTCCGCTCAACCCAGAGCGGGAGGGGTCATTTGATGATTTCCCATCCGAAAAAAAAAAAGACCATACTGATGATGGGCGAGTTGCGCAGACTTCTCAGCCGTCGACATGTATATTTATTTACAGGTATTTCGCAGATGGGTTTTCATTTAAATCACTGTCAGTTTACTTTCAACGAGGAAAATCGACTATTTGAGAAATAGTACATAATACCTGTCAAGTTCTATGGCAAACATTACAACCCGAATATATGCCTACACCCAATGTATAAAAATAGCTAGGGATAGCTGCGCGTTTCCATACTCTTTGGAATTTACCGAATTGTGTGGAAAGTCTGGATAGCAAACATATTAGAATAAAAGCTCCATCTAACATGGGATCAGCGTACATAAATTACAAAGGATACTTTTCGATTGTGTTATTAGCATTGGTAGACGCTGACGAGTTATTTGTAACGATAGATGTTGGAAAATATGGAAGAAATAGTGACGGGCGTGCATTTCAAGCCAGTGCTCTCGGACAAGCAATGCATCGTGAAGACCTTAATTTACCGGACCATTCTCCATTGCCCGGAGAAGTACAACCTATGGCATATTATTTTGTGGCAGCTGAAGCTTTCTCTTTGAAAAAAAACATGATGAAACCGCGTTACTCGCAGAATCAATTGACAAATGATAGAAGAATATTCAATAACAAACTGCAGGCAGCAGAGGACGAAAATCAGTAGAATGTGCCTTTGGAATGACAAGGACTAAATTTTAAGGACTGAGCATGCCCATGTGCTGTGAACCTGCTAAAGCTGATGTAATTATACAAGCAATGCGTATATTGCACAATGTTATTCGAATATGCGATGGAAAATTTAAAGAGCCATACATCCAAAATACGTTGGTTGGAACAAGAATTGATTCACTATACAGAGAAACTGCAGACGGTATCAGGGAATACCTCACCAACTATTTGGTAAATCGGGCACCTATTCCGTATCAAAATAGACACTATGTATAAAAACACACACACACAGAGAGACACACGCACGCACGCACGCCGCACCCTCGCACACACACACACTCACGCATACACACACCCATACATACACAACACGCAGAGAGAGATTACGAAAATATTACATTAATCTATTAGTTTATACTAGTAACTTGTTCTTTACCATGAAAAATACCTAATTGCAAAACAATTATTTACATGCTTAACAATTTAAGTGTCTGCGCGGACACAAACTCACATGTTCGTCTAGTAGACGACGTCTACCAACGCATTTTAAAAAGTATGACGTTGACGTTTTTTATTTATTCCATATTCCTAAAACCTAATATAAGTCGCTGTTAAAATGGTTAAAATGTTTCTGTTTTACCATTAAAAACAAAGAGTACAGTTTTTATTTATTTCTAATGTACTACGTAAAGAACAGATTTTTTTAATAAAGAATACTACTTACCGTTTTCGTTTATTGTCCTGGCAATTGATTCCCAAGCTTGGTCTTGAACATTTCTGTTAAGATAGTCAGACCTAATTGTAACCTATTATAATTGTGACCAAATTGTTTTGTTGTATTGCATATATAACAGACTGATTCTCAATTAATTCACAAAACTGAATATTAAATGCTCGGTCGTCACGCATTTTTAAGAAAAAAAATATTACCACTCAAAACATGACGCAACCAATTAACCTAAAGACGGTAGGTACCTACACGTGCGAGTGAGCGAGACCCGCCCGGCAGGCATGCCACCCCGCGCCCCTTCCTCGCCCCCACCGCGTCCGCGCCCCATCTCTCCTGTGTGTTTTGAACAAAAGGCGCAGACGTAAAAGCGTTGCGCCCGCGCCCCGTCTCTTCTGTATGTTTTGCGTCGCGACGCTTCTATACATTTTGTATGAAAGGGACGCGGTAGAGACAAATGTCCGCGCCCCGTCTGCGTCTTACGTCTTTTCTGTGTGCCCAGCGCCTAATATTAATCAACTCCCAAATAACGTACTCGAGTTCAAACATGGTCAGCAATCATCTTTATTTATTTCATAAAACATATTGGTTTCTCTATTGAACGAAATTTGCCCAAATAAAAGATCGTACAATTCAGAAATCTGGTTGGATTGTTGGACACTGACAGATTACGTGTACTATAGTAGGGGTACTCATTGTCCAACGAATGTTCACTGAGGCGGAACGCGACAAGCGCCCTCTGTACCACGTAATGGAAAACTGATACTTAGTTCTCCAAATAAATAAGAGTGTGAGTGATGAAATAGTATTTTCATATTATTTCTTTTTTCGGTATGACGAATTATCGTTCTACGTAATGGTCAAGCTAATTAGGTGAACGATTTCTTTCGCAAAAAATAGGACCGCTCCTATCCAAACAGGCTGACCGAGAAATTGTTTAGATAACAAGTAGTGACCGACGTGTTGTTTTCTTTTCTAACTTTGGCAAAGATAAGAAAGCAGTGTGAAGAAACCTATAGATAAATGTTACCTATCCAATAAGATTTTATCATAAGTTGCGTAGGAAAACATACTTGAAGGGTTTATCATAGGGCACGCCGCGATAGCGGCGATAAGACCCCTCTTTGAGGAGTGGCTAGAGAGGCGCCACGGCGCCCTCACCTACCGCCTGACGCAGGTCCTCACCGGACACGGAAGTTTCGGGAGGTTCCTGCACATGATCAGGCGGGAGGAAACGCCCGGGTGTCACCATTGCCAGGATCGCCCAGAGGACACGGTGGAGCACACGGTGGAGGTCTGCCCCGCTTGGGCGGAGCACCGCCGTGTCCTCGTGGAGGCGATCGGCAGCGGCGGCGGCCTCTCGCGCCCGGACCTGGTGCAAGCCATGATCCGGAGCGAGAGGGAGTGGGAGGCAGTCGCCTCCTTCTGCGAAGCAGTCATGCTAGCGAAGGAGGTGGCGGGACGGATGAGGGAGAGAGCCTCCCGTCCCAGCCGCCGCGGGAGACGCCCCGGGCGTCGGGAGTCGAGCGACGACTACCGGCCACCGTAGGCGCGGGCCTGCGGGCGGAGAGCAATGGGTAGCTCACCGCCCGATCAGGACCAGGCCCGTGCCGGACGGCGCGTAAGTGTTCCACGCGCGCCTCAAAGAGATGTCAGCATAACGAGGGGCCCCTCAGAGCCGAAGCCTGCCGGGGCAGCGGGATTGTCCGAAAGGGTTACCGCTGCCCCGGAACATAAAGGGCGAAGGAAGGAACATGGGTGGGTTTTAGTCAGTAAGAGTCTGACACTCCCTTCCGCTCCACCCAGAGCGGGAGGGGTCATTTGATGATTTCCCATCCCAAAAAAAAAAAAAAAAAAAGCGTTTATCATGGTTAAGGAATCATCACAGTAGTGATTAGTGATGTGTGAGTGTAGTCACTATGCACACTAAATCACTTGAATATCTTACAAACTATCCCAGACACATGATTGACGTGAAAATGATTAGGACATCCTAGCTAGGGGCTTTGTAGGCCTATCCCTGTCATTTTCAGGTATTTAGAAAGAAGTTTACTGGGAGTAAGGGACCAAGGTATTGCTTAGTTAAAAGTATTAATAAAAGAAAATACTAACAATGTGTACCTTATATGATAGCCCATCCTCGCATATAAGCAGAGAATGAGAATAGCAGGCACGAAGAAGAAGAATATGCTGCTCAGTTCTAGAAGTGGAGACGGTGCCATCAGCGCGCAGAATGCAGAGTCCAACGATATGTTACCGGAATCTGAAAAAGAAACGTTTTCAATAAAATAAGCCGACTTTGGTAGATCTTAAAAGTAGAAGTAAGGAAGGAGTAAAAGTAGATGAGTAGATAGCACTATTTTAGAAAAGATAATTGATATTTAGAGGTCGGTATACAAGTACAACACAACAACAACACCAACACAACAGCAACAGCAACATTTTAATCCATGATGTACGTGTGCTGAGTAGTCAATTCTTGTAACGATTATATTTTGTGTCTCGTCTGCATACTGAACTTTTTTGTGGACTAGAGACTAGTAGAATTATTGTACTCGTAAAAAAACATTTGATTTCAAGACAGAAAATGAAAACCACTGTGTACAGGATGGTTAGCAAAATGAACTTATTAGGTTCCTAAGTAAAATTTTAAGCAATCGTTTGCACAAAAAAAATAAACGAATATGCATTGAGGAGTTCAAAACAGTTCAAGAATTTATATTCGAAGTTGGACGAAGATGTGTAAATGTGAAGATGCTAATGTAGTTTCAACTTATATGTGAGAAAAGAAAGGTATAACTCAGTAACAGCTTGGGACGATATTCTTTGGGTCGTTGGTAAAACTAAAGGAAAAATAACAAACAAATCGGTTCCGCTTGAATGGAATAAGCTCCGCCGTTTATATCGGGTCCTTGAATAAGTCCTATCTGGCATTAAATGAAGTTGAAGTGGTACGTACCCTTTATTTACCGACGATTCTATACAAGTTAGGGTATCCTAAAATATACGACAAAGCATGTCTTTTCAAGAAAATTATATAAAACCACAATTTCTACCGGTATGACGTTTAAGCAGTTAAAATATTAAACGAAATAACTTGGAATGTTCCTTTGAGGTTGTGAAACCTATTTATTTACGTGATGCTCTTAACAACCTCATACTTGTCGCATCTGAGACACATTTCTTGTGTGTAAGCTTGAGAATAACGAGTATGTTGCCTCGTGTTGAGTGTGTGAAAAGTAAAAGAAAGACAAAGAACGTAGCACGTGTAGACTTTTTAAAATGTTAAGCAACATGGTCGATGGCTGCAAATACAACGTCAAATTATATTAGCTAGCGTGGCTTCGCAGATATGATGAATATTCTAATGACGATAAAACAAACAAAAAAGATTTTCTAAACTCATAATTTCAAGTAACTTCAGCTGATTACAGGATCAACGACCACTGGTTGTAGGTATATTTACTTGAGATTATGCGTTTAGAAAATCTATATCATATATCCTAACGGTGCCTATCATATCTGCCAATTTCTGCCAGCTAATTTAATTTAACCCTGCTTTTAGACTGAACTTTCACCTGACCACACTTCCATTGCAGTTAGGTATGGGTATCCCTAAATGCGCTGGACGTTTGCTGAACCATAGCTGTTATAATACGATTATATGTACATCAACGCGCCCTCCCGTCACGCATGTCCTACGGTCCTACCGCATGCTATATCGTAGTTACACGGTGTTATTGCATTGCGATTGTTCATAAATGTGATATGTTTAACTTGGAGCACACGTATGTACTGTATCTAGATATGATACTTATTTTATAATGTGATTTTCAACTTTATAACACCATCAAACAATAAAGCCACACGGGTTTTCGGGTAAATCTAATAAGACACAAACAGCAACCCCACTGACAACACCGCGGTAATCCATTCCTGTCATGTCATACATCATACTTGCAGGAACATTATAAACAGCTGTGTCAGCATGTGACGTAATATTTACCCTTGTTTTTACATTTTTGTTTACTTCGAGACGACGTCGTTTTACCTTTATTATTCTTATTCATATTCAGGGTATAAAGTCAAATAAAAATAAAGTGCTGTAGGCTTTTTGTTAAGCTACGCACGTTTTAAAAGTTGACCGTCAAGGATCTGTTTCACCTTCTGTACAAAAGACAGTTTTATCAACTTTAGCGTCGTATTTATTTATTACGAAAGTAGATCCTGCTTTTCCCTAAATTGATTTTTACACAGAGTATAGGAATACTCTGTGTAAAAATCAATACCTATAATAATATAGTTTACAATTTCATTTTAACGAGTTTGAGTGTCCTCACTCAAACTCGTTAAAATGAAATTGTAAACTATA
Source organism: Apamea monoglypha (assembly GCA_911387795.2). Lineage (NCBI taxonomy): Eukaryota > Metazoa > Arthropoda > Insecta > Lepidoptera > Noctuidae > Apamea > Apamea monoglypha. Next base: position 11,891,058 of record OU426919.1, on the reverse strand, counting down.
TCCTAGATAGCCTAGCCTAACTATCTATCATGTTGTTTCACATCCAAGATGATATAAGATGATCGGATAAGGGGTGATAAGGGAAAGGTATTCTATTAAGTTGAGATTTATCAAAATACCTACAGAAGCTCGAATATTGATACGTGTAGGGTTACCATTTCGAAACAAAAGTCCTGACAAAAAGCAGGACATTAGTCCAGAAATTTTACTTTTGAATCGTGTTTCAAATCCATATTAAATTGTCGGTGGAACTAAACGACGGGTAAGGATGGGTATTTTGCATAATAATTATATACAAGTACACAAAAGCTGAACACTATGGCGGTTAGCGCTGCCCAAGTTTCAAGTAATTTACTATACTCTTAGTACCTAGCTTATGCCCGTTTTCGGGAGAGAAAACGAGGATTAATCTAATCTGAATATCGCAGGCTTCGACCAGAGACTATAAAGGCCGTAAGCCCCAGCGGCTATAAAGCGTTTATATTAAACAATAACATATTCAATTCAATTCATACTAAAACAACAGAAACTTAACCCTTGCGAAACAAGGTCTCTGGGGTAGTAAATAATTCTGATATTATGAATTTATTTGAAACCTGCATTGCTTGAAGTGAACTATCAAAAGTGTCAATTCCTAGCATCGGGGGAATAAGCAGGTGTATAGACGTGGTAGAAGCTAAAGGAATATATTGTAGGGATCATGGCACGTGGTGTTCTATAGTGTCTGCCTACCCCAAGGGCAAAGGCATCTGTTTATGTATCTTCATTACTATTACTATTTGCAACCTATCTAATCAGTCCGAAAACATTTCTAATTTAACTATTTCGATTGGGAAACACAGAACTAACTAACTCTCAATAGTCTTAATATACCACTTTTTTGCTTAGTAAATTGTTTATTAACATCAACATAACTTTCATACTGGCCAAAGCAATAAGAATTTTAATATTATTGACCTTACAAACCGAATTCTGGGCGGAGTCCAATTAGATTGCCATCGACACTCTAAGAAGAAGAAGCCATGCAAACTTCCTAAAAATGATCAAATGAAGCCCCGGCTACTGCAAAACAATCATAGTCCCGTCTCGGTATTAAAGTGTAATTCGAACGCACTGCTTCACAACGTAAACAATTCCTTAATCTATCTGAGAACTGCTCAAAATGTATTTTTATTGTATGATTAATACTGCTTTTAAATGCCACGAAATTTCTCATCATTTTGTAACTCGTAAATTCTATTGAGGAAATATTAGGGCGATTTTGTATCCCTTTTTGGGCGTAACACAATAAGTTGTGTTTCAGAAAATTTCGGTACTCGCTTTTATAAAAGGCTTTATTGTGGATGGCTGTCAGCCGCTGTTTACTCTATAAGCGATACTGTCATTTAAATTCGAACCGTTGTCGGATTCAATTATTATTTGACGTGTTGCGAGGAGGAAAAAATAAAACTATAAACATTTACTTCACACTTCACAGAACCGAAAAATGGACCTACCAAGGACAATGGACGTCATTAAGTTACAAGAATTAAGATTTTTTCAGCCTTAATACCTTTTTTTTAAATAAATTAAGAAGCGCAAGACTTTCAATTAATTAAGAAATGTTTTCCAAGAAAATTGAATCATTGCTTAAGGTATTGTGCGTGCAAAGGCACTGGCGCCGATTCCCTTGTTCACAAACTAAACTATTTTTTTTTAAGTTCAGTGCATTTTTTTCTTTCTATTTCATTAAGAAAAGGACAGAAGATAAAATATTAGTTTAGTCCTGTCAATAAACAAATATTTATCTTCTGTCCTTTTCCTTGTTTTAGTTTGTGAACAAGGGAATCGGCGCCATTGAGGCTTGTTTTTAAAAGTCGTAAAGGTTAACTAACTCTTAGGGCCATTTGGTAGGACTTAGAAACTTGAACGGATTGCTCTTATTACAACTATATTTAGCGCATAACTGTTAGCTGCAGCCCGCAGATTGGATTTGTGCCTAGTTAATGGCTATTGGCAAATTGTTCTTGAAAATAATTGACGAAATATAGGTGAAATACCTCTGCCTACCCCATTCAAGAAAACAGGCGTGATGTAATGCTATAGAGTAAACTATAAGCTTACCAAAGCTGCCACAATGTGTACCGGTCTCAACGGCAGACCGTCAATGTACGAAACACTACGCGATAGAGACTGAAGATCGCTAGGGACTAATTTACATGCGATTGCACACAACGCTGAACGCACCCAGTCGTCGGTTGTATTGTAGTCCAAAATAAGCAGACCATTTAAATAAATTGAATCTGTTTTGTACAATGTAAATTTAAATTAGTATCCCAAGTCTCGAGATGTTGTGTTTGGAGATGCCGCGGTGAAATTCCTGATCAAAATACTTGGCACGGCCAGGGGATCGTTGAAAAGAACCCTTGTTTACTCAACAGTAGCAGTTTTAGTAAGAAAAAGTTTCATAAAAAAAAAAACTCTTTAAATGTTTATGATAGGTTTGGTCTTGGTTAGCACCCTGAAAATGTGTAACAACTGTTTTAAGGAATACAAGCACTTAAAATGCAATTTGTTCAACAACACCCGTTAATTATTGCCATAAAACTCTGGTAATTAAGAGCTCAGTATAAATAGATGAACCTGAAAATTGAGCAATTAAAATAATCCAGGTCGAAGCTTTCAACAAGAACTTTACCGAATTTTTATACCAACTTTGAAGGATTGATTGCTTATAAACTTTTGTGTTAGACGTGTTCAATTACATAATACAATGAACAGCTCTTTTTTCATAAATGTGTTTTAAACACCACAGCGTCTATTTAATTGCACTCTGATGGTATGAATGTTTTGAAGGAAATCCCTAATCCATTGCTTCAAATGTTTGAAAAATTGAGAAACATTGCCATGAATTGTTAACTATAAATGTGTTACGCAATCGCACAGGTGCCCAGGGCAGTAAGTTATTATCAAGTGGGTTTTTTTTCCTGTATTAGGGAGCTTTGTCACAATACTGACTATGTCGCTCCATCATAGCCAAATTTTGAATTGAAAATTAATTTATATGATTGTAATATATTATGTACAGAGTTTTAGCCTCGTCCGACATAGGCTTAGCTAAAACACTATTTGCATTTTAAAAACAATACATGAATTAACCACAAATTATAATGCGAATCTGAAATTGCAATGGGTTCCGTCACATATAGGGTTAAAAGGAAATGAGGAGGCTGACAGGCTAGCTAAATTAGCAGCGATAGATAGTACTCACTTTCCAATTTTGCCACATTGTACAGAACTTCTTACTAGATTCAGAAATACATGTTATGTAAAATTTAAAGAATACTTTGATGAAAGGAGTAAAGAAAAGGGTATATGGTTTAAAACTATACAATGTCAGCCTCCTCGAGTACCTTGGTTTTACAATAGTAAGTTAAATAGATCCTACATTGTTACTTTAAATAGATTACGCTCTGGTCATTATCCTTCAAAGAAGTTTGCTTTTTTAATGAAAAAGGTTGATTCCCCAAATTGTGATTTGTGTGATAAGTTAGATGATATACAACACATTCTTGTAGAGTGTGATAAGTATCGGAATGGGAGGGAGGCATTGATGCAAAAATTTAATATAAACAAATACGATCAAGGCGCATTCCTAACCATATTAGCAGAACCAACATCTGACGCAGCAAAATCAATTGTTGAAAATATAATTTTGCACCAGTGACTCCTGCCTTTCCTTTTTTTTTATAAATTAAGGATGTAATTTAGTTTAGGATACGTTGGGGCTCTCATGTCCATGGAGACAAATGCCCCTAAATAAATAAAGATAATTAAAAAAAAAAAACACTATTTAAAATACCAACTTCAAACATATTTTGGGAATCAAAAACATTTCTCCTGAGGCGTTCGCCCCGCTCACACTCGGTCAAGATATGATGTACGTCCTCGATTATTCCACATTTCTCGGTATTAGGTTTAGGTGTGATACCCATAAGGAACGTAAACTTCCTCGATGGGATGTGACCGAATCGAAGCCTCATGACAGTAACAATATCTTTTCTATTGAGTGAACAGCTATCTATCCAGGGAATGATTAGAGGCTCAGGCTGAATGGTCGTATTATCTAGTAGGGTTAATTAGCCATAATGGTACAGGGGCTGAACATCCGTTATTTATAAACCCTTGATAAATTCCCGGAACCTAGAATCATAAACTTAGTCTGCTGTTAATTAAAACGAGTATTGGAACATTAACATCGTTTTGGGGTCATCATTTTTCTAAAGTTTATTAACAAGATCATGTTTCATCATTTTAAAGAACCTTCCTATGTATATGAAAAGAGACTTTATTTTATTATTAAAATAAAGTCGCCTTTCGTGTCTGTCTGTCAGGTGTAACCGCTTAGATCTTCTAAACTTCACATCGGATTTTGATGCAGTTTACTCTCATTTAGAACATTTATTCCTTTTTTTTTAATGTGAAACTATTTATGCTTTTCCACCAGAACTATGTAAGCGGGTGCAGCGAAGCGAGTAAAAGGTGTGACGATGCGTTGGTAAGTAGGGTCTAGAACAAGTGTGCAACTGTTTCGTATACATGGCTTTGATGCAGCTCCTGCATATCGTATATAAGTACCGCCCGCATCTTCGCTTCGTCGTGTATGGAATAAACCTCACTTCATTGAACATTTTTCCACTACAGCTGCACTGTGCGAGTATCTACCTATTAGAAAATGAAGCCGAATTTTTCGAGTGCGCTTTGCCTAGTGTTAGAAAATAAGTGGGTATTTATAAGGTGTTAAGTGTTTCAAATATCGTCTCACTGTTGCAATGATCGTTATGTTTACTTCTTATAGAGTAGACTACAAAAAGCACTCATGGGTGAATAATTAATTTATCATTTCAAGAAATAATATGAATTAATTGTCTTTAAGACCTTTACAAAATTCTGACGCTAAAAAAAACACTTAATTAAATTTTCGCTAACATAAAATCTTCAAAGTAACCGAAATAGCGTAGGTACTTTGATGTTAATCAAAACGTCTTAATAATTTAATTATGGTTTTCAACGAGAGATTGCCCCCTTTTGTTTAGGGGTTTGCTATTGTTGGCATGTGTTGCTTTGTTGTATCTACCAATTAGCTTCTGCCCGCGGCTTCGCCCGCGTGGATGTCGGAAATTATCCCACGAGAACATGCTACCGAGACAAAAAGCCTATAAAGCCTAAAAGGCAGCCTTTGTACCTTTTTTGTGTGCGAAAAGTTATAAGAAATAATTAAATATAATTAGGTTACTCCATAACATCAGCCAGTGAAAATCCCGTCAAAACCCGTCCAAGAACAAAAATAAACATACATAAGTATAAACTTTTTTATTTACTACGTAGTACGTAGTACGAGTAGTTTTTGAAAATTTATGATTAATTTAGATAGGCATTTGGGCCAAGTTTCAAGTTTTTAGATCAACGAAATGAGATTTTTCATATTAACTGTATCCCCCCCTTTTCACCTCCAAAGGCGATATTTTTTGTAGTATTTTGTGACCTTTCCATTATTTGTCTTAATACGTTATTTATATACGTTATTTATACCAATTTTCAAGTAAATCAAGCCACGCAGTAAAATCCTCCCCTGTAAAATTGACTACCCCTTTTCAGCCCGTTAGCGGCGGCGGCCTCTCGCGCCCGGCCCTGGTGCAAGCCATGGTCCGGAGCGAGAGGGAGTGGGAGGCAGTCGCCTCCTTCTGCGAAGCAGTCATGCTAGCGAAGGATGTGGCGGGACGGATGAGGGAGAGAGCCTCCCGTCCCAGCCGCCGCGGGAGACGCCCCGGGCGTCGGGAGTCGAGTGACGACTACCGGCCACCGTAGGCGCGGGCCTGCGGGCGGAGAGCAATGGGTAGCTCACCGCCCGATCAGGACCAGGCCCGTGCCGGACGGCGCGTAAGTGTTGCACGCGCGCCTCAAAGAAATGTCAGCATAAGGAGGGGCCCCTTAGGGCCGAAGCCTGCCGGGTCAGCGGGATTGTCCGAAAGGGTTACCGCTACCCCGGAACATAAAGGGCGAAGGTAGGAACATGGGTGGGTTTTAGTCAGTAAGAGTCTGACACTCCCTTCCGCTCCACCCAGAGCGGGAGCGGTCATTTGATGATTTCCCACCAGAAAAAAAAAAAAAAAAAGGGGTAGATTTTCAAAAAACCCTAATACACATTATTGTTTACTTTCGATCCAAGGTATAAATACTGAGTTTCGAGTAAATCGGACCGCGCGCTAAAATTCTTCCATACAAACTTTGAAATCCCCCAATCAAAGTTTAGAAAAACAAAATAATGTATAAGAATTTTGAAATAAATCTTGTCATCCCCTTTTACCACGACAGGCTTTGTTTTTAAAAAGGCGTTTGGTACGTTTCCATTGTATAACTTAAAGATTATTTATACCCATTTTAGAGTTAATGGAAGCAAGCAGGAAAACCACCCCTTAAACTTTATTACCCCTTTCCACCCCGGTAAGAGACAATTTTTGAAAAAGCCTTAAGACACATACTTTATATTTTTTGTTTGAAGTATTAGTACCGAGTTTCGAGTTAATCCGTTCGAGCAGTTTAATTTTTTGCTTACTTATTAACTTTTTCACCCCCTAAACCTTCTGTGAGGAATTTTTTTGAACTAAAAGTGGCCATCTGTACTAATTACTGAGGCAAATATTGCCAAGTATCAAGTTTATTAACCAAAGGAAAAAAAAATCATATAAATTGTATCCCCGCTTTTCACTGCCAAGGGTGGAATTTTGAAAACTCGTTTGGGATATATTCATAACTTGACTCAAAGATTAGTTATACCAATTTTCGAGTTAATCAAGCCACGCTGTAAAATTGACTATCCCATTTTAGCCCGTCAGGGAGATTAATTTGATTATTATAAGTTAGTTTTTCGAAAAACCCTGAACTCATTATTCTTTACTTTCAATCTTAAGTATAAATACTGAGTTTCGAGTAAATCGGACCGCGTGCTAAAATTCTTCTATACAAACTGTGAAAGCCCCCAATCCCTTGTTAGGAGATAGTTTAGAAAGAAAAAAACTGGCAATCTTTATAATTTATTTAGATAAGTATTCGTGCCAAGTTTCAAGTTTATTAACTCAAGGAATAAGATTTTTCATTCAAACGAAATCCCCTGATTTTACCCTCTTAGGGGTGGAATTTCGAAAAATCCTTTCTTAGTGGATACCTACTCTTCACGAAGCACACACCCTCCAAATTTCATGTTTCTAGGACCAGCGGTTTAGGCTGTGCGTTGATGTATCAGTCAGTCAGTCAGGACTTTGAATTTTATATCTACCAATAAACTCTGCCTTCCGCACATAATCCTCTTCTAAGTTACGCCACAACACTCAACTTTGAATTTCGCGGGCTATCTTACCGCCTTCCGGATTGACAGACATCAATTTTCAGCAATCAATAGAATTATGATACCTACAAGGCATGGATTTTAGTCGTCTTCGTAAATTACTGTGATTATTGGGCTTTAAGTGTTTGCTTTATCTTAATACCTGCATTTGTCAAGGTTTATTATAAACTATGAAAATAAAATTAGTCGTATATTTTAACAAGATTTATCAGTATACTCGTTGGTTTTCAAATACCAGCATTTTTATTTTCAAAAATTATTGGGAGGATGCCCGTATTTCAGGAGTGGTCAACCATTTTGCGGTTTCAAATATTCACTAAAAATAAAAGTATTTATTTTGAAATTATAAATTACGAGGAAGAGTTTAAAAATAGAAGCTTTTCAGGGTTCCGTATCAAAATGGTAAAAAAGAACACCCATGATGCAACTTCGTTTGTCTGTCTGTCCGTTCCTTTGTAACAGCTGCTTATTTAAGGAACTACTAATGCTATATACTTGAAATTTATTATAGCAAGTGAATGAATTCAAAAAATATTACGATGCCTTTACCTACTTTGCATTTTTTTTTTTAATCTACAAAAATCTTTAACAAGCATGGGTACTTACGAAATCGCAAATAGTTTAAATTCAAAAGTAACTTAAGCGTTTTCCCTCGTAATGACACACTGCTTTATTTAAAAACATGCATTCCTCATACTACATTGTTGTAAATCATTACTGTGGTCAAACATTTAAATAAAAATACAATAATTATACGCCCAAAACCAAACAGTACATAGGCAATGTATGTAACTAAAAATTATCAGGGCTAAGGCCCAAAAAATGCATACTTTTTTTTAAAATCAATTTGCAGCTCTGTTTGATCGTATGGTTGATCACAGTATGATACGGTTGAAATGAAAAATACTAGATTATTTGCTGAATAATATTAATAACTGAAATCATTAACATATTCCTATATCTCTTAAGTTTTTTTTGTTTGGAAATATTATGACTATTCTGTAAAAACATGACGTTTTCGAGCAAATTTTAATATAAATTGATAAAAATATGTTAATAATTTCTGCCAATTTTGTTCGATTTTCGTTATGATATCTTTCTGCTGTCCAATATCAAATCTATCTTTATACTTTCCCAAATATCGATTATATGAATAACGACTGAAAGTAGATAATTCCAGAGTGAATCATGAGCGGCAAGTAATTAATAGAGCACTAAACGTTAATAGACAAGCTGTTACAAAATAATTACGTTTTGACTACATAAAAAACTACTAATATTGCATAATGTAATTGTTTGTTGTTGCTATTTAATAAAATAAAAAATTATTACATTGCGTGAAAATTTCAGAAAGGTTGGTCCCCTGTCTCGGGATCAAAGCAAGCGATTACACTTTTCCTAATTTTTTAATTTTTCAATATTTCACGTCTCTACCCCACTGGTACATGTAAATACCCCCGAGATACTAAATATAGCAATAAGACATTCTGAAAACACTATTTTACTTCGTTTTACAGTGTTTTATAATACGGTTTCTAACCTAATGCCGACGACCCTCCTCGAGGGTTCACTTTAGCGCAAACGTAATGCCGGCCCTCCTGGAGGGTCCACTTGCAATATGTATGGCGGCATCCAGTTCGGCAGGCAGAAAACTGGGTGGAGTCGAAAGTGTTAAGCTTCACGAGGTTCGATTGGTAAACCAATCCAAGAAAGCAATCAAGACATTGATTTGGCTATTGCGGATTTGGACTGTATTCTGCATTCACTTAACTATACAGTCATAATATTTAGTCAGAATTGTGAAAACTAATACGTTTTTTTGGATAAGAATAAACATTAAGACTCGATTTTAAATCGGAGTACTTATACTCTGTAGGAAAATAAGGCTCTCTCTTATCTGAGCTCATAGATATCTTTGCGACGAGCACATTGTTCTGCAATTAGTGATGAATAATCGCTCTCCCAAGACAAAGCCACTGCAATAAAAAAGGCGTCTAAAGACAATTTATCTAAAGGATAAGCAGCTGCATTCTCTCAAGGATGAAGATGCTGTACAATGGATAACGGTAAGATACATTAACAATTATCCAATGATAGTTGTCTGTTGAAAGTTATTACTTCTCTGCTGAGTACATCTCTATATCTAAACATAGGTACATATTATAAAATAAAGTTGTTGGTCTGGCTGTGTGACCGCGTTGTTTTTCTAAACTACGCAACAGTTTTTCATGCGATTTTCACCATTATTTCGCGAATTTAGTCCGAAATGTTTGTGTGTATAATACGTTAATACTAAACGTAAGGAACCTCGTATAATAAAAACCATGCAAAGCAGGGGCGAGTCACTAGATTTTTTAAAACCACATGATTTCCTCCTGTTGAGTGCTCATTGAGTGCATAGTCTCCACAAGTGGCGATACCTATTTAAATGTACCTCAGGCACAACCTGTACAGTCAGCCCCGTTACAACCTTTCTGACTTCCTTTAATTATTTTTTACAACGGCCGGAGCTTTCATTAATTTAGTTTCAGTTTTCGCCGAAACGGCAAAAGAATTTCTCTTGTTATCACAAGTAACATAGCTGTTTTGTAATTATAATTCTTTGTGCACAACATTAAGACGACCTATAATTTATTCAAGTGGTGCGAACAGATCCTTCAGACTGTCTTCTATTATAAATTCAGATATAGCGTCAGAATCGTACAACCTGTATTTAGACTTTTTTTCTTTAAGAAAAAACTTTGTAATTGGAATGAAGTCTGATAAATGAAATTACTCAGGTTCAACTACATGGAGACTTCTCGTTAACGAAGAATATTACAGAATTTCACACATTCAAGTAACACTTCAAAGTGAAAGATGTCATTTGCGCGATGTTTTATGCGCTTTTTTTTTGTAAATTACTTATGTTTTTGCATGAAAATGCTCACTTTTGCTAGCGTTTTTTAACAAAATAATAACATTAAACAAAATTCCTAAATCCCTTCATCCAATTATCGGTTGACGTTTACGAATAAAATTAGGACCAACATAAACAAGCTGTCAGGAAACCAAATTCTTTACTTCCTTCGAATCGTTTTTATGTTGTATCTTCCCTTCAAACACACCCGTACAACTTCAAAGCGATTCACTGAGCTCTCATACATACCCACGTGTCTTTAAAATAAATGAAGGCTAACATTTGGACAGAAAACCCTTAAGCTACTCGAGCCATTATTGCATTAAGTTTCCTTCACACTTCCTCTACCGAGACATCGTCTCACATGATAAGTATTCCTTTGTTTTTAGGGTCCCTTTGTTTTTAGGGGCCAATGGGACCCTATTACTAAGGGTCCGTTGCCCATCTGACTGACACAAAATTGTCTTGACACAAAAGTGTCTCCTATTACCGTTAAAAATATACAGCCCGTATTTTTTTAACGGTAATAGGTAGAAACTTTTTTAATTTTTACGGAGTGTGTACTACGATGGCCGCTATAAAAACACATGATGTTAATAAAATAAAGGTTAATGCGGGTTCCCGTTTAATTTTTAACTTTATTTAATTTTTATTGTTATACAACGTGCCACTACAAAGGTGACATTAATTTAACACACGGGTAGGGCTAGTGGCCAGTAATCATAAAAATTATAACAACATAAAATAATTTCTAATTTAAAAGCTACCACGTGCGCCGCTCGTCGACGTAGGACTCTCTCTTTCCTTCAATTCGCCTACTCTTTGCACGTTATTCGTTTTAATTTAATTGATGCGATGTTATGATCCGTGACCCCAGCAGGAAGGGGTCGTGACTTACTTTACCTTATTTATTAGATGAGTGTTAGAACGTCTTAATACCTGTGGCGAAAATAGAAGGTACCTAATCAATGAGAATGTTTAGGAAACAATACATCGCCAAGGAGCGCCATTAAGAATAATTCTGTGGGGTTATTGCTATAATCACTACGCTTAGCTTTATTGTTCCGAAAGTATACTATTTCCGCATCAACCCCAAAATTTCTTTCTCAATGCACCTGCAGTACACACCCTATACTATACTAAGGCCGCGTTACCACCAAGGTAAGCGTCCAGTACAAATGGTATGAAAAAACCACTTCAGCCGTCGACTGTCCTTTGTTTTTCATACATTTTCACAGTCAGCGCACTACTATACGTTTGGTGTGAACGAGGTCTTTATATCATCCCATATTTTCAACCGTCAGAGCAGTAAGCTGTGCCTTATCTGACTGTAAGACAGTCACAACTATTTTATAAGAAGCATATAGATTTCGTCCACCTCCTAAACATTCTTAGAATGAGATTATCAATCAACCAGTTACGATCATTCACCAGTCACAACCTCATCTTCTCTGTGACTTTATGACTGTTCTACTTCGTCTAACATCCCTGATATTCTGTCATATCTTGGTGCAATATTACTCCCTCTGAAATTGAAACTTCGAGGTTGCTTCAGTTTATAATTAATTAATATTGGCTAGAACGATTTCGCTTGTCACCAGACCTTGTAAAGGAAATTAGTCATTGTTCGTATCTGGAAATGTGTTAAGAGGATCAGAGGGCAAGAAAATTTGGAATTGACAATGGGGTTTATAGGACAACACTGAAAAGCTTCTTGCTTAGAGTTTTCGTTACCGAAATATCAATAAATTATTCGTATGTTTTTAGTTAAAGACAACATGGTATTGTTTTCATTAAAGACACATCCTGTTCTGAATCAGGCAACGTTATTGTGACGTGTATTGTAGCTTAGCAATACTTGTTGACTTTTAAATATTGTGGTGAGAAAATAAATTTTATTTATTTATTTTAATCTAGTTACATTTCTATACCTAAGTATATTTTAGTAGATGCCTCGTAGTGTCAGATCCCTGAGCATTAGGTACCTACATAAGCTTTCATTATTTGCTTAAACTACAAAAATTGAAAAGAAAGTTCAACACTTGCTCGAATTCAATCTATACTTAATATTATCTAAGTGCGAAAGTAACCTTTTCACGCCTTATCGGCAGAATGGATTTCGATGATAGGCACACAGGCAGATCAGGACTTAGGTTAGGACATAGGATACTTTTTATCCCGGTAGTACATTCTCTAGTGATAATTTACGACCTCCACGAGGGCGAAGCTGCGGGCAAAAGCTAGTATCACGTGTTTTCATCGTGTCATCGTGGTTACTTGTGATGAATTTAAACGTACGTAGGTACTTATCTAGTTCGCATTATCATTCAAACAGAAAACGCAGGTATCATTTTCAAACTGTCACCAAGCGTGAAACTGAATTCCGTACGTACGAGTATGTGTTGACGGCGTTAATTATGTAAAATTTCGTAGTCACTCACTACTCAACTTCTGCGAGTTAGCGCATAGACCACTTGAATTTACCATTCTTTCATTCATTCTTCATAAAACATCAGTGTGTTGCGTCGCAACAGAAACTTTTAAAGAAGACTCTCCTCGAAGACAATGTCACTTTGACGTAACCTCAACTGTACGGCTGTAATGAATGAGGACAATATTCCAAAGTGGGATTCCAAGTCGCTCGTGTAATCGTGAATTCTATCGCCCAACAAATTGTGTTATGAGAGAGAGACTTGAGTAATTACTCTTATTTTACGTTAGTAATTGTGGTTATTTCAAAGAATTTTAACGCGAACCTTCGCCGTTTGATCTTTGCAATTTTTTAGAGAAGGCGAACAAAATAATCTTCGCTCTTTCGGAAACTTTGGGCACGGTCCAGCCTCCACGCATGATAAGTGATTTTCATTTTTTTATCGTAAAATGAAAGGATAGGGAAGTTTAATAGGTCACGTATACGTAAATATTACACAAATAGAAATGGAACTGACCACAAATGTTGACTAATACCCCACCTAATGTGGGGTATTAGACAACATTGTGGTCAGTTTGAACAACCGCATGTCTAACACAAACAGAACGAGAACGTTTATTATTGTTACACGGAATTTATGAACACAGTAGAGATAACTAGAATTTGTGTGTTGCTAACTAAACAGGGTACGTTGGTTCGTTGGTTATTATTACGCTCGAATGAAATGTTCTCACACAAGGACATTAAATGGAACTCAATTTGTATTTGTATTCATGTTTGTTTCTGGAAGGTGACATAGTATACTTGAAGATAACCCCCATTCAATGATAATATTAAAAAACAAAACTTTTCTCATCGTTTATATTTTTGATAGTGATGGATGGTACCTATCGTTAATGTCATTCTCCAGACTACATTAATTTCATTTTATTAAACAATGCGCTGTTATTTTACGCCAGTTTACAAAAGGAAGGACTAAGTTTATAAATCACTACAAAAATAAGAGTAGTTTTCTTGTGTTTGCGTTTTATAAGATTGATAAATATATATGAAATATAAATACCTACAGCATACATTAATTATGTCACTTCCATACTTTGCAATGTAAGTTTCCTTGAAAAAATATAAATTTGCACAAGGAACATCATCAGGCTTTTTTGCAACTTTTTTGGACGAAGTTGTGTGACTAGCTTCTAAGTTTCTGGCTCGACTGACATATCTTTCGACGAAAATTAGGAACTGGATATAACTTAGTCATATTAATAGATACTTACACGTGTGTAAGACATGATCATTTAATATATAAGTTTCATGATTATCCATTTACGTATTACATACAGTCAACCGCACATTACACTTTCACGAAAACCGCGCTTACTGGTTCCACATTATAAGCGCTTTCAATGTTAAATTAATACAAATAAGTGCGGTTGACTGTACGTATTACATTGAGTGACTATTATTATAGTTTAATAACAATTGTTTCAAAGAACTAAACTAAGGGATAATTTAGAAACTGGTTTATAATTAAATGTCAATCAAACTCAAATGTTTTGATCGGTAGCGATCAAAATAAAAAATATAACGATTGAGTATTCTAGTACTAATATATGTACCTACTTCTAGTGGTTAATTCAATAATTCTGTTTGATAAATTAATTTATTTTAGTAAGTAGCTTTGCGCAAACACTTTTACACGTCAATCATATTTTAAAAACTAGATGAGATCGGCGTTTCCTATCTGACTAGCCTGAGAAGAAAGGCCGAAACAAACTCAGAAGTCACAGTCTCTTTTAAAGGCCAGACACATCTTGGTCAGATTTCATTTCATTTTTACCTATTATTAATGAGTTAGTGCCACTTACTTCTCTTACCTCTGTCCCCACATGAGGACATATGAATCTTCAATAGCAAATGCAGTCAATCAATCACTCACACGTGTTTTATTTGTATAGACATCAATATCCACCATAATTTTCAGGATACATTGTTTACAATAGAATTTCATTGCGATATCTCTCATCGTTTCTGCACATTGAACGGATATCTCGCATCTAGTTCATTCATCGGTCATCAGTACACTTTACTTGCTGCATGGAAACATTTCAACTATAGAAACATTAATTCGATCACAATCGATACAAGTACTCTAGTTTACGAGTTTATTCTGAATTCAGCAAAGGTCTGACGCAGTTTTGTTGTAAAGCGAGAACATGTGGAAATCGTGGGAAACTGAAGCTGCGGTATTTCGTTGCTCCTGGCACTAACTGTGAGGTTCGGTAGAAAGTAGATATGCATTTGTTTTGTCTTTCTAAGATATGCCAAGCAACGATGCTGTGCTCCACAACGCAAATAACGCATTTAATGTTATTGAAGTATCGAAATGAAAGGCATCGCCATTGTAAATGTATTACACATCTTCCCCACCGGTTTTTGAAGTGAAAACTTCTTTAGACGCACTTTGCGCTATTTCTGAACAGTGAACGAAAATGAACCGTTACGCTCAGGTCGGTGACGCTGAGTCGGGTATATTCAGCTCGAGTAGATCGGTGACGCTAAATCGCATATGCTCGGCTCCAGTCGTAAGTTTACATTTCTATCATGAGGTGCATATGGTTGCCGGTGTAATTTCAAGCACATGACACATGTCAACTGTATCTCCGAGATGGCAAAGCATCGATGATTCCTCTGGTAGGTACTGCAGATGTCAATAGGCGGCAGTGACCACTTACTATCAAGTAGGTCGCCTGCTGTTTGCCATCTTTGAGTGCGTTTATTATATGTGTTGATAAGGCAGTACGTCAAACGTATCCATTTGCATTTGAAACGTAGCTAACAATTCAAAATACTTGACAGTTTAGATAAAACTTTGATTGACAACATTACTGATAAACACTTATTTACACAAAGCTTTGTAAAACACTCATAGTTAAAACGAAACTTTAACTTAGTTATCGATCAACAGAATGATTTAAATTCCAATAGAAATTCTCTATTAAATTAATCCCAAAATATTTAATTTAATTTCGTAAAAAGGGTTTCAAACTTCAACAAACATTAAACAAAGTATAGTTTCCGGCACGTAAGTTGGCAAAAGATTTTGTAGTGGGTGAAGTTTGCGCATGTAAAAATGTATGAAATTATGCGTGCGCAAACTTCCCCCACTACAAAATCTTTTGCCAACTTACGTGCCGGAAACTATATCTAATTACTTTTCATCAATATTAGGTTACGTACCTACTCAAAGACCTAGTCGATTTTTGTGTTTGACTGGATCCGTAGGTATTATTCTCTCACAATACAATCCCTACATCAATTTAGGTGATATACTTTTATAAATCTATTATAACCTATTTGACTTTGCGTTAGACCTGGCGCTTCCCCTTCACGTCAAACAAAACACAGACAGATATTGAAGTCAAATCAATAAGGATTAGTTTTTTCAATGCAATTATGTACTAAACAAATCCCTTCTGAAATAACTTGGACCTAAGTATCATTATAATATTCACTATTACTTATTTTTAACCTGTGTTGAGCCATAGTCACCGTCTGGCGAGACCAGTGTACGATTTGTCTAATCTAGGGGGACAATAGGTATTTAAATGAGATGTTTAAAACTACGTTTTTTTTTTAATCTTGTTACACTTTCGAATACATCTTTTAACTGATAACACAAGGCAAATAATCCCTTGTCACGCAAAACTGGTTTTAACAATGGGCGAAGTTATTTAAACCTATTCAGGAAGTCGGCCGACGACGGTCAGTGTGACTATTAACGCTAACGTGTATACATGTTCTTTGGTGTATTGAATGCTTGTAAGTGTTTTATTTTTGTGATGGAGTCATCAAATAGAGGTAATTATCCAGATATTAAGTTATTAAAATAAATCAAATTGTATGCTTGCGAATGTTCAACAACAACAAAAAAAATGTTCAACAAGAAGCCAAAGAAAAAGGATTATGCCACAACAGCGCGGATTACCGGTCTCAATGAAAACCTTATTCATCGTTTTGGGACAATTCTTCCAGTCATAGCTGCAGGCTATGAAATCGATACCGAAAAATTTCATGACTACTGTGTGGAAACCAGGGAGATATATTTAAGTTTATACCCATGGTATAACACATGGTATAGCACATAAAATTTCGGTACATGGAGCAAATATAATTAAAAATTCGGTGATACCAATAGGATAAATATCCGAGGAGGCTTCCGAAGCCAAAAATAAAGAAATCAGAAAAGCCAAATTGGGGCATACATTGAAGACATCAAGACACAGAACTAATTATGATTTAATTAACATTTGTTAACATCTTCAGTCATCTTTGTTGTTCTTCTTTGTTAACATAACATTATTATGAAAACTTCCTCGAAAACAAATATCTAAGCGAGACAGATATAAGAATTTTATTAAAAGATTTAAAAAAATATGTTACACATTTAGTTTTGCCTTTTATTTACTACAAAATTCCTATGTATACAATAAATGTAATATATAATATTTAGGTTCCCGTGTTTTGTCCCCCTAGATTAGTCAAATCGTACACTGCAGTCTATTCATGTAATCGGCACTTTATACCTATTTCTATTCATGTACGGACAATGGTGATACATTAGGTAGACTTGCTGTCACAACACGTTCTTCACCTTTGGTTACCTATATCTATGTGAACTTAGCTTATCAACAAACACAGTTGTTTACCTCAGTATGTTCTGTACACATTACTCGCGGCTTTCCATCTGTTGTTGCCAATAGGAATCCTACTTAATCGTAATAGGTAAATATGTAATAAATCTATGTTGATGGATTGCTGGATGCCTGCCAGCCGAGCTCGTGTGGTATTAAATTTAACCAAACACTCCTTTGTTAGCAATGCATTGGGATTTGGTAAGATTCATGTTGTCATAATTATGTCTGACTGTATTCGATAATTATTTATTTGTATGAATAGGAAGATTCTCTTTACTATAGTTATCGCTGCTGAATAAAAATCATGAGTAGAGAGTAGGAGAGTACTTAACATATAGTTTTGATGGCCAATCGATGAACGTATTCCGGTTAAAATATACTTAATCACAAGTTGCACTGTAAGAATATTTATCGTAATTGGGTTTCCATTGACAACATGTAATGATGACTCCACCCACTTTTCATAGAGCTCATACGCCATGCCGCCATACATATTGCAAGTGGACCCTCCAGGACGTTTGAGCTAAACTAAACCCTCGAGGAGGGTCGTCGGCATTAGGTTTGAAATCGTATTATAAAACACTGTAAAACGAAGTAAAATAATGTTTTCAGAACGTCTTATTGCTATATTTAGTATCCCTAGGGGTATTTACATGTCCTAGTGGGGTGGAGACGTGAAATAATAAAAGATAAAAAGAATATGTAAAAGGATAATCGCTCGCTCTGATCCCAAGACAGGGGTATCCAACCTCTTCTGAAATTGTCACGCAATGTAATAATTTTTGGTACGAATGGCATACATACATGATGTATTTTTTTTTTAATGTTATTACGTACTCGTAGTTATATTTTAACAGCTGATTAACGTTCAGTCTTCTATTATTACCTTGATCGTCGCTCATGATTTACAAAACCGGCAAAGAGCGAGTCGGTGTTGCGCACTCAGAGTTCGTAGGAAAAATATATTTTTTCATAACAAAATTTTAATTTTATGCGATTGCTTATAAAAATGCAAAATCCTTAAAAATCTGTAAAACTCTTTTACAAACGGCTAGCAAAAAAAGACATCGTTTTATTTTCGTACAACATTAAACACACATACCTCCCAACTAGATTTATTTCAGAATTTTCGCTTTGCATAGAACAATGGCCATTTTGGACAAAAAACAGAATTTGGTACCGAGATGAGACTATTGCCAAAATTAAGTACTTACCTACCTACATTTTTTTTTTGTGTAACCATCAGGTATTATTGATTTATTTTTAAAACCAGGGGATATAATTGAAGACAGTCTTCAAAAATACAACTGCTGCTTATCAGAACGATAATATATGTATATCTTATTTCTTAAAGCATCCGTAATTATTTTGTTTATACTTTTTCTACGTTCGGAAAGGAATTAATTTCTAAATCCAAATTAAATCCCAGAGAATGTCGACCGTATAAACTCATGTCAATTATTTAAATAAGATAAGCCACTTGCAGAATTTGATGTTACTGACAGTAAAAAAATGATTTAATAAAGCTAGTTTATTATTTAAAAACATGATTTTACGTTTAAGAACCGGTAATTACAGTAAATTGATCGATAACAAAGCCTTCCTTTTTTGTCTTGTGTTATTTGGCACTCCTTATTATTTTGTGTTTATCCGTAGGTACAGACGCAAGCACATCAAGCTACTACAATCTGTCAAATTTCTTTAATAGATTTTTTTTAATAGAACTTTATCGCTAAAGCATTAGGTTCAAGGTTAATTGGGAAAATTTGATAGTTTCGGGTAGCTTGATGTGCTGGCGTCTGTACTCTACAATACACTTATTTTAAAGTGAAAATGTTGTTATAATTTCTTTATTCTCTGAACTTATACGAAATAAGATATTTCTAGTTGTATTTTTACGAAAATTTTTCATCATAAGTCAAAAACTATGTGGCATAAATAAATATTAAAAATAAGATTTATAAAGTGCAAATGAAGCTCTTTCATGTGATATCCCATTTGACCTATTTACCTCACTTTAAAATGAAACCCCCGTTTAACAATATTAAAAAAAAAACACTTTCTATGCAGATGGACAAGCATTATTTATATTATTATTAATTCCAAATTTCAAGTCTATAAGCATTAAGAGTTCCTGAAAAAAGCATCTGTGACAGACGAACGGACTGACAAACGAAGTCACCACAAGTGTTATTTTTACCATTTTGATACGGAACCCTGAATAGCCTTGATTGTTAAACTCATGTTTTATAATCTCAAAACTTAAAAATTGTGAATATTTGTAACCGTGAAAATGGTTTTCCACCCCTGAAATTCGTGCTTCCTGAGCCCCAAATTTTTTTGAAAATAAAATTGCTTGGATTTCAAAACCAAGGCGTAAATAAATCTTGTTAAAATATACAACTAATTGCATTTGTATTGTTTATAATGCCGTTTTCGCGAAGAAAAACCTACGTTTATTATGAGCCCTCCGCGAGGGCTCCCGGCATCCCATAAGGGATTTAAGTGAGCCCTCCAGGAGGGCTCCCGGCACTGAACGTGTTAACTAAGAAACTCGTGCCTGTATGTATGTAAACAAACCAAATGAAGTATATATGTATCAGATGTATGAATGTAAACAAACCAAAAGAAATATATATATATATACGGATCGTAGCAGGTGGGCTTCTGTAGTTTCTACCTACCCTCATGGGAAGAAGACGTAAATTTATCTATGTATGTAAAATTCGACAAAACATTTTCCCTTCGTCATTACCCCAACTTAGTTAACGCTTATCGTATTATTAGCACTCTAGATTACTTCTCCTGTGACGTCATAATATGATGATAACCGCCACCTGGTCTTACCCATTAGCCCTTATTATGACACTTGGCTGGTTTCTACGTTTTCATAAAAAATGTGGCGGAAATTCCGCTTCACGCGGTAAAAGGCTTTTTTACGTGGTAAAAGTGGTATCTTAGTAATGAAATATACGAAGTGTCTTTGAAATGGAATACTTAAATAATGTCAAAACGCCTAGCTTTTTCTCAACCACGTTGAGGTCGGCTTGCAGTGTAACCCGTGACAGCTGAATACCTGTATTTTACATGGAGCGACTCTCTATTCATCTGACCTCCACAACCCAGTTACTGGATAGCTTTAGAAGAGAATATATTAAAAAGAAAATTGAACGGAAGTTGATTAAGAGTTTCAGGTTTGATGAAAGATATAAATTTTTGAACAGGTGTGTTTAAAAACTTAAATCTTTCTAACACAAGGTTGTTAAAACTTTAAACCTCTTAGTTACAAAATAAAATGTACAATAGATAGAGAGCTTGCTTATTTAAACAAAAGGAAAATAAAGATAGGACACATTACAAAGAACTACTAACACAAAAGTCTTGAAATTAGGTTTGAGAGAACTACAAGTGCTGAAAATATCTTGCTAAATAAGAACAAACGCTTAGGGATTTACCTAAGCCTGGGCAATCTTACCTGGGAAATAAAAACAAATAATAGAAAGCCTACCTTTACTTGTCTCTCTTAGGCAATTTTAGCAAAATTATAGAATCACTTCACTGCATAGAATAAAACGTATATTTTTTTATAGAAAAGAAATGTAAAAATCTAAATACAAAAACAGTAACAGGGCAATATTGAAACTATAAAAATAATAGGAACACGAGAAAACAGTAGAGCGTATAAATTTTCGAGTATCTTCTAGGATAAAATTTTAAAACGAATTTCATGAACTAGCGAATCGATTGCAATCAGTTTTTAGGCTCGTTACTACGAATCTACACAGACTTTCAAGATAATTTGATCTAAAATATATTTGAAAGAAGACGCCCGATAGCTTAAATGTTAATAATATTAGTCAAAAATCGTAGATTCCTGGACGCAGGTGAAGATGGCTTCAAAGTTCGGCAGCCTTCAACATAAACACAGCTGGTGATTTGAAAACCACGCGATGTGGAATAAAGACGTGGTATCGAAGTACAGGAATACTCTGCAGCTGGCTTGGCGAAAACAACACAACACCAAGGTATTTTTATACACTAATTTTTATACACTACAAAATATGCTCAAGATTCAGGGTTTACTGTATTTTAATGACATATAATGAAATAAAAGATACCTGTTTAGTATTCTAAGTTATCTAATTTTGTGTTGTAAGAACTTAATCGTTCCTAAATACATGATGGGGCAAAAATCTGTGAAATGTGACGAACAAAAACTCACACAATTACCGTATAGGGACACTTTCTCACACAATGTTCTTAACAATTTACATTGAATATGTAACGTCAACTCAGTCTGAAAAATTAGCGTCTACCTTAAAATATGCACACGCATGTCTCTATTTATTTGGCTACAAAAACGAGCCTAATTGTAATGTGTTTAACACATTTTCAAGGATATATTAATTACTATGAAACTAGGATATTAAGCGAGGAATATATTCAAATTATATGCTTAAGTACTAATGAGAGTTGAATTAAGTTTGAAAATGTATTACCTAAACCGCGTCGCGTTAACGTCGCCCAAGGAAAGGGATCTCGCTAATCCGAGGATACCGCACGGTCTCCGCTGAGGCGGCGAGCCTCCTTGCCGGATTGCCGCCATGGGATCTGGAGACAAAAGTCCTCGCCCACATATGGGAGTGGCGAGAGGAGGCAAAACGCCGGGGCGTATATCCGCTGCCTCGAGAAATCACGGTACAGCGGACAGAGCTCCGGCGGGATCTCATGGCGACATGGAGAGTGCGATTGTCGCATCTCGGTGCTGGGCACGTCACAATTGCGGCGATAAGTCCCCTCTTTGAAGAGTGGCTGGAGAGGCGCCACGGCGCCCTCACCTTCCGCCTGACGCAGGTCCTCACCGGACACGGTTATATTCAATCAATATTATTTGTGTTCTCGTTTTTTTTTTTTGTTGTTGAGCTAGTTGCGGTATCTTGTGAGTGGTATTTAATAACTTATTTAAAACCATTATTTTCTATACAGAGACAAACGGTGCGCTTATGGGTGCGCAGATTCCAAGAAACCGGCGATGTTAAGACAATGCCCATGGGTCGGAGGACTACTGGGATCTATACGGACCAATCTGAACATCATCGGGATATTATTAAGGTTCACACTACATCGCCGTTCACATCCACTCGTTACAGTTCGGAACGGCATGGAATATCTCTGTCCACGGTTCGAAGACATTTACACGCAGCGAACATTCACAGTTATCGACCTGCAAAGAAAATATGTCTAACGGAAGAACATCGAAGAGAACGATTGCGATTTGCCCAGAAATACCTTAATTTTGATTGGGAATTATCTTCAGTGACGAAGAAACCTTCAGGGCAGACTGTGACGGTCGAAAAACATTGTGGAGGAAACCTAATGAACGATACCAACCTCAAAATGTTTTACCTAACAGAGCCAGTGGTAGAATAACATTGGGTAAGTTACCTTTCAATAAGTAAATTATTATGTATATTCCACCCCATTTAATTACCTAATATTGTATTTAATTTAACAAATATCAACGTAGGTATACTTAACTATTTATTTATTATAATTTTAATACAATATGTAATTATATTAAAATAATATTATAAATTATATAATTTACATAATTCAGTAGTATTATATACTTAGTGCTAAGTTATTATATAATGTATTATATATTTTATTCTATTTTGAACGTCATGACAATTGTTTGGAGACAAATGTCTAAAAACAGTTGGCAAAATAATAAAATTATCAAATCAAAATATAAAAAAAAAGTTGTAAAATAAGATCATAGTTTTGTTAAATAATAGCAATAATAAATATGTATTATTAAATGGTTATTAAAGTATTATTAGTATTTTTCTTGATTTTTTTATTCTTTATAAATAATTACTATTTAAAACAAAATAGAAAAATATGTCGACGGCTGAGAGGTCTGCGCAGCTCGCCCATCAATGATGCGACAAATATATTAAAATAATATAATCCACAAAAAGCACATTTCGTGCCTACGAGTTGAACTTCCAATCATAGGCACGGTAAGCGGGCTTGAAACCTTTAGTCTATTTAGACGATGAATAAGTATTCGTAAATGTTAACCCTACTATTGCTTGTCGTCGCAATAATAAAAGTATTAATGTTTTTTTGAAAAAAAAAACAATAATAAAACAGAATTTTAATAAATAAATACTAACTTAAACTTATTTATTCACTAAAACAATACATTAATTAAAATAAAATAAAATGTTTTCGCGGATTTGAACGCACATGTCTTTTGGTGGGTTAACCACTTAATGGAGCTGTGTGTACAACATTATTAACAAAACAAAAAAAAAACATCACGTGCGGGTTTTGCAAGCTAATTTAATGTAACCCAGTAGGTAGACCTCACTTACAAGCAAGGATAGGAAAACTGAGCAATACAATTAATTCTTTATCGTTAACAGATAAGAATGTATTGCAGATTAGACGAGAGAATTCAGACTTAAGTAGAAAGGTTTGATTTGATTAAAGCATTGGACTGTATCGACTATTTCCTTGATATTATCTCCCAGAAGAATTACGAAACCAAACAATTATTATAAGGTTCAATTGCTGATCAGGAAATATACACAGTCTGGCCATAAATACTGTCATTTTTATACGATTGTTCATTGAGTTTTCTAATTTTGGCGCCAATACATTGTACAATATTTTACGATATTAAAATGGAGTGGGGTGATAAAGAGAACCGAATCGCGGTGATTGCATTACACAAAGTTGGTATGGAACCAAATGCAATTTTTAAAACTCTCCATACGCTTGGTAATAGTCAAATGTTTGTGTGCCGGTCTATTAATAGGTACAATAAGACCTCTGTTTGTGACAGAAAAAGATCTGGCCGTCCACGTAGTGTTCGTACGAAAAAGGTGGTCAAAGCAGTAAGGGAAAGAATTCGAAGAAATCCTGTCCGAAAGCAAAAGATTTTATCTCGGGAGATGAAGATAGCACCCAGAACCATGTCGCGTATTGTAAAAGATGACTTAGGACTTGCAGCCTATAAGAGACGCACTGGTCATTTTTTAACTGATAATTTAAAAAAGAATAGGGTGGTAAAATCGAAACAACTACTGAAGCGGTACGCAAAGGGAGGTCACAGAAAAATGTTGTTCTCCATAAATGTTCGTTCTTAAATGTTACGTTTTTCTTCGTGACAATATTTATGGCAAGACTAGGTGCATAAGTGCAGTTTGCCTGTACTATATAGTATGTACCATAAATAGTGCCTTAAATATTGACACGCATATGCGTGGAACATGGAATACCTATTACGGTCTTCTCAGACTAAACACTGTTTTTTTGCAAAGCTAGCTAGCTTGCTTGCTGCAATAGCAATGCAATAGCACTGCCTTAGCAATGCAATGGCAATGCAATAGCAATGAAGTGGCAATGGCAATGAAAAAGCAATGCCATCGCAATGCAAAAGCAATGCAACAGCAATGCAAAAGCAAGGCAACAGCAATGCAAAAGCAATGCAATTGCAATGCAATAGCAATGCAAAGGCAATGCAATAGCAGTGCGATAGCCAAGCCATAGCAATGCAACAACAATGGCATTGCAATTGCAGTGCCTGTTGCTTCGAAAGTATTTCGTCCAAAGGTCACGGGAAAGGTCACATCTGGCAGAGTTTATCTTTATTCAGAAACACCAACTAGAAAAAAATGACTGTACTTTGGGGAGGGAATATTATAATTGTGTGGAGATCCCGTGCTTTTTTTTTTCTGGCTGGGTAATCATCATATGACTTCTCCCGCTCTGGGCGGAGCGGGAGGGCATGTCAGACTTTTACTGACTAAAACCCACCCGTGTTCCTTCAGTTGCCTATGCCAGGGGCAACGGTATCTCTTTCGAACAACCCGCGCCCCCTAGCAGGTATCGGCCCTAGCGGACCCCGTCAGTTCGTGCTGACATCTCTTTGAGGCGCGCCGTCGACCCAGGCCTGGTCAATGCCGGGCGGCGAACTGCCCATTGCTTGCCGCCCGCCAGCAATGGGCAGCTCGCCAAAGCTAGCAATGCTTGCTAGCTTGCTTGCTGCAATAGCAATGCAATAGCACTGCCTTATGCAATGGCAATGCAGTGGCAATGAAAAAGCAACGCAATGGCAATGCAATGGCAATGCAATTGCAATGCAATGGCAATGCAATTGCAATGCAATGGCAATGCGATGGCAATGCAATGGCAATGCGATGGCAATGCAATGGCAGTGGCAATGGCAATGAAAAAGCAATGCCATGGCAATGCAATGGCTATGCAATGGCAATGCAATGGCAATGCAAAAGCATTGCAAAAGCAATGCAAAAGCAATGCAATAGCAATGCAAAAGCAATGCAAAAGCAATGCAAAAGCAATGCAAAACACCAACTAGAAAAGAATGACTGTACTTTGGGGGGGGACTATTATAATTGTGTAGAGATCCCGTGTTTTTTTTTTTTTTTCTGGCTGGGTAATCATCATATGACTTCTCCCGCTCTGGGCGGAGCGGGAGGGCGTGTCAGACTTTTACTGACTAAAACCCACCCGTGTTCCTTCAGTTGCAGGCAACTGAAGGAACACGGGTGGGTTTGCCCGTGGCCCCTGGCATAGGTGCCAGGGGCCACGGTATCTCTTTCGAACAACCCGCGCCCCCTAGCAGGCATCGGCCTTAGCGGACCCCGTCAGTTCGTGCTGACATCTCTTTGAGGCGCGCTGTCGACCCAGGCCTGGTCCTTGCCGGGCGGCGAGCTGCCCATTGCTTGCCGCCCGCAAGCCCGCGTCTACGGTGGCCGGGTGTCGGCTGGTGTCTCCCGACGTCTAGGGCGTCTCCTGCGGCGACTAGGGGCGTATGGGCGCAGATATTGCCTCTCCCTCACGCGCTCGCGATATTTTTACAAGTTCGGATTATCTGAAGGTGAAGGTGAGGTGAGGTGTGGTGGTGGTGGTGAGTGAATACTAGAGAATAATAGAGACTAATATAGTTTCTAAGTTGTGATCAGGGAAATTAATTCTGTATCAAATCGACTACCAACTTAAATTGTCCGTATATTCCAAATATTACTGACATTCTTTGACAGTTGTATGAAATGGCTATAACACCGCACATTGACGCTCTGTGGCAATTTGGTGAACAATTAATTTTCCTGACTGTACGTAATCATCTGCCAAATTATGACATTTTCCATCCACTATCCGTCCACTGTCACCGCAATTGAAGTGAAAAGATGATAGTTAAAATAAGGTTTTATGCTTCCTTAATAATAAACTTACTTGGCGGGTAATCCCTGTAGCTGATTTCACTGTACACAGCAAATGGCGAGGCACACACTATGGATATGATCCATAGTATGAGAATAATCCTTGAGGCTCTGGTTAGTCCTGCCATAGTGTAGAGATGGAGTGGATGACATATAGCCAGGTATCTCTCTAGAGAGAACGCTGATATCGTCAACACTGAGACGTAGGTAGCACTGAAACAAATGAAAAATAAATTGTTAACGTACGTTACAGGTAGAGGGTCCAAATTCGTTTGTTTTAGGCTGTGTCAGATAATGTTGACAAGAGACTGTACATTTTCATTCTTGACCTTTTTATAAGATTGATTTCGGTTCCTTTTAAGATACAAATAGACTAGAATATTAGAATAGTAGTAATAGTATGAGTGTTTCTGGGTACGTGTCAGAGGGAACAAGTTACATTAATACAGCTGGGGACTTGATTTTTTATTGAAATAGAATATTCCAGGCAGGAATATTAATTCGATTTTTTTAATTCTTGAAGAAACCTAAGAATTTCTGTAGTTCATTATGTGTTAAAATACTAGATATCTATTGAAATAAAGGATGTGTGAAATGTAGGTGTACTTAAGTGTTTCTAGAAACAATAAAACGAAATAGATTTGTAGAACAAAAGTCAACGCAGAAAAATCCCCAGACGTCTGAATATTTTCAGAATAACAAAAAATAGAGGATCCCTTGTAAAATCATTGGAGCTTACATATTAAATAAAACGTACGAGAGCTATGTATGATCAGAAACAGAACCATTATATTCTGATTGTCTATGATCAAAGTTCAAGTATACTCGTAGTTACCGGTACATAAGTTGGCAAAAGATTTTGTAGTGGAGGAAGTCGCGCATGCACAATTTCATACATTTTTACATTCGCGAACTTCCCCCACTACAAAATCTTTTGCCAACTTACGTGCCGGTAACTATATCAATCAAAATAATATAAAAGGAAAACTTCATTCTTGGCCTTTTTATTATCAAGCTTCCATTACAAAGGCTCGTTTACATGAGGAGACTTTCTTGCCCGTCAAAAGGGGGAATTTTCCGTGCAAGTCTCGAAGACGAGACGCGCCAGGCGATTATCGCACAAATGTGTTTTGTGCACCGTGAAGTGAAACAAAAACTCACATACAATTGTAATACGAGACCCGTCAGACGATTGACTCACTGTTTTTTGAAAAACTCGAAATTTGATTTTGTCTTTTCGCGGACACGCTTCCAATTTTCAAAGACTAGGCGATTCTTGATTTCCGACATGAGTTCATCGTACGCACTATTTAGACGGGTTAACTTGTTTATCCCTTTTCGATAACGCTTCAAATAGGCGTTATCGAAAGGGTATAAAAAGAAGGCGAGAAACTTTCATCGTATAAATAAGCCTAATATTTGTCCGATATTTTCTTATCGTTTCACATGCATGTCATTTGCCAGACTGCCAACTCACTTGCGGGTCACATTAGGACGGACACAAATAAATGCTTTGAGTGGATATTATAGTGATAAATGATTATTCAGAATATATAGGTTTATGGGTGTAATAAGTGAGTGTCTTGAAACCGTTCGGAGGAGAATATTTAAACTCCGCTGAAAGAAGTATTTTACGAGTAAATGTTGCCTTTCATAAGGCAACTAAGAAAGACGTGCTATGGGGTTTTATGGGCTAAGCAATACTTCGCTAGTTGTTTGTACATACCTACAGGAAGCGGGTCATACCGACAATATCTACTTCGTTTTCTTTAATACTTTTAAAAATACCTGGAGGAAAATATAGAGTCCCTGCTTTTCTTATCTCCAACAATACATTTCATTCATCATCATCATCATCTAAAATTTTTTTTATCTTTTTTTTTGCTTTTTTCATCATTTCATTTCATTTAAATATTCATAACATCCTCCTTTTTGGAGATGGTAAAAAAAAATAAACAATCGCACGTTATGAAAGCAACACAATTATTCAACAAATGAAATTGGCAATATTGCCTGTATAAATCCTTTTCATAAAATATAAAACGTAATACATCTGACGAGCTTTTTATAAGGTTTTCAAGAAAATATTGTGTTACAATAAAGTGCTCGATTTTATTTGTATTACGACAATCCTTTTCATAAATACGCTTTTGTTATTTGTGGAAAGTAATGTCCAGTGCCCTTTTCTGTGTGGGTGAGATTAAAAAAATGTTGAAGATCATATCGAAAAGTAGGAATTTTATTGTTGCTATTCAAACATTTAGG
Organism: Apamea monoglypha; assembly: GCA_911387795.2. Lineage (NCBI taxonomy): Eukaryota > Metazoa > Arthropoda > Insecta > Lepidoptera > Noctuidae > Apamea > Apamea monoglypha. The sequence goes on along the minus strand of OU426919.1, from coordinate 11,862,128 downwards.
TAGGCCCTTATTTTTTTATTTGAGTTGATATTAGGTAGTAGGAAATCTAAGTTTTAAGAGCTGTCATTCTACCTGACTAGCATCAGCTGGAATCGACAGCTCACTTATCATCTTAGTTTTCACGGTGAGATTTTGACAAAGACGGTAGATTTAAAACTACATAGGCCAACAGACTCAAGTTGAGTTTTACATAATATTTCTTTCACTCTGTCTCTATCGAAGTAACTAAAAACTTTCTTCCAAAGCATATCAATCATGTTTCTGTTTATTTTTCACGTAAAACAAAAACGAAGGAAGGAAGAAAAAGAAAGTTGTCGAACATAATGTTACACGGGTTGTTTACGTAATTTGGGTAAGATTTTTATTATGATGCTTATTTATTACCAGGAAAGTAAAAAGCAGGCTTATTAAAAATTATTATTGATCATTAACAGAACGAGGACGTTTTTCAGGAAAAATTCTATCAATTTCCTACGTAATCTGTTATTACTGTTGATTATAATTATGTATTTCTTGATTGCGACTCGCTTTTCTATAACGGAAGAAGTTAACTTACAGAGTATATTAATAAAGGTCAGTTATAATGGCACAAAATTACAAATTCAAAGCATTTATTTGATTGAATATGGGTACTTAATACATGGCGTGATAAATATAACGAAAGTGACACCGACAATCTTGTGGATACCGATATATAGTTTGTGAAATAATAAAGTCTTCGTCACTCTTCGTGTCTTTTATTTATCCTTGGTTTATTAATAACGTGAACGTTCGTTCATGTTACTCAAAGCCCTTACGCAAGAGTTGCGGACACCAGTCCGTCTTACTTATTACGCAATCACACATGAACGGCTCAATGAATTTGGATGAAAGACCCCCAGATGGATTACGTTTCGGAATTTCACATATTAGGCTTATATCTGGGTATATTCTCGTAGTTGGTTCACCACTTTTGATAAAAACTTCCAGTAAATTCTCAATAGGTAAGGTTGAAATTATGTTACTGTCACATCTTAAAACAAAAATAGAACTTGACGTATGTCTGGACTTTAAAAGAGGTAGTGACCTCTGAGTTAGTTTCGGCCTTTCTTCTCAGAGTAGTCAGTTAAGAAACGCCGACCTCATCTAGTTTAAAAAAATATGATTGACGTGTAAAAGTGTTTGTACAGACGCCAGCACATCAAGCTACTACAATCTGGCAAATTTCTTTAATAGATTTTCAACTTTATCGCTAAAGCATTAGGGTTCAAGGTTGATTAGGAAAATTTGACAGTTTCGGGTAGCGTGACCTGCTGGCGTCTGTACAAACCTACTTACAGAAATAAAATAATTTATCATTTATACCCACATGAAGAAATTCCTTGTTCAGCAATATGCGAAAAAACATACCATACCCAAGATAGATATAAGATTCTGAAGCGTTCTCGCTTGAGGCTGAGACATGGCTGAGGTGTGAAGACAGTTTGAAACCGTGCCAATATAATTTGTGTGCATTTATTTTGTACCCTTGGAATTTTAGGGCCCACAATCGGGAGATTAGGTTTTGTAGGAAAGAAAAATCGTCTATTCTTAGGTATTAAAGTATCAGCTTTACCTTACGGCCCACATGGTCTACATTCTGATAAATTCCCACACCATTTCTGTATTTACTTTGTTCAAATTCCCAGAATCCATTATTTTATGTGTGTAACGCAATTACCCAGTGGTCGATTAAGCCGAGTTGTTTAGTTGCCGCAATTTTCCCGTTGATATAAGCTAATCACGTATACTTTGAGCCGGCACGAGAAAAGCGAGACTAAAGTAACAGATGCTCCCAAATTATCGACCCTAAAAACTCTGTCCCCAAATTATTCAAAATCAATTCTGATTTTCCGCAATGTCAAGCCAATACCTACTTGTTTGGTATTCATGAGAGGCCAGATTTGTATATTGTTTGAAAATATCGTATATTTACGTATCCGCTGTGTCTATTTGATTTCGTTTTATTTAGTTAAAAACGTGCCGGTAATGTACATTTTGTTTTTAGGTCATAACCGGCTGACTTTTCCCAATATTTGTTGTTTGTGCGTGTTTTGTCTAGGTACCATTATTAGGTATTTACCTAAGCTAAGTTACATTTACGTAGAAATCTCATCTGGATTCCTGTCTCGTCATATAAGGATTATGAACTTGAAGTTAGCTCCGTACACGTTATTATAGCACAACTAAATAGGTAAGAACGTAACTATTTGCTAATATAATAATTAGGTACATAAGCCAGAACGTAACATTCACTAAACTTCTTCGTAAAGTAAGTTACTAAAACTAGGGTAAGTCCTTTTTTATATCACACCACAAGAAAAAACTAAAGAAAACTTCATAACTGCGTCTAAATAGTAGACCACAGTATAACTAAGTTTGCGTTACATACAGTGCTTCAAATATTTGCAGCAAGTGCTTCAAATATATGCAGCAATTAATGATGATGTATATGATGATCCGCCCTGATGTGACTCCATCCAATGGTCAAACTGTAACTATACAGTAGTACCTACACTGTGACCTAGTTAAAAGTAATAAGGTACTTACGCTTCAGAGATTAGGGCCCTCAGCTTGCAGAAGACGATACCCAAGCTGTATGGGTACTGATGCCAATACACCGACAGATCGTTTGGAAGACCTGAAACAAAAAAAAACGCTCGTTTTATTTAAACGTAAAGAGACTATTTGCACAGGAAAATTATACTTAGCCAGTATGTCACAGAATCTGTAAAAACCACGAAGACTGTAGAAACAGACCTCGTGTTGCCCATGAACTACAAGGGCGTTCAATAAAAAGTGAGAATGAGTATGTTACAGGTAACATTTATTAAATGATTTTTTTTATTCGACATAGTCACCTTTAAGGACTGATTTTTCCAACGCCAGATAATTTTATTCGAGGAATAAAATTATCTTCTATCTATATTGAAATTTTGACAGATTTTTCATACAAAAACTGTCAAACGTCAATTTTATTTCTCGAATAAACGTTATCTGGCGATGGAAAAATCAGCCCTTAGTGTAAACACGCTTGAAATAAGTATATTTTTTCTAAACCTAAAGTTCCCTCCCTAAAGAACTCTTCCTCTTAAGCACCTAAAACTCCGATACCGCAGCGACTACTGCTTCTTCGTCATCAAATTTCTATCCTCTCAGACGCTTCTTCAACCACGGAAACAGACAGAAATCACTAGGGGCAAGGTCTGGTGAATATGGGGGATGCTCAAGTACTTATTTCAAAGCCAGCGTCTTGAATTGCAGCCATCGCAACGGAGAACTTGTGGCCGGGGGCGTTATGTTGATGAAACAAGACAGTCTTTGCAAGTTTGCATCTCCGTTTCTCGCGGATTTAGTTGCGCACTTTTTTTAACTGTTCTGCACATAAAGTGCCCGCGGCAGAAAATTTTTTTAAGCACTGATACTTACCATAGATAGATAATTACCATGCGTACTTAATTTTTTTCCATTTTGGTCAAAAGTTAACCACCAAAAATGTAGGTTAATACTTAACAATTTAAAACTAATTCGGTTTTTGTAGGAAAACTATCGTTAACTGGGTCAGATTTTTCCCAATGACCTTTGTTTGCAAACAAATAACTTCTATGTTTAAAAACAAAAGATAATCAGTTTATGTTTTTTAAGTATATAGCAGATATTTCAGCTTTACCAACCAGTATTTTTTTATACTTCCAGCCAGTAATTTTTTTTATACATACATCAAAGAGTTTGTTCCCTATTCTCATGTTTTATTTAAACACCCCTCGTTTATCTATCGTATACACTAGGGCAAACCATATTAAGTTATAAGTCCTATTTCAAAGAAAACATTTTAAGGTTCTATTCTTCAATAAGAAAACTTCAAAGTCCCATACTTCAGTGTATTTCAGATAACGAGGTATATTACCTCCATGGTTTTTTTTTTTTTCGGATGGGAAATCATCAAATGACCCCCTCCCGCTCTGGGTGAAGCGGAAGGGAGCGTCAGACACTTACTGACTAAAACCCACCCATGTTCCTTCCTTTGCCCTTTCTGTTCCGGGGTAGCGGTAACCCTTTCGGACAATCCCGCTGACTTACCTCCATGGTTAGACGATGCATTTACTGACAGATGATGTTATGGTGTACCATAAAAAGCTATAATAAATATGTACAACGTTATGGCTGTGTACGGTTTTAGTACACCATTTGTGTACCGTTTGAGAATGGCTCCTAAAACGCAATAAATACGAAACTAGGGCAGGAAAACTCTTTGTAGCACGCGGTGTTACGCGACGCAAATATATCGTAGCTACATGGATTAGTGTGGGTGGTATTTTGATAATGCCTCGGGGCTTTAGAGTTTAAACATTCAGCCGTGTACTATTTATTCTGTGATTCAGCTGGCTACATTCCCGCCCAAATAAACTACCAATAAAAATTGTTGGCACACTTAAAATCTCTAAAAAAGAGGAAGGGTTGAAGCTAACAAAAGACATCCATTGACGAACGGTGCTTTGAAAGCCGCTGAAACGAAAAGGTGTAAGGGACATTGTTTTTCAGTATTCATACATACAAAAACTTACGCCTTTTTCCCATAGGGGTAGGCAGAAGTTACACAACGCCTCCTGCTACGATCCTTGAATACTTCTTTTGGTTCGTTTACCATTTATTTATTTACCATTTATGTACACACATATATAAACAGACAAGAAAAAACAGAACAGAAAAAATAGGTACAGAGGTGATGCTTATTTCATAAGAAATCTCTTCCAGTATACCTGCGATAGGACAATAGATACAGAGATTTAAACGTTTACAAAATTCAAATTCAAAATTATTTATTTTGGGACAACTAGATCCATATACAAAACTTAGAAACTATTACTATATAGGTAGGACTCTGAAACAGTCGTAGAAATCATGTATACGTGTAGCGTCTACTTCTACTATTGCGATGTTTTTCTTTAATAATAGTTTACATCTTCATAATCATATACATAGCCTTTCTCCAACTATGCTGAGGTCAACTTACAGTCTTACCGGCTAAAACTGAATAGATACCACTATTTTACATGGGGCGACTGCCTCTTTAACCTCCACAATCAGTTACTGGATAACACGATACTCCTTGGCAAGATGGTGGTTGCTAGACGTAACGACTGTCTTACCTATATTTCACTGGATTTGCCTTAAACTTTCAACAATTACAGCCTATAGCGACAAATTAAGTAGGCTGACGGGTACTTCCTAGTGTCTATCCTTAAATTACTTACCTAAACTCGACTCACACTTCTCGCAAAAAGGAGCGTCACGAACAAATTTAACAAGTTAAAAAACCAAATTAAGGCTCCAAACAAAAGGCCCCAAACCACTTTATCAGTTCTTATGAAATTAACCATGTTTCGTTCAAAACAACTCAAGTCAACGCGACACTAAACGATGTTAAGATAACAGATTAAAAACTTAAATGGAAAAGAAATTACGTTCAACAAAAATAAAACTGAATTAAGCTACAAAAAGATCTTTTGCGAAGTAAAACAGTTAACATAAGAGGTGTATGTATATGGACGGACGACCTTAAAAAGGTGGTTGGGACAGACTGGATGCGGAAGGGGGAGGACAGGGTGTTGTCTCGCAGCCTAGGAGGGGTTTATGTCGAGCATTGGAGTACGATAGGCTCAGTTGATTGAAGAGGTGTATTACACCCACATTGAGGCCACTTAAATTTTAAATCCCATGTAAGTAATAGGGGCAAGCGTATTGCCATAACCGGGGACACATCCAGACTCCGGTATGAAAAACCTTATCATATTGCCCGACCTTGGAATCGAACCCAGTAGACTCACCCACGCGGCCGCCAAAACAAAATATATTAAACACGTAGCACCTCTACTTCTAATGAAAATTTACTAGGGACTACATTAGTGACAGTACAGTGAGAAGAAGACTTGCTGAAGCAAATCTGAAATCCCGAAGACCAGCGAGTGGCCCCAAACTCGAGAGAGAGCATCGAGTAGCGAAACTGCGATACGCCCGTGTGGGATGAAGAAGAGTAGTCAAGAATTTTGTTCACAGATGAGTCTCGATTCTCACTTTACACTTCTGATGGAAGGTAAAGTGTCAACAGGTGGCCTGGTGAGCTATAAATTTAAGAATGCTTCTCAGAAAGAGTCCAGTACGGTGGAGGCATTGTACATGTATGGGTTGGCATATCTTCAGAAGGTCGCACAGAGTTAGTGGCCATAGAAAATGGCACTCTGACTGGGGAAAGATATGCCTAAGAGATTCTCAACGAGTATGCAGGCCCGTATTTAGCAAATATGGGTGATGGATCGATGCTGATGCATGATAATGCCCGGCCACACATGGCTCAGGTCGTGAAAGAGTATATTCAGGTGGTTGGTATCAGCGTGATGGCTTGGCCATCAAGAAGTCCTGATCTCAACCCGATTGAGCACGCCTGGGATGAGCTAGGGAGGCTAGTCAGAAGCTGCAGGCCACCACCTCAGGGCACTAAAGCAGGCACTGATTGAAGAATGAGAGAATATTCCCCAACATCGGCTCCGAAACCTCATGTTCAGCATGCCAAACCGGCTCGAAGCTGTTGTCAGAGCCCGAGGAGGCAATACCAGTTATTAAAAATTAAATAACATGTAAAACATACTATAAATGTTAATTAAGTTTTTTGACACTAAGCTAAAAATGGCTATTTTTATTGTTTTATCCTTTTTTTAGTTAAAAATGTTACTAATGAATAGTTTACTAGTATCAAATAAAGCTGATAAAATTTGCTATAAAACGTTTTTTATTTTGAATCTCTAATTTTTATATGTAGTTTAGAAAAAATTGAAATTTTAAAAGTGTAGTACTTAGTTTTACAGGCCGGTGTAGGTTACACAAAAACTTAGCCCTTTAGGAAATTGTGGATGTAAACAAAAGAACAAATTTACTGCAAAGTTTTGTTTTTTACGTCAAAGTATAAAGGAAATTACCTGTACCGACATTAAATCTCTATCTCTACTCCTACAACTAAACATGATCCTTTATTTTTGGGCCTTCGTTAGGTACTTAAATAGGTAGATAACTATGTAATTGCTAATAATATACAAATTTTTTATCACCTATGTGCCTAGCCTAGGAAGTTACCCATTTTGCAAAGAAGAAAAACTGACCCAGCAATAATTTATTTACACAGAAACCAAAAATTTATTTTAACTAAAAAGGAATTTCATAATAGTTTCACTTATATTTTTTTAGTTAAACTATATGTCCCACTGTTGGGCAAAGGCTTCCCCAGACTTTTCTAGTTTTCCACGTAAGTATTTTATAAAATTAAAATACAAACTGAAAGCTCTTAATTGGACCATCGATAATTTGATACCTACCTTTAAAGTTTAGTCAACTTGAAGAGAATTTGAAATTAACACATTTCAGATTTCTGTCTATCCTAGTTTGAAATCAATTCTTTCAACCTAAATCTAGGACGGATCTGAATTATAAATACTAAACTATTGAAGCTTAGAATATTCCTAGAATTGAAATGGGACGGGATTATAAAGTTATATCTTTACGCCTAACTTCGCCCCTAAGACCCACTGACCTTATTTTTCCCCGAAGTTACAAATTTATAGTAGACCCACATTTCACCTATTATTTTTAGGTCATATGTAATAGCGGGCAAGCCCTATTGCCATCAACCGGGCACCAATCTAGACTCAGCAGGGTTACTACTGAAAAATTCTAAGCTATACTCCGTTTGAAATAAGATTAGACATGTAAATAAACCTATTTTACAGTCCATTCAACTGATTTTGACTTCTATTGCGTTCGTGGCATGAAAAATGGCAGCTACAGTAAACAGTTGGTATTGTAACCACTTTTTTGCTTTTAATGCCATCCTTATGCCTACGGAATAGAAGTCAAAATCAGTTGGACGGACTGTAAAAAAGGTTTATTTAAATGTTTAATCTTATTTCAAATGGAGTATAGATAGGTAAGTTGACTAATGAAATTTCAATAAAACAAACACCTAACTTTAACCATCAATGTTCTGTATGCCCAGAACGAAAAGCTCATCACCGTTGTCGTCATTCAGACCCAATTCACTACAAAAAAAAGTCGACAGAAAAGCACCACAAAGGTCATACATAAGGCACTATAGAAATCCAATTCAGTTCATGGACTCGTGTGACTGGCAGGAACAACATAAAAAGCAAAATATATTTCCATCGATCGCGGTCATTCGTGTGTGCTCTGCGTATTGACCGATGACCGATATTACCTGCATAAAGTATGTAAGTAAGTACAATGGCGGGACTGTATGGTGGGTTGTGACGTTTTTTTTTTGTTATGCTCCTAAATGTAAGAAAACTGATGCCACAAATTGATAAAGTAAGCAGTAATACGTCTCGGCAGAATCCTTGAAATAATTACCTACGGCCGCTTGGTAAATAAACTGCACGCACTAAAGTTTCCCACTGACTGTCTCTTTGGCTGTCTTGAGCTGGCTGACTTTGTAAGTCCGGAAAATTTTGTGATGGGAGAGCATTCTATTTTAAAACTTTGTAGAGTACTGATGTACAACACGATTTCGAAGCGCATCGTTTAGGCCGCCTTATATGAAGACGTAATACTGTTTACTTTATTATACTGTGCAGATGCCATACGGGCCGCAATAAAGTCGTACCGCTATAACTGTAATTTATCGAATCGATAAGCTGTATTTTAACCCGACTGCGCGAAAAGGCAGGGTTATGTATTCCATGCGTGTGTATGTCATCATCATCATTCTCCTGCCCTTATCCCAATTTATTTGGGGTCGGCACAACATGTGTCTTTGAATTTATGTGCCTCTTTAGGTTGGATTCTTTATAACCTCAAAGCATCCTAACGGCTGGATGAATACATAAGATGTTTATCGGCTCGTCTGAGGCTTTGTTTTTTTATTTATAAAATCATAATAGCGGATTTTAGACGTCAATAATTATAATTTATATGCTGTCACAGGTGCCATCATACGGTGCCGCCTGGTTTAGTTTGATGCTTAGGTAAGTACCCATTTTGATTATTTAACCCCCGATGTCTGAAAGCCAATTTATTCATTTCTATTACGTGGACAAGTAAAGAAAGAACCACAGGTTTATTTGTCACAGACGTACATACAAAAAGATAATTAACACGAATAATAAATAAAAGTAAATAATAGGTACATAATAGATCAAGAATAGAAGTAATTTAATTTAGGGCTGATTTTTCAATCGACAGATAATTCTTATTCGTGGAATAAAATTGACGTCTGACAGATTATGTACGGAAGAACTGTCAAAAATTCAAAATTATTCCTAGGATACAATTATCTGGCGTTGGAAAAATCAGCGCTTAATTGAAAATAGTTTATTTTGACTAAATTATGGCGGCGTGTTATTGGTTTATCACAGGATCACAAGCAAAGAAATAGATCCCCTGAAAGTTGAAAGCAAAAGCGATGAGAGAATTTTTATTTTTATTCATAACACCATTTACTTAGCCAACTAGTGTTCATGTCACGTAACGTTTCGGGTACCTATCGGACGTGTGGGACTGAAGCTAACATGACTTTGTTTTGATAACTACGAGTATATGTAAACTGTCAAAGACTTGTGAACAGTTCTGGCATTACTTTAGCATTTTAGATGTAAATAGCACCTAACACGATGTATAAATAATAAATAAATAAATAATAAATTGTTTATTGGGTCTCAAACAGTATGGGCATGGGGTATGTATGGGCTCGCATATTTTGCTACAATTCGAACTAAGTAAATGCTAATGCCTTAGTATAATCAGTCAGTCGGCAATGTGGATGACGGTTCAAAAAAAGCTGAAAGTATTAAATATTCTAGCATCGCCACTCTTGGAGGCTACAACTATTATGATCACTATCACTTTATATTATAAAACAAAGTCCCCTCGCCACGTCTGTCTGTCTGAACGCGATAAACTCAAAAACTATCAAAATGATTTTCATATGGTTTTCACCAACGGACGGAGTGATTCAAGAGGAAGGGTTAGGTGTATAATTCATTAATGTTTCGTGTAAATTGGCTGAAATATGACGATGATTGTTGAAGATGTCGGAAAATATCATCTTGACTGGGAGCTTTACTGGCGTGTGCCGTGTAAACCAATAGAGTTATATGAAAACGAATGTATTATATTTTGTATAAGTAGATCCGACAAAATCTACGTTAGATAAATGCCATGAGCTCTAAGAAATTAAAATCAAAATAGAAATGCAAAATAGTGTAAACGCTTTGTTTCAAAGCACAGAGCAGCTTCGTAAATGAAAGACAGATTTATCGAACACAAAATCGCTATTCACTAATTAATGACTTTAAGGCATATCTTGATCGTAGATATTCGTAACATGGAACCTATACTTACACGAAGTCATCTTCGTGTAAGTAACCGATATCTATTTATGACAAAAATTATCTTCGGTTACTGAACGCTTTATAGGACACTAAACGCCCCCCAGACGCAATAAAATAAAACTTGTATTGTGTCTCGTTCGTCTATTTTATTGGAACTGATAAAATTTTCGGGTTTTAGATTTGTGAATAGAGTATAGAGGACTCTTGATAAAATTGATTGATGTCCGATTCGGCACGGAAGCGGCACGGACTGATTGTGAATAGCTATGAGGAACGAGTAGTTTCAGCTCCTAAGAGTAGCCGTCTCTATTTTTCAACCGATGAAGAATCAAGGAGAAAAAAATACCATAATACAACACATGCTTGTATTCCTCGAGGGATAGGCAGAAAGCGCATAGTAGTTACACCAATTAAGGGGCGAGCATATTGCCATCAACACGCACAAATCCAGACTCCAAGCTGCTACTGCGACATTGAAATGCAAAAGCTAAAAAAAATTCCGCCCGATCTTTTGTGTCGAAACCAGGACGGAACCCAAGTTCAGCAGGACAATAAAAAATCTCAATCTACATATATAAACAAAGTTGGGTTAGTTATACCATCTGTAACTCAAGAACGGCTGGACCGATTTTTTTGATATGTTGGATTTGTCTCCCATCCGAATAGCAGAATAACTATTAAAACATGGGGAAAATTCACGGGTAAAAATAGGATGATAATTCAGATTCTTAGGCGGTACGAAGTTCGCCGGGTCAGCTAGTATTAAATAAATAGAAAAAAGGAAATCATTTGTTCCATAAATCATCATAATGTTCCGTTTTTTCAAACTTTTGAGTGCATACACTTCCTCTAAGTCTTTAATCATTATTTTTGTCTTTTTTCTTCTTTTTGCTTTATTATTTTGAAATATCTTCCACAAAGGCTCTCGATATTTTCCACCTGTCCTCAAACATTTCCTAACAATGCCAGACGGTACACATTAATTACTTAGCGAGACACACATTAATTAAGATATTAGCATACGTCGGTCAAGGGCGGAGACTTGTGCAAAAAGGTAGGTATACTAAACTAGACTATTAGACTAGAGAAAGCTACTTGGGGAACTAAGTCTAGATTTACATTTCTAAAGTGCTATTACTAGAGTACTAAAATTTATATTAAATACCTATAACTTGAATTTCAAATGGAAAAATAAGAGGAAACTATGTCGGTAACGAGCATAAATAGGGGAGAATGGAAGGAGAAAACGTGTTGCGCCGACCCCAAGTAACATGGAACAAGGCCAGGAAGATGATGATGACGCAAGATTCGAAAACGATTCTCTCTTATAGTATTGATGATAATGTGTTACAAACAAAGTATTTTCGAAACCATACTAGCAAAACATCGAGGTTTTAGTGCTTGTGGCTAATAACAGCCGCACGGGTCGATCGATCAGGTTAAGCTACGCTTGCCATGGTTGGTCCGTGGATGGGTGACCATCTTCACATACCAAGATACCTCCGTGCCTCGGAAAGGACGTTAAGCCGTTAGTCATTCGTGGATCATTGACAGTGGTTACAGGTCGTTAGAAGCTCGGAAGTCTGACAACCAGTCTTATCAAGGGGTATCGTATTACCCAGTAAAATACTGGTATTCAGCTGTATCCGGTTAGACTGGAAGTCGACCCAAACATAGTTGGGAAAAGGCTAGGCAGATGATGATGGTGACCAGCAGAACATCGAGGGTTGAACGAATATTGAAACAGTTGCGCGTCAAATCGAACTGTACGTAGTTAATTACGCGGTGTTAAATATGAAATGGTTATTGTCTCAAAGTTGCAAGGTACGAATATATGTCCTATATACGCTTTGTAGTACTTACACCTCTCGAAAAGACTACAGGAAGCGGTATCTACGCATTGACAAAACAATTATTTTCTGCAAAGCCAGGTTTCTGCCATCACTGAGTACTGCTTCTTATGATTCCTCAAAACTACGATGGACCTGTCATTCTTCAGTCTTTACGGGGGTTTATTGGAAAGAAATTCCTTACGCAAGTTATACTCTGCACACTTCGACGATTGCAGGGCGAATGAGAGCTAGATCGAAAAAAGTGTAATATTTTAGCATTCACGATTTTTATTTCGTTACTCTCTCAAACCTTGTTATTTTTTTTTTTTACCTTTTATGTACACACGTATATAAACAGACAAGATTACTTCAGTGTGCCTGTTATTTAATACATGATATACAGAGAAAGGAAGTTCGTTCCAACCAGGTGTACGTGTACCACGACACCTGTCGACTCTATTCATAGCCAAAGTACCTGTCGTATACAGTAGCAGATTTATTTATTGCCTCGTACGACGTGCCTCGAACGACGGGACTTAGCGTCGCCAAAATTGAAACTCAGTCAACAGACTCGGGGCGTATCTCATTTAAAAGCTCTTGGCTTACTGATCATTCTTTACTATGACGTCGATCGTCAAAATTATGCAGAAAAGAAGGAAATGTAATGGTACTATACTGTAGAACAAGATAATTTTGATTATTCAAAAATAAGTCAAATAATTAAAAGTAAAATAATTAAGTAAAATAATTGTATTTTAACTTCTATGAAATAACATATTTACGCTTGTATATCCCGTAGGTGTAGGTAGAGATTGTGTACCTAAAACCCACTGAAATAACAGACTTGAGACAATCTCATTTTAAAGGTCTTGGCATATTGATTATTTTTTACTAAGGCGACGACCGTCATAAGTGTGGTGTTAAGGGAAAACCATAAAATGTGGTCATATTTTGTGCTAGTCAATAATTTTCTTCTACCTACTTCTTCGTGGAATAGAGGCGTGATGTTTTGGGGTTTTATGTTCCTTAATATATAAGTCGGCAATTATTATGTTTTGTCCCTTTTATTCTGACGACAATAAATAGAAAACAAACATCCATATTTTCGTCAGATAGATGAAACTAAAAGATGTTTTTTTCAGGAAATCCCATATATTTAAGATTTGAAACAAACGGTTTCTTATTTTGTAGCCCGTAACGAAAAATATGAGACAAAAGTGAGGTCTGTTGGATCACAAAAAAGGTTGGGGACGGGGTCTGTAGTACCTTGACCATCCTTTCATGTTAGACAAAAGATTTTTTTTTTTTAAATTAACTTTTTTACTCCCAAACGTTGTTAATTTCTTTCATTGTAACTGATATATACACAACACACAACATACAGAGAAAGGATATTCTTTCCAACCGAGTGTTCCATGCCACTCTCGACTTTTTTATAGTCAAATTATCAGTCATAAACAGGAGCAGATTTATTTTTTAGGGGTTCCTTCTATTTGGCAGAATCTTGATACTCCGATTTTTATTTGGCATAACTCACATGGCATAATCTTATTTAATCGAATATTTTTAAGGCATAAAAATTATTTAGCATAACTTTTGTTTGGCAGAATATTTACGTGTCCGAATTTACAATGGCATACTTTTATCTTGGCAGAATTTTGTTTCGCATAATTACCATTGCCATAATTAATATTATGCATAATTTTGTTTAGCATAACATTTATTTAGAGATACCTACGATTATTTGGTATGGGTGCATATTTGAACATCAAAAATTAAAATAGAGAATAAAACTGATAATTTAAATAAAGTAAATTTATGCTGTCGAATGGTTAGATAACCTACGTGCAATGTATTTAAAATCGAATGGTCTGCAAAAGTGACATAGAATGTTCTAAATATAGCATGTATTGGTAGCATTTTCAATATTAAATTAAATTTGTGTCATAAAAAGTCAATACGTTGTGCTGCAAAATTTTGTGACAGAAACGAATCGCTGCGAAACCGACTTTACGCAGTCTTGTCTGCCCTACCCTTAGAGTGTAATTTAAACCCGCGTAGGCGCGGAGGGGTAGGGCGGCCCGCGAGCTGAGGAGCAGGTGGTTTGTAGGCCCGCCACCGCGGCTGAGGCTGGCCGGCGAAGCCGGCCAGCAAGCCGAAGCTGCGGTGGTGAGCGTTAAAACCATCTGTGACGATAAGCTCGCGTGGCGCCGCCCAAACCCCGCAGCGCCGGAGCCGTGACAGAAACAATGCTTGCTGCATGTTGCATGCCTGCTTGCATGCTGCATGCCTGCTGCATGTTGCATGCCTGCTTGCATGCTGCATGCATGCTGCATGTTGCATGCCTGCTTGCATGCTACATGCATGCTGCATGCATGCTTTCACAATCAACTGTTTTATTGAGTAAATACATGCAGAATCAACTGTTTTATTGAATAATGATAATTAAATAATAAATAAAACAAAATATATAGACAATTTAGGTCAAACTAATCTTAAATTAGCTCCAATTGCCTTCAAAAATCCAGTTTCAGTGTAATCCGACTGATTATTTAATATAATTTCTATGCGACATTTCTTATCCAAAACTTTTTTTCTTTTTGCTGGTATTGGGGCACCTGTACCTAGTTTATCAATTTCTATGATTGAGTATTTCATTTCTTTGATGAGTGAAATCAGTTCTGCCTTTTAATGACTATCGATATAAAATGTATGCCAAAAGACGATTCTGACTGTGAATTTTCTGCGATATGATGGTTCTGCTTTTTAATTATTATGGATATAAACATTATGCCTAAAGATGATTCTGACTAACAAAATTATGAGTTTTGAATGTATGACAACTGAGTGTATGCGAAATGATTTTCTGCGAAATGAAGTTTATGCTATCCGTTGTTATGCAAAACAATATTATGACGTAAAAAGTTCTGCTATAAAAGGTAGACCCATTTTTTAGCCTCGTCTAATTTCAAGTACCTGAGTTGAGATGAAAAATTACTGTGTAGAATATACCACGTAATCCCCTGGGTGCCGTTGGCTCGTTTTCTTTTTCATTGCGTATTCAATGTCGTCATAAATGATGGGTCACTCGAGCGCTCTCTTAGCAAAATTAAGTACCTAATACGAGCACTCTTTAGAGGCCCATCATCATCTGCCTAGCCTTTTCCCAACTATGTTGGGGTCGGCTTCCAGTCTTACCAGATGCAGCTGAATACCAGTATTTTTTACATGAAGCGACTGCCTATCTGACCTCCACAACCCACTTATTGGGTAATACGATACCCCTTAGTAAGACTGGTTTTCAGACTTTTGGGCTTCTAACGACTCGTAACGACTGTCAAAGATATATGAATGACAGCCGGGATCAAAGGCTTAACGTGCTTACGTTTTACACGACAGTGTGGGCTAAATAAAAATAACTATCTTATACATCGTTATCCTATACATTTTATAAAATCCAACGATTCCGCACTAGGAGTGGGATGGATACCCTTACTCCTTTATTTCTAAAGCTGATTCAAAAACTCACCAATCTGGACTTGGCAATTTTTTTCTTTAGGTACTTTATCCACAATCTGATACGGCATTGCGAAAAAAATAGATACTGATTTTGTTATTTGGTGAGACTTAATAAAGTGTAGCTCTGTGTCCCAGCAATGGGAACGTTAAAGGCTGATTATACTAATAAAGTGTCATCATCTCCATTATTTCAGCCGACAGACGTCCACTGTTGGACATAGGCCTCCCGCAAGCACCTCCACTTTGACCGGTTCTGTGATTCCCGCATCCAGCGGATTCCTGCGGCCTTCACAAGGTCGGGCCACCCGGTCCGGTGTGGGAGGTATTCCAACGCTACGTCTTCCGGTACGCGGTCGCCACTCCAGAATCCCCATCGGCCATCTTTCTTGATCCATCGTTCTTGATTCCTTCAGACATTTAAAGCTTGCAACTACATAAGTTTACAGAAGTGTTGCGCAACACTCCAACCCTTCAGTTTATTCATCTCAAATAATTCTAAGTAAACGTAGATGAAGCTCAACAAAGTCTTAAGAAATCAGAAAACATTTCAAAAGGGCGTAATCGTTGATTTATGTCGTAATAGCAGCTGGCTAGCAACGTGTACAAAATACGCAGAAATGTTAGGTAACATAACGAATTGGGTCGAGCTGAAGCTCTACAAAGTCTAACAATTTAAATGTTATAAACAAAGGATGACGGGACAAAATGGGCGTAAATTCAACAGAATTGAAATATATCTCAAATTATAGCTCTCAATTGGTACTATATTTCATACTACGGCAAAAAGTACCAAAGTCGCCGGAGAACAGAGATAGAGTCAATTGAAAAAATACCATTTTTCTGTATAATATCGAGGATTTGACTACGTCTGTCACGTTTAAAAACAAAAGGTCGTGTTATAAACATGGCGCACACGCAGGTAACAATGTTTGCTCGAATTCACCCCCACTACTCCGCGCGCAAGCCGCCTCGCGCGCGGTTCAGGGGGCTTACCACCAGCAGCAGAGCAGAAGTCCTATTTGCTGATGATAGTACAGTAGTGTTCACAGGGGATAAATATCACTTTGGATAACATTATAAACTGGTTGGCATCAAACAATTTACACATTAATCTAGACAAAACAAACTTCATGACATTCAGAAGTAGAGTAAGTAAAATAGCAAACAAACTACCGAAATAATAAGAGCCAAGAAGTTGACGTTACGAGACTTCTGGGTATGAAGATAGATAATAATTTGAATTTTAAAGAACATATACATTATGCACTAAATTGCATGCATTCTCTTATGCATTGTTTAAACTTAAACAAACGGTCAGTACTTCTACAGTCCTTACAGCAACGGCTATGTTGCACCTTCTAAAGTATTGTGTTATTTTTTGGGGTAATTCTACTGATAAGGAAGCGAAGTTTAAAGCCCAAAAGAAATGTATATGAGCCATAACTAGTATAAAAGTAACTGACAGCTGCAGACCATTATTTTTTAAATTAAATATTCTTACGTTACCATGTATTTATATATTAGAGATAATAATGTTCGCTAGGAAAAATACAAACTACTTTAATAAGCAAAAAGTAAAAGATAAAAATTCAATATAGGTATGTTTACCAAGCAATAAAACAGCGTTAATAAATAAAAGCATATTATGTATGGCTCCACGCATATACCAATTACCAATTACCAATTACCATTTACCAATTTCACTTCTGGGGATAGGTGATATAAATATATTTAAAAACATAAAAACACTGTTACTAAAAAAACCATATTACTCTGTCACTGAGTATTTACAGGATAAACTTATACATATATAATGTTACTCCATACGATATTTTAAATAATGTCTTTTATTGTTAAATTCTAGCTTCGTAGATTCGTGTGTATTTGTAAATTTGCATGCCTTGTGGTAGGATATGGCTAATGGACACTTTTTTTTTGTATGAGACCTTTTCTTATGTATCCATATTCGCAAAAGAATAAATGATTATGATTATTATGATTTTAGAAGTTGAACTGCACTGCTTTTTTCTTCTATAACTAAGTACATAAAAGCAGTGCAGTTCAATTTATAGACCCATAATTTACCTATTATTGTTCCTGGTTTGTACACACTCGTGACGTTATTATATTTGCCTTGATTACGCTAACTTAGCCTAGTTCTTATTTATTTATGCTAGTTATACTGGTGAGTTTGTTCCGAGCAGAAAAAAGAAGATTCGTCTGAAAATATGATGTAAATCCAGAACCTTGTATGAAAGAGGTCTTTTTGTTCACTTACTTATTTTAAACGCAAGTCGGTATGGTTGCTAAGATACCAGAATAACAAAGCTTGAATGACCATATAAATCCTTGATGATCACATATTTTTGTATGTTTTGTAGTAAAAATTACTACTATTCTTTTTTTTTGTTAGGTATGTATTTTCTAGTGTACAATAAAGTATAATGATATAAATAAATGTCGAGGCAGATGCGTAGTCGTTAGTGCCCTGGTAAAAAAGTACTTCAAAGTTTCAAACGTTTCATGAAAATTTCAAAAATACGCTAAGCAGACTTCTCAAGTCTCAATGTTACTGAGAAATTATTGGGTGAGTAGTTTACTCACCCAATAATTTACATGCAATTTATACATAAAGTTTGTTTGCATAATTATCTTCTAATACTTACCAAACATCAGCAGCAACAGATCACTAACAGCTAAACTGAAGAGATAATAGTTGGTGGCAGTATGCAACCCGGGATGCTTCACAATAACTACACAAACGCACGCATTCCCGACCACTCCAGTCAGAAATATTACGACTAATATTACACTAATCGGCACTATTTCCTTTAATGGTAAACGTCTGGATCCCATCAACCACCATAGCATCTCTTCCTCACTACAGTCAAAATGAGATAAATTGTTGCAACGATTAAAAAAATCGTCATAAGTCTCGTTTCCTCGAAGGAACTTTGATTCCATTTTTAAAAAAATTCACAAAAGTTTTAAAAATAAAACTTTCGGAGGTAAAACAAAAAAGAAAATTGTCTATTACGTTCCCTAAATATTATTATTGTAATCAGTTAAAAATAATGGAAAATATAGCCTACTACCCAAACGGTATTACGAAAAGTTTTTATTATCCGAAACCGCAGAGAACGTGACCGATTCATCCGAATTCGCGCGCGCACTGACACAGCTGAAACTGAAACTTCCAAGACTGAGGACTACGGAACATTATTCGACTGAAATGGGCATGTGAAGTTTTAGGAAGATACTAATATACAGTAATTGGGCAGATAAGATAATTATTAAACATTGTTTTTTTAATAATGTATTTCTTTTAATTATTATTTATTTATTATATTTTTGACAAATAGCAATCGAATATGTTTTTGTGTTTATGGAAGTTTTAATGAGTTACTTATATTAACTCGATAAAATAAATCATATTTTTTTATTAATTTTGAATTCGTAATCAATTAAACAATTATAAATAGTAAAATTTTCCATACGCATAACCTTTTCGTTTGAAATATCCCGCTGTATTTTCCCGGTAAAAATGTTTGACGTTTCAATGATAGGAGTATATATAGAGGAGTACACTGGTTTAGTCGATGTTTCTCAATCTGCCTTGTCTATGATCTCGGCAAGAACGCAGAGAATATCATGCAATTTATCATCTGTAAATGTTTCGTCGCGCCCGTAAACTTTCACAGATAAAAAACGTCAAAATTATACGGATTTTGGTGAAATAAAATATCAATAATGCTATTTGTGCTAGTGTTTCTATCGTAAATAGAGTTAAAACTGTAAATGCCTTAGCGGGCGAAAGCTACGAAGCATTTAATATGTCTTCTCAAATCAACGACGAAATTGCGGACATAGCTATGACAAGCACTGAAGCAGATTCTTCACAAACACACGGACACGAAGGTAAATAAACAATTTACAATTATATAATAACAACAAACAATTTCAATAACTGTACAATTGTTGCCGGTAAAAACATTAGTTGTATTTCATTTTATGTTCAGTAAAGATGTCCACAGCATTCTGTGTACAATAACTTCTGTTTACTGTTTTAGAACATTACAAATAGAATAACTACATAATTTCGTACTCAGCCTTACTTAAACTCATCTTATAGACGTTACATCTATAATACATCCAAAAACAAACCACACTCACCCCACCCACCTTACACAACTAATATCAAAATATAAATCACAATTTTCAATATTTTTAGCAACATCAAGTGTAAATGCAGATGATGCATCATCCAGCAACGCTGCTACGCCTGCAGGCAGTGAAGGCCAGGCCTCTAGGCAGTCAAACCTGCAGCGCATACAGCAGAGGAAACAACAAGTGTACAACTGGCCGCATAATAAGAAGCTACTCAAGTTGGCTATTTACTCAGAGTGCCAGGTAACTTATGCTTTATCAATTTCTGAATAACGTTGTGCATGTGTGCGTGTTTCGTGTTTGTGTACAGGGAACCATTCAAGCTGGAGAATATTCTAGCCCTGTACCCTAAACAGTGATACGAATCGTAAATAAATTTATGTAGATCTTTCCAAATGGCCATTTGACTGTATCAAAATGTCAAATCTTTGACCCAGATGAATGAGGTGCCCTAGAAACCTCAATACAAGTTGCAAAACCTACAGAATGTGCAAATATCGCAGTCCTGCAACATTCATTGTATTATTACAATTATATCTTGGCCTGTAGGTCGAGCATCCTCCGCAGCCTTAGGGTGATTACCCAAAGCAACTATTATTTGGTGGTCTTAAAGAAAGGTAGATAGATCATTTATTTAGTGCACACAAAATAAATGACTAAAAAACTTATTTTAAAGATGCATTATTGCTAAATAATAATAACAGCCACTCGGTTCACTCTTCATGGTTATGCAATGCTTACAGAGGTTTGTCCGACTGAGATGGATGACATGCATAACAAACCGAGACCTCTCCATGTCTCGGACAGCAAGTTAAGTAGTTGGTCCTGGCTGTCATTCGTAGATCTTTGACAGTTGTTACTGGTAGTCAAAATCTGATAACCAGTCTTGCCAAAGGTATTGTGTTACCCAGTAACTGGGTTGTCGAGATTAGATAGGCAGGTGCTCCATGTAAAATACTGGTAACCAGCTGCATCCGGTTAGACTGGAAGCCAACCCCGACATAGTTGGGAAAAGGCTCGGCAGATTGATTATTTATTTATTCCCAAATTTCGAAAATAACACCTTAACACCTATGTATTGTCTTTTAAAAGTAATAGCAGATACTACATTTTTTCATCTCAAGTTTCTACACCTAGCCTAACAATTTATAATGTTGTACCTGCTACATAGGTCTTAGCCCAAAAGCTCATGTTAGTAATACTGAATTGGGGCTAATTTATAATTTTTTTCGCAGACACCAGACTGCTCATGTAACGGGTGGAAGACTCCTGCGCCACAGCAAACAGTGAAAGGCAACCCACGCGCTGACAACCAGCCGCCAGCCAACTTCAATGATCCATGTCGCAACTGCAATCATGTACTAGGTCGGTAATTACATGCAGTCATACATATACTCATGCCCTTTTTCCATGAAGTAAGCAGAAATTATAAGGGCGGTTTCGCACTAAGTCCGATCCGATTCCGAGAAGTGACGGTCCGAAGTAGCCATAGTACTATTTGTATGAGGGGTTGCTCACTACATCCGAACTCAGTCCAATTAGAATTATTAACATATATATATATATATATATATAGATTAGAATTTAGAACATTCGCAATTTGGATTGAACTCTGATCATGAATTCGGATTCGGATCGGACGTAGTGCGAAACTGCTCTAAGAGTTTAATCATGGCCAATCTGACCATGACATGTCCTTTCACTAACACTCACTTCATGTCACCATTTAGTTCCTGAAAAATGCTATTGCGCAGCCTTCCGTGCAAAGTTCGAACCGGCCTTGATTCATCGACCGTATTGTAGTCATGCTTTTTTACCCATGAAAGTAGGCAGAAACTATAGTAGTAGGTCAAATACTGCAATCCATAAATAATAATTTGTTCACATTTCTACATCAAGTCGTCATACATGCTCGTACCATTTGCAAGTAAACCTTGTCCTATCGATCGACGCGATCGTTTGTATGAATTGTGACGTACAAACGCGACTTGATTGATCGCGCGAGTACGTCATAATCATATAGAAGAGCGCGATTATCGCGTACTCGTGCGATAATAGTTTTAGATGAAACCTTTTTGAAGACATCCCAAAATTCAGATTGCGTGTGCTCGGCTTCGCCACATGAACTTGTAATTGACACCAGCCGTAGCTTTCTCATACACATCTAATTGTGGTGCAGACAAATTTTTCAAACACAATATGAAGCAATAAATCTTATTGTATTGTCAAAATGGAAATGATTGTAGAGTAATGACAAAATTAGGCGCTGAGGAGACAATGGACACTTTGTCAGTGACGATAGAACGTATGAAAATCTCGGCAATCTATTTGTCCTCCATGTACAGACGCCAGCAGGTCAAGCTGTCAAATTTTCCCAATCAACCTTGAACCTTAATGCTTTAGCGGTAAAGTTGAAAATCTATTAAAGAAGTTTGACAGATTGTAATAGCTTGATGTGCTGGCGTCTGTACTTCATTGCGTAGATTTCCATACGTTCGTCAAGGACGATTTTTACGCAGAAAAATGTTCTATCGTTTACTTATGATGCAGGAATACCTAGCTTTTTCTTAATTTAATAGCTTTTTATGGTGTTATAAGTTCAAGAAGCCTATAGAACTCCACCGTAACAAATGTAATTTTTCAGAAAAACATGTGACTCAACTGCAAGGTCTGCCAGTGGCTGAAGTGAACCGTCTACTCGGAGCTGTGGTGGACGTGGAGAACATCTTCATGTCCATGCATAGGGAGGATGACCACGACACTAAGCGGGTGTACTATTATTTATTCAAGGTAAGTGTTTACCACTTCAGTTAAATATAAGAAGGTTGACACTTTTGTAATATTTAGAGGAGGTGCTCAACAGCTGCTTGGCGTAGCCGTTGCCAATTCATATTTTAACAATGCATTTTTATCTGCTTAATATGAACCTAAGATTACTGTACTTGGATTACTTGCTTTGGATTACTTTACTGTTAACTTGTTGTTTATTGTTAACTTATTCAATAATAAGTCAGATATTTGGTTAAAAAAAATCAAAAGTCATTTATTCAATTTAGGCTGACAATCAGCACTTTTCGAACGTCAAAATTACAAAAGACAGTCCCCCATAAACGCCCGCCCTTCACCACTTCCTAGTGGTATCGCTGGGAAGAAGAAGTGGCGCAACAAACTCCCCAGCAGCACAACTGTCTGTTCAGTTAGAAAATTGATTGTATACAATACTAGGTACCTATGTTAAGTAATTAACTTTACAAGACACAGAACGTAAAATTTAATTATTTGCCATATGTCAGCTAGCCACGCCAATATACCAACAATATAATAAAAAACTATAGGTACTCAAGCTAAAAAATAATTAATTAAAATTAAAATTTAAATAGAAGCCTCCAGGCATAAAGGACGTGACAGCTTACATATTTATGCATTGCTGGGTTCTGTTCACATAGCTGTCACTTGAAATCACAAATGATAAACTAGGACCATCGAAGAAAAATAAATAAATAAGTTAATACTAATAACAATAACCTGTCTGTAAGCTAATTCTGGAGAAAGAACACAAACATTGTCTTGCATTAACTAAGGCAACCAACTATTCTTATTGTGTAAGTAGTTGTTGATGGAATAGTATGCTTTTGAACAAAGGTTGGATTTTACTTGAACTTTAAACGCATTGAAAGGAAAGTCTAGCAAAGAAGAGGGTATCTTGTTATAAAAGGTTATACCAAGCCCAACAAATGAGTTATAAACATTATGAAGCCGGTGAAAGGGGGCACGTAGTTTGTCCTTATTTCTAGTGTTAACACTGTGAATATCTGTTTTTAGTGTACAAGTGTAAATTTTGCCTAATATTGCCTTTAAAAATATCTCTTAGAGAAACTCTAGCACCTAGCTGGTAAATTGCTCGAACAGCTCGTTTTTGAAGGACAAATATATTTTTTATATCAGCGGCTTTGCCCCACAGCAGAATACCGTAGGACAACGCTGTGAAAATTACTAAAATAGACTAAACGAGCTGTATCAACGTCAGTGTATTGGCTCACTTTCCTGACAGCGTAGGCAGCCGAACTGAGCCTTCCTGCTAGACTTGATATATGAGGTCCCCATTGAAGTTTGGCATCTACTGTTAGTCCTAGAAAAATTGCCAAGCCTACAGTTTCAAGCACCTCTTTATCTAGGACGTTATTGGGTCCTAGATTTCTAACATTCGGTAAGGCGAACTTTACACATTTCGTTTTCTTGGCATTGAGAACTAGGTTATTTGACATAAACCAATCTGTAACCATTGAGAGTGCACTGTTTACGTCGTCAAAATCTTGTCTATTCCTGTCTACTTTAAAAATAACAGAGGTATCATCTGCAAACAGTACAACGTCACAGATGCCCTTCAAATGGAATGGTAAATCATTTATATATACTAAGAACAAGAATGGACCCAGTATTGAGCCTTGCGGAACACCTAACTGAACTGGTAGGCCGGAAGACTTCACACCATTAACATCTACACATTGGAGCCTATTATGTAAATAAGAAATTATTACGCTTAGCTTCGTTTTGGACGCCGTAATGACGTAACTTACGCTAAAGCGTGTCATGGTGCACGCAATCAAAGGCTTTGTAGAGATCACAGAAAACTCCAATAGCATTTTGCGATTTCTCCCATGCGTCAAATATGTGTCTCAGCAGAGCAACACCCGCATCTGTAGTTGAACGACTTTTTGGTTACTACCAAATATCTGATTTATTAATGAATAAGTCAGCGCCTGACGTAAATTGACGTATTTTTAGTAGCCATGTTTTTAATCAGATCTAAACTGTCTATGGAGTATCTTAATTTGACAGGACTAAACTAATATTTATCTTCTGTCCTTTACTTAATGAAATAGAAAGAAAAAGTTGCACTGAACTTAAATTTAGTTTAGTTTGTGAACAAGAGAACCGGCGCCACTGTCTGTGGACTTTTGACTAACTTTAACTTTAATCTTACAAATATTTAACAGATCATTAATATCAAATCAGCCTTTTGACTCCTTCCATAGGCCTCCCATCTATTTTTAATATGTGCCAATCTATTGAAATTATTTATACTTTTGAAATAATTAATAAACTCTTCAACTCCACAGATACTCCGTAAATGCATCCTCACCCGCTCCCACCCGCGGATCGAAGGTCCACTCGGCCAGCCACCGTTCGAGAGGCCCTCAATAGCCAAGGCCATCACAAACTTTGTGCTGTTCAAGTTCAACAGCCTCCCGCAGAGGGAATGGCAGACCATGTATGACCTGGCCAAGATGTTCTTACATTGTTTCAACCATTGGAATTTTGAGACGCCCAGTGTTAGGAAACTGGTAAGTTATTGATTGATTATGTCATTTATGATGGTGTTAAGTACAGCTTTAATAAAAATGCCTTTAGAAATATTCAATGCTATATAATTATTCGTCGGTCCACCTTGTGGGAGGCCTTCCAACGCTACGTGAAGGCCGCGGGAACCCGTTGGATGCGAAAAGCACTAAACCGCTCGATGTGGCGGTGCTTGGGGGAGGCCTATGTCCAGCAGTGGACATCTTTCGCCTGAAATGATGATGATTATAGAATTATTATTCTTCAGAACAATTTTTATACAGTGTCAACATTGTGTGACAACATTGTCATGAAATATGCCGCCTCAAAAATGCGACCAACTTTATGTTGTCGTGAAATCAGTAAATAGTGCATAAATAATTATACTACTGAAGTTAATTGGTAATTTCAAGCTACAAAATTACAATCAATGCCTCAACCAATACTATTGCAATTTTTCATTATAGCAATGTTGAAATGTAATTAATGGATATTTAATTTCAGCAAGTGTCGAACCCTGAAGATATTTCTGCATACCAAATCAATTATACAAGGTATGTTTATTTACAATATATTTTCTTATTCCCACAAACTTTTTAAGTTACCAACTTGCAAGTGGTAGACTCTTTAGGGTGCTGTGCTGTGCTCTTTGAATTCTCGGTCATTTCGAACAGACTAACCGTGATTTTTGTATACTAATACACATACTGCTGGTCAAAACAGTACAACACTACAATAAAATAGCATCCACAAGTTGCCATACTTGTGTGTACGTCCGGCACAAAGTCAGTCCCACTACCACCTTGCTTGCATTGCAGACTTCACCCATAGCATGGTCAATTCCTATTTAAAGTGTGCGATAGAAGAGAGAAGACACACTCGAGGTATTTCTTTAGATTTTGTTAGGATGAAGAAAATTTCATACAAATATGTACTATAGAGGAATGAGGAACGGGGTGTAAAGTTCACTCATCCTCCATAGAAAAGGGAGAATCCTCCGACCAGACGGCTGTTGTGTCTGGCGGTCAACTGCCCGATGAATCATGTCGGGCTGTTGTATATATGTTAATTGCGCAGTAAACTCTGCTTGTGCGATGCAGGATTTTGTGTGACGTCAGTATGACGCGTAGTTCTCATGTGGCGTTGTAGATACCGCTACAACCTCGCCATTTTCCCAATTTTCCCATGGGGGTAGGCAGAAAATACAGAACGCCACCTGCTACGATCCTTACATACTCCTTTTTCTCCGCTAACCTTCATACATTAGCCAGTCTATTCTGTAACAATCTCACATTGAAAAGTTAGGTGAAGTAAGATGTTGTTCCACCTGATACTATGGATTGACACCCTTGTCAAATTACTTCGCCTAAGTTTTCACGGTGAAATTTTTAGAATACTATAATTTAGAATATTATAATAGAATACATCGACTGGTCATAACCACACGCGTTTTTGCGAGCTAAAAAATTAATCAACAAAAAATCTAAAGAATATAATATCTTCCAGATGGCTTGTATTCTGCCACGTCCCAGCATTCTGCGATTCGCTGCCTCACTACGACACGTCGCTGGTATTCGGTCGTACTCTTCTACGCGCCGTATTCAAGTCTGTCTGTCGGCAGCTGATGGACAAGTGCCATTCGGAGAGAGACCGCATGCCGCCTGAAAAGAGGGTAAGTCTACAAAATTAATGATAAATTTTAAAAGTCACAGGAATGGAGTTTCTACCCCATTCTTCTCCATACCAAACTACTTGTTGGAACGGGCAGCTAGAATCATTCTACTTTCTTGTAATCAACTTTGACAACAGAGTAGATTCTAGTAGACTTTTTAACGGCCTACTTGAATGATTTGGTTCAAAATGTTGTATGCCAAACAACACAATAATTCGATGCTGTAAACCTTTTTTTTTACAACTTAAAGATTAAAAAGAGAAGCTGACAGCAGCTTTGCTTGAAGTACTGCTCTTACTTGTTTAATCTTAAATATTGGCGCCGATTCCCTTGTTCACAAACTAAACTAAAATTAGGTTCAGTGCATCTTGATCTTTCTATTTCATTAAGAAAAGGACAGATGATAAATATTAGTTTAGTCCTGTCAAATTAAGATACTCCATAGACAAATTAGACGTGATTAAAAACATGGCTACTAAAAATAGGTACGTCAATTTACTTCAGGCGCTGACTAATTTGACAGGACTAAACTAATATTTATCTTCTATACTTTTCTTAATGAAATAGAAAGAAAAAGATGCACTGACCTTAAATTTAGTTTAGTGTGTGAACAAGGGAATTAGCACCATTATTTATAGTACTGTGTGACCTAAACCCGCACTTAAGTCACGCTTTTCTGTGAGTTAAGTACTTCAGTTTTTCATGTTGTCATGTACTATTTCACAACTGGAGCCAGACAAAAATTTTGCATACGCAAAGGTAATAGAAAAAATATGTCTGTCTCGTTTACTCTTAGTACTAGATTGAATAATTATTGTTTAGTGACTTGTCTAAGGTTTGTTCAACATTGGGACTACCTCTTCGTCCTTGAAAGTTTGAGTTATGCTATGCAAACTTGCAAGTCCTACATCAGTACAGTGTAGTCTGAAATCGCCAACCCGTCTTGAGCAAGCATAGTGATCAATGCTCGTGTCTTCTCTGTATGAGAAGAGGCCTGTGGCCTGCAGTGGGACAATAACAGGCTCGTATTATTATTATGCCTACTTGTGTATAACATACAGTATGTTTCTCCTACAGGTGCTAGTCCTAACCCATTTCCCTCGTTTCCTGGCGCTGCTTGAGGAAGAGATCTTCAGCGCCAACTCTCCGATCTGGGACCCGGAGTTCAAGCAGATCCCACCCAACCATCTGCAGGCCATATTTGATAATAAGAACCGTGAGTAAACCTTACATTAATCACAGTGACCTTTATTGACATTTTAATAAGGTTGCTGTTGGGTTGCTGCTATTGACCAGTCTGTCAAAATCATTGTGATCTTTATTCTTGATACAATAAGAGGGAGGACTGAAGGGACTGTAAAGGAAACGTTTTTAGAAAATGCCAATAACTTAAGATATTACCCACTGCATTCACAGATTGGTAGAGTCAAAAAGACAGAAAAAATATTCTACCCTTTTTCTAAAGTCAATCGAATCTATTATAAAAGTTTTATTATAACTTTGATGTTTCTTATAAGGATCAAACGATTTTATAGGAACAATGAAGTTTGAAGACAAAGTATAAACAAAATTTACTTTTACAGCTGGTAGGCGAGGCGAGTTTGAACGCGTTACTGCTTCGGGGGATAGCAAGGATGGCTTCACTACCGTCACACTCTCTTCAGGTAATTCTTTTAATAACTGTTAATGATTTACACCTTACTGTCTGTGGATTGGAGCAAAGAGAATGTTATAGGTGAAAACAATCAATTCATGGGACTTGAATTTCGTTGAATTCTAGAGGTTAATGTCATATCATACCAAATAATTTCTTCGCTATGCGCTTTTCCGCTCTTCTCCTAACTAAGCAATGAGGCAGTTTTTTGAACTGTTATGCTGTGAATAGGACTTCGGAATCACTTTTACGTGTCTTATTATAAAACAATATGCTAGATGGAGTCGAAATTTCCTATCTGACTACCCTGAGAAGAAACTCAAGGGTCAAAAAGTCCACATATAATCTTGGTCAGATCACGTGAAGACAATGTACATTAGTGCCTGAAATGTCTTTTGAGGAAAGTATCACACAAATTTGAGCGGACCAGTCCAGTCAGTGCAAGCATTTACCAGTAATCGTGTAGCTCAACTCAGAACTTGAGGAGCTCAAAGTTTCAGTCTGGCATACAAGTGGTCAAAACACAGATACTACTTACAGTCCATGTACATACGTTCCGCCAGTCCGCATGCATTATGCGAGTAAATTATTTGAATTGTAAAATATAAAATAATCCAACAGGTTCAATAAAAACAGAAGGCGGTAAACGCGCGGGCGACACTCCCAGTGGCGGCGCGGCCAAGCGCAGGCGCATCGCGGACGAGCCCGCCGATGACGTCAGCGAACGTACTGTCGCAGATATTGTCGCCACCATCACCGACCCCAACTATATGTGCGGACCTGATGTGAGTATACACTTGATCATTTTAGCCGAAAGACGTCCGCTACTGGACATAGCCCCCCCAACCACCCCCCCTCCCCCCCCCCTTTATATCGATCGAATATAAAGTTGCGATACTACACAGTAATCGAATCAAAAGTTTCGATACTTCTTGGGTCGCGATACCCGATAATTATCGACGTTTCATCCTCCTCAGGCTTAGAATAAAAATATGTATACTACTCGGACATCGACGCTAAAGTATCGATACAGCTTTTTCCGATCTCTATTTGTACAAACGCCAGCAGGTCAAGCTACCCGAAACTGTCAAATTTTCCCAATCAACCTTGTACCTTAACGCTTTAGTGATAAAGTTGAGAATCTATTAAAGATATTTGACAGATTGTAGTAGCTTGATGTGCTGGCGTCTGTACATGTTAAACTCAAATGAACAAACTTAACCCTGGCTGCACTTTGACAGCATAACATATTTCTTGTCCCTTTCTTATGGCGCTATTCATTAAAAGACAAAATATATTTAACATTTTCTGTTCTATTTTTTTTCTTTTTCAATAGTACATCTTGAGTAGAATGTTGCCCTCTAACTTATTATTTAATATACTTTATATTCCAGGCTCTTTTTCAAATGCAAGCGCCCCGCGATGAGGCAGCCAAATTAGAAGAACAACGCAAACTCATCGAATTTCACGTGATTGGGAACTCGCTCACCGGACCCGTGAACAAACAGACCATGCTCTGGCTTATAGGTAACGAAATATTACATTATCTTTGTGAAAAAAAAATGAAAAAGATTTTTAACTTAATTTCTTTTTTATTTTCAGCCAGTGCAGCCTCAATGTTATAGAACACATTTAAGTTTATTTTTGTTTTTTATTACTGCTTTGTTTTAGGTCTTCACAACGTATTCTCACATCAGTTACCTGAAATGACTAAGGAGTATATTTCGCAATTAGTTTTTGATCCGTAAGTTATTTTTTTTTACTGACAACTAATTCTTTTCAATTTTATCCGAGCTGTTTTCGCGGTTCTTGATCAAATAGAAAAAAGGAAGTTTCAAACTAAAACCCACTACGACAAAAACTAAAAAGGTGTAAACAAGATGTTGATGTCGATTTATTTCGGTTTTCGTATAACCGTGACAAAATACGACAAGCAGTTTAGAGATGAGGGAAGAGATTTACATGCATACATGCACAACCTGTAACCCTCTTTTGGCTTTTTGCTTTGTTTTAACGGTGTCGCGAGTGATTAGAATAGGAATACTAACTTATGGATAAGGAATGTTGTTACTAACACAACTGAGTCACGTTACTTGTCGAATAAATATATTATTATTATTTGCCGTAGTCGGGTAAAAATTGGAGTTACTATTCCTGTGACTGGATAATTATTTGACAGCTATTTAATGTTTATCACATTTTATTTACAGCAAACACAAAACACTAGCCCTTATAAAAGAAGGCAGGCCGATCGGAGGGATTTGCTTCAGGACATTCAGTGCACAGGCAAGTACATTCATAATTTCTAAAGTATTATCTCTTTCCTTTCTTGATAATTTTCTTTCTCTATGATATTTTATACTGTGTTATGTGATTGAACCTTGTGTGGGTTCTATTCTGATAATACGACGCTTCTGCACAATCTACCATTCAATCTATCCATTGTATCACCCCTTGTAAAATTTCTACATAAGTATATTTATGGTGCACATCTAATAAAAAGTATTCTTTTCTATTCTAATCTACTTGATAAAAATCATAAATTCATTCATTCGATACACACAGCGTAAACCGCTGGGTCTGAAAGCGCAAGAGTTCATTTTATAACAAATGTAAGCTCTCAGGAAGGATCATTCATTCCCCGAAAGGGTAAAAGTTCCTCATTTTTGCCGATGGATATTCCCATCGGGCACACGGATTGTATAATAATGATAAAAAAAGAAAGAAAATACGCTTATTTGCGGCAGACATGACGCATAAAAAGAACACAAACACAGAAAAAAAAGGGGAAAACATGCGTCACATCCACGTAAAACAGCCATCGCTCAGCATAATGCTAAGACCCTATACGAGACAGAGCCTGACCAGCGACCCTGTTTGGTTGTGTCTCGTGTTTCCCAGCGCTGGCGTTCTGGTTTTTTTAGACGATGATTGTACCCATCATCATTCTCCTGCCCTTATCCCAATTTATTTGGGGTCGGCGCAACATGTCTTTTTCTTCCATACTTCTCTATTAGTCGTCATCTCGGTAGCCACCCCCTTTCTAACCATATCATCATTCACACATTCCATCCATCGTTTCTTTGGTCTTCCCCTACTCTTATACCCATCGACATCCATACTCAAAACTCTCCACACGACATTTTCCTCATTTCTCCGTAACACATGCCCATACCATGACAACCGATTTCCACACAACTTTTCAGTTATCGGTGCCACTTTCAGACTTCCTCTTATGTACTCATCTCTTATTCTATCCATTCGTGTAACACTACACATCCCTCTTAGCATTCTCATCTCAGCTGCATGCAATTGCCTTTCATTCATCCCTTTTATGGCCCAACATTCTAATCCATACAAGACAGCAGGTCTAATCATGGTTTTATATATCTTCCCTTTAACGATGATTGTACCCAGAAGAATAAATATCAGGAGGTTCTTTAGTTAACATGTCATAACTAGTGTATTGTCTTTAATAGGGCTTCAGCGAGATAGTATTCTGCGCGGTGACTTCCAACGAGCAGGTGAAGGGCTACGGCACACACCTCATGAACCATCTGAAGGATCACCACATCAGGAATAATATACTGCACTTCCTTACCTTCGCTGACGAGTTCGCTATCGGTCAGTATTATCTTCAATAACTAGTAAAAAGTAGTTGAGTATACCGACGAGTTGACTCCTACCAACTAAAATCCTGCAGTGTTCTTCCTGCTACCACAAAAAATGTATATAGTTGTGTAGTTTTCTAGAAAATAATTTATATTTACTCTAATAATAAAGAATGTGATCATATCTCTTGCATAGTGCAAACAGGGATAATCGTCGGTTGGTGCCTACTTTCATTTAAAAGTCTAACGGGCCTCTGCGAGTTGGCTTCGGCCCCTCGTACGCCTTCCAAAGGTCCGGGACCCTAGGGTCCCGAGAAATATCAAAAGAATGTGTTCTATGTTACGGGTTTGGTTTCCGCACTTAGTCCTTCAGGTGGACCATTGTGTGAAGAACGTCTTGTATTATTGCATTAAACGGTGTTGCGAGTGGTGCGAATACTGAATCCTACATAGAATATATTATATGGCTATCTTCCTAAGAGCCAGTATTCAATATTCCTTCATCTTCTCTCACCCCAGGCTACTTCAAGAAGCAAGGCTTCAGCAAGGACATAAAACTTCCGCGCGCGATGTACCAGGGTTACATTAAGGACTACGAGGGCGCCACGCTGATGCACTGCGAACTAAACCCGCGCATCGTTTACACGCAGTTTACTAGCATCATCCGGAGGCAAAAGGAGGTAGGCAGACATAATTATTTTCAAAAAAGTTTTACATATTTATTACATAATATGAACATAGACTTAGTATAGCATAGCATGTATCTGTGTACAAATATTTGTTAGTCATCTAAATACTTACGTATTTGTACCGTGCAAGAATTGAAATCCTTTTATTTTATTGATTTAACGCCCTTATTTTAAGAGAGTTTGAAACGTCAAAAATATATGGTTAAACAGAAATTAATAATTAAGTACATAACTTTAAGTGTTTATAAATAAGGCGATTAATGTCTTTAGAAACGTTAAAAATAAGGTACTTACAAAAATTATTTGTCTAATCAGTGATTACGATCTATTTTACAGATCGTGAAAAAGTTGATCGATATGCGGCAGAAAGATGTCAGAAAAATACATCCTGGAATGGCATGCTTCAAAGAAGGCGTAAGTAGTAGAATATTCACCACATTTTTAGTATTTTCCAGATAAACCACTATTCCAGTTATGATCTCGACTTGGTAGTGACTTAGGTAGGGCTGTAATCAGTCAGAGCTGCGAATCAGTGTAACATACTTCACTAGACCTTCCGAATACATCGTACAGAGTGGACTGTAGTAGTCTTACCAATCCTTTTTACCTGACTGCGCGACAGCAAAGACAGGGTTGTGTTTTTCACGGGTATCTATGTATCTTTGTATGTGGGTTTCTTTATACCAGCGAAGTATCATAACGGCTGGATGAACATGTAATACATGAGGTCGAGGAGGTGACGTCGTCTAGGTCGTGCGATTATTATAAACTAGGTTTTGTTTTTATAAAATCAAAATGACGGATTTTAGACGTCAATAAGTAATGTCTTAAAAATAAATGTTTAATACCATGATCATGTGGGGTACCAAATGAACCCCTTATTAAAAAAAAAATAGCACTAAAAGGTAGAAAATAAAAAACATTGTCTGATAATGGTCTATTCAAATGTATGCTTCCAATTGTTGTTATTTCAAGTTAAAGAAATATCAACTTTGTTATAGTGGTAATTAAGTTGATTTCAGAGTGACTAGCACTATTTAAAAAAGTTATAAAAATGTTTGAAGTTGTAGCGTAAAGTGATCTTTATTGTATAGGAATTAAAGTTATTTTTGCAAATACTCATATTTGTTTATATGTTTGGCAAATAAATGATATGCGGTGATTAGTTGGTGGCGTCTAGTCTGAGATAGAAATAACTGCTGCCTCAAAAGTGTACTTGTTTTAAACTTTTAGTTAATATGGTTTTTTATTACTTCACAGCCTTACAACTTACTTATCCAACACTATTTGTTTTGTGTGCAGGTCCGCAACATCCCGACCGAGTGCATCCCCGGGCTGCGCGAGACCGGCTGGCGCGGAGCCGCGCGGCCGCACGCTGGCGAGCACGAGTCGGAGCCCGACCCCGCCACGCTCAGGAATATACTGCATGGGGTAACTATACTGTACTATGTACATATTTTTGATGTTATTGGGGTAGCAAGTGGTCTTTCTTTTATGTTATTGAATGGCAAACAAGCCGACGGTCCTCCTGATGTTACGGTATTTTTATCTCACGAAGTGACGGGCGCTTTACTTGTGATTACCAAGTGTACAAACACGCTGTGAATGTTGCGTGAAGACTAGTAGCGTGACCACATAACACACACACATATACTTCCGACTTCGCTATTGTCTCGGACCCTGCGCTTACACACATTCACAGCGTGTTTTAACATTTGGTAACCACAAGTAAAGCGCGCGTTGCTTCGTGAGATCAAAATACTACAAGTGTTTACCTTATCTGAGCAGAGCTGTAATGTGAAGTAAAGAAAAATCTGTAATGTGAAGTAAAGAAAAGTAAAAAAACCAAATCGTTTTTTTCTTAGCCTATATTGTGTCTCACTGCTGGGCAAAGTCCTTCCCTTTTAGTCGTGGAGAGGATCCGGCAGTTGGGTCTCGAGGTGGCATTGCACAAGTCCGAGGCCATGACGTTTCATGGGCCCCGGAACGCGCCACCACCGGGATCCCAACTAACGGTAGGAGGGGTTCACATCGGCATCGAGACGACGATGAAGTACCTGGGTCTCGTCCTCGACAGCCGGTGGAACTTCGTCGAGCACTTCCGACGTTTGGCCCCCAAACTGGAACGGGCTGGGGCCGCCTTCAAGCGGCTCTTGCCCAACCTGGGGGGGCCAAACGCCTCCTGTCGGAGGCTTTACGCGGGGGTCGTGCGGTCCATGGCCATATACGGGGCCCCGGTGTGGGCGCGTTCACTGCGGCGGCGAGCCGCCCACTAGCTGAACGCGCCCCAGAAGGTGGTAGCCGTAAGGCTAATCCGGGGCTACCGCACGATCTCGCGCGAGGCGGCAAGCCTCCTTGCCGGACTGCCGCCATGGGATCTGGAGGCGATAGTCCTCGCGCGCCTGTATGAGTGGCGCGCGGAGGCACTACGCCGGGGGGAAAGTCCGCTCCCGCGGCAAATTGCTGCGGAGCGGACGGACCTCCGGCTCGATCTCATGGCGACATGGAAAGAGCGACTGTCGCAACCCAGCGCAGGGCACGCCGCGATAGCGGCGATAAGACCCCTCTTTGAGGAGTGGCTAGAGAGGCGCCACGGCGCCCTCACCTACCGCCTGACGCAGGTCCTCACCGGACACGGAAGTTTCGGGAGGTTCCTGCACATCATCAGGCGGGAGGAAACGCCCGGGTGTCACCATTGCCAGGATCGCCCAGGGGACACGGTGGAGGTCTGCGCCGCTTGGGCGGAGCACCGCCGTGTCCTCGTAGAGGCGATCGGCAGCGGCGGCGGCCTCTCGCGCCCGGACCTGGTGCAAGCCATGGTCCGGAGCGAGAGGGAGTGGGAGGCAGTCGCCTCCTTCTGCGAAGCAGTCATGCTAGCGAAGGAGGTGGCGGGACGGATGAGGGAGAGAGCTTCCCGTCCAAGCCGCCGCGGGAGACGCCCCGGGCGTCGGGAGTCGAGCGACGACTACCGGCCACCGTAGGCGCGGGCCTGCGGGCGGAGAGCAATGGGTAGCTCACCGCCCGATCAGGACCAGGCCCGTGCCGGACGGCGCGTAAGTGTTCCACGCGCGCCTCAAAGAGATGTCAGCATCAGCAACGAGGGGCCCCTCAGGGTCGAAGCCTGCCGGGGCAGCGGGATTGTCCGAAAGGGTTACCGCTACCCCGGAACATAAAGGGCGAAGGAAGGAACATGGGTGGGTTTTAGTCAGTAAGAGTCTGACACTCCCTTCCGCTCCACCCAGAGCGGGAGGGGTCACTTGATGATTTCCAATCCAAAAAAAAAAAAAAAAGTCCTTCCCTTTTTCCTTCCAAACCTCTGTCTTATGCAATCCCTGCAAACCTTATCAGATCGTCACACCACATTCGCCGTGGTCTACCTCGACAGCGACAGGTGTCCAGTCAGTGACGATCTTTGTCCATCTGTCTGGGTGTATTCGCGTGGCATGTCCAACCCACTGTCACGAATTCTAATAAGAATGACATTTCATTATTCACAGGTTAAGAACCACGCAACAGCTTGGCCATTCCTGAAGCCAGTCGACAAGTCTGAAGTGCCAGATTACTACGATCACATCAAATATCCTATGGGTAAGGACTAAGGTTGTAGTAGTGAGATAGAATACTGCCTTCTCTTTTTCTCTTGACTCTTGGACGAGTCGTTCAGCAATACCTTCTCAAGATATTGGTCGAAGGTTTTTGCTATTAAACCAATTACTGACAACAAATTGTTTGATTGGTTCAAAAAAAGCGGCCAAGTACGAGTCGGACTCGCACACAAAGGGTTCCGTACCATAAGGCAAAACACGCCGAAAAAAACACTTTTCTTATCTTGTCGTGGGTTCGAACCCGGGCAGTAACTTGTGTAATTTATTTCATGACCACTTCTCTCAAAACCGTGAAGGAAAACATCGTGACGAAAAAAAATTCGAAGACGTGACATCTATCGACCCGCACTGGGCTCGCGTTGTGGATTATGGCCCGCTCCCTCTCACAAACAGGAGGCAACAGGTAATAAAAGGTTAACATTTTCAGATCTACGCACTATGGGCGAGCGTCTAAAGGCGCGGTACTACGTGTCAAAGCGGCTGTTCATAGCTGACATGACCAGGATCTTCACGAACTGCCGGCTGTACAACTCACCTGATACGGATTACTACAGGTAAGTGTGTTCTTCTATACATTTTATACCAGTATCCTTTTATTAGCAATACTCTTGTTTATACTCCAATTAGATTGTTGCAAAGTCGATGATTTTTTGATATTTTTATCAAAGAACATTTGAATTGAGAATTTGTAGACTTCAAAATGTATCTGTCGCAGCCAACTAGCTTAATTAGCTTTTCAGTTAACAACCTAGTCTTTGCAGGCCGCTGCAGCGGTTGGTCACACTTCTAACCTAACCATTTGGTTGGGAGCCGGCTTAGTGCCATTTGGTTGGGAGCGACATAACGAACATCACATAATGTCATAATGACACAATCGTTTGGTAGTAGTAGAGCTTATTGTGAAGGAGCCTGTCTGGTACTACCACACTGCCCATTTCTGC
Source organism: Apamea monoglypha (assembly GCA_911387795.2). Taxonomy (NCBI): domain Eukaryota; kingdom Metazoa; phylum Arthropoda; class Insecta; order Lepidoptera; family Noctuidae; genus Apamea; species Apamea monoglypha. Next base: position 11,824,686 of record OU426919.1, on the reverse strand, counting down.
CGCCAAGCTGGGTGGTTGAAGCACATTAGTTCTGTCAATTTTCAATTTAAATTTATTTATTCAGTAACAATTCACATTGTGGTCGAATAGAATCCAGCCTAAAACATAAATATTCAAAAGGATACATACATCGATGCGCAAACTAACTATGAATTAAAGTAAAATTAGAAAATATTGTAGTTTTTTTTTATAGTCTGTGTGTAGGCTACACTGTTTTCCATAAGCGCTGACCACTTAACCTTCAGATGGGCCACCGGTATGTTAGCCATAAAAAATATCTCTGTCTGTTTGCTCCACAGATGCGCAAACACCCTAGAGAAGTACTTTCACACTAAGATGAAGGAGGCTGGCCTGTGGGACAAATGATCTGAGTTTAACTTCGACGCGTTCTTCGCGCTCGAGGTCAACGGCGCGAGACCAGACACCGACCAACATGAGTAGGCGACCTGAGGGATGAGCAGTGTATGTAAATTGGAGGGCATAGCACCGAAATACAACGTCAAATTAAATTATCTAGCGAATGTTGGTGATGGGCATCGATATCTAACGACGACAAAACAAAAAGAAATGATTTACTAAACTCATAGTTTCAAGTAACTATCTACCTAATTTTGTATGGAGATCGTACGCATCCGTAAAGCGAACGGATGCGTACGGTACGCATCTCCATACAAAATAGTTGTTTTCTATTGACAAAAGCTCAACAAAGCTGAGTGTTGTTAGTCCCTAAGCCGCAGCTTATGATACCCATCACGAAGATTCGCCGTCTGACGCTGCTGCAGGAAAGAAATGATAAATATCGGTCTGCTCATCCCGTGAAGAAATTTCAATAAATTTAAGATGAAATCTATTATACTGTATCTGCCCGTAACAATGCATATTGTTTTCTTTTATTTGCTCAAATGATAATTATAATAACTGTATTGTGTTTGGATTACTAGGAAATTTTACTTTTTCCGCACTAGTGTGTTCCGCACTAAATAAATAGACCCAACAATTGATTGTTATTTGTCCTCATAATACATTCTTCATGTTAGAGTAGAATTTTCGATATTACGTGTATTGTATGACTTATTAAGATGTACAGCCCGATTCAAAGTTTATGGCGGCTCTGAAGTGCGCTCTCGCTGCGCAGTACCTACCCCCCCCCCCCCCCCTGCAGTGTCGCAGTGGGGGCACTAGGGCGGCACCTTTAGGAAGCGCAAAATTTCACAATAAATAATGAACACGGGTGGGTTTTAGTCAGTAAAAGTCTGAACGCCCTCCTGCTCCGCCCAAAGCGGGAGAAGTCATATGATGATTCCCCACTCACAAAAAAAAAAAAAAAAAAGGGCGGCACCTTTAGAAGGCGCAAAATTTCACAATAAATAATAATAATATCTTGTCAATATTTGAACCATTTCATATTTTTGCCGCACTTACGAGTCGGACCGATCGAAATGAGCGCGGAATTTTTTATTACTTATACTGCGACGAAATCAGGGAACTTCTCAGGAGTTCCTCGAATTTTATTTTGTGCTTGTATTGTTTATTACCAATATTCAACGAGACAACGTCTATCGTAAGAATAGTAGTCAATATTGTATAATACCACCTGCAAATTAGGTACAGTACGGGTCCAAGTCCCTTCAGGGAAGTCCGTGGGTGATGCTTTGACAATTCAAAGACAGTTTAATTGATGGATCGTCAGTTGTCCAATTCACATTAACTTAATCGTATTTTTTATATGTATACGCTTTCCAAACTGTGATTTTAGTGCTCACAAGTACGTGTTGTGATTGTATTATAGTCTTTTAATTACACGTTTTTAAAAAAATAAATTCATAAATTTGAAACACCTAAATAAGAGGGCGGCAAAAATTTCTTCCGTCCCGGGCGGCTGACACTCACGCTGCGCCACTGCCCCGCTGACACGTGAATTTGTTACTGCGCAGCGACTCGCCTCATGTTCCGAGCCGCCATCAAGTTTGAATCGTGTTGTAGTAATTTAAAAGTTTTGTATATAATAAGACTGATAAGTTTTTATTTAACGAAACAGCGAGTTATTGCTATTTTTGTTTCCAACGAGTGTATATTGTATATTGTTGTTAGTTCGTTTTGATCTTTGGAATATGTCGGTCTATACATCTGCTTAACCCTTCGCGGAATACACGCGTGATGTTTCGTAGGTTATGTGGATTTATTTGTCGTTAGCAAGTTTTATTTTTCAACTTGCCTAGGTATAAAAGTAATCATACATAGGGCATGTCAGCAAAAAGTCTCCAGCAGAAAACTGTAAAATTATCAAAAAAAAAATAGTTAAAATCGAAGATGAGTAACTTATGGACGATTTGTATTCGCTGAGGCTTGTTATGGAAGTGTTAATCGACTGCTGTTGCTGACTGTACGGTTTAGTAAGTTATACAAGTTCCTCTAGATTCCAATTCATTACTTCTCTAGATAAGATTTAAAAGAATTTAATATACCAGAAAGGTATAAATACTTTATGTGTCTATACTATCATTATAATTCTAGAAAAAGTTATTTAATCAAACATATATGTAATGGTTCAACTTCAATGTTTTATCAAATAAATTGATGTTAAAGGTGTATGTAGTGGTAAAATAAAGTAGATTTGTGATTCTCTTTATAGTAACTCAACTTCCTCCTTTTTGAAGTTGGTTAAATAAAATATAATGGATGTCGGTTCATTGTGAAAATTGTGATTTTTTTAAGTTTATTATTAGGGAAGAAAGACGGTATGTTTATTGTAACAGACTTTTATTGTTACTTCACTGAAGATCTTGTTTTATACTTTCTTGTAAATAATATATTAGCGTTTGTCTGTATCTTTAGATGTCAATAAAGTATCCTTTTTCTTTATAAACGTGTTTGTCATTTTAATTTAAGAAAGTCCAAGGGTTTTTTATTTAGCCCAACCTCGTCAAGCGTAGCTATGTTCTATGTTAGAGGGTTTGGTTTACACTGGTTATTCCAACCAGCCCACCTCCCTCCAGAAGTTGATTACATCTCCTGGTCTGTAAAGAACTTTGTGTAATATCTGGGTGCCGCCTGTGCATTCAAAGAGCACATGCGCAACGGTTTCCTTAACCTGCATGCAAGCCCTGCATAGCGAGCAATGCCCCGTGATGGCCCCCGTCACCAGGCGCAGGCCGTTCCTGCCCAGGCGTAATAAACATCTGGTTATCCTGCCATCTAAGGATGGCATAGCTTCCCTGGACTGTCTGCAGCCCGGTGTCGAGGTCCACCAGCTCTCCGCTTGTGTGGGTGAACTCAGGTATCATAGGTTCGGGTCCACAGACTGACGTTCTGGATGCTCTTCCAACCAGTTCGTCCGCCGATCCGCTGTGTCCTTTTATACATTGCAATATATCGTGGTCGTGGGCCGAGCATGGGCCACCAAACTAATGAGCCGTATGTGATAATTAGTCGGATGAATGTGTGGTATAGCCAGTAAGTGAACTTGGGGCCAACCCCCCCTATTGTTGCCAAACGTTTGTAGTGATGTAGTTGGTATTTTTACCCAATTCAGCTGTTAGTCCAAAAAGATGCCCAGGTATTTACTGTGGGTTGATAGGTTTAGGGTAGCTCCAAAGAATCGTGGTAGTTGTAGTGGCGTCAGTTTCCTCTTTTTTGTGAAGAGAATCAGTTCGGTTTTTGTAGGGTTCTCTGATAGTTGGTGCTTATTGCACAATTCCTCTACTATTTTCAAGGCTTGGCGCATGAGGTTGCATGGGGTATTTTCGTGGGTGCCATTTATTAGTATGGTTATGTCGTCACCGTAGCCTATGGTGAAGTAACCTTTGTCGTTGAGTGTTTTGATGAAGCTGTTATTACAATCAGGATCGATAGAAGCAGCGGGAGGACACCCCCTTGTAGTGTCGTTTACTGTGACCTGTACAGCTCTCAGTTTGAGCATAAGGGCCGATTCACACCGGAACGGCAGCGACGCCAGAATGCACCATAATGATGTTCGTGTCGCCGCGGGCGGACGCACGTGGCCGCAGGATCTTTTCAAGTGATACTGGTCTTTTAATTATGTAGATAAAGTTTAAAATTATATGACACTGAAACTGCTCACCGCTTCGCTGCCGGCCGCGGCCATTTCGGTGTGATTTGAGCCTATTGGTGATCCACCCGCTCAGGGACGAGTCTATGCTGCATATGTACTTTCTCCCTACCTCCATTGTAGAAGGTGCAAGTTTTCGTAAGGGGTGTTCACAATAAAAGCCAAATCTCAATACTGTATTGGTTTTTATTTCAACACATTATGCTCACACGTGGAGTTACGCAGAACACTCGACTTGAACAAGAATGGGAATGTAAACATCTTTACACAAATTATCTGTTATTAAAAAGTACATACCAGTCTCCTTGTTTTATATAAAAATCCAATGGATTTAAGTACCTCTGTTTATGTTCGAACATAATAACTTAAATGCTCACTTAAAATACCTTAAAGTAACATATTTTTTTATTTCATTAATATAAAGACAGTTTGAACGTATTAAGTCGCTTTTAAACACAGTTTGGGTGAACACATTACTTTTGATTACGAGAAACTATCGCGATATTCACAAAAGGCGCTTCATCGGTCCTATCTCTTATTTATACAAGGTTTTTACACTTGAAACATGCTTGAATATGTTCATATGTTCGATTCGAAATCCAGAACGATATACAGCATTCCTTTCTACCTAATTAAGGGTTTTGGATGTTCAGAATCGAACACACAACCAATTCATGGTTCAAAAGTACTTTAACTTCATATTTAAACTATATCAAACTACTAAATCATAAATAACTGAATTTAAAAGCGACACATCTCCAGACTAGATTTTATTAACTACATATTTTCGTAGTCACGAAATTAGTGTTTTATGTTAACAAAGTTTCACAAACTTTGCACCATGCGGAAATAGGTACACCAAGTATATAATGTTCCAAAGGAACTCTAGCTAGTACATACAAACTGTACAATTTACGTTGACATTAAAAACGAATTCGGTTGCGATATGGCCCCCTTTACACACCAATATGATTATAGTCTTTCAAGTTAAAACGGTTACTGAACATTTATAGCTTACAATATCATTCATATCATATGGCTGACAAATGTATAAAACTCTTAGGTCTAAATCATAAACTTATGACGATTACAAAGCAACCCTTATAGACGTTTAGTAGAAAGGATACAGTCTGCTGTATTTCAACACCAACGCGTATACATGTTATGGCTTGACACAGTGCCAGAATACAGCAGACGAGGCAGTACAAACTGTATTATTGTGTTAGTTATTATCATATGGACGGATACCCTTAATCCCAAACACTAGTTAGAATTACGGATTATTCCGTTTATCTACCCCAAAAAATCCACCCTAAGGTGGATACGCGGAAACGCATCTCCGAAAATCCACGCTAGGCCTAGGATTAACAGAATTTTATAGGCTTAGGATGGATTCTTGGACATGAGTTTCCGTGTATCCACCCCAGGGTCGATTTTTTGGGGTGGATAAACGAAATAACCGAGAATTACAAAACGAAGGGCCACCACAACGACTATATTTTTAAATTAGTCACACGTTGAAAGTTACTGTAGAAACATAGGATACGATTAACTTATGAGATCACGAACCAATCAAAAACAATAATTAAGTACGACAATTGATTGATTTCTAATAAAAAGAGGTCGTTTTTTTAATGATTTTTTTAATTACAAAACTGTTGATAGGTCACAAGCATTAGGAAGAACACTTATTTCGTTGACTAGGCGGAGTTGCGGTGAATATCCAAAAGTCCAAATATCCTACGCTATACGTCCTAAATTACGAAAAATATCACTTGTCCACCGTTCAACGAGCGTCACATCACTGGAGGTCCTCTGTCTCTTGTTGAGTATTTATTAATGAACACATCACGTCCGTCACTGTATCACTAGTGTTTGGCACTTCGCTCACTCCTGCACGGTTGAGCTCGACGCGGCTTCCTGTCGAGACGTCTCCGCGCGAGGTGAGCCCGAAGGGGATGATGTGCACGATCTGGAAGTAAACAATCATTATAAATTAAAGGCGGCAAAGTGGTCTTGTTTTTTATTTAATTAATCCATATTGTTTTTTTTTTTACTTTAACATAACATCTGCCAAAATACAAAGCAATTTGTCAGCAGTAGTACACGTGGATGTAGTCTCCTCGAGGATGTGTCAGGCGTTATAGAGCGGGATTTTGGGACCTGGTCTCTTAAGAGAACCAACATTTTGTGAGATAAGAATCCTACACTCCCCGATCTTTTCCCCGAAGGTACAGGTCGTAATAAGGGTATTACGACTGCATGACATCTTTGAAGAGGCCCATACAGCCATACAGTGTAAGTACTACGCTGTATACAGCCATACAGTGTAAGTACTACGCTGTATACAGCCATACAGTGTAAGTACTACGCTGTATACAGCCATACAGTGTAAGTACTACGCTGTATACAGCCATACAGTGTAAGTACTACGCTGTATACAGCCATACAGTGTAAGTACTACGCTGTATACAGCCATACAGTGTAAGTACTACGCTGTATACAGTCATACAGTGTAAGTACTACGCTGTATACAGTCATACAGTGTAAGTACTACGCTGTATACAGCCATACAGTGTAAGTACTACGCTGTATACAGCCATACAGTGTCAGTACTACGCTGTATACAGCCATACAGTGTCAGTACTACGCTGTCGCTAGTTTGTTGACGATTAATAATAAGTTACCTGCTAACATGTCTGGGTGTGTCACAGGTCCTCGCCAGCGAGGGCACCAGCTCGTCCGGAGACGACGCGCGACTGCTGCGCTCGCTGCCAGCCTCCTCGTACGAATTGTCGCTCGTTAACTGTTCATATAAAGTGTCTTGGTTAGTTATTTAATACATGATACGCATTAATTGCTTGGAGTAAATAATAAGTATGTGATAAGCAGTTTGATAAGAGAAGGTTCCTTTGCGAAGGCAACTTCTTCTTTTTAGCGTGACGATGGCAAAAATAACACAAAAAAATATACTGAACAAAGGGACATTATTTTAAATTAATTAAAAGAAAACAATTTGGACAAACTTATTACAGGGCGACAAAAACCGACACCATTTTAATCAGGGCTACTCTTCAAGCCGGTTTAATAAACACAAGCATATTTAAAGTGCGTTTACACGAGAAGAGTTTCTCATATGCGAGACTCATAGGCGAGAATGGCATGAACTCTCCTCGTGTAAAAGAGGCTCAGGGGTTAGCAGGAATACTAGTACAGTACTACAGCATTGTGGATATTTTTTTGTTTGGTTTATTAAGATCAGCCTGTGTATTCTGTAAAATTTTACCATAAAAACTTAGCCCCCCGCACGCACGGGCGAGTTTTTCCCGCAGCGATTTTTTTTCCCGCACTGGATTTTCAACGCTCTACTTAGCGCCGAGAGTTAAAAATCCAACAAGAGATTTTTTGACGCGCTTGGATGCACTCTGTTGGATTCTCAATGCTCGGCTTAACACAGAGAATTGAAAATCCAGTGCACGATAAAATTCCGCCGCGATATTTCTATGTGACGTGGGCTTAGGTGAAGTGAGCTGTATGAACCCCTAGCAACAAGTGGAACGAGGGCTCACTTATAACTTACTTTACAAGTTTTCACGGTGAGATTTATACAGAATAGTCTGGCAATACTAGGCAACACAAGCGCACACATATAGATGTAACAAGTATGTATAACATTTACGAGAGTGAGCGGGTGCCGGTTGCGCGCGGGCGACAGCGCGCGGGACCGCGCCTCCTCCACCTCCAGCTGCAGTATGCTCTCCTGGCTGCCCGTGAACTGCAAATGTAACATTATTATATTCATTAATTATTTGATCTAGAACACACAATAATATCACGCGTGTATTCCACAAAGGGTTCGGCAGAGATGTTGAAAATTAACTTGCGAAATTACATTTCGCCAGTTGGTCAAGTAAGATACGAAGTACCTACATGAACAGCCGATTGATTCTGTAAAAATCGCGCCGTGAAAAGTTAGGTGAAGTAAGCTTAGAGTGAGCTGTCAATAGTGTCAATCCCTAGCATTAGTTGGAATAACACCTCACTCCACGCTCACTTCACCTAAGTTTTCACGGTGAGATGCTTACAGAATCGCACTGCAGGAGCACTTCCAAACTGAAATCTACTTTACATACATAATCAGTCTATAATGTTTCCACTACTGGGACACAGGTCATCCACCACGCGGGCCCAGTGCGGGTTGGTAAAGTGCCTTCCTGGGTTCGAACCTACGGCCTACAAATCGTAAGTCGCGGCTGTTACCACTGGGCCACCACTGCTACCATTTTACATGATACATAAGAAAGTATTTCATAAGTCAATACTACTGGTACTGACCACAAAGCCGTAGTACTTGAGGATATCCATCTTGCACATGGGACACGTGCGGTGCTCCAACAACCAGGGATCTATGCAGTTCTTGTGGAAGTCGTGTCTGGAACAAAACGTTGAAGAATTATAGCAAATCGTACTATGTTATTGGATATTTTCAAGTTTTATCACGAGCTATACGAGGATAGCTAGACAAACTAGTAAGAGGTACAGCACGCAAAGTAGATTTTTTTAGTGCACCCAGTTTTTTGTGAGTGAATAGCACATTTATCTGTTCTGTGGTGAATAGAATAGAATATATTTATAGTATATACAGGGTTATTGGTAAAACACCAACACCCTCTTAAGAGGTCATTGTATTCATCATTATGAACAACTTTTACTATGGGACCAAACCAGAAATCGCGAAAAAAAAAATCAGCTGTTCCCTACATTTTGACGAGTTAGGACGAACATAAATGTAGGGAACAGCTGTTTTATTTTTTCGCGATTTCTGGTTTGGTCCCATAGTAAAAGTTGTTCATAATGATGAGTACAATGACCTCTTAAGAGGTTGTTGGTGTTTTACCAATAACCCTGTATATTTGCTTTAAAACATGGTCCATACATGAAATACATTGAAATTATTACAAACAGTTGCTAACATCAATCTAATGCCATAGATCTATGATTTCGTGTGGGTTTTTTTTATAAAAAACATTATATGCCATCTCTCAATAGGTCAATTAGTAAAACCTAGTGCATTAAAACAAGGGACGATCAACTATAAAAATGAAAAATGCTAGTTATCTTTTGCTCTAAAACCAACCTACTACGATAACTAATTCGTTCGTTCAGCCTGGTGATTATGGCAACACCCATTTACCACTTCAAGGGGTCCAATAATAAATGAAAAATCTCAATACTGACCTACAAGGAAGAGATCGAAGTGTTTCAGACACTTTGTAAGGTTCTATACAGATGGCGCAGCACTCGCCATCGCCTTGTACTTCCTGTGAACAATAAAACAATACTATTACAAAATGTTACCACATATTACGAAATGTACGGTGTTTACCGTCATAAAAATGGGCATGAAAAAGTCATAAAACGTTGCGTTTTCAGATAAAAAGGCATATTTTACTTATTTTTAGAACAAATAAAAAACGTACTTGAGTATTATTTTGTGTGTATCTTTGTCTATTGACGTGAATCAGTATAAAATACGGTGTAAAATTAAATAATCTATCATGATCTATAACCATAGATTCTGCAAAGTTTCGCTAGCTAATTGAATTTGACCTAAGCCCATTTTAAATGTTAAATAATCGTTACTTACCCTATCTTCAGTCTTTAAGCTCTTAACAGGTATTTTAGATAGCGCCTTCTTGGCTGCACAACATAGACGTTTCTGAAATTAAAAATAATTACCTAATTAACATTTAGCACTTACAAAAATAATACGAAAGAAAATTAACAAAACTAATTGACAACTATATTAATCTATTAATTGGCCGAGAGAAATGACAAGACTATAACCTTTTTTTTGTTTTTGTTTTCGGGGGGAAACCTTCAAAAGGCACCCGACCTCCGGGGAGTGCGGTCGGGGAGTGTGGGATTTTTACCTCACTAACAACACTATCACCTGGCTATGGTTTGAGTCTGATACCTCTCTAATTTATGTTTTAATTAGCCTTTTCAAACACGGGTGTAAGGCCCATATTCTACAACTAACTAACTTACTAACTTGGTACATTAGTAGGATTTACCCACATTTTTTTATTTATTTTTTTATTACTGAATGAGCCTCAATCACGCCTGATAGAAAGTGAAGGATGAGGTCTATGATGTAACGAGCGCGTCCAGAACATTCCCCCAATCCTATTGTTAGGCAAAGCACTCCCCTGATGATTCATGCCAAATCGAGCATGATTATCGAAACAATACCTAGTCAATTTGAACTTCGTCATAATCGTAAGACAAGTAAAAATATTTAATTCTTTATCTACTGTATTTCCTCGAATTTAAAACCAAGCAATACAATTGATATAATCAAAATCGTACGTCAGTATACCTTTTAAGGCATGGGTGCAAGAACATAGTACCTTTATAGACTTCCTTGACTGCTAGCGTCACCAGACTTGAATGCAAGTCCAACAGGATATAGACAACTAATTTGATTGTTACTTTGTTATTGTTTGATTTTACTTTAAGATAAATATGGAGGTTATATCCTTTGATTATATCACGATATTGATGAGGTACCTTTGTTCTAGCTACACTTTTCAAGGGTAAGGATACAAGATGATGTCAATCTCGCAGTGTTGGTGCATTGGCGCCAACTGACAGGTCAATGTTAGATTAGAAAGCCAAGATGTTTATCTTTCCTTCCTATTTGTCTCATTGCTAAAATTGCATTTGAAGTTGATCTAGAACTCAGTACTTAAACTTTATACGAAAAAAAAAACACAATTAGCACGCTTGTTTTCCTGTCAGAGCATTGACGGTGCATCCAGTTATAAGCTGACGATTTTAGGGACTATAACTTTTAGCCGATATTGTGTCCCACCGCTAGGCAAAGGCCTACCCTTTTTCCTTCCAAACCTGCGATCTCTGGCCATGTTGACCCTGCAAACGTTATCAGATCGTCACACCGCCTTCGCCGTGGTCTACCTCGACGGCGGTGTCCTTCCTCAGGCGTCCAGTGAATGACGATCCGGTGCCTCTTTTATAATTCGAATTAAAATAGTCCTATTCGAAAAACTCAGTCATATTACGCTCAATGTACTAATCAAGCCCAGGATCTCATGTTCGACAACAGCACTTTGGACTACTAGATCAAAGTTTTTTTTTTTGTTGCTGTAGTTCACTTGGTACTCACATTCCCGCTGCCTAATACTACGGGGAAAATTGGCGTGACGAGCTGTTTGTGTTCAACTGATATACTCGTACTTACAGAGAGCCTGTCTTTGGCGTGTATGTATCTGAAGCGTTGTATGTAGTAGAAGACCAGCCAGGCGAGAGATATCACCATCAGCACGATGAAGGATATCGACACGAACAGCACAGACGTTCTGCAACAATGTACACATTCGTTAGTTACAATACAAGTTAGCTTAAGAAATGAAATAAACAGCCCGAAGAAGTGCCGACGCCCCTTTAAAACAATCTTTCTGTGGTAGAACACCGAGATAAAAATGGGAAACTTTCCTTAAAATAATAAATTCTGAAGAATACGGCAAGGTTTGTAATAAAATTAAACAATATTGCAAGGTGCATAATTTAAATAGTGATAAATGACATGTGTTTCTGTAAATTGGTTAAAAAAACACTTTTACATGTCATAAATAAATTGTTTTAAAACTTCGGAGTTCGGTGTTTCCTATCCAACTACTCTGAGAAGAAACACCGAAACGAAACCCAGAGTTCACATATTCTTGGTCAGGGCATATGAGGACCATGCAGATTAGTAAAATGTATAATTGTAACTGAAGTACTAGTACTGGTCTATTTATTTTTTCTCACGATAATTACCATAATTTGTTATACTGAGCTTTACACAAATTTATATGTTCAAAGTTTACATAATCAGCCTATAATGTTCCCACTGCTGGGACACAGGCCTCCTCTCTATGAGAGGGAGTGGGCCGTAATCCACCACGCGGGCCCAGTGCGGGTTGGTAAATGTCACATTTCTTCGAATTTTTGGTTCTGGGACATGCCGATTTCCTCACGATGTTTTCCTTCACCGTTTTGAGAGCAGTGGTGATGAAATCAATTACACAAAGTAAAGCGCCTGTCTGGGTTCGAACCTACGACCTACAACTCGTAAGTCGCGGCCGTCACCACTGGGCCGCCACTGCTCTCTTACATAATTAGCAAGAACATATATTTTTTTACATTTTATAACCATTACATAATAAAATAGGGTATCTTTTTGCTCACCACGTAATTAAATTAATTACGTAAGTAAATGTATTGTAGAAAAACAGTCGCAGTAGATAAGATTGCATTATCAATGCATGCAAACAATAATAGCTAAGGAAGTAGAGATACTTGTAGTATTCGATACTGTAATTACAGAATAACCTGCGAGGTAACAGTGTAACACACTATCAGTAGCAATGGGTTTCATTTTGACAGTTCAACAACATTCATTGCGATATTTACGTTGTTGAGCAGACAAATTTTTCAACATATGAAGCAATGGATTAGCAATATCTGTCAAAATCATTCAGATTATGATTGAAATTGATTGATGATTGAGATTATTGATGATTGAGAGTTTTAGGTACGCAATTAGCTGATAATTAAGGGAATTTTGAAGTTTCTAGTACTCATAAGTTATGTTCAAGTCCCATCAGTGCTAGTTAACCGTGCAACAGGAGTGCAGGACCAACGAAGGTAGTATAGCAATTTATTTAATTTAGGTAAACCTGACAGCCTTAGGACCACTTTGCCTAATAAAAGCGTTTGATTTTCAACTATTGGCGCTGAGCTGAGCGTTGAAAATCCACTACGCAAGACCTAAAACTGATGCCTAATTTTTATTAGGCATCAGTTTTAGGTCTTGCGTAGTGTTCGTGAAAACGGGTATTTATGTGTGAAGGGTAACTTTATGTATACATGTAATCACAGAACAGATAAAAGAGGATAGAAAGGAAATAGTTCCTGATTTGTATTAGAACGCCTGTCGCCGCATGTCTCCCACTCTCACTCTCCACTACAAGCAAGAGATCAATACGTACGTGCATTACGCACACAAATAAACCACATGCACTTAGATCGCGTGTTTGCTATTGGTTGTCACACTAACGCAAATTCTGCTCTGGACGTACACTCACACACGTGTAAAAGCAATTTTGTTTCTCAAATATTTTACGGCCACCAAAAGGTCGATTGATCATATCGATAAAATTACTGTAATTTTGGTAATTAAAGTTTTGCAATTTTTTAAGTTGCGGGTACGGTACGAATAATGTGGACTTCCTAATTACATATAAATTAAATTAAATCAAAGTGAAATTAAGGGGGAACATCCAATACTGCCGCGAAATTTAAAATTTCTTTCGTTTTATGCTAGTTGCAGCTCTGTTTTACGTCATAATAATAGAAAGAAAGAAAAATAACATTTTGAATAACATAAAATGTAAAACAAAGCTACAATTTGCAAAAAAAACTAAAAATACATTTTAAATTTCACGGCCATATCGAATGCTAAGTCGAATTAACATAATATAATCTAATTAATTTATTGTGAATTACTCTGTGAAAAATGTATTTATTAACTTTATCATGTTAATTTATGAATAATAGCTATGCCCGCCGGTTTCACTCGCATTAATTTTAGGAATAATCCTACTAAAATAATACATATATTCCATTACTTTAAAAGTATTACTCACGATTATCACTTAGTACATTACTATAGGAAGCTAATGACCGGCCGCCTTGCGGAGTTATTTTAAAACCATGATATCTCCTAAGATATTCATTGAAATCACAGTTCACAGTTCACAGTCTTAACTAAGTTTCAATCTGTCAAAAACACCTTTAATTTCCCTACATTTCTGACCAGTTTTTGACATTTTTTTTTGTCGCTTAGATGAAACTGCGACTAGATTTTGAATTTTTTTAATTACAAGAAAAAGCCTTCTGGGCTGTCTGTGTCCGTGATTAACGTCATTCAAGCGTACAAAGACATGGGCTAAAGTAAGTAAGTGAGCAAATAAATGACACAAATAAAAATACAAGAATATTTTAATATTGAACAATAATTTAGACTCAATTTCAACTTTTTAATTAGATAATCATTTTGTGAAAAATGTTGCGAACAAATTGTGCTACATTTAGTAGGTATCCGTTCAATTCTACCAGTTGCCTCAATCCACAGTTTTCTTGTCTCTTTTTATCTCTTGGAAAACTAAAAAAAATATTTTTCATCGTAAATTACTAACCCCAAACCAAATTTTAGACGAAAAACCAACTAAGAAATTAAATTAATAATTCACATTACACAATCATTGGTGTTAATAAAAACAAAGTTATTTTAATTGTAATACATATTTCTGAACATAATTATTCGTATACACTTACTTAATATCGACATTGTTTACAATTTGGTACAACACTATCGACGCGCATTTTGGCTCGACGCACGCGATGTTCGCAGTGAACGCAATACATTGCGCGACCGCTCATGACGTACAAGATCGTACCCATGTATTGCAAGCAATGTATAATGTTGCATCTGAATGCGATTTTATCGTTTTTGTCTACAAACTACATAATACTTTTGTAATAATTACAAATATCACTCGTATTTTAAGGTTTTTGGACTAACCGCTGAAAAGAAATCCCTCCTCGGGCCACATTACACTCCTGACTTCTTTTCCGACACGTTATAATAGCGCAAGACGGCATAATTCTTTTTTTCCGCGGAGCTTCGAACGCTGTCACAACAAGAGCGCGATTGTTGACCGGTGATTCAAATTTCGGTTGACTTTTGAGCGTCTGCTCAAAAGTGCGGCGCGCCTGCCCCGCCCACAAGGCCCTTCTAACCTCTTTTATCTGTTCTGTGCATGTAATAAGTAGTCCATTAAATTCTCGTTTGCTTAGTAAATTCCATTACAATAAAAATATCTCACTGCACTATCCGTTTTAGTAGTATTATCCGTGTTTATTTTTGTACTGTCAAGACCAAAAATAGTAACAGTCACAGTTATTTTACCTCCGATTTTGCATCACAGTCCAAATCACAGTGATCTTTATTCTCATTCAAATAAGGTTGCTGATGTGTTGCTGCCATTGACAACTCTGTCAAAATTGTGATCTTTTATCGTCATAATACGGTTGCTATTGGGTTGCTGCTGTCAGAGGTAAAATCACTGTGAAGGACTGTACTACGTCTTTTTTTGCATGACACGTTGCACTAAGTAACTTTTTATGCCAACTGCCGATCGATTCTGTAAAAATCTCACCGTGAAAAGTTATGTGAAGTGAGCTTAGAGTGAGCTGTCAATAGTGTCAATCCCTTAGCACATTCGTTAGAATGACAGCTCACTCCACGCTCACTTCACCTAAGTTTTCACGGTGAGATGGTTACAGAATCGCACTGCTGGTCTTCCGTCTACTACAAGCTTGTTTTACGTCCTACCTTTAAGGTACAGACGCCAGCAGGTCAAGCTACCGGAAACTGTCAAATTTTCCCAATCAAACTTGAACCGTAATGTTGGACAAATAAAGTTGAAAATCTATTAAAGGACAGATTGTAGTAGCTTGATGTGCTGGCGTCTGTACAAATTATCATCACCAGCCGCCTGGCATATTACGTATTATATAGGTCATAGGTATACATAATAGAGTCAAAGGTATGTAAATATTCGCAGGCACTTAGGTAGGTACTTGCAATAATTTAATACGCTCTATATAAAGACTGAAATATGTTTGTTTATTTTGGAATTGGCATCGTCCGCTGTCATCACCACATGCATTCCGCATACGAAATGCAATTACAACTGTCCAATATAACTTGACATTTTGTGTGGCGCTGCTAGTTGCGGTAAACGTCAAAATTATGTCAAATTCAGTGTATTTTGAATTTTAGTTCCGTATTTATCCGCATGTCATGTTATATTTGGTGGGAGACTAGTCAAATCCGGATGAATGTTATATAAAATAATAATAGCTATTGCCCATACTTCGTCTGCGTGCATTTTAGTAGTATACGTACTTGTTAATATTGTTGCTGACGTGAGCGAAAGTCCTCCCCTTGATGATGCCGATCATGACTCTCGTGCCGTTGTCCACCAGACGCGCTATCTCCTCGCCTTTCCACTTGTACGTGAACACTGCACTTATGTTACCTGTAAGAAGAAATGTGTTTAGTTTGTGATAAGCAGTAGGACAAAGAGAATCCTTTTTTGGCGATGCAGGCTTATGAGAAAAGCTCATGTTCTGGTAAGATATGCAGGTCAACAAGGTTGGTAGTAGAGTAGAGGACGACGGAGTTGACTGCTTAGTAGTGCCCAGGATCAAAATCAAAAGTCATTCATTCAAATTAGGCTGAGAATCAGCACTTTTCGAACGTCAAAATTACAAAAGACAGTCCCCCAAAAACGCCCGCCCTTCATCACTATATGATATGTGACTTTGTGACAGAACACTAACGATCCCTGATATATGGGACCAAGAATATTAAAATTGTTACAACATTCCACGTGCAATTTAAAGTCAAATGCACATTACTGGCGCAACAGGCCGCAGCGCAACGCATTTTCACACAAAAAAAGTACGGTGCGAAAGTGATGAAGAAGGATTATTCTAATGCGTTGCGTTACGGCGCTACCCGCCCCCATCTGCTTTAGACTTTAAGGTCCTATGAGCTGGTTCAGTAATCGTTTACGTATCGACACGAACTATAACAGAAGTTCATGTAGAAAATATTAGACAGTCAGAAAGTTGGTTATATTACTTTTACTATACCTATAGACTATAGATATTTGGAATTGAGTAGATGACAGGTAAGGATAAGCATTATCATCTTATAACGTCCCCACTGCTGGGAGACAGCCACGTGTATGAGAGGAAGGTACAGGTATACCTGCATAATGATAAGATAACAAGTTTAGAATAGCTTAACCATATACATACAGCGTATGATGTTACCAAACAGAAACATAGGCATCCTCTCTGTGAGACAGAGTGGGATTACGATTTTGGTCGGCTTAATTCATGAACATTTTAAAACGATATTTCATCATACGCCTGACATAATTTTAGATTATCTACTGCACAGCAACAGTGAGTCTTCTCCAAGATAATCCCCCGGACTATAATCATCATAAATTCTGCTTAAAACCCCATTGTTTGGAATCCACTGTGCAACGTCCGATTTTCTCAATAGCGCGCGACGTGCGTACGTAAATGTCTTGTCAGTAATAGTATCATACGTATATATAGCTGCAGCCTTATTCTCTATGACACAATGAACGAAATGAACGCGAGATTGGCGGGAATAGCTCTAAGGAATTGACGTGGTTTCGAAGTAAGGAATCGTTAAGTGGTCATAGTGAATTAGGAGCCAGGACTTATAACAATATGCTATCATTAGATTTGTCAGACATGTTAACTCACATAATAAACTCGTTTTGTTACACATAATCATTACATGTTTTCTTAGTAAACAAGCCTTGTGCCCGATGGGCTTTCTCGTCAGCAAAAATGACGAACTTCCATACACACTTTCACCCCCAATTTAACCTTTAGAATTTTCAAAAAAATTCTTCCTTAGTCCTCATTTTCGTTATAAGAAGAATTCGTGTTCATGCTTCTAGACCCAGGGGTTTACGATGTTCATCGTCGGTCAGTATATTTATAATTTGACCAACCTATTTATAATGACTCAGATTATATGATAACAACTACCTTTGAAACAAAAAGTTTCGACTTTGTATATTATGTACAGGTTGATGATCATTTTGCAGCACACGCCAGACTAAGACGAACGATAGTTTGTTGGGTCTCCATACAAGAAACGTATTTTTTTTTTGGCGTTTTTTTGCGTTATGTTACCCTTTGTGTGCGAGTCCTACTCGCACTTGGCCGGTATTTTATGATACTTAATTTATACCTGTGTTGATACGGTGAAGTGTATGTGCATAATTAATGCAGCCTTCTTTACGTAACACTGCAAGTATACTCGCAAATATCAACGCTTCTACGTCTCAGAAATAGCTAAGATACTTATGTCGGCACAGGCAGTAGTTCCTAAAGCCAGCTAAGCTGCGCCTACTCACAACATGTGCACTAATGTCGTTAATGTGACCACGTCGGGTTTCACAGTCAAGGCGACGCCACATAAGGCACATTATACAATTATACCAGTAAAAATATACTTTTAAGCGGGTTAGGGTTGAATGTTGAATGGCGGAATGTGTAGGGGATTGTGGCGTCTTAAATTGAGCGAATGATTTTAGCTTGGACGGTACGGTGCAGTTGATGAACGTTTGGTTGCAACTATGGTTACCATCGGTCCGAATTTGTCTGACTTTTTGCCACCACCCGTCCGGACTTTGTTCGGCCTCATTACTTGTCAGGAAATTTCGAGTAAGGGGGCTTTTTTTGAAAATATTAATAAGTATAAATGGGAGTACTATAGGTACGCACGGCTACACATCAAGCTAAAAAAAACAATAGGCAGCTTATACAAAACCAGTATAAGCTGCCTTTTGATTGTACGAAAAACCTATACAATGCGAGGTCAGCTAAAACTGGAAATGCATAGCTTGATGTGTAGCCGTGTGTACACCTCAGCCTAACCTTTCGGCGAATACAGACGTGACACCTAATGTTAATAAAACGTAACGTTAACGTAAATAAAAGAGCAAATGGGTACGAACTGAAAAACAAATATTTAAAAGTAAAATATCCGGACTTTTTTCAAATCTCCGTGTTTTTTCAGGATTTTTTTTTTTAATGACAACCCTAGTTGCCGCGCTACACGTTGCATTCGATTTCCGCAAAATACAGAAGAAATCCCAAGTATATAACTTGTTCCTGTTCAGTTTCCAATTAGATATTCGATTTTGTATCAAGATAATAATTGCATTCAATCCCATAGGACTTCACGCGGACGAAGTCACGGGTAAAAGCTAATTATAAATATGTCGTGTGCTGCTCCCGTACACGCTGTAAACAACAATATGAAACGGCACGTAAATACACGCGATAGCAATATTATCCTCAATATAAGGAGTCAAACAAGTCAAACCGAGTAGGTATAATTAAAGTCTTTGAAGAGACTAATTACGACAACTTCCAGCTAATTACACCATCATTCTTAGTTGGACTGGACCAAAGAGAGTCACTTCGTCAGTTTGTTTTATATTTTTATTTATTTTTTTTTTTTCTTTTTTCGAGGCCCAATAGTAATTATTACGGCTGTATATTAGCGCCCCCAGGCGTAAATACAATAAAATTTCAAATTGATGAAAAATCTACCGTGCCCCAAGTGAAAAGAGATTCGTGTTGAAATTCATAACTTGTCAGAGACTTTGATTTTATTTCTTCAGGTAAAAAGAACTTATATTGAGGAACCCATATTATCATATCCCCTTTTCGATCGTCTTCGACTCGAGACTGTCATGACGTCATCAAACTTTTT
This sequence comes from Apamea monoglypha, assembly GCA_911387795.2. Lineage (NCBI taxonomy): Eukaryota > Metazoa > Arthropoda > Insecta > Lepidoptera > Noctuidae > Apamea > Apamea monoglypha. Next base: position 11,805,145 of record OU426919.1, on the reverse strand, counting down.
TCTATCCAATTAATCATTGCAGTACGACATTTGCCGATGCAAACTGCAGAGCCGCACCTTAATTCATACAGACTTGTTTACTCAAACCTAATCTATAAAGTATTAAAAGTATTATTTACTTTACTGTTGAGGAGTTGCAAACTGCCAAAGGACGATGTCGAAAACATTAAAGTACAGTGTGCCCAGTATACTTAAACCAGCGAAGAAAGAGGATCGAATATTGATTCTGAATTCTTTACTGAACTTGACATTATAATGCTGACATAGACAAAGAGCGCGGCTATGAACCGCAAATGGCAGATAATATTCGAAATACATTTTTTTTATTTTATTCAAGTTTTATTAAAAATAAAGAAATTGATAACCTCTTTTTGTTATGTAACGGATTTCCTAATATATGTAATAATTGGCCCCACCTAGCGCTGGCAACATTGACCTTTCTATAACTACCTATGCCTAGCAATATCAAGGCTATTGAGGCTATATGAGGCTAGCCATAGTTTATTTGTGTGTCCACACTGGTTTGACGTCCGCACTTATGTGTTTATAATTGTTTTGATGTGATTCAGTGTATTTAACGTCTGGTTGGTACTTCATTACATAAAAGTGTGTCTCAATAGTATAATTAATGAGCAATATTGCATCTAAATAGTCAACTTCTTGTTTTAACGTAAGTTTTTTTTGTTCTACAAATATAATTATGGCGTTTGTCTTATGTCAACTGGCTTGACTGGCTGTATTATTTTCCTTCAACGTCGTTAAATGATTTTCCTGCTTGGGTGTTATTCTTAGCAAGACGATAATAGATACCTACATGTCTTGGTACCTACACATTCATTTAATTAAGTTTAAAACTGATTTCTTAAAAAGATTTCATCGCCTGATTAATTCTATTATAACTTATAAGATATATAAGAAAAATTATTTTTTTAAATTATTATTTACGTCAAAAAATATTAAAAGTCAAAGTTCGTCCTCAAAACTTCTAACAGGAAAGCCAATCAGAATTAAAACCTACACTTTTAAAAATAGAACGCTGAGTATTTGTTTCTTTGTAATATTTATGTTGCCATAGACTAATTTGGATTCGAATAATACCTATTACGCGACCACGGAACATTTTATATTATTTTGATTTTTCCGCTAGCAACATAGATGAAATAATAGGTACAGCTACAGCTATATGAACGAAAAAACATAATTAACATTACACGTAACATTTAACTACGGGTTATTAACGAATAATTTTATAAAAGTAATATTCCCTAATTTAATTTCATAATTAAATTTTTCAGAGAAGCAATGGCTGCAATACCAGAGGATGCAAAATGTATAGTGGAAACAAAAGATGGTCCCATTTGCGGATATTCAGAAAAAACTGATGAAGGTACTTGTTGCAAGTTTAAAAGTATACCGTATGCTAAACCTCCAGTAGGCAACTTACGATTCTTGGTAAGTTAAAAAGAAGTTTTAAACACCGTCACGTTTTACTGGTATAATCTCGACTAGCTTTGTAACATAAACCACATCATCTAATTAATCCTTATCTATACGAAAGTCGAACAATATTTCATTTGCCAGTCATCTTTCTTCTGGAGTAAATTAATATAAATGTAATTTCTTTTTCAGCCACCATCTCCAATTCAACCATGGAAAGAAGTAATGGACTGTACGCAAGATGCACCTCTACCTATTTGTCGATCAATGAGTGATGTCATATCTGGGTCTGAAGACTGTCTATACATAGAACTTTCCACACCAAGTCTCAAGCCTGATAAACCCATACCCGTTATGTTTTGGATTGGAGGTTACGGCTACGCTTACATCCTAGATTACATATTTGATGCAACTTTAATCAATGACCATAACATTGTATTCGTACGATGCGGCTACAGAACGGGACCTTTTGGTTTCCTCTCCATAAACGGCTATGCAGCACCAGGAAATTGCGGACTTAAAGACATTGTTATGGCTCTAAAATGGGTGAATAGAAATATAAGCGCCTTTGGAGGAGATCCAAATAATGTCACAATTTTTGGAAGTTCATCAGGTGGATCTATTGTCAATTTCATGATGTTATCACCTATGGTGACCGGACTGTTTCACAAAGCGATTATACAAAGCGCCAGTGTATTGAATAATTGGTCTTTAGATAAGAATCCCTCACTAGCCGTCATAAAACTGGCAAAAATACTCGGCATCGAGAAAACATGTAAAGAAGAAATAGTTGAAGAGTTACGGACTATTCCTGCGCTGGACATTACCATAGCTTTTCAAAACTTTGAGATAGAAAGTGGTGAAGGAGCCGACAGTGATTTGATTGATCCTGTCTTCAAGCCATGCATTGAAGTTGACCTCGAAGGACAAGCTGCATTTCTTACAAGAAGTCCACTTTTGTTGCTTAAATCTGGTAATTTTAATAAAGTGCCTTGTATTATTGGCAGCAACAATATAGAAGGAGCTGTGTTGCAACATGTTGTAGAGAATTTTTATTCTAATTTTGAGAAGTACAACGAAAATGTCAGACTTCTTGTGCCGAGAGAGTTAGCAAGGAAAGACAAATCATCAGAAAGTATAGGTCATCAGTTATTGAAATTTTACTTGGACGGTGAAGAGCATCTAAGGGCAGATACAAGGACACAATACTTGCAACTGATAAGTGATTACTATTTTTCATATTATGTCAATAAAACAGTAAGACTGCTCTGTACGGCTGGCTGTCCCACATACTACTATATTCTCAACTTCGCTGGTGAATGGGCAGTACCGAAGAAATTAAATTTCTTTAACTCTACTGGGCATGGTGCGGAACTATCTTTCTTGTTTCGTTTAAAAATGCCAGAAGTATTCAAAGGTAGTCGAGATTCAGTAAACACGAGAAGAAGAGTAATTAAAATGTGGACTAATTTTGCTAAAACTGGGTAAGTTTCAACAGGGATCATGAAATCATCAATAGAGGCGCTAACTATGCAAAAATTTCATATTTCGACTTTATTTTCAGAAACCCCACACCAGATGAAGATGACCCACTGTTACCAATAACTTGGGACCCTGTTGAAAATAAAGAAAGGCTGAACTACCTCAGCATAGGATCAGAACTCACAAAGGGAAGAAATCCATTCCACGAACGAATGAAGTTTTGGGATGCACTGCATAAAGAACACACGTTTCTAAGAGCACTTGTGCATTTCAACGAGATGGGATACTCAGTTTGAAACAACTTTATATTATGTTTAGAGTGTAGTTCAACTTTCGAAACTTCTGACCATCTTTGTAGAGTAACAAATACACTTATTCACGTTTTTTATTACATATTTCTGTGTCTTATTACGAGTACAGTACTCCCTTCTGAATCGAATCAACAAATTACTTTGCTTATATTCGAGGACATACGCTGAAAGTAGACGTAAATACATTGATATTACATTTGAAGTCCTTCATAAAGGTCAGGTGGGCGGTACTCTCGAACGGCGCGCGTGTGTGACAAAATGTATGTACGCGGGCGAAGCAAAAGGAATATGTAAGGATCGCAGCCTCGTGAGTAACAGGCATGAGTTTATTGATGAATTTCAGAGAAAACTGGCCCGCTCGCTTGCTCTTTTTTTAAGCCGAGATATCACACGTTTCACGTCTGAGCACAAAATGAATCAAAACTGAAAAATAAATTCGTTAGTGAACCATCATCATCCATCGATGTTGGATTTCGGCACTCTGCGTCTTTCACGCGCCTGCCGAATGATCAAAAATGAAATGAAAGGAGTAAGATCAGAGATGAACGTTAATTTCTATGTTATTTTGTAGTGGTGTCGTGTGAACGTGGAATTAAACAAAAAATAACATTCACTCTAGTACAGTTTCTGATATCCAGGCGCGGATCTAGGTTTTCGGTCAACGGGGGGTATTTGTATCTCTGAGGAAAGGGGGGGAGGCGATTTCTCAAGCCTATAACAATAGTTTCCTTAAACTCAACAATTTCCTCAATGTTCAAAAAGGGTTTCGAGGAAGACTATTACTGATCTATTTATACCTTAATAATATACTGGCCCCGATTCCCTTGTTCACAAACTAAACTAAATTTATGTTCAGTGCATCTGTTTCTTTCTATTTCATTAAGAAAAGGACAGAAGATAAATATTAGTTTAGTCCTGTCAAATTAGTCAGCGCCTGACATAAATTGAAGTATTTTTAGAAGCCATGTTTTTAATCACGTCTAAACTGTCTATGGAGTATCTTAATTTGACAGAACTAAACTAATATTTTATCTTCTGTCCTTTTCTTAATGAAATAGAAAGAAAAAGATGCACTGAACTTAAATTTAGTTTAATTTGTGAACAAGGGAATCGACGCCAATGTATACAAAGTTAAAAGGATTTAAACTAAGTTTGATCGAAGCCCGGGGGGGGGGGGACTGCACCCGTTGAGCTTCGACCTAACTCAGTCCTTTACGAATAAGTGACAGCCAAGCTCTCGAGACTCCTCGACCCTCTCCTATCTGTACCTAAGCAGAGGTATTTTGCCAGGATCGCCCAGAGGACACGGTGGAGCACACGGTGGAGGTCTGCCCCGCTTGGGCGGAGCACCGCCGTGTCCTCGTGGAGGCGATCGGCAGCGGCGGCGGCCTCTCGCGCCCGGCCCTGGTGCAAGCCATGGTCCGGAGCGAGAGGGAGTGGGAGGCAGTCGCCTCCTTCTGCGAAGCAGTCATGCTAGCGAAGGAGGTGGCGGGACGGATGAGGGAGAGAGCCTCCCGTCCCAGCCGCCGCGGGAGACGCCCCGGGCGTCGGGAGTCTATAGGAGACTACCGGCCACCGTAGGCGCGGGCCTGCGGGCGGAGAGCAATGGGTAGCTCACCGCCCGATCAGGACCAGGCCCGTGCCGGACGGCGCGTAAGTGTTCCACGCGCGCCTCAAAGAGATGTCAGCATAATTCGAGGGGCCCCTTAGGGCCGAAGCCTGCCGGGGCAGCGGGATTGTCCGGAAGGGTTACCGCTACCCCGGAACATAAAGGGCGAAGGAAGGAACATGGGTGGGTTTTAGTCAGTAAGAGTCTGACACTCCCTTCCGCTCCACCCAGAGCGGGAGGAGTCATTTGATGATTTCCCATCCCAAAAAAAAAAAAAAAAAAAGCAGAGGTATTTATATAATATGATACTGATTGTAATTCATTGTCCTATTAGGCGAGCGAGTGAACAATACGACGGGACTGACCGCTCGGCCTTGTGTGCCATATCTGTAGCAGGAGGTACTGCTGGACTGAGTCTTCGTAATGTTTGTGATATTATAAATGGTCAAGTTAAAAATGGTACTGGTTTTTATCACTATACTGGAGAAACTAGTCATCTAGAGGAGCTGGATGTTGTAGAAATTATAGATGAGTCTAGCCTATTTTTTTTTCTTTTCTTGCTGGGTGGGAAATTATCATATGACTTCTCCCGCTCTGGGCGGGGCGGGAGGGCGTGTCAGACTTTTACTGACTAAAACCCACCCGTGTTCCTTCAGTTGCCTATGCCAGGGGCCACGGTATCTCTTTCGAACAGCCTGCGGCCCAGGCATCGGCCCTAGCGGACCCCGTCAGTTCGTGCTGACATCTCTTTGAGGCGCGCATGGAACACAACGCGCCGTCGACCCGGGCCTGGTCCTTGCCGGGTGGCGAGCTGCCCATTGCTCGCCGCCCGTTGGCCCGCGCCTACGGTGGCCGGGAGTCGGCTGGTGACTCCCGACGTCCAGGGCGTCTCCTGCGGCGACTGAGCGGGGCGTGAGGGCGCAGAGATTGCCTGTCCCTCACGCGCTCCGCCTCCTCCTTTGCGAGCATTACTGCTTCGAAGAAGGAGGTGACGGCTTCCCGTGCACTCTCGCTCCGTACCATGGCCTGGACCAGGGCCGGACGCGAGAGATCGCCGCCGCCGGATGACTAGTCTAGCCTTAGCTCACCTTTTTATGAATTTAGAGGTTTTGAACTACAGAGGTTTTGAACTACTACTATATAGGTATATAATAAAATGACTGCTTCCAAAACAGCACCCTAAATGCATAACAAACTATCAATCTAAATCATTTTGAAAGATATTGCTAATCCATTGCTAGCTATGTTCGAAAAAATTGTCTGCTCAACAACGTAAATAAAGCAATGAATGTTGTTAACTGTCAATAACCCTGCAGAATACAATGATAGTCGTAGATGAAGTGATTCAATAGTAGTTGGTGACTTATTAAAGCCACGTGTGGCGATTGAATTAATTCCACACAAAGGGCGAGAACTTCAATTGTCTTGTTGTCTGGCGAACAATTTGCACGAGTTATCGCACCAAGCGATAGCTGCAGGAATTATAATTATAAAACTTTTAGTGTTATGGCTGATTGGCCACTAATAATAGCGACAATTTTTTTTTCTTTTAAGTTTATTGTTAACTAACTTCAGCCCGCGAGGTGCTTGTCCCCCCGACCCACCCCGTCGCATCGCATCGCCTTCCCGCGCTATTACGTACTTCGTTAGCGTTTTTTTTAATTTTTTTTCTCTGCTTCTAAGGGTCCTAGTGTAATGTGAAATAGCTTACTTATAAGCTGTATAGTATGAGCTAACAAATACAAAAATATTTTTTTAAATCCGACTTGCGGTTCCAGAGATTAGCGCGTTCAAAAAAACGCATCAGCTTTATTATTAGTATAGATAATATGGTGTATTTAGTTTGTCTTATCCCCGCAGACCATCTTATTGACAGAATGGAGTAAAAGGGAAGAAATCTTCATTAAGACTTTCTCAATTGCGTTGGCGTTGATCAAGTTGGCATCAATTGGTTTGACTCCCACCCGATTCTGCGCTAAGTGATAACTTCACGAAAATTCCTACAGTCGTATTTAGTTAAAACATTTACAAGATGCGTGGGAAGATGGAGGGGTCGTTATTAAAAGGCAAAAGTAGTTTATTTTTAGATTTCCCGTTAGTGCCCAAAAAAAAATATAAAGGGCAAAACGTTAAGAGGTGCGAAAATCCCTCGAGTTTTATAGTGTAGAAAAAAGACAGGAGGAGAGAATCGCAAATAGGTTACCGCCTAAACAAAAATACAAATCTAGAAATAAAGTTTGCCAATATCACGTAGGTACTATGATAGACCCTCAAACGCTGGAGATTGATCAGTGAATGTTTGTTTTTAGCCCACGTGGCACGGATGTACAAATATTGTCTTGACCCATGCATTGAGAATCGAATAGAGCGCATCTCAGTGCGTCAAAAAAACACAGTGTTGGATTTTCAACTCTCGGCGCTAAGCAGTGCGTGAAAAAAATCGCCGCGTATAAATGCGCCCGTGCCGACCTGGGCTTAATCCAGAGGAGTACGACACTTGCAATACATTGTAATTACGACAATCACAATAAACATCTTCGCAGACAACCTGACCAGATTTAATACCGCTGTCGTCATACAAGGAAGGCAACGTGAAAGGGTAACCGATTTATGACATGCAAGCGTTATTGTACTGTGCAATAAATAACATAAGCCGGCAGTACACGCCTGTACCAACCACGTTCTCCTTGAGAAATGTACTGATCCTGCGAAAGTTACGGTAACGACTATCATACAGTGTGTCCAGTACTGTCCAGTATATTTTAATTGCTCTAGGACGGAGCTGCTCGCTTGCACGAGAAAAAAAAACAGTTAAATTGAACGCGTTTCAATTCAGTTCCATATTTCAACTATAAGTCCAGGTTTCCTCACGATGTTTTCCTTCACCGATGTCAGTAATGTCCAAGATAAGCTCAAAAAAGCAAATGAATTGAAAAAGTCACATTGCCCGTCGTTAGTAGTCAGAATCCCAAAAGTCTGACAGCCAATCGTACCAAGGAGTATCGTGTTATTCAGTAACTGGGTTGCGGAGGTCAGATAGGCAGTCGCTTCATGTGAAATACAGGTATTCAGCTGCATCCGGTTAGACTGGAAGCCGACACCAACATAGTAAAGAAAGGGCTAGGCAAATAATGATGCCTTACAGACCATGCTACAAAAACAACTAAGTACAATGGCATATTGATTGATTTCCCCACCTGCCAAGATACCTCGGTCGCACTGTACGTGTCTTCCGCATTTTCATTTGCATTGTGCAAGATAACGCAAGGATTATTAATTAATACATTATACTTATCGAGCCGTATTCTGAAGTGTTTATTGTTTGCTAAGAATTTTATTATGCATTCTTGAACTCCTTCAAAGTTATCGTTGAATTCTTGATAATTCTCCCTTCCGGGAAGTTTCCTTTGTGGACGTTAAATATATTCACTGCAGTTGGTAAGCATGAATGTCTTAATATCGATCACAAATATTATAAATAAAGAAAAGGCGCAGAGGGAAAATTCTGTCCTGCCTCTGCTTTGGAGACTTATCGCCAACAACGACGATACCTGTCTTAGAGCGTTGTTGCGAGTTTGGTCGGCGAGTTTAATTTTTAAGATGCTATGCGCCATCGCTCTTTGGCAAACCTTGAGTTTGGACTTCTGAGCCTCGGTCAAAGACCAAGTCTGAGTGCCATAGATTAGGATAGGCAGGATACGCAGACGTGTCCACGAGCTTGCGCTCTAGTGAGATAGGAAGGCATTATAGTAGTACAATGAAATAGCTTCTACTATACTTAAATATATTATGTATAATATAAGATACGGTCCGAAGGTACGGTAAGGTCCGATGCCGGACATCCCTGCTACCATGTTGCTGACTGGGTAATATTTTGCCACGACATTAAGGCCGTTTGTACACGGCACGGTTTCTTTACGGTATGGCGTATAAAACGCGCCGTAGAAAATACAACACTGACGACGAATAAACCGTAATTTTTCACGGCAAGAAAAACGAGTATGTACAGACGCCAGCAGGTCAAGCTACCCGAAACAGTCAAATTTTCCCAATCAACCTTGAACCTTAATGCTTTAGCGATAAAGTTGAAAATCTATTAAAGAAATTTGACAGGTTGTAGTAGCTTGATACGTTGGCGTCTGTACAAAAGGCCTAAACATTCTCATAAAGTTCGTGCCGGTACGCAAGAAGAAGATTGTAATATTCGGTGGGTGTGTTGGTTTTATTCAATTACAATGAGTTGTACTTACGTCCATTGTCAGTAGATAACTTCATCTTCTCCAATAGAGTGGTATCACGATCGTTGTATATGAGCACCGCGGTCGCGTTCGCTCGCCGCGCATTCTGCACCTGAAATAGAAGGAAAATAATAATCTATGTCTTTTTTATTGCATTTTCAAAAAATAGAGCTGGATAATTTTATAATAATAAATCGTTTATTAACCAAATAGTGTTCTTACATTTCCTTATAACTAAAGTATAAATAAACTTATACTCATAAAATTATTGTTACAAGAGAAACATAATTTTATATTTAACTTGTGGACTCCACATTAGGTCGAGTTTTTTTTAACAATTTGAAATATCAGGGTCGATACTGCATTGTAAAATTTATTACATATATTGGTTTAAAATAAATATGTAAAATAAAAAAAAATATACTTAAAAATAAAATATAATCGTATAAACAAGGAAAAAACTTAATAAAAGTTTGTAAAAAGAATATTTGTGTCTAAATGGATCCCCCATTTAGACACAAATATTCTTTACCAAAAACCACAAAATCCAGTCAACATTCAAATTGGAACCAAAAATTCGAAGACATGTGATATCTACCAACACGCACTGGGCCCGCGTGGTGGATTACGGCCCACTCTCTCTCACAGAGAGGAGGCCTGTGTCCCAGCAGAGCGATCGTTATGCGCTGATTATACTATTATATATCCATGACCCATACAACTTTTATCTACAATAAAACCGCATTTTACTTTGGAGTACTTACTCGTCTCGAGGTAATTTTTGAGATAGGCATTCAGGGTGAGGACCAAAACTATGATGAATATAGGAAAGAGGTCAAAGGAATCACGAGCTCAATTTTAGAAAAAAAATTAACTGCTTATTTAATATATTTTCTCGAAAATTAACCTTATATAGTTTACTAAGCCAACATTTCGTTGCCCATGGGATTTCTCGTGACTACACAAAAAAGACAAGTGAAGACGTATAGTCACCAAAAGATCAGTTTAATAATTTTGATAAATTAACTGTTTGTTTTCTATTAATTAAATTAAATTTTATTCGAAAACATCCATCGGTTTCTTACTAAACTTCAACTATATCCGACGACACTGGTTACTTATTTCCTTTGGTAACCGTACATAATATTCTGACATTTACCCACCGTATAATGTGGTTGCATCTTGGCGTCATGGCGGCTCACTGGTCCGACCACTTTGCATTTCCTACAACCTTTCACTTCACTAGTGATAACCGGGACGTATAAATATTATTATATCGCTACTAGACCGGTCTTGCATTGCATATAATATGTAATAACTAGGTTTATAGTATTGAAATAGTTACTTCGGTAATATGTAGTCACTTTGTTTTATATGCATCATAGGTAAAGACATTCTAAATGTAAAGCCTTGCCTACATTCTAAACTTATACAGGGTGGTAGGGACACCGTCGCGCAACCGGTCACCATGAAATCAGTACATGATTCTGGACCCTGGGGGTCGGATATAGTGGAAGTTTAGTAAGAAACCGATGGATGCTTTCGAATGAAATTTAGTTTGATAAATAAACTGATTGTTTTCTATTAATTAAATAAAATTTTATCCGAAAACATCAATCCGTTTCTTACTAAACTTCAACTATATCCGACGACTCTGTTTACTTATCTATTTTGTTGACTGTACGTAACAGGTTGCGCGTCGATGTGCCTGCCACCCTACATGGTTACTATAGTATTTCTTAGTAGCAGATCGGAGTCTGGATTTGTACCCGTTGATAGCATTAGGCTCGTCCCCTTTTACATAGGACTTAGGGTCAGTTCACACCGAGACGCGACGCGACGCGACGCGACGCTGCGCGCACACTTTCAAAGAGTGACTCAAAATAGACTTTATTTTCTACACGAAAAGGTACACATTGCATTGTGAGAGTTCAGAATACGTTGCGCGGTGCAGTAGGTCGTTTTAAAGTGTGCGCGCAGCGTCGCGTCGCGTCGCGTCTCGGTGTGAACTGACCCTTAAAGATAACTGGCGAAATGTGGGGTTCTATAGGCACACCCCTGCCTAACCCTTCGGGGAATACTGGCATGATGTTATGTTACTGCAGTACATCATGTTGCAATATGTAAGTTCCATCAACACAGCCATCTCAGTATCTCTAATTAACTTTTTAGCGCAAGCTATCGGTAAATCTCACGAGTAAGAAGTAAATCTTGGAAATGAACGGCATCAGGCTGTTTACTACGGTATACGAGAGTTTTTACACGCTTTTAGATACCTTGGTGCAAGTATTGCATTAAGAACTCAAACTCAAAGTATTTATTTCAAAGAAACCAATTACAGGCACTTTTGAATTGTCAAGGAGTCAGTCAGTCAGAAATATGAAGCAAGGTGCCCGTTCCGAAGCGTAGTAGGTACCTATGGAGAAGAACGGGCAAGAAATCCCATGATTATTCTTTTTAAGAAATGACGCACCCGAAATACTTATCACATGTCTCGCCTTTTTACCAACTCCGGATCCGGATACAGTTGAATAAAATATTTTGAATTTGTTTTTTTTTAATAATAAAACAAAACAAATTCAAAATATTTTATTTGACACAATCCTTGGACACGGGTACTTGTGAAACGTCAGAAGCTAGGTGCACGATTCTTATTGGTAGTTTCCTATGGAGAAGAGCCGGCAAGAAACTCCACGTATTCTCTTTTTAACAATGTTCTCTCGAACTCGAAACGGGTCATACCAACAACATGTTATGTAATATTTTTGATAGCAAAAACAATATTGCATAGTACCTAATAATACTCGTACTAGAAATAATAACTATTGGTCTACTATAGTGGCGTTATCCAAAATAATCCTGTAAAAATCCTGTTATCATAATATTGAAACTTTTCGGCTATACAGGCTGACCAACACGAGTGTAGAAAAACTATCTGCTATTTCATACAAAAATGCTTTGCAGTCGTATTAAGCAAATTACACTAATGCTTTTAGAAACAGAAAATCAAATTTATTATATTATTAAGTGAATTGTTTATGATTTTATGTATTTTTTTTCTGTCTCCTTTATTCTTTCACACGCTGTCTACATCTCTGTATCTATTGTCCTATCGCAGGTATGCTGGAAGAGATTTCTTATGAAATAGGCATCACCTTTGTACCTATTTTTCTGTTCTGTTTTTTTATTGTTTGTTTATACATATATGTGTACATAAATGGTTAAATAAATAAACATACAGGGTGGCAGGGACATCGACGCGCAACCGCTTACCATGGATTCAGTACATGATTCTGGACCCCCCTGCATTGTAATTTTTAGTCGACTTTAATGATTACGTTTTTTTCTGCAATTTTTTTTTCTGTAAACTTTATAAAATCATTGAGATTTTGAATAAAAAAAATAGTAAATTCACTTGTTTCACTTAAAACAGCAATGTAAATAAAACTCGAAAGGGCAGCGCGCGGATCACGGGAGGTAGCGCGCGCGCCCGCGCCTTCCGCGGAGCGTTTTGATCGCGTTTTTTGCAATGCATTTGCGCACTCAAAAATGTCAATTTTTCTAACCAGTCATATCCGATATGAATGACTTTCGTAACTTTATTTATGGCGTCAGGTGTAACCTTTTCACGACGTTTGCGCGTTGATATCCCTGCCACCCTGTATATATTTCCATATATCGTTCGTTAGTAGCACCCATAAAAAAAGTTGTTAATGTGCTTTAACCCCTTGGAAGATTGTCAAAAGTTTCAAAGTCAGCCTGTATAATATAAGATTATTTCTATTCATGAGTACTTTCGCCTCCGGAAAGTTTGCCAATGAATTCAAAGACAGCCTGTAAGTACCTTTTTTGTTATCGTGGATAATTGCTCATGCATTCTGCACTACCACGGGGAGATAGTGCAGTTATGTGGGACTCTAACCCATTAAAACTCCAAGGTGTCCTCCTCTGCCGTTTACGGCCCCTGTATAGTACCTAACTAAAAAAAAATGGAAATTACACCTACTAAAATTACCCACAGCACACACACGTACACACATACATAATCACATCTCGTACATAATCACACACTCACTCTCGTACACAATCGCACAACTTTCCACAACGCTGTACTCGCCGCATAATAAATGGTATAACGCTTTAGTATCTACGCCCAGACATTTTTCCTCGGGGTGGAGACCTAGTGTCCTGAAACACAGGTTTCGGCCTAGCTTAGGCAGCAGTCTCCCACAATATTGTAACGTGTATTAATAGCTTATTACTAAGCAATACTTGTTAACTTTTAAATATTGTGGTGAGAAAAATAAAATTGTATTGTTGTATTGTAACTCAACACATCATTGAGTCCTATTTATTTCGCTATCAGCCGTTGAGCTGTTATCTTGTGATCAATCGTTGGTATCAGACACACTTGTGCGACAAATAATCCTTGCTGTTTATCCTCGGATAAAGATAAAGGAGTTCATTTGTTTTTTATTGTTCGGGGACAAAATAATGTTGTTTCCAATATGGTGAATACGAGTATAACACTGGCCCTATAACATCGTCATTCTCTTGCCTTTATCACAATCTATTTGGGGTCATGGCAACATGTCTTTTTCTACCATACTTTTTATTAATGGTCATCTCGGTAGTCAAGCGCTTTCACGCCATATCAACTTTCACACAGACCGTCCATAGTTTTTTTTTTGTCTTCCTCTACTGTTATAGCCGTCCACATTCATATATTCATTCGTATAAAATGACATAATGACTTACTTATGTCAGAAGTTAAGGCTCCCGCAGATAGGTGCGACGCGACAGCGCGACGCAACTCTAGCAGAACAATTTCTATGAAAACTTCATGGAAATTGTTCTACCAGAATCGCTTTGCACCTTCGCATTACGCTTGTCTGATCTCTGGAGCCTTTACGATTCATCATCATTTTAATCCCTAAATATTTAGAAACCGTTTCTATGTTACGTAATTAATCAAAAGTGTTTGCTAACAGTCTACATTGTTATAAAATTCTTTGCTTTCTTTAATCTTCAAGACACAGCGTTGCTACTAACCCTAGGATTAGCTTTAAGTACTTTCACATCGTGAGCAGTCACATGTTTCGGCTTTAAACTGGTCCAAACTTGGGCTTTGGCAGATTTTCTAAACAATATACCTATGACTATATGTACGGACAAGAAAATATTAAAGACGCCTGTATCGTAAGTCTTGTACGACCAAACCATCGTTGAGTTTTATTTTATAGCAAAAGAGAACTAGTTATATTTTTAATATGAATGTTGATGGCTGAAAAGAAGACCATATGAAAGATGGAGGTGTTGTGTGAATATGATATAGCTAGAAAGGGAATGAATACTGAGACGGTGACAAAGAGAGCGCATATAAAATGCGAGTAGGACACTCATAGGGGATATATCTAGCCATAATCGAGATAAGACCCATAAGTGGCTGTAAGACTCAATATTGTATCACAAACTATAAGCAAATGTTTGTCTCGTCACTTGGAACGGCTGAAAGGATTTAGTATGAAAAATGAGGTAATTGTATAATGCAGGGAGGAAGCTTCATTAATGAAAGTAAGCTACGTATAATGGATTGGTCTACAGCGTTTCACAATTCATTCCATAATAAGAACCAATATATTGCATCGCGTCATCAGCGAAACGACGTTTATGTTAGTCTGAAAGTTAACAAATTCTATTTATTTGTATTCTCATTTACATATTACAGACCTTTGACAGTTATTACTTCTAACAGCAACCTTACAACAACGAGATTAAGGATCACCGTGATACACATCAGAATCTCAGAGGTAAAATAACTGTGCTGCGCATAATAGAAAGAATAGAATACTCTTTATTATGTACACCATAAATATTAGAGTTGTAGATGTAGAAATTATATATATGGTGACACAATGGGTGGTCTTATCGCTAAAAGTGATCTTTTAAAGACAACCTTTGGATGGATTAAGGGAGAAAGCAGAGACAGTACTGCAGGTATCCTGTGGTGTACCACCCAGTCATATACTTATCACATTGTATGAATGGCTTGACAGTAGAAACTTTAATTTTAAAATATAATGTTCCTGATAAAATCACCCCTCATGGTTTCAAGTAAATGGGAAACTATTCTATGACCGACGAGGTATAGAAGATAATATATAAGATTACAACCAATTTTCGAGTAGCGAAAAAAGCACATAACGACATAATATGTAAGATGTACATGCCCCCCATTTCACTAGAGTATTTATTTTTTGTTGAGTTGGGTCGGTACACGCTGGTGACAAGTTCATTATAATGTCTGTGTCTTGTAAGGGTAGTCTAGACTGATGTATAATATACCTACATTTGATCTGTTATTGACTTTACTGTAGTTAGTGACGAGAGAGTCTTCATGTGTGTCTAAGGAGCGTACTTGTCGCGCACATTTGCACGACCAGCTAAGTCGGTACACGACGCGAAACGCGTTATTTAGTTAATAACATAAATCCGTAAGTAGTATAGTTTGTGATTGATTGCGTCATGAACTACTAGTGCTGTGAGATTCTACTTACTTACACATTTCTTTTGAGTAGCATCTTGGACGTAGTTTTGATCTTCACTTGTTTTCCAGTCACATCAGCCTTTGGCATTTATAAATATCGATGCCTGCAGAACTCCTCGACTATTAAGCGTACCTCTCATTACCAACTTTGGCACATGGTGTGAGTTATCGATGTTTACAAAAGTGGTTTAAAGCCAAGTGTCTATGTTATTCTTTGTTACAAATCTATCCCTCTAACTGCATTAAGAACATCCGTGATATTTGCAACAAATATGCGTATAAATACTGCATTATGTGCCTTGCATGTGCCTTGCGTACAAGAACTTTGCTAACGAGTATCGCAGCTAATTACATTAGCATGACTGAAGTCACCGGCTTCGTTAGCTGCTTAGAACTAAAACTGATTATTGCAATTTTCTTTATGCACTTTAATGCACCTGTTATGTATATTCCAAATATGGGTATTGAAAGGCAGGGAATTTACCATGGCAGTAAAAGAAAAAGGTTTGATTGTGACGTTTTTGTCCTACCCTTGTCTCTACCTACGTGTCATCATTTCAGTTCTAGAGAAAATCATCCCTTTATTAAATCCGAAGTTATTTTTTTGGATGTCATTGTGTGCCAAACAAGACATCTGCAATCTGCAATACCAGACGCATGGCAGATACGTTGTCTAAGTTGCCTTCCCAGAGAAGTGATTCTCGTGTGCATGTAACACTGGAACCCAAAAACCGTAAAGTACTTCCCCCTTAATCACTTCGCCTGACTTGATGCTAAAGCCAAAGACAGACATCAACAGCAGTATTCTTTTTCTTTGATCACCGATGTCGCTGAAAATACATCTATGCCATTAAACTGTGACACCTGCAAAAACTTTGACAACCGCTTTTGCCAGCGGCTTTCCTCGCGTGGAGGTCGGAAATTATCCCACGGGAACGTACGTCCGAGATAAAAAGTATTCTATGCCCTCCGATCTACCTGTGTGCTAAGCCTAAAAATTAACCGACAAACAGACAAAGTTACTTCGCATTTATAATATTAGTATGGATATTTAGCTCACCTTGATTTCAAAATTGCAATTGCCCCTCCTAATGACCGCGACCCACGGCTCCGTAGGCAGAGGGTCATTGGGCGCGGCTGCTGACAGCAATGGCCAAGTGCAGCCAGTATGATCCCTCTCTCCGCCCGGGCCTTTCGCTCGCACGTGCACCGCCACCCCCCGCGATGACCCGATGTAGCCCTCGCCGTATTTACCGGACTGGAAAGAAAAAAAAATAACAGTTGAATTTTGATGAACAGAAAAAATTGTTTGCTAGCAAAGCATTCCACGATAAGCTAATATCTGTTACATTAAAGTTGTCAAAAAATAAAAGGCCCGTTTTGACATTGACAGTTCTAGAAGTTAATAAAGGTAAAATTCGCAAAACACGTATTCGTTTGTATGAAACTGACAGGTGTCAAGAACGCATTTTCAAATGTCAAAACGGGCCTTTTATTTTTTGACAACTTTAGCTTACCGTGGAATACTTTATTGCTGGTTAATAAAAAAAAAATTAAGACAGAATATTGTAACTTTTTCTTTTATTAGCTATTAATGTCGCACTGCTGGGCAAAGGACTTTGTTTTTACCTCTCTCTGCGAAGAGAGCTGCCAAAGGCCAATCTTTATAAAAGGAGTCCAGTTCATCCCGCCATCTCCGCCTGGGCCTGCCGCGATGTCGTGTAATAATTTATCTAATTTTAAATAATTAAAATAACGAGCTTAGGTAGAATTTTTAACAACGGGTTTATCAAATTCAAAAACAGATTAGAGATAAATGTCTTAACTAAAACAAAGAGTTTTCCTCTCGAGACATCTTCATTTTCTCTTAAGTTGTATTTGTTCCTAAACTTAGTTCACAATGATTGATGAATCTTCTGAAAGTATTTCTAAGAAACTTCTTCAACAGCCTTTTAGATGCCTACTGTATAGGTACCTACAACACGCGTTTCGTCTGTATAGCTTGGCTGAAGAAGAAATCAACTTACAAATCTGGCCAAGTTCGAGTCGGACTCGCAAACGAAGGTACCACCGTACAATTATTTTATTTTTATTATTTGCTACTATAAGTATTGGGGCAATAGAAATAGACATTCTGTAAAAAAAACAACTGGCTACCTATTACGGTTCATGAGACAGGCTGCTGACAGATAGACCGACAGACAGTCGGATGGATGGACGGACGGATGGACAGCGGAGGCTCAGTAATAGAGTCACCTTGGCACACTTTGGGCACGAAACCCTTCAAATCAAAGTATTTGTAAGTAACTTGACCACAAAAGTCTACAGTGATAGACTACGGGTAGTTTCGTCAGCATCATTTAGCCGAAGAAGAATTCTGATCACAATAGTCTATATACCACGCACGGTCACTGTCACAAGATGGCGTTACACCTAATTGTTATTCACCTCCATTAATTAATACATAACCTCAGCACATTAGGCTGGCTTCATGCCAAGCCAGTCTGCCTATATACTGCCTATATACTCACCTAGCTAATGAGATCTAACGAGGTCTTATGTTTCGTGAGTTTGTGTTTGTTTGTATGTAGAATGTACGAGTAACGTGGAGTTTGTTTTTGCATTACATTGCCCTGTTTGTGCTGTTATTAGGTTATCACGTTGTGGCCTCAGGATTCTTCTCTATTGTGCCATACTTCCCTGGTATGTATTTGCAAGTCACATCCAGAAGGCCGATTCCCGTAATTTTAAAAACGTTCAAAATCTAGTCACAATTTCATCTCAGCGACAATCAATGTCAAAAACTTGTCAAAAATTACAGGTATTTTTAAAAGATTGAAAATGAGATCAGACTGTGAACGTTTGTAAAATTACGAAAATTGCACCTCTGTTTTCCCTTATCCCTAAAAATAATCTAACTTAATTTTCCAACACTTTTGTATTCTCTCGAGATATTAGATTATATACTATACTACTAGTGCAGATGTACCTAATTTGCGATATGTAGGTACATCAAGATAACGATAATTATCATACATTCCATTAACAAATTTCGTGTAAACAATACATTCAGTTCGTTTACAAAACATCTTCAATTTGACGTCATCAAAATATTTGTTTTTCGCGTTGGTCCGGTAATTGCTTATCATAATATTTTACGAAAAAGAATTGCCTTGTTTGTTTACCTACTGATTCTCGGTAAACATATTACCGATTAATATGGCGTTTTCGGTATCGGAAATCGGATAGACTATTGTGTTTGTGATTAGATTGAAGAATAAATAGTAGAAAGGTAATTGTCCATCGTATTTTCTCCATCTTATTTTTTTTCAGAAATCCCCGCAATAATTAACCTCCTACATAGTAAATCCATAGTAAATTGGACCCAAGTCAATCAACGAGGACAGCAAATGGAGTCAACATCAGAAGTCAATTACTGAATGCAAATCTTCTGCAGCGCGCATAGACTAATTAAGTGGCTGGCATGGAAACTATCTAATTACTGGGTAGAATCTTTTCACAATGAGGACGCCTTGAAAGGGCTGAATGACTAAATTAGTAAAGGGGTTTGGTAGTGAAAACTTGGTTTCTGAAGTAAAAACTTCTTTAGGCGCACTTTGCGCACTTCTGAATAGTGAACGAAATTACGAAACTGTCCTCACGCACTTGTAACGGTGAATCGGGTATACTCGGTTTCAGTCGGTCGGTAACGCTGAATCGCGTATACTCGGCACTGGATCGTGTATATTCGGCGCTGAATCGCGTATATTCGGCGTTGAATCAAGTACCTACATATACTCGGCGCTGAGTCGCGTAGACTCGGCTCCAGTCGTAAGTTTTCACGTCTATCGTGTTATTATATGCACACACCTTCTTTTTTGCATACGGATACGGTTTCTAGCTGAAACTACTTTGACGCCATATTGTGTCTGTAGAGAAATTCTCATATTTGCAAGTTAAGGTGTCGTTAAATGTAGGATGGTATTGCATTGCAGAATGTAAACGTAGAGGAAAGTTGTAATTCGTAGAATTTAATCTACGATTGACTGAGGCAGAAATGATTGGAAGCGTAAATTGGGTAGTTATAGGAATAAATCCAAAGCCTAAATAGGAAATTAACAGCGTCAGCAACGAGAATTACAACCAAATGAATAAGAACTAGCCAATATGTAACTAACTGATATTCTCGTCACAAAATCTCGAAAAGAGACTCCGAAAACGTGTCATGTATACGAACCCTCATACATACCATATTAGATTCTCCCGATACCTGTTGATCTTATCAAATAAACATTTCATTCGATATCTTTCCCTCAGCCTGAGCATCGTAACTGCGTAGATAGCTGTTCAATAATTCGTGACGTCACGGCGACATCGTCACAATTTTATCATACTGTCATGTTCTAGAAGATACAGACGAAATATAAATAGCTATCAGAAATATCAATATATTTTGGCTGTCACTACCGATACTGTTTTACATTTGGAAAATATTTACAAGATAACAGAGGAATTTCTGTAGATAAGTAATGTAATTAATGAAGTTATTGCTAAGCATAACGTGACATCACGCCTGTAATCCGCGAAAAGTTAGGCAGAGGTGTTCCTATAATAGTACACCTTGAAACATTTAAAAATTATCCACACCAGACATTTAAGACTGGATAATTTGATAAAACAGGTTGGTAACATACAGGCTTTAGCAAATAAACCCGCTGTATTACATCATCTGCCTAGCCTTTTTCCCAACTATGTTGGGGTCGGCTTCCAGTCTATCCGGATGCAGTTGAATACCAGTATTTTATATGGAGCGACGAGTAAGACTGGTTGTCAGACTTTCGGGCTTCTGACGACCCTTAACGACTGTCAAAGATCCACGAATGACAGCCGGGACCAACGGCTTAACGTGCTTTCCGAGACACGGAGGGGTCTTGGTATGTGAAGATGGTCACCCATCCACGGACCAACCGCGGCAAGCGTAGCTTAACCTGATCGATCGACCCGTGTGGCTGTTATTACTTAGCCACAAGCCCCTCTATTACTTAGCCACGAGCCTCTCAACCGTTGTATTCGACAGATATAATATAAAAGTCCTCCGGACCGAGTTTCGGCCACGGCGGCGGCCAGTCTCAGCGCCTCAGCGGAGCTAGCCTTCGGCGCGGGAGATATTGTAGTGCAGAAGCGTGTGCGCAGGAACAAGTGCACTCTCTCTTCCCTCTTGACAGATATATTAGGTAAGAGACATATTTTGAGAAAATCTGACAGAGAAGTAACTATGTAAAGCCGTTTAACACGAAAATGAAAAACTTTACACGCTCGTCCTGTTTGTTAAAAGGCGAAAAATATATGGTTTAAAATAAACCGACATGAATATGCACCCTCTGGCATTTGTTCTTATTTACCCTCGGCACCATATAGGTCAAACCATATCCCACTCAATGTGATTGACATAAAAGGTGATACAAAGGTATATTTTATACCTTTTAATATAGCGACCAATCACCTGAGTGATCTGCGTGGGTAGTTGTTAGAGCAAGTTGCAGGATAACGTTTCAAAGCTGACCAAGCGGTTGTGTGGGAGGACATCTGTGATTGGACCACATTCATTACGCGAAAGGTGGACGAGAGACCCTAGCTTGATTGGCGGTTTTGTTTGTTAATTAGTTGTAGTTATTCAAAAGGGAAGGACAAATTGTTAATGCTGAATTAGATAGCAAAGTCAAAACTTAATGACGAACAGCATAATCAGGCTATAATGTTCCCACTGCTGGGACACAGGCATCCTTGTAAGCGGTAATCTACCACGCGAGCCCAGTGCGGGTGACACGTCTCTTTGAATTTTTGGTACTAGGACATGCCGGTTTTCTCACGATGTTTCCCTTCATCATTTTGGGTGCAGTGGTGATGAAATAATTTACACAAAGTAAAGCGCCTTCTTGGGTTCGAATCCACGACCTACAAGTCGTAAGTCGTGGCTGTTTAACACTGGGCCACCACTGTTCCCTATTTTACATGATAGTACGTACAAAATCTTAACAAGAAAGACGAACGACAATGTCTAATTGGGTTTTTTCCAGGAGCTCCAAATCTATTTAAATATCTGAAGTTCTTAACAGCTCCAAATTCTAAAACATGAAGATTAAATATATCTGTCGAAACTAGAATTGATCCAAAAATATCTACACTTAATGGATTTCATTCATTCAGCCGAAAGACACCCACTGCTGGACCTAGGCCTCCCCCGAGCACCGCCACTTCGACCGGTTCTGTGTTTTCCACATCCAGCGGATTCCTGCATCCTTCGGAGATTTTATTTACAATCAAAACAAAAATAAATTGTTTATAAATAACACCACGTTAATCGACTCCGGTACAACTCTAGTTCATTTAATTCCAAACACCGGATACGCTAGTGACGTAACCAATACTCGCGATTATGTCGATAAAGTTATTGCAATACCGAAAAGAAAATAGTACGCACACCATGTAGTGTATAATCCACTGATTATACGCGTAACCGTAACTCGAGCGGCAAAGAGGAAGTGTGAAATTAGAAATCTATGAATCACTATTGAATTGTGGCTTGGGCGATCAACAATTACTTAACGCTATCTACACTAACATTTTAAAGCGGTACAGTTCGTAAGTTTGGATGTAGGAGGTAATCTCAAACATATTCCACTGATAGAATGCTACACTATTGCCAAATGCCATAGGATATAATATTTTTATGGCACAGGTGGTTACCACGCGGACAGAGTCGCAGGCAGAAACTAGTCTGTCCGTCTAATAAAAGATTCCTTGGATTCCTGTAAATTCAAGTAGGTACAGGTACAAAACCGTTGACATTTCCAGGCAGCGAGCGAATCCCGTATTCCACCATTGCAGGTTCCGTGATAAAGAGGAACATTGTAGGATTTTACAAGGTGCAAGTCCTACAAGACCCTACTTTCTACAGAGAAGGAATCCACGCGGATTTCCAACAACAAGAATGGTGACAAGGGCGACATAAACAAGCTAAAATAATGCATTGTTTCACAACAGCAAAAGATGCAGAAGATTGGAGCAAGACCTTTGCCCAAAAGTGTACCAATCGGGCTAAGAAGTATGCTAATTTCCTTTAATCAAAATAATGGGTTTGCCAATTCTAACTTCGTAAACAAGCAATGAGCTGAAACATGATTAATGAATGAACTCTTAACAAAACTATACCTATTAACAAAGTACTTAGGTACCTAATCGCGTGACCTCACAAGTCGTTAGGGATCACAGAAAAGGGAAAAAGGTATTTATTATTATCGGAGCCTACGAAACATCCTGCTTCGAGCTAAAAACACGTAGTTTTTTTCTTACAAAGGAAACAAACAACGGAAGCTAGCTTTATTTATGTCTCTCACTAGGAAAATAATAAATAAATTAGGTAAGTAGGAACTTTATTGTTGGTATTCTTTTACGGGCAGGTATATTTTATCTCAAAACGAGCACTGTGGGATTTCCCATCGGCAACATCTCAAGTCATAAACACCACGCTGCGCTCCATGTTCAGCGGGATTGTCCGAAAGGGTTACCGCTACCCCGGAACATAAAGGGCAAAGGAAAGAACATGGGTGGGTTTTAGTCAGTAAGAGTCTGACACTCCCTTCCGCTCCACCCAGAGCGGGAGAGGTCATTTGATGATTTCCCATCCGAAAAAAAAAAATAAAAGTAGAGGATGTTGGAAAAAAAACAGCCAGGCTGAAGTGGGAATGGGCCGGACACGTCACGCGAATGTTCCCTGAGAGATGGGCAAAGATCTTGACTCACTGGACGCCTGAAGGAAGACATCGCCGTCAAGTCAGACCACGGCAAAGGTGGTGTGATGATCTAGCGAGGTTTGCAGGGCCAACATGGCCAAAGATCGCCCAAGACAGGGGTTTGGAAGGACCAAGGGGTTGCCTTTGCCCAGAAGTGGGACACAATGCAGGCTAACGAAAAAAAAAACATCTCAAGAGCTTTAGGGGAAGTTATCAAAAAAGGATAATAACTTAGTTTTACTTTTAAAGACAAGCGTAGAAGACGATTCCACGTTTCCTACATTAAAAAATTATGAACTTCCATACAAATCCCATCCTGAATAAACTAACTATATTTTGTTTAATAGTCAATATTCATAAAACAACTGATTATTAACTTTATATTGTATATCTATAGATATTAGTCAATTTTCGTGTCTGCCTGTGTGGCTGCTGTCTTTTAAACCACGCAATGGATTTCGGTGCGGTTTTCACTTATAATTTAGGGAATCATTTATTCCGAAAAACTCAAACACAATAAATACGGTAAACGGTGTTTTGTCAACTAGTAAAAACTGTGCGAATAAATATTTAAAAAACTTGGTAAAACAATGCAGCAAGTCACAGCCACTAACTAACTAGACTCTCATTTTAAGGCCAGCAGATAGTTGAAAACAGTTCAATACCCATTAATATAAGCACCTATTGAAAACCGGTTTATGATCGGATACACGATTAACAATACAGATCAAGGCTATGTTTTAATGTCAATCATATCATTATTATGTAAGTTCGTGGTGTAATTTTTATATAGGTACATAAATCAATGTTTGCAACAAAAACTTATCTGATGAATTAATTATTACGTACATAAGCTACATCATCATCATTCTCCTGCCCTTATCCCAATTTATTTGGGGTCGGCGCAACATGTCTTTTTCTTCCATACTTCTCTATTAGTCGTCATCTCGGTAGTCAGCCCCTTTTTAACCATATCATCATTCACACAGTCCGTCCATCATTTCTTTGGTCTTCATAGGTAGGTACTGTCAGGGAAGTTATTTGTTTATTAAATTGGCTCACTACGTCTATTTATCATGTTATAGCTTTTTTTACAACTGTCAAAGGATGATAGTTGTGATTTCCTCAACTTTAGAATTTATCGGGGTGATTCATTTGTACTTGGTGAAAAACAAGTGTTATCAGGTACTTGTGCACGGGTAATGTTCCAATAATGGGTTTCAATATGCGCGACAAATGTGAAGAGCCCATTTGAGTCATATCACTACCTAATTATTACGTACTCGTAATTATTTAAAAAGGGGTTTTTTACTTTATTGAAAGGCAATTTGTCAATCTTGACTACTTCACTTGCAGTATAAAAATGTTTTACTAGGAAGTTAATACCGCAAACCATTCAAAACTTTATAAGGTAAGTCGCACCCACGATGGTTGCGACTTACCGCGGTGTAGGTCGTGGGTTCGAACCCAAACAGGCGCTTTACTTTGTAAATCATTTCATCACCAGCACTCTCAATACGGTGAAGGAAAACATCGTGAGGAAACCAAAAAAAATCGAAGACATGTGTAAAAGGCTGACTGGCATAGATCTTTGCCAGTCAGCCTTTTACATATAATCTAGTAAGTACATAGAAACTTCTCTTTTAACAATTGGGTAAATCTCCATGACGACATTTTCTTGTGAAAAATGAAGGGCTTTTTTTTTTCAGCGTGGGAAACCATCATATGACTTCTCCCGCTCTGGGCGGAGCAGGAGGGCGTGTGAGACTCTTACTGACTAAAACCCACCCATGTTCCTTCCTTTGCCCTTTATGTTCCGGGGTAGCGGTAACCCTTTCCGACAATCCCGCTGACCCGGCAGGCTTCGGCCTTAAGGGGCCCCTCAGATTATGCTGACAACTCTTTGAGGCGCGCGTGGAACACTTACGCGCCGTCCGGCACGGGCCTGGTCCTGATAGGACGGCGAGCTACCCATTGCTTTCCGCCCGCAGGCCCGCGCCTACGGTGGCCGGGAATCGTCACGCGGCTCCCGACGCCCGGAGCGTCTCCCGCGGCAGCTGGGACGGGAAGCTCTCTCCCTCATCCGTCCCGCCACCTCCTTCGCTAGCATGACTGCTTCGCAGAAGGAGGCGACTGCCTCCCACTCCGGCCGGGCGCGAGAGGCCGCCGCGGCCGCTGCCGATCGCCTCTACGAAGACACGGCGGTGCTCCGCCCAAGCGGGGCAGACCTCCACAGGATAAACCGCCTTAGGTTTTCTGGTCCTATGATCTTGCATTTTTTTTTTACCGTTGTTATCACGTTCGATATATTTTTTTTTTGTATTACGTAAATAGTCATCATACAAAGTCAATTGTGTTTTTGTCACCTTTTTTGAAGAACAGAACCTCTTCTCCACGCCTCGGGAGTTGTACCCTCTTGGATGACGGAGTTAAAGAGACTCACTAGCTCTCTCAGGACTGGAGCCCCGCCCGCTTTAAGGTGCTCTGGAAGGCGGAGGACAGGGTGTTGTGGCGCAGCCTAGATGAGGCCTATGTCCAACAGTGGACTACAATTGGCTGAGCTGATTGAATTGTGTTTTTATTAATAGCATGCTTTTATTGCATAGCCTAAATATAAAACTAATATATGACGACTCTAATTATAAGCTCAGACATTTTTTTTTATAATCCATTTAAGTGAGTTATCTTACGTGTATAAATGGATACAGGTTTTTGTTATTCATAGAGCTGTAAATTTTTTTGTGAGCTTTTCGATATGTGTATGTTATCTAATCTGGTGTCAATTAAATCATTAAGGTGGCAACCAATACTAAAAATGACATTCGATGTTTTAATTGAGTTACATAATGTCTGTAAATATGCCATGCCTACCCCTTTTCAACTATGTTGGAGTCGACTTTCATTCTAACCGCATGCAGCTACCAAGCCAACCAGCAACAGCCAAAACCAGTATTTTACATGGAGCGACTGCTTATCTGACCTCCACAAACCAGTTACTTGCGAGTAGTAACACAATTTCCTTTGGTAAGACTGGTTGTAACTTTCGGGCTTCTGACTGCCCTACCTACCTTAAGGCAGGAAGGTAAGATTATTTCGGAGAAAGAAAACAGAGATGTATTTGTGCAGATTCAGTTACAATTTCAGCAGAAAATTATGTCATTAGAATGTGGCCGTGATTCCAAAACCAACAATAAAATGTTACCTGTATGTGAGATGATTATTTATACATTACTTTGCACTTTGATCGTACAGACGCCAGCACGTCAAGCTACCCGAAACTGTCAAATTTTCCCAATCAACCTTGAACCTAATGCTTTAGTGATAAAGTTGAAAATCTATTAAATAAATTTGACAGATTGTAGTAGCTTGATGTACTGGCGTCTGTACATAGTTATCAGCTGTTGCAGTATGTAATTATGTATTTAAACTATTTACTCTCTCTTTCTCACTTTGTGACTGTGGAGTCACCCAGTTACATACTTTAGTACTTATTCCTTACATATTTGATGAATAATAAATTATTTATTCAATGAATATTTTGTACTAAGAATTTCTTTGTGGAGTGCCCCGTGTATACCTACAATGTGAAAGTTTCTTTGAAATGTTCAAATTCCCTTATGAGAAGAGAAAACACTTTAGTAGACAAATAACTGAGCTTCGTATTGACTAAGTATTTAATATTGTGTAGATATTTACTTTCTAAAATAATATGTAAGTATGTACCCTTCAATTTTAATAGGTAACCTCAATGCCGTCTGCAATCTAGAATTTAACTAGATGCATTTCCAATTAATAATCAGTTAATTCGTTGGGAAAAGGCTAGGCAGATGATTGTGACCCCAAAGGGTCGGCTTCCAGTAGTAAGTAGTAGTAAGACTGGTTGTCAACTTTCGTTCTTTTGACGACTGTAACGACTGTCAAAGATCCACGAATGACAACCGCGACCAGCAGCTTAACGTGCTTTTGGAAGCACGGAGGGGTCGTGGTATGTGAAGATGGTCACCCATCTACGGACCAACCGCGGCAAGTGTTGCTAAACCTGATCGATCGACCCGTACTGCTGTTATTACTTAGCCCCAAGCTCTTTTCCAATTCATAATAAAGTATTATTTATTTTACACTTTAATAAGATTAGCCAGCATACAGCCCTCTAACATAATTAATTTCCTTTCTCGACCAGCAAAAATATTAAATAAACAATTTATTCAAAAAGTAATTAGGCTTAATTAATTGAGCCAATTAATTTTACTACAGAATCTGATGCTTTGATATCGGCCTCGCAAGCCAAATTAAGTAGAATTTAATTATTAATTACTTGGCGCAATTAGCGATGTCTTTGATCGTAACGAGTATTAAATAAAACAGGTTTTCTAATGAAGTTATATCATAACGTGTATAGTATTTGTTAGGTACGTAGCATGAGATAGATATTATTGAATTTTTCCATCTGGAATTTGTGGCAATAGGCTAGCCCCCTATTACATGACGACATAAATATTACTGGTCGAGGAAATGTGGGAGTACTATAGGTACACCTCTGCTTAACTCTTCGGGGAATACAGGCGTGATGTTTTGTTAGATATGTAAACTATATTTACTAAGAAAAGTGACAACGAATTGTTTATTTATACTGTCACTTTTACGATAGCGGAATTTATGATCTCATTTCTATTATGTTCAAGACAATTACTTTAACTGATATCAAAGACCTACTGAAGTCGTATCGAAGGACCAATTTACGAGGAATTCTCTGACACCCTACATATATCCTTCTCGATTAAAACTCTTACAGTGCCGGCTGTCAACAGTCCCAATCAAATATCACTAGATATACATGGCTATAAGAGTAGGGGAAGACCAAGGAAACGATGGATGGTCTGCGTGAAAGATGATATCGCTAGAAGAGGTGACTACCGAAATGACAACTAATAGAGAAGTATGGATTAAGAAGAGTCTTTGCGCCGACCCCGAATAAATTGGAATAGGGTATTATGATATTTTTACATCGATTAAAATTAATATTCTATCAATTAACTAAACATCGACAGGCCCTACAACACTAACCCAGTAACAACGACAACCAGACGTCTCCGTTTACTTCAGTTTCTGACACAGATGGCAGATGAGGCCTTGGATCCTGATGTTTATTCAATAGGCACGCCTGACGCCGCCACATCCGCGCTGCCATAACCAAATTTAAAATTACAAGTTAAGACGAAGCAAGAATACCTTATGAAAATAGGTATCAATCATGCTTTGAACTCTTGTAGACAAAATGACCGGTGACTAAAGACGGCTGCAAGTTTGTCTATGGGACTAAAGGAATTTACAAATGTTAATTCCACGGGATGAAAGTAGTATCTGCATCAAGCATTTATAGAGGTATGTGGAACAGGGTGTACAGTTCACTCATCCTCCATAGAAAAGGGAGGAACCTCCGACCAGACGGGCCTTTATCCGCATTTCAATGGCCCAGTTAGACGTGAACTCGCAGTAGAAAAGAGAAACAATTAAACGTCCTACAAACTACCCAAAAACGATGTTTCAAATCCTCACGTTTGTCTGACTTTTCAAATTCATCTTTTTCTAGCATCTGCACGCCGCTTCGCTCCCGTGGATGTCGGATAGGTATTATCCCACGGGAACGTGTTACCGGGACAAAAAGCCGATGTCCTTCTCCAGGATACCATCTAGCTCTTTGAAATCCGTTCAGGCGTGAAAAGGTAACATACAGACAGAGTTACTTGCTTTCGAATATATAATATTAGTATGGATACTAATATTATATATTAGTATGGAAACTTAGTTCGCTACTATTACTGCGGATGGAATTGAAACAAAGTCCCCAAATTCCAGAGATTTTACTAGAGACCAAAAGGCACTAGGTTCTCGCGCTAGGTACCGGCCGACACGAGTCGTAAACGAAATTTACATGCAAATTAAAATGTAAATACGTATGTCCGGCGACATTTTTCCAGGTTTACGTAAGTACGCAATTGTTTTAAGCGCGACATATTTGTTAAAATATAAATAAACATGAGCATCGGCCTATAATGTCCCCACTGCTGGGACACAGGTCTGTGAGAGGGAGCGGGCCGTAACCTTAGAAGATTACTTGGTAGACCACGCGGACCCTGGGGGTCTACTCCGAAGTGGTAAATGTATCGTATCGGCCGAATGTTCGGATCGGACCGACACATGGCCGAACCGAATATTATTGAAAAATGCGAAAAAAGTTCGGATCGGCTCAGTTGGGTCGGGACCATAGTCAATATTCGAAAGAGTGTAGGAGTGTAGGATCGGAACCGACCGAACCAAATAGTAACTTCGTAGAAACGAAGTGGTATCGGCTGAACAATCGGCCGATACCACTTCGGAGTAGACCCCCTGGGTTGTTGCATCAATCGCTCGGATAATAGTCGTTTGTCTAAACATGGAGCCGCCAAACGAGTTATCGAATAATGTCCATGAATCATAGGTCAAGTGTTGTTCATCCATAACGGTAAAGAGCAATTCTTTATGGAGGATTTAAATTAAATAACAAAAGACTTTAAAGGACTGTCCTATTAATTTTTTGGGTTTCCGCAAAGAGGCGCGGCATGACTCTAATAGAACAATGTCTAAGAAAACTTCATGGACATTGTTCTACCGCGTTGCACCGTGATATTTTTAAGCACGTGTTTCTATGACAAATAAACCTATTTATCTTTCTTTTTTTTCGTTGCAACCCTCGCTGCTCTTGGACACAAAGAAGATGCACATTGCATAATTCAGAATCAACCCCATTGCAGCCCATTGAAAGCAGAAACTGGTTTAACGGACATTACGATAAGGTGAAGTTTCCAACAAAAAAAAACACCTTGTCCATCAAAGGGTGGTGATCAGAGGTATCCTCTATACTTAGGTGCATAGTATATACATTTCGACAGTTTTGTTTTAAATCCACGTAGAAGGTGGAAGCCTATTACTTTTATTATATTCTACCGGAAAAATGTTTTATTTACTTGTTTACAGTTTAACTATACTGTTTACAATCAACTTTTTAATGTAAAATACAAGCACAACATCACAAATTATCCTTATCGTAACCTCAAAGTGTAGTGACTTTGTTGCGATTAGATTTATGATGTACTAACAATATAAGTTGATTCGACCTGAAAGTGAATCGATGTGGAATGTCCTTATCCGTCAATATGTTTTATGCTCTTGTTCAAACAGACAAGGGTATCAATGTATTATGCAAATGCAAGTCCCCCTATGTATATGACACAAGAAATATTTTTGCCCCGGAGTTAAGAAAAGTGTTTTACCAAGGGGTATCGTGTCGTATTACTCAATAACTGGGTTGTGGAGGCCAGGTGGACAGTCGCTTCATGTAAAATACTGGTATTTAGCTGCATCAGGTAAGACTGGAAGCCGATCCCAACATAGTTAGGAAAAGGCAGGTAGGCAGAGTTTAGCAAGATTGCAGTGAATTATTTTGTTGCTAAATTGATGATTGAAGTCCAAAAACAAATATAAAAGGAATATCAGCTGTTTGCTTAATTAAATGTTTTCAGGTTTTTATGTCATCATAAATCGTCAACTTAATAGCCTTTTCAACCTTGGTTTGCCTTATTCGGAAGGTGTAATTCGGATGGTATACACGACGACATATCAAGTTATACATTTCCAGTTTTAGCTAACCTCGCATTGGCTTACATATAGCCGAAATACAGGCTTTCGCCTAGTTCCACTACAGATGTATAATTCATTTGTGACAAGAAAATATAGCCTATAATATATGTGCATCATTGCAATCAATTATTAAAATAAACTTATATTATTATAGTCTTGTCACATGAAGTGAAAATGTTGACCATCCCTGGCGTAGTGCATTACGTATTGTAGAGTCGTTCGTTCGCCGTGATCGCCATGTCAAATAGCTACGCTGTATTTCCGCTTCCTTATTGGGTGCAAGCAGTATAAACAAACTAAAGCCTTCCAGTTTAAACAACGGTTTAAAGTTGTAAACGTTTACTTGTAAGGCTGCACCGTGACTGGAAACTAGGCTAGCTAAGTTAGGAAAGGTTTCTTTTTAGTTGAGTCTGTTTTGCTCGTTGCTAAGATACGAGTAGTTAAAAGAACTCATTTACTTTGTCTTTAATACAGAATTAAATTGAATTTTGTTGACCCACGGGGCCACGGCGTCATCGGTGGCAGGGCAGATGGCACTTTGGCTAGGACAAAATTTAATAAACTGTCGTGCCATCGACACAAAGAAAAAAAAAACCAATTGAGGGTTCACCAGCTCATGATTAAATGGAAAGGAATGCTGCTGTTTTTGTCCTGATATTATTGGTTAAGCAGTATTGCAATCATCATTTCAGCCGAAAGACGTCCTTTGCTGGTCATAGCAAACCCAAGCACCGCCACATCGACAGGTTCTGTGCTTCTCGCATGCAGCGGATTCCTGTGGCCTTCACCAGGTCATCGGTCCACCTTAGGGGAGGCCTTTCAACGCTACGTCGCTCTTCCGGGACGCGGTCGCCATTCAGGAACCTTTTCGCCCCATCGGCCATCTGTTCTGCGAGCAATGTGCCCTGCCCACTGTTTAGGTGTTGCGATATTCGTAGATAGAATATATGTGTACACAACCAATCCCTGGCAAAAAACAGGGCTTGTAGGTAACTGTGATAAATGCGTATAATTCAAGAAAAAATGTCCTCGATTGATAAAGGTATTCGATAAAAAATGTTGAGACCGATACTGCAATAACGAAAGTTGGTTTCTATGAAAACGTTTATTGGAAAACTGTATTTTTTGTTGATTGTTTTGCAATGAAGTTTTCCGGATTGATTTCCCCAGTCTCACCGACCCTCGTTCCTTGGAATGGTCCTTTTCGAACACCATGACATACAATACAAGTTCTAGTAATCATTAAGGTTTTGGAAAATAAAATGTTTTTTATTGCAGCTGTCCTACTGACCCAACAGACGTTGTCTAAACATAAATATGGTCTTGAGTTCATACAAAAATACCATAGAAAATTGCATTTCCAGTTTCTCGCGAATTTTACGGGCAACTTTTCAAAATGCTTTTTTTTTCTAAAAACCAAAATCGGACTAATACGAAACAAAAAAACAGCCAAATCGGTCCAGCCGTTCTCAAGGGATGCGCTTATCAACGAACAGCATTTCATTTTTTTTTTATAGATTCCCAATAAATATAATAACATAAAAATAAAAAGAGAAAAAATACTAAAATGGACGTTAAATAATGATTTTCATACGTAGCTTGAACTTCAATTTCTCGTTTTAATAGTTAATTCTTTTAACAATATGTACAAAGAAGATTCCTTACGATAAGTACTGCAGGGTTAATCACAGCATGACTCATGAATAACACCCGATATATGTCTGTCTAAGAACTACCATTCCAAAGCAAAAAGCACCAGGCACACTATTTTCGGTCCTAAATTCCGCACTATAAGGCATAGTTTCCAATCACATGGATTGTTGTTATGAAGTGCGTGTGTAATAACGCTTCGTAAGGAACGGACGCATACGTTTATTATTGTAACCGAAAACAATACAAATTAAAGCGTTGAGTATGTGTTAATTTATTACCACCAAGTGTAGACTTCCGACGTAGTTTGTAATTCAATATAGTGTTATTTTGATATCATTACATGTAGGCATCATTTAACCTAAACTGTTTCTTCTGTAACTTCCCGTCGCACTTGATAAGGGACATCTCGACCCTAATAACTTCCGGGTGTTACTAACAGCATAGTTTGGCAAACAACCCGTTGCCAAGCGTGCTGTTTATAGCAAAACCATAACCAACTATGCTGTAACCTGACCGTTGGTTATAGCGGTGTTTTCAGAAAGCCTTTGTTCAATGGGTGTTATTTATGGTTAGGCGCTAAAATCGCCATTGTTATGAAAAACATTGGGTAAAATGCAAAGAAACGATCAATCAACGCACAGTACAAAAGTTTTAAACATTTAGCAGCAACAGCAACCAGCCTATAATGTTCCCACTGCTGGGACACAGACCTCCTCTCTGTGAGAGGGAGTGGGCCGAAATCCACCACGCGGGCCCAGTGCGGATTGGTAGATATCACATGTCTTCGATTTTTGGCTCTAGGACATGCCGGTTTCCTCACGATGTTTTCCTTTACAGTTTCAGAGCAGTGTTGATGAAATTATTTACACAAAATAAAGCGCTTCAAACACCTCTCTCTTTATCAGTGTCAAAAATCTTGGTCCTTCAGCCCTGACTGTTTCTTATAAATATAAATAGACCAAGACATTTATAATTCAATTTAATTGGTGTAAAGTCCTTTACGAAATGGAGATAAATGTAATTGGATTAAACGGGGTTCGAATAAATTTTAATTAGTGCGTTTAAGTGTAATCTACTGAAGACTTTCGTTGTGTTTTTAGTTAGCGAAGAATCGTTTCAGTTTTTCAGAACAGTTTAGTTTGTATGATTTGTCATAGGTATTGTATCTTAGACCGTTTTTTCAGCGATGGATAATTTCATGCCAGACTGGGCACGACTTTAATAATGCACTAAGCAAAATGTTATCATGATACCTAATATGTTTTACTTAATCGATCGTCAACTGTTTATAATATACATAGGGTTTGAGATAATTTTTAACAAAGTTCAAATTCCATTGCAACCAAAACTTATAAGGACCTTTTTGTTAGAAATGGTCACTCAAAAAACAACTTAGAATACATTTCACTAAAATAGATAACTGAATAAGTGGCGATGGATTGTAAATTATCTGAGATTATGCACATGTATTAAAAGCCAGGTGTCTGATGAGATTTTCCATCGGCAAAAATTATGAACCCCACAAACTTTTATTTAACACCTATAAGAGATGAATTTTCAAAAATCCATCCTTCCCTTTCGTTATGCAAAGAAACTCATTTGCATCATTTCATGCTTCCAGACACAGTTGTAGTCAGTGAAAGAATTTGAGATTATTTTTATGTACCTAGATGTTGAAATGGAACAATTTTGGATCCCAAATTCCCAATTGATAATCCAAATAAAACCATCAAGGAAAAAAGGGCGACGTCAAAGAAAATGTGTTTACATAACACATTTCCCAAGGCAATTCTATAAAATTATACTTTCGATTGATCCTAAGAATAGTCGACAAGACACCCACGCGATGAGTTGCGAACCCTATTCAGGTCATTCAATCAGGTTGATCCTACCCAGTGTTTATACTTTATTTACATATTTACTTTAAGTTACCCTTGCGACTATTGTGAAATAAGAGGAAGTGGAAAAAATATTTTCAGAAATAAATTAACTTAGTAAACAGTTCTTGTCGTTTGACAAAAGGACCACCTCTTTTGTTGACGCTACGTTTAAACACCGGAACCGCTCTAAAGTCTTAGTCAGATTTTTTATTTTTTATTGAATATGTTTCTTATTTAAATTTTTATCAGCATTGTTAAAGGGTATATTATAAAATTCGGATTTGGCCAGTTCCGAGATAACGCACTCTTATCATTTGCCCCACCACTGTTCTCGATATCGTACAAAAAAATGCAAACTCAGCGAGGTAACCCCAAATTAGAATAAAAGCGAGGACACTCGGCGTAAAGTCAATGTTACGCAACTTACGACCACTAAGTTATTTTAGTAAATTAACAACCGTGATTAATTTTTAGCTAGCTAACCCACATAGAGCGGTGAACGGCGCCGGGCCGGACCCGACCGGAACGAATCCTTGGGACACGTGTACGGCGCCAAATCAATGTTCCGATTCTTAAAATAAATTACCAGAGCAGCCCGCGAAATTCTAATTTTATTACGTTTTTTCCAATTTACAGGTCAGTATTAAGTTATTGTACGTTGATCAAAATATTATTCCGACGATAAGAAATTATATTTACAAAAATATAATCACTTGATGTCAGCTATATCTACCCGCGTGGCCGCCATTTTCAAAAAAAATCTAGATGGCGGACAGGTATAGATTTTGAACGTTTTTATTTACGAGAATTAGCCTTCTGATATCGACCTGAAAATTTCAAAAAAAGTAAGAAAAAAATTCGCGGGTTACCTTAGCGCATCCCCTTAATATTAAGGGGATGCGCTAAGGTCTAGTCAAAAGTATATACTTTTGACTATCAAGCAACAAACAAGGAAGTGAGTGGATATAGAAGATATTTTTAAAACATGACAACTGCTTTTTCCTAAAAAACGTGCAATTTGTTTTAATAGGTGCATCAAACACCGTGAGGAAACCGGTATGTCCTCGAACCGAAAAATTCGAAGACATATGACATCCACCAACTGGCACTGGGCCCGCGTGGTGGATTACGGCCCACTCTCTCTCACCGAGAGGAGGCCTGTGTCCCGGTCAGCAGTAGGAACATTATAGGCTGATTATGCATGTTATTCAGGTGTATCAATCTGCCTAGCCTTGTCCCAACTTAGTTGGGGTCGGCTTCCAGGCTTACCGGATACAGTTCAATACCAGTATTTTTACATTGAGCGACTGCCTACATATCTGACCTCCACGACCCAGTTACTGGGTAACACGATACCCCTTGGTAAGACTATTTTAACAGGTGTACTTATCTGTATATACATAGATAGTCTTTTCTCTGTTATAATAACATTATCACTATGGGGAAATACAATGGTCCATTACCTTTTACACGTGTATCTACTAGATACTATTTATACAATCTCAAGCCTTGTCGATAGAACAAGCAAAAATAAAATACATCGTTCCGGAAAGGAAAACAGTGGTATAATGAGACATAGACAAGAAAATGTTATTAATAAGGCTTTTTGATTTAACTGAAAGCAAACGTTTGAAGTGATATTTAATAAGTTTCGACAAAGGTAAAATATTTGGTAATTTATGACGAAAATAGATGTGATAAATGACGAATTCTGTTTCACAAAACAATTTCAGGAAAATTATAATTTATGGTCGAAAATGAACGATTAAACATTTAAAATTGTTTTTTCTCGAAGTTTAAAACCTAAAACCTAGGAATTCTACTTCCTACTGGTAAATTATTATAAACGCGAAAGTTTCTGAGGATGGATGTTTGTTACTCTTTCACGCAAAAACTACCAAACGGATTTGGATGAAATTTGGCACACAAATAGTTTATAACCAGGATTAACACCTAGGATACTTTTTATCTCGATATTCCCACGGGATAGACACATATGCGTATACTATATTTTAGCTTATTAAACAGTGACATTTTCAACTACGTCATAATGAATTAACTATGTTACTTAGGTAGTACGTACTTTCTACCGATACGCAAAATTTAGTATTCCTTATGCATTATGATGCAAGTAAAACTCTTAAATTCTTATGACACACTTACTGCACTGGTCCTTTGTTCCATGTGAACATATTTTACGGTATTATGTTATGCATGACGAATATTACAAAAGTTTCACGGCATACTACATTTTTTATGTGTTTGTTTATTAATTAGGCTGCTCAAGACAATAGTCGTCACACGTCCACAGCTGGTTTGTGCCCCATGAAACGATACATTCAACTGGCTACCACACCTACAATCTCATAAATCTATATTAAATACAACGAGGTAAAATTTGTGTAATTATACGTAGGAAGTAATCCTCGGAACTACTGATCCGATTCCGAAAATTATTTAATAAATTAATAATTTAAATTTATACATAACCCGGGAGTGCCATAGGACATGTTTTATGTTAAAACGAGCCACTTCACGTGAACGAATCGCGGTCAGAAGCTAGTCCCTAATACATTTAGTCAATACCCCATTACGTTATCAACCAAGTTGAAACAATACAGTATGATGCAACAAGGCGGGTTAGGTGTGGACTGGCTCGAGGGGGCGAGGGGCTTACAATCAACTAGTGGACATAACCATATACAATTTATACAATGAGTTGCGCCATAACCGCTACTGTTAAAACGCGTGCATAATTGTAATTACTGCTGCTCGTATGTGTCATAAATGAAACAGTTATTTACTGGTTAGAAAAGGTTAGGAACATAAATGAAGCGAAAGGAGTAAGGGTCGTAACATGTGGAGTTCTGTAGTTTCCCACAGACAGTTCTGCATACCGACCCCCATGGAAAGATGACATGGAGTTATGTATGTGTGTTTGTGTTTGTAGAAAAGGTTATTTAAATGCTGCGACACAGTTTTGTAACTAATGTAGCTATTTACGTACGCAATGAATTTGTAAAATGTGTTTTTGTTCCAATAAAGATTATTATTGTTATTATAAATCGAAAGAAAGAAAGAAAGAAAGAAAATACATTTATCTGCGGCAACATGACGTATAAAAAGAACAAAAAAATAAAAAAAACAAGTTAGTTAGTGTGTGTATTGAGCACGGAGCAGTTTGGTTTCCGATGAAAAGCCTTCCGGGGTTTTCAAAAGATGGTAAGGTTTTTGTCAGGAGAAACAGAAAGATAGACTAATGCCACCACCAATCCATTTGCCTAGTGTGGCCCATTTGGCTACAGATTTTAGTGGTCATTGTGGTCAATTGAAAGTACCTAAGATTTTGTGGTTAATTTTACCACAAAATTAGCTACTTTCTATAATGCCAGTCAGCAGTTTGGAATCGCGGCTGTCTGCATAGGGTGTGTCGGACAAACGCTTAGTTCTCAGCACTCGCAAAGGTTCTTTTAGTCTTATGTAAGTCTTAAGTCATTTATTTCAAAACAATATACATTGTGTAGAAATTTTACTAGAGATAAGATGTCATTTAATAATCTATATGAGTAATACAATAACCAAAACAAAATGACATACTTAATAAAAAATAAAAAAAACAATATAAGTGTAAAAATTTCAATAGTCAACCATGCCATTTAAAATTAATTCCAATCAATAAATTAATTTCCAGAACGATAATATTACGGTTGTCGCTTATCATCTAAGTAGTCATCG
Organism: Apamea monoglypha; assembly: GCA_911387795.2. Lineage (NCBI taxonomy): Eukaryota > Metazoa > Arthropoda > Insecta > Lepidoptera > Noctuidae > Apamea > Apamea monoglypha. The sequence goes on along the minus strand of OU426919.1, from coordinate 11,766,783 downwards.
ACACTGTAACAGCCCTTCCTCAATAAATATGTCTTCAATTTGTTTTTAAATAAGTTTGCGCTATTTATGCTTTTAAATTCTACGGGAAACTTGTTGTATAGAAATACTGATTGGTACCTAGGACTGTGATGAACCACGTTTATTTTCGGTTGGATTATGTTAGGCAAGTCTTTCATACGTGTATTAATTCTAAGTTGTCGTTGGTCGTCAGTTTCAGAGTTGTGCAAGTTCTTAACAAAACTGGTTAGCAGCACCAGTATATAAAGGCATGGCACTGTCAAAATATTAAGCCTAATGAAATGGTCTCTGCACGAATCCGTCTGTTTTAAGCGGAGCATTGTCCTTAAGGCACTTTTTTGAGTTACAAATGCCGATTGGTTTTTATACTTATAGCTGTTGAGCCAAAACTCAACACTATACCTAAGCCTAGACTCAACCTAGGTAATTTTAACACTCAACGATAGAAACGTGGATGAACTCCTAGTGTGTGAGCGATTATATAAAACCGATTATTTCGAAAAGATATTGAGACAAATCTGTGTGTCATTTGCTGTTATAGGACTCCTACAAACAATAATTTCGATAACTTCATGGATAGCCTTGAAAAACTGTTACAGAATTTGCTCAATAAACTATGTGTCATCTGTGGAGATTTCAATATTAATGTCATAAAAGATGACTTGAGACACAATTCTTTTTTATCGTTATTGACATGCTATAATTTCCGCTATTTAATTAATTCCCCAACCTTCAAAAGAAAAAATTCTGAATCATGTATAGATAATATATTGACTAACCTACCTGACAGCTTCGTAGAATACACTAATGGGGATCACAATGGGTTGTCAGACGGACACGCGGGTATTTTCTGTAAGTCTGGAAAAGGTTGAGTACAGACGCCAGCAGGTCAAGCTACCCGAAACTGTCAAATTTTCCCAATCAATCTTGAACCTTAATGCTTTAACGATAAAGTTGATAATATATTAAAGAAAATTGACAGATTGTAGTAGCTTGATGTGCTGGCGTCTGTACAAGAAGCGGACAAATTACCTTCGTCTTTGGAAAAGAAAATATAATGACGAGAAAAAAGGGCAGTTTAGGAACAAGGTATTAGAGGCTAACTGGAACACATGTCGGACATTAACACATTTATCAATAAATTCAGTGAATTACACTCTTCTATCTTTAAAAAGTGCAAAGTGAGGGTAAATGTTAATAGAAGTAAATGTTCCAAGTGGATAACTAACGGAATTATAATTGCTAGCAAACTAAAATGTTTCCTAAACACGTTGGATAAGACGCAAAGCGACAATTCGGTTTTTGGATATCGAAACAAGTATATTAGAACGTATAGGAACGTGGAAAACAAATAGAAACGACATCAGAGGGGCAATACTCGTAATTTTAAGAACGTTCACAGTCTGATCTCAGTCTAAATCTGTCAAAAAATCCTCAAATTTCCCTACATTTTGACAAGTTTTTGACATTTGTTTGTCGCTGAGATGAGACTGCGACTAGATTTTGAACGTTTTAAATTACGAGAATTGACCTACAGATTCTAGTAGGATGATTTGGAAAAAAGTCAATCGGCAACAGCGCAATGCAACGCCAAACCTTGACAATGACCAAATTATTCTAAAGATTGACAACACAATTATTAATAATGCTGTAGACGTAGCTAACATTTTTTACAAAAGTACACCCGTTTTCTTTCTTTATGAATGGCACACATATTATTATGAATAATTATGTAAAAAAACTTAACCCAAAATTCTACGACAAAAACGCCAACAAAAAAGGTATACACAAGACATCGATATTTTTCGGTTTTCGTTTAGCCTGAGTCATACGTCATTGCTAAGCCATGTAATTAAGGCAGAGATTACGTGTGACTCCGGCTTCCCTTTAATTTGGCTTCGCCATAGTCGGGTCAAAACGTTCGTCATACAGATATCGCTGGTTCATCCTAAGCAGGCGCGGCTGCAGAGGGGGACAACGGGTGCACTTGCCCGCCCCTGGGCTTCGAACAAACGGAGTCAAAAACTTTTTTTTATTTTTAGAAAACGTTGCCCCACATTACTCCCGTATCGTGGGTGCGTTTACAAACATTTAAACTCACATACACAAACAGCCAGTCCCGGAACAATTGTAGGCAATACAAATATTTGTTCCGTGCGGGAATGGAAACCGCGACATGCAGCGCAGCAGTCGGTCGCTCAGCCACTGCGCCAACCGTGTCGTCAAAAACTCTAAATTAGACAGTTTTATAATCTGTATTTTTACTTTGTATACAGTATATTACTTAGATATAGATTAGTCGTAGTCATCCTCGAAAAGGGGGGCACATAGTTGAGTTTACCGAAAATAGGTACCGATGGTTTTTTTTTAAAGTCACGGCTTGAGAAATCCCTCCATCCTCTCAGAGATACATTTGCCCCCTTGAGCGAAAACCTAGATCCACGCTTGATGCTAAGCTTTGGACTTTATGAAACGTCTAAAGATTAAAGCTAAATGTAGATCCGAAGGGGGATGGGAGGGGCCCATCCCCCTTCGGATGATTTTATAATGTGCGGTGACCTACAAATGAGTTACGAAGCAGCTCGAATGTGCCCTTTAGCACAAACTGACGGCCAAACTTCGCTTTGTAAATAATACATGTATAACTTTCCTTTGAAGCTTAATTAAAATTAATTTACGGTCTATAATTATATACAGGCATGTTATTTGAAACCTTAGAGAAAACATTTCCATTCAAAAAGGCCGAGGTCGTATCACAATTTCGACCGTTAAAAGCAGTGAAATTTGCTAGCGCTACGGTTTACTAGACGAGTGGTTCCACGGAATAGAAAAAACAGTGGAAGTGCCACGCAGCTATCGCGCGTGTGTCACAATTATGCGGAGCTCCGCAACACCGGCTCAGTCGGGATTAGCTACTTGCTGTGATATGACGTCTCGTACGTAACGAAAAATATTACAAATATGCCTTATTGTGCAATTTTTACATGCAAAAACGATAGCAGGACAAAAAATGTATCTTGCGGAGGTGTATCGTATCACCGGTTATTATAAAACTATGATATATTTCAATATAATCGTTTTTATTGACAAAACCATATTTATTACTTTGTTGCGAACTAAAAACTACCTTATGTCCATTGTTCAAAGTCTAAATCAACTTGCTCGCTGTCTTGAATATCATCGTATACATTCTAGAAACTTCGACGCTACTCGATTAGGGATGGGACACATTCAAATAGTTCGGTATCGATAAAATAATAAAATGTGTATTTATATAGTGAAACTTACACGTTACCATGACATATTATATGCTCGTTGTCGTTCTTCTCGATTAATTGAAATAAATGGTTGGAGTTTGAGTACTCATATTCTGACAAATAAACCAATCATTCATTCATAGCTGGACGTAGGCCTCAAAAGTAACTAATACTAATAAAGTATGTAAATATTTCAGTTTTCCCTAAGATCCTTTTACCAAGGAGAAATGGATAGAAGCTACGAGAAGACGGAACCTGGATGCCGTCAAAATCAAGTACATAGAATCTGTTCAGAGCATTTTTATGAAAACAATTTACAAACTTCAAAAAAAGGCTGCATATTTTTAAAAAAGATAACGCAATTCCGACAATTATTAAACAAATATGTTTTATTTCAAGTACAATAAATAGTTTAAATTCACTATTTATCGTTTCATTTAACCATTTTACCTTTTATACTAATCGGACTTTGGTCCGTTACATAAGATAAAAGATTTTAATTACAATTGTACAAACATCGATATTAAATTATCGATATCTTGTCCTCATCTCTAGCTGAGTAGAAAAATAGATAACAAGTGCATACGAATATGACATCTATTTCAATCACGTTAGGGTGCTAAATAGAGTAAATTGGTTACAGCGCCCTCTAGCGTTGAGTAGCTGAACTCGTTGTGGATTGCTCGAATTTGATTGTTACATGGAAAAATGGACTTCATTGATTTTGACACGTAAAATAAAAACAACACTCAGGAGTTGTAATAAGATTTAATTTTGAACAACAATAAATAAACTTTTCGCCAAAGTTGCATTTATAATTAGTAGCCAATTATATCATCGTTTTCTGTGTATTGAAATTTTGCAAGTGTGTGAGTTTGGCGACACTGGTTTCCGTACTAAGGGAGTCTAAGGGCACTTCCACTGTTTTTTTCTATTCCGTGAGTGGTTCCGTCTTATTATAACAGCCGTGGAGGGGCCTCCACGGGAAGATGTCATCTTTGGAAAGAACAACTTAATCCTCCTGATCTCTTTGTTAAACCATCAGAGAGTCTCTCATCCGGGCATAAGTTACGGTGGCCTACCTGAAAAACTGTAAATAGACTTCGTATCCTAGTTGGCCGCAGCAAGGACAAGTAAGTGGGGGTTCATGGAATACTCTGATGACCTCCTTTGTGTATGCGGTGTCTCTCCACGGACAATGGCTCACCATCTTGCACCGCATGCCCTGTCACCTGCACACGTGAGGACGTAATGGCAGCGTTGGCGAATGCTATCCGCGTTGCTGAATTTTGGGCTAAACAAATTTAAGAAAAAAACTATATATTTTCGAAACTCTAAGAAGATAACGGCCGTCATGAAAATCTGTGATTTTCACCAGTATTTGACATTAATTGTTTGGAAACTATTATTTGAGTCACTTGGTCTTAGAAAGTTAGGAATCAAGTCAAGAAAGCCATTGAATTATGTAAGCTTTGTACAGACGCCAGCACATCAAGCTACTACAATATGTCAAATGTCTTTAATAGATTTTCAACTTTATCCCTAAAGCATTAAGGTTCAAGGTTGATTGGGAAAATTTGACAGTTTCGGGTAGCTTGACCTGCTGGCGTCTGTACCTAAATAAGATACCTAAATAATAAAATATTTTTAAGCAACTATCTTCCTAAAGGATCTTTGCAATTGTTTTTTTTTTTTTTCTAATTAGGTCTGTTAGTGGTTTCTTATATTTTAAGCTTCGAAACTGACGCTTAAATGGAAATTAAGAAAACCTCTGTTAAGTTATCTTGATGGAATGTACAAATCGTCGCCCAGCAGTGAAAACCTCGGATGTCTCATTTCCTCAAAAAAAAAAAAAATTTGTTCTTTGGATTTATAAACTCGGTAAGCACAGATTACTCTAGCAAACTTTCGAATCAGCTACTCCTAGCGCATAGTTAAATATAAAAAAAACAAAAGCTTATATCTTCCCCACTCATACATTTTTTTTCAGTAGACAGTTTTTTCTTCCTCCTGTAAAATTTTGTTATAAACACTTACATGGTTTTCACTACTGGGCGACGAAATGCTCTATTAAGCGATTTTTTTAATGGTAATTAACATATTTGTAAGATAAGTGGTTGATGGTATTAAAAGGTTTGAAAAGTAGTTTTTGGGTTAAACAGCGCATGGACGGCGTAAACGCTCTTAAGCCACGTACCCTAGCAGTGATATTTTATTTTTTACTGGTGTAGTTGCTATCTTTGGTAGGTAGAGGTTAAATTAGGAAAAGCCACGATTGCGTATAATTTCAATTAGAACGTTATTGTCTGTATCCGGTTTGACTGGAAGTCGCCCTCAACGTAGTAGGGAAAAGGCTGATGACAATGGTATTACTGTCTGACCTCTGTAGTTTGAAGTTATTAATTAGATGATAAAAAATATGATGGACACTGGTAAAAAATGTATGGTTATACGTCGCTAATCACTACTCGCTAAGACGCTAATCACTACTTAACTTTAAGTAACATTGATGAATAAAGGGAACCTAATACGAGACGCATTCGTCATCATCATCAGCAAATGATGATCGTGATGGATAATGATGATGATCGGACGTCTTTCGACTGTAATCAGCCGAAAGATGTCCACTGCTGGGCATAGGCCTTTCCAGGCGTGTCGGTACATCGAACGGTTCACGGAGACGCATTATTTATCTCTAAGGGCTGATATTTCAATCGACAGATAATTTTTATTCGTGGAATAAAACTGACGTCTGACAGTTTTTGTATGGAAGAACTGTCAAATATTCAAAATTGTTCCTCCGATAAAATTATCTGGCGTTGGAAAAGTCGGCCCTAAATAAAATTACCTACCCAAAATATTATTGATTATCATTAACTTATGATACAAACATCATCTAGCCGTCATTGGACACTCGATCAACGTACAATACTACTATCTTCACACCTTCGATTAGTAATACGGTACTACTAATATTTGATGAGTAAACAAAATGTTATATAGGTATCTGCATACGAGCAGATGTCACCTTATTCAGTGGGTATGAGAGGACATTAAACTTGATGACGTAAGAAATAAGTATGTAATATCTCAGTTTTATAGTGAATAACTTTATTCCTTGGGGGCAGCCTATAGGAGTTAAGCCTGACACGGCTGCGTGAAATTTTTTGCTCATTATGTTTTTAAAATGAAAAGATTAAGTGTGAGGAACACAGGCCATTAGTGACTTAATAATAATTTTTGTTTCCATGTCCTGCAATTCTCTTACACCAACCGGGGGTTGTCCTTGGGTGTACTTGCATAATGCGTAATTAATCGTCAGTTGGTGCCTCATTTCATTAAAAGCGCCTAACGGACCTCTGCGGGTTGAATTCGGCCCCTCGTACACCTTCCAAAGCTCTGGGACTCATGGTCAAAATAAAAATATTTTATTTCACATAAGTGCCCATGTTGCACTTATGTAACGTCAGAAGCTAGGTGCACGGTTAGAATTGTCTGTATATAATGTCAAATAATAAAAAAAATATGTCAAAGAAGTATGTAAAAAATAAATAAACATCGTAATTTGAGAGCTAACTACGGAAATGTCTATTAACTGTAATAGACATTTACGTAGTTATGCCGTTAATGAGGTGCCAGGGAAGCCATACCTATGTGCAGAAGAAATCATTGCCAAACTACCTTTTCTTCAACGTAGTCGTTAATCTTATAATATGCTTTTTTGATAAAGACACGTTTGATGAGGGTCCCGAGCTATGTTAACTAATAATAATAAAATAATAAATAAAATAATTTTCTGGATGCATGATAGTGCGTAGGCCAAGGTTCTTTCAAGTTTTATTTCATTTCCATCTTGTTTAAGATGAAACCTTGTCTAAATCTTGCTTCCTTTTACATCCTAACCGATCTTACGTAGATTTTGCTTTCCAATTATAATTTTTAATTGGCCTGCAGCATCATCTACCGGCTGATCGCATGTCATTTCGCACTTACAATAAATAAAATTGATTGCATTCCTCAGGACACGTCGACTGTCGTGCGCGCAAACTACTGAGTTTTTTTTTTACAATTGACGTGCTAAGGCTGAGCAGATAGGGGCGGGCCGAAACGCAACGCGACGCGTTGCAAAAATCCTCCTTCATCACTTTCGTACATTTTCTATGTCCAACTACGAGAACAACGGAGCAGTTCCATTAGTGGGTTTTTCCCATGAGGAATTTCTCAGTAACAGCCCGAATTTGGAAGTTGGCGATGTAAAACCCCCGTGCCTCAGAAAGCACGCTAAGTCGTTGGTCCTGCGCCTGATCTCTTTGCGGTGAAGAAGCTGAAGGAAGAGAGTGCTACTTGTGCACTATAATATCTCCCGTTAAAATGCCAAGTTAAAATGCTAAGCCATAATTTACCGAACGTAATTTTTTCACTTTAGACCAACTTTTTCATAACTTTCATCACAGTTACGAAGCTGATTATTTTATGCATAAAAGTACTACTCACGAAGATTCAGTTGCAAAAAAAAAATCTCGACAAAGCCATTTTTTGGATTGGTCAGGTCGATCATTCTCAAAAAATCAGAAAAAAATTCGTAACTCGAAAACTATGAAAAGTCGCGGAACATACATGGGGGTGATTCGGATACCCCACGATACGAGGGACCTAAATTTTATTTTTGGACGTCAATGTTCCGGCCACCCTGTATTACATTTTCTATGCACCAACGCACACTGCAGACGGGCCACCGCATTTTTTGTATAAAAATGCGTTGCGCTAGGTGCGCTCGGCTTTACTGGTATATGTGCTGTTGCTGTTATTCCACGTTCAACGTTATGTGGGTCAGAACTGCGCTTTATCAGCAGTCTCGCAAGCGGTGTTAACGCGAGTAACTGTTACTTATCCACTTTTTAATATTTGGTTTGGTTATCGGCTTTGAAGTATTTATTTCCTTTTTTTAAATACCCTGATTTCTATTATATTTTATAATATCTATACTTATGTTTTTTTTTTACATGAAAGAAGGTTTGTGGGGCATTGTCTCTTCAAACTTCAAGCTGATGGGGAGTTTGTTGCGCCTCTTCTTTTTCCCAGCAGCACTAGGGTGAAGGGTGGACATTTTGGGGGACGACCTTATGTAATTTTTACGTTTGTAAAGTGCTGATTCGATCTCAGCCTAGTTTGAATAAAAGACGTTTTATGAAATAAACGATTTTGACAATAACAAGAACTGAATGTTAAAAATGTTATTTCAGTAATACGAGTAATACGACAGACGCCAGCAGGTCAAGCTACCCGAAACTGTCAAATTTTCCCAATCAACGTTGAACATTAATGATTTAGAGATAAAGTTGAAATCTATTAAAGAAATTTGACGCATTGTAGTGGCTTGATGTGCTGGCGTCTGTACCACATGATAACGATTCAATATTGTACCAAATTAGCAAATGTAAATACGACGCATTTTCCCCCAACACTGATAAGCCACAAAAACACATGGTCAGGATAAACCACAGAATTAATACAAAGTAAGTACTTACGTCACAAGCCTGCCTTTGTGTAAGTAATTATTTAAAGTAATTAATTACAATAATAATTAAAGCCACCTGCGTTATCATCAGGAAAAGAAAGGCAAACAGAAATGCGTCACCGGCTTATTATGAATTAATTATAGATTAAAACAATAGACCTAGGCTTTCGTAAACCATTTTACGTCATTGCAAATTGTGTGCATTTTTCCAATGAGACAAGTGCGCAATATCTATCCCTATCTATGCAAATCAGTGGACGTGTCTGATAAAAATCGAACAATTATGAACCTAATGATAAACGACAAGCATGCAGTGAGTACACAGCCGAAAATATCTTTGTAGACGGCGAAGTGGAGAAGTAAAAGACACTGGTCATAGATGTATGAGAAATAAATAGTCTATGACCAGCCGAGCTAGTCTGTTAAGAGCTGTGAATAATGTCCCAAGCATCTAGCATGGTGGGATGACACTGACAGCTCACTCCACGCTCACTTCATCTAAGTTTTCATGGTGAAATGGTTACAGAATAGCACTGCTATTCGAATGTGACTCAGTCATTACTTAAATATCATTAGTGAGCGTATGAGAGAAGTGTGCAATGTTATTGGTGAGCCTATATCTATGGAAATCAATGGAGGCGTCAGATAAAAATCGAAGGATTTTAGTCTAATGGTGGATGAGGGAGTACACAGCTCAAAATATTTTGGTAGGTGGCGAAGTGGGAAAGTAAACGACTCTGGCTAAAAATGAATGAGAAATGGTCTATTCGAATAATATTTTTAAATAAACTTGTAGACGATATTTTTTTATTAAAACGTCATCATAATTTGGGAAAATTGTATTGGAAAAAATATTGAGAATAATGGCCAAAACCAATCAAATATTTTCCTTTATAACGTTATTTTTCCACGATAATCTGGGCTAAACTGGGTTTCTAGTTAATAATGGAATGAAGTATTTACGTACTATGTATTTATTTATGTGCATCATAGTTCATGTGGGATGCTGCCATGCGGGTGTTTAGACGTAACAACACTATTTTAATTCATAGTTACTAGATAAAGTATCGTAACGTAAATACCTGCAATTTAGTAGGTATATTTGATTAGGTATTTCGCAAAAAAACATGATTCTTAAAGTTGTTCGTTAAGAAAATGTCATAATAAGATCTTATCTCATTATTTTTATCTAGAATTACTTGTTTCTTGAGAGAGATATCACCGTATCTTATCTAGTATTAAATACTTTTACGTAGGTACTTATAAATTTTAAGTAATTTATTTAGAAGTAAGATGATAAGGTCAGCAAGGGGGTGACTACCGAGATGACGATTAGAGAAGTATGGAAGAAAAAGACATGTTGCGCCGACCCCAAATAAATTGGGATAAGGTCAGGAGAAGTATTTGTTTTAATTACCCAAACGCGAATTTACCGTAATAATAAAATGAAGTAAGTAAACCGTATGTTTAGGAAATCGAAACAACCAAATCATCTTTTTCTCTCTATTCCATTAAGAAAAGGACTGAAGATAAATATTAGTTTAATCCTGTCAAATTAAGATACTCCGCAATATAAACGTGATTAAAAACATGGCTACTAAAAATACGTCAATTTACGTCAGGCGCTGACTAATTTGACAGGACCAAACTAATATTTATCTTCTGTCCTTTTGTTAATGAAATAGAAAGAAAAAGATGCACTGAATTTAAATTATGTTTAGTTTGTGAACAAGGGAATCGGCGCCATTATCAAATAACTGTGTTTTATATTGAATGGTGTATTGAGTAAAACATTTTAAAGAAAACGAATTTACGTAGTAAAATAAGCACGATAGTTTTAATAGGTACATAATTTTTACACACAGACAAGATTATCTAGGAAAACAATTATAGTAAAGGCGCCTTTTTTTCTTTCTAGAATTCCTAGTACAAAAGACTACGTGATACAAGACATGATTGTCATGAATCATGCATGGTCAACGTTTTAACTTTACCTAATTGAGGGCAGACAAAGAACTTTCAAGTACTTACTCCCCGTATTTTTCACCGAAATGATTTTTGATGATGGGTAGGTACTTAAATCATCATCTGCCTAGCCTTTTCCCAACTACGTTGGGGTCGGCTTCCAGTCTAACCGGTTGCAGCTGAATACCATCATTTTACATGTAGCGATGCCTATCTGAGCTCCACAACCCAGTTGCTGGGTAATATGATACCCCTTGGCAAGACTGGTTGTCACTTTTCGGGCTTCTCACGACCCGTAACGACTGTCATAGATCCACGAATGACAGCCGGGACCAACAGCTTAACATGCTTTCCGAGGCACGGAGATTTTGATGATACTTAAATAAAAACCTAATTATATATTTCTAATGAAATAATGATTTGGGTAAAAATAATACCTATTATATCAGCCGTAAAAAGAACTTTTGCTTTTTCGACAGTAGGACAGACACCAGAAGGCAAACTCTCGTAATTTAAAACGTTCAAAATCTAGTCGCAGTCTCATCTCAGCGACAAACAAATGTCAAAAACTTATCAAAATGTAGGGAGACTGAGATCAGACTGGGAACGTTCTTAAAATTACGAGAATTGCCCCTCAGGCCACAACAAAAATTGGAATTTAAAAAAAATAATTTTCACGAGACAAATGTTTGACTATAAAAAAGAAAATAAGGTCACTCACCTCAGACGTCTCTGTGTACTCCTCTCCATGTTCATCTCTATACGTGATATTGATGTTGGAGACTGTGTACGTGTCACTGATGAACCGGTCCTCCGTGGGCCCGTACCGCACAGACTCCAGCTCACTCCCAGGAGTGTGGCATTCCACCAGGGAAACCACCCATCCCAACGCCACAAAACGAGACCACAACCCACGCATTTTTACAACATACACTAAAATAATGTTCCACTACACAACGTAGCCCTCACTCGAACCGTAAACGAACACACTTGGCTAACGGTCGATATGTTTTTAAACATTGGCGAGCGAAACGATATCAGGCGTACACCAGCACTATTTTAACACGTCTCGGTAGATCCGCGACCGTCTGCGGTGTGACGCTAAATGAAAACTCAACAAGCCTTTATCAGCGCCGCTATCGGTTAACGAAAACAGACGCAATCGGTCTAGTTGAGAACACGATAACGTTATCTTCGCGAACTCAATTTTTAGCACAACACTAGCTTCCTGCGGGAACCCTATGGTGCGACTAAAGTTCTGTTCTGTTGCGTTCCACTTTCAAACGTCGACTCTGTGTTTTCTTTTAACAGGCAAAGGTCATGACAATTTCGGCCAGTACTGCCGCATTATCTTTCGTTAGCTCTTGTCAGTATTGTTGTTTTTGAAGTCGATTGCTGCCCCATAACCGGCCAGGAACTTCACAGCAGCAGGCAGCTGAAACAATAGAAACGTGACGTCAGAATAATAGTAAAATTGTAATTCGCTTATGGTCACGCAGGCAGAATAGGCGGTGATTTCAATTACTTTGCCTTCATAGGCTACGCACACATGATAAGAACCGGTACTATGTTTAAATTATTGTGTAACTGTGTACAATTAACGTTTGCAGTTTGCGAAGTGAATTCAGTCATCCAGTGTAAATGAGTGGAGACTTTTCTTTGTAATTAAAGTTTCGATGTTTATTGTTATTGTTTTTATTATTTGGTGTGTATTTTTTGTCCTTATCAATAAAAATAAAAACAACTACATAATATATGCTCTATCATTCACGACTAAGGTTTTTACAATCGTTTTAAGAATTAGGCTAATTCCATGTCTTTAATTTAATTTTTCCAATTTCAGATTTCTCATGAAGTTGAAATGCAAAAAAGATTATATTCGGCTTATCTCATCATTGGTTCTAGAATGTTCAGGAAGATAAAACGTTGTTTATTAATAAAATACTTTTTAAATTAGAGAACCAAACAATGATAAAAACAAGTCGTAAACTTAAGAACTTAATGTACTTAACTTCCATAATGATAAACTATCTTCAACAACAGTCAACAGACTTCACTTGCTGATTTACACACTAAGAAAATTACTTTATTATAAGAAATAATAGGATTTTTTACTATCAAAACAAATGGTGATAGGATTTATATTATAAACAACCAGAAAAATTAGGTACCTATTCACCTTTCGGGGAACCTGAGTTTATTATGGTGTGAAATTGAATAGAAGAGCCTTGTTGATCTAACTATATACAATATAAAAATGAATCCCTATTTCTCTTGGTCACGCCATGACTTGAGAACGACTTTACCGATTTCATCCATCTTTTTTTTAAGTTTTCTAATACGTTGTAGAAGGTTCTTACGGAAAAAAAAATTAAGAAAGTTGCTTCACGCAGACGAAGTCGCGGGCAGAAGCTACTTTGTCATAATTATCATAATTTTGTTAATTATACTAGATATATTCCATTATGATAATTTCCGGTAAATTTGTACGTGCACAACAGCCTTTATACACCATATACCACAGACAATCCTTCCAAATCTTTCACGTTCCTCATTCAAAATATTGTTCTTGAAATTCAAAAACTTTTTGTTCAAGATCTCACTCACAGACCAACAAATAACAATAAACCTCAATTTTCCACTAAACCGTTGTACATAAGTGGGTCAAAAGGACATTTTATTTATTCGTAAAACCAGTGGAACAACTTCTATATTAATACATATAATTAAATAGACAAAACTGTACATTGGATATTTTAAAACATAAGTAACTGCTATGAGGTGCGAGAACGAGTTTGATGCCGAAAATATAGTTTTTAGATTTTTGTCCGTTTGTCTGAAAGTATTTTCCGTATTGGCTCAAAAACGGCTGAACGGATTTGGATGAAATTTGGCACTCACATAGTTTTAACTTGGATTAACACATAGGGTACTTTTAATCTCGGTAGTAAGCTCCCGTGTGATATTTTCCGACATACATGCGGGCGAAGCTGCGGGCAAAAGGCAGTCTAATATAAAATCCCGTATCAAGAGATAAGTATGGCTGATAAAGCCGTAGTCTAGCTAGATATCGACTGACAACATATTTATGTTTTTAAGGTCAATGACACGGAGTGACCACAAAGTTAAAAGTATCGACAACAAATGAATAATTGAAGATTGTATTGTTTTTCATTGTTATTATAAATATGGATGCAGGCAGGTTTACAAGCGAGTAAAGTATTCACGTAAATAAATAATAAATAAGTAAAATATCTTGATGGTTGAAGGTAAATATCATTGACCGGACATGGGCGGCCATGATCTCGGAGTTGTAACCTTCTTCACATATTTAAGTATACTTCTTTTAACTGAATATCGAATACGATATTTTAGCTTATTCATTTGCTAATACACTAATGATAAAGCTGAAGAGTTGTTTGTTTGAACTTAATTGTTTGTTGTAAACTAAGTTTGTTTGTTTGTTTGCGCTAATCTCTGGAACTGAAAGTCGGGTTTGAAAAATAATTTTTGCATTTGATAACCTGATTCTTGACTTCTTGAGGAAGGCTATACATTACTTAACATTACGCTAGGACTATTAGGAAAAAGAATCAGAAAGAACGATAAACGAAAACGAAGTAAAAGCGCGGCACGCGATGCGATGCGATGGGGTGGGGTGGGGAAACAAGAAATTTAACACCGACGAAGTCGCGGGCAGAAGCTAGTAAGTGATAAATAGAATACGATATTTAAGCTTAGGTATTTATTAGCTAATCGAAATATCATTGCCTTGTTGTTGTTTGAGTTGAGCTACGCGATGGCTGACAATTGTTTGCGCTGACTGGACAGTTCCACCCAAATCTGTGTGGTTCTTTCCTCAAAAGTCCATTTCAGACACTAATCTTCCTCCTTACATGATCTGACCAAGATTATGTCTGGATTTTAAGAGACTGACCCCTGACTTTGTTTTGCCATTTGTTCTTAGGAGAAGTCAGATAGGAAATTGCTGAATGTTTTTTTTTCTTAACGTAATAGCACGCCTGTTATCCCCGAAGGGTTAGGCAGAGATGTAGGTACCTGGTAGTACACCCACACATGTAATACGGGGCGAGCCCCCTAGTCCCCCACCCACCAGCTAGTTTTTAAAATTTGACGTGTAAAGTGATTACGATATCCAATTTATAGAATAAACAATTTCATTTCACTCAGAATTATTTCTCCTGAATAATAATTTATTTTGTCAACACAAGTTCAGTGGCTCGAGATTTTTGTTTCAATTTTACGAAAAGCTATATATTCTTAGATTCGGGTCATTGACTCCGTAATAAGGAATCGTGGAATCGTTCTTGAACGTGCGAAAGTGGGAACATGGAACTATGGAAGTTCATTGCCGTCGTCTATAAGAGTAATCAAAATTTATGGCTGAGAGCATAGGCTGTAATTAGCGGGAAATAGCTGCCAAGTGCGAGTCGGACTCATACACGAAGGGTTCCGTACCACCGTATAACATTTTCTTTTTATACTTTTCCGGGCGAAATAAACACGTTCTTGTATTGTATTGCCCTTTAACCCTTCGTATGCGAACGTGAATCCACGCCTGACACACTGGCTTTTTGATTGTTTCTGTAATTACGCCATTCAACCGATTATTTTTTAACTTTATTACATTTTATTATTTGCTATTATAGCGGCCATAGTAGTACACACTCTGTGAAAATTTCAAGTGTGTACCTTTTTCGGTTCAAAAGATACAGCGCTGTGACAAACGGACGAACAGCGGAGCCTTAGTATAGGGGTCCCGTTGGCACGCTTTTCGTACGGCACCCTAATAAAAAGCATGTAACTGCCATTGGCCTTTCGCCAGGACATTGTACGGACGCCAGCAGGTCAAGCTAGCCGAAACTGTCAAATTTTCCCAATCAACCTTAAACCTTAATGGTTTAGCAATAAAGTTGAAAATCTATTAAAGAAATTTGACAGACTGTAGTAGCTTGATGTGCTGGCGTCTGTACCTTTAAGAAGGTGTGGCAGGTTCATTCCACTTCGTCTAACCGTGATATGTCGTATCGGAAATTAATTGTGATTTTCTTGAGGCAAATTGATTATGATAAAAATAGATGGTAATTTTGGAACGAATTTGTTTCAGTTTATAAGTACAGACGCCAGCACATCAAGCCACCCGAAACTGTCAAATTTTCCCAATCAACCTTGAACCTAATGCTTTAGCGATAAAGTTGAAAATCTATTGAAGAAATTTGACAGATTGTAGTAGGTTGATGCGCTGGCATCTGTACATAATTATGTTTTCTACACATATTAACATAACCAGCCCATAATGTTCCCACTGTTGGGACACAGGCCTCCTCTCTGTGAGAGAATGCGCCGTAAACACCATCTTCTACACAACATATTGCAAATTCACTCGTCGTTTCTCGTGTCTGTCTGTGTGACCGCGTTGTTTTCCTAAACTACGCAACGGATTTTAAAGCGGTTTTCATCACCATTTAGAGGCAAGACAGGGTGGGTCGCTAGTTTATCTATAAAATATTTATGAACGAACATTAACGGGTTAGTAACGGTGGGTCTTGTGGCTAAGTAATAATAGCCGCACAGCTCGATCGATCAGGTTAAGTTACGCTTGCCGCGGTTGGTCCGTGGATGGGTGACCGTCTTCACAAACCAAGACCCCTCTCCTCTGCCTCGGAAAGCACGTTAAGCCGTTGGTCTCGGCTGTCATTCGTGGATCTTTGACAGTCGTTAAGGGTCTTCAGTAACCCGAAAGTCTAACAACCAGTCTTACCAAGGGGTAACGTATTACCCAGTAACTGAGTTGTGGAGGTCAGATAGGCAGTCAATCCATGTAAAATACTTGCACCATGTCGCTCCATGTATTATAATTATATCATAACATTGATTAATAATGAGCCATGTTATTGCTAATTATTACGTTCAGGATGTCAAAACGTCAAATCTATGTATGTGATAGCATTGTGACAGCTGCGCACGCGCACAGATTACTAATACCCGGCGGCGCGAGATTCGTTGCCCGGGATGTTACCACATCATAATATTATATTTCATTATTCACCATATTTTTTTTAAGGTATGTTTGTTTATTTTATTTGATTTCATGTTTTGTTTGTTGTTTTTTTTTGTTTGTGTCTAATCATATGTTGCACTGGTTTATGTTATTTCATGTTTTGATTGTTGTTTTTATTTATTTATGTATAATTGCATGCTGCACTGGTTGACGTCATCATGTCAACTCGTATAGGATTTTAGCATTATGCTAAGCGATGACCGTTTTGCGTGAATGTGACGCATTAACCTACCCCTAATTTGTTACTTTTTTGTGTGTTTATGTTCTTTTTTATGCGTTATGTTTGCCGCAAATAAACGTATTTTCTTTCTTCTTACTTATATCCAGCTGCACCCAGTTAGACTGGAAGCCGACCCCAACCTAGTTGGAAAAGGCTGGGCAGGTGACGATGATTAGGGGGATCCCCCACAGTGCATACTTCCTCGTAGTATCCCCCGGGCAACGCCGTGTCTGACCACCGTAACGGAGTGGCAGACCGGCGGCTAAAGTGCGCTGTGACTTCGCAGATTTCGACGCCTTCATCTGCGAATATGCCGAAAAAAACCACGCGTGACGTCTCTGGACGTTTTGTGCCGAATCGCTCTTCCCAGGGCGATTCAAACGGCCCTTCTCAGGGCCAACCCAACGGCCCTTCTCAGGGCCAACCCAACGGCCCTTCTCAGGGCCAACCCAACGGCCCTTCTCAGGGCCACGTCGGCGACGCTGACCGCGCACCATCTGCGGCCAGCTTCATCAGCAGGACAGGCGAGTTGTCGGACTCCGACGAGTCCATTATGGACACGTCGGCGGCCGAGAACGACCGCCTCAGGCGGAAGAGGGCCTACCTGAGGCTCGGGTCCGAGGGCTCCTCGGAGTCGGTCGGAGGCAAGGCGAAGAAGAAGTCGAAGTCCAAAAAGGCTACGACTTCTTCTTCGGCTACCACCCACGATGTGGGCTTGGTGGACGCCGAGCGCCAGCTACACCTGGCCAAGAGGGCGCAACTCCAGCTGGACCTGGAGGAGAAGGTCGCCGCCAAAGAGCGTCAGGCGCAATCCGCCAGGTCGAGGGCCGGCTACGGTGCATCCACCGTGCTGTACGCTGACCACTCCCTGGCGGAACTGGAGCGGATGGCGCGGGAGGACAGAGAGGAGGTCTTGGAGGTCGCCTCAAAGTCCTCCAACCTAAAGGGGACCTTCCAAAAGGCCCTCAAATGCCGGGCCGCCAGCTTACACGGCATCGTCGTGGAGCTGGCAAAGAGGACGGCCACGGACGAGACGCGGCAGCTGCAGGCGAAGGTGGATCGCCTGCAGGCGGAGGTCAGCCAGCTTCACCAGAAGCTGGCTGAGGCCACGGCCCGGCCTGCCCAACCTGCCCCAGGACCGGTGGTAGGAGGCTCCTCCTCCCCTTCCAACCTTGAGGATATCATCCGAAAGGTTGTCATGGAGGAGAGAGCCTTCACCAGAGCCTGCCTGGCAGGTATCGAGGACCGGCTCTTGCCGGAAAGGCGGCTCCGCCCGCCGCTAGCGGCGGATAAGAGCCGTCCACCGACGGAGCCGGAACCTGCGCCTGTGGCAGGCCCGGCATCGGGTGCGCAGACCCAGGCCTCCAAGCCCTCAAAGGGGAAAGGGAAGGGCAAGAGGAGCAAGGAGGCTCCTCAAACCCCCACCACAAGCGCGGAGGGAGCGTCTGGGTCGTCTGCCACTCCGGCAGCCCCCCAGAACTCGCAGCGGGAAGACGCCCTTCTTCCCTCCACCACCCCGTCCAACCAGTCGTGGACGGAAGTGGTCAGGAGGGGAAAGGGGAAAGGTGCCCCCAAGCCCGCTGCGACTGCTCCCGCAGCCAAAAGGGCTCCAGCCGGCGGGAGGAAGCTGGTTCCTCCCAAAACCGCGGCCGTCGTGGTGACCATCACCCCGGAGGCCGCGGAGCGGGGCGAGACGTACGAGTCCGTCCTAAGACGGGCTCGTACTAATGCTGATCCCTCCCAGCTGGGGATCAGCAATATAACGTGCCGCCGAACCTTAACCGGGGCTCGAATCTTCGAGTTCTCGGGGCAGCAGCGCGGCACCAACGCAGACCTCTTCGCAACGAAGTTGCAAGAGGTCATCGCGGACCCAGGTCCAGGTATCTGGGTGCGGTGCCCAGTGGCGGCGGCGAATAAAGTCGCCGACGCTGGGCGTCTGTTGGTGGGTTGGGTGGCAGCGAGGGTGAAGCCGCTGCAACCCAGGGCCTTGCGGTGCTACCGTTGCCTTGGCATTGGACATGTCAGGGCACGGTGCACCGCTGAAATAGACCGCAGTGAGCTGTGCTTCCGCTGCGGTCAGGCCGGCCACAAGGCGGCCCAGTGCTCCGCGGCGCCAAACTGCAGCCTCTGTACAGCTGCAGGGAGGCCCGCCGGGCACAGAGCGGGCGGAAAGGCCTGTGGCGCGCCCGCCCAGACCAAGAAGAGAAGGGGTGCCATGGCTGCCGGGGGCTCTTTACCCCCCCCTCAGCCTGGCAGCCCTTCGGCCGACTCCCGGCCTAGGAATGGTGTTGTGGAGGGGATGGATTGCGCATAAATGGCGCTCTACCATTTCCTCCAGGGCAATATCAACCACTCTGCTAGGGCTCAGGATCTCTTGCTCCAGAGCATGGCAGAGTGGTCGATCCAGGTGGCTGTGGTCGCCGAACCGTATTTCGTCCCCCCCAGGGATAACTGGGTGGGAGACCTGGACGGTTTGGTGGCCATCATTGGCGGGGCTCTCGTCAACCCGTCCCGAGGTCACGGCTGGGTAGCCGCCCTCGCGGACGGCATTGGCACTGTTGGCGCGTATTTCTCGCCCAACAAGAGTCTCGCCGACTTCGAGAGGTTCCTTGTCGAGTTGGGTGCCGTCGTGGGCCGACTCCACCCTCGCCCGGTGCTGTTACTGGGGGATCTCAACGCCAAGTCTGCGGCTTGGGGGTCCCCTGTGACCGACGCTAGAGGCGAGGTGCTGGAGGAGTGGGCGGTCACGACTGGGCTGACCGTCCTAAATCGGGGCTCGGTCCACACGTGCGTGCGGCAGCGGGGCGGGTCTATAGTGGACGTATCGTTCGCTAGCCCCGCTGTCGCGCGTCGTGTCCGCGACTGGCGTGTCGCCGTGGAGGTGGAGACGTTGTCGGATCACAGATACATCCGCTTCGACGTCTCCGCCCAGACCACGGTCTCACGCGGTTCACCGGCCCCGCGAACGGACGGTCCGCGCTGGGCGCGTAAGCGCATCGACAGGGAGCTTCTCGAGGAGGCCGCTATTGCCCAGGCCTGGTGCCGGGAGTCGGCAACGAACGGACCCGTCGACGTCGAGCAGGAGGCGCTGTGGTTCCGCGGGGCGATGACGCAAATCTGCGATGCGTCCATGCCCCGGGTCCACGCACAGTCTGCAAGGCGCCAGGTGTACTGGTGGACCGCCGAGATCGCGCAGCTGCGCGTCGCGTGCGTGGCGGTCAGGCGCCAGTACACCCGATACCGGAGGAGACGTCGTCGGGTCCCTGACGAAGAAGCCGCGCTGTATGAGGTGTACCGCGCGGCGAAGGGGACTCTGTGGCTGGCCATCGGCGAGGCGAAGACGCGAGCCAGGGAGGAGATGTTGGAGACTCTAAACGGGGATCCGTGGGGGCGCCCTTATCGCGCGGTTCGAGGGAAACTTCGAGCCGCGGCGCCCCCGCTTACGGAGAGTCTCCAACCCGAGCTGCTGGAGGAAGTGGTCGCAGCCCTCTTCCCGGCGAGAGCGGAGCATACGCCGCCGCCGATGGCTCTGTCCACAGCCACAGAGCCCGCAGAGGAGAACGCCATCAGCGTCCCAGAGGTGACACAGGCAGAGATGGGGGCAGCCGTGATGCGGCTCCGGGCCAAGAACGTGGCTCCGGGGCCCGACGGGATCCACGGCTGCGCGTTAGCCCTCGCTCTGAAGGAGCTCGAGCCCCAACTGAGAGGACTCTACACAGCGTGTCTTGAGCAGGGCCAGTTTCCCTCCTTGTGGAAATCTGGTCGTCTGGTCCTGCTCAGGAAGGCGGGGCGCCCTGCGGACTCGTCGTCCGCGTACCGGCCCATAGTGCTGCTAGACGAGGTGGGTAAGCTTTTTGAGCGAGTAATCGCAGCCCGCCTCGTCGGCCACTTGTGCAGAGAGGGGCCGGACCTGGACGACAGTCAGTTCGGGTTTCGGCATGGGCGCTCCACCGTACACGCTGTGTCGCGAGTGAGAGTCCTGGCGGAGGAAGCGGTGTCCCGGGGCGGGGTGATGTTGGCGGTGTCCTTGGACATCTCCAACGCCTTCAACACCCTGCCCTGGAGTTGTATTCGGGAGGCACTGCGGTATCATCGGGTGCCTCCCTACCTCCGCCACATCGTTGGGGCTTATCTGTCGGAGAGGTGTGTCACCTACATGGGACGCGATGGCGGAAACCAGCGCCGCATGTCGTGCGGCGTTCCCCAGGGCTCGGTCCTAGGACCGCTCCTGTGGAACGTCGGGTACGACTGGGTGCTGAGGGGCGAGCTCAGACCGGGGGTAGACCTGACGTGTTACGCGGATGACACGCTGGTCACTGCCCGGGGGAGCTCGCACAGGGAAGCAGCGTTGCTGGCGACGGCTGCGGTCTCACAGGTGGTGGGCCGCATACGTCGCCTAGGCCTGGAGGTGGCCCTCAGCAAGTCGGAGGCCATGGTGTTCCATGGCCCCCGGCGGGCGCCGCCGCCCGGTTCACACATTGTGGTCGGGGGGGCTCGGATCGCTGTCGAGTCTACCATGAAGTACCTAGGATTGGTGCTCGACAGCCGGTGGGATTTTGGCCCCCACTTCCGGCGGCTGGCGCCCAAGTTGTTGGGCGCGGCTGGGGCGCTGTCAACGCTGCTTCCCAATCTGGGGGGCCCGAGCGCCGCCTGTAGGCGGCTCTACGTGGGGGTCGTGCGATCGATGGCCCTGTATGGGGCCCCGGTGTGGGCCTCTGACCTGACGGCCGGCAGTATCGCGGTACTGCGGAAACCGCAGAGAGCGATGGCCGTCAGAGTCATCAGAGGATATCGCACGATCTCCTACGAGGCGGCCTGCGCACTGGCCGGATCCCCGCCCTGGGACCTAGAGGCGAAAGTACTCGCGTCACTGTTTCGGTGGCGCGAGGAAGCGAGGGCGCGGGGCGAGCGACCGATGCAGCGACACATGGAGCTGCGTCGGTCTCAGCTTCGCGAGGTCCTGGTGGCGGAGTGGCGGGACAGGCTCACACGCCCTACCGCCGGCCTCGTCACCATCGAGGCGGTCCGGCCGGTGCTCGAGCGCTGGCTCGGGAGGAGGCACGGCTCCCTGTCGTTTCGGGTGACGCAGGTGCTCTCGGGGCATGGTTGCTTCGGGAAGTACCTGTGTCGCATAAACAGGGAGCCGGACGCCCGGTGTCACCACTGCGTCGACTGTCGGGAGGACACGGCGCGGCATACGCTGGCAGAGTGTGCCGCTTGGGAGGAGCCGCGCCGTGCCCTCATCTCAGAAGTAGGCAGTGACCTGTCGCTGCCGGCCGTGGTCGAGTCGATGGTCGGCAGCGAAGAGTCCTGGGACGCGGTGGTTTCCTTCTGCGAAACGGTCGTCTCGCAGAAGGAGGCTGCGGAAAGGGAGAGGGAGATCTCGTCCTCTCACCCGGCCCGCAGCAGGCGCACCGGGCGTCGGCGGAGGGCGGATAACGCCCTCTTCCAGCCCCCCTAAATGGGTCCAGGGGCGACGGACTTGGGGACGTCCGTCGCCCCCCA
This sequence comes from Apamea monoglypha, assembly GCA_911387795.2. Classification (NCBI taxonomy): domain Eukaryota; kingdom Metazoa; phylum Arthropoda; class Insecta; order Lepidoptera; family Noctuidae; genus Apamea; species Apamea monoglypha. The sequence continues at coordinate 11,744,218 of OU426919.1, read as the reverse complement.
CACATCAGGACCCGAGATGGCGGCGCGTAGTGTTCCACGCGCGCCTCTCTTAGACGTCGCGGGGGGAGTCAAACACCTCACTCCCCCCCCTGACCCGAGGAGGCCCGTTCGGCGGGCCGGCACCAGTCGGGGGTTGCGGAAGGATCTTACGTTCCCGCGACCCCCGGCGTAGGTGAGAGATGGAACACTGGGGTGGTTTTTAGTCAGTAAGAGTCTGACAGACCCCGTCGCCCGCCCCAGGGCGGCGGACATCCATGAGGATTTTCCACCCCGGAACAAAAAAAAAAAAAAAAAAAGGTCATCGCGGACGCGGCGACGGTCGTCAGGCCCGTCAAGACCGCAGCCTTGGAGGTGGCCGATCTTGACGACTCGGTCACCAAGGAGGATGTGGTGGCGGCCGTCGCGGCGGCTGGAGGCTGCGAGTCGAGCGCGGTGAAAGGCGGAGCCGTCCGGCCCGGCCGCCGCGGCATGGGCACCATCCGCGTCGAGTGCCCGGTCGCCGCGGCCGGGGCCGTCCTTGCAGCGACCAAGGGGCGGCTGCTCGTGGGGCTCGGCTCGGCTGTGGTCCGGGCACTTGAAGACCAGCCTACGCGCTGCTTCAAGTGTTTCGCGTTCGGCCACACCCGAGCCACGTGTCCCTCCAAATCCGACTGGGGAGACGCGTGCTACCAGTGTGGGCAAGAGGGACACAAGAGCGTCACCTGCCGCGCCACCACGCCACACTGCATGGCGTGTGCCGCCAGTGGCCGCCCCGCGGGCCACAGGATGACGGGCAGGAGCTGCAAGCCCCCCGTGCGGAAGGGCATAGTGCCGGCGCAGGTTCGCCCTGCTGCCACCACCGCTGCCGTCGTCGCCGCCGCTGCAGCTCCAGCGGCGGCAGCTGAGGATGCAGGTGCAATGTCGGAATAATGGTTTCCGACTACCGCATCCTCCAGGCGAACACCAACCACTGCAGAGCGGCCCAGGACCTGGTAGTGCAGGTCATGGCCGAGTGGTTGGTGAACGTAGCGGTGGTCGCCGAGCCCTACTCGATCCCAGGCAGCTGGCTGGGTGACGAGGACGACTCGGTGGCACTAGCGGCGCGGTCTTCCACAGACTCCCCTCCCCTCTCGCTATTAGAGAGGGGACCGGGATACGTGGCCGCCGCGTGGGGAGACTTTGCCCTAGTGGGGGTATATTTCTCCCCAAACCGCCCTCTCCAGGACTTTGAGAATTTTCTCGGAGTCCTGGCCGCCGTGGTCGGCAGGGCGGTGCCGCGTCAGGTCTCCGTGCTGGGAGACCTGAATGCCAAGTCGGTGACCTGGGGCAACCGGGCCACCGACGCACGGGGGCGGGCGGTGGAGCTGTGGGCAGCCTCCTCTGGACTCTCCCTCTTGAACAGAGGAAGCGTCCAGACATGCGTGCGGCGTCAGGGTGGCTCGATAGTGGACGTCACCTTCGCGACCCCTGCGTTAGCCGCGCGCGTGCTGAACTGGCGGGTGGACCTGGGGGAGACCATGTCGGACCACCGCTACGTGCGGTTCGACATCTCCACCAGTGGCCCCGGAGTGGCGCAGCCCCTCTCGGGGCGCTCACCGTTCCCGCGGTGGGCTCTAACCCGCCTGGACAGGGAGGCAGCGGGGGAGGCGGCGTTCGTCCAAGACTGGCTGTCGCCGCCTACCGCCGGCCTGGACGTGGACACCGTAGCGGGGCAACTGAGGGGGTCTCTAACCGAGGTGTGCAACTCCAGCATGCCTCGGTCTCGCCGACCACCGCCCAGACGCGCCGTGTACTGGTGGTCGGCGGAGCTGGCGGGGCTCCGAGCGGCGTGCGTGGAGGCGAGGAGGGCCTACACGCGGAGCCGGCGGCGGCGTCGACGGAACCGACCCGACGAGGACCGCCTCTATGAGGTATACACGGAGGCAAAAACGGTCCTCGGTCGGGCCGTCGCCGCCGCCAAAGACTCGGCGAGAGCCGAGCTGCTGGAGGGTCTCGACAACGACCCTTACGGGAGACCATACAAGGCAGCGCGCAACAAACTGCGCCCCTTCGGTCCCCCGGTTGCCGAGACCCTGGAGCCCTCATTTCTGGATGGGGTGGTTCGGTCCCTGTTCCCGTGCAGGGACCGCTTCGCCCCGCCAGAGATGGGCCCACCGCCAGACGACGAGGAAGAGGAGGCCCCCCCCGTCACGGAGTCGGAACTCGGCGCGGCGATTCTCCGCATCCGCGCCAAGAAGACGGCTCCGGGCCCCGACGGTGTTCCCGCAAGAGTGGTGGCGATCGCCGCCACTCGAATGGAGGAGAGGTTTCGGGACCTCTTCAGCGCATGCCTTGCGTCTGGGAGGTTCCCGAAACCGTGGAAGGAGGGGCAGTTGTGCCTCCTTCGCAAGGAGGGCCGCCCGGCAGATTCCCCCTCGGCATACCGACCCATCGTACTGCTCGATGAGGTCGGCAAAATGTTCGAGGGGATAATCGCCGCCCGCCTAAAGGGCCATCTGCGGGACACCGGGCCGGACTTGTCGGACGCTCAGTTCGGTTTTCGGGCTGAGCGTTCCACGGTGGACGCGCTGGCCCGCCTCAAGGGCCAGGTGAAGGAGGCGGTGGAGGCGGGGGACGGATTGTTGGCTGTGTCATTCGACATAGCCAACGCCTTCAACTCTGTTCCCCACTCCACCATCCTAGAGGCGCTCCGATTCCACGGAGTGCCTCGATACCTGCGCAGTCTGCTGGCCAGCTACCTGGAGGATCGGGCGATCCTCCTGGTAAACAGGGCTGGCCAAGTCCGGCGGTACGCCGTCGAGGCCGGCGTTCCACAGGGGTCAGTCATAGGACCACTCCTCTGGAACGTCGGCTACGATTGGCTCCTGCGGGGAACTCTCCTCCGAGGCACGAGTGTCGTCCGCGTAGCAGACGACACTCTCCTCACCGCCCGGGGGGGGAGTTTCAGGGAGGCGGCCAACTTGGCCTCGGCGGGCGGATCCTTGGTCGCGGGGAGGATCCGCCGCCTAGGACTAACGGTGGCGCTGCACAAGACCGAGGCCGTGTTCTTCCACGGACCTCGGCAGCGCCCCCCGCCTGACGCCCACATCTTCGTGGAGGGCGTCAGAATCGGGGTCAAGGCCCAGATGAAATATCTGGGCCTTGTACTCGACAGCAGGTGGCGCTTCGGCCCGCACTTTAGCGGGCTGTCGTCGCGCCTGCTGAAGGCTGCGGGCGCGCTGTCCTGGCTCCTTCCCAATTTGGGGGGGCCCAGCGCACGATGCCGGCAACTTTACGCCGGCATCCTCAAGAGCATGGCCCTGTACGGGGCCCCTATCTGGGAGGACTCCCTCCAAAGGAGGGAGAACGCCGCTGCCTTGCGGGCACCCCAAAGGGCCATAGCTCAGCGGGTGGCGCGGGCCTACCGCACGGTGGGCTCCGCGGCAGCTTGCGCTCTGGCTGGCACCCCGCCTTGGGAGCTCGAGGCGTGGGTGCTCGCCAGAGTGTACGAATGGACGGCGGGGCGGAGGGCGAGAGGAGAACGCCCCGCCCCGGAAGAGCGGGAGGCCGTCCGGCGGGAGGCGAGGGACGCCATCGTCGTCCATTGGACGGCGGACCTCGCCACCGCAGCCTTCGGCCGCCGAACCATCGACGCGCTTGGGCCGGTCCTGCGAGACTGGCTCGAGCGGTCGCATGGGTTCCTCTCGTTCCGTCTGGTGCAGGTGCTGTCCGGACACGGTTGTTTCGGATCGTACCTGCACCGGATCGGACGGGAGGAGACGCCGTCGTGCCACGACTGTGGCGCGGCGGAGGACTCGGCGCAGCACACCCTCGAGGTGTGCCCGTCGTGGTCCGAGCCGCGCCGCAGTCTCATTGCGGTGATCGGACAGGACCTCTCACTCCCCGGTCTGGTTAACGCCATGCTGGTGGATGAGGGGTCCTGGGCGGCAGTCGCCTCCTTCTGCGAACACGTCATGTCGCAGAAGGAGGCGGCGGAGCGCACGCGGGAGGACGACCCTCACGCGGCGGCGCTCCGAAGGCGGAGGAGGGGTCGAAGAAGACGTCAGTTTGACGGTCATCTCCGACTCCTCCCAGGTGGAGGCCAGCAGGCAACGGGTGCGGGGGCACCCTTGCCTGTATTGCACAGGCCTCTACCAGTGTCGGACGGGAATGGCCAGGTGTTCCCGGCCATTCCCGTAGCCCCCCATCCAGGGGGGCATGCGGGGCCCGCCAGCTAGGCGGGCATGCGCCGGGAGGGCTGTGGAAGTAAAGGCTGAGCCGGTTTCCCACGGCCCTCCCATCACGGCGATGCGGGAACACCGCTGAGTTTTAGTGGGTATACTGTCGGTGCGGTTTCGACAGGAGTCCCACATACCCCGACTCGTCCCCCGAGCGAGCGGGCATGCATAAAGCATTTCTCAGGGAAAAAAAAAAAAAAAAAAAAGGTGACGATGATTAACGATTGACATAAAATAATTTGTTGTAGTTATGTTTAATTTTTTTTTCTCTTTTTGACATTTTCCTAAATTTATAATAGGTACCTACTTAATTTGTTTTATAGTTTTATAATTTTTAATGATTCCTATATTCTATCCTCGTTATTTGAATATTGTTAAAATGTTTATTAGTAATTTTATGTTTCATGTGATGTGATTGAAAAATATTAAGTAATGTAAATTATTTCACTAAGTACATTTTTATTACTCTTAATATTTATTGTTGTCATCCTACATACATGAATAATAATTTGTGTATGTACACACATGTTTATGCAAATAAATAAATATTATTACTTATTTAAAAAAAAGAGTTAAACAATAAGAATCCGTTAATTTAATACGGTACCATAAAACATTTAAAATTTGAAAAAGACTTGTTTGTCCAGACCTCTTTACAAATACTTTGACATGTTTTTTTCGTGTACAACTTTTTGTTTGCCTTTTCACGCATCTCGGCGTAAAGATGAAGTTTGTACTGTCTACTGATGTCAAGTGACGTCATAGCAAACAGTAGGACTGAAGACTGAAGGCATCAAAACTGAAGCATATTTATTAAGTACTTACTGGCAAATTACGCATAATGATATGACGGTGCTGATTCCCTTGTTCACAAACTAAACTAAATTTAAATTCTGTAAGTACACCTTTTTTTTTTTTTCGGGGTGGGAAATCATCAAATGACCCCTCCCGCTCTGGGTGGAGCGGAAGGGAGTGTCAGACTCTTACTGACTAAAACCCACCCATGTTCCTTCCTTCGCCCTTTATGTTCCGGGGTAGCGGTAACCCTTTCGGACAATCCCGCTGATGTAAGTACACCTTTTTCCTTTTTCTTGTTCATTAAGAAAAGGCCAGAAGATAAAATATTAGTTTAGTCCTGTCAAATTAAGATACTCCATACACAGATTAGACGTGATTAAAAACATGACTACTAAAAATACGTCAGGCGCCGACTAATTTGACAGGACTAAACTAATATTTATCGTCTGTCCTTTTCTAAATTAAATAGAAAGAAAAAAAGATGCATTGAACTTAAATTTAGTTTAGTTTGTGAACAAGGGAATCGGCGCCATTGTCAAAATAATCTATCTGATCATGACGATGATGAATGTAAAAATACATACAGTTCAAATAATGTACTCCTTCACCCTTTAATACATCCAAAGGTTGTCTGTAAAAGATTGCTTTTGGCGATAAGACGGCCTATTGTGTCGTCACCCTTTGTAAAAAAAACCATGTTTAATGGTGTACATACTTATTAAAGAGTATTCCCTTTATATTATTTTATTTAGAGCCTTATTCTGTAAAAACTCGCGGAAGAACAAACTTTTGTAAGTCAATGTGATTCCATCTATATATCTATTTACAGCCCTATTCTGTAAAAACTCGCGAAGTCAATGTCAATGCGGATGTCTGAATTCTATTTTTACCTAGTTACAGAAGTAAACTCGATACCTATGAAGTGAAAGAGAATGTAATCTATTTACAAAAAGTTTGGCACAAAATACGGTCAACAAAAAAATGTGAATGGTAGTAGTGCCAAATGCCTTGTTATGAATGGAAGTGTCAAAAATACCTTTAAAGAAAGAAAGAAAGAAAATATACGTTTATTTGCGGTAAACGTGACGCAGAGAAAGAAAACAAACAACAAAAAAAAGAACTAGTTTGTTTTAAGTGTTGATAATTAATTGTTATTTTAGGGTAAGCGCACACGAGCCACTTGTGGCTGTCGCTACTTGCTGCGGTGACGAGCACTGCTATAACGAATGGCCGCCAACGACCACAAGTGTGCGGCGAATCCATACAAAACGTATGTAAAAACATGATAACTACTTGTGCTGGGCCACCGGTGGCTCATTTGCGCTTATCCTTATTCGAAAACATGGATACGATGTCGCTCTCATAATATTCAAGTGTACTTATAAAAGAAGAAATAATGAAAGCATTGACATTATTGATAACGATAACCCCGATACGAATGATATTTAGGTACAAAGAGGATCGTATTTGTACGATAACATATCGACTCGAAACGTCGTCATTGGAATTTAGAAATGTCACCGTTACTGGAAAATAAATTAGCACCAGTCACAAAAACACTTTCTTTGCTCACTCAAATCTGTCTGCCTAGCCTTTTCCCAACTGTATTGGGGACGGCTTCCATTCTAACCGGATGCAGCTGAATACCAGTATTTTACATGAAGCTACTGCCTATCCGACCTCCACAACCCAGTTACTGGGTAACACGATACCCCTTCTTGGTAAAACTGGTTGTGCACTTTTGACCTTCTGAGTACCCGTAACGACGATCTTCGAATTATCACCGGAACCAAAGGCTTAACGTGCTTTCCGAGCACGGGGGGGGGTCTCGATATGTAATGGATGGTCACCCATCCACAAACCGACTGCGGCAAGCGTAGCTTAACCTTCGGTCTACCGATGTGGTTGTTATCATTTAGCCACAAAACTCTCCCATTATGTATTTGATAATTCGCCTTATTAGTGTTAAAATAATTCGTTTTTTCTTAATACATATATTGACTTGGCGACGAGACAGGTAGAGATACCAGATGCAGCCCTCTATAGCTCATTGCAAGAATAAAAATGGCCGGTGCCTCTGACTGTACTGCTGACTGTACCTACGCTAATTTGTATTTATTTTCTTATTATTTTGACCTTAGAAGAAAATCTCATAAAACCTTATCATCACTTTGCATGTAAACTGGCCTCTGAAAAAGCAAAAAGTTTTAAGCAAATCGCTCGTGAAAATGCTATAAATGGCCGAACACACCGCGTCAGTGACGGACAGAAATTGGGGATGTGCGTCGTAAAGAAAACTGACATTGTAAACCTGCCTTTAATAATGGCGTCTTTTTACTGTTTCCTGTTGTGTACGTCCTACTAATATTATAAACGTGAAAGTTTGTATGGATGAATGGATGTTTGTTACTCTTTCACGCAAAAACTACTCAACGGATTCGGATGAAATTTGGTACACAGATAGTTTATAACAAGGATTAACATATAGGATACTTTTTATCCCAATATTCCGTCGGGATCGAAACTTATGCGGGTGAAACCGCGGGGCGCAGCTAGTTCTTAAAATAAAGTAGCTTTAACTATGTATTTTTTGTTGTGTAATCAGTGTTGATTGTAGTTTTATCCCCAAAGGATGTGTCTTGTGCAGGCAATCTCTCATTATGTTTAGCTGATTGACTGTTTTAACAGTTGTCGAAAATATACATGTGTGTATAACAGATCTCTTATTCGTTTCAGCTCAAGTATAAATAAGTTTGAATTCCCGGGACGTCGGCACGCAAACTGAAACCAAAAATTTCAGCACATGATTCTAGACTACCTAGAGTAGAAATATTTCGTCGGTTATCAAAAAAATCTGCTGTTTCACCTGCGCGGTGAATATGTAAAAGCAATTAGTTTTTTTAATAGCCGACAAAATTTCGTCGTTGGGGGCACAGAACATGTTCTAAATCCATGGTAACAGTTTGAATTGAACGTCGATGTCCCTGCACCCCGTATAACACAAATTCCACTAGCTAGTTTGTTTAGCTCTGCTACCTACCGGTTGGAGTTGGAGCATAAAATTCATTATTTTCATAAAAGATAAAAGTCCTTGTATAATTTACTTCATGAATGATTAGAGAACTAGGATGCAACATTACTCTCAAGCTTATCAAAAAACAAGTTTATATTTCCTCAACTAAATCTCTCCCGTTTAAGTGACTGCTCATCTTGATCAAATACAATTTACCCCCTTTTAAGCCGAAAAACATTTCTGGTAATTAAAATATTAAATTAATACATTCACAATGCCAAAGTAAAACTTCCTGGTGAAAGATTACGTAAAATGTTACATAAATTTACTCCGTTTCTTTTATTTATAAAAGATTATAATACACACGATTATTTACATATACACGATAAAGATTATAATAAATACACATATGTTACGTGCAATGATAAAAGAGGCTTAGGTGGAAGTGACTGTTTGAAACTTTATCTTTTTTCTTTATTTTTATAAAAAGAAACAGAAACAACACTACTTGATTGTTAGGGTGCCGTACCCAAAGGATCCCGACGGGACTTACGGGACCATATTCTTATGACTCCGCTATAGTTCATACCTCCGTCTGTCACAGGGCTGTGTATCTTTTGAACCGTAATAGGTAGACATTTGAAATTTTCAGTGTGTACGCACGGCTACACATCAAGCTATACAAAACCAGTATAAGCTGCCTTCTGATTGTACGAAAAACCTATACAATGCGAGGTCAGCTAAAACTGGAAATGCATAGCTTGATGTGTAGCCGTGTGTACAATGGTCGCTATAACAACAAATAAAAAATAAACATAAAATAGTTAAAAATTGCAGGGTGTCCCCATCCCCATAAAATAAACAATGTTTTTTTATGTGTTATTACAATATTTAAACAGTGATGGATAATAGTATAAACGTGAAAGTTTGTATGGATGGATGTTTATTACTCTTTCACGCAAAAACTACTGAACGGATTTGGATGAAATTTGGCACACAGATGGTTTATAACCAGGATTAACACATGGGATACTTTTTATCCCGATATTCCCACGGGATCGAAACTTATGCGGGTGAGACCGCGGGGCGCAGCTAGTACAGTGATACGGAGGCCTTCGTGTGCGAGTCCGACTCGCCCTTTTTTTGTATTTGTGCAAAAACAAGACTTGTTGATTATTTTATTATTCATTAATAATACACTTACCTCAGACTACCGCATTGTTGTATTTTTCTCAGCTCTAGTCATCTCAGGTTGAGCAATTGGTAGTTAGTGTTTTTTTATGAAGAAATCCGTTTGATCGATTAACGGTTTTCGCAAAGGGTGAACGGTTTATAGTTGTAATGTACTTTTAACGACATCAATCATCTTTACGTAAGTCATAATAATCAATACAAAAAATAAGCATACGAGTTACGATCATCGTACTTAGTCTAATATGTATTTATTTGCACTTAGTCCAATATTATACGTTATTATGATACTTTGTTTTGCTCCTGTTTCATGATTATTTCTACATTTGTATCTGTAATTTATATAGTGTATAGACGCCAGCACATCAAGCAATCTGTCAAATTTCTTTAATAGATTTTCAACTTTATCATTAAGTCATTAAGGTTCAAGGTTTATTGGGAAACTTTAGACAGACACATAATAAAGAGTATTCTATTCTATTGTTTAAGTAAATTAAATATATGAAAACGTGAAATGATCCATATTCTCCTAAACACAAAGAATTTATAATTTCCAATAGACTTTAAAAACAAATTCTGTTGATGTTGCGCAGAAAATTATAAAACAATCGACGTTCATAGCCCTTCTCTCGTTGAAAATGTTCAATTAATATTAAATTAATTTAATTTAGAAGCCGCTGAAGTTGAGATAACAATTTCTGCGTTTTGTGTACATTGCGTATGTCGGGGCGAAAGACAAACATAAACCCAATTGCTTGTTATCATTTGATGGGGTAAGAAGAGAGAACTTACCGAAGTTTGTTATATGTTTACCCACATGCTGTTCATATACTGATATGATCAGTGTATATATGTATGTCGCAGCCAACTGGTTAAATTAGCCGTTTAGTCTGGCCTGGCCTTTGGAAGTAGTGCTCGCCTCGCTTCGCTCTCTCAGCTCGCACGCGGTTGATTACAGTTCTAACCTAACCCATTTGGTCCGAGTGCCCTAACTTAGTTACTGCGACCATTTCGGCTCGCACGTGATTGGTTACAGTTCCAATCTAAACTATAATTTATTGAATATCATTCAGGCCGTTAGTTGAACGGCCGCCGTTTATTTAAAAGGCTAGGCGGTTAACTAAACGGCGAATTAAACCACTTGGCTGCGACATTTATACATACTTATGTACACTGATTATATCGGTATTATAAGCATTGATTGCATATTTGTGAACCTATATTAGTTATCAATTTCATAAAAGACGTACCTATGTTTTACGAGATAAGAAGTTAGAATTTATAAATTAATGCTTACTTAGGTATTTATTTCAACAAACAGCGGGGTAATTGCGCAACAAACTTCAGTAGCAATGGCTTTCATTTGGCCAGTTCAACAACATTCATTGCGTTATTTACGTTGTTGAGCAGACAATTTTTTCGAACATACGAAGCAATGGGTTAGCAATATTCTTCAAAATGATTCAGATTGTGATTGAAAGTTTATTACGCAATTAGGGTGCAGGTTAGAGAACAATTGTTTTGGCCTAGGCCTAGTATCTATTCTACAAGGTGTCGTTTTGCATCCTCGTCAAATTCAAGGAGGTAACTATGCTACTGATTCTCGACACGAATCAATAATAAAATAAGTAGGTTATTTTTTTTTCTTATTTACGGAAATCGGCATGTGTGGGGGGACACGCATTTTAAAACGCGGCCTGTGTGAGACCGCATTGTAACTGTCCTTTTACACACACATAAAAACGCGACCGCTTATACGATAACATAACGCGATTCTGTTCTTTGAAAGTGGTGTATTCTGAAATACTGTCAAAGTTAAATAGTAACTCTAAAAGCAAGTATGTATTCATGATTTACCAGGGGTCGTAATTTTATTTGATTATTTATGTCTTTCATAACAGCCTCCTGAAATTTGACGATGATGCAAAACAACAGCTTGTATATTTAAATGAAGAATTTGAGATAATTTTCAAGTTATTGTCATACTCAACAAAGTTCAAATTCCATTGCAACCAAAAACTTATTAGGACTTTCTTGCTAGACATGGTCACTCAAAAATCAACTTAGAATACATTTCACTAAAGTAGATAACTGATTAAGTGGCGATGCAATGTAAATTAATCTGAGATAATGGATACTGCTATACCCTTATTATTTCACGATAAGCGTAACCATTGATTCCCAAGAGGATTAATTAATTATTGTAATAATATTTAGATTAATGACAATGTTATCTAATCTGGCTACAAAACGTCATGTTTCACGCAAGTTTTAATTTATTATCTTGTTATTATGTGAACGACTCTGCGCCAGTGCGAATGACCTCTACCTCTATGTTGGTTATCACAAAATAATTAGAACAGAAGGATTACTGGGTACAGACGCCACAGCAGGTCAAGCTACCCGAAAAAGTCAAATTTTTCCAATCAACCTTGAACTTTAATGCATTAGCGATACAGTTGACAATCTATTAAAGAAATTTGACAGATTGTAGTAGATTGATGTGCTGGCGTCTGTACCACAACCATGAGTTGAAACATGAAGAAAATAACTGTGTCTGTTACTTTTCACGCATAAGCCGTCGGTCCCAGCTGTCATTCTTGGATCTTTGACAGTCGTTACGGATCGTCAGAAGCCCGAAAATCTGACAACCAGTCTTACCAAGAAGTATCGTATTACCCAGTTACTGGGTTGTGGAGGTAAGAAAGGCAGTCGCTCCACGTAAAATACTGGTATTCAGCTGCATCCGGTCAGACTGGAAGCCGACCCCAACATAGTTGGGAAAGAGGCTAGGCATCACCTAAGTTATAAAAATTGCAAGTGCTGTTACTGTACATATACTACAACTGCATATCCAAGCTCTAAATATACCTAACGTAGCAACTAGCAACTGTTTGCCTTCTACATATTCATGTTTTATGGATTCACTATTCTGCTGCTGGGAGGCTATTATCAAAACGCCGTCTGTTATTAATACAATATTTACCAAACTGTATGTAGTGAATAGTGAATACCTAACTAATGTTTACATTAGCACGTGGTTGGACTAGGTGCGCCTACGTCGAATTTTACTGTCGGCAGCTGAACAAACGGAACAACGGATTTTTACGATCCTACATAAGCAAAAAAAAATAAACAGGTAGTTAATTAATATGGATGTAATCTTAGGATGAATCTGAAATAAATGATTTATTATTATTATTATAAGCAACAATTTCGAGGTAGAAATGATGGAATAAACGTGGTTGTTTAAACTAGAATAAAAAGTTCTTATATCTTTGCTGCTAATTCCCTTTGTCTAACCAGGAGCTAGATTACTAAGTTTTTTTTTTAAATATTTTTATTGCTGATTAAGCCTGCTCTTGACCACGATCACGCCTGATGGAGAGCGATGGATGAGGTCTTTGACGGAACGAGCGTGCCCAAAAGATGCTTATTCACTCTTGCTTTGAAGGTAGACGGGTTAAATGTGCAAGGGAACACAGACACTGGTAGAGAGCTCCATACTTTGGCTGTGCGCATAATAAATGTGGAGGACAAGCTCTGCTTATGAATGGTCGGGATATCAATCAAGTGTGGATGCAGGTACCAACCACACTTGGTTGATATCCTGACCAGTCGTTCTCAGCGCTTATCTCCTAGATACGACGTACTTTGGTAGGTTCGTTGGGTACGTCTAAAAATAGGAATATAAGTCTAAATCAATTACTTCGTCCAGACAGAAAGTTGAATGAACCATTCCTCAAATAGGAATATAAGTAGTTGATCAAATCCTTAATCCTAATAAAGCTCGATAACATCGCACGAGAAGGTAAACAGTTCTTGAAAAAGCGTCCGCCATTTTCCCTATTCATTTCAAAGCTGAAATTACACTTGGATGAAAAAGAAAATTCGCAAAGAAAAACACAAAAAATAAAAAATAAACTTTTGAATTAAATGATTACGAATGAAAAGCAAGCTAAAACGTTTATTATTTTTTGTCAAAGAATGAATAAGGACTCAACAAATTTTGTTGAATTAATATTAATCTAGGAAGCCGTCGACCTTAGGGTCTGTTATCCATAGGGCCAAAAGGATTTCTTTGAATTTGGCATAAGGCTCAATTTACATTGCCGCGGAACGGAGTGGAAGCGAATTTTCGTAGCGATATTATACATATCAAAATGAATTTTATGTCAATTGTCTAACGTACAAACTAGATACGAGCTTGTCACTGCCGAGAATGCGCGATAATTCTCCAGAAGATGCGCGACCTGTCTATCTAATATAAGCATTACACTATTTGATTGACATGAAGTTCTTTATGCTTTGTACAAAAAAAAACACTTCCATTCCGTTCAAAGGCAATATAAATTGAGCCTTAAAGTTTCTCAATTAAAATCTTTAAATTAACTAAGACAATAGAAGACTATTTCATAATGGCCGACGTGAAAATCAAAACGCAGGTTTTATTTTCACCCTGGACGTTTATAAAGACGGAAGTTCTTAATGGCGCGGTATTTCGGCAAGGTTGAGTGACGGCCATGACAGCGGCTGTCCTTCAGGAGGCAATCTCAGGGGTATTGGTGTCTTTATCGGGTCTAAAGATAGATACTATCTTCAAGGATTGTTTACTAACTGGGCCCTTGTATGGTTTTCAATTTTTTTTTATTCCAATTCATCCACACATTCGTAACTGAATTAATGCACATTCTGAAAGTAGTTTCTTCAGAATCGTTTACTGAACCGATTTCTGTCATGTTTTGTATAGGTACATTTTTTCCCTAAAAACGACCCACAGACGCGAGTGGCAAACTTTTAGGCCAACAAGATCTAAAACACAGTCGTGCCAGCAATACGAAGATGATCCCAAAAAAATTAAACTACGTAAATTTCAGTCATACATACTCAAAACAAACCAAAATGGGCGAATTACCTATGTACTACGCTAGACCCTTATATTACGTGTGCGTGTGTAGATTTGTAATGTAAACTAGTTTATATGTACATACTTAATAGTAAAAATTCAGTGTATGTATTATGATTGTAACATAATATTCTTATTAGGGTGTTTTCCGGGACACGTTGTATACAAGTTCAACTCTCACCAGTAACAAACCATCTAAACTCTAAAGCGATTCGGTGGATTAGCAGAGAAAACTTGGCAAACAGACAAATAAACTTTCTCCTAGTATCTAATACTAGTAATAGGTGAGGCGTGAAACTATTGTTTACTTCTTCATCAGTTTGACTTACATAATTATGCGGCTTCGACAATAAGCCGAAACGAAAAGATTTTATCCTTGACAAGATCAATTAATCAAAATGAAAATATTGGCCTCATAAAATGCTTACTAATATTATAAATGCTAAAGTAACCGTCCGTTACCTTTTGACGCGTAGACCAATGAACTGGTTGTTATGAAATTCGACAGATATGTAGCCTGGGCCCTGGAGAAGGATACAGGCTGTTTTTCATCCTGGATATGCATAAAAAATGATGAAATACAAGATATACGCAGACGAAATCTCGGGCAACAAACAGCTAGTGATTCCTTCATTGTCCGAAAAAGGGGTGGAAATAGAACACGGAAGCTCATAATGCCATGATATAACAAGGTTGTATGGCGGCCGTGACTTCGGCCCTGTCCTTGTTAGACGCCCAGGAGTAATGGTGCCATGATGGGGAGATATCTATTGTTTGTTTACTTGTAAATGACTTTTTTGACTTTACTTATTGACTTTTGGATACGGATCCACCCTTGAAAATTATCAAGTTAACTTTGTAATGTTTTGCAACTTTCAATATCCATGGCATGATCTGTTCGCGTGAAGAAAGCAATAAACAAACAGCCAATTCGGTCATCAATCAACTTTAAATTCGATTTGTATTTCTGCTTAACTAATTAGAGAGTTGAATACTATTAATGTGCATTAACTTATTGGCACCCACATCATTTGTAAAGATTCGATCAATAAGTCGGCCTTGTGTGTGCCCAAAATAAACACAAAGTCATATTACTTACTCAAAACTGATCGTCTCCAAAAATAACCCTACTTCCTAATATCCTACTAATATTATAAACATGAAAGTTTGTATGGATGGATGGATGTTTGTTATTCTTTCACACAAAAACTACCGAACGGATTTGTACTAAATTTGGTACACAGATAGTTTATAACCAAGATTAACACATAGGATACTTTTTATACCGATATTCCCACGGCATCCAAACTTATGCGGATGAAACCGCGGGGCGCAGCTAGTCCATCATCATTCTTTTTGTCCCTATCCAAATTAAGAGTGCACGCAGCATGTCTTCATCTTCCACACATCTCTTTTAACAATCCTCTCTGCATTCACCATCTTCCGAGCCATACCATCTTTCACACAATCCATCCCTCGTTTCCTCCTTTTTTCCTCTCATATCCATCGATATTTAACAAAAATTTCCACACGACACGTCCTCCAATCTTCCGAATCACAATCCATGAAGCCATCAAAAAATTTGTAATTTTAAACAAACCGGTCGATAGATTCGAACCCCTCTCTAGTAAGGGTCGTGGCATCGCGTGACTCCATTCGATCATGAACTTCATACCAAGGTTCCCCTGAACTTGTGTGGCTAATGGGCTGGCTGACATTGGGCCACCCCTGGGCCACCCTACGGCCATGGTCTATGGGAGTTTTATGCCCCAGCTATTAAGGGGGTGTTTAGGTGTCGCGGTTTATACTACTGCACGTTTTATGAGTTCGCTGCATGCGAACACTGCACTGTTTTAGATTTTGCAGGTGGAACTTGAAAGCTAGATTTAGTGCCTGTTAGAATGTTATGGCTGCCAATAACTAATGGTGACACAATCATAGTTGGTGGTGACGGAAAAGTACTTAAAAAGCAGTCCACACACCCACACCCAGGAGGTACTTACCTACATTAAATTAATTACAAACTCAGCCGTCATTCACGTCGTCGTTTATAAATAATATCTAAGACTTCTTTATTTTTATTATATAAAAAAAACCTACAAAAATTCACACGTATTAGTGAAACTAGTAGTAAGATAAAATTAACGCGATTTAAAACGTTTTAAATCTTGAGTAATTAGAAACAAAGAAGTAGGTACTTTAAAATTTCAGGTTCCAAGAACATTTAAAATTTTAGTAAGATAATTACGTGTCATAAAAATTCAGCATTCAAAGAAAGCCGAAGAATCTTCGTGTGTAATGTTCTCATTAAAAAGATGGCGGCTTCGCTACCACCAAATTGATACTAAAACTTTATTTACCGGTAAATAGCGCGGGTAATGTGGAAAGTGATACTGTTAACACGCGCAAACATTCTTTTATCTTTGGATTTTTTATATGAGATCGTTAAAAAATATTTAGGAATCTGTTTATCTGTGTGTTCATCGTTTTGTCTGATTTATTTGTATTTTTCTTTTAGTTGTCTAAATGGTTATCAAAAGATATATATGCGTATGAGAAATTCTCAGAGTAAGAGGTCAAAAATCAAGAAAGCCCCACAGATAAAGCTAGAGTTCAAATAACAAGGTTTATCATTTCGTACTTCCCAATTTTAGATAAAAATATATAATTGTTTATTTTTCCATAATGTTCATTTACATCAACCTAAAAATAGCGTACTGTATTTTATTTTTATGCTATGGTCTGGACATCTATTGGACAATATAAAAAACAGCTTCTTTTTTATATCTATGGTTCAATACCCAGATGCAAGATTTCTCTTAATTAAAAACCATTTACAAGTCTCTCTGAAGGTTGCTACCGGTCATCGAATTTCCCATCAATTTGTGCCATCAGTCGACAACCGTAGTTCACTTCCTCATAGCATCTTTTTGCCCCAGCGCCAGTCAATCACATCGAGAAATGGAGCGAAAACTCATAATTGACCACTTTTTCTGTACCGGCCAGTAGCAACGCATCAATGAGTTCCGTATTTGAAAAAAATAAAAATATTGTGACTCCGTTAACATAGTGATGGGAATAGACTAAATTAATTATTTTAACATTCGATCATGGAATTAGTATGTACTATGTCTTGCCAAGGGCGCTGTTTCTATTTCAGTAGGGTAGTACCTCGTTTGTTTTCGTTTTATTTATGAGTCAACTGCTACTTAATAAGTACATGTAAAATAGGTGTACCTAAAGTAATTGAATTGAAGTTACCTTTGGATTGTGAGTGTGACTAAATAAAATATAACACATTATTTTTATGAAATTCTTGGAAGTCCTTGCTGTGTGTTACTAAATATTCACTTTTAAATAAGATAGATAGCTTATTTTTCAGGAGAATAACGCTGCTTACGTATTTGGTCAACAGAATATTATTTGTTCCTGTCCTTACTGTTAGCCTGCATCATCCCACTACTGGGCAAAAGCCTCTCACCACGACTTCCTGTCCTTATTGACTGAATATATGATGCATGTGCCACATGTTTGATAACGGTTATTTTATTTTGAATAAGCAAGTCCACGTGCTAGTTTCTTGATAAAATCTACATTATAAATTAAAAAGCCCTCCGACCTCCGAGTGCCGAGCGCGTGACATTACAATTATTACAACACACATTTACGCAACAGTGCATCTACTCTCCTTATCAACGAATGCGCAACCGCAGGCGCCTCTTGCGTTATCAAAGTGCGAAGTGCTAGTAATTTTATTAGAATTATAAGGTTAGAAACGACCTCGTGTGCCAACCAGTTGCTGTCTCCGATAGGTCAGGGTTCCCTGGGTCACGGGTACGACCATCAGTCTCCACAATTCTATTGTTTGAAAATGTAAGTACCGTCTTTTAAATAGGTAGAGGTACTGTTGTTTCGGTATAGAAGAGCGTTCTGTCGCATTTATTTGGATAAGAAGTTCTGTTGGTTGAATGGCCTTATTGTATATTAATGGAGGTGTTTTTTAATCAAACGATAGTGGTGATGAGTCAGTTAATTGAATTACAACGACAAATAAATTGAATTAATGTTGCTGTCGTGTTCTTTCTCAGTTTCTCAAGTTAAATGCAATGAGAGCAATTCAAAATGCCCGGTTTCTAAAACATAAAAAATCTGCTTAAAATCTTGTGTTATTGACGGTTGGTAATTTATTTGGAAACGGCCGCGATTCACGAGTTATATCTAAGGTCCTAGGTTCGCACCTAAGCAGGCGCTTTAGGTGCATTGTGTAAATTATTTTATCGCCACTGCTTTCAAAACTGTGAAGGAGAACACCGTGATGAAACCGGCGTGTCCTAGAAACAAAAATTCGAAGACATGTAACATCTACCAATCTGCAGTGGGCCCGCGTGGTGGATTGGATTACGATCCACTCCCTCGCACAGAGAGGAGGCCTGTGTCCCAGCAGTAGGAACATTTTAGTCTGATCATACGCTATTATGCTATGTTAATTCGTTTAACCAATAAAAACATAATGTCATAAATGTATCATGTGAGATTCGACACCATATTAACTGAACACGATTTGAGAAACTGGGGTTTTCCCTGTAGGTACAGTAGTTTGCAAAACATTCCTTATTTGCTATATTTACACCTTAAAATAGGTAATCAAAGTAGGCACTTACTATGTATAAAGGGATATAACGATATTCTCTGTTGGCCTGTTACGGCAAAGAGCTCCGAGTAACAATAATTCTGTTTACATAAGTATACTGAAGAGTAGATATTCTGTGTGTTAGATTACGTAATCATTAAGTATTATGATTATTATTTATGTTATTGTTTAATGAATATGATCTATAAATGTTTGTCAGGCTACCTCTTACATTATTAAACGTGAAAATGGGGGGATATTAATTTCAGTTCAGATGATCTATTCTGTATAAATCTCAACGTGAAAACTTAATGAAGTGAGCTATCAATAGTGTGAATCCCTAGCATCAGGTAGGATTTCACTGACAGCTCACTTAACCTAAGTTTTCACGGTGGGATGGTTACAGGATAGCAATGCGGGGGGAATGACAGCTCACTTTAAGTAAGTGTTCACGGTAAAACTTTTTACAGAATATAAATGTACAGATATACGTATAGTATTGGATTAAGGAATACTAAGTACTTTTGGTGCTTACATTGGATTATTTCAGGACGCAAAAGTTCATGCTACGATTTTCATCAATCTGTCAAAATAAAAAACATTGGGTCGTGATTTAATCATCAGTTTTCTCGAATCCGGGGTTATTTTCAAAATTATGGACTGCCCTGCTTAAGTACCAACTTCTTCTTCGTATCGATGATTCAATTTATCTGTTTTAAATAAGCTTTGACCAAAATTCGGCCACTTCGACAGCGTTATCGCTGGCCTTGCTAATGTCTTCCTTAGCGCAAGTGTTATTGCACAGAGAGCTCGACAAGAGGTGAGGCATCGTTTGCCATGTGGCGCCACAGTCGCACTGTGGCCCATCATTACCAATACTTATCTGTGTAAAATTCAAATGTCAAGAAAAACGTGTTACTATCACGTAACCGTACCTACCCATGTCGTAATAACCAGACACTACAAATTAACGTGCGTTTTTCCTTTTACAGTCTCTTGTCGGTAGCAAATGTCTTTGTTAGAAAAATCGAGATAAATAGTATAATTGCAGGTAGTATGTTGGTAGAGTGGGAATCAATCGGTGGATCAGACCAATTAATACTTTGAACAATGGCAGTTACGCCTTTGGCGCACGAGTTGCCTGGTCTGCGGTAACGCAACGTTGTGATGGCCAAAGAAAATGTTCTGATTCTATCGTATCGGTTCGAGTTATTTATAATTGACTAGCGCCCTAACCTTTATTCGCCGGTTTTTAAGACTTGAAAAAATTTGAAAAAACCCCCGGCACAAACAAATACCTCTAAAAAGTATAATATGTTCTATGCCTTTTCAGTTTAATATAGGTTGTTGGTAATATTTTGATCAAAGCGTCGCCGTCGTCGCGTTGGTGGACAATGAAAAATAGGAAGTCAGCAGAGTGTCCATCTGTTTCCATCGGCGCGGCGGTGCAAAACATCGAAATTTCTTTACATGTATCAGTTTAATATTAATGTAACATAAATCTCGTGGAGGAAATTCTCTAAATAATGGCAAAAACGGCATCAAACCCCGTTGCGTATTTTAGAAAGACAGCGCGGTCACTCCGACAGGAATGAAAACCCAATAACACAGCCTGACCCGGGAACCAAACCCAGGACCTCATGCTCAGCAGTAGCGCTTGCGACCACTAAACCAACGAGGCAACAAGGAAATTGGAAGTCTCGAATTTAACGTTTCACATCCCAACAAGGGTTTACTTTGTGCACGGCAGTAAAAAAAAAACTCATAAGTACTCACATTTATTTTTATTAAACCAGTAATCAAAATGTCAAACCAATTCAGAACATGTTCATTAACTTTTCTGCCTATTATCATTAATCTGGCTATCAACATATATCGATTGTACACCAATAATTGCTTGAATACATAATTAAGTAAATAATCGTTTAAACGACTGCGTGCCGTCTGTCGACGTTCTGACGAATACATATTTAATAACAAAATGCCTTGAAGGTAAACGTATCATCGTATTGAGGCAAAATTGTGCTAACTGGAAACTATACGTCTCTGGCAAATCCGACCATGACCACCAACTTTATTTGTCCGTATATTCAAATCACAACTGGGATTCATTGACAGTTGTATGATACGGCCAATTGACGTAGGGTTTCAATTCGCTTGACAATGAATTTCCCTGATTCTTCAAAGCTATTCTATTTACTCTACAATGAAACCCGCACCCTTATTGCCGTAACACACTATCAATTTCAATCTCTATTATTTTGAAGTATTTGCTAGTCTTGTGTTCCAAAAAATTGTCTGTTCAACCACGTAAATAACGCAATGAATGTTGTTGAACTGTCAAAACGAAAGCCAAGCTACTGTAGTGTGTTATGCAATTACCTCGCCGGAGTTCGAAGATATTAAGGCACTTTTCGAGAGGAACCTGGGGGTCTACTACGAAGCGCAAAGTGCGAATAATCGGATCGGACCCACACATGGCCGAACCGAATATTATTGGAAAATGCGAAAAAAGTTCGGATCGGCCCAGTTGGGTCGGGACCATAGTCAATATTCGAAAGAGTGTAGGAGTGTAGGATCGGGACCAACCGAACTAAATAGTAACTTCGTAACAGAAAATTACCGAACATTCGGCCGATACCACTTCGGAGTAGACCCCCTGGGTACCAGCATCTTCAAACAATATCGTTTGTAGCCTGCAGCATGTGCGCTATATTACGCGGTACGTCTACGAGTTACGAGGCTACATAAATTGCATTCACGATGCACCATTTTACAGTGAAGCTGAGATATCTGAAAACTTTTCCAATTTTTTTAAAAAGATTTTTAGTACATTTTACTTTTTTTGTGGTGTGATGACTAACATCAAATATACTTTTCCTTTATAATTACTGCGATTTATTTTAGAAAAAGCTTAGCAAAAATTTTATTTAGACCACAAAAGTAAACCACAAACTAATTTACATAAACAAACATAGCACAGTATTACAAAACTGTAACCTGCATGCACGATGCACCATTTTAATGTGGAGCTGAGGTAGCTGAAACCTTTTCCTATCTTTTTTAATGGTTTTAAATAGATATTTGCTACACTTTTCCGTATTTACTCAAAAGATTATTTAAAAAAAAAAAAAGCCCAGCTAAAATTATATTCTTGACCACAAAGTTAAGCACAGTTTAAAATTGACATAAATAGACATAACACAGTATTACATAACTGACCTGTGTATTATCTACAACCCGGTTGCGCATATCATTAGTCACAATTTATGATATGTATAGGAGATTGAAGATTTGATTACATGTTTATGCAATATTTGTTAACTGTCGAAATATTAACGTAGAAGGTCCATACCATAGATACATATAAATATAAGAAAATATATTTCTATGTTGTGGTCGGTCCATGTACAGTTATGGTTTAGTGTAGTTGGGAAAGGCGACGCTAATTATGACTCGTTTAGGTAAGTCTTTTGGACAAGTCTTGCCAAGGGCTATCGTGTTACCGTTGTCGTGTGTCGCCGTTGGTGTCGGCTGTCATTCGTGGATCTTTGACAGTCGTTACGGGTAGTCAGAAGCCCGAAAGTCTGACAACCAGTCTTACCAAGGGGTTTCGTATTACCCAGTAACTGGATTGTTGAGGTCAGATAGGCAGTCGCTGCATGTAAAATTCTCAGCTGCACTTAGCCTGGTAGCCGATCCCAACATAAGAGAGAAGCCTGTGTCCCAGCAGTAGGAACATTATAGGTTGATTATGTATCATTATCTGCCTAGTCCTTTTCCAACTATGTTGAGGTCGGCTTCCAATCTAACCGGATGCAGCTCAGTACCAGTATTTTACATGGAGTGACTGCCTATCTGACTTCCACAACCCAGTTACTGGGTAATACGAAATCCCTTGGTAAGACTAGTTGTCAGACTTTCGGGCTTCTGACGACCCGTAACGACTGTCAAAGATCCACGAATGACAGCCGACACCAACGGCTTAACGTGCTTTCCGAGGCACAGAAGGGTGTTGGTATGTAAAGATGGTCACCCATCTACGGACCAACTACGGCAAGCGTAGCTTGACCTGATCGATCGACCCGTGCGGCTGTTAGTACTAGCCTCACTCTCAGGTTGATTATGTATGTAAACACTAATTGAATATTCTACCTCGTTAGATACAATTGTAGTTGTACAACCTCATTAGGTGTCACTTGAGTAATCTCTCAGGTGTCATATAAATGAAGGCTTACTTATACTTAGCCTATAAAATAAACCAGCCAAGGTTCAAGCTATCAACTCATGAGATAATTGCCCCATTGTGCACGTATTGCGTTGATTCCTACTATTATTACGTCTGTACAAGGCTTATATCGACACTTGGACGCGTAGTAGCTCCCACGCTATCAAGTGGAACTGGATCTATTAGAAATAAGATATTAGGTTTTATGTTGGAGAAGGTAAAAGTATAAACTGAAGTATCACTGAAGTGTTATCGTAGTAGGTACTGTAAGGGTTCCGCGCCCTTATATTAGCATAATCGGAATATAATGTTCCCACCGCTGGGTCACAGGCCTCCTCTCTGTGAGTGGGCCGTAATCCTCCACGCGGGCCCAGTGCGGGTTGGTAGATGTCTCATGTCTTTGGATTTTTGGTTCTAGGATATGCCGGTTTCCTCACGATGTTTACTTAACCAGCTTTAATTGACCGTGTAAATGTCCGACTCGAAATTTATACGATTCTATTCAGAACAGACGTTGAACTTGCGTGCTAGACTATTTGTTTTATCGATTTTCTGTAATTGAATTGGGTTTTCGTGGGTAATTGTTGGTCTGAGACACTTGGATAACCTCGTTAACAGTGCGGGCCCTTATATTATTTACGGGGATTATCAAATGAAATGCGTATTTTATATTAACTTAGAGCTGATTTTTCAATGGACAGATAATTTTTATCCGTGGAATAAAATTGACGTCTGACAATTTTGTATGGAAGAACAGTCAAAAATTCAAAAATTTATCCTCCGATACAATTATCTGGCGTTGGAAAAATCAGCCCTTATTCATTATTCCTAGATGCTACTCATTTTTATCATGACACGGGCTGTCAGCTTTATCAAACTGATCCTTGATTCTTTTATGTTATCTTTCTGTCAAATTCAAAGTAATCTTTATTGTCCTCATAATAAGGTCGCTGTAGGGTTGCTGCCACTGAATGGTCTGTTAAAATCACAGTGATTTTGGATACAAGGTTGCTGTTAGGTTGTTGCTGTCATAGATAAAATAACTGTGAAAGGAATACATATACCATCAACTTCTACAATTTCCGCGGAGGTCGATTGTCAAAGCCGACCGAGCAAAACTACTAACATTAGTGGCAAGTCTGGAAATTGAAAACTAGTCATGTTAGGTATGAGGGGCTTCAAAGTGGCAACAATTCTTCTAATGCCATAGATAATAAAAATAAATTCACAAAGACAAGACAAGGAGCACTGTGCAGTGTGTTGTCAGCCAATATATCAAGAAATAAGTTCAAAATAACAAGCTGCAATATATTAGGAGAAAGAAACGTATTATGTATTACTAATAAGGCGAACCGATAAGGTAAAAACCGATCACCGTTGGGGTAGACGTGTTCTTGAATGGAGACCGTGAATCGGTAAACGTAAGGTGGGACGCTCTCAGGCTAGGTGGAGCGACGATCTTCGCAGGATGGCTGGTAGCAGATGGATGAGAGTTGCCGAAAATCGAGTCGAATGGCGTGCAATAGGAGAGTCCTATGTCCAGCAGTGGACTGCTATAGGCTGATGATGATGAATAAGGTGAATGGTCAAATATTGGGAGAATGTTGTGGCCAAATAATAACAGCCGTACGGATCGATCAAGGGGTAAGCAATGCTTGCCGAGGTCGGTCCGTGGGTGAGCGACTCCATACGAGACTCTCCGTGCCTCGGATAGCACGTTAAACCGTTGGTCCCCGCGGTTGTTACGGGTACTCAAAAGCCCGAAAGTCTGACAACCAGTCTTACCAAGAGGTTGTCGAGGACAGGTAGACAGTCGCTCCATGTAAATATTTAGTTGCATCCGGTTAGCTTGAAGCCATAAAAGCAAAGCAGATGAGGGAGAATTATCAAATATTAGACCAGGAAGTTCTTTAATGACTTTACAAATATGTCGTCTCATAAATTTGTTGGCCGGTTTAATGCCAATTACTTATTTAGGAAATGAAGATACTTCCTTGTCTGTTCCGAGCTGTATGATCCCGGAAGCTAAATACAGCTAATGCAGTTTAAAATGTCAATAAACTGCATCGGTCATGGCAAAATATTAAATAGGACATCTCACGGATTTGGTCGCACGTCTGTTAGGTCATTAGACGATCCAGCGGGGTCATTGCGAAACACACTAACAATAGGAATGGCTTTCATTTTGACAGTTCAACAAGATTCATTGCGTTATTTACGTTGTTGAGCAGACATATTTGTCGAACATATGAAGCAATGGATTAGCAATATCCTTCAAAATGATTGGTGCTGTTACGATTTATGACCGATTGACACTTAATATTAATTACTGTGATTGGTCTTAATCAGATTGAACGGATGCCAATGTTACCGTTTTTAATTGTAATATTTACAAACGTGACATGTCTTATCGACGATTACAATCACAAATTCGCACCCCAGTTTCCTCTAAACAAGACATTGACAAGTACCCGTCCTACCGCCCCAGTTAAACACTATGGTTGGCGCCCCACTAAGATACGGATGCAGATAAAAAAAAATCTTATCAATGAAGATACATCGTGTGTCATAATCATAACTGTTTCTGTATTTATTTAGCTGTTATAACATAACACTAAAACTGTAGCTTGTTGAGCCGAACTAAACATCGGCTGTACAGGATATTATACAAAAATTGTCAGTCCCTAGATTTTTTTTTGACGGCATATAATATTGATCCATTGTCTACTGATAGATCCAAAGTATGTATAAAGTTCTCGTACGATAAATTGTAAAACATTTGAAACAAGATGGCTCTTATTGGCATTGTTTGCAATTAAAAACTACTAAGAGCTAGCGAGTAACTACCGCAGTTTATCATAGAACTCCGCGTCATAGTCGCGACAAACAAATACGCGACAAATGTTAGGGCGACAGTACGATACGTCGACCATCAGGGGTGCGACAGCACATCAGCTCGATGTACAGACGCCAGCACATCAAGCGACTACAATCTGTCAAATTTCTTTAATAGATTTTAAACTTTATCGCTGAAGCATTAAGGTTCAAGGTTGATTGGGGAAATTTGACAGTTTCGGGTAGCTTGACCTGCTGGCGTCTGTACGTTAGTGCGACTGATTGTATTCTCGACAAACGACAGGACGGAACTTTTGATCGACGAACGATAGCGCGACACAACTTTTGCTCGATTAATTAAACCGTGACAAACATTTTGCTATTGCTAATAGCAGATTTTTCGTCCAAGTCCTAAGTACAAGTTATCTGATTTTTTTGTGCGCACAGCGACCGTTTCGAAGCCGACTTAATGCTAAACAAATATTTAATAATATTGTATCTTTTATTTATTTTGATATTAACACAGTGCTGTGAAAACGCCGCAAAAACAAGAATGGCACTGGTGGATTTATTGCCTACGATTTGGGAGACATTAAATATTAAAAAATATGTAATCAACCTCTGCTCGTGTGCTTCTTGAGCACACGACGCTGAAATTTCATGTAAACTAGTTCATTTTCACGTCTGGGATTACGATTTTTAATTAAAAAAAATGTAATCGGCCTTCTTGCTCGTGTTCAAGAACCTAGGCTGAAAACGATTACACTTAGTAAATGTGCACTACTTAGATGTATCCTGGATTTCCTGTAGACCAGTTCATTGTCACGTCTGGTCGTACAATTATTCATTAAGAAACGTAGGTATTTATAACACGAATTTCAAAAAGAGCCCCATGAGCAGGGTTAACCTTATATTAACACGAAAAATGAGGTGTTATATCTCATAAAATATAATCCTTTGAACCTTTCACTCCAGACACCAGCGTACAGGTTATACAGTGAAATGAGAATTATAACCAGTAAGGAACGCTCAGTAATCCGACACCGCCATTGTCTGCCGTCACAATTTCCCTTCGTCCTTAACAATGTGCATAATGGAAGAAACTGAATCCTGTGCTTTCTAAGCAAAACATTACTGTAACTTAATACGATATTATATGGGTACAGTCACGAGCATAAACGTGTTACGCTTTTGCAAAAAAGAATAATAATTAATAAGAATAAGAACAAGAAAGAAAGAATAAGAAGAAATTAAGAAGAGAGAGATTAAGAATAGTAATTTCTTAGGAATAGTTTTTTTTTTTAACCTGAGCGGCAATTCTGGTAAATTTAAGAACGTTCACAGTCTGATCTCAGTCTCAATCTGTCAAAAATACGTCAAATTTCCCTACATTTTGACAAGTTTTTACATTTGTTTGTCGCCGAGACGAGACTGCGACTAGATTTTGATCGTTTTAAATTACGAGAATTGGCCTGCTGATATCCAGTAGATTTTTCATGAAGTAAACTTGGTTAAAACTATGAAAAACTAATCTATTTCATAACAGTAACTTGTGTAGTCCTCCAGGCCGTATTTCAAGCATGGCGGCCGATCTCAACGAAGACTAAGCGTGCGCAGGAGATATTGTAATGCACCAGTGTTTGCGCAGAGCAGACACAGGTGCACTCTCTCTTCCTTCACTTTCATAGTCCGATGGGACGTGGATCCCACACCGCCAACATCCAAACTCCTAGCTGTTCCTAAGAGATTCCTAACGGAATAACCCTGCCCGACCTGGGTTAGGAGTAAGGTGTGTAGAAAGGGTTCGGAGATGCCTAATTACGTAACCCTTTATTAGTTTAATCCCTTATAAGAAAATCGCTTCATACATTTCACTAAGTGCACGCATATTTATGTCCGAGACCGTACCTGCATAGTATGCATGTTCTCACGGGGGCAAAGGCCTTTCTATGTTGAGTAGACACTTTAATATCACCTTGCATATTTTATCTGTATCGATAAAGCATTCTCGAGTAAAACGTACTTTATGAATCGGTTACAAAGAATTTCTCTTTGTAATAACCCTATCATGCCTGTCCTAGGGTTCGCACTCGCTCACGTAGATTTTATTATAATAGTGTTTTATTGTTACTATAATCCTTGGGACCGGTCAATGTGGCGACACTTGGGGGAGGCCTATGTCCAGCAGTGGACGTCTATCGGCTGAAATGATGATGATGATGATGATAATCCTTGATATATACAATGTGGAGACCAATACGACAATAAATGAAAACACTAGCAATACTGATGCATAAGAGTATTTTGGAATCTATCCAATAAACCTTATAATGAAATTAAAAAAGTGATTTTTCCAAACAAACTAAATAGTAGTGATGGGCCGACTATGGGTTTTGCCAATCTTCGACTAGCCATAGTGACTTAACTATTGGATATATTTGATTAAAATTTCGTGTCCAGACTGAAACTAGCGTTAGTATACGCAGTTTAATGTTTGTTCTGTTAGATAGGTAGTTTCTGAATGAGCTATTTTCATATTCCAAACGTATTGGCGTCATTATTATTTTCAATAATTTATTAAACAATGTTGAGCAGACATTTTAATCTCGCCCCTACTTTATCTGTATCCATAAATCAATCTCGAGTAAGAGGTACTTTATGTATCGGTTACAAAGTATTTATCTGTTTGATAACCCTTAGCCCGTCCTAGGGTTCGCACTTACGTAGGTTTTATTCAGTATTGTTAATTGTGCGATCTGATAACTAGTGACTTTTCTTGCGACTAATCCTACCTATCCCCTACCCGTCTTGAGCAAGCGTGGTGATCAGTGCTCGTGCCTTCTCTGTATGAGAAGAGGCCTGTGGCCTGCAGTGGGACTCTATTAGACTTGTATTATTAATCCTAGAAATTTCAAATCATCTTGAAACAATTCTTACAGATTTATAAAAAAAAATTGTTTACCATAAACTTTCTCTTCCTTCTAGGTGTGATGACCCTGCAGTGTTCTGATTTATTTAAAAGCGATTCGTGGTTTCTTACGTAGTTTTTATCTGATTCCAGACGCATTGGCGTTGTTATTTTTTTCAATAAATAATTAAGGCAATAAAATGTACGTACTTAACGATTAAACTGATATTTATAACTTCAACAGTAACAATTAAAGATAAAAATTATAGCAATAATAAAACATTTATCGTAGGCTTAACATTTTACTTAATAAAGAAATATCAATATATTTATAATGCTAATTATAACGCAGTAATGACTCAACAAAGCAATTAAACAGTTTCTCGACCAATCAACATATGAACTACTATTAATGCATGTGCATAGCCATTAAATACGAGTTAACGGACTACCCAAGGTCCAACATATTTTGAAATACGGCGAAAATCGGAACTAAATGTGAAAATGTACTGAATTTGACGTACAGTTGACAGTTTGTATTAGCAAGCAGCGCCACCGTGGAATAACAAGATACTGCACTTGCGTATCCATATTTTTAATACATTAACACTATACTAGTTCATACCGGTCCTTAATAAATAAAACATTGATTTGTATAAATATTCCGATGCATTTAGAAAATAAAACTTTAGTTATTTGCAACCTATTTACGCAGAAGAGCAGAAAAACAACATTTCAATTATTTTGGTCTTTTGGGAATATCTTTATGTTTCTACGAAATAAATGCATAAAGAATCTTCGCATTTGCTAAATCTATCACCAGCCTGACCTTTACCGTCAAACACCACAAAGATACAAATTCTCATTCTCAATAAATTTCACTCTTCCAAAGAATTCACACAAACAAACCAAATGAATCTCATACATACATTTGTAAGCCACACACACGATGTTTCACAATGTCAGTCTGGAATCTAAATTGTGCCTATTTTATAGGAAATGCAAAACGATTTGCCGTGAGGTCCGCGATGATAGACCACCCTGGCTTTTCTTGTAAACTCAAAAGCATTTATTTCAATTAAATCATTTGCAAGCATTTTTGAATTGTCAAGGAGTCGGTCAGTCAGAAATATGAAGCTAGTTGCCCATTCCAAAACGTAGTATGTAGAAAAACGGGCAAGAAACTCCATAGACAATATTTTAAATTATACGTATATTGTTACTTAAATATTTGTTACATCATTAATGTTGAGTTTATAATTTGAAGTGAGAACGATAAAGCGTATTGGGGTTTCTGCGTCAGGTCGTCATCTTGTCAGCGTCGTGGGTTGGAATTAGACACAAGGCTCTTTATGATAACGTGTAATATCGGTATACAGTATTAGATTGGTTTCTTCACGATTTATGATAATAGGTTACAATTTTGTGTGCGTTCGTTGGCGTGTCACTAAAACAGTGAAAATCCGTAGCGCGTCGCTAGTGTCGCGCTGATGTCCTTGCTAACTGCATTCATCAATGGTTAATGTCACTTGTCATTAATAGATGGCGCTGTTGATCGTCAACAAAGCGTCGAAAGTACAGTAAATGAAACAAATAAAAACAATTCAAATATAAAATAAGCAGTAGTAGTAGTCGTGGTAGATACCTGACCTGGAGGAAACTACATGTTTTATCAAGTCAACGAGTTTTTATTTACATCGGTACCTTGACATTATAGTAGAGAAAGAACACGCTGAAATCCAATTTACTTGCTCTGTTTGGCATTTCACAAATAAAGAAGGTACTTGCTGTGCCGATTTTAATGAAAGATGAAAATCACAAAGGGAAAGTTTAAAGGAATTCTTTCATCCTGGAAAGGCATTTTATGCTGGCTGAACAGCGTGTCCACTGCCTCCGCCAGACTCTTCTATACTATAATATTAGAAAGAGGTAAAATTTGTGAGTCTGTATGTAAGGGGTAATCTTCGGAACTACTGATCCAATTCCGAAAATGCTTTCACTAATGGGAGCTACAGTACTGCCGAGTGTCATAGGATATATTCTTTGTAAAAACAAGAAATTTCACGCGGACGAAGTCGTAGGCAGAAGCTATGTAAAATAAACTAATTCATATCCACATACTACTTTACTAGCAAAGCGAAGTCAACAAAACAGAAAATTTAGGAATCAAGTACAGACGCCAGCAGGTGAAGCTACCTGAAACTGACAAATTTTCCCAATCAACCTTGAATCTTAACGATTTAGCGATAAAGTTGATAATCTATTGAAGAAATTTGATAGATTGTAGTAGCTTGATGTGCTGGCGTCTGTACAAATAACACAAATTCGTACAAACAACACAAAACAATCATAATTATATAACAACAGCCGCTATAATTACACACCTAGTAACAGTTGTTCTAATGATTAACATCGATGAACATAATATGAACAATGTATTAGAATATGTTTAGCCTTTGTTCAGCCAAACTGACGTGACTCATATACTCATATACCGTATCTGGGTACGCTTTATTTCCCCTTTTGTTCACACTGTTGCATATATCGTGGCTTGTGAATCGATGGAAAATTGCATATACAATGTGTAACGTTAAATGCGTGTAACGTTTTGTACATTTAACGTTACACGTTGTATACAGCAGTCTACAAAGCAGCTCGATTTAACAAAATATATGTATGAAAGAAAGAAATAATAACGTTTATTTAGACACAGTTATTGAAATAACAAAATAATGTAGTGACAAATGTGATAATAGTACAAGGTATTGTTCACCAGAGACAATATGGAATGAACCTAAGAATGGCTACGTTCGAAGTCGAAGTCGAAGAAGCTGACAAGGAGGAGACCCACTTTCAAACAGTAGAAAACGCTGATAATAATTACTGTAATGAACTGAAAACAACTCCAAATGAAATACATACTGATTTTATTAGCAGACATTAGAAGAATAAACTGTATCCGTAGCACCATCAACCGAAAGTGGGAGAAAAAGAACTTATAATCATCTAACGAAACGAGATTTGATTTTTAGTCATAAAGGAACAGTCAACCATCCATCATGCTACGTCATGATAACCTGATATTCTTTTTTTTCCAAATCCAATAACTTCACGGAAACAAAACAATGTCGGTCGTGAAAACAAATAAATCAAACAATAAAACGTGGTAACAACAAACAAACAGTTTTTATTGAACTTTTTGATACGAAGCAGTCGAATAACTGATTTGAATGATTCCAAGGTTGCTATGGCATGCTCATGATAGAGACGTTGGACGTATTGTTATCTTTTTGTTCGATTCGTGTAAGAAAACCTTCAAAGTCCTTCGCGCAGGGGGAAAAAATAAACGACGCAATTTTACTCTGTGGAGTAAATCTATGATCATAATAATGGTGCCGATTCCCTTGTTCACAAACTAAACTAAATGTGCATCTTTTTCTTTCTATTTCATTAAGAAAAGGACAGGAGATAAATATTACTTTAGTCCTGTCCTGTTTAGTTTGTGAACAAGGGAATCGGCGCCAATATCCAGAGTTTTCAAAGATACGATGTAAGAAACAGCTTAATCATGGAGTCTTGCTCTTTCTTCTCGATAGGAAACTACAGTTTGTAACGAGGAACTAGCTTCAACTTTCTGACTCGTAGAAAATTCCTAAGAACCTGAAGGCCAATTCGTAATTTAAAACGTTCAAAATCTAGTCGCAGTCTCATCTCGGCAACAAACAAATTTCAAAAACTTGTCAAAAATGTAGGGAAATTAGAGGTATTTCTGACAGATTCGAGTCTGAGATCCGACTGTGAACGTTGTTAAAATTACAAGAATATTGTCCCTCAGAAAATGGTTTGATTGAAACAAATGCTTTGATTTTGCTTTAAGAAGTATCACCGTCAGTCTTCACCCATCATTTTCAACCCTCTGCATAACATAAGTAAGCTTATTTAAATCCTCTACAACGCTAACATATTTTATAATTTCAGTTTCATTATGACAAAGATAATGGCGTTTAATTAATTATCAGCAAAAGCATAACCAGTCCTTCAGGGCTAATATGCTAAGTGGTTTTACACAAAGCGCAACTTCTCCCCTTGATCTTTTCAACCCTTAGAGATGGCGAGTATTCGATAAATTATGTCGATGTTTTTCCAACGAACTGCACGGCTAATAATAATTTAAATTAGGTATTTATAATTTTAGTAGATGTCGTAAAAAGAACAAAAATAGATTTGACTAGCCGCGCCCCGCGGTTTCACCCGCATAAGTTTCAATCCCGTGGGAATATCGGGATAAAAAGAATCCCATGTGTTAATCCTGGTTATAAACTATTTGTCTGCCAAATTTCATCCAAATCCGTTCAGTAGTTTTTACGTGAAAGAGTAACAAACATCCATCCATCCATCCATACAAACTTTCGTATATAATATTAGTAAGATAAGATCAGATAAGATTATATTGCATTGGCATTAGATATTCATTCATCGTGTATAAAATTTATTTATTGACTGAAAATATGCAGTCTTAAAGTACATTTTTATATGTACAGGTATATCTATGACTTCACTTCGGTAGTTTCCTACGGCTTACGAAACAAACAACATTAACTCGGAAAATAGACGCAATTAAACATACTTAAGAAGTTATGAACCCATGAATATCTATGGTGTAGTACATAATTGCAGGCAAGTAGGAAGATCCTTGAGGTCAGTAGGAAGTACGTATAAGTGGTTTCGACATAAAGACACATTCTGCACCTACTTCATACACACGAAGTTCATATATTCTTCCTTCAAGCTAATACAGGTCGACACACTAAGAGCTTAAAGGCGATTTTCCATGTACAGTGCGTACCAACATAAAACTCCGATGTGGGTGCTTGATACAAATGCGAGAACTGATCGTTTATATGCAAATTATGTAGGTATACGGAAAGGTATCTATACATATTCTGATTTCACATTTTTATACATATGTTTATTAATTTTCTCGATATCTCACATGGGATTTGATCTTAGATGGCGCAACACTGGTCGTTCAACCGTGCATTAAGCCCTCTACAGACCATTCAGTTGTAAGTACCAGAACATTTTGTATGTCCATAAAACGCGCTCGTATTAGGTCAAGCGTGTGTAAAGAGCTTTTCGTAAGCTCGTCGTGGCTAGTCCAAACCTCTTTGACTCGGCCTTTTTATTGGTAAACTCATAGAACGTTTTATTGCGCTGTTTATTGCACGTGGTTAGCTTGAGAATTTTGTTGGCAGACATTTTTGGAAGGTTAGAACTTCAACCCAGACTGGTTGAGAGGCAACAAATTGGTTACCTAGTTTATATCAATAAAATTAATAAAATAAAATCACCTTTATTCTATTACTCCTCAGGCAAAATTAAAGAAGCGTGAGTCACACTATAATATAATATAAAGGAAAAGAAAATGTAAAGTTATATTTAATTTACTTGTCATCATTCTCCTGCCCTTATCCCAATTTATTTGGGGTCGGCGCAACATGTCTTTTTCTTACATACTTCTCTATTAGTCGTCATCTCGGTAGTCACCCCCTTTCTAACTATATCATCATTCACACATTCCATCCATCGTTTCTTTAGTCTTCCCCTACTCTTATACCCATCGACATCCATACTTAAAACTCTCCTCACGACATTTTCTCCGTAACACATGCCCATACCATGACAACCGATTTCCACACAACTTTTCAGTTATCGGTGCCACTTTCAGACTTCCTCTTATGTACTCATTTCTTATTCTATCCATTCGTGTAACACCACACATCCCTCTTAGCATTCTCATCTCAGCTGCGTGCAATTGCCTTTCATTCATCCCTTTTGTGGCCCAACATTCTGATCCATACAAGACAGCAGGTCTAACTTGTATTTTTATAAAATAAGAATCCTGAAATATCTTATCGCAATGGAGGGAAATATAAAAAAAAAAACGACTGGTTGCACTCCGGGAGTGCTGGCAGAAGTGAAAACTTACCGTCTTACGAATTTTCGATCAGGTCACGTGTCCTGACGCGAGTTTAACATTTTTTACCCATTACAAAAAAAGTGTTCAACGCCGCTAAAGAAGTTTTCACTTCAAAAAAAAATAATGTAATTAATTTCGAGGTAAACCATGGGAACCAACTTAATACAAACCAAAACAAGTTATTTTAAGCTTCTCATCAAATCGCAGTCGAAATCTTGTCAATTAAACTTATTTACATACATGATCACCTATTCAGAAAAAAACACATAGGTACCTAAATGTTTTGATAACCATCGAAGGTTCAAAGCCACTCGATCGAAAGCAAGAGTCAACTTGAAGCAAGACCGGTTCGAGAGTCTATTGCACGCCGCACCGGACCGGAGCGAATGGGAGAATCAAAAGATTCAAAACTTTATAATGGATGTTAGGAGAAACTTTATTTTAATCTTGTAAGGTTTTCGAACCTACGACCTACAAAACTCATAAGCTGTTACCACTGGGCCACCACTTCTTTGCACTGATGATAAATGCTCGTGCCTAATGCGTTCACTGTATGAGAAATTGAGAAGGGCCTTTGCCCTGCAGTGGGACAATAATAGACTAGTATTATTTATAAAAGGGGGCGAGTCTGTTGCAATTAACTTGGCATAAACACAGACTCCAGGCTACAAACTATTAAAGAAATTACTCTAACTAATTTAAAAACATAGGTCGTATAGAAATTCAATTTTCTGTTACCATGTTTCTCAGCAATACTAGGAAAATATTTAGGCCTCAGAAACACCGCAATAATTTGTTCTAGACGTCTTTATGCCCACGTCAAATCTGACAAACACTTTTAGGCTAACCCTATTCAGATTAATACGAGTGTATGACGGTGACTTTTACAATTAGGTATTTTCAGTCCGGCCGTAGAGAGAATGCGTTCCTGGCACCTGTCAGTGCGACCATTCTAGTCATAAAGATCAGATTCGCAAAACACGTATTCGTTTGTATGAAACTGACAGGTGTCAAGAACGCATCTCTCGTCGGCCGCCCTATAATTGGTATGTCTCTTTCAGAAACGAGTCTTACAGTAAATAACACCTATTTGTTTACATACAAGTGGAGGTCGTAGCTAAATAATAACAGCCGCACGGGTCGATCGAGTGTTAAGGTATGCTTGTCGCAGTTGGTTCGTGGATTGGTGACCACCTATTCACGAAGTACGATAAGCCGTTGGTCCCAACTGTCGTTCGTAGACCATGGACAGTCGTTACGGGTAGTCAGAAGCCCAAAAGTCTGATATATCGGGGTATCGTGTTATCGGCAGTAAGGGTTGTTGAGGACCGCAGTCGCTCCATGGAAAACACTGGTACTCAGCTGCATCCGGTTAGACTGGAAGCCGACTGCAACATAGTTGGGAAAAGGCTAGATAGACTGACTTTTGTTTACATCCAAAACTTCTTCTTTCGTGTTGACAACATCGAACGTCATTATGCCGTGGTAAAAATATAGTGTAGTATAAACTCTAGCTGTATTTTTCCTAAACTAAAAACTAGAAAACGGAAAATTTAAATAACCTTAATTACTTTATAAGCAATCGGAACGAATTAACTTGATATTTTCTGTTATGTCGAAACAACAGTCGAAAGCAACTGAGTTTAAATTGTTTATTTTGATTCTTAGGTAATCTACATCTTTACAATGTTTTATTTCAATACTAGCTTCTGCCCGCGACTTCGTTTGCGTGGACTTCAGAATTTGGTCCAGAGTCCTATGTATATAAACTATTCAGACTATTCTGTGTGCCTAATGTAAATATGTATGTCCGGTGACTTTTTTCAACTTTGAGACTTGAGAAGACTTGAGAAGGTGCGGATTGTAATCTACCACGGGTCCAGTGCGGGTTGGTAGATGTCACATGTCTTCGATTTTTTTTTGTTCTAGAACATGCCGGTTTCCTCACGATGTTTTCCTTCACCGTTTTGAGAGCAGTGGTGATGAAATTATTTACACATAGTAAAGCGCCTGCCAACTCGTAAGTCAGGGCCGTTACCTCTGTGCCACCACTGCTCTAGAATATAACCACAAAACCTGTTAATCTGGTCAAAGAAAAACATTATTAATTATGAAAAGTAATGAACGTCATCGCTCAACGTCAAAGACCTTTTCATTAAAACCTTTTCAAAATAAACCACACTGAGTTTACAGACAGTCGAAATAAAAGAGTGTTATTAAAAATATTTCCATTTTGTTTAGCTTAGCTTCATATTTTGCAACAGATGTACAAAATCTTGAAGTTCAAAATTAAAGGTCTTGCCTGCAAAGTGCGTGAACGTATGTTCATATCCA
This sequence comes from Apamea monoglypha, assembly GCA_911387795.2. NCBI lineage: Eukaryota > Metazoa > Arthropoda > Insecta > Lepidoptera > Noctuidae > Apamea > Apamea monoglypha. The sequence goes on along the minus strand of OU426919.1, from coordinate 11,707,199 downwards.
TAAAATCGTTTGTTTAATTTGTTTAGGTGATGTTATTTTATTCAAGTGTTAGGAAATATTGTAGGAAAGCATCATCTGCCTAGCCTTTTCCCAACTACGTTGGAGGTCGGCTTCCAGTCTAACTGGATGCAGCTGTCTACCAGTATTTTAAATGGAGCGACTGCCAATCTGACCTAGGGGTCAGATTGGCAGTATTACTCAGTAATTGGGCTGTGGACAGCCCAATTACTAAGTAATACGGTACCCTTTGGTAAGCCTGTGATTCTGACTACCCGTAACGACTGTCAAAGATCTACGGATGATAACCGACCAACGGGAGACACGAAGGGGTCTTGATATGTAATGGATGGTCACCCATCCATTAACTGACCGGGGCAAGCGTAGCTTTTAACTTTCGATCAACCCGTGCGGCTGTAATAACGTAGTCACATCACGAGCCCCCCGAGAAAAGTTGTAGGAAACCAATAGCCATAAAATTTGTACTAAGGTTTTAACGTTTTAAAAGTTTAGTTCGTGTTTTCCGTGCTTCGTTTAATTATACACTCACGTAACGAACATTCATTCGAAATGTTACACATATTAAATTGTTGGCTCATGAAAATGTAATAAAAATGCTTTTAATGTGCGTGCTAACACCTCACAAATACGTGGGCAAGGTATGATACATCATCTGCATTATGCCCTTGGTTAGAATACCATTAATGTTGACCAGTGAAGAAGAATGCATAACCATAACGCGACCACAAAAAAGCCCATAATGCCACCTTGACCGAATTAAAGGAACTTTCACTGGAAGCGGCATTAATTAAAATTAAATTTAAGGTCGAAGCGTGCGTGCTTCGGGAGCAGTAAAGTTTAAAGAGAGGTGTGAAATTCTCGAAATTAAATTTTATGCGTGTCAGTACGTCCTAAAAGCCGACTTTACACGAAGAAAGGGCACGAAAGTTGGCGACAATTAAGAAAATATACACTGGAGAAATGAAGCCTGCCTGTGAATTTAATAATATTCGAACTTATTTTAGAATTGAATTGTAACGTTCCACCAAATAATTAGTGAAGATGTTAGAAGTTTTGTTATTGGAAATGTCAAGCGGACTAACCGATGTATCCCTAGAGCATTTTGTTCTAGAGACAAGTTTCAAAAGCGGCTGGTGCTGACACTTGAAATCTCTGTAATAACTAGAAAGCTAGTGCTCGTGATGGCTAAATTTATAACAGCTGCTCGAGCCGATCGCAGGTTAAGCAATGCTTGCCGAGGTCAGTCCTTGGATGGGTGGCCATTCTTAACATATCGAGGTCCTTCCGAGCTCCGAAAAATACGTTAAGTCGTGGTCCCGTCTGTCAATCGTAGATGTTTGAAAGTCGTTATTAGTAGACAGAAGCCCGAAAGTCTGACAACCAGTCTTACCAAGGGGCATTGTGTTAGCCATTGTGTAAAATACTGGTATTAACTGCATCCTGTCTTGTTCCTGTCCTGCAGACTGGAAGCCGACCCCAACATAGTTGGGGAAAAGGCTAGGTAGATTGAAGTAGAAAGCTGTTGTTAACGTTACATCAGAACTGTAGCACCAATTAAAATTGCTTGAAATCAAACCGTAGCAAAAGGAAGGAGATTATTCAACAGTCGAAGGAAATGTTACTCGAATACATACATACGCATCCCTTTCGAAACTTGTTTACAGTAAAGGCTGATTTACATTGATCCAAAGGCAACGGGCCGGTCATGTTAGCCGTAGAACCGATGACCGTTGAGCTAGACGTGTTCTTAAGCGGAGACGAATCGGCAAACGTAGGGTAGGACGCCCTAATGCTAGGTGGAGCAGCGATTTTCGCAGGGTGGCTGGTAGCAGCTGGATGAGAGTTGCCGAAAATCGAGTTGAATGGCGTGCAATAGGAGAGGAAGATAAAAAGAAGAAGAAGAAAGAAAAAAAAAGAAAAAGAAAGAAAGAAGAAGAAAGAAAGAAATAAATAAAGAAAGATATCGATTGGTTGAATATCGATCTAGCATCACTGGATACCAGGGGGTCTACTCCGAAGTGGTATCGGCCGAATGTTCGGCCGTTTCCTGCTACGAAGTTACTATTTGGTTCGGTCCGCCCCGATCCTACACACCTACACTCTTTCGAATATTGACTATGGTCCCGACCCAACTGAGCCAATCCGAACTTTTTTCGCATTTCTCAATAATATTCGGTTCGGCCATGTGTCGGTACGATCCGATCATTCGCACTTTGCACTTCGTAGTAGACCCCCAGTACTGGATTAAAACACTAGATCAGTGTAAATCAGTATTTACTAGCAACGAAAACACCAGAGACAAGTTAGCGTGTTTCGTATCAATAAAGTACATTGAGTTATTACTTGTGTTGCGGAAACTAGACCGAAATCCAGTTGTAGATTTTTATGTCTAACAACTGTGTTAAGATCGAGTTGGTGGGAAACTGTTACAGTACTGTTTTTTTAGGGTTAATTCTAGTTCGTAGTACTAGAATCTGCGATGTATTGCTTATCTAGCAAAGATGGAATCTAGGTCTTGAAGTTTTAACTGCAATTTTAGCCTGAAAACTTGGACATTAAAGGTGAATTAAATACCCATATTTTTCACACAAGGTGTGTGTAGTGCTGACTGCTGGTCCATCTATCAACTCAGCCTATCGCAGTTCTCTGCTGGACATAGGCCTCTCCCAGGCTCCGCTACAACACCCTGTCCTCCGCTTTCCGCATCCAGTCTGTCCCAGCAACCTTCTAAGGTCGTCGGTCCATCTAGCTGGAGGGCGTTCCACGCTACGCTTGCCGATACGCGTTCCATCTATAACTGTTGATGATTCGACAAAGTTACCAATTTTGGCACAGTTCTTCTTATGAGTGAGTGAACGATTTTTCAGCAACAGCACTATTGACTAGTTAACCATCAAGCAATAAAAGTAAAAAAAAAAAAATATTTACAATCTTACTGCGCAATTTTTTTAGCCCGGATATGTAAATAAAGGTTACAAACTCTTTGTTAGCTCAACCTTGATGGAGGTTGAAACCTTTAACATGCCTTCATAACTTCATAGCAATCGAAGTCACTCCCTGTCAAGTTCAGAAACTAATAGAGTACGCGAGGCCGTAGGAGGTCGATACTACAAAGGTGGACGGAATCACGTACCTACTCTGATAACCGCAAAGCATTGTTTAGGGCTGTTCAAAGTCTAAAGGTTTTTGTGCTTTAATGAATATTATTATTTAAATTACACAATACGAAGATTATTATCATTCTTTTAAATTCTTCTTCTTCCTGTCGCTGGCACGACTGTATTTTAAATTTATTTATATTTATTACTAGCTTCTGCCCGCGGCTTCGCCCATCTGCATGTCGGAAATTATCGACAGGAACGTGTTACCGGGACAAAAACTAGCCTATGTTCTTCCCCAGGATGCCAGCATTTCCTAGCCAAATTTTATCGAAATGCGTTCAGCGGATTAGGATTTCAAGGGTTTTAATTCTTTTGCGCGGAACCTTACCTTACCTATATAAGGTATTTAAGTCCTTAACGAGGTTATCCAAGTGTCTCAGACCAACAATTACCCACGAAAACCCAATTCTATTACAGAAAATCGATAAAACAAATAGTCTAGCACGCAATTTCAACGTCTGTTCTGAATAGAATCGTATAAATTTCGAGTAGGACATTTACACGGTCAATTAAAGCTGTTTAGGTAATTGTAAACGGTGAAGGAAAACATCGTGAGGAAACCGTCATGTCCTAGAACCAAAAATTCGAAGACATGAGACATCTACCAACCCGCACTGGGCCCGCGTGGTGGATTACGGCCCACTCCCTCTCACAGAGAGGAGGCCTGTGTCCCAGCAGTGGGAACATTATAGGCGGAGTATGTAAGTAATTGTTCGGACAACCCTACTGTGTAATCTATGTTCACTGTTACGTAATGTAACGTTCCAATGAAACGCTAGGAAGTAATGTAACACGATCGCATAATCACGTAGCGTTTGATAATTGATACATAATACAGCAATGTCACGAGGGGGCTCGTGGCTAAGTAATAACAGCCTCATCTCGGCTACATCGGACTTCACACTTTATTTTTATTTTATTGTTGGTTTTATCTGATGTATGTATCTGAAGGCCAATTCTTGTAATTTAAAACGTTCAAAATCTATTCTCATCTCGGCGACAAACAAATGTCAAAAACTTGTCAGAATGTAGGGAAATTAGAAGTATTTTTTGACAGATTGAGACTGAGATCAGACTGTGAACGTTCTTAAAATTACGAGAATAGCCCCTCTGGTGTATTGTGTGTCTTTTAGTTTGTGCCAAATAAATGTAATTTCTTTCTTTTCTTTCTTTCTTCATCTCTCTCTGGTCGGATTGCCGTCCCATCGGACAATGAGAGTGCACCTGTGTCTGCGCACACACTTGTGCACTATAATAACAGCCGCACGGATCTGTTAAAGCTACGCTTGCCGCGGTCGCTCCGTGGATGGGTAACTGTTGTGTACGGAAGTGACAGGGGTAATGGTACGCCAATCAAACTCGCTAGTCTGTTGCACACTGATATAATTAATAAGTAACCCGCAAGGCGCGGCCGGCGGGGAGGTGCGGGGCGCAGCCCGCACTCCTGCGCTCGGCATACACAACATCCCTTCCCCATAAGCTAGGACATACGTTTAATCTATTTCCTACTACTGAACTTATTCTATAGTTAAATCTGTTGGTTCGTTATCATCGTCGCTGCCGTACTGACCCGCTGTAGGTGTTGTGAAGATCGGACTAATTTCCTGTCGCCTTAGAGATCTAGCGGCTGCTCGCGGAGGAGTCACCAGAGCACTTGGCATCGTCGTCCTTTCTCCCCCTTCTAGCTGCGTTATTGGCTCGGGGTGAGAAGTATTAAGTGGCTCCACATCAGGCACCACGTCTGGGTTCCAATCTTGGTTGTCGCTCGGAAGTGTGTGTAGTGATTTCCTTATTTGATCCGTGTGCCTCGTGACTTCACATCCTAAATGTGGCACGTAGATTCTGTACATAATATTGCCGATTTTCTTTCTAATGATTCCTTGTATCCAACAGATTTTTTTATTATTAATATTTTTGGTTATCCATACTTTATCATTTTCTTTAAAGTCTAACCTGTGTTTCCCTCGGTAGTTCTTAGCCTGTAAGGACTGGTTGTGTGCGACGGTTCGCGTTAGTTCTGTGGACGAAGGTGACGGCGCGATTGGGTTCAATAAATCTAGGCGTGAGCGCAACGCACGCCCGAATACTATCTCCGCGGGTGATTTGTCAGTGGTACTATTTTTAGAGTTCCTGTAGTCAAATAAAAATTTTGCAATTTTCTCGTGTATATTCTTCTTATTGCAGCCCTCCAAAATGATAGTTTTAAACCCTTTTTTTACTATTTTCACGAAACTCTCGGCTTGTCCATTACTAGAGGGATGGTAAGCCGGAGATAAGACGTGCTGTATGCCGTTAAGTCTACAAAAGTCTTGGAATTCTGTTGATGTGAAAGAAGTGCCGTTATCACTCACCAACGTGTGCGGAACCCCGAACCGCGACATAAAATCGCAAAGTTTACTTATAACCGCCTTTGAATTATGAGTTGTGGACATATCGTAGCATTCTACCCATTTACTATAAGCGTCGACGATAACCAACAACATATAATTATTAAACGGGCCCAAGAAATCAATGTGAATTCGGTAGAAAGGGTACGGCGGCAGTGACCAAGGCGCGAGAGGGGCGTGCGGTGGTGCGGGGCGCAGCGCACAGCACACGCTGCAAGCGGCCGCTACTCGCTCCAGTGTCGCGTCCACGCCAGGAAACCACAGTCGCTTGCGAGCCTCTGCCTTCATCTTGACTACCCCGAAATGTGAACTATGCAGTTCCCTACACACGTTCTCTTGTAGGGACGATGGAATAACGACTTTATGCCCGCGCATTAAGATTCCATTTTCATACGACAGCTGTGTTCTACAATTAAAGAATGGTTTTAAACCATCGTCTTGAACTTTCCTAGGCCAACCATTTAAAATGTAACCCTTAACAGTAGCTAGGTGAGTGTCGCGAGCCGTCTCGTGACGCAAGTCTTTTATTGTTACCGGTAAGTCACCGTCCACTACGAAATTCACGTAGGCCGCACGATCCTCGCACTCCGCGAGCTCGTCGGGCGCCTTCGTGCCGTCCTCCCCTTCCCCGCACGCCCGTGATAAATAGTCCGCGCTGTTAAGCTTGCTACTGATATACTCAATGGTATAATTATACGCTGCTAAAAATATGGCATATCTCTGCAAGCGATTAGCAGACACTTCGGGAATGCCTTTATTCGGCCCAAATATAGCCAAGAGGGGTTTGTGATCTGTTCGTAGTACGAAGGGTTCGGACCGACCATATAGGTATTGGTGGAACCGTCTTACCCCAAAGATGATCGCAGTTGCTTCCTTTTGGATCTGTGCGTAGTTTCTCTCCGCCGACGACAGCGTTCGCGACGCATAAGATAATGGCCTTTCTAACCCTACTTTATCTATTTGGGATAGTACAGCACCTAACCCTGACGGCGACGCATCTACGGTTAATATTAACTTAGCCGTCGGGTCGAAATGTGCTAATGTGGTATCGGACGCAAGTATGTTTTTTATTCGGACGAACGCGTCATCGTGTTTACGAGTCCACTCCCACTTGGTATTTTTATTTAACAAATTAAATAATGGACATAATACGGACGACGCGTCCGGCACGAAGTTCCGATAGTAATTAGTGAGGCCCAGAAACGACTGCAGCTGTGACACATTTGTTGGCTTAGGCGCTTGTAAAATAGCTTTGACTTTATCGGGTGACTTCCTAACTCCATTTTTGTCTATTACGTGCCCTAGGTACGAAATCTCATTTTTATAAAATTCACATTTACTTATTTGAACCGTTAATTCAGCATCATCTAAGCGTTGTAAGACCGCGATGAGTCTCTGCCTGTGCTGGTCTTTATTTGTCCCCGTTATGAGGATATCATCTAGTAGAAAAATGATTCCGTCAATTCCCGAGAGCAAGCATTCCATTGCGCGCTGGAAAATGGCTGGTGCGCTGGACAACCCAAACACCAATCGAGTGTAATTAAAAAGACCGCGGTGAGTGTTGATACACGTTAACCTCTGAGATTCTTTGTTTAATAAAAATTGGTTGTAAGCCATAGATAGATCTATTTTACTGAACTGTACGCCCCCGTGTAATTTGGCTAATAAATCGGTTACCGTCGGCAAAGGATATTGATCGATTATTAACTGTTTATTGATTGTGACAGAGTAATCGGCACACAATCTGATGCTACCGCTTTTTTTTAAAACCGGCACAATAGGTGACGCGTATTCTGAGTGTTCTACTGGCTCTAAAATACCCAGTGACAATAATCGGTCAAGTTCTTTGTCTATTTTTTCTTTTAGCGCGTAAGGTACTGGCCTCGCTTTAAAAAAAATAGGCTTTACATCGGGTTTTAACTGTAAATTTATTTTATACTTGTTAAACGACCCCAGATTGCCCGAGAAGACCTTAGGGAACATGTTTATGAGTTGTTTATCAATATTAGTGCTAGACTCGCATACCGCCTGTGCTTCCTCGAACACGGCGTGCACGCGCGACGGCGCTAATTCCAGGTCGAACTCACGAATGAAGTCGCGGCCTAATAGCGGCGGTCCGGCCGCGTGCACGACGTACACATTCAGAGTATGTGTACGCCCAAGATATGATATAGGTAATAAAACAACTCCGACCGTCTCAATATTTTGCCCTGTATAACTGAATAACCTTTTGTTGGTGACTGATAACGGCAATTGTTTAAATTTCGACTCGTAGGTATTTTTAGAGATTACACTTACTGCAGAACCACTATCGATTTCGAACTCTAAAGCTAGGCCACTGATCATCACACGCTCCGTCATAGGTTTCCCTCTCACGCACCGAATATTATAAAAACACTCACCGTCGTCGTCTCCGTCGTCCACAGTACCTTCGTCTACGTATTTCACTTTTCCCTCACTAGGGCACATTTTACGCAAATGGCCTATAGTGTTACACTTTTTACATTTATACTTTTTGTAACGACACTGATTAGAACTATGATTTGTAAAACCGCACACACTGCACTTTTCCTTTTTGGAGATGTTGAACACGCCGTCGGGGCCTGCGCCGGCGCCGCTGGCGCCTGGTGCTGCCTGCGACGAGGCCTGGCGCGCACAGCGCACGCTCTCTGCCAAGTCGATGGCCTTCGCGAGGGTCAGCTCCCGCTGGTCCTGTACGAAAAGTTTGTCCCGTTCGTGTCCTGGTGCCATGCCCATGATGAATTTGTCCAGCAAGGCCTCCTCCAAATTCTTGAATGCACAGTGAGTTGCCAATCCTCTAATCCTGGCTGCCCATTGAGTGTGCAATTCACCTGGTCGCTGTGTTGCCGAATAGAATACTGATTTCTCAGCAAACCCAAACCTTTTTGGTGTGAAGTGGTCGTCGAGGATTTCCACTATCGCTTCGTAACCCAATTCTTCAACCTTTCTGGGTAGCGCCAGGTCACAAGCAAGCTTGAACGTAGATTCACTTAGGGATGTTAACAATATCGCCCTTCTTTTGATTGTGGCCTTGTCCGTTTCTGAGGTTATGTCGTTTGCGATGAACCACTGATTTAATCGCATTTTGAAACTATTCCACTCCTGTGACAGGTGGTCGAAGGTGGAAAGAACGCCATAAGTCGCAACCGTAGACATTTTAAAAAAAATGTGAGTCCGTTCGTCGCCACGTGTTGTGTACGGAAGTGACAGGGGTAATGGTACGCCAATCAAACTCGCTAGTCTGTTGCACACTGATATAATTAATAAGTAACCCGCAAGGCGCGGCCGGCGGGGAGGTGCGGGGCGCAGCCCGCACTCCTGCGCTCGGCATACACAACAGTAACCATCTGTATATACTGAAACCCCTCCTTGCCTCGGAAAGCACGTTTTAAGCCGTTGATCCCGGCTGTCATGCGTGAATCTTTGACAGTCGTTACGGGTCCTCAAAAGCCCGAAAGGCTGACAGCCAGTGTAACCAAGAGGTATCGTATTACCCAGTAACTGGGTTGTGGTGGTCAGATAGGTAGTCGCTCCATATGGTATTCAGCTGCATCTGTTTAAACTGGAAGCCGACCCCAACATATTTGGGAAAATCCTAGGCATAAAATGACAGCAATGTCACCACACTCTGGCACACTGTATGACGCGAACGCCTATAAATATAATACACCCTGTATAACCCCTCGGGTCAAAACCCTCGTGAAAAAAGACGTATTATGATTTCATCGCCCCTTCATGTGGTTATTTCTGGCATACGGAGTGTCGCAAATAAACGAGATGAATTTATTAGATCCTTTGCAGAAAAGGTGTCCAATTATGCAAAAATTACGACACTTGATGATGTTACTTCAGAAAGGATTTAGTATATGACTCAACGAGACTCATAACATCACGCCTGTAATTCCCTAAGGGTTAGGCAGAGGTGTACCTATAGTACATCCACATTTCGCCAGTTATTACATGGGACTTAATTGGCTTGCCTCCTATTACAAGGGACTTAAACAAAGTCCCTTGTAATAGGAGGCGAGCCAATTGCGATCAAGGGTGCACAAATCCGGACTCTGGGCTGCTACTAAAAATCCAATAACACTGCTCGACCTGAGAATTGAACCCAGCGGGGTAATTGCGTAACAGTAGGAATGTCTTTCATTTTGACAGTTCAACAACATTCATTGCGTTATTTACGATGTTGAGCAGACACATTTTTCGAATATATGAAGCAATGGATTAGCAATATTCTTCAAAATTATTTTGATTGATAGAGTGTTAAACAATTAGGGTGCGGGACCTCATGCTCAGCAGTCCCTCTTGCAACCACTAGATCAACGAAACAGTAACTACCTTGACGGAAAATATATATTTGAGTTGTGACATCATAATGAGCATGAACTTCCGAGATGAATCTTTCACTATTATCACACACTTACGTATAGTTTCCGTAGTATGACTGTATGACTAATTGACAAAACTTGCATTGTAAAAGAAGCTGTATGCAGGAAGCATACAGCTTCTTTTTTGCTACTTGCATTCTAAATAGGTACATTACTCAGAACAGTTGTTTTATTACTAAACCAAATATTTTATTCATCAGATGCTACCAGGAAATACGAGTATTTGTCATGAATATCTGTTAAGAAAAACGTTATCATTAACTTCGCAGAATTATCATCTGACCCTACAGTAAAAGCGTGCGCTGAATATTTACGAAATGATGTTCGCTGAAGATGATGATATGATGATGGTCGTAGGAGACACTAGTTTATACAAATATAAAATTTAAGTAAATTTTATGTAATGACAAAACAGCTTTTTGCTAAATACATATGAAAGTATACACGGTACTTATAACAAGAAAAAAAAACTGTTTTTTTTTATCTGTCTGTTTGTTTGTTTCAGCTAATCTCCGATACCGCTGGACTAATTTTGACGGGACTTTCACCGGAAGATAGCTAATGTTATAAGGTGTAACTTAGGTAATTTTATTTTAAAAAAATAATTAGGGTTCCACAAACGTAGGCAGGTGATGATCACACCTAGTATAGTTAATATTCGGCCCTGTGATTCTTGGCAAAGAATCGCCCAATTCCCGTTTTCGCCGAGAGACCTCGAAACGCAGCAAGAATCCATCTTGTTATTATAAACAAATAACGATCGATATCATCAATTCGTCTACCAACCATGATAATATAAAATAATGGCAATTTGTATCACCTTTCAGTCAGCAGGTTTTAAGAGGTCCATGTCAAGCAGCGTCGATTTTAAGAGCTGATAAATATTCACTATTATCTTTGTAAACATGAGTTTTCTATGAAGAGATTGCATACAAAGTTTCAAAGAACTCTCCAATGGACATCATAATCATGTGTCTTTATTACTTCCTCAACTGTGCTGGTTTCTTTATGTATTAGTTATTTCTATTTAGTATTTCTTTGTGTATTATTAAATCTATTAGTGTTATTTATTGCCTTCGTTTTATTGAATGCTAATAAATCTATTTGAGTTCCTTAATGTCAAATGATCATGCATTGCATGCTTAATTAAGATGGATGACGATTTAAATGACGTTTGTCGTAGAAGGTTTAGCGCCTTCCTGTTGTAGATACAACCTTATGTTTGTGCTTCGATCTGTGTGTATTCCGTTATTTATTTATAAGATGATACTATGCTGAGGAGTTGGTTGCGCCATTTCTTCCCAGCTAAAGCGCTAGAAGTGGTGAAGAGCGGGCGTTTTGGAGGACTGTCTTATGTATTTTGATGTTCAATAAGTGCTGATTCTCAGCCTAATCTGAATAAATGACTTCAGATTTCCATATGGAAACTTTCAGCTAGGCGTTTCAGCGGGCTCCCAACGGTCTACGTAAAAACCATCAATTTTCAAACACAACAGAAAACCTAAACACAATTAATTTGAACACTTATACCACAGAGTAAACAACAGAGAATGCCAACGAATTAAATTATTTGTGACACAAGTCTATTCTGGAACGCACTAACTCCATGCTTCTCGACGCTTTACAGATATTTTTACGACCAAACAATAATAAACAATGGCTGTGATGTTTATAGACAGTTTCAAATGCGTTTGCGCAAGCGTTCGATCAACGATCCATAGTTTGTTGGCCTATGATCTGCGTGGTCGAAGCTGACCCACGGTCATTGTGCTTTGACAGTCCATAAACAAGAATATCTTAAATCCACGTACTTAAAGATGTGAAGACAGGCTTTCGACATCGATTTTAGCACCAATGCTAATAAAAATTGGTCTTTAACGCCATTGCGGAAGAACATTGGCGTTAAGATGACTGGCATCGCAAGGAGGTAAATCGATAGCAGTGCGAAGACAATGTTCGTCAAGATATATTGGTGGGAAAAGATTTCCTCAATAGTTAAATGGAAGAACACGGACAACAGTTTCCTATGTCCTGAATCATTTGCTTCCGTATAACGTAGGTATCATATTATGATTTAATGCAAAACTTAGTATACAAATAGTTTTTTTTTATTGCTGCGTGGGCCTGCTCTTGACCTCGATCACATCTGATGGAGTGCGATGGATGAGGTTTATGATGGAATGAGCGTACCCATAAGTTGCCTGTTCACTCTTGCTTTGAAGGCAGACGGGTTTTAAATGTGGAAGGGAACACAATTTAATGGAATTTTAATGGGTACCAAAACGTTAGCAGCTATTAGCAGCCAGTAGGTACGAATGGAATATTTTTCTTAGCTCAGTTACAAACTGAAAGTTTTGGCCAAAGAATCAGCATTATCATACAACGTGGAAATGCTGCGAGTCTTTTGGGCACTTATCCTGTTGACAGCGATGCGGAATTTTTTGATGCCCTATGATTTTTTGCCGCCCCCCCCCCCCTTTTTATACATATACTTGTACATATTATTATTTTAAGACTGTTAGCTTTTAAATTATGTAAATATTATCTTGTTAATTAAATCATAACAAAAAAAAAACGTAAAGTTTTAATATAAGTAGTAATTAAGTAGTAAGTAAGTGATTACTACAGAAAACTACATGTTAGAGGTGCAATACTGCATGCAATGTGTTGATAAAAACATGCCGATGATACGTCGAAGATAGTCGATATCTGTATTACCGAAAATATAATTAACTTTGCCAATATTCTGTCGTGCAATTTGTAATTATAACTTCGTTTAGCACCAATTTCGCGTCCTCGACGCGTATCTACGCAATGCACCAATACTGTTATCAGTTTTGTGCCTTATCAAATATATTTGCGAAAAACTTGTGTCATGTTAACCAATACATTCTAAGTCCAATATAGGTAATAGATTTATTTTTTGACATGGAACGAATGTTGAAAAAATACAAATGTTTTTTTTTAACTTTATCTCTCGACCTACATTCTGTAGAATTCGCAGCTAATACTGTATCTAGAACAGTTTAATGATTTCCAAACAGTTAAAAAAAGCTAATATCTAATCCCACCTAGTTCGGTATGTAATCCGCAATGCACTCACAAGATTTAATGTAGCACATTCGTGTACACTCGATTATAAGCCCAGTTCAACCAGCTTTGGGTCTAAAATAGGGCATCAAGCAGGAGATAAGATCGACCTAAAATAAACGAACGCATTTGTATTGCATCACACGTCATGTTACCATGTAACTGGTGTATGTACATACATATACGTGTATGTAACAGCGTTGTTAATTCAAGGATTTCGTTTCGAGTGGTGCCCATTCGGTTATGAACTAGCTCTTGTGTGTACATGTACTTTATTGAAGCATAGATAATATTGGAGTTGAGTAGGGCTTTTATTTTTAAACGCAGTAGGTGGTCATACTTCTGCCAGCATGTGGAAAAAAAATAAAAAAATAGTGTGTTCCAAAATAACGGTCACTGTCATAAATTAATTGTTACCTTCGTAATTTTTGGCTGAAACTCATTTTTCAAGAAATCATGCCAGCATTAGATATCTCTGTTGACATAGTTTCTTACGAGATCTTACACCACAAAAATAATAATATATCCTGTTGCAATTCATTATATCATATAGTCAAGTGAATCAATTATAAAAAATTGTTATTGCAGAATACGTAACAAACATGATTTGTGATTTGGAAAATTACTGTATCTATTTAGGTGCTGAAATCTAGACAAAATCTATAAACAATAGTCAGGAAATAAAACAGGTAGGCAGAAAAAAATCTAGTCATAATTCGTACGTTTAAACTGCAGAAAGTTCAAATATCGAACGGTTATGGTTGCAGATTCAAATGTCGAAAGTATATACATATTGCCGAATGGTCATTATATGATCTACGTTTAAAGGGGTTTATTTATAAACAATGTGTGAACGAAGTGACGTTTAAACGTCAAAAACTTATGGTTAGACAGTCGCTAATCAGTGATTAGCGATTGTCTAACCATAAGTTTTTACTTACTTTCTACTTTCTTACTTACTTTTGACTTAACTTTAAGCAACGTTTATGAATATAGGGGTTAATGTCTATTTTTTTTTTTAACCTTACCCCTTATTTAGAATTACTACTCCTGTATCGTGGGTGCGTTTACAAACATTTAAACTCACATACACAAACAGCCAGACCCGGAACAACTACCTGTAGGCAATACAAATATTTGTTCCGTGCGGGAATTGAAGCCGCGACACGCAGCACAGCAGTCGATCGCTCAACCTCTGCGCCAACCAGAATAACTACAAAGAAACATCGAAAGAGTAGGTACATCAAGTGGATGGCTGACATGCAAATGCAACGAACGTGTCGGACATGCTTTGAAGAATTAAACAGAAAACGCACTAGGCAGTCAGACAACGTCCATATGATCGGCTGACATCTCTGGCAGCGCAGCCTAGCTGTCTATTGTATTATTGACGAAAGAATGACGTTTAGCAGACGTGATTACGAGACAAAGTTGCGTGGGAAGGACTAAAGAGGTACCGTCATTTAGAGAGACCGAAAATCTTCTAGATACGACGATACGAGGAAATAACGTCGACTTTTCTATGCAATTTTCCAGATTCTTACATCCGTCTATACGGTGGAATCAACATGGTGTTTTATCATATTGACATTTCATATGTGTACATTACTCAAGAAGTCACAAGTTTCCATGGCCAGCGAGCCATGGTCAGGCAACTAAGTATTGATGCAATCAATAAACGACATACTACTAGAGAGAATCTGTTTCCCAACCAAAGCGATTAAATAGAAAAGATCGATATCGAAACAAATGCATTACAATTTACTAATGAAGAGACTAAACATAAGCGATCTCCTGAACATATCAATCGGACAATATCACGTGACATGCCTACTTTAAATGCTGTTGGAATCTTATTAGATACAAGGCTGGGCTACTGTAGCAAACATCAAGAATGCTATGTCATTCACGTCTATTTAGAAATAGCATAATATTACACGGTTACTTTACCGAATTATGCAGGTTAGCCCATCTTAAAATAGATGTCGTAACTGACGATGGAAGGGTTACATCAGAGAAAGACGATGTTGAACGTCATTATATCTTAAACTCAAAGCATTTATTTCAATTAAACCATCTACAGGCACTTTTGAACTGTCAAAAAGTTGAAGCTAGTAGTTGCACATTCCAAAACGTAGATCTCTATGGAGAAGAACGGGCAAGAAACTCCAAGGACACTTTTTTAAATCAAGATATTACAAAATCCTGGGAACATTATTCTTGTTGCTTCTATATGTGAGAACAATGTAAAAAAAGAAGCAATTAAAAAAATAAGATTATAAATAAGCCATCATAAATTCATGACGCGTGGATCAGCACCATCCTGCTCAACCATTTTGTAGGGAACCGAATGACCCAACACACGCGTCGCCATCAGCGAGACATTTAAGTGAGCATTACATACTCTCAACTGCCATACTCTTTTTTATAGACGTTTTATAACAGTAATAGCCTGAGGCATGACCGCCAAAAAGGACGATAACTAAAGTCACCTAAGCTCCACGGATATAAAGGTTAAAGACCGTATTAGGTACGTCCAGGTAATTTACCTTTGTGTTGATGCACCAAAGCATGTATGGTAACTAGGTGTGAAAATATGAAAACCCGACACCTAATGGATGCCCCTAATGAGCGCACGGCCACTAGGCCAGGTCTTTTAAGCGAAACAGGCCTAGGTTTAGAAACGCTACGCATAACAACAAGACCTCACTACGTGTCCTGCTTACACCCTCAAATACAAAGCGAATAGATATAACAAGCCAGTTAATAGTCTCTTCAACGTAGAATTGTGTAAGCATTTCTACCTGTCATGTCGATCCTTTAATCTTTGGTAATACTACCCAGCACGCTTGGGAGATACGTTTGAAATTGTCCTATTTAACAAGAGGATTGTTGGAAGCCATTTGATCTATAATATATGGATGACTAGGTTTTGCCCACGGCTTCGCACGTATTGATGTCGGAAAATATACCACGGAAACGTATACCAAGATTAAAAGTATGTGTTAATCAGGTTATAAACTATCTGTGTGCCAAATTTCATACAAATCCGTTCAGCCGTTTTTGCCCCAATCCTATGTTCCGGATTGGGGCAAAAACGGCTGCAAATCCAGATAAATGGATAAAAATTCTTCGTTACTATTTTATTATATGTAATAGACTTGTGAGATACGTTGTAAGTTGTTTTAGGGCTGATATTTCCATCGCCAGATAGCTTTTATTCAAGGAATAAATTTTTTTGTATGAAATAATATGAATTACACCGATCCCAGCGTGGTTAAACCAGACTCGATTAATCGAATGAACCCCAAGATTCGCACTAGCTCGTGTAGCCTCATGTTCATGGTGCTACAGCTACCATTGCATATCAAGGAGAAGACCGGGGGGTGCGGTAATGGTAAGGAAGAAGTGCCCGTAGGAAGGGATAGGATTTAAGAGCCTACCGGATATGCATCCTAGAGTAAGCATTGGACTAGTGGAGAGATGGGTGATATTTGTCTATGGATGGGCATCTTTTAACGACGTCGCGGCCAGGTGCAGTTCAGGTCGAGTTTCACCTGTGAATGTTTTGGCGGGGTTTCAATTGCTTTCTCGGCTCTTTTCTATGTCCTTGCTCTGTTGTGTTAAATGTTGCTGTTTTCAATGTCATCGTCTTAGGTCTTGCTACTGTCAGCGTTTTTGTATGAAATAACTGTCAAAATTTCGAAATTATTCCTCGAATAAAGTTATCAGATTATTGAAAAATCAGCCCTTAGTTAACTAGAGGATTGTTGGAAGCTATTTGATCTATGATATACGTTGGATATGTGTCGGATTGTGCTTTGGAAAGGGTAACATTTGATTTTCTATAGTAATATTTAAGGCTGAATCATCGGACACTGGAATGTTAGTTTTGAGTTTAAAGGACAGTGATGCGAGGTCTTAATAGTCGCATTGCAAGCTAGAAAAAAGAGTGAATATCGTAAAGAAACTTAAGAGAATATGACAAGATTGTTGGAAGCCATATTATCCTCTTGTCTGTTTCTTCTTCTTCGCCGTATCGATGATTCCCTTTTATTAATTTGTAAGCTTCGACCAGGTTCGGTACTTCGACAGCGTTTGCGTTGGCCTCGCCAAGGTCTTCTATTAGTGCAGGTGTTTTTGTCAGCTAATGGTGATAACCAAATTACATAATAATATGATCAGTAGATAAGCCGACCGAAAATAAATTATGGGATATTTACAAGTTCATATGATGAAGGACAGAAATGAACCTTCCAAATAAATTCCGTCATCCAAAAGATTTGAATGCAGTACCAACATGAACCCAGTCCAAAGTTGTAAGAAAACTCCGAAGATATTGACAATTTGCAGGTCGTCTCGAGCCATTCATCATCTCGACGGCTTCCAGTCTAACTGAATATCACTATTTTATATGAAGCGACTGCCTACCTGACTAGAAAACGTTGATAATTCACAGGTAGTCTCATATAGTCATTCATTACAGAGTTAATATTCCTTGTACAGTAATCTGAGAATATCAAGTGACGGCATTGTTTGGCACTTGAACTCGAGTCAGTGTTGCCAACATGCGCTGGCGCCTCTAGCGTCGCGGTCTCGCGGTCAAATAACTAAACAACACAATGTATTAGCTTCAACTGCAGACGAGAGGTAATGACCTATTCAATGTAATTGCTTGGGACTATATCTTTATTAATTACAGATGCTTTTATTTATTTGCTTATGTGCAAAAGTATAATGGATTGGCGACCTGAAGGCCAATTCTCGTAAATTAAAACGTTCACAATCTAGTCGCAGTCTCATCTCGACGAAAAACAAATGTCAAAGACTTGTCAAAATGTAAGGAAATTAGAGGTATTTTTGACAGATTGAGACCGAGAGCTGACTGAACGTTCTAAAAATTACAAGAATTGTCAAGGTAGAAAGTAGGAATTCTGAATATCTGTCTCTGTCTTAATTTTCAAGTTGAGTTTAGCTTTTTTTTTTAAGTTTAGTTTTTTTAGCATTCTAATTTCTAACTTTTTCAACCGAGGTTTTCATCGCGCGTGGTGCGTAGTTCTCAAAACCTGCGGCGTACGTGTATGATCAGCCGGTCTGTTCTGTAAAAACTAAGTTGAAACGACCAAGAAGTGAGCTGTCATTCCACCTTAAGGTAGGGATTGACATTATTGACAGCTCACTTCATCCTAAGTTTTCACGGTGAGATTTTTACAGAATAGATCGATGTAAGTATGCAAGGTTCGTAGCATTTGGCGTTCTGTAAGTTCTGCCCAACTCCATAGGGAAAAGACGTGAGTTTATGTATGTAAGTGCTTTCATAAACACGTAAAGTCTGGTCGAAACATTTTCTGTGTCCGTTGTTATGTTAGCTAACTAAACAAAAGATCTAGTAACCATTAATTGAAAGGAATACCAAGAAAATGAGATCGTTCCAGACTTTACTCGTTTAAATGAATGGCCACACAGTTAGAGGTAAATTGATTGCAACTAGCCAGTGGTCGCCATCGTTTTGTGCAATTACGGACAAAATGAGAAGAGACAACGGCACTGGAAAATTATATTGTTACACAGTTTTATTGTATTGAATACGACGATTATTGTGGAAACAGTGGAAACTGTTGGTATTGTATGGGTTCAGAATTCTATTACTTATATTTAGATAAATCTCCATCTCCATAACAAAGAAGAGAAACGTGTGAATAAATTTAAATAATTGAAGCCACGAAGCCAACCGATAACGACAGAAAAATGCATTTACTCAATAGATTCATTATCCATTTCAAATTCAGTATAAAATAATAGTCCTTCAGACCGTATTTCGGCCATGGCGGTCGATCTCAAAGAAGACCAGCCTTCGGCGCGGGAATATTATAGTCCACAAATTTGTGCGCAGACACAGGTGCATTCTCTCTTCCGTTACTCTTATAGTCCGATAGGTCGGCACGTAATCCGACACGACCGTAGTCCGGAGTCCTGTATAGTTAGTTATACTCCTCAAAATTACTCAACACATATCATCAATATTATAATTAGCGCCGTGAAGCATGAACTCACGCATTACGCATCTAATTACAGAATTAGGGCTGTTCTTGAACTAATTTACAAGACACATTTTGTGCCAACTAGTACCATCAAGGGACTGTCAAACATATGTATGGTATAAGTGGAATATTACCACCACACCCCGTTTATTGCGTCTCCCGGAGACAACCTGAAAAAATACCACACGCTGGGCATGCAATGATGTGTCATCTGTTTGTCGTAAAATTATGACACTTACTTTCCTTTTTTATGCGTGGGTGAACGATCATTTGCGCTCAGAGTCTATCAGCTGAAAGCCAATGCCCGTGTGTAAAAACGTCCAAAATCTAGTGACAATCTCATCTTGTCGACAAGCAATGTCAAAAATATAGGAAAATTAGAGGTATTTTTGACAGATAGAGACGACTGAGATTAGAATGCGTTCTTAAGATTACAATGGAATTGCCCCCCCGGTCTTTTTTTTATTAATTAGCCTATACTGTCCCACTGCTGGGCAAAGGTATCCCCCAAATCCTTCCAGGAACTCTTTTCCCGCGCCACATCAAACCAGCCCTCGCGGTGCGCGGCCAGTCTCGCCATCTCTTTCTGGGCCCGTCGTCCATCTTCAGGCACCCATTGTGTGGAGGCTTTTTTTTCAGCTGTCATCATGCATACGGCTGATGTGACCCGCCCAATCCTATTTGAGCTCTCCGTGTATCTCCGTGTCCGTGGAGTTTCTTGCCCATTCTTCTCCATAGGTACCTACGCTTTAGAATGGGCAACTAGCTTCATCTTTCTAACTGACCGACCCTTTGACAATTCAAAAGTGCCTGTAATTGGCTTAGTTGAAATAAATGATTTGAGTTTGAATTCTCACCGTGAAAACATAGGTAAAGTGAGCTTGAAGTTCGCAGTCACTAATTAATGCTATAGATTGAAACTGTTGACACCTACCTAATTTTACACGATGAGATTTTTACAGAATAGATCGGCAGAATTTAGAATGATTAAAGAAAGGCAATCAAGGAGTTTCCTACGTTTTCCCATAGACCAAATATTGAAACATTTTAGTAAACATTATTTTGTAAGTAACTGGTCTTAAGATCGAATAACGAACGAACATGATTCAGGGATAAGCCGAAGAAAAAAAGTTGCTATAGCAACAAGTGATCTTTATCATAAAGAGATTTGAGCAGCTGCTCGTCTCTCATTGATCGATGTAATGAAAATAAAACAAGATGGTATCCTTTTATAAGAACGATGTTTACGGAAAGATAATGACGAAGAGGAAGACGAGTATTAAACATCCCTAGTTTTGATTCTCAATACAATAGATAAAGGGACAACAGAAGGCCAGGCCTACAAGGTTCAACATCGATATATTTGCAAATATACATTTTCGTACATAAAAACATTGATCCAAGCAATTGCGTCTCTTGTGGCTAAATATAATTTTAATCGCAAACAGTTGCACTGTGGAAGTTTAGAAATAGACGAAATAATTACCATTCCTAAAATTACATTAGCGCAGACCGTTATGCTGTTATGGTCACATTTCGCTTTAAACATGGCCCAACTTTGTGTGTGAGCGTGAAATAAGTGCTGTGCTCATTAAGGGATCACGTTTGGTAGAATTTTGAATGCAAATTCGGTTTTTTGGTCTAGATGTTGTAAATACAGAATTTTTCTATTTATATTCAGTAGGAAAATTGGAAACGATTAATTGAGTATCCCACTTAAGTACCTACACAATAAACAAAAACGGATAACTCCATCATCACGACCCATTTGCAGAAATAAAGAAAAAACTTGTCAAAAATGTTTTGTAAATGCAATCAGCAACAACGAAGACTGACGAAGCATCACGAATGCAACGATAGATGTAAATTAAAATGTAGATTGAAAGCTCTGTACCGTATCTGTTGGCAGAAGACTGCCGTGTGTCATGCCAAATGGTTCATTTGGACTTTTGATTTGAACCTTGCAGAAGCCAGCCATGCGGTGTCTACGTGGTTTTGTACTGACCTATATCTGAAATATCTTAATTTCGACATATTTGTACTTGCTGTATATACGAGTATCTATTGCCAGTTTTATTACACCTAAATAAAAGCGCGCTGCTGGATTTTAAACTTTCGGCGCTGAGTCAAGCGTTGAAAGTTCAACAGCACGCTTTCAGCTATAGGACATATGTCATGTTTTGAAGTAACTGTTCTAACTTTTTCTGCCTCGTTGGTATTGTGATCGCAAGCAGTCCGATCCCTTGGTCGGACAAAGTGTTGTTGGGTTTTACCCCTTAATTCCCAGTAGCAGCAAAAAGTCTGTATTTGTGTCCGGTGGACGGTAAATATTAGGCTCGCCATTTTTTACATTGGATATATGTAGTTTCGTAACATTTTGGAGATGTCTTCGGTCATTCTGCAATTCTGTTTTAACTTTTCAAATGTGCCACGAATACGTAAGCCGGTCTCATTTGGAACTACTTTCTTTCAAGGTTGTGTCATTTCGGAACAATTCGCTCACCTTCTACTATCATTAGTGGAATTTGGGAGCGGTGTCTTGAATGACAAACATGACAGTGCATTTTTGCATATATTTTCACCAGGTTTTTATTGGGTTTTTTCATCAGGTTTTTCTAGTAGCAGCCCGGAGTCTGGATTTGTGCCCGGTTGATGGCCGGAAGTTCGCCCCTTATTACATGGGACTTAAACATAACTGGCGAAATGTGGGTGTAAAAATTCTAGCTTCACCACTGTCTAACCCCTCGGGGATCACAGGCGTGATGATATGCTGTGCATTCTCACCAGAAAGATGAAATTTTAATAATCCTGTTATATGCATTTCATAAGTTGTTACAATATTTCCCTTTTGATGAAAGACGGGAAAAATACATTATTTTTCTAGTGCAATTGTACCGTTTTTTAGCACATTCAATAATAACGTGCCAGATTTAATTTATTTAATCACAAGCCAATTAAGATGGTTGTGACTTAAGTACTTAACCCGTGTTCTTATCTAGTATCTACCGCCACTTTGTGGGAATATAGTTCATAGCAATTACCTATTTTATCTCCATTTTGTTGTATGAATAAGTCATCTGGGTTTTCCAATTTTGTTTTGACTTTTCAAAGCTGTATTGTGTCAGCTGCATCAGCATTACTCCAATGGGACAGTTTCCTTTCCCTTCATGTCGAAGTATCCGACTAGCCGACTGTCCTCATAAGATGTTCAAGGTGTAATTGACTTCCGAGTCTCCGAGCATAATTTTATTGCCACTTGAGTGTGATAAACACTTAAGTCCAATATTTATTTCAGATAGCGGGCAACTACTCAATATTCCATTCAAGTATCGTCACCGAGGTCATAGTGCTTCCGTGCCGCCATATTAGTTTATAAATAGTCCTCCATCGCAGGAAGTCCACTCAAAAACGGTTTCTTAATCTTATGCCATGCGCGACCAAACGGAACTTGCTAACGCTTCCTATTGTTAAACTCGAACTTTAAATGGCTCATTCGATTTTCAAACAATCGTTTGTTTTTTTTTCGGTTACGTAGCATCAATAGTGGACTGATAGTAGATTATTGAATTCGAGGGATTCGAGGCGATTGTTTTTTGTTTTGGTAGGTGTCGGACAAAAAGTTGAATGACAAATTACTGAGCGACAGAGCCGAGTGACAAATGTCACTGGCTTGTAAAATAATATTGGTCAATGGAGTTTTCAATGCTGAATGCCTGAATAGATTGAAGAAAAAAAAGCTTTAGACTATTGCATTAGCCATTTTTTCTTTTTTTTTAAAGTGTAATACATAAAATATTCAAATTCAATGATATTGGCTGCAGCGACTGCAGCGAGTGGAGTGCGCTTGGTTACTTTAACCCGCAATGTTTTTATTCTGTTTGATCAGTCTCGAAATGCCGCTCTCACAACAGTTTGTTACTGAAATTAAAGGTTGAAATTTTAATGAGACATTCACTTAAAATTCACTGAAGAGTGCACAGTTGAATCACAGCGTGAATCATTTTCATTAATGCGTAAGGCCGGATGTGTATATGAAATATAGATTTCTAGAATTGCAAATAGGTCAAACCGTTACAAATTGTAAGTATAATGTTTACATACATTTCATGAATAAAATGTAGCTCCCGCGCATTTGTTGATGTTTGCGGTGGTATCGAATACCGAACATATTTCGGTCAACCGATTTAGATCATTGCGGTGTCATTCAACCCGATCGGATACACTGAAACCATTGACCTGTATAAGATAAAGCTTAAAACTGGGCTCGAGCCAGTTTTATTGCGACATTATCGGATATCGACTAACTGCCGCAGCTTCCATGTGGTTATCGACAATAAAACACCAGGAAATTGAACGGACATTAAACTACGTAGCGTCCGAACGGTGTATGGTAAACACAATTAAAATGTTGTTTAAAAGTTACATTACGGAAGAGACCGCGTACAACGTATTGAACATTTAAAACATATTAAGGAGATTTTGGCGTGTCGGTGTCAGTAATAAATTGCAGGAAGACGATAAACTTCGCATCTCAACTACAGGAAAAGAAATTAAATTTATTCAGAAGTAGAGTAGGTACTGTAGAGGTTTATCTGCATGGGGGCGACCTCACATAATACAGGCCGGAGATAATTTAGAACGGGTTAAATTCGAACGTTCAAACTAGCGTCATGTTTCTTCTGTTAGGATTTTCAGATATAACTGTCAGTGGTGACTCGGTCTAGAACACAAAAAGATATGCCTATAATACAATCTTAAAAGAGTCTTATAGCTGTTTAATTTCTCGATCCCCTCAGAGGACTCTTCAAGTCCTCACATATGGTGGAGGCGCCGCGTGTGCGCTAAATTGTCGACGTGTAAGCGCTGAATCGGCGAAGAAACGTACCCCATACGTATAAACGAAGTTTTTGAAGAAGCGAGACCTCGCATTCAGAGGATAGAACAGGCACAGAAGAGTCGCCTGGATATTATATGCAGCTAAGTGGTTCAATATTTTTTTGTGTAAAGAGGTTAAGATGGCTGAATATTACACGGGCAGTAACGCATGCCTAGAAGAATTCATTGAGGCGTTCAAAGTAGTTGCTAACTACAATAGATGGCGTGAGAGCGATTGGGCGCTGATATTGGGCGTATATCTTGAGGGTGCTGCCCTGTGTATTTTTAAAATGATGTACCACGATGGCATGACATTCAATGCGTTGTGTGATGTACTACGAGCAGAGCTCCCGTGCCGTTGTCACAAAGCGTTTTATAAGAGGCAACAAGAGGAGATTGCACAACATCTGTCTGAGGGAAGCGGACAGGAAAATTTGTTAAATGTAGATGATGATCCTTGTTTATTATTTAGTGGAAGACAAGATGGCCCACTACAACATGAGCAAAGCTGCCTAGAAAGCAGCGTGGAAGTGGAAGCTGATGAAAAAGATGATATCGAATGCAGCAGCCAAGGGTGCAGCCCAGCAGAGGATGAGAAGGAGCCGATGGAAGTGTTCGAGAGTGAACACGAGGAAGATAATGAATCGGGTCAGTCCATTCCTTTTATTAATATATATAGCTGTGTTTCAGAGCATCAGGATGAGCAGTATTATCATGATGTCGAAATTAATCAAAATAAAATCGCTGGTGATCAAGTTACTGAGGATAACTCTGTGATTATTGATTCCGAGACAAAGGAGAGTTCTCATGTCGAGTTGTCCACTGAGATAATGGAGAAAGCTCAGAGCGTCGTAATGTCGGATGACGACAGTAAGGTGGACTATGAAATTGTCATAGTTCAAGCTGATGTAGAGTTGTGTGCAGTCAGAGACGAATGCACAGAGGTGATGAACAATTATGTGCAAGTGAAAGACTTAGTTAATTCTCTTACGGATGAGGGTGCAGACTTTAATCGTAGTGATAACATTTTACATCGCATAGATGACCCTAAGATTAATAATTCAATCTCACTCCGTTTCAATTCATTTTTTGCAGAAAGGTTTCAATCTTTAGTGATGTTATTAATGTTAATAGTTAATTTTGTTCATTCACAATGTGCTACTAACAATATAGAAAAGGCACGTGTAAAGAAAAAAAACTCATTTGTTAGAAAAGCTGAAACTAAACGCTTAATTCCAAAACATTTTTCAATCATTAATAACTTTCTAAATATATTTTCCTATAATTATCAACATTTTATAAAGAATTCTTTAATTTTAAAATGCAAGTTTATAAAATGTAAGTTCAGAGATAAAAAACTTTTTTATAAAACCTTTTCATATTATGTTGCAAACTTTTGTTGTCTTTAGTTGTCATTCATTATCACGTCAACGTTAGATAGATGTAAATAACACTTTTAGTATATTATTGATTGTTATGATACATTATATTAATATGTTGTCATTTGTATTTTTTGCATATGCTGCGACAAAACACTGGACGCGGCTGGGCGCGAGTGAGGTGGCTCACCTCACAGCCCCAGGGAGTCTGAGGGAGTGAACATATCGTCGTCTTCATAGGCTGAGATAGCACGAACGTACTCCAGAATTTAGTAACGCGAGTTAGGAGGGGTACATAAACTTATAAACTGTGGTCACTCCTACAGGGGGGGATGGCACTCCCTAAGCTGAAACCATCTTTGCTTACGGGGCATAGCCTTCGCAAAGTGTGTCGGGTAGACACAATTGGTTCAACTTATATTCAACTTATATTCAACTTATATTCAACTTATATTGGAGGACCCACAGTTCTATCAGTATTGACTGATGTTTCATGGAGTTTGAACTTGGTGAGAACGGAATAGATTTTTGGAAATATTTCCTCTGGAGTATGGGCGTGAGATAGTTTTCTTTCGATGGACACTGACCTCTTGGCCTTTTCCCTCCCTCTGGCTCAATACCGTCCGATGGGGTAAAAGAGTTTGAAGTTAAGATCATCTATCTGCTTTAAGCCTCATCTAGGCTGATGTGAACTGTCACATCATATTGTTAGTATATAGGAGGCCGCGTCGCCTCTTTTTCGCCAGTTTTGGCGCGACGAGGCTTAAGCATGACGACGTTAGTTTATGTTGGTGCACAGTGACACATGTAAATGTTAACTTACCAGACACTTGTCATAGTGTCGGACGCGCGATTCGTTTGTCCTGACTTAAGCCTACTCTTGCAAGAGTTGGACCTCACACTGTATATATATTATCTGGCGTTAGGTAACTGTTATCTTAGGGATAGGCAGGAAGAGTCTGAGCGTTCGAATGCTGTGAATAAAAGTCTTGTTGAGAGGCGGGAGCTTACCAATCCTTTTATTCAAGGATGGGCGTAGCTCATGTAGAGGTTTATCTGCATGGGGGCGACCTCACATAATACAGGCCGGAGATAATTTAGAACGGGTTAAATTCGAACGTTCAAACTAGCGTCATGTTTCTTCTGTTAGGATTTTCAGATATAACTGTCAGTGGTGACTCGGTCTAGAACACAAAAAGATATGCCTATAATACAATCTTAAAAGAGTCTTATAGCTGTTTAATTTCTCGATCCCCTCAGAGGACTCTTCAAGTCCTCACAGTACTTACCTACTCTACTTCTATAAAATAATAATTAGGAAATAACAAATTCTCGCCAGTTAAAACAAAAATGCTTTGGATTGGAAGGCGAAATTGCTCATCATACCGGGTACTTAATAAGCGTCTCCAATCTCAATAGAATTAATTGGAAAACTCGGTGAACAGGTCCTTTCAGATAACCTCTCATTGGGTCCTTGTAGACGAATTGGAACAAGGAAAAAGAATATAAATTTATTGCGTATTGAAACGACCTCAAGTAACCTTAAGGATATTTTTAAGTTAATGCATCGGTCCTTTTATTGAAACCAGACGAGCACGTAGAATAAATAAGTTGAATTTTAATTTAAAAAAATACAAGACACACAGACGTTCAAATATGTATCTTGAATCAATAAAAAATCGTACGCGCCTTCCTGCACTCTAATTGCGTAAGACTTTATCAATCACAATTTGAATCATTATATGTTCGAAAAATGTCTGCTCAGCAACGTAACTAACGCAATGAAAGCCATTCCTACTATTGCCATTTTCAATTTTCTGAGTCATTTTCATCTATTGTTAAAGTAAGCACTGCAATTCGTATTCTCAAAATAATATTCAATCACAATATCGATATCTCAGATAATCAGATACTGTGGCTTGAACACTTGAAGAGGCAAATGAAATATTAATAAAGAAACAAATCAGCCAGTTGACCCTGCAATAGTATCTGTTATACTACAAATATGAACGTCAACTGCACGAGGATGAAGAAAGTTGTCTGAAGTACCGAATGTCGTATTTCAATTCCAGTAATTGTAATGGGTTGACTTGTCAAAGCTAATGCACTATTTCTATACTTAGATCAAGACGCAAGAGAAGTCGTTTCAAGTAATAAGCAGCGATGCGGTTGGCACTACAGATAATTCTCTCTAACTGACGACAAAGTACGACAATTTGCCAGAGTCTGTTTCCCGATAGATATAATCAGGGAATCTTCCAAGTCTTGAGGGAAGCGTGCATCATTGTCGACGAAATCATCGCTTACCATCAGCACGCGTGGCATGACCTCTATAGA
Organism: Apamea monoglypha; assembly: GCA_911387795.2. NCBI lineage: Eukaryota > Metazoa > Arthropoda > Insecta > Lepidoptera > Noctuidae > Apamea > Apamea monoglypha. The sequence continues at coordinate 11,679,499 of OU426919.1, read as the reverse complement.
AACGGGTTTTATCGATGGAAGAATAGACAAAATGATAGATTATAGAGAAATTTCTAAAGAAATATTTCTTTTCTATCTACAAAACCCGTTTCTATGGTAGACATGCAAGAAGGTAGTCAAAAGGCAATCTTTGTAATCAAAAATAGGGAAGAAAATATTCGAGCAGTCTGCGTGTGTCATCTTCACAAATTGCCTTTTCAAAAGCCAAAAGAAATCCTTACTTAGTTATTCCATCAGCGGGCCAATGATTTGCAAAGCATGCATCACGTACATGGCATTAATCAAATCAGAGCACGAGGAATCCCGAGCAATGCTCACATGTCACACGATACATAAATCTCATTACAATATAAAAGCTTTTCTCACGACTGTTGTAGAATATGTTTTGATTTTCGTTGGCATTAAAAGAGTTCACACTGATTCTCTTGCCATAGACAATAATTCAGTCAATGAAACCTTCTTACTGACAGTTTGAATTATTTTGCAAATTATTGTAATAGAATTCTAACCGGACCTTGACGTGGTTCTGTAATTTCCAGTGCGCATTTGAATTTTAAGTAATCCAGTCAACTGGGAGACCGCGAAAGTATACAGCTGTTAACTGGAGGCGAAGACGCAGCTAACTATAAGAAAAAAACATATCTACATAATACACACGCACATAACAATGTAGTTACAACATGATGCATTAATTACTCTATTAATATTTAACGACGAAACGCATTGTCTTCAAGACTGCATCCTTAGATAATAAAGAGTCCAGCGATACGGGCGTGCGCATGATTCACAAATATGGCGGCTGCAACATGGCCGCCGGTAGTGGGGATTGCGTTGGGATTGCATTATCCATATTCGATAGGAGGTGTGCCGTATACGTGACCGGCCACATGTTTTAATCACGATATCTTGATTGCTAATGTCTCTAGATCTTAGGAAAGTCTAACACACGCAAGCATATCAATGATTACTTAGAAATGTTTCTTTGAAGGTCGGAGACTCTGGAGTCGTGACGAAAAGTTTGAGATACAATGAAATATAACAATATTTGTGTGCGTATACTCGTCTGTTTGACACTAAGCTGGGCGTAAATCAGCTAGACAGCCACCGTAATCCAATTTAACAGAACATGTGCTACAGTGTGATAATGTACGTGACAACTGCGACTGGTCACGCTTGAGGGCTCAATGCAAAGTAAATATGGCTTGACTTGATAATGAAACGAGAAATAGATGTAGATGATATAAAGAACTTTTTAGTTGCTGGTGCTGGTATGCAACCAAACGTGGATTTAACATATGAAAGTGTTGAGATAAAAGAAACGACATTTTAGACTTTAGAGCCAAGTTCATTTGTGGATATAAATAGTCTACAGGTGAAAGTTCAACGCAAGAAAGCTATGCATCAAAAGAGCGGCTTTACGAGCTCAATGAACTTCAAGGATCGATTAATATTGGCACACTTAGCTATAAGACAGAAGTTTTCTAATAAATTATCCTTGAATAAACATCTGCGTGTGGTCGGCTATTTTTAATCCAATGAAAATATATTTTCAATATGCTTGTAGGTCGGGCAACGCACTCATTGAATAAAATAATACCTACTTTTTATTAGTAAATGAATCTTCTATCATCTTTTATTTCGTCTCCTCATAATATAATTTTTATATCTTTTATTTATTTTGTAAACTTCAGCAACAGACTCAGAGGTCACAGATATCATTGAAATTAAAATAAAGACGATGCCGATGTATTTTCCCAATATTACTACTATTATTGTATGTATATATGCGCTTCGTGCCAAAGAGGTCTAAACGAATACAGTAAGAATGAGTCGGTCTACGCCTTGAAAGATATATAGATTTTTAACCGACATTGGCAGCAGTAAAGACCACCTTTTATAGTTTCACTTGAAAAGACGGTAATGGAGCCGTAATTGCCTTCTAGTGGCTACTGCACCGTAGTTATGTACCTCATTTCTATCGATTTTCTACCTTCCGCGATATGGCAAATACACTCTATTTATTTAACGAACCAGTAAAATTATAAAAAATATGGTTAACCAATATTAACCCCTCGTATATATCCGGAACGTGGATCCACAGACACAATGGCTTTTTAATTGTTTCTGTAATTACGGCATTCAACCGGTTAAAGGTCGAATGTCTTCCGATGATAATGCTCTTTTCTAAACATAGTTTTGGCCAAGATCAATACAAAAGACTTCCAAAACAAAGAATATCGGTACAATTCTCCACACAATAGAGTAAAATTCCCATCTTACTCGTTCTTTCAAACAATGTCGACATTATACAGCAGCCGAGGAAACTGGATCACGCGTCGTCTTGCGCTCCATTGATCGCCATAAATCTGTTACTCATAAAGCAATCAGGCATCGGAACTAACTCAATTTGATGCATCTCACCATCGGATGAGTTCCCATCGATACCATCAATGACCTTACAGTAACTTCAACTATCTAGCTGGCTAAACGCAAAGTAAATATATTATGGCTTGACTTGAAAACGAAATTATGTAACGAATAGATATACAAAGAACGTTTGAGATGTTGGTGATGCTATTGAACCAACCGTGGATTTCTCATGAAGAACGATGGATAACACATAAGACATTTTAAACTTCATTAGTGGATATAAATAATCTTCTTTAGTTCAGCGTAAGAAAGCCATGTATCAAGAGTCGCTTTACGAGCTCATAATCTCTAGGGCCCTAAATGACAATCGGGCAACGGAACTAATACAATTTGATGAACCTCACCATCCGGGAGTTCCCATCGATACCACTAATTAACGACCTTACACCAACCGAACGTCAATTATCGTAGTTACTGACAAAAACTTGATTGAATAGACTGAGAAAAAGTTCGCGGAAGAACCGTGGAAACTACCGTTTGATGATAGAACAGGTGTAACTAACTGCTAACTAAATTCAAAGAAAACAAAATAATGAATCGATTATGATGAATCGACTAATAGAAACGATTATGAGCCCGTATCGAGTAATGAAGCTAACTGATATTTAATTCAATTTGATGGTCACGCAGGATATTGTACCAAATGCACTGATGTGAGCTTCATTAATTTTGTCCTCGACAATTGAATGTCTCATGGATCATTTAGTTATCGTATCATGAGTTCACGACATGGATTGATCTATTGTTTTTTGTACTAGAATATCCTAAGAACAGTGTCAATTACGCTGCTGTGTCGATAACCTATTTTTCTTCTTCTCGTATTTAATAAGCATAGGTCGTAATGACTGCTTGGGTCATAGAATTACTTTGTCGTTTGGATAGCGAGTAAATATTGATTAACTAATAATTTGGGTTTGGTATTAATTTCGTTATTGAAGCACATAATAACGTTATGGTGAATGTAGACTCGAACTATTTATTTAGGAGGATAAAATACATATATATGTACACTGACTGGATAAACTTCTAATCCTGCTATTCTACTAATATTATAAACGCGAAAGTTTGTGAGTATGGATGGATGGATGTTTGTTACTCTTTCACATGAAAACTACTGCACGGATTTGGATGAAATTTGGCACACAGATAGCTTATAACTAGGATTAATACATAGGATACTTTTTATCCCGATATTCCCACGAGATCGAGACTTATGCGGGTGAAACCGCGGGGCGCTGCCAGTCCTAAATAAACCAACATACTACTAAAATAGTATCCTAACCTAACTAAAACTATTAACAAACTAAAATATGGCGTCGAAAAAATCCTTTCCGGCATTGCCACGTTGTATGGCAATATACATAAATCCTCTGGTCAAGGTAAAAGCCAGCCATTGGGTCACGGGAAGTGTAACCAGCCGTTTGGAGATTTGAATATGAAGTGAAATCAGCCTGGAACTCAGGTCTTCTCTCCGTGAGAGGAAGCGGCCCATAATCCACCACGCGGGTTGGTGAATGTCACTCACGCCTTCGAATTTATGGTTCTGATCAATTAGTCAATAATTTTAATAGCTCGTTATTTTAGGTTATTTATTTATTTACTTATTAAATACATTTTTAAATATTTTTATAAAAAACAGAAGAAAAACATTTAAAAATATTAGTCCGCCGGTATCGGGAGCAGGGTCCAAGCTACCGGGCGGTTAGGGTTCCAGAGACAGGAACCTCCTCACAGTACGAGCCGTATCAAGGAGTACTACCTTCTAAACCAGGCCCTTGCTCCAACCGCCTAACGAGAGCCTCGAGAGATGTTGATCGAAGCTTTTGGCCATCAGGCCATTGGCCACATTCCACCCCCGTGTGCTACGTCTAGATATTGAATTTGTTTCTCTTTCTCAGTTAATACCTATACATAGCTCGCTCTTTATTACATGGGTCAATTACAGTGTTTGAGGACCTTCAAATATGCTTCACTAAATCTCTGCCTATTTGGTTATTCTTTGATTTTGACTACGTGTGTTATTAGTACTAATTGGACACATTCCAAAATAGACTAATTGGGTTATCTAGCCAGTTATTAGTATTTGACTTTGTAGCCGTTTATAGTCATCCAATTACGAGCGGATTAAATCATATTTGACAGCGAAACAGTACAAGGATTTGAAGGTCTTATTTTGTCGGCTCGCGTCCCGTCAGCAATTAATGTTTGCGTAAAAAAATTGGGCACCATAATAACATCTGGATAATCTACCATAATCTCTAACATGTGGTGACTCTACGGAATTGTAAATAAACGCACCATGTTACCGATTTGTTTGTGAACTACACGGGAAGTCAGATTACCGTGTAAAAATGTGGCCCATTTTTTTGAATTTATGGCCAATCTTTTCTAGATCACTAGATATTCGGTGCAAGACTTGTTTTTTTATACGCAGTAGGTATTATTGTTATGTGACGCTATTCAATAAAAAGTTTAAAAACAGACTGGCCTTCTGTAAAACTGAGTTTTACCTGTTTAAATTCTTAGCAGTTTTACTAACTTTTTTATCATTTAGCTTCAATATTTTAATCGAAAAATAGGTAGGTAAGCCGGTAATCGATTTTAACTTTGGCTTGAAATTGGAATTCGTTTGCCTTGTAGAGTCGTATTTTTTTTCTGCAGGTAATAGGGAGGGGCGTAGTCTCATAGACGGCGTAGAAACAGCGAAATAACTTAATTAAAAATTACAGTCGTTTTTCGTATCTGTTTGTGTGGCCGCTTTGTTCTACTAAACTTCGCAACAGATTTTGATGCGCTTTTCACCATAATTTGGACAGTTTATTCCGGAAGGTTTATGTCATATAACATTAATATCACTTACATATTATAATAAATAAATTTCAATGTCAAGTCAAGTCGTAAAAAACGTGGGAAGAATGGGCGGGCCGTTAGTTTTCTTAAAATGAATCATGAGTTGGTATCTTAATTGTATTAAAGTTGACACCAATTCTTACACAATTTCGAAATCCGATCTTTCGTCCTCAAGTGAATTACAAAACGGTATAAAGGTAAATCTTGATTGCCTTGTTAGATCTTATTACGATAAGTAAGTGCTTATCAATATGATGATGGTGATAAGGGATAGTGTACCTTGTTGCAATAAATAATGGAATAAGAGTAGGTCCTTAAGTAACTAAGAATAGTAGCGGTTACTATACTGTTATTTTTTTTATAGTTACAAGACGATTATGAAATTATAAGGTAAGGTTATCACCAAAATCTATATCTGACCATTTTGAAAACAAAATCCCGTGCACATGATGACCACAGCTGCGTCCGTAAATACAACAAAAGAGGATCCTTTTTTTAAGTCGACTAATAATATGCGCTGCAAGCAGGAATAGTCCTTATAGTAGTCAGCTAAAGATTTTGGCGATAGTACCTTAATTTTTTATGGATAATGTAGTTAGGAAGGTGTGCGTAGTATTTTTGCTTTTGTCGAATGTAGGTATCAACTAAAATTATTTTCATTTTGTTTGTCTTATTGAAGAAAGTCCTTTTTATGAAATGGGGTGAATGTATCGTTATCAGTTATGAGAAAGCAAGTACATGGGTACATTATCCAGTAGACTGAGAAACGTTATCTAAACAGGATGACATTATAATATTATGCGTTGTGTAGGTATGTAACTACATATTGCATTACGCAGCAAGATTTTTAAACTTAGAAAGAAAAATCGATTTATTTAATGATCCCGCAAAGGTACTTGATAATGGTCTCAAAAGTTATTAAACTAGTAAATTATAATGTTCGTATGATCGTTCGTTCATGTAACAGAGATCCTAGTTTTTTTTTTGTAAACCTAGCTAGATTAGCCAGGTAACTAGGTATACCTACGTAGCCTAAAGCAAGTTATAAAATGAAAAATCTCCGATACACATGCAGTTAAAATTCATTTATAATACTAGGCAAAGGCATTGCTAACATTCTTATTGTTTACTAATTTTGACTTCAACGTTTCAAAAACAAAGAACGCCAACGTAAATAGCGTTTAAAGCGATCGTATCGCTTCAATTACCGAGTAAATGATTTACATATGTTCAGAAAAGCATAACATACTCACAATATGAAGCATACTATGCACAGACAGCTGTTGAATTCCCTTCTCTCCGATATCACCCCAACGCCGAACGAAATCACAACACTCTTGTTTATTTAGTCTTTCTAAACAAGCTCTAACGCTCCATTTAATTACTTCATTATCATAATAAAGATTTCAACACACAAATAGCTGCAATTAAATCAAAACGATTGCATTCAGAGGTACTATATATTTTTGTCGACTGTAAGAACTGCGAACGCACAGTTGTCACGATCACGACGCGACACACGTCTCGCTCGCTGCTGTTCTCAGAACGAACTATTTTATTTATTATGTTGAAAATTCTCCGTGTTCAAGAGTGAAGAAAATCAACAAAGGAACGAATGATTATGGCAAAATAGAATGGTTGAATGAACAGTATGAACTATTTCGTATTAGATTGCCAAGCTAAAATGATAAATAGTTTTTTTTTTTACAAATAATGTGTCTATGGTCGTTGAATGAAATTAGATTTTTATGTTAAATTACTTTTCTTGTCTAATAACTGTTAATTTATTTTTTTACAGTTAAAATCCTTGTTTTTAAAGATTTTGTTATAATCATTTCATCATTTTAAAGCTCATGAACAGCCTTTGCTTTTCGTTAATCTATTTTATAAAATACACTGGTGATAATAACATAGGTGTTTATTTCATATAACAACGTCATGCATTATAAATAAATTAATTTATATCACGAATAACAACTTTTTCTAACCAAACCTTTGTTTTAATTTTGACAGTTATGGTTTTTCGTAAAATTAATTTCTGGCAACATTAATCTTCCGTCCATCCATTTTCATTTCGCAAACTTAAAAAAACGACGACGAAAAAGAAAAAGGCATTTCTTTTTGTCGGTTAAAATATTGCTTGTTGCTGGATAATGTGAGCTAACTATCGTTTATGTTGTTTAGTTTTAATAAATTTAGTTTTATCAAGAGGACACAGCAGAAATAGCGTGCTAACGGTAAGTTTCCTGACATTTGATTGGATTTGTTTGTAAAGTGAGAAAGTGACCGTTTGTCGGGCGTTCTCAGTCGGCTGAGATGCGATCTAATTTCACATCTCGGTGTAAAACGGGCACGGCTATAAATGAACCGGCTCGTAATTAACTATTTGTTCCGCAATATTGGTCAGGTAGCCATTATTATATTCGAAAGCAAGTGTCGTTTGATCGGTTGTATCACCGTTTCTTACGTATTAACGTATTTGTGATTCGTTAAATTGATCGTAGTTGTTGCAAGTTGTACGCCTACGCATTAAGAAAGTTGATACACAATAGTTCAACGTTATTTACTAATTAGTTGCACATTGCATGTTGTGTGAGTCAGTTAATATTCATTGATATTGTAATTCAACAGTAGGTGTTGCATGGACATTGTTTACCATACTATTGTTCTACGAACATCTATAAGTCGGCGTTCTATCTGAAGTTTTACATACAATCTTCTTACTACCCTTATTCAGTAGGAAACATGCACACATGACCTTGTTAGGGAAACTGCAATCTTGCACCAAAAGGTGAAACGCAAATATTGTAAGTTATGTACATGTAATTGTATTCAGGGCTAACTTGAATCCTTTTAGGGTAACATGTTTAAAATGGTTACTTACCCGCATATGGTGTTCATTATTTATACCCTCATGATGACACAAATAGGTAAATTGAAACTTGACTTTCCATCATTCAATCAGATTGTAGCAAAATACTGTCAAATAAAAAAGAAGACATGATCCAAAAAAAAGTAAAAAAGATCCTAAAAGGTATAAACAGTTATGAATCTGCATATATGAAGTGTTAGTATTGCACAGATTTAATCAAAAATATTACCATTACTGTAGCTAAAGCCCCATTGTGTTTGATCTTGGAACTCTGCTACCATTCATTATCCCTACTACTCAAAGAAAATCACATTCAAGTAATGTTTTTCAAAAGAAAGTATTATTAGCCCATAGGTTATTGGTTGACAGCACTTTATGCAAAGAAAACATACACATCAAGTTAGAACAACAAATAAACAATAAATATTTTCCTTTCTTTCTTTTTCTTTCTAAGTTGATAAACCAGACCTTAAACTGTAAATAACTCATTATTTCTAGTAGCTAAATCCTTGTTTTTTTTCTCCAGTTTAGATACAAACATAGAACTTGACTAGGCACACAAACCCAAAATGGAGGATGAGAATGAATATAAGAAATTGCCGACGGAAGAGAAATGTGTTCACAAGCTATGGAAGGCTAGGGTAGCGGGCTATGAGGAGGCTATCAAGCTATTCAACCAGATTGACGATGAGAAGTCACCGGAGTGGAGTAAATACTTGGGACTGATCAAGAAGTTTGTCACTGACAGCAATGCTGTGGCTCAGGAGAAAGGTATGTGGTTCAAAATTGGTTTGTTTACTTGTTTTGTTTCATTTGTAGGTATGTAACTTTTTACCCAACTACGGCAAAGCCAATGGAGGTTTATGATTCACAACAGGTTATGTCTGAAAGTTTATCTGTTCCTTAAAGTACTCATCTTATTTAATCCCGATAATGTCTACTGCTAAACACGCCTAATAAAATGTTTGATAGCAACTGCTTTATTATGCAAACTTTTATTGTCACCAACATCATCTGCCCAGCCCTTCTCCAAATTTGTTAGGGTTGGCTTCGAGTCCAAATGGATGCAGCTGGAGCTGAATACCACACACACACACATGGGAGGACTGTCTATATGACCACCACAACCAAGTTACCGGGTTACACAATACCCCTTGGTAAGACACCCCTTGGATACATGGTACTGTGATTATTAAATAAGAGCTTCAGTGTTAATTTAAATTGGTATATTTTATTGGTAGGGATTGTCGTATTATGCAATGGCTCGGTTAAGGAGGTCAAATCAGCAGTCGCTTCATGTAAAATACTGGTATTCAGCTGCATCCGGTTAAACTGAAAGCTGTCTCCAACACAGTTAGGAAAAGGTTAGGCAGATGATAATATTCGTATACGTATTGCTGTTTATGTTTAACAGGGAGAGGCTGTAACTAAACATAAACAGCAATATATAGTGCTAATTAGAATAGAATAGGTATTCTAATTATTACTTTAATAAAGTAACATAGGAACTGTATTGGTCACTGACCTTGCTATTTCATGTAAATACATGATACCTACATTCTTGCTGTGCACACATATTATTTACTTATGTGTTATGATTACTGACTGTTTTGAGCTCTTTTTCCTGAAAATTGTGTGTATCAACATAAATATTGTAATGATAATAACATTATTCTGTTAGTGAATCACGCTTGTCTTCAAAATTATTTATTATTTTATTTTTTTGAAGAAAAATTGTTGTAAAGTAATTTTTATTAGCGGACAGTTGTGCTAATATCTATTTCATGTAGGTAATTTGCATTTGTAAACAAAGGGTTTGCTTGTTACATTGTACAGACGCCAGCACATCAAGCTATTACAATCTGTCAAATTTCTTTAATAGATTATCAACTTTATCGCTAAAGCATTAAAGTTCAAGATTGATTGGGAAAATTTGACAGTTTCGGGTAGCTTGACCTGCTGGCGTCTGTACATTTAATATTTTCCTCACCAGAATTAGGTATTGTATACTGGGCTGGTGTCTGGAACTCTACGTCCAAGTAATAACCAGAATTTGGTATATGAATATTTATTTATTTGGTATAGGTATATTTCAATTTGAAATGAATGAAAGAATATTGAATGTAGTACAATATTTTTTTGTTCTGGTTATAAATAAAGTTGATGGGAAGCAGAATGAACTGCGTTCTATGCAAGCAAAAGCCATTTAATTTTGGCAACAACTGCCAAAACATTATCACTGTTTTAAATGCCATTGTTACCATATTTCTTTTTATTTATTTATTAATAAATAAATATTTTTGATTTAAAAAAAATTGCGCGTCCAGCACCGTAAACGTAGGAGAAGAGAGATTTAAGTGTGAGATAGAGAGTTATATCTTTCTTCTCTTTCATGTAACAAAATGTGTGAAAACGTGACGCGTCCTTGAAATTTCACTCTCAAATCTCGTCTAATTATCGAATCGCCTCCTAAGTCGTTTATTTTGTTGTAATAGGTAGCAATTTATTCTTAGAATACTTTTTAAAGCCAATTTTATGTCATTGTCATTTAAGTGTTTACTAACTAACAGATATTTTATCTTTATTTACTTGTTCTAGAATTTGCCAGGTAGCATAAAGATAACAATTGAATGACATAACATAAGAATGTACTGTGCACACTGAAATCCTTTACATCTGACTAAGAATTGATTAAGTAGGTTGAATTCTCTACACCAGGAACTATTTTAAGACCTACAGACAGTTATTAATTGTTCCTAGTCTTGGTGTATGTGCAAGTGAGCTGTCTGTATGTATGTAACTGCACCCACAATACAAAGTCGTTTAAAATGTAGGTTAATATGATCATAAAGTCTGGGAATCCTTTGGGAAGTTTTACGACTAACAAGTAACTGTTCCTTTCACAGGCGAGTTTGTGTGTTATTCTTGGTCATGCGCCAGGTTATTCACGAATTGGGTGTAGCAGCATAGACTTAGGAGAAATACATGTGTGACTTTTGACATACAGTCACGATTTTCTCGTAAAGTATTGATAGAATTTTTACGGTGTTATGAACATAATATTTTCGAAACCTACCTATTATGAAATAGGTCTTTTCTCAAAGTTGCAGTCATTATTTCATGAGAAAATCGTTCTTGAATTTTTCGTAAGTATAAGAATTTAATGCTCGTGACTGTATAGTCGAACATAATAAGACTGGAATCTGACCAACATGGTTGGGAAAAGGCTAATAAGCAGATTGATTGTCTGCAAAGTACACTTGCAAGTACTTTTAAACTATGTTGTGCAGGCAACTGAAGGAACACGGATGGGTTTTAGTCAGTAAAAGTCTGACACGCCCTCCTGCTCCGCCCAGAGCGGGAGAAGTCATATGATGACTTCCCACCCAGAAAAAAAAAAAAGTATGCTGGGCAATATTTTTTTATATCACGCTGTTACGTATGCCACAAGCTTAAACAGTTATTACATACACGCTGTATATGTTTGTGTGTGTGTATATTATGTGCTGACGCTACTCGTCTACACGCACACATTCACAGCGTGTTTTTACACTTGGTTCCCACAAGTAAAGCGCGCGTCGCTTCGTGAGATAAAAATATTGTACACTATTTATTTAAACGAATATTGGCAGTGAAATGGAAATTTGAATATTTTTGCCTGTCTACAAAATAACTTGTCCAACTGTACCTACTAGAGTTAGTACTCTATACCCAACATAAAAATCTGAAAAGAATTATGATTGTAATAGTACCAGTCTGCATAATTTATAAGTAATTACTCAATTACACTCAATTGACGATGTCTGGGTTAAGAATTATTGCTTCCTGAAGCTGTTAGTGGTAACTGAAGTAGTAATGTCTTGGGCTTAGAAGTCTACCTTGAACACTACCTGGTCTGAAGTAATTCATAGATATATTCCACGCATTTCATTTTGCATAAGGCAAAAAGTACGTATATTATATGGGTCTCCCTTTAATTTCTAACTTAATTGTAGCGGCAATAGAAATACAGACTCTTTAAAAATGTTCAACTGTCTACCTAAGTATTAGGGTTCATGAAATACAGCACGCAGATGGACTGCCTACAGTATTTGTCCCTACTTCCCCTTTTTAATCCATCCAAAGGTTGTCTTTAAAAGATCGCTCTTAGCGATAAGACAGCCCATTGGGTCACCCTTTGTAAAATTTCTATATTTTTGTCTGTAATTTATATAGTGTACATAAGTATTCTATTCTATTCTAAATATGGCTTGACTTGATAACTTGGCACCCTTTAGGTACGGCACCCTAAAAACTAAAAACTATTTTATAAATCCGAAGTTAATGGAAATCATCATCAGCGGGATTGTCCGAAAGGGTTACCGCTACCCCGGAACATAAAGGGCGAAGGAAGGAACATGGGTGGGTTTTAGTCAGTAAGAGTCTGACACTCCCTTCCGCTCCACCCAGAGCGGGAGGGGTCATTTGATGATTTCCCACCAGAAAAAAAATGGAAATCATCAGTTATCTCTAAATTTAATCAAAATAACCACCAGCAGTGCATATAGTACATTTTCATTAGGGAAATGTGTACGACCTTAAGTTCAAGGCTGCGTGGAAATAAAACCATGGCTCTACTTGGAATGTATTGATTTCATTCACACTGTGCATGATGTCCAATGTAGCATTTCGTATAGATACCGTTTAAAATCGTGCTCGCATTCTGTAGCGTGTGGATACTTGTAAGCATAACAAAATGGTTGCTATTTACAACTGTTGTTGTTAGGTACAAAGACTTTCTTGAAGAAATGTAAGTTATATACATAACATAATGGAGATTCCTGCTCTTTCTTCTCCATACGAAAACTACCTTTAGGAAGGGGCGACTAGAATCAATTACATTTTACTGTAATTTTTGACGTTCAAAAGTGCCTTTTATGTGCCATTTGAAATAAATTATTTTACTTTCGACATTTTGCCAGTTATAGTCGAACATAACATCACGCCTGTGTTCCCCGAAGGGTTAGGCAGTGGTGTTCCTATAGTACACCCACATTTCGCCAGTTATGTTTAGGAAACGTAATAGGGGACGAACCTATTACCATTAACCGGGTTTCACTGAGAAATTCCAGACGGAAAAAAACCCAATAACTCTGCCCGACCTGGGAATCGAACCCAAGTCTTCATGCTCGGCAGTAACGCTTGCGACCACTGTACCAACGAGACTCAACTTCCATGTAATAGGGGCAAGACTTCAGCTGGGCACAAATCCAGAGCTGCTAGAAAAAAAAAATACTAATGGATAAACCATATAACACTACCCGATTTGGGAATCGAACCCATGACCTCAGCAGTCATACTTACGACCGCTAGACCAACAAAATACATTGTCGTAAGTTCTTAAATGGTAATTGGATCTAGAGATTGAAATGGTCGTATTCCCAATCGCTCATCTAGTTGAATTAATGTCGATTGCTACTTTCTAATCAAACCTCTTCTAATATTTCTCTTTACGCAAGTCACTGCTAAAATATAAGACACTAGCTGTGCTCGCGACTTCGTTCGTGTAGATGTCGGAAAATACTAAAGTGTCTCTTTACCAATTCTTATTCTTAAATAAAAGTAGCCTAAGTTACTCCTTATACTATCAGTTATCTGCCAATGAAAGTCCAAACAAAAATTGTATAAATTGTTTTTTGTTCTAAGTACCGCATATTTTTTCATATGCATTTAGTAAAAAGCTGTTATTTTGACATTACAAACAGACTTCGATTTTATCTATGTGTATAGATTATTGTCTTCTAAAATGTACGTTCCACTTTCTACTTGTCTGACCAAAAAAGGTCATTATCCTATCCTACCTTCAACAACAACTTTTAATTTTTGATGTCTAGAACGAACGAATGAAATGAATGACTCATTTTAAACGCAGTAGTTATACTTATAATCCAATTGAACTGTCTCAATGTTCGGAACGTTTTTAGTAATTATGGTTGCAAGGTTTCTTCAGTCACATGTTAGATCACATGGCTTTGACCAGCTCTCATTGTATGGCATCGCACGTGACGTGTCCAAACGAGTAAATAAGGTGAATGGAGTTTAATACGTGATCCAGTTATGTGTATGTTAGCCTTTCATGAATTCGACCTCGACCGTCAAAACTGTTGTTGAGATTTTTGTAATTATGCTATAAAATCAAAGTCATTTATTCAAACTAGTCTGAGAGTCAGCACTTTTCACAGTCCCCCAAAACGCCCGCCTTTCACCATATCCTAGTGCTTTCGCTGGGGAAAGAAGCTATACTAGCTTTTGGCTTCGATCACCTGGAGGTCGGAGATTATCGGCAACGTTTTACCGGGATAAAATAGCCTATGTCTTAACCCGAGCCATGGTCCACCTGTGTGCCAAACTTCATCGAAATCCATTCAGCTGTTAAGGCGTAAAAAGGTAACAGATAGACAGACATACACACGAGAGTTACTTTCGCAATAACAAGGATATACTAATAAGGTTTTTTGTTGCTTGGATGCAATGTATCTTAGAGAGTGTATAGCTATATATTCCCGGGAAACGATCGCCTCTCCAGAAGGAAGCCGAGGCGTGGGTAGACCTCCTTGCAAGGTGAACCGAAAACATGGTAAAGGTCGCAGGAATGCGCTGGATGCAGGAAGTAGTTCCGATCGTCGTTGCGATGCTTGGGGGAGACCAATGTCCTGCATTGGACGTTTTCAGACTAAACGATGATGACACACATTAAAATATTTTCACAAAATGCAGAGAGAGTTCAAAAGTAACTGTTTAGCGAGTATATAATGAACGCGGATTAACTGTGCGAAGTGCAGTTACGATGATAGCAGCCGAAGCGCAAGCTTATTTCATTGTTCGCAGACGCAGTCGGCTGTCAATTACAATGACTTAACAGAATCAGCTGACGCATCAGAAAATCAAGTTTTTTATAAACATCTTATCGAAAAGTTAACATAACCGAACATTAGGAGTAATGAGGAATAAAACGCTGATCAAATTTGTTCTCATTTGATAACAACGAAAAAATGCCGATCGATGTTTTTTTTTTTTTTCATTGTTTGTGCGTCGCCGGTCGACACATTACAGCTTTAGGGCATCGACCGATAAATGTTTTCACGGAAACCCTTCGCAGTCACGCTATCGAACTTAATAAGTTTTTCCAAAGGCTTTTACTAATGCTTATTATTGAGATGCAAATCAATAATATTTATTTTGAAACTTCGACGATAACAAAACATCACCTCTAAATTTCCCAGAAAGGTTAGGAAGAGGTATACAGTCACGAGAAAAAGTATGTATATACTCGGCTTTATTCAAAATTCAGGCTTTGTTGTTTCGAACCCATAGGTTTATGTGATGTGTCGTATTTCAACGTTGCATTCGTTATTTCACGAAAAAATCGCAATTGAAAATGGCCAAGTGTTGACATATTGGTGCTCGTGACTGTACCCATAGTACACCCACAATTCGCCAGTTATGTGTAAGTCCCATGTAATACTTAGACGTTAATATCTAAGATTAAACGACATGGATTAACTGTTTAATCTTTTGCGTAGGATTTGGTAAGTCCTTTAAAGGAAAGTTACTTTAATTAATCGATTAGTAGCAGGCTAAGCCCACAAATGCTGACTACGGATTCAGAGAATGCCTTGTGGCTCTTGCAGTTTTATCACAAGGCAGTATATTATAGTCATATCTTATGCAAATTACGACTTCGGGTAGGTAGTACAGATGCCAGCAGGTCAAGCTACCCGAAACTGTCAAATTTTCCCCATCAACCTTGAACCTTAATGATTTAGTAATAAAGTTGAAAATCTATTAAATAAATTTGACAGATTGTAGTAGCTTGATGTGCTGGCGTCTGTACCTTGGCGTTTATTGTTATCCTGTTTAACCGTTCAGCTATTACAAGCGCCATGTTTACTGTATACAAGTTGTATTTAGCCAATTTAAGATTGGTTGGCACACTGGGTATCGTAAAACGTTACTAGATTTAGTTAAAAGAATGGATACAGCTTCCAGAGTCCTAAAACTAATATACTGCGATTGAAGGACAACACAAGACCTTTCTTTTGGTCCATGTTCAGCAGTAGATAATTTCTAAATTATATAATTGTAATTTTACTTTATTTTTTGTAAAGGGATAGACAATAGACATTGTGACTTATAACATCGCCTTGGATGATTCTGTAAAGGTGTTATAATTGTGGTTTAAATAAATAAATAATGATGATTCTTTTATAACATTGAATCTCTTGATATACTTCATTATACACATGTCCTGAAATAAAATGATTCACGCACTCTTATAAAATACAATACTGAACCTTTTAAATCATGTTACAGGCCTGGAAGCAGCGCTGGTGTTCGTTGAGAACTGCGGGCACGCCGGCAAGACGACCGGAGAGGTGATGTCTGGTATCGTCGCCAAGTGCATCGCCGCGCCCAGGACCAAAACTAAGGACATTGCGCTACAGGTCAGTTACCTAACATGTAGACTAGTGAGGAAATAGATGTGATATTGTTTATCTTCTCTCGTATCCGCGCGAACTATATGAGAATAACTCGTCCCGCGGTAAACATTTGTTTTTGCTGACTGCTCACACTGGACGCTCATTGAAGTACTATCGCCAAAATCTAGATCTGACCATTTTGAAAACAAAATCCTATGCCCATGATGACCACAGCTGCGACCGTAAGTAAAACAAAAGAGGATCTTCTTTAGGGTTACTAATAATAGCTGCAAGCAGGGATAGTCCTTAAAGTGGTCAGATATAGATTTTGGCGATAGTACCTATCATTATATTTATACAGGGCGTCCCACGGATATGCCATATGGAGGGAAAGTACCTTGAATATTGTAGATGGAACATTTTACTGAAAGAAGACATTATTTGAATTTAAAAAACAATTTAAACTGCATTCATAGATATTTAAATAATTACATGGTTGAACCGGAAATCGAACCCGTTACATGAGAAAAATAATCAACCTGTAGCTTTATCATACCGATCGAAAGGCTTCATCATAAGGATTATTTTTTGCGGTATCATAAAGCTACAGGTTGATTATTTTTCTCATGTAACGGGTTCAATTTCCGGTTCAACCATGTAATTATTTAAATATCTATGAATGCAGTTTAATTTTTTTTTTTTAATTCAAATAATGTCTTCTTTCAGTAAAATGTTCCATCTACAACATTCAAGGTACTTTTCTCCATGTGGTGCATATTCGTGGGACGTCCTGTATATTCATCAATTTTTTTTTTCATTATATTTCATTATTTTTACAGTTTCTTTGCCTTTAAAATTTTAGGACTGATGCTATTTTGCATTTTAATGTTAAATTAAATCATTGTGCTGTGGTTTTCAGTGAAAGTCTGTCACCATTATTTCTTCAAACGTTAATGATGTGAACTAAAACCACAATTCAAAATGATTCATTTCAAATTCTCTCGTCTTTTAACTTAGTATTGTTATATTAATGCTCTCGTTTACTTGGCCTGGTTTATTCAGAACAATCTAACCAGGTCATTCTTCAGTGAATGATTACTAGTCATTGCCCTGTCAGTAAATTAATAACCGCTATCCAAGGAAAAAAAAGTTTTTGGTGCACAACATAATGAGTGTACTTACTTACTTACTGCATCATTAATTAATAAGGTCATCAAAATAATAAAAATCTTAGAAATAACAATTTCCATGTGCAAGCATGTACTAAAGGAACATAGAACTTGTAAAAACTTTACCATTAACCATTGCATTTATTTATTTTTATTAGCTTGTGATGTCCCACTGCAGGGCAAAGACCTCCCACTCTATTTCCACTTCTCTCTAAAGCTTTGAAGGACCAATTCTTGTTGAAGGAGTTCCAGCTCATCCCGAATCAGACAACAAACCGTTTTATTTAAACCAGCCAACAAACTATTGCATTACAAAATTTTATGAGTCATATTCTTAAACTCCTGTTAATTATATTCTAAGTCGAATTTGCTGCACCTGCATAACCAGGGAACTCGTCATCATTCACCTGCCCTTATCCCAAGAGAATGACCAGGGCCCTCAAAGTTCAAAAAAAAGAATCCATGATAATAGGGAGTAAAATCGTTATTTCAAAAACCTTAACAACCCTTAAATTCTCTTTATAGATAACCCTAATGTACATAGAAATAGAAAAACACGAGATTGTAGAAGAGGAGCTAATCAAAGGCATGGAGCAGAAGAATCCCAAGGTTGTAGCAGCCTGCGTATCCGCCCTGCACACGTCACTGAAACAGTTTGGTAACAAAGTGATAGCAATCAAACCTATGGTGAAGAAGATTCCTATACTGCTGTCTGACAGAGATAAGGGGGTCAGAGATGAGATGAAGGCGCTGGTTGTTGAGATGCACAGGTAATTTGATTTTACTTTATTAACTTTATTCACTAAAACCACCCCGGTGATCACCATCCGCACATAGGGGTGGTCCCGGTTCCTCTTAAAATACCAATTCCGGAACCACCCCTGCGCAACGCCTGTAAGGCACATCCCTGGGGAGACTGCAAAGGGGCCTCCCTATGCAGTATTATATGGGACCTACACACAACTGGCGAAATGTATGGGTAGCTCTGCCCTTCGGGGATAACAGGCGTCGTGATGTTATGTATTATTGTTAAATGTGTTTTAAACTTGATTCATAAAAGCTTGTAAACAACTTGAAAATAATAGACAATCAAAAATATAAACTTTTGGACGTTTCCAATAGTCTAAAAGGCTATAAGATGTTGCCACAAACAAAGATTGATGAACTCAGTTTACAGTTATTTGGAAACAAGTATAATAAACTACTGCTCATTTCCTTCACAAACAAAGCCATGTTTTACGATGCCGTGTTACTAAAACGTGCATCAGTAATAATATGAGCTTTATGCCACATACCCATTTATGATTGACCCAGTTCATCTTATAAAGATGTCAAGAGTAAATATTTATAACAGTACCTTATTCGGTATTGCGATGAAGCAGCTTCTTTAATATGGCGAATAAGAACAAAATTAATATGATTTATTTCGATCGATCATCGAATCGATCGATGATTAGGGTCAATCGATCAGGTTAAGCTACGCTTGCCGCGGTTGGTCCGTGGACGGGTGACCACCTTTACACACCGACAGCCCTCCGTGCCTCGGAAAGCACGTTAAGTCGTTGGTCCCGGTTGTCATTCTTGGATCTTTGACAGTCGTTACGGAAGACGCTTGAAAGTCTGACAACCAGTCTTACCAAGGGGTTATCGTATTACCCAGTAACTGGGTAGTGGAGGTCAGATAGGTAGTCACTCCATGTAAAATGCTGGTATTCAGCTGCATTCAGTTAGACTGGAAGCCCTGACATAATTGGGAAAAGTCTAGGCAAATAATAAAATTCTTTAATTTACAAATTGGTTTTCTCACCCTCTTAAATGTCTGATACAAGTTGCAATAACCACAATACTTTACTGTTTTGTTGTGTCGTCAACTTACAGAAAGATAAACCGAACATGTTGGCCTTTATAAATAATCCAATAACTATCCTTCCACAGATGGATAGGCGCAGCCATAGAGCCTCACATAGCATCCCTCCAAGCAGTAATTCAACAGGAACTAAGAGAGGCGTTCAGCACTGGTGGCGGTGTCGCCCAACCGACACGTTACCTCAGATCACAGCAGAACAGAGTCAGGGATACACCGGCTGCTGACTGTGCTGATGGTAAGGAACACATTTGCAAAACCTTGTCAGATGCTTTTTTTAGATGAAGGCAGAAAGAGGGGAAATTAAAAAAAAAATTGTCACTCTTTTTCGAGAAAGACTGGTATTGCCTGATAACATTTTGAGATGATCAATAACAGTAAATTATAATCAGAAAAAGAAAGGTCTTTCACAAAGATTCACGTCTATTTTCGAAAAGGCCTAAGAGACCCCTAGTTTCTGGAATGACAGCCTTATAAAGTCTGGACCAGTAATTTATTGCCAACAGATTAATTGAATAGAGAATCCAGGAGTGCGAAACCTCACTATTCAGTCATCCTTCTTTAAAAGAAGTCCTAATTCTTATAAATGTTTTTAGGCGCAGCTGAAGACGACGATGCCGAAACTGGTGGTGGGGATTCAGGAGAAATGGACCCTTACGACCTACTGGACCCAGTGGAGATCATATCCAAAATACCTAAAGACTTCTATGATAAACTGGAAGCTAAGAAGTGGCAGGAAAGAAAGGAGGCTCTCGATGCCTTAGATAACTTGCTCAAGACTGCACCTAGGCTTGAACCGGGAGACTATGCGGATTTGGTCAGGGCTTTGAAAAAGGTATTGTTTATTTTTGGCATTTTTTTCGCATGGATCTAGGGCATAGGTTCTCAACGTGAACGATAACGCCCACTCGTAGGCGTTTGAAACTTTCAGGGGGCAGTAGACGACCCAGAGAAAATTATGTATCCTATCTTACGACTATACACGTTTAAATATAATCGTGGAAATAGCTGGTTTTTTTTTCTAGAGCCCCCAATTTTTGTTTTACATAAAACAAAAATTGGGGGCTCTAGAAAAAAAAATATTTTCATAGTGGGTGGAGGGCAAAATAAGGTTGAGAACTAAGGTATCCCTCTATAAAGGTGTTTCATATACAACGGTATGCTCAACAGCATTAGTCTTAGTAGGAGGTCACTATGGATCTAGTATGCATTCCATATTAATACTGTTTTAGCCAAAGATTATGTAAAGGACAATGACTAAAAGTCTTACCAAAAAGTCTCATACATCAAGATCAAAATATTATAGTAGGTAATTATTTTCATAATTTTTTACGACATTACGCGTCGCGGATTTGATTTTTGAACAGGGAATTTGATTTTAGGGTATTTCGATTTTTTTGAAAATCTAAACCCGTGTTTTGTTTACTAAAAGAACTTATGTAGGAGTTAATAATATGACAAGTGTAGTCTATAAAACAAAGTTTGACTTTGATGCAGCATGATACGGGATCATACATCCATGAGCATTGTCCTTTATTTATTTGTAAGTAGGAGAACCAACAGCTGAACCAAATTAATAACAATGGTATAAGCGACACAGAGCCAATTACAGGTTCTCACGAGTAGAAACAGCCGATCGATTCTGTAAAAATCTCACCGTGAAAACTCAAGTGAAGTGAGCTTGATGAGAGCTATCAGTAGTGTCAATCCCTAGCATTAGTTGAAATGACAGCTCACTTCACGCTCACTTCGCCTAAGTTTTCACGGTGAGATGGTTACAGAATCGCACTGCAGATAAGGTAGTAGAAATCTTGGTAGTAGGATCACTAATTAATTACTAATTTATGCAGTTTCATTTTCTTCAAGAGTTCCCTGGTGGGTTTATTGTGCCACTTCTAAGTGCTTGAACAGTAGTGAGCAGGGATACTACCATGGGCACTTGGAGCCGCAGCAGGTGGGGGGGGGTCACTTGGAGCTTGCTTTTTTTGGTACTTTTAACCTTAATAAAGTCCTGATTCTCAGCCTCTAAAAATAAATAATTAACCATATGAATTTCCTACATACATAACACCAAATTTCTTCGTTCCAGGTGATATCAAAAGACACAAACGTGATGCTGGTCGCGTTAGGCGGTCGTCTCCTCGGGCAGATCGCTACCGGCCTACGTAACAAGTTCTCTCCGTACGCATGCGCATGTGTGCAAGCTATTCTAGAGAAGTTTAAAGAGAAGAAGACTAATGTGGTGACGGCGTTGAGAGAAGCTATCGATGCTATATATCCTTGTGTGAGTATATTTGTGTTGATGGTGACTATGAAAAGAGTCTTCTATGTTTTTTTTTTCTGACAGCAGCAACCCAATAGCAACCTTATACTAACGACTATAGGGATCACTTTGAGTTTCCAGTCTTGTCAGTCGCTGCTCTACTATTGTACCGAAAATAAAGATCATTCTCACTTTGACAGTGATGTTAAATCAGAGGTAAAATTAATGGGGAAGGACTGTAGTTGTCTAGTTAAAATTCTGCATTATTTTCTACTAAAAGTAAAGGTGTCTGAAGTCTGTATAACTCCTTCTATCGTGTTTAAGTTTTTTTTTTTTAAGGTGGTTAATGGTTTTGCAGCGTGATTAACTAATGAGGGATTCACCGGGTGAAACCTCACTAACGAGTGAGGGCTTCTAATGAGTTCTAAATTAATAAGACATAAGTACTCAAAATATGATCACGAGGTGACAACGTGACTATTTAGCACTGAAGTTAATTAAAAAAGAAGTGTTCAAGATGTAATCCATTTTGAAAATGTTACTTTAATTGCACTAAGATTCTTTTACATCGCAATGACTAAAATCAGCTAATTTATGTTTATTCCAGACGAACCTTGAAGCGATAATGGAAGACATGCTAGCTGCCTTCGATAACAAGAACCCCTCAATAAAAGCGGAGAGCTCCCTGTTCTTGGCCAGAGCTCTGTGCCATACACAACCCGCTGCCTTTGGCAAGAAACTTGTCAAGGCGTATGTGGCTGGGTTGCTCAAACTGCTGGAAAGTGCTGGTAAGTGGTAAACTACTTTTATACTTTCTTTTATATATCTAACACAAAATAAACCATGTTTCTACGCAATTATTTTTCCAAATACGCAGAGTACTACACTCTGCGTAACTGTAAGGTTTAGTCCTCAATACCTCTAATCACAGTATTGAGGAAACTAGACAATAAATAATCACTAAAGTCAATTCATATTCCTTATAAAAATCTTCAATTCAATCTTTTGTTGCCACAAAATGCGTGTAACGTCTGTGCAATTTGTTTCTGTGGTAATTAAAGTTTCCAATCAAATAATTTCTATTGACCATTATTCTTATTTTCAACCCATTTGCAAACAATTACTTTATGGGCAAATTGAGTAGTCATCAGGTTTTATATCAAATTAATCTTTACCACGTGTTATTTCAGATCCTTCCGTACGAGACGCCGCAGCCGAAGCCCTAGGTACCGCTACCAAACTAGTAGGCGAGAAAAACATCGCCCCACACATTGGCAAACTAGACAACCTGAAAGAACAGAAGATCAAAGAGTTTGCGGACAAGGTATGGGTTGTGCGGGTTAGTGAATGTGCAATGGTGAGGTTGTAGTACTAGACGAGTAGTATAGTACCCCTCTCATTGCGGTGAAGGAAAAGGTCAATAACCCCCGGTTTGTCAGTAAAGTGGCTGTGAAATCTCATGTTGGCTGTCGTACTGCTCTCGTATTGGCATGAATTATAATGAGAATTGCTCATGCTGTGGTCAAAATATGACCCAGTCGGCTAGTTGATAGCTGGTCTGACTGTCCTGGGTGCAGGTGCAATCAATCTGCGTCTGTGAGATTATCAATTCTGCCTATGTCAGTCCACTGCTTGATATAAGCCTTTCCCAAGCTGCGGGATTAGCTGAATCTATTTGTAACTATATGATTTGGACTGATTAAAAAAACCGGGTGTGTCGATAAGTCTAATTCGGTCTTATTTCAAAACAAGATTAATCTTTAGATCCAGGTTAGACCTATAGCGCTGTTTTTGAATTATGAATTTTATTCCGACAACGTTAAAGTACTAAATACAATAACTGAATGCAAGTCGTAATAAGGTTTGAACTGCAAAAACTGGCTGAAAGGTTTAAGCTTGGAGTGAAACTCGTTTTGTCATAAGACTGATTGGATCTTTCGAGTAATAAGACGAATGTGTAGGTGTATAAAAGTAAATTCTTTACAAGATGGGTGTTTATAACAAGTTCTTAATACATTTGAAACCCTTCTATTTCAGGCTGTAATACAAGTGAAGGTCGCAGCTCCTAAGAAAGAGACTAAAGCCAAGGCGGCGGCGTCACCATCTGGTAAAGGTGATGCTAAGCCTACAGCCGGGTCATCAAACCCGAAACCTGTCAGACGACCCAATACTAGTAAGGAAAATTAATTATGGCATTATATTTTTAATCTTGTTCTTCGTATTTGTTTCCACTTGATTATCAGTATGTTAGGTTGGGATTATACGGAAACTAACTAAATAATAAAACGTAAATATATGAGTTGCCTTGGGTAACCTGGAAGTCTTTAAACAGACTCTGGAGCCAGGTTGGCCGAGGCAAGGAGAACCTGTTCAGGTTATTCATAGACGTCTTCGCCTTGGAATGCAAATGTGGTGCTTTTCCAAAAACGATAGGACATAATATCATGTCTTGTGTGTCCTGTCACCTGTACGTTACAGGAACTGATCGGCGCTAGCGATGGCGCCAAAGACGTATACGAATTCTGGGCCGAGTCCGTTTAGATTGCCATCGACACACTAAAAGAAGAATATCTAGAAATGTTTGGTACTTCGTTCAAATCTAAAAACACAGTCAATGAAAATGAGGTTCATAATCGAATGTCAGCTGCTCTGCTGTTCTTTGGCCTGCATTGGTCTAATTAGCAGCCTTTCTGCAAACATGAATCCTATTACAAACTGTCAATTATAAGTTGTTGCCCCAATGTTATTTATAACTTAATCTCTTGTTATAGCAAAGGCCCCGGCTAAGAAAGCGCCGGCATCTCGCGCACAGCCCAGTCCGCCGCGAGAACAGGAGTTGTCACAAGAGGAAGTCGACGCTAAGGCTGAGATGCTGTTCTCTGGTGATATTGTTACAGGTAATGATATTACTGACTTCTACCTGCAGCTCCTTGCTCTATCCCACAGGAACTTTCATTCCTTCTGAGATAAGAAGTAGTCTTTGTCACTGTCCGGCCAACAAACTATATACTAAAATAAAAATCAGATCAATCCGTTGGTCCGTTCTTGCGTGAAAAAAGTACAAACCAACAAAAACATGCATTTATAATATTAGTAGGAGTCCTCGCATCCTCTGCGGTGGAGCGAGAAATGACTGCGTAAATATATTCTGCCTCTTTTTGGCATAAAATGATTTGGAGCGATTTTGTAGCGCAGCGCATGTTTGCCTGGCAGGGCATTACACATACGGACAGGATCCCGAGACTTCGGTCAATGGAAACATTTTGTCTCTATCTTATGTTTGTTTGTTTCTTTTCACTACCGTTTATTTCGCATTCCTCAGCCCTCGGCGACAGCAACTGGAAGAACCGCCTAACCTCAGTGCAGAGCTTCCAGTCGACGATCCAAGGTCTATCAACAAGCGACGCGACCTCACAAGTGTTATACCGCACTTTGAACAGGAAGCCAGGCCTGAAAGACACCAATGTGCAAGTTCTGAAGGCCAGACTTGAAGCCTGCAAGTATATTACTGAGAACTTCCCAGTTTCGACGTAAGTTTTTTTTATATTTCAATACTCAATACATTTATTTGCATTCCGCAATGTGAACTTAGGTGGTAGGTACAGACGCCAGCACATCAAGCTACTACAATCTGTCAAATTTCTTTAATAGATTTTCGACTTTATTGCTATAGCATTAAGGTTGAAGGTTGATTGGGAACATTTGACAGTTTCGGGTAGCTCGACCTGCTGGCATCTGTACATTATAAAATATACATAATTTTAGATCATTGTGGACCCTGTCGGGCACAGCAAGATAGGATAGAGGAAGAGGGCTATTATTATATTATTATTTGAAAAAGTAGAATATAAATGTTTTTCTACTACTCACTTCGACTTTGATTTTATTTATTATTTTTGGTATTCATTTTTAATTATTCATTTTATTTATCATAAATTTCTAGTTTATTGTGATATTTGTGATTGATGAAACTAGTATCGCACTTTATCATAGTGTTTGGGCTATGTCGAAGCGAAAATAAGATACAGCTTGCGTGGTTTAGATGAATGTACAGACGCCAGCACACCAAGCTACTACAATCTATCAAATGTCTTTATTAGATTTTCAACTTTATCGCTATAGCATTAGGTTCAAGGTTCATTGGAAAAATTTGACAGTTTCGGGTAGCTTGACCTGCTGGCGTCTGTACGTTCTTTGTGGCAAACGTGCCTGTAACTAATAATGTTACCATCTTGCATGCATGTATTTTCTTGTATGTATGACACATATTTAAGCAAATAAATATTTATCTTTTCTTTCAATTTCACTGTAGCAAAGATTTTCCAACTTATTTTTTTAGTGTCAGGGCCAGTTTTCACTAAAGCAGAGACGAGATATGTCTCGAAAAACCAAAAGTTTCCGATATTTTCACATTTCCTACTCCGCTTCAACAAAAAATAACCTATTAGTGGTTTACGAGACATCTTCTTTTCTTCCGGCTATGATAGAAAACGGCCCTTGTTTATTTAGCAGTTGGGTTCAATTTGACGTCATTTATGTACAAATAGGTAAGTTAAACATACAGACCAAGTAACCTTCATCAATCTTATGAAAATCATTTCTTCTACAGGACAGCTGCAGACTTCGTTCTCCAAGACGTTGTAACAAAACTCGGCGAGGCATCTTGCGCGGCTATATGTGCCGACTGCCTAACGTCCTTAGCCGAGGCCTGTGGGCTCGAACATGTCCTCAATGAAGGACTTACCTTCGCCATGGACTCACAGAAGAACCCTAAAGTACAGTCTGAGATGTTCAACTGGATGGCCAACGCGATTAAGGAGTTTGGTTTCAAGTAAGTTTGTAGTCTTGATATTATTTCTGGTCTTGTTTCTTAGCTCTCAGAATGTAATGGCTACTTTAGTGTAAGGTCTGTGTTCAAATAGGCATTTTACGCGAATAATGCTGGACGCAACATGCCTTAGTTTTAGGTATAACGCGCATAAAACGGCCCGTATTTGGATATCGCGTATCCTTCGTAAAATGCCTTATCTGAACTTGCATAAAGACTTTGTTTAGGACTGATTCAAAATGAAAAGTCGCTTATTCAAACTAGGCTGACAATCAGCATTTTACGAACGTCAAATATTTGAACATAAGAAAAACATTCAAATCAATATAAGCTACTGCTACTTGCTACAAAATGTTCATTCAATATCAGTGCTCTGACAAAATGTACCAATAACCAGTGTAAATTTTTCTGGTTCAATAAAAGCAAGCTCGTAAAACAATTCCTAAACTTATATTTTGTTACAGCATGAACATAAAATCAATAATCGCTCACTGCAAGAAAGCCCTCACAGCGACAAACCCGAACGTCCGTACCTCTGCAGTGAACTTCCTAGGCATTCTGTCTCTATACGTCGGACCCTCGCTTATCAATCACTTTGATACGGAGAAGCCGGCGACACGACAGCTTATCAGCTTGGAACTTGATAAGCACGCTAATAGCTCGCCTCCTACGCCTACGAGGCAGCTTGGTACTGTTAGTAAGGTAAAATAAAGATACATAATTATTTTGACCCATAATTCTCTCTGAAATGGCCTCAAGTCAGTTGAACTAGTAAGACTGTTGAATAATAATATGAACGACAATTCACATGTGACACCAATCGGTCATGTTAAAGGCGATTCATGATAATTTCTTGGAATATATTACTACGGCGGTAGTGTTAACATACACAATAGTTTCGAAAAAAAAAAAAATCATTGATATTTGAGGTCCCCCTTAAAACTCTTTCTATAGTTCTTTTCCCCACGTTATTTAACATTTCTTATAATGGAAGCATTTATTTTAGTCTACGCTTACCACTAACTCGCTAAACATTTTGTTTTATCCAGTCTGCAAGTAAAGCTTCAGTAGGTGACGAGATAGAGGAAGCATTTGAAGACGCCGCTGATGACGAACCGGTCGTCGTAGAAGACAACAGACCGCGCACCGACCTCGCGCCGCTCATTACCGACGCGCTTATTGCCGAGATCAACGACAAGAACTGGAAGGTAAGGCTGTTTCCAACCAAAACAAGCAAGCTACTTGCTCTCGTGTTAACATACTATTGTGTGACAACCTTATCTGCATGAAGAAGGGTGGTATACCGACTGGATCATATCTATTTGCCTGTATTTGCATTTTCCCGTAACTGGAGAGACAACGCTCTTCAGTGTCGACGGGCGGATTGCGTGGCCGCTTTTTTCCTCGCTCTAACTAGAGGATGTTTAAGAGCGACTTATAAGGATATTTACTGGAAAATGCAAAAATGACTGGATAGATCGGACCTAATAGCCCAACTTTTCAACCTTTTAGCTACAATGTTGTTGTCACCATTTGAGTATAGAGAGACTAATAATATAAATGTAGACATAGAACATGAGGCGTGTTACACACTTGTTCGAGTCGACATGATTCAGCACAGCCGGGCGGCAAAATATATATAATCGTTTTTGCCGCCCGGTCGTGCCAAATCATGCAAGCAGAACTTACATAAACCTTTGTATAATTATTTGTTTTTCTCTCCGCAGGTCCGCAACGAAGCCCTAGATAAGGTGAAAGCTATAATAATCAGCTCAGCACCAATCAAGTCGTCCTTGGGAGAGTTACCGGCTGCGTTATCAGCTCGCCTACTTGACTCCAACTCGAAACTGGCGCAGAGTGCATTACAGATATGTGAGGCGTTGGCCACAGCCATGAATACGAAAAGTAAATCGCATGTCAGGACGTTTTTCCCGGCTTTCTTTCAAGGTAAATATATTAAAAACTTATTATCACACGTTATGTTGCCACTGCTGGGACATAAGCCTGCTCTCGGTGAGAGGGAGTGGACCGTAATCTACCACGCGGGCCCAGTGCGGGTTCGTAGATGACCGGCGTGCCCTAGAACCAAAAAAGTCGAACACAGGGCTTCAATTTGCTTCTAGGGCATGCCGGTTTCCGCACGTGTTTTTCTTTATCGTTTTAAGAGCAGTGGTGATGAAATAATTTGCACAAAGTAAAGCACTTGACGGGGTTTGAACCTGCGACCCATTTTTTAAATATAATTTATACCGCATTAAAAAAAAAACGATGACGTCGATCGACTGCAAATTACTCAACCTAACTCATGCCTCCTTTGACCACCATTCTATGAGTTACGATTCAACCTTAAAGTTCCCTCCCACAAACTCCCTGCATAATAATAATAATGTGTTTATCACAGCTTTCGGCGACAGCAAGCAATGGATCCGTGCAGCAGCCGTGTCCTGCGTAGAGACATGGTGTCGCGAGGCGGGTGCGCACGGGCCGCTGGAAGGAGAGATGTTATTCGACGCGCTCAAGTCCGGCAGTCCGCTGTTAAGAGCCACCTTACTGCAGTGGCTGGCTGAACATCTGCCTAACGGTAAGTTATCACTTGATAATACATGTTTGTCTAGACTCATAGTGATACAAGCCATGGGCAAAAATGACGACGATTTTTCATCGGCAAAAATGACGAACTTCGATACAAACTTTCATCCCTCATTTAACCCCTTTAGGGGATACATTTTCGGTTAATCGAAAAAGGAGGTAGATGCGGAATTACTTACTGCAACGAGAATATATAATTAATAATGCTTATTGCACTCGGCGGGAAAATAGCGCGGCACTGACGCGCAACACGTGCACTTTCCCTCGGAGTGGGAACTAGCAAGATGTTCTGCGTGACGTAAGTGCGTCTCAAGCTGTTGCGGGACACAAGGCAACGTTGCAGCGTTATGTTGGGGGACATTTTGTTCGCGGCTTTAATTGTGCTTTTATTTACAGTGCCTCCAAAAACTTTCCCCCGTGAAGAGCTGACAGTTTGCCTGCCTATCCTGTACGCGTGCCTGGAGGACCGCGCGGTCGACGTGCGTAAAGTGACGGGCGACTGCGTGCTACCGTTTATGTTGCATCTTGGATACGAGACTATGCACAAACAGCTTGATAAATTGAAGGTAAGTCGTGTTGTGTATTGAAAGGAACTTATGGATGGATCAGATCATGAGAATCATGTATAATGGGAAAGAAATGTCGCTCTAGTCGACCATAGAAGGTTATATCGTATACACTTGCCCTGCACAAAAGATATGGGCCCAATGCAGCAGCAAAATTCATTCCCATTCACTCTTATATTCGTCACTTTATCTCTCTCTGGTCGAGTTGGATTGCCGTTCCATCGGACTATGAGTGTGAGGGGAGAGTGCACACTTGTGTCTGCACGCTTGTGCACTATAATATGAGACTCTGTTGAGATTGACCGCCATGGGCCAAATACGGTTTGGAGGACTATTATTATTATATTCGCCAACATGAATTGTAATTTCTGACTAAACATGCCACAAACATGTGCCATATTAGGGGTAAAAATGCCACCACCTGTACAGTTTTTCAAGTGAAACTTCTTAGGCGGCGATTCGATAATTGGACGAGAAGTGAGGGTGAAATTTCCAGGACGTGTCACGTCGTTTACATTTCGTTACATGAAAGAGAAGAATGATATCTCTCTCTCTCACTAAAACTTCTTTATTTTATAAAAAGTTTCACTTCTATTATGTGTATTATGTTTATTATGTTTTTTTATTAATTTATGCATAAAAATAAATAGATATAATCACATGCCAAGCTTATAAATTCTGCCTCTGAATACCATTGTTTTACTAATTCAATCTTTCAACAGCCCGGCTCCAAAACCGTCGTACAAGCAGCCTTAGATAAGGCTCGTCCCAGCTTACCAGTGCAACCACTACCACCAACTAAGAGCAAGAAGGAAGATCCGCGCGGCGTCAAGTCAGCCGGCGCTCTGAAGAAGGAGGCTGAGAAGAAAGGCGCTGTTGTTAAGGGCAAGGTAAGTTGGAGAAATTAATGAGGATGCCACTGAACAGTATATAAATAATCGCGCGACTGGCCGACGCGATTGGCTAACTAAGCCCTAATACGCACGGCCGCGTTTTTCCCTCGCCAATTTTTTTTTAAGGCACTGGTTGCTGAGGGCGCTTTCTGGTTTTCTGAACACAAACTCAAACTATTATATAAAATTACAGGTACTTTTGAATTGTCAAGGGTCGGTCAGTCAAAAAGATGAAGCTAGTTGCCCATTCTAAAGTGTAGTAGGTACCTATGGAGAAGAACGGGCAAGAAACTCCATGGACACTCTTTTAAATCGCAATAATATTGTTACAAAGTATTGGTTACATCTTTCATGTTAAAAATTATGCATGTGAGAACGATGCAGAACGTTAAAAGCGTCCATAATGAAAAGATAAAAAAAACAATTCAACTGAACTTAGCCGCCCTGCAAGAGATGTTAAATGAGGACCCCATTGCAGCCTTGAGTCGAGCGCCAGGAAAACAGTTTTATCGACGAATTCTAGTTTCTCTTTCAATACTATGTCACAATCACTACTTTTAACATTCGGTAAAGCAAATCTTATGCATTTAGTTTTTTCCCCATTTAATACTAAACTATTAGCAGTGAACCAATTTTGCACTTGCAGTAGGGCGTTATTTACGTCGTCAAGATTTGATGCACGTCTATTTATCTTAAAAATTAAGGAGGTATCGTCAGCAAATAACACCATTTGTGGTTGGTTTTTTAATAAATGGGGTAGGTCATTTATATATACATACTAACTACATACTAAACATACTAAAAAGAGGAAAGGACCTAATATCGAGCCTTGTGGAACACCCATTTTTACTTGTAAACCAAGTGAATTGACAACATTTATTTGAACTTTTCCGCATTTTCACCCGCATAAGTTTCGATCCCGTGGGAATATCGGGATAAAAAGCTATTCCTAGCTATATCCTATGTGTTAATCCTGGTTATGAACTATCTGTGTGCCAAATTTCATCCAAATCCGTTCAGTAGTTTTGGCGAGAAAGAGTAATAAACATCTATCCATCCATACAAACTTTCACGTTTATAATATTAGTAGGATAGGATGAATGAACTTTACACCCTGTTCCTCATCACATTATTCAATCCACACCTCTCTTACAGGGACCAGTAAAATCCGCCTCAGCATCAAGTCGAGGCAAGAAGGACGACGAGGATATCTCCCCACTCCTACCAAACAACAACGCGAAGAACCAGCGAATCATTGACGACCAAAAACTTAAAGGTTAGGTTCTAGAACAAAATAATCCCTTTTTTATTTCCCCTTCATTATGTATGGTTTAATTTTCTTCAAATCGAAATATACGTTTTTGCTGCGTGTGTCACGAGGATTGGTGATTGGTGAATGATCTACTTACATACTACTTGTAAGATTAATATAAAGGTATTCTGTTAATCATTTTAATTGTTTGTCGTTTATGTATAGGGTGTGGTTGATGTGTAAGTGGTAAATTAGAACTGATTTTGTTATTAAAACAGAGAAATATTTATTTTATTATTTATTAACATACAGAAAAAACATACGGAAACAACAATATCAGGCTTATTACAAAACAAGGTTTATCTTTAGATCAAGGTCGAACCATCGACCCAACTTTTAAATTTGAAACTATATTTTTATTGCAAAAACTAACGTTAAAACCGAGTCTAAATTGTTAATTTTGCATTAAGAACTACGTTTCTCGGAATAAAGTTCAAAATATAGTTACTGGCTCGAAGGATAAGGCTAGGTCTAAAGTTAGAACTCGTTTTGTAATTAGAAGGTATGAGTCTTCAAACAATATGAAATGTAATTATTACATAAAATTTGATTTTGGGTGTTCATGCATGTGAGATTTTCGCCAGTAAACGCGATCTAGGAGAAGTCATATGAAGTAAAGGTTTTTGACACTCGGAACTTCAGTCAAAAACAGCATGATGAAAAGAACGACAGTTGTTGGTTGTGTTTAAAAATTAAATATATCTCTCTCAGTACTGAAATGGAACTTTACAACTCCTCGCGAGGAATTCTTCGAGCTTTTAAAGGAGCAGATGACGACCGCCGGAATGAACAAGCAACTCATCGGGAACATGTTCCACAGTGACTTCAGGTATGTGCTCAGGATTTTATTTTATAACTTATTTGCCATTATGTCTGGCCTGGCTTGAGAGCAGTGGAGGCCCAGTGATATCGGCCCCGACTTGCGAATTGTAGGTCGGGAGTTCAAATCCAACAGGCGCTTTACTTTGTTTAATTTATTTCATCACCACTGCTCTCAAAACGGCGAAGGAAACATGTGACATCTATCAACCTGCACTGGGCCCGCGTGGTGGATTACTGCCAACTCCCTCTTACAGAGAGGAGGCCTGTGTCCCAGCAGTGGGAACCTTATTATGTTGCCTTGGGTGTTTTCAAACTACCTCTGCCTAATTTACCTAATATCGATGTGGTATTTAGCTGTGGAAACACTCAGGGAGTCTAACTTTACCAAGCATAGTGTTTGGGGGCTGTAAAATAAAAATAATGACTGGCGGAGTGATGAATGCCAATGTACAATCTCTGACAAAAATGAAATACAAACATAGAACTATGGAAATCACGAGATGAGACATTGACAAGCAGATTGTTGATAGCACCGGTAATGTTATTGAAGAACAGTCTTTATGTATTAGTTTATAAATTCCATATTAAACCAAACTTAACTTATTTGACTTTCTCCCCACAGATACCACCTAAAAGCAATAGAAGCACTATCAGATGACTTACACGAAAACGGTCAAGCATTAATGGCGAACTTAGACCTGGTCCTCAAATGGCTGACCCTGAGGTTCTTCGACACCAACCCTTCAGTCATCCTCAAGGGTCTGGAGTATTTGTCCGTAGTGTTCACTTATCTTATGGACAGTGATTATACTATGCCGGAATATGAAGCTAACTGTTTTATACCTTATCTGGTGCTCAAGGTAAGTTGAATTGTTGTATGATTATCATGTGTGAGTACAGTGTAAAGGTGGAACAACAAACTATTGAGTGCGACTTACAGTCAGTTGTGGACATGTCCTTGAGGATTCTGAGGCACGAATAAATCTGCATAGCTATTCACAACCATCCAACAGACTATCTAATATGATATATATATATTGAAAATGAAACATTTCGATAACCTGATTAGCCTTGCCCGACGGCGAACAGCTGTCAAAAGGTTAGCGGTCGTCTATTTGATTTAAACTGACAACATTTTCGCGTTTTGGACTTGTGAACGTCATTTAAAGGACTCCTACGATAACCATTGATTGATGATCGATACGGTACACAAAAACTGCCCTGGCATGTAAACAGACGGTGACAGAGTGGCACAAATCTCTTTACTATGAAGATACGGAAAACTTAATTGTTCATATTATTAAGTAATCTCTGCGTAATGTGTATATTTTTGGGTTTTACATCTGTATAAGATATTTTATGGATCTCTTTATATATTCTTACAGTCATACACACACAAACACACACGCACACACACGCACACACACACACCCCCCACAGCCTTACGCACACACACACGCACACACCCACACATGCACACACATACACTTAAAAATCGTGTAAAGAATTTATGCAAATACTTATATTTGTTAAGCTAATTTAATGTATTCTAGTTAAGAGAGTGCGGCTTCTCCTGGCACAGGTGTTTTCACACTTAAAAGGAGAAGTCAACCTCATTATTGTTAAGACAAATTTTGTTACTGATTAAAACATTTTTTCATTTTTTTCATTTTTTCATTTTCACGGTACGGAAGCGTAGTGTGTGGTTGTGAATAGCTATTCTAGCTCGCCTGATATTTCTGTCAGTTGTTTCTTATGCAGAATGTCAGTTACGGCTCCGGTCTTGTTAGATAGGAGTTAGGACTTACTACATAACTGTAACATGATTAGTACATGTATTTCACAATGACTAGAAAGATAAGTGTATCTGATAATAGAGCTAGATACAGTTTCATAATCTTTGATATGAATTGGCATTGATGTTTAGATTTTGCATAAATTGTAATGTTTATCAACTGATTATGTCAGTCAAGTATTTGTTGAGCACAAGTGCGGAATATATTTCTGCAGTTTAAGTTATTTTTTCGTACTTTTATTGGTATAAACTCCATACATTGTATAGTTAAGCAATTTTTTGTATTGGTCACAGGTCGGTGATCCAAAGGATACAGTCCGCAACGGTGTGAAAGCTCTGTTCAAACAAATATGTGTTGTTTACTCCGTTACCAAGCTCTTCGGATACTTGATGGAAGGATTGAAATCTAAGAATGCAAGACAAAGGGCTGGTAAGATATAATAATATTTTTTTTTTGTAAAATAATGTTAGTTTTGAAGAACTTTCTTTACATAACATTCTATTCTCTGTGAAAAGTACCTTTAGACGTCGCTAGAGTTTATTTATAGTTGTCTAAATGCTTTTTGAATACTTGATACAAAGTACAGATAATGTTGTATCTGATGAACTTCAAAATTTTAAAGCAAATTAAATGTTTTAGGTCTAATGTTTTAGTTCGATAATCGGAAGATTTTATCTGTACTTTATAATAAGTATTCAAGTAGTACTAGACAACTAAAAATTAATGGTCGAAAAACACGTTACACAGACACTATTCCCACATATAGACCTACATCCACGTTAGAGGTTAATTGAAATATAATCTTGCCCACAGAATGTCTAGAGTGCATAGGGCACCTACTTGAAACCTACGGTTCGACGGTAATGGGCAGCGGCTGCGGCAGCTCCCTTAAAGAGTTAGCGCGACACATCGGAGACCGAGACAACGCCGTGCGCTCTGCTGCGCTCAACTGCGTCGCGTCTGCTTACTTCTTAGAGGGGGAGAAGGTGTACAAGATGATTGGACAGGTACTTACAATAATCACTATCACAATAATAACGAAGTGTGCCACCACACACACACACGTGTGCATCCACACACACACACGTGTGCATCGACACACACACACACACGTGTGCATCCAGACACACACACGTGTGCATCCACACTTGGTTGATATCTCGACGAGTCGTAGTCAGTGCTTCTCCTCCACGTTTATTATGCGCACAGCCAAAGTTTGGAATTCTCTGCCAGCATCTGTGTTTCCTCCCACATTTAGCCCGCCTGCCTTCAAAGCAAGACTGAACGGGCATCTTCTGGGCACGCTCGTTCCATCATAGATCTCATCCATCGCTTTCCATCAGACGTGATCGAGGGAACTAAGATTGCCACGTTGCATTTCTGACGCATATACATATAATGATAATGGTCACCGCGTGGTTTTATCCATTGAAATCAGACATAATATTATAACCTTCTGTTTATCTGGGTTAACCAAGAGGATTTTCACATAAAAGAAAGAAAAGATAAAGAAAGAAAATACGTTTATTTGCGGCAAACATGACGCATAAAAAAGAACATAAACACAAAAAAAGTAAAAAAAAAAGAAAAAGAGTAAAATTAAAGAAAAAGTTAACCTAAGCTTAACATTTTCAACGTCACTTGATTTCAATCGCTTAACCATAGCGCACATGACATTATATCGCATCTTTATTAGCCAACGAAGAACGAAAAGAAGAATGTTCCCTCTGTTTCTTTAGCGCTTACTCAAAATTAGTTATTTACATTAATTTAGGAGCTTAGTTAGATTACAAGGTTTATTTATATTTTTCGCTTTCCAGATTCTGTTTTGACAATATTTTAAATAAATGCTTCAATTTCAGATTTCGGACAAGGATCTGTCCTTGCTGGAGGAGCGTATCAAGCGTGCTAGCAAGTCACGCAGTGCTGAGTCGAGACGGTCTATGCTCGTGCCACTTTCAGCGTCCGGCCGGCCCGTGCAGATACAACACGAGGTTTGTGCAATTATTATCAGTCAATCAAATAATGTTAAATAAAACAAACACTAGTTAATTTGGCATTTTTATTATTCATACTATGACTTTTCCATTTTTAGGAGGCTATATAAATAAAACTAACCAGTACCACTGATTTAATAAGTTTACTCGTCTTTAGATGTAATCTATATAAATAAAACTAGGTCGGGTTAGTTACAACATTTACAACTCAAGAACGGCTGGACAGATTTGTATGATCTTTGATTTCTTGGATTTGTCTCCGCACTGATTAGCAGAATTGATACATGGGAAAATTCACGAAAATAAAAACAATTAATTTTCTCATACATTTTCTATGGATCATTTTTGATGATTTCTCGAGAACGGATTGACTGATTGCGATGGCGATACGAAGTTCGCCGGGTCAGCTAGTTATTTATATTGTTCATCATCTGCCTAGCCTTTTCCCAACTATGTTGGGGTCGGCTTCCAGTCTAACCGGATTCAGCTGAATACCAGTATTTTACATGGAGCGACTGGCTATCTGACCTCCACAACCCCTCCAGTGAATGGGTAATACGATACCCCTTGGTAAGACTGGTTGTCAGACTTTCGGGCTTCTGATTACCCGTAACGACTGTCAAAGATCTACGAATGACAGCCGGGACCAACGGCTTAACGTGCTTTCCGAGGCACGGAGGGGTCTCGGTATGTAAAGATGGTCACCCATCCATAGTCCAACCGTGGCAAGCGTAGCTTAACCTGATCGATTGACCTATGCTGCTGTTATTATTTAGCCACGGGCCCCTCGTTATTTATATTGTTATGTATGTTAATTTCTAAAACTGTATAATTATGTCATTCCAATAGGAGCCCGAACTACCATCCAGACGTGTGATAACAGTGGACACGACCCCGGCAGACTACGAGGAGGAAGAAGAGGAGGAACTACCTCCACCGGTCGCGCCGATGCCCATGTGAGTACTCTTTCTGCTGTACATAATCGCCTCTATTGATAAACGTTTCTTAAAGTTAAGTAGTGATTAGGAACTGTTTAGCCATACATTTTTGACGTTTAAACACACTTAACATTTTCTCTGTCCACAAAGTATACATTCATTGGATAGGGAATGGGTTTTAATCATCGTTTATGAATAAACCCGTTGGGTACCCCTCGTGCCCAACGGGACCAAGAAAAGGCATGTTGCAAACTGATTGTTCCCACATTCAAAATTTCTCTGGTTAAAAATACCTTTAGTTTGTCTTTTACAAGTATCACATTACCTCTTGTAAATTGGTTAAAAACACATGAAAAATATGATTATAGGAAGTCATCATCATTCTCCTGCCCTTATCCCAATTTATTTGGGGTCGGCGCAACATGTCTTTTTCTTCCATACTTCTTTCTCTATTAGTCGTCATATCGGTAGTCACCCCCTTTCTAACCATATCATCATTCACACATTCCATCCATCGTTTCTTTGGTCTTCCCCTACTCTTATAGTCATCGACATTCATACTCAAAACTCTCCTCACGACATTTTCCTCATTTCTCTGTAACACATGCCCATACCATGACAACCGATTTCCACACAACTTTTCAGTTACCGGTGCCACTTTCAGACTTCCTCTTATGTACTCATCTCTTATTCTATCCATTCGTGTAACAACACACATCCCTCTTAGCATTCTCATCTCAGCTGCATGCAATTGCCTTTCATTCATCCCTTTTGTGGCCCAACATTCTGATCCATATTCTTCATTCTGATTATAGGAAGTATGTATTGTCAATGATTGAGCAGCAATCTTCTTCAATTATTTGTTTATAAAAATGTTAATAGTACGCGGTTGTAAATATGGCTCATAGTTCACCAAAAAGTTCGGCTTTGTAGAGGCTTAGGATTTTAAACTCTCTTACATACACTCTTAAATAGATAAAACTCTCTCTCTCTCTCTCTCTCTCTCTCACTACTCTCTCTCGACTCTGGACTCTCAAATAGACTTCCTAATAATAATAGATAGTCTCTCTGGACTCTTAAATAGATTTCCTAATAATAATATCATTCACAGCGTACCACCAGAACCTCGTATCATAACGGGTCCGTTCGGTCTCGACCCGGAACTGATAGCGCAACTGGACGCGGCAGTGCCCGTGCTAAGACAACCAGACGTCGCTGAGATAGACCTGAAGTTCCTGGACGAGCCCATACCTACTGGTGGGGTTAGACCACAGATGTCGCACACACAGCCGCCTATTAGGTCCAGGTGAGAATACATTTTATAGTTAGCTGTAATAAACTTTTTGGACTGTTATAAAAGTAATTCTCATAGATGTCACTTGGTATGATTGGATGAGCCACAGGATATGATTGGTGAGTGATGCATAAACGAAATAAAAAATAAAGACCACAATTTAAGTTTTTATTATTATGTGAACAACTGAATAATTTCAAATCAATTGATTCCCTTTAAGTCCAAAAGAAACCCTCAAAGCTATATTTTGAAGAGAGTGGCTTAATAACCGGTCGAATGCCGTAATTACAGAAACAATTAAAAAGCCATTGTATCTCGCATAGGTCCACGTTCATACGTAGGGTTAAATGGAGATACGTCACTTCTGTGACGTATCTCCATTTAACATTAACTTATTTATATTGCCTCCAGTTTTAAATAAGAAGGAAAAATCTTGCACAGAAAAAGCGCCATCTTTTTATCTGCAGGCTGCCTCCTAATCTGCATAGATCCCTCTAGGATTGTACGCAAGCAGATATGAAGAATC
Source organism: Apamea monoglypha (assembly GCA_911387795.2). Taxonomy (NCBI): domain Eukaryota; kingdom Metazoa; phylum Arthropoda; class Insecta; order Lepidoptera; family Noctuidae; genus Apamea; species Apamea monoglypha. Next base: position 11,640,031 of record OU426919.1, on the reverse strand, counting down.
CCTTATTATAAACACTAAACCATGTTATATATTTTCAGTATGGTAGCAATGTCGCCGCCCCGTCACACCGCGCCGCACCCGCTGGTCACGCCACAGCCGCACTCGCTCAGCTCACACGTGGACGACTCGCAACTAGCTGATACTATCCATTCTATAGCCAGCCCGGATTTGAATGTGAGTATTTTATTATGTTTGGTCATCATTAGACGGCAAACTAACTAAAAGATTACTACGCCTGGATAGGAAAGGCCTGCGCCTGATGACGGGACCATCACGGGACACTGCTCACTAAACAAACATTTTCACACGATAGGTATAACGGACAACCCCCTGTGCAGAGCCTGCATGGAGGCTGATGAAACCGTCGCGCATGTGCTATTTGAGTGCACAGGCATCACCCAGATTAGGTCGGAAACCCTCGGGACACCCAGATCATACACAGATGTTCTTAACAGACCAGGAGACCTAATAAGTTTCTGGAAGGAGGTGGGCTGGTTGGAATAACCACCGACGGCCGCCATGGCCCACGTACAATGGTCCACCTGAAGGACAAAGTGCGGAAACCAATCCCATAACATAGAACATAGATATGTTTGGTGGCTGTTTTGTGCTGTTGTGTGTTTATGTATCTAATTTCTATAATCTATCAGCATTTCGATGTAATACAGTGTAAAGATCATTCATCTGCCGTTTTTGGACGGATCCGTAATGCTAATGTAAAACCTAGAAGTCTCAAGTTTTTATAAATTCTGTATAAAATATTCACCGTACTTAAAGCGGCCCAGTTCTTATACAATGTGAAAACTTAACTCTTTCTTAAATTGATTACATAACAATATAACTCTCTCTTTACAGGCTGCAATCCGCGCCCTCTCTCTAATATCAGGCGCGTTGGTATCGGGTCGTGGTGGAGCGTTGGCACCGCACGAGGCTCGTCTGATAAGCGCTATCGCAGCGCAAGTGCGAAGACTACGCACCGCCCCGCCCACGGACGCATTACCTGCCTACAAGTATCTAGCTAGTGCACTCACTACGGTAAGATAACATTCAACTTCAGCGAAATTCTGCAAACGTGATGGTTATCGATATGTAGACATGAAAAGACAAAAAAAAAATGATCATAATCTTTTTTTGGGTCAACGGCCGCAGGTGGTCGTTGTGGTGTCGTTACTTGAAATATCAGTTTAAGTACTCTTGTGACATAGCGTGTTTCTTATACACATCCATTTAGTAAGTTACTTCTTATAAATATGGTCATAACTACTCCGGAAAAGAACCGGAGCTACCGACACAACTTGCAGAGTAAGGAAACTGAAGTGGCAGTGGGCTGGCCATGTTTGTCGAAGGACCGATGGCCGGTGGAGCAGACGAGTCTTGGAGTGGGCAGTCTCCACTCCCTCTCCAAGACTCGTCTGCTCCACCGGTGGTATCGGCAAGCGTAGTGTGGGACGCCCCCTAGCTAGATGGACGGATGACCTTAAGAAGGTTGTTGGGACGGACTGGATGCGGAAGGCGGAGGACGGGGTGTTGTGGCGCAGCCTGGGAGAGGCCTATGTCCAGCAGTGGACTGCGATAGGCTGAGTTGATTGATTGATAAACTACTATTTCTGAAAAACATGCATAAGTTTTGCGGAATACATTACCGTCATCCATGAACTGTTGAACATCCATCCAGCCAACAGTGGATGTGTCATGTAAATCTTGTAATTCGTCTATCACTTCTAGAGTTCTAGCTCATTTGCAATAAGGCGACACTCAGCACCACTAGGAGCAGTGGTGGCCCAGTGGCAATGGTCGCAATTAAAATTATTTCATCACCACTGCTCTCAAAACGGTGAAGGAAAATGTCGTAAGGCATGTCCTAGAACCAAAAATTCCAAGGCATGCGACATCCACCAACTCACACTGGGCCCGCGTGGTGGATTACAGCCCACTCCGTCTCACCGAGAGAGGAGGCCTGTGATTATGCAACACCACCAGTGTTATCATCTTCGTCCCCCAGTTCTACGAGACCGCCGGCTGCGGCGCGCACGTGGGCGAGGCGGCGCTGTGCGCGCTGCTGGGCGAGCTGCTGCGGGTGCTGGGCGCCGGCGCCGGCCTGGCGGGGCAGGGGGCGGAGGCCGAGCGGCTGGTGCGCATACTGAACAACGTGTGCGTCAAAGTGCTGGAGCACTCGCCTAGGACGCCGCTGTTGTGGTGCGTATCATATCTTATTATGGTGTACTTTCGTCCAGAGGTTCTTTAGAAGGGCCCAAAAATATGTAAGTGATACCCTTAGCCCGTACGTCATACTTTTTGCGTTATAAACCTTACCGTCACCGGCATGGGGTATTTCGACTTACCTAAGATGAGAGCATTATTTTCTCATTTATGCCAATGTAAAATAGTAATCAAAGATCCTTCGTGAATTAGACTTACCTAGGCTGTTACAATGCTAAATCAAGGATGAGTAACAGTTCATCATCCTCCTATCCTTTTCCCAATTTATTTTATTTGGGGTTAGCGTAGTATGTCTATATCCACATCTTGACCACTCATCATCTCATGATTAACACCGTGTTTGCAGAAGTGAATAAGGAATAATAACAATCCAAATGAGTAACACAATGTATTTACTATCTTCCACAGCGCAATAGTATCCCTCCTCCATGAGTCCATCGGTGTCTCAGACCCAGCCTACCCTCGCTACCAGGACCTACTCCTCAAATGCTTCTGGAAGACCCTGAAGATGATCTCCACGTGGGATGTCAACTCTATAGACTACGACGCGGTGCTGTATAGGATACACCTGTTCTATAAGGCATACCCTAATAGCTACTGGAAGAAGAATCCAGATATTAGTGATACGCCATACAGGTTTGTCACCCATCAGCTATTAAAAAAAAAATATTATTGGGCAGTAAACCAGCAGGAGTATCTAATGGAAAATGATTACTGCCACCTTTGGACTTCACCTGCCTTTGCCTGTAATTATACCGGCAGCCATACTCTTCAAACCTGGACAGCAATGCTGCTTCTGGAAGTTACACTAATTTACTGCTGCAGAGGACAGGAAATCATAAACATTCTTAAGCATACTGAATACAGTAATATAACATTAATTCGATGCATTTGTTACCTGAACTAGAATATCCTGTGTCAAGCATCAGATATCATCATCTGCCTAGCCTTTTTCCAACTAAATTGGGGTCGGCTTCCAGTCTAACCGGATGCAGCTGAATACCAGTATTTTACATGGAGCGACTGCCTAGCTGACCTCCACAACCCAGTTACTGGGTAATACGATACCCCTTGGTAAGACAGGTTGTCAGACTTTCGGGCTACTGACGACCCGTAACGACTGTCAAAGATCCACGAATGACAGCCGGGACCAACGGCTTAACGTGCTTTCCGAGGCACGGAGGGGTCTTGGTATGTAAAGATGGTCACCCATTCACAGACCAACCGCGGCAAGCGTAGCTTAACCTGATCGATCGACCCGTGCGGCTGTTATTACTTAGCCACAAGATCAGGCGTCAGATAACACTGTTAATATTAATTTGGTCAACTGCACACGTGAGGACCTAATGGCTGCGTCAGCGAATGGTATCCGCGTTGCTGAATTTTCGGCCAAACAAATTTAAAAGAACCATATTTATTTTTCGTGCTATTTTTGCCATTGACACGCTAAGAAGAACAATTTGGTGATCACAATGACACCAACAGTATCTCTTAGTTACCAACACGAAATGGTGTCTTAGTCATACTGCGGAACTAAATATGTGACTTGGAATAAGCCTCTTTTGATTGTGTAGGCATAAAATGTTAATAAATCAATAATTTTTTACAGGACAGTGAAAACATTGGTGCATACTCTAGTCAAGATGAAGGGCGGCTCCATCACGAACCACCTCACACAAATACCTGACGTCAATGAATCCGACCTGTACCCATACCTACTCAAAGTACTCAAGGTAAACATTTTAACACATGCTGAAGTATCTTGATAGATACAAACCTCAAACCAAAAATCAAAACACACCGTTATAAATCAAAATCCTTAGACATTAATCACTGACATCGTCATTAATTCTTTCAAACATTGAAAGATTTCGTTTTCACAATGATATAATTTTAGTATCAGTAGTGGGGAATCCAATGTTTTGGACTCTTTTTATCACTTTTCGGAGCTTTATCATAGTTATAAAAAAATACAAAAAAATGAAATAATACTGGATTTTGATATACAGCAAGTAAAAATAATAAATCCAAAACTAAAGGATGAAATTGAAAACTTGCGCGCGGCACGATGCCAAATCGCTAGACTACGCGCACTTATGTGCATCCCTTTCCCTAATGACATGGTCTAAATTTTCTCTAAAACACGTTGAATAAGATATTTTTATTTGGCGCACCTATTGGATATCATTCTGTATAAATTATTTACTTGGCATTGTGTTTTCCAAGATAGTGTCTGTAAGTATTAATATTGTCTTCACAGCAACTAAAACTTGACGAAAAAAAAGAGAACACATCAGACGCTCTAAACGGGAGCTCAGTCCTAGCATCGGTTCCACCGAATAACGCGGCGATAGCGGCCGGCCGGCTTCCGCGCGCCGTGCACGAGGAACTGGCGCTCATACTGAAGAGGATCGGCACTAAGGAGCACAACAAGGACGCCTTAGCGCAGCTGTATGACTTGAGAGTAAGTAGAATATAGTAGAAATACGATTTGAATATATTGTTCCAGGTACCTATTAGTATAATAATTTTATCCCAGGTACATTGTCTTATACACATATAATTATAACTAATGTATATGTCTCAGCCAACTGGTTGTAGCCGTTTAGTTTAGTCTAGCCTTTTAACTAAACGGCGGCCGTTCAATTAACGGCCGGAATAATATTCAATAAATTATAGTTTTAAGTTGGAACTGTAACCAAACACGTGCGAGCCAAATTGGTCGTAGTAATTAAGCCAGGGCACCCCGACCAAATGGGGGGTTAGGTTAGATCTGTGATCAACCGCGTGCGAGCGGAGAGAGCGAAGCGAGGCGAGCACTACTTCCACTAAAGGCCAGGCGGTTGACTAAACGGCTAATTTAATCATTTGGCTGCGACACAAGTATACAAAATATTGTAAAACATTTTAAAAGGAGACAACTATGGAACTAGGGGTAACTAGGGAATTTCTGACCTATTCTTCTCCATACGAAACTACCTTTTAGAATCAATACATTTTTCTTGTAAATTTTGATGTTACAAAGTGCCTTTTATCTGCCTTCTTGAAATAAATGATTTGGCTTTGACTAAGAAATCAGCAGTGTCATATAAAAAAATTTACTTCACCACATCGTCGTTCAAATTGCTTTGTCAAAACGTTCATGACACTGACAATCAAAAATAAAAATATTTTATTTCATATAAACCTACATGGGCACGCATAAAAACTTCAGAAGTCAGGTGCACGGTTCCAAATTGATCGTTTTCTATGAACAAGAACCGGTATAAAACTCCGGAGTTGTAGATTGTTTATAAAAATAGGTTATGTCAGGTTCACATATAGCACGATTTGAAGCGCCTTGCTTGTGAAGTGATCTCAAATTGCACCTCTGAAAACGACGGAGAATTATAATATAAAACTAGCTAAAATTTATTTGTAGCAAGATTTAAAGAACATGCCAATGGAACCGTAAGTTCCGTATTGTCCCGTACATGTCAATATAACACTTCAAAACTGATAACCGTGTATTGTTTGTCTTACAGGAGCGTCATCCAGAGGTAGACATCTGGACGTTCATGCAAGGCTCGTCGTTTTACTTCCGCAACTATGTGGAGCGGGGGCTGCGCGAGGTCGCCGAGCAGAGGAAACTCGCCTCTATGCCTATCTACAAACACGACTACAAGTCTGAAAATATTGGTGAGTACGCGTATTTACAGTAATAAATATTCAAATAAATACAAGGAGCAGTGGGTGGCCAAGTGGTAACGGCCGCGACTTACGAGATGTAGCTTGTATGTTCGAACTCAGCCAGGCGCTTTACTTTGTGTAAATTATTTCGTCACCATTGCTCTCAAAACGGTGAAGGAAAACATTGTGAGGAAACCGGCATGTCCTAGAACCAAAAATTCGAAGACGTGACATCTGCCAACCCGCACTGGGCCCGCGTGGTGGATTATGGCACAGTCCCTCTCACCGAGAGGAGGGAGGCCTGTGTCCCAGCACTGGGAACAATATAGGCTGATTATGTAAATACAAGGTGGTGGGGATATCTACGCGCAACCTGTTACCGTGGATTCAGTTCTACTAATTATGAGCTGAATTCATGGTTACAATTTGCGCATCGATGACCCTGCCACTCTGTATGTAGAGTATACGGCTGCATAATAGATGGTTTTAGAAAAATTCCGCCTTTTTCGAGCATCGTGTCTAAAGTTCGGGTCTCATATTTTTTCGCCCGAGTTTGTGGGTACTTTTCTTGACTCGACTACAAGTGACTCCATTTGTGTGAGAAACTCTCATAACGCCTAAATATGATTTGGAGCAGTATTCTAATATTTTGTGCCTTGTTACAGACATAAGTAATGAAAACGATGAAAAATCGCACGTGATATTCCTGGAGAGACTTCGAGCTTTGCAGGTTTGTTGATTTTATATTTTATTATTATCGTTTCGGGTCATATAGCAGCACGAATCTTTTAAGGGTAAACAAAAGTGCCTCCTTGCCGCGAGTATTTGATGAATTGTGATGATTGTGACTGCCCCGTTGGTCTCGTGGTCGTAAACGCGACTGCTGAGCGTGGGGTCCCGGGTTCGATACCCAGGTCGGGCAGTGTTATTGAGTTTTTCCATTAGGAATTTCTTAGTAACAGCCCGGAGTTTGGAAGTTGGCGGTGTGATATCTCGGTGCACAGCACATTTGTCGCCTGTCCCTGCGACTGATATCTCTCCGGTAGTGTCGGATTGCTGTCTCATCAGCTTATTAGAGTGAGTGAAAAGGGAGTGTACCTGTGTCTGTCACACTTTTATGTACTATAATATCTCCCGCGCTGAAGGCTAGTCTCGGTTGAGATACGCTGCCATGGCCGAAATTCGGTCTGGAGGACTATATTTGATGAATCATGTATTTTATTTCTAGGCCAAAGCCGGGTTAAAAACGGAATCATCACCATCGTCACAGCCCCGCACGCCGGTCGGCGACAACAGGACGCTCGCCGACTCCATAAACGAGAACACGTTACCACGAACACACAGTATCGACCCACAACTTGACGTAAGTAATATTATTTCAATAAAAGCCCTCGAAGTTGAAGACCATAAGAACTGCCTTCATATTCCCGCCAAACTTTATAAACCTCTTCTAAGTTTGGGGATTATATGCACAAACCAATCATATTTAGAATATTGGCGTTGTGCATGCACATGGGTATGTGGCTCCAGAATCGCTGACTTTAGAGCGGCCATCACGTTTGGCGAGAAATACATAGATTACAGTACATTGATACATTACGCAGCGATATTTTTCCGTACGCAAAATACGCGCTTGGACGTGTAGTTGCGGAAACCACCCCGATGTACAATAAACAGAGATAACGGTCGCGTCGAAGAATCGCTGCAACTACAAATTAAATAAAAAGTCATAGACCCTTACTGTCATAGAAGAATGAGGAACAGTGTGTAAAGTTACCAGACGGGTGTCGTGTCTGGTGGATAACTACCCGACGATTGATGTCGGGACGTTGTATACATGCTAGTTGCGCGGCAAACTGCTTGCGCGATGTAGGAATTTGTGTGACGTCAGAATGATGCGCAGTTCGCATGTGGCGGTGTTAATTCCACACTGTCGTTATTAGCTCTAGAAGCTGGCTTTATATATTGCTATTTTCTTCCACAGCTGCACACAACACAGACGCTCTCCCAACGCAACGAAGCCGAGGTGGACGCGCTACGCCTCAAACTGCAACAAATCAAGAGCTCCTCCAAGAGATAAGAGTGCTCACACGCACACCATCCGCGGATTTGGTAGCTCTCTCATTACGTCATCGATTTACTTGCACTATCGCGTTCAAACACTAGAGAGTGACAACAAACATCTGAAAAATGTGGTCGAATTTGATAATTTTTTCGACAAAAAACTAAACAACTGAAAAACTTGTCGGCTTTAGCATCGACTGTAAAAAATATCGTTCACTCTCGCTTTATGTCGCGTCTACACACAATGCTTGTTTTATTTCGTAAATTGACAATTAGTTTCGGCTTGCCTGAAATAACTCGAAATTTTTAATCTCATTTTAGATAGTCCATTCTCATCTAGTTTCTAAGACTTGTGTTAGAGGCCTATGCGTGTTCCCACGTAGCGTCCAAGCGTCCATTGTTGTGAGCCCTTGCTAAGAATACTTGAATTCAGAATCGTAGATAATTGGCATTCATTGCCACTCAACTATCTACTTTAGTAAAATGTTGTCTAAGTTGATTTTTGATTGACCTTGCAACAAAGAATCCAAAATAAATTATGATTGCAATGGAATTTGAACTTTGTTTTGTATCACATAGAGTTTGTGGTTCCAAAACATGATAATTATCTAAGAATCTGAGCTCAAGTTTAGAACATGACAATATAATTAAACAGTATCGCCTTGCACAGGGTATTACGCTTCATGTATGAACTTGTGTCTTGGTAAGGGATCATTTTGTTGACTCGGTTAGGATTAACATTGTCTCTCTTGGTTGAACATTGTTGTGTCTTGCAGTCAATGCTTGACAATTTTAATGTTGGATTTTTGTAGCCAGGTGTGACTTACAGTAACCTTTTTCTTCAAAATCAAAAGTCATTTATTCAAGCTGGATTGAGAATCAGCACTTTTTGAACTTAAAAATTACACGAGTCAGTTCCCAAAACGCCCACCCTTCACCACTTCAATTTCAAGAGTTGTGTTTTTGTGACACGAGTCAAGAACACTCATCCGATTATGTTTAGGAATGCAACTAATTTGGTATTGTCAACAATTTGCTGATATATTGTGCTTTTGATGATACTCTGACCAAAAATGTTGGTGTCGGGGCTCGTAGACCTGCAAATAATCAATAGTTTTGAGATCGTAGGTGCTGTAACTGTAAGTCATATCTAGCCGCAGTACGAGTTTGGAGTGTAAATGTTTTAAATTGAGCGATGTCTGAGTTTACATAGAAATACGTGATGATTGGATATAATTCAATGTCGGTCAGCAACAAATGTAGCCAACAATACTAACTGACCATTATTTGAATAATAATTAACTCTCACTAACATTATTTTAATGTAATTCCCTGTAGTCGAGACACATTTGTTGCTGACCATGCGTTCCTTGCCGTTTATCTATGTTAGTGAAACAGTGAGAAATTGGATGTTAAAATTAAGCGTGTACCGTGTGTGTTATGACTAGAGTTTTATTCTTCGCACTCTGATAACGAAAAACAGTGATAACTCCCAAAAAATAAAGGAACAAGAGAATTGTAACGAAATTAAAAACAAACGATGAGATTATTGAAATGTCGATCGAATATTACTATAATGTGCTATTAACTTAGACCCGGCCAACTGTAGGCACATTGGATACAATATAATAATAATGTTCACAAATGTATTTTCCACTGTGTGTTTCATTGCACTCAATGTCGCACTTTCACGGAGTAGTAAGCAAATGGAGTGCTAAACTAAGATATATGATTGTAGCCATCGATCACAAGACCATATCTTCTCATTTCCGTACATCTCACGAAGATGTATGGGAATTAAGCTATGTAGGCGGAGAGATGATGTCGCGATGATGCAAATCTATTAGTAGCTGGGGTCATCTCTCTTCTCCACTTTGGTGCAAACCGGGCCTACATCATTCCATTACGACCAGCGCGGCATTTTACACTGTGTTTCTACTGGCCACAGACGCCGCGTGGGTTAGTCATCCATTTGTTTTACTTATCTGTGTCGCACCTATGAACAAAAATCATGTATTTTGTACTGTAAGCAGTCGTGCCCCATTCACGTTTCATACGTAGAAATAAATGGCAATATTTATTTACCGATGGTTATACAGGGTTATTTTAAATTGGCTAGCTGAAGAGAGATTTTTTGAACTGCTATTTCAAGTGTCTACAATAATTGAGGTCGATGAAATAAGAAAAAAAAAATGTTTATCATGTTTAGATATCGATACTCATCGCGTCTGCGAAGTTTAGCTAGCCAATTTAAAATAACCCTGTATACAATAAAATTACATCAGGCTGTTACTATTTTGAAAACTAATGTTTCTCTGAGGTACATCCTAAGAGAAGTTATTTCATGGTTTCGAAAAATTGTTTTTCCTGTAAATATATTCTCCGTTTATTCTTCATTAGGCTACTGGTATCTAAAACGAATTGTTTATAGCTAAAATTAAAATCGTATGGTACTAACTTCTGTGGTGTAGAAAATTATATTCCCAGTGTATAAACCAAATTATTTAAACAACAACATAAAATGTTTAGTCAGTGTTTTACTATGATAACGTAGTAGTAACGTTATACGTATCCCTTAGCCAATCAACACAATAATCAATGTTTAAATATAATAATAACGATAGCCTTTAGCGAGAGCAATGACCATAGTTTTGTATCTATAATGATTGTTCAATGTAGTTTTCATTCGATTTGAAAACTATTATTGATGTAGGTCATGTATAACTGATAACATGTTATGTAAGTTAATTTTTTATGTATTTTTTTTAATTGGATTTGTGTTGAGTTTTACGGTTGTTTGTGTTCGAAGACTGTTTTAAGAGTTTGTGGTATGATTTAGCAATACTCGTTTAGGGTGAAGTGGGTGGTTGTTGGGCGATAAACAGCGTAAAGATCAAAAGACCAGTCATTTTAATTTTTTGGGTCTTGATATCTAAATAGATGATCAGAACTTCATGTTATTTTTGAGTAAAAAGGAAAATTCCAGGGTAGCCAGACATTGAGTGACCGTTTCATAAAATATCAATCAGTAGGGTTATATGAATTTAGAAGGTTGTATTGATGATTATATTTATGTAAATACCTACATACTTGTTATGGTAGACACTCATATTTTGTTCAAGATACAACCTGAATCTTACCTGCAAATTGTGAAAAACGTAAGAAAATCTGAGTTTCCCTTAATGATTTCGTTTTGTTTACGATGTTGACAATTTTATCGCTTATATAATAGCCATAGCAACAACCATCTGATTCACCTTCTAATTTGTTGTTTTTTTTACTAAATGATTGATGTTTGAGGAGTTGCGTTCGGAGTGTTGAGTTTAGTTTCGTTGATGCGCGACCAGTCGTCATCCAGTAGGTTTGTTAGAAAACTTTAAGAGCTGAGATGAGGCCATATATTAATATATTTTAGTACCCCACGTTTCATTAACCAGCTTAAATGTAATCGATACATTCCTCCCAGTATTGGATTTTTGTGTACAAAATTGTTTGTCCATTTTCACCAAACTATTTATCTGCCATTGTGTTCATTCATTTTCCCCATTTTAATTCAACACCCATAATATATGTTCTAAGACGAAGCGCGTACCACGAAATATCCAATCGCATCTGTGAACAATACCATTATACTAGACTCCGCGTACTGAGGTAAATAATCACTTGAAAAATTATATTAGCGTTCGCGATTTTATTTTGCATGAACATGCGATTAAAAAGTCGCATCACAATGCGCGCTTCGCCTAAGTAATAAAGAAATGTCACTTTAATGGTAATTCAAAAGGGAAATCCTTGTTGTGTCGACTGCTCTTATAAAAATGACTGTCCTGTATTGAAAAGTTAGATATTGAAAGATGAAGTGTTTTTTTTTTTACTTTATTTTTCACAGTTTATTGACTTAACCTGTAGTATGAGTTTGAAGTAGTTTCATTACATACTTTTAATAAAACAATGTATACTCGATATGTTTAAAAAAAATATTCGAATTGCTTATAGTTAAGAAATTCACTCTACGATTACTATTAAACGTTACGCTACAGAAAGTATATTGAAACAACAGTTTTGTTTTAGATTTCATTTTATTCGATTATTCTTGATTCCAATTTTGATTCGTTAAATTAGGTTAGATTATATTATTGTCTTTAGTATAAACATTCGCTTTTTAAACATGACTTCATATTGATTATTGTGAGCATTTATTTATTTTATTATGTAAATTAATGTTTAAATCATGATGTAATATTAATTATTATAAATAAAGTTCATACAACACTGAGAATCTGTTTTGAATTTTAGGATATTCTGCGGGGTAATTGCGTAATAACACATTAACATTAGGAATGGCTTTCATTTTGACAGTTCAACATCATTCATTGCGTTATTTACGTTGTCGAGCAGTCAAAATTTTATTTTATTAGCAATATGATGAAAATGATTAAGATTGTGATTGATAGTGTGTTACACAATTAGGGTGCTGAGTAGGTACTCAATATCAACGATCAAGCGGTGAACGCGCTGTTCGACTTCTACTTGGCAGCCAAGAGAAATATCAAGTAAAGCCGTAAAAACACCTAAAACTTGCACATAGTAACATGTTGCTTCCCATTCCAACCGTAACAACTTGGAAGTTGTTGCTTTGAAAGTTTGCATTGTGCACTCCCGTGCCTCGGAAAGTACTTTAAGCCGTTGGCCCTGCGACTGATCTCTTCGGCCCTGTCGGATCGTCCCATCGGACCAAAGAGTACTATAAGATACCGGCATCGGACTATCAGACTGAGGAAAGAGAGTGCACACACTTGTGCGCTGTAATATCTCGCGCCGAAGGCTGCAGGCCAATTCCCGTTTAAAAACGTGCATACGCTGAGATTGGTCGTCATGGCCGAAATACGGTGGGGCCGTATTATGACATATTGCCACCATTTTACCAGTGTGGGAGAGAGACGGATCTATACAAGGCCGATAGCACCCACCATTCCGTTTTCGCATTGGAATAATGATGGTGTTAATATTTTTTAATACATAATATAATAGTCCCCGGAGGACTACTTACTAAAACAACTTCTGAAAATCACAATGGCAAGCTACTGGCATGTATGAATAATGAAGTGGCAACACGCAAGATATGAGGGATGTTAGAAGATTGGTATGACAACACTGCGAGCGAGAAAGTATTACAGGGAAGAAAGGGATGGAGATGGAATCGATAAGATGGACGACGCGGCGAGCGACGGTTGAAAATACCACGTGTGCGATCCGTGTAAAATTATTAGAAATATAAGAAAAGTTTACGAGTCACTTCCTTTTGTTTACAACGATCCCTACATGTGTATAAAGGCGCTGCTTCACAGCGCAGCGCTTTGTATAAAAATATAGGCGAGGTCGTCCACAGCCACGCCAGGTACGGATGCGTGGCTGGCAAACAAGGGGGCGACGTAAGCAGTTGCCTCTGTCGTCAACGCGTGTCGCTCTAGTGTATGAGCACTAACGGGCGTTCCCTACTACGTATCACCAGGCCAGGATTACCGCCTAGGCACACAAGGCACTGGCCTAAGGGCCCAGCCAGCCTAGGGGCCCCACCCACTCGACCCCGACCAGTTAGCTTGCTTGCCTGACGGCAGGCGGAAATAAAATTATTTCACTAAATACTGTAAAGCGAAAAGAGAGGCATTGGAAATATAGCCATAGTCCATATCTTGAGGTATCATTTCATTTATCATTCATCTTTATTTCAATAGAAGCGGCCCACTCTTTTAAAAGTTATTACTACTTGGCTTAGAACGGAGAGTTTGGGTTTACCAGTGTACTCGATAAATGACGTTGTGCAAATGTCGAGATTTTCTGAATCGCTGTGTTAAGATTTTCCGCAGGATATTGACCTCATCCGTACAACGAATTTGAAAGTTGAGTTAAGTTGGTCGTTTCTTACGATTTCGTTGTTCGTAGATAGGGGGGCCCCAAATCTCGAAGTGCCTAGGGGCCCTGGGTGTCTAAGTCCGGGCCTGTGTATCACATACGGACATAAGATAAGTTCGGGGCCCCAACTAAGAATTAATGACAACACTATTTGATAGTTTGCTGTTTGTGTATGTGAGTTTATATGTTTGTAAACGCACCCACGATACAGGAGAAATTCCTAGTGTGGGGCAACGTTTAAAAAAAAAAAAAAAAAAAAAAAAAAAAAAAAAAAAAAAAAAAAAAAAAAAAAAAAAAAAAAAAAAAAAAAAAAGTTATCCTTACTCCCGATGTGTTTTTGCCCGTCCGAAAAAGTTAAATGATTAATCGGGAGTAGAGTTCACTTTGTAGTATCGAACTACTTTCGGACGGGCTCGTTTCTTCGTTGACGGACTTAAAGAGTAGGCCCCAAGAACCGCGGAACTCTCCGTATAGGTACAACTACACATGTAGGTATACGGAGAGTATACAATGAGAGTATTATACAGTACTTTGGGGCTGTCCCCAGAGTACTGTATAATACTTATAGGTACTACAACGTTGTGGAATCGGCAGGGTAATTGCGTAACACGCTATCAGTAGCAATGGGTTTCATTTTGACAGTTCAACAACATTCATTGCGTTATTTACGTTGTTGAGCAGATAACTTTTTCGAACATATGGTTATGGAGCAATGGATTAGCAATACCTATGCTTCAAAATGATTCAAATTGAGAGTAATAGTATGTTACGTAACGCCCGTAGCACTATTTGGTTTTTCGTTGGGGTTACCACTGCCACTTCAGCTTGCTCACTCTGCAAGCTATGTCGGCAACTGTGGTTCTTTTCCGAATAATTTCATTTCTGATCTTATTCTTCAAAGAAGCTCCGAGCATAGCACTCACCTGTCGCAGTCCACTGCTGGACATAGGCCTCTCTGAGGGCCTGAGAGAGGCCTCGATAGTCGTCTTCACAATGTCCCGATGGTTTCGTTGTCCGTTGGTTCAAATTACCCTTATAAAAAGGAAATTGGCTTGAAACCTATAGCTGTGATGATATTAAAAACACTATCAGTAATCTAACCTAGTGGACTGACCCAGGCAACACAGACATTCACTCATAGATCTACATCCACACACCCATCACACATCTCACCACCTATTCTAATCTGAAATAGAATATGTTTTAGAATTATCAATACTTTAATTATTATTTTTATTTCAATGTTCTTTTGAAGTGAAACTTCTTTACGCACGCTTGACTTGGGGAGTAAGCTGGCGAACGCAAGACGTAAGCGTTACGAAAAGTGTGATCGGGCGAGGCGAACGGGAGTTGAATGGGGGATATAAGCAAGAGAAAGCAGTGCGCGCCCACATTTTCTTACTCTCTTTCTCTTATAGCTAGTAAGTGAAATATATACATATCTCAGTCAGTAGTTCGTTTGCTAGTTTACTAGCGTTACGCGAACAGTGATTCTTTGGTTATTTTTCGTAATTCTATTTCGTTTTGAACAATTTAATAAATTAATATTTTGGGAAAGAAATTTCACTTCCGTCGTGTGGTCATAAGCATACTCGGTTTTTAGTTATCTTTTAATTATTGTAAAAACTAAATGCTTATTTTAAATATTCTAAGCCTTCTCATGCTGATCGATGTAACTGGAGAAACTTTGACTCCTATCCTAAAGGATGTCTTAGTTCAAGGATTTTGACCTCATTGACGTATTTATTAAGAATGGAAATAAAATTACTATTAGTATGTAAGCAACAACAAACATGGTGATTAGTCGCCTTAGTAAATAATAAATAGCACGATGGAGTAGGTATAGCTCACGCGACGGTAGTCACTTGTATCGAAATGTGGCGGCTAGCCTATTGCTGGTGCTGGTGCATCAATTAAATGAATGAATGATGTTGAATTCTGATGGGATGTTTGCAACATAATAACTAAGTGTAAGCGGGAACAATTAATCCTTCCGTAGTATTATGCTCATTTCATTTATGTACCTACAGACGCCAGCACATCAAGCTACCCGAACCTGTCAAATTTTCCCAATCAACCTTGAACTTAATGCTTTAGCGATAAAGTTGAAAATCTATTAAAGAAATTTGACAGATTGTAGTAGCTTGATGTGCTGGCGTCTATACCTCGCAGTCGCGGTGCGGCAATTCACATTCGAATGCATAAAGTCAATTGAATAAAATTTTGATTATTTTATTGCCAAGGGGTCAGAACCTGAACTATGTTTTAAATGATTGAACATCACCTGCGCGCTTAGACCACTATTTAGTCTGTAATATAACCTATGGCATAATCCTACGCGAATGAGGGAAACTGATGACTAATCTATTAGCTATTGGAATTATTGAGGGTGAAGCACTCACCACAAGGATTGATCCCAGAGTATCCGTGACCATCAAACGCTGGACTATTCCGTGTTTCCTATGGATAATATATAAGGTCAATGGCGTCGCGGGTCGAAAAAGTCGTGGGTGGTGTGGGCGGCCTCGTGTCATCTCAATAACAGCGAGGTCGCCTAAGCTGGATAAATCTTATCAAAGGAATCTTAAAATAGTCTCAACGCTACAAGGTCTGGCAAGGTATATTTTAGTCGATTATTAACAAATTTCGGTGTATTAGAAAACAGGCACTATTATTTGTCATTCAGCCTATAATTTTCCCACTGCTGGGACACAGGCCTCCTCTCTGTGAGAGGGAGTGGGCCTTAATCGTTGGACTAAGGCCTACTCCCTCTCACAGAGAGGATCACACCCGCACTGACAGACCCCTCACAGACCCGCACTGAGCCTGTGATGTGCGGTCTGTCGGTTGGTAGATGTCGCTTGTCTTCGAATTTTTGGATCTAGGACATGCCGGTTTCCTGACGATGTGAGGAACAGGAATCCATTGTCATTTACGAGCTTTAAAATAGTACTTGACTTTAGGTGAGATGAGTAAATTAAAGCGTTAAATAGCAAAATTTTTATGGCTAAAAAGTGAGTAAACACGAAGGGTATGTCGGTGCCCTGAATGTCATTCATAGTTAAGTTAAATGCTCTAAGTTCATACAAGGTATCTGTTATGGACGTCTTCCTGCGCAGCGTTAAGCTTATCGAAGACTAGGCTCGCTTTGCTCGCTCTTGCATTTTACATTCTCTTGATTCCTGAACTTTTATTCATAAGTCGACAAAGTAACTAATTGCTACTTCTTTTGGAATGATCAAAAGAAAATGTTACCTATCCGAGAGTGCGAAAATTCTTCGAGCTCGCTTCGCTCGCTCTTGCATTCTACAAATTCATAATTGGTTGCTTGGGTTTTCCTGCATAAGTCGACAATGTAACTCTAATTTCTGCTAAAACAAAACCTAACTAATCCGAGGTGGTTTGGGTGTACGTCCCTAAAAGTTTTCCTCGGCACCGATGGTGACCCCCCCAAAATCTTGGGCTGCGACCGCGCCTGCTACATACGGTTATGTAGGCGAATTGAGAATAATCTGAGCGAAGAAACAGGAGATTCTTGGCTCAGATTGTTGTCAATTCGTTATTATTATTGAAAGGGTTGAAACATAAATATAAGAAAGAACTTTTTTATATTTCTTTGGAAGCTTCGGGTTTTTTAAAATGTGTTCCATGTAGTCCTTGTGCACAAGTGTGATTAGGCAGATGCCTCGACCTTTTTATTACTATCTCCTATGCCTTTATCTAAACGCATCGCTGTTATTTTCTTTCGACAAAAAAAATATTACCATTAGTCATTGTGAATTCGTGACTATTGAGAATTATTAAGGAGTGAATCGCATTAATTTGAGTTTGTTCAGTTATCTTTAGTTAAGGGTTGGTACTGTTGGTAGTCGGTAGGTGAGTAGCATACGTATTTTAAGGCAACGTAAGACCGCACTAAGCGGAAAACTGCACTGCAGCCATACTGCAGCGGTGCGACTTTTGTATTTACTCCGCGATTCAAAGGTCCAAGGCCCGCGCATTTTCAATTCGATTTTGATATCATACGGTTTAATTCAGGTTAAAAAAATATTTATATATTGGCGCATCGCTCCGCTACAGTGTAGTTTCCCTCAGTGTGAGAGCGATTACTGGGGTTTAAACTTTAAACGGACGTCATTGATTTTTGAAAAAGGTATACTCAAGTTACCGTAAATTCAGAGTTTGAAATTGAGTTTAGCTAAATGTTTGATTTAATCACGAAATCACACACAAGCAACAAACATTGAACTGAATAGTTACCTGATTATAAATAGTCTCCTAAAGTTTCAACTGCAAATCAAAATACCCGTTTAATTTTCAAATATTGTTTCACAGTCTTGTTTGTACAAAAATATTTTTTTTTACAATACAATAGGCTGATATTGCCATCAAGTTGAAGTCGTTTGAATTTTCCACGTTGTAAACTGGCGCCTGTACTTGGTCATAATCTCGATTACTACGAAAAAGTAAAAATCACTCTATGGTACAAAATAGACAAGTGATCAACCAATCAAACGGTGGGGCGGACGAAACGAAATGAAAGTCCGCCACATGTCCGCCATATCTACTACATCTTCTTTCTAATAGTGACGTTCATATTATTTTGTGTTAGATAGCGTTATTGTGTAGATATTCGTTGTATAATTTAATTATTTTTTTAGTTTATCTAATACGCGGTGAGTAAAGTGTGCAATCTGGATTTGACATATTGATAGTTTTTAATTTGGAACTTGTTTGTCCGCGCCGTGCTTTACGTATTGTCAAAATGGAAAAATCTTTGTTTTAACGTAACTACAGCCTTATTGTATGTGTTATTTATAAATTGGATCCATTAGACTTCTCTCGTGACGTATTTTGTAGCGTTTAACAGTGCCTATTGAGTAATAAAAAAAAATTTGGTGTCGGCATTATTAGACGGTGTACCCAATATTTCACAGACCCTCGACGGCGGATAACACCATGGAGTCTCCACGGAAATTCAACGATTGCTATTTTTACTACTACTCCACATGCACGAAGGTAAGAAAATATTCATGATTAAAATGTTCTATCATACATGAAACTCTTGTCATATTGTTTATATTCTGAGTCTGATAAAAATCATGGAAGCTAACGTGTTATGCACTGTTTCATTTAATATTTTATGGTTAGAATGTTTTATTGACATTGAAAGAAATCTATCGAATATTACTCAATTTTTACAAAAGTGATAACAACAATACTAGCAGATTTTTTCATGAAACTATTAGGTATTTGAGGGTAAAATTAGCATTGGTGACCTTTTTTTACATGCTGGCTAACAAATTGTCAGTTGATAGTAAGATATCTATGTAAACTTATCACATACTTCTTGAGGATTAAGGTAATCCCAAGGAATGAGACCAATAAATTTATATTACAGCCATAATTCTGTACCACTATAAGTCAGAAATAGCACATTTCTTGAAGACCTCACTTATTTTGCTGTATACAAGTAAATAGACGTTGGATACTGTTGGTCCCGAAGCTAACATGAAAAATATGCCTCCAATTAAAATTACAAGCCGTGGTCTCATAAAATATCTTGGAACATACCCTGGATGGGTCAAAGTTCTGTTTATTTGCATATCATAATGTCAAGTGAACCTATTACATCTAGCTTTTGTTTCTTTTAAATAACACAAGTGTCGAATGCTTGTCAGCCAGTAATTAGGTTTAAACCAAGGAGCAAATATCACATTACATGTGGTTTACATGTAATGTAATAACTTGCTACAACATTTTACAAATTGTCCAGTAAGTTACTTATTTTATCTGTTATGAAGGGGGACAACTGTGTGTTTCGCCATGAACCGTCAGCGCTGGGGTGCGAGACAATGTGCACAGCTTGGCAGCAGGGCAAGTGCCTTGATAAACGTTGCAAACTACGTCACATGGAATTGAGGGTATGTATAGAAGTAGATGTATGTGACATTATGTAATGTTGCATATGTTTTCTTCAGATTTTGTGTTGATGTTTTTGTGGGTGGTGTGACCAAACTTGGGAATATCATTTGTTACAAGTTTGATGAAGATGCGGTGTTAATCTTTAGATTACTCAAATAAATGTCATATTCTGGATGATATGTAAGTCAATGGATATCATAAAGACTGCAGAAGGCGGGCACGAGTTGAATTTAGTAAGAATAACAGCTGTTTCTAGGTTTCACCAAAACAGGATAAACCAATTTAGCCAATACTCTGGTAGTTATATTAGCTCCAGGGTTGGTTGTCATTTAGTGAGAACTTCAATATTGTAGGTCAGGTAGGTCAAATTTACGTTACATTATATACAGGCCTCTTTCATAAGTTATGTCTCATAATTGTAAGATTATGTTCCATTTCATTTCAGTAAGTAGTAGTATTACTTTGAAGCCACTGAAACATATAAAACCATATTCTTTTTGAGCTTCACAATTTTGAAAACATAGTCTATAAAAAATTGCCATTTGGAAATGCTCTTTTTCTTTATCTGAACTGAGAGTGCCAACCATTTGTGATCACTTTTTATACCTGATTTACGAAACTTCATAAACAGCTGTGCAAATAGTACACTAGACCCTTATCTTTATGCATTAGAAATTAATTACCTTGCATAACAATTATCAATGATTATGTAACTACTACACTTGTAACTCTCCAAGGTTTAAGCAGGTAAGTGCTGGTTTATTGTAAGCTTGTTCAAGCCTCAGTAAATTTGTTCTCAAGTTTATGTTACCTCTTGTCCTATACAATCAACCATACAATCAGAGGGGCAATTCTCGTAATTTTAAGAATGTTCAGTCTGATCTCAGTCTCAATCTGTCAAAAAATACTTCTAATTTCCCTACATTTTGACAAATTTTTGACATTTGTTTGTCAACGAGATGAGACTACGACTAGATTTTGAATGTTTTAAATTACGAGAATTGGCCTGAGAGTTTTGAGTATGAATGTCGATGCGTATAAGAGTAGGGGAAGACCAAAGAAACGATGGATGGAATGTGTGAATGATGATATGGTTAGAGAGGGTGTAACTACCGAGATGACGACTATTAGAGAAGTATGGAAGAAAAAGACATGTTGCGCCGACCCCAAATAAATTGGGATAAGGGCAGGAGAATGATGAATTGGCCTTCAGATGTTTGGATTTTGGTCAACATAGGTTAGAGATTTTATTAGAGAGGGGCTAAATAATAAGGTCTAGCTACGCTTGCCATGAGGCATGGTGCCCGGTCCGTGAATAGGTGGCCATCCATTGGGTTGTGGTCTCTAGATAGTCTGTCACTCCATGTAAAGTACTGGTATTCATCTGCATTCAGTAAGACAGGAAGTCGACCCCAACTAGAGCTTGAAATATCCTATTGATATGTTGGTGTTTTTTATTTTATTTTCAGTAGAAACTACAGTGAATTTCGTTCTATTGCATGTTATATTTCCAACCAATTTTTTATCTGTGGTAAAATCTGCTTATTTTAATTATCTCGTGGTTTATTTAGACAGTTCTTACATTTTACTAACACTTGCGCAGGTAAAGAATGGGATTAAAAAAAAGGTAGTCTTTGTATTTGCCTCTCGGTCAAGGCAAGAGGTGCATAGAACAAGAGAAGTACTATCCTGAGGTTCCCGAGGTGAGAAGGAAGGTGTGGGAACAGCGCCGGGGAATCTCCCATGCGCTAAAAGTATACAAAATTTAAGTGCAGCAAAACGTCTATCTCGAGTTTTATTGAAACTATAGAGTTATCTCTGTAGGTCCAATAAAACTCGAGATACACGTTTTGTATACTTTAAAAATTTATTAGATGACTTTTCCGTAGGATGCTAGAAGTCATAAGTAAAAAAACTGAAAGATGTCCGAAATTTTCGAGGTTTTTCGAGCAACACGCAGTTTGCAAAGGTCTCTCGAAACTGCAAACTTAGTTTTACACTATTGGTATCTATCCTAAGAACATCCCAAAAAATCAGTAGGTATGTACCTACTTAGTGTAATTTTTTGCGACCTAACGCGATTTTTATGTCTACGGTGACGGGCCTATAAAGTATAGTTATATTAAAAAGTGATTTTATATTTAAACAATGGTATTTTATTGTTTTGTGGCGAAACTAATTATTTATTAAAAAAAAAAATACATATTTCGATAAAAATAGTCTATTACCGAGATTCCGGCATTGGAACTTTTCTATGCGGTATTAATACCGGTATTCGAAACCTCTAACCCCAACGTAGTTGGAAAAAAAGCTAGGCAGATTATGAGGTTATTTGAAAACATGTTTCACCGGACAAGCTATCAGAGACCGGAGTGCAAAATTGTACTCTGTTGATGGAGGCTTGTATGAAGTCAAGTGATAGAAGTTAAATCTATAAAATTAGTTTGTATGAGTTCAACAGTTAAAGCCTAGACTAGGTAGCAGGGGAGAATTCATGAGTTCACCTTTGCTTTATTGATGTGCACCTATTTCTAGTCTCTGCTAGAACCTAGAAATACTGGCAACTTAGTAATGTGTAACCTTCATTCATACAGAGTTTACAGAGTAATAAGAACTAAAATAAAAAAGATCCTGGCTGCTTCTGACAATTTAATTAAAAACAGACTTTTCTGCCAGAACAGTGAACTCAAGCTTTTGACTTTGAACTCCAAACATTGAACTCATATTTTATTAACCACTCTTTCGGTCACTAGTTCAGTAAGGCGGTACAATACTCAATCATATCATTAAAACGAAAGATATGCACATATTGTTTGTGATAAGAATTACACGATGTTAAGCAATTCTTTATTTCTTATCATTATTACTGGGGATTAAATTAGTTACGGGTATTGCGTTTTTTGATATGAAGCAGAAAAAAAAGAATCATTGCGGTGTGCGTGCACGTTTTCTGTTATAGCACGGGGTCTTATTTGTTTACAAGCCCGTGCGACTGCGAAAGCCGTTGTCGCGAGTTTGTATACTTTTGTGTAAGCACGTTCGTCAGAATGCTGGCAGCATGTAAACTGCGGAACCTATGGCAAACTTTCAGCTCAAAAATAGGAGTAGAACAGCTGCCTCATAGTTTTTTTTTTTAAATTGCTGAATGGGCCTACTCTTGACCTCGGTCACGCCTGATGAAAAGCTATGGATGAGGTCTATGGTGTTGTTATTACCACAACAAAACGTTTCTCTGCAAGCTTTGCCATTTGGCTTAGCTTTGTTGTGTCTTTCCATGAAAAGAAAACAAAAGTCGCTTTATCTTGAAATTTGCCGAATCTCGCAAAATAGCCGTGATCGTGACACATGCTGCTGCGGTGCCGGCGAGATCTTCAGGATTCCACACCAATGCGACGAACGGAAGGTGTAAGTTTCTTTCTAATAAATAGAACAAAATTGTCATATTTCTAGAAAAACCGCAAGCAGATCCCATGCTATTGGGAGAACCAGCCGGGCGGTTGTCGTAAGATCCACTGTCCGTTCATGCACAAGAACCCCGACGCGCGTACCGACGGTATTGCGCCCAGCCAGCCGGCGCCGCCTCAACCCGTGAGACAACACATACATTACACTCCATACACGGTGCCTTTTTTACTAGAAAACTAGGAAAACTTTCAGGGGTGATACTCGTCTACAATATCCTTAACTAACTTTATCTATTTTTAAAATTTTCATCATAAGCCCATACTTAACTTTCGAGTTTGTATGGGAAAATGTTTGATTTGCAAGTTTAAGACTAAAGTATCACCCTTGAAAGTTTTCCTGGCTACTAAAGAGGCATGGTGTATATCTGACTGAATTTACACACACTAACAGCTGTTGCTATTAGGTAACCCATTCTTTGATAATCTAATTTAAAGTGAGCCAATAATTAAAGGGTTTGAAAACCACCAAAATCATATTATTCATATTTTTGTCCATTTTTTAACTCGATTATTTCATTAATGTCAATAGTTTGAAGAAGTATCAAAATCCCTTCTGGGAACTTCACCTAACATATTTCTATCATCAATCAGTTGAGTCCCATTTCGAAAGCCATAAGTGCTGGTGGGAAAACCGACTCAACATCTTTGTTTCTAAGGTTGGCAATCTATTGTCAAACCATTTATTTTGTTTGAGGTGGTCACTTCTGATCAGAGGGCCTTCTGCCCATGTTGATGCTATCCCGGCATTTAGCAAGCTAGGCCCCCTGGTTTTCACAAAAACCTATGTCCCCTCCACACACGAAGTGACGTTACCCTGTCGTTCCCAATAGCAGCAAGTGCCGACGTCGGTGAACGTGCCGGAGCCCGTGTCTGCTGAGCAGCCACCTATGGGGGGTGTACCGCCACCCGTGCCCGCCCCAGCGCCCGTGCCGCTGCTGTGGCAGCAACAGCGCCAAGGTAACACTCAAGCTTATATTTTTAGGTTAAAATAGTGAAGAAAATGGCATGATGTCCAAGTGGTTAGGGCCTCGCCTCTCATGTACGAGGTTGTACGGGTCAAGCGCTAATGGGACTTTTTCAATTCATATGCACTTTAAAAGTTTATCGTGGACACATTGTCATCATGGCGTACCCAAGTAGTGCGCTGCTGACAAAATTTGTCGAAATTACTGACCCATCCAATACCCATTGCGAGTGCGGTCAGACCATGCCTCATTTGCTGGAGTGCCCTAAGTGCCCATTCACCTGCACCTTGGATGCCGCAATCAACGTGGCTACCTGCTGGCCTCAAACAATATAAAATATCGAAGAAAAGTACCATCGACATGAAAAGAAGAAGGTGAAGGAAAACATCGTGAAAATCGCATGAATGGCTATGTTAACATAATAAATAACGCCTCAATGACCACTGTTGATGAAAATTTCCTGCGGCAAAAACAGTAAAGCCTATTTTCATTTCCTTTACCCAAGCTATCATAGTGTTAATATAACTATATGATATAAATATAACAATATTTACAAAAAAAAATTAGCACATGGTATTCTGTCGTTTCTCGTGCATCAGCAATCAGCCTATAATGTTCCCACTACTGGGACACAGGCCTCATCTCGGTGACAGGGAGTGGGCTGTAATGTAATCTACCACACGGGCCCAGTGCGGGTTGGTAGATGTCACAAATCTTCGAATTTTTGGTTCTAGACCATACCGGTTCCTTCCTTACGATGTTTTCCTTCGCCGTTTTGAGAGCAGTGGTGATGAAATTATTTACACAAAGTAAAGCGCCTGTCTGGGTTCGAACCCACGACTTACAACTCACAAGTCGCGGCTTTTACCTCTGGGCCACCACTGTTCTAGTTTCTCTTGACGTTTACTTAATTATGTGCCTATTGCAACATTTATTTATACCATTCATAGTTTCCAGTTTAATTTACCATTCGTGTGATGTTGATGTGTCACATTAGATACACACGCGATACTTACACATTATTTTTATGTTTGAGTATGATAACAAATCTTTGTGTACGAATTGTGTTAAATAAGGCATGTTTAGCCTAGTTTACATGACGGAAAAAAACTAAATAGTAACCGTGTGACAATGTCAATATAATTATTTAAATGATTATTTATTAGAATAATAAATCTATTTTTCTATTATATAATAATTTTTCTATTATAAATAATATAAAAATAATAATGTTTGTACAAACATTATATAAACTTGACGGAAAATAGATGACATGATTGCTTAATTATTTTTGAGGTCAAAACTCTTGTATAAAATTTCATGTTTCTAAAATGCTCTTTCTTCTTCTTGCTGTGCATTGTGTGTTATTAATATTTTGATGAAGTAGATTCCTTATATAAAGTATACAAGGCTTCGGTCCCCCAGCAGTGGTGCTGGACTCGGCCATCCTGGGCGTGCTGCCGGCGTCCAGCGAGCTGCTGAGCGGGCGGCGCGTGCTGCCGCCGCACGCGCACGAGCAGCCCGCCAACCCCTACGCGCCCATGCCCGTCGACCCCCTCGTCGTCAACTTCGAAGAAGGTATGCGCCTCTACTGAAACTACATGTACTAAGCCCCCGCCAGACGATTTGAGAACTCGATCCCACGCTACGACTGACACCATCCGACCAGCTCAGTTCTAAAAGATTCCACGACCGAGAGGACCCGGTTCGGTGCAAGCTATGGTTGTGTTCGGTGTTATTATTGATGTTTAAGATGTTGTAGAAGGTAGCTATACTTCCTTTGAATTTTTGTTGCTAAGGAGATCCAAGAGTCTCGAATGAAGCAATCTTTCACCATATAAGTTGGTAAAGGAAACTAGTGTTTCACGTTTCATTTAAGAAGGCTTGAACCGGCCCCTAAAAAGAAAAAAATGGTATAGGAAATTCGACGTGGAAAGTCAATTTTAACTATGGTTGAAATTACGATTGCTGCTGTCAAAGCAATGGTTGTGTGAATTAATGATTCTTTGAAAAAGTGATTATTTTATAGAAGTTAACTATTTCTGTAAAAGTAATGAGGGTTCGTGCTACGGTTGTCTTAGCTGCCACAATGTGATGTGGTACTTTGAAAGTGGAATCTTCTAGAAATGCTTTGGACTCGCGTCATTGTTGGGGGTTATAGTGTGTGAACCAACGATGATGCTGAGTCGGCGGCGATAGCAAACAGACTTCTCAAATTGTATGATTGGGGCTTACGGCTCGATTTGCTGTCACTAATTTGAAAAGCCATCAAAATAAGTATAAGTTTGGACTAAATTCGGACCAGTGATGTAAGATAAAGTAAGGAAAAAGTGGGTAAAGCTATTTGATGGTGAATTGTTTCCTAGTATATTATTATGTAGTATGAATATTCTCCATATGTGGCATTGTACTTTACAATTTTCTATTTAAGAGCACTGGATAAAGGATTGCAAGCAAGTTTTATGCGTCATGATTTTATGTGATATAAAAAGCAATCGTATAAATGTATAATTTTGATACGCAAGTTGGAAAGTGAACGGCTAGGTATATAAACTATATACACGACATTGATGGACACTTTGGATCTGTTTGAGGAGAATGTAATTTTGATGTCTTTCCAAATAATGTTATTAGCGAATCTTGTAGCCAAACGTAAAATTAATAATACTATGTACTAATGCACTCGAGTTTTCAATAGACATTTAGCGATATGCTCGTAATATCGATATCACGGCTCGCAGACACTAAGTCTTATGTTCGAGCCAACCGCTTACTGGCGATGTGATTGTAACATTAGGGTTCATTGTCCACTGAAGCGCGCGTACTTAACGCTATCAATGATTTCGTGAAGAGATTCGACGACGTGTAAACGGCACTATATTTAATTTAGTCATACAATGCACTGCCTATACCTATTCCCATGTAACTCGAAGACTTGATAAGTGATGCTTGAACGCATTCTTCTTTCTACGTGGAATATTGGTTCGTTGTTTATGTCCTTACACTAGAGTTGATTGATGATACGCTTCAGTGAACAGCGAGCTTAACATGCATTATTATAATAATTCGGTAGTTGAAAACTCTGCATTGTCAAGTTATGGGCGGTGTGCGTAGGGTTAAGCATTAACGATGTTAAATTTCAAACGCTCATTTATTGTTTTTGTTTTCTAAATGTAACACTATGCTTTATGTATACTATGGCACTGCTGACACGATCCTCTCGACAAATTCATGGTCGTAGATCGCATTGAAAGGGTTCCAATATTATTTTTTAGAATTCAACCCTTTGTTGTGCCAATAAAAACATATTTATGTGAAAAAAAAAACGACCGAGAAAGTGTTAGATTTATTACTTAAAAAAATATATATTTACTTTATCCACATGTTATTGGTTAAGAGTTTTTTCCTACGTTTATTGTCGTCGCTAGCGAAGTGGGAATTTATTGTTTATATATTTTTACGCGGGTGGGTCACAACTTGCCGCTTTATTAGTTTTAACTTTTGTAGAAAGAAAATACATTTCTTTTGTTCACCCAGTTCGCGACGTGACGTCTTAACACCTGTTTATGGAAGGTATTATTATTGTTTTTATTTCGCCAATAGTCAATTAATATAGTATTTATTGTATAGTTATAGTTGGATTCAGTTTCGTGAGTTTTGTATTCAATATTATTGTGGTGGGTGCGGATTTAACGAGTTTAGGCGGTTACATTAGAAACTGGATCCAAAATTAATTTAACGAAATACAATATTGTTTTTTTTTATGTTGCCGGAAGAGGCGGCTTTTTGGTTGACTCTAACTTAGACAATGTTTAGCTGTTTTTTTATACCATAGACAATGATTAAACAAAGTGAGGTTATATTTGACTCACGAAGAATTTACGATAGCTCTCTTCTCACACTTATTCAAGAAATAATATTGAGAAAAAGCGACGTTGGTATTTTTGTATGTGCAATAAATTAGAGAATATAATCTCTTTCATATCTTAGCTAATTAGATTCATTAATATCTCTCGCTTTTTCATTTACTGTATCGTTATATAACAATTTATATCACATAGATAGACAGTTACAGTCATATTTTAAGAAAAAAACATTCAGTTTTCTCTCAAAATATCACTGCAATACTTTTTTAAATAGATGTTGATATAATCTTTGTCTATGATAGAAAAGTACATAATAAATAGGTTTAATAACATATAAAATACAAATAAAAATATATATACACGATTATTGTAACTCATTAACATAGGTGAAAAAAAAAAGAAAAAAAAAACAGCTTTATGCCTTTTTAAATTGTTTGTATGTTAGTATGTAGGATGTTTTAAGGGGCTTTGGCAGTTTATAAAGGTACCCACTGCTACCTGCCCCCAGTACTTTATATATTCGCACCGTGAAATTTAGATAGAGCTAATAAAATGAAAAAAAAAACATGTATCTCTAGGTATACGCAACGGGAGACACAGCTTTATAAGCATGAATTATAAAGCCGTAACTCCTGTATAAGAAAAAAAAATCGTGCTTAAGATCATATTACCAATTTAGAAAGATTAAAAAAGAAATAAGTTAATAAAAAAAAAAGAGCATTCAATTGCGTAGCGGTCTTTGTTAAAGTCTGGTAACGCTTCCGATTTACCGTATCTACGATAGCACTTCAGCATGTTTATTGAACGCGATTAGTCAAATATATTTGTTGTGTAAAACAATCTGGCAAGAAAAGGATTCAGTTCTTATATTTTTTGCACTGAGAGTAAAGTTCCTATATTTATTGCAAAATCGCAAAAGTGTGAACAGCAGGACATGATAAAATAAAAAGGAATCGGTTCGCGTTATGATCCACGGTACGCCTAGTCATTATTTATGTATAAAACTATTTATCAATATTTAAATAACATAGTCTCGATTGGTGGGGATAGATTAAGCCGGAGGTTTCTTATATTATTTTAAAGTGCTCAGTTTTACACACAACGTTTTTTCTTCTTCAAATTCTTCGTGTTCACTTAAAAGGGAGGTAAAATTATTTTTAGTTTTATATAAATTAGCGGAAAAGTGTACTGAGAAGTTATTAGGAATATAATTTTAGAATGAATTAGTACAAAAGGAGGTTGCTTCAAGAGGCAGCTGTTGAAAAAAAAAAAAAAGAAATTGGTTTCTCTCGTAACTGTAGCAATACATTTTATATTTAGTGTAATGTTGTCTTGTCTCTTTTTATACTAATAAACTATTTATTTACCTTTAGATTAATTGTTGGAATGTTAATGTTTTATGTTAGACAGTTAAATTTCTGTCATACGAATAGCGCTTGAGTCTTTGTGAAATGTACTGCGATTATGGAACGAATCACTGTCTACGTGTTATCTATCTTACGTAATAACTTATTTCTAAACTCTATTTGGCAGCTATTTTATAAAATTGGTGGGAAAAGACTTGAAAGTAAGACATTATGTATTTCGTGATTGTTCGGATGGGTCGTCGAACATTTCATAATGATGTC
This sequence comes from Apamea monoglypha, assembly GCA_911387795.2. Lineage (NCBI taxonomy): Eukaryota > Metazoa > Arthropoda > Insecta > Lepidoptera > Noctuidae > Apamea > Apamea monoglypha. The sequence continues at coordinate 11,610,317 of OU426919.1, read as the reverse complement.
AGCATAGATTACTATGTTTTACTAACCGATTTTGTTGAATGTGGAGCGGTTTCCTTTAATATGTTTTGTCTTCGCTGATTATAATTAATTGATGTCGGCGGGAGGGATCGGAAGAAGGATTTGAACTTTAGTCACTGAGGTCAAAGTTGACATCCACATTTGATCACCATCGGTTATGAATCCGAATGAATTTTCTAAGATTTGTATATGTGTGCGAAAGTGAGGTAATGAAATGTAATGAAATTAGTAATGCAGCACTTTTGATACTTACACGTTGTGTTCCATGACATTTTGGTTGACGGAGGGAGTATGACTAGCGACCTGCGCGCGCGCACACTGCCGTGCCGCGCCTGGTCGCCGCGTTGCCAACTGTCACGAGTGCCTACTGATAGTTTCTTCTTTCAAATAATACGGGGTTGTTATGTTAATCTTAGTCTTGTTTTATAATAAGAATTTCAAAATATGTTTATTATTAGTAACGCGTGTCTAGTACCTTTCATTTAAGCTAATTAATATTCAAACTGATATAGGAACTCGTAACGGAACAGAATTATACTTTGGCTTTGTTTAATCAAATTGTGTTTAATATACCAACGAGTAAATAAAAATGTTTCGTAATATGATTTTTGTAATTATTTTTGACCGCCCACCCTTCGAGAGTCGCTTTCAGATGACGTTACGAGAACACACCGCGAAGTTGCGAAGTTGCCGGACGGGTCGCATCAAAATTAATTACGAAAATCATTTCGAAAGTTTCGATTATCGCGTACGACTAAGCGGTTCGTTCGTGTGTTCTTGCAGAATCGGATAATGAAAGCGCACCCTCGTCTACGCCCACTAAAACTGTTTCGCCTGACGACGCGACTAAAGTAGCGCGTTCTAAGTCTCAGGAGTTATTGCTTCTTGAGAAAATACAGGCCGAGTCCGCGGCCTTCTACAGCTACGACGGGTTGCCGCCGCCTGATTCCAAGGTCAAGCTAGTGCGCACCAACCTCGCCACCAAGTACGAGCGTGTGTCGCTTGACGAGATGACCGGCAAGCAGGCGCAGGAGCGCCGCGCCTCCCTCGATTTCAAAGTGCTCTCCCTCGACGAAATCAGAGCTAGGAAGAACAGCGACACCATCATACACAGTAAACCCATCACACTCAACCTGAGTAGGAAAAGAAAGCTCTCTACACATGAAACTATCACTACCTCGGGCAATAAGATACTCAAAGTCGTTAGGAGTAACTCCATCGTGTATAAGAAACTCGACCGTAATGCTCCTGCAGCGTCCAAAACTAAAGTCGATCATAAGCAGAGTGATAATGCCAATGATAGGAAACGAACAATATCAGAGCAAAGTGACATCTACGAAATACAAGAAGACGAACTTGTTGATAACTGTTTCGAATTCAAGAGGATAAAGCTTACAGGACAAACTACCAAGCCCAAGCTTATAAGACACAGACTGTCGAGTTCAAACATGAGTTCAGATGAACCAAAATACGATGATTTAGACTTTAACAAAACAGACGACTCAGATTCAGAAGTACAAATTGTTAGCGTAGAATTAAACGAGATTAATTCTGTAGATTTAGATAAGGTCGATTCTGACACTGAGATTATAGATTTAGAAAGTACTAGGCTAGGTGAACCTATAGATGTAGTGGATCTTAGTGAAGATCAGGATGAAAGTGTCATTACCGTGGCAGACCTGGACTTGGATTTGACCAAAAACGCGGTAATGCCGGACGTGGTAGTCAGCTGTCACCAACAACTGAATAAAATAGACAGTTCAGAAAAAAGCATCTTAAATGACATAGACAGTTTGTTGGATGACGATTTATGATTCTTATTTATTTATTTTTAGATACTAGGCTTTGAAGTTTTAAGCAAAGATGTCTGTACAAAAGTTTCCTGTATAACATAATTAGGTTAATAAAAGCAATATTTAGGTTTATGGAACAACTACACTAAGGTAGTATCTACAAGTGACAAGCAATACACAAGTGGCTTACTTTTTTACTAGGTAGGAAAGCTACATCGTTAGTATTTTGTTCACATTATTGTAGTGTGTTAAAAGCTTTAATTGATTCTATTGAAATATTACAATTAATTTTGCTAGAAGGTGAAGTTTTATTGCAAATATGAAAACCTAGTCAAGCATTGTCTATGAAGACAAGAAACTCCTTTTTGTGAACATAGATGGCGCTGCTATGCCCAAATAAAACAACTAAATACTTTGATCCAAAAGTGTATTCATATAATGTTATTAAAACGTTTCATCGACATCACACAATTATTCACATTTTTATTTATAATCAATACATATACACATTAAAAACTAATTGTAAATTCGAAATTAACACCTTGAGTTGATTCAAGCTAGTGTCGTAACTCATATCGATTTATTATATAAGCTGAGAGGTTTAAAACATAAAATATTTTCACTAATTTTATAAAGTATAATTTGGATAGCAAAAACCATTATACAATAAAAAAAATCCTTGAAAAAATATTTTGCTACTAAGAAAGTGTTAAAATAAAATAAATAACCAAAATTATCTAAGTATTAAACATCGTACTTGCGCGCTTATTACATTTACAATGGGATAATCACAATGAACAATTACACGAAAGTAACTATTTACATTTCTGTACTTATAACTAACAAGCCCTGTTTCTCATAAAAAAATCTAAATTTACATCGCTACGATAATGTTAAGAATTTAATATCAAGAAATTTTTATGAGTTATTCTTTCCTCCCTTCACGGCTTCTGTGTTTCGGAGATAAGCAGATATTATTGAGGAAATCAATGTGATTTTGTATCTACCGTCCACTGTTTGATACGTAAGGCAAAGGTACTACAAATATTCTGCCATACTGTGAGATATTTTCAAAATTAATCAATTTCGTCTCAGCATCGTTAATTAAACATTTACAACAAATATACACAATTAAATACTTATTTAACGCTAATCTTAGCTAACTACCTAATTGTTAATAAAATATTTTTTTAACACTTACAACGAAATATTAAATTATTTCATTCAAAGTTACAAGATAAGGATACAACATTACATGTGCATCAATAACGGTAATGTTAATGTAGAAAATCTATGAGAGAATTATTAATTAATATTTTGAATGAAATATTCTAATTTATTTTTAATACAATTTGAGCCTATCTTTTGTGCTCTGAGTCCTGTTTTGTGGCATCTAGTGGATATGTTAATTCTTTATACTATACGTGTTAAATCAGTTGGTAAGTTAAGTATCTAATCTCATTTTACAAATTAAATTAATTAAAAAAAATATCACCGTAAAGTACGAAAAAGTTTGTAAAAAAAAAACTATAAATCAGACGTAGGTCTGTAAAGTAAATTATTAGTAAAAATCGGGAAAGTCTTCACTATCTATAGGCAAGCATCACCCATATACTTAAATCTGTTTACTATCATCTGATACAGATTTCTTTAATAAGTTTTCTAATTTTCTCAAAGAACGGATACAGAAGAAGTTTATTTATAACATGAAAATCAATCCGCAAAAGCTTAAAGTTTGTCCAAGTTACATTTATTTGGTTTGAAAACGTATGCCTTGCCTGCATTGCTAACTATCTCGGTAAACAAATAATCTTCAATATAAAAGAAAATATTTGTTCATGATATACTTCGGTATAAAGAAATACATACTACCCGAACCCGACTATCAAGGCTGGACTGTTTTGGAACTGGGTAGCACACTTTGTTTTATCCAGTGGGTATCTGTTCTTGACCACTCGGCACGCATAAAGCAAGACGGCAGATTTTTGTCATAATCTGATTACCAATTATTATTTTTTTGTCAAGCATACATAGGTACGATTTCCGACCTGATAACAAGCTACTGCTTTATAAATTAATCACAGGTCACCATGTTTCACGTTGTTGGGCGGTAAACAAGCCAGTGACCCACCTGATGGTAAGGTCACCGTTCACATCTGCAATAAATAGTAGCATAACAGGTGCGTTGCCAACCCAGAGACAAAACCGAACTATCTCGTGTCTCAGTTCCAAAATGGCCGTTCTTCAACGGGTAGTAGTAGCATAAGCGTTTGAGTACTGTTGTCATGTGCTCGGCTAGTTCCACCAGGGTCACTGGAGGCGGGACCAGTACTGCTGCGTGTCTTGTCCGGGCACTGCCAGTGGCACTGATACTCCTGTGCCTAGAAGACCGCCTAGTTCTGGAATTGAAAACGTGTGGTTTGTATTTGATTGTAAAGTGTACAACACTAGAAGGTTATGGTGCGTGGCAAAAATATGAACAAACGTCGCCATCTTGTTTTGTCATTCAATTGTTTGTGACAATTTCATAAATGTTTACCATAACGACTGGGCTCCCTTGGAGTAATCAGCCCAGACAAGAACATGCTGCTCTGCATATCCTCACGACTATTGGTGGATGCTGTTCAGGGTGTGTTCATCCAAGTTTTTCCAACATAACAGAAGTTTGTCATAGCTTCAGCGTCAGCAAGGGAGGTGGTGGTCTATCCTCTAAATAAGCAATGGCGTAATGTGGATGACGACTTTTTCTCACTCCCGTCATTCATAATATTATATCGAAAATGGTTTACCTGGTGGGGGCGACGCCGGTTCGTGCTGGTAGCCATGATGGTTGACGTAGGGGTGCGGGGGCTGTCGGTACCCCAGCTCGTACCGCGGGTACCCTAGGAACCCACTCTTGCACAGCTCTGCCTCCGTCGTGTCACAGACTGGGGTCTCGGGCACCATGCCGCCTCCGTACCCCATGGGGGTCAGTGGGCTGGGGAACATAGGACTTTAGATGTTATTTTTATGAACTTTAGACATGAGAAGTTATAGTGCCGGTTCTAATATTGCGCTGTCATAATTAATAATAAAGCATATAATTACCTACTGATAAACTAATTACAATTAACAAATTAAGCAAAACATAACAATTGCACCTCGGCGCCTTCGTCAATCAGCGCGTTCTTTGGCGCATAGGCCTCAAGCTCTTTCATTTATCATGATTTTGTGCGTCTCCAGCCCACAGGGCACCAGCTGTCTCAACTATAACGTCGTCCCAGCGTTTACATGGTCTTCCTCTACTCCGTCATGACTCTGCGATTAACTAGGCATAATTTAAAAAAGCCACAAATGCTGTTCTGTTTTGGGAAGTCCAACTCTTACACATATGAGGCCTGAGTCCCAAGTCCCAACAGTGTGTAGGCACTAGCATATTCACTGCTTGGAATCCGGCATACTCTCAGTCACTAATAATCACTGAGTTTGTAAGATTGTGTGAGGTAGGTATAAATAAGACCCCTGCTAAATCCACTCCTAGCACAATGTAGGTAATAGGAGATCGATGGACACCAATGAATGACGGCGCATACCTAAACCCTAGATTTGGATCACATTTCGGCTTCCTCTTATTTCGCTTAAATCTCCATACCTCAACTTTTGTCTGGTGATAATTCTTATGTTGTGCAATGCAACTCACCTGTAAGTATCAACGTTCAATGGCGGCTGGTAGGGCTGGTGCGTCGGGTGCGCTGGATGTGCGGGGTGCGCGGGTGGCGGGTGGTGCGCGGGGTGCGCGGGCGCATGAGGCGCGGTCCCACTGTACCCGCACTCGGGGCTCCGCCGCTGCGACCTGATCTTCTCCTCACGCCGCCACTTCGCGCGCCGATTCGAGAACCACACCTTAACGTCGGGTTAGGTTAACACAAAGCGCGGTACGCGCTATTAGGATCGTTACAAGGCTGGCTTGTTGGTGATACTAATTTAATGATTAAATGGGAACATTTTTGACTCTAATGAATGAATATACAGACTAGGTACAGAATTGAACTTTTGAATAAAAGGGAAAAACGAACCTACGATTGATAAGAAAATAAGAGTGCTACAAGGATCTTTGGCGCCTGAATAACAAAACAAGATGGCGACGATAGTTCCGATTTTGACCACGCGCCAAATCAACCCTTGTAGCGCTGGTATGTACAGATTGTAGCAGAACTTTTGTGTGTAAAAAGATAAACAGCGAACCTACCATTCAACAGAAAGGAAAGTTATAATCATAATTATGGTGGTGCTAATTATGAGATGACGGACTGCGAGACGATGTTACGTAATCTAAGAGATGCATTTTATTTTATGGTATGCAGGATGCAGCTACCTGCATTCGAGATTTAGGTAGGCACCTACTCTGTGTTAGGGCGTCTTTTTAATTCCACCAAATCGTCTACCTAGAATATGTCATATCCCGAGAATAAATAATTTTTGACAGTTTCTTCATACTAGAACTGTCAGATGTCAATTTTTTTCCACGGATACAAGATATTTAAGGGTGATTTTGATGAAATCAGCCGATCAATTCTGTAAAAATCTCACCGTGGAAAGTTAGGTGAAGTGAGCTTAGAGTGAGCTGTCAATAGTGTCAATCCCTAGCATTAGTTGGAATGACAGCTCACTCCACGCTCACTTCACCTAAGTTTTCACGGTGAGATGGTTACGGAATCGCACTGCTGCCCTTAGTATTTCAAAACAATTCTAGTGTTGTCAGAGCCTATGCTTAGAATCTAAGCTTGTTTCAATAATGCAGCATATAATACCTACCATTGTAAACCTCATAAGTTACACATAAGTATAAACTTATAAGGTTTATAATAATACCTATATCTTACACCTATCAAATCACTCAACTGGATACATGCCGGGCATACACACGCGTAATTATCTATCTGGTTACCTATCTACTAGGTAGGACATATTGCAGCATGTAATGAATGTAAACGCGGGTAGGTAAGTAAGTATATAGCTACCTACTTGCTACGACGTAATTTATATATCCAAACTATAACTGCACCCTATTTACTTAACACACTATCAATCACAATCTGAATCCATGGTTTCATATGTTCGAAAAAAAAATCCCTGCTCAGCAATGCTAATAACGCAATGAATGTTGTTGAACTGTCAAAATCAAAAGCCATTCCTACCGTTAGTGTGTTACGTAACTACCCCGCTGGCTACATAACATGTTATAGTTGTGGAACTCACCTGTATTCTAGCTTCTGGCAGGCCTATTTTTGCGGCGAGTCTTTCGCGAGCGAAGACATCTGGGTAGTGGGTTCTTTCAAATTCTGTAAAAATAGAGTCAAGTTACAATAACTCAGGTTTAGCAATTAACCTCTGTGCTGCATGATAAACAAGGAACTTGTTGAAAACTTGTAGAAATGAATTTAATTTTGCCAAAACAAAAAACTGGTAAATAAATTCTCTGAAGTTATTGGCTATCAAGGTTCTCTAAATAGGCAGAATTATCTTTAGATAACTGATTTAATTGCAGACATGACGCGAGTGCAGCGCTCACGTCTCTCTTCTGACGGCCGGACGTTACGTAGCGCCAGTGCGCGTTTAAGCGCTATGCGTGTTAAATCGAAGAAAGCTGGAAAACACATTTGTGTTTTTTTCATCGCTACACCAGTGCAGTTTACACACTTGGTGTGTGAAAAAAGATTACTTACTTCTACATAACGGGTATAAAAAGATGCTTAACAAAGCCGAGAGTTAGTTATTATGTAATAAGTATGTTGAAATTGCGCGTACTCCCCGTCACTTGTCCCTAAAAGTCCATTAGACAACCAGCGTCAAACAGCATTTGTCTGGCATTAATGCTGCAATAGACCTTTTTGGCGCAGCCACGAGTCACACACTATTGTTGTTTGGAACATTATTTTTATTTTGTGTTTCACGAACTGGGTCCAAATAAACTTTATTCTTTCTTTCTTTATACGTTTTTTAAAGGATCATACATGGGAACCTTCTGGTTACGAAAATATTATAAGACCAAATTTCACCTTTTTTTTTTACGAAAACTAGTTATAACTTAATTTTATGCTGTTGCATGCACCCTTAAGCACAATGTTTAGCGTGCGTGACATTGTGCGCTGCCGTAAACAGCGATTTTTACACCAAAAATTAAAATCGTTTCCTAGCAATCATTTTAGGTCAATGATGTGCTTAATGCGGATATAATGGCTATGTGATGGGTAAACCGTGTAAAAATAATACAGACCTCTCTCCAAGCTATCAATCTGCTCGTTGGTGAAGCTGGTCCTGTTTCTCTGGAGCTTGCGTTTGAGTCGCAGCCGAGCCGCATCATCATCAGCTCCGCTAGACCCCGCGTTGGAGTTGTCTCCGGACCCCGTCTCGTCTGAATGTAGACCTTCTAGACCTTCCAGAGGCTCCTCGTCTATGAACCAAGGATGATGATTTGGGTAAGTATAAGTACCTACTCGTATTTTGTATATTTATTTAGAAAATCAATGTAGAAAATGCTGAAACACGAGTTTTTGGGCATTTGAGTCACACAACATATTCAACATCACACACTTATTCACGTAAGGATTAGGAGAAGGAAAACTGTACACTTTTTTTTTTTTTTTTTTTTTTTTTTTCTGGTGGGAAATCATCAATTGACCGCTCCCGCTCTGGGTGGAGCGGAAGGGAGTGTCAGACTCTTACTGACTAAAACCCACCCATGTTCCTTCCTTCGCCCTTTATGTTCCGGGGTAGCGGTAACCCTTTCGGACAATCCCGCTGACCCGGCAGGCTTCGGCCCTAAGGGGCCCCTCGTTATGCTGACATCTTTTTGAGGCGCGCGTGGAACACTTACGCGCCGTCCGGCACGGGCCTGGTCCTGATCGGGCGGTGAGCTACCCATTGCTCTCCGCCCGCAGGCCCGCGCCGAAACTGTACACTGGTTTGGTTCCTAACAACTAATGTTATTATAGAAATAGAAAATATTTATTGTCCAGTAAGCAGGTTCAGTGGGTAACAGCAAGTTAAGACGACATTGCGTCCTCCCCGTCATGACATATGGCGCTGAAACGTGGACACTGACGGTCGGGCTGGTCCACAAATTCAAGGTCGCTCAGCGCGCTATGGAGCGAGCTATGCTCGGAGTCTCTTTGAAGGATAAAATCACGAATGAAATTATCCGGAAAAGAACCGGAGTTACCGACATAGCACGCAGAGTAAGCAAACTGAAGTGGCAGTGGGCTGGCCATGTTTGCCGAAGGACCGATGGCCGGTGGAGCAGACGAGTCCTGGAGTGGATACCGCGTATCGGCAAGCGTAGTGTAGGACGCCCCACAGCTAGATGGACGGACGACCTAAAGTAGGTTGCTGGGTCGGACTGGATGCGAAAGGCGGAGGACAGGGTGTTGTGGCGTAGCCTGGGAGAGGCCTATGTCCAGCAGTGGACTGCGATAGGCTGAGTTGATGAAGACGACATGAGTAGCTTAAAATACTACCTACAGCTAGGTTACAATATATTATTTGCTAGTGACCCCTTAACTAGACAAATAATATATTTTGACCTAGCTGTAGGTAGTATTTTAAGCTAGTAGGTAGTATTGTAACTTTTATAGCCTAGGTCGGCTGTACCCTATAATGAAGGTCTTATGATATTGGACGTATGCTATTGATATGGTACCTAAAGGCCAACCTACCTATCTACGAGGAAACCAGGCTATCCTCCTAAAAAACAATTCAAATGCGATCCTACGAATTAAGTTCAAACTCCTAATTCTATTTCAATCTCCCACAGCTATTAATAACTTAACAATACCGTCTAAAATCCTCCAAAACATCTATATTATGACCGTTTACAGGAATTACAAGTTTCTTAGAAGTCTCTCTTGGTAACCAGTCGGCAAAGACGCAAAGTTATGCCCACAAAGTGAACAAGCGAGGTTTAATTCGGCAAACAGGCCCGATACCGCGGATTTATTCGAGTTACGATGTTAATCTCGGTGTGCTTAGTCGTAAATTTGCGTTATCCTACAACTTCGGGAGTGGTAGGGATTCAATTATGAAAGCCTGATTAAAAGTTTGAATAATAATAACTGTTTGTGTTTGAGGTTTACGGTAGCGGTAGGGGTTTGTAGGATTAGTTGGTTTGACAATATTCAATATAGAAATTCTTACTTGATACTTCATGACTATTGTAGACCTAAATGTCTTTAATGCTAGCTGTTGCCCGCTGGTTCGCTCACAACTAATTGGAACTATAGGTACTTACCCAGTTACTAGATATACTCACTCAAATAAAACGGTTTTGATGTGTTAATCCAAAACATGCGTCTAATGTGATACAATTTAGATAGGTACTTTGAAAGTGCATATCTTGGAGGTACAGATTCCAACGGTACCTAGTCAGACAGTTAGCTACTAAAGGTTATATTCATCATTCCCAGAAGCTCTACAGCTAGAAAATATATTTACTTATTAGAAATCATAAAGCGCGCTCGCACACGGCGTACCTTTTGCAGGTCCTACAATAATAAGATAAGTCAGATTGCACCCTACGTTATTTAGACCTACGTTTCGTAGGTCGTGTGCGTTGATATTGAATTATTGCATCACCACTGCTCTCAAAACAGTGAAGGAAAACATCGTGAGGAACCCGGCACGTCCCAGAACCAAAGATTCGAAAACATGTGACATCTATCAACCCGCACTGGGCCCACGTGGTGGATGTTGGCTCACTCCCTCTCACCGAGAGGAGGTCTGAGTCCCAGCAGTGGGAACATTATAGGCTGATAATGTATGTGCGTTTATACTTTTGGTCTCTACTGTTTCATTTAGCTTCTACAAAAAATCGGCCACTGATTATATGCCGTCTGCGAAAGATTCTACAATACCTACCTAGCTAGGCTGTTTATATTATATGGTAGGTACCATATACAATGTACATAATTATATACATAATGTAGATACATTGGACATAGCGTATACAGGTGGTATTCCCAATGTTAACGTAGGTATATTTATTTTTTCCCATACAAACAAGTATACAATGATAAAACCCCATCTTAAATCTAGATATAATTTATCAATGAGATATCGCGATATCTTATAATGTCCCTTCAGTAGGTAATCCGTTAGGAACCGTCCGCGGGCGGGATGTCTCCCAGTAGTACGACTGGCGGTTATTGACACGGGAGGAATATTTTGTTACCAAATATTTTTTCTACAATGATAAGGTAGTTTTATTTTATTTCATTTCTTTAGGGAAAACAAACAGTAGTACATAAAAAAAATGTCTTAACATGTAAATTAACAAATATACTATCCACTGCATTTTCCACAGATTAAATAAATTAATATTAAACTGTTAGCAAACTTAGTTATGCTGATTAACAAGCTTCATTCAAATCATATGCGAAACGTACCGTTTGTCACTTACTTTGTTTCGCACTATTTATTCATCAAGACTTCTTTCGATCCCGAAGCTAGTCAGTCAACGGGGAAATATCGTAACACACTATCGGTAGCAATGCTATTTTGACAGTTCAACAACATTCATTGCGTTTTTTACTTTGTTGAGCAGATAAATTTTCGAACATATGAAGCAATGGATTAGTAATATGCTTCAAAATGATTCAGATTGTAATTGAAAGTGTATTACGCAATTAGGGTGCAGGCACGGATATCGATATCGGATATCTATGGGTGCAGGTACCTAATACACAAAAAAAGCGTTAACCTTCAATAAATAGGAATGTGACTCACAAAGTCATAGAATAAAAAATATTGCGTAATAGAAAGGTACATAATGATAAAACAAAAAAAAAAACTTTTTTGTTCTGAACTCATAATTTTAAGTAAATATCCTACTACTAGCGGCCTTTAACACCGTAATGAGCTGAAAAAATATCGAACATGTTTTCTATTATAGTTTATCGTAATTAGATATCGAAACCCATATCACATCTGTGTAGTTTCGATAGCTAATTTAATTTGACCCTATTGTATCACTTTTCTACCGTACCAATAGAATAGTCTGAACCCAATGCCCGCCTCAAGATGTATTGTATTCACAGCCTAACTTAGGTAACCTACATAAGTTGGCAACACTGCATTCGCTGAATGTCTACCTACACATTAGATATGTCATGAATAGCGGTTTGTCCTTGGTTTGTCTTACTCGACCAAACGTCCAGCCACGAAAATCATTGTCTTAGTATGAACGCTATCGCATATTGGTTGAGAACCGTAGGTACGGCGAGGGAAATTAATTGTTTAGGAATCAAATTGACATACTACCTCCATTAATTTGGCCGTGTTATAGCCGTTCCGACAACTGTCAAGGAATGACAGTTGTGATTTGTATATATACGGACAATTTAAGTTGGTAGTAAGGTTGATAAACAATTGATTGCCCTGACTTTACTTGGTAAATAAATACGGCAACTGTACTAAACGTGAAGATATTTTTACCCATTAATCTAATTCAGGCTTAGTACGAATCGTACGAATACGTACGGTTTTTAGGAGTTGCGTTAAGTAACACGCTGACCTGGGAGAATGCAAGTTTAAATTCACTCCTTATTAAAACGAATTGTATAAACATGGGAAAAATAATCTATTTAGTTGGTATGACTACGGTACATATACTACAACAATGCCATCATGTAGCATCTAACCAGGGCGGCGATGCTTTTCAAAAGATTCACAACAAAACAAGTTTAATAACAACTAAGACGAAAGTTACACAATCACAAGTAAGTTAAACTATCCATACTTAAACGTTATAGGGTTAACGTAAACAGTTAACCCTATAACCACACGCAATATAACACAATATTAACCCTCCAATAGGCAATAATTACAAACAAACAGCACTCACAAACTTCACAGACATCTAAATCCCGAGATATTCCCAGTCTAGATAACATGAACTATTTTAGGATCGAATAAATTATGTTCAAGTGTCAAAATCTCCGCGTTGCCGTCTACCGGGATAGCAAGGGGGATGGGGGAAGCTGGTGGGGTCGAAGGGGGAAAGGGGGGCCGTAACGGGCGCGTTCATGCAGAAACTGACGATAACGTGGCCCGGCCTACCACGTAACCCGCCGGCGATAGTGTTATCGTTGCTTAAAAATGTATGTCCAATAATGGCAAGTTGGTTTTGACAAGGTGCACTTTAGTTTGGCAGGGGTCACAGGTACACCTGAAGATAACAGAGAATACCTATAAATTTTAATGAATTAGCAACGAGTTGAATTTTCAATTCTTATCGCGGGGCTTACTTTAAGTTATGACTGACTTGAATGAATGGAAATTATTTTAGAGAATTTACAGGGCTTGTGAAGTTATCTTTGTAAACTGTTTGATATCATGTCAGACCTGTCTAGTTCAGATTCACTTTAGATTAATTTTGAGATAGTACCTAGGTATTATAATTTGACCAAAACCGAAATAAATTAATAATAATATATAAAGTAAGTTTTCGCCACTTTGTGCACCATTTCGATGGTATCATCTGTCCTCAGCACCAAAAGGGACATTAAAAAATACTGAAAACGGACGAAGAGTACATAAGAATAAAGAAGAACCCAGAAAACACATATTTTTTCCCCTTTTTATAGTGTCTACAACTTTCGTAGCCGTTCGTAGCACTATTCGTAGACCTTGCTACGGCGTAGCAAGCTTACGTTGACCATAAATCGTGTTATTTTTTTCTCAAAACAAATCATTTTGTAATAGAAATTAAATTATCATCTTGCGAATGAAAATTTTTTAGTCGTGAAATTCGTGTTATCGAAGAAGAAAATTCACTTAATTTTACATAATGTTTTCGATTTTTTATAGTCTTTAATGTTAAAAAGAAAACGATAATATGTAGAAAGATACCTAGTTAAAAACGAAATGCTTGTTCAGTCAGAAAGCGAGTGAGGTACGTGTGAGTGAGCGTGAGTTTTCATGGTAAGGGCTCTCGTAGCGGCTCGAGTGTTTTTACAGCACGGCCCGCGACACGAGTATGTGTGTTTAGATTTGCGCATGTTTTGACGATCAGCGACGAACATATTATATTGTTTTATTTTGTGCATGTTATTTTGTTAAACATAAGTTTTATAAAACTTTTTGTTTTAGATTGATGGGTTATTATAGTACTAGTATAGTAGATTTAATTTAAGATTCAGATTCTATAAGTCTAGTTCACCAAACTTTGCTTGAAGTTTTTTTACTATGATTCAAAATACGGTAGGTAAATAAGTGACGAAGTATTCCAAATAAATTTAGGTTGAGATATTTTATTCATATAAATACGAGTATGTATATGCTAGTGGGGCAAATTATATGGCGAATGTACCAAGAGTAGGTAACAAAACACGGTATGAAAATATAACAGTGCTTTGTAGGTATCTGTTTCAAAAAGTACAACGAAATAATGAATTTATGAATATTTTAAAAGCGTGGACGTTACCTTTGTACTCGGCATGAGGAAAACTCACAACATTTACATAACATTGCTTTGAATAAATCATTGTCTAGCTTTTTAGCTCGTTTAGGGATGTTCCGCGCCAAGTTTGATAACTAGGTACTTTACCCTGCATCCAATGAAGGACTCGACTTCCAAACACAATAGGATCTTAGAAAAAAAATGTTATTTGATTTTTCAACCACAAAATGCATCCAGAACTATTTTCTTTTAACCCTGTACCATCGAAACATTCGTCGTGCTGCTCATTTCTCGACCACAACGAATATGACACTTCGAAATACGAAAACAACATTTTGCTTCACTCCAAAACTCTTCTTACACCCTTATTAGCGTGGCCCAGAGTCGAAAATCGCTTGAAAAGGGAGATATGAGGGGCAGAATGTTTTTGTATCAGGAGCCCATCTGTCAGGATGCTGGGACATTAATGTTTCATGAAGTCTGTATGTGTAGATCGGTATCAGATAATAGACATGGCTATGTCTCTATTTACTGTCACTCAATGTCTACGGGGAGCGAAATGTAACGCGAATTAATGTCGCCGCGGAATGGGAATGTTTTTCGTACGTTGAATTAGTTTTTGTGGATGTATAAGGTGGGGTTTCAACGTGGTGGTGGGTTTTTGGTAGTTTTATTACGGTTTGGTTAATTATGAATGCGATCTGTATTTTTTTGTGTGGTGTAAAATACTTGGGCATGAATAGAACGGGAATTGAGGATGTAGCCGAGGTTTTAAGTTCACTTCATTTTCGTCTGAAACCTTTTGTAGGCTATTAATAAACATACCTTACAGTACATACTCATTAAAGGTGAGTTTAGCAATGCTCAAATATGTTTTTTTATAGGTTAGGGTACATACGTTAGTTAAGTAAGCTATGACAACAGCAACAGCAACGGTACCTATGCGTATTTCAAACAGATAGTTTTCAAATATTTTATTAAAATACACCAACTGCCATTACAGCCTCACTCTCCCCAAGAAAAATAAAAAAAGAATATTTCCATAGAGAAATAAAGCGAACAATACATGGCTACCCTATTTCTCGCCGTGACGCGCAAGATGGCGGCCCTACCCATAAACAAAACTGGCGCAGTGTTGCCTTATCGCAAAAATGTCGTCTATGACGTGTATTTCATTCGCGATTCCCCCGTGCCTTCGCGGAGGTTTCCTGCGGTATTTAGATAAATAGATACTATTGTGGTTGCTCATTTACTTCATTAGGTTTACGTTTTTGGTAATTCATTTGTTTTAATGTAATTAACGAATGTGGGTTAGTGATTTTTGCAGTGTATATCTCAGAATGTTGAGGTCTGCTTTGTTAGTCTATGGACTTACTATGGACACCACAAATCACTCAATCCGATTAACGCTAAACGTATTAAAAACATCATTATGTATCTGTCACCTTTAAACTATTGACAGAAAAAAAATGTCATAAGTGTTTCTTTTTCGACAGTCTCGTGGGTCAAACTTGGAAATTGTCAATAAGAGCCTAGAAACCACTTATTACATGGCACTTATAACATAACTGATGAAATGTGTGTCTGCTTACCTCTACAGAATTACGGGCAAGTTCTTTTGAATGAAATATTCACTTATTAGTAAACGAAAAATAAAGATTGCCACTGAAGCCTACTAGAATAGCTAACCATGAACTTTCAACGATTCGGAACAGAATGGAACTCGTAAGGTATGCAACTCGTAAGTACTTTCTACTGGAAAACAGTCAGAAAAAGTATGTGCCTATTACATTAGCTGTTGGTTAAAAAAACATAAAAAGGACTGGACGAAAATGCTAATCGCTTTTTAACGTTTCAGAGAGCGTTTCTGTAAAAGCTAAATGGCCATTGAATGGTAAAATTAATCTGTAAGGCGCAGATTATATTTGACTATATTTTTTATATATAGGAATGCTTTATATTCAGATTTTAGAAAAGATAAATTATTATGCCGTCGTTAAGTTAAGGCTGCATACCTACTGTTTTTCCTTTAGTTAGTGAGAAATATGTGAATTAGATATAGACTAGCAGCGCCCCGCGGTTTCACCCGCATAAGTTTCGATCCTGTGGGAATATCGAGATAAAAGTATCCTAAGTGTTAATCCTAGTTATAAACTATCTGTGTGCCAAATTTTATCCAAATCCATTTAGTAGTTTGTTTTTGCGTGAAAGAGTAACAAACATCCATCCATCCATCCATTCTTACAAACTTTCGCGTTTATAATATTAGTAGGAAGTAGGATTAAGTAGGACTAGCTTTTGCCCATGGCAATTTCAATACTACATGTGCATTTTAAAATCAACCTTTGGCGATGATTTTACAAAAAAGGATGAATGACGTAAGTCTTTATTTCTTACTTTAAAGCAAAAATTTGAATTTTCATATACCAAACTTAAGAAATGCCGAATTTCCCACTCAAACTTAACTTAACTTTAACTTATTATTTTTGATTCAGAGTCTATGTTCTTTCCCAGGATGCCATCTATCTCCTTGCCAAATTTTATCGAAATCCGTTCAGTGGTTTAGACGTGAAAAGGTAACATACGGACAGACAGAGTTACTTTCGAATTTATATTTATCTGAGTCCATAAGTCAATCTGAGAGCGACAAGTGGCAATCTCTTTCAAAGCCTTTCATATTTCTAGAAATACTTTCAACGGGATTCACATAACCTTTCCGTTAGTTTATGTTAGTCCCATACATTTTTGACATTTCCCGTTGTTAGAATGTCACTTTGTATATGCCTTCTGGTTAAGAATTAAAGGGCGTTTCAAATAGATAACTTCAAAAATATTACTACCTAAATGCTTAGTTTAAAATAATGGTTTAAATTGGTCTTCTAAGGTGAGAATTCTACGCGTTTTCAAGCAAAATCAAAATAAGCATTAGTCATCATCTGCTGAGCCTT
This sequence comes from Apamea monoglypha, assembly GCA_911387795.2. NCBI lineage: Eukaryota > Metazoa > Arthropoda > Insecta > Lepidoptera > Noctuidae > Apamea > Apamea monoglypha. Next base: position 11,593,125 of record OU426919.1, on the reverse strand, counting down.
TTCCCAACCATGTTGGGGTTGGGGTTGGCTTCCAGTCTAACCAGATGCGGCTGATTATTATACACAGAGCGACTGCCTAGCGGACCTCCACAACCCAGTTACCGGGTAACACAATACCCCTTGTTAAGACTGGTTGTCAGATTTTCGGGCATCTGACTACCCGTAACGACTATCAAATATCTACAAATAACAGTCGGGACCAACGGTTTAACGTGCTTTCCAAGCCACGGAGGGGTCTCGGTATGTAATGGAAGCGTTGTTGAACCTTGAAAAACGACCCATGCGGCTGTTATTATTTAAGCACGAGCCCCTCCAAAATAAGCATAAGTAACGCAAAAAATTGCCAATAAAAAGTATCAAGAAATATAAAGATACAGGTGCATAAGTGAATATTCAAGAGACCCCACATTTAAATTTAAAAGCACATAATATTTACGGCGCCGAGCTATGAAGGCTATGAATGAATAAGGACGTTTCGCCAGTCTAGTCACGTGGCGGCCATTTTGTCGCAAAACGGCGGGAAAAGGGCTCGCGACGCTCGAGTGCTCACAGGTGGAACCGCCATCGATACGATACGACGGAATATTGAATTAAGTATTTATTTAAATTAATGTATCATCAGGGCATTAAGTTTGGATTTAATTTTGATTTTCGATTAAAATTGGGACTTTGTATGTTGTTAGGGTTTTAGTCCATAAAGGAAAAGATTTTTGTACTGCAGGCGGACGAAACAGGCTTGGGTTGATGATGATGATGAAATAGTGGCCTCAATATGGCAGCTGTACCTATTTTAGGCAACTGAATGGCAACTCGAGCTATCCTTTGTAGCAAAAGCCTTGCCCTACTCCACTGAGATTACATCCACCCAAGCAAGACACATACCTACATACACGATCGTAGATTACACAAACATTTCGGTGCCAAGGTACCTTTTATCTCTGTAGACGTAGCTGATAATGCTTTTATGGCAGAACCATAGATTTAAGATTTAATAAAATATATTTTTATGCGCAGAACACAAGATTTTCAGTCCTAATTCTTTGTTATCGAGCACAGAAAGTTTCTTTTATAACATTGCAGTATTCTAAGATATCTATCTTAGACCAGAGCTGCATACCTGTTTGGTGAGGTTGTAACTGAGGTCGAGAAAAAAACCCTTCCATTTCGCTATATATTTTAAATGAGGGTTATGGCATAAACTGAACCATGAAAAACAAGATTACATGTAATACATTCATTCATTACATTGTTAAAGACTTTATGGGGTTTATTTATAAACGATAGTTAAAGTTAAGTGACGTTCAAAGGTCGAAATGTATGGTTAAACAGTTGCTAATTAAAAGCAACGTTTATGAATAAAGGGGTTTGTTTTTTTGGTTAAATCTTTTCAATCTACGAGTAAGTATCATCTGCCTCATCTGCCTAGCCTTTTCCCAACTATGTTGGGGTCGGCTTCCAGTCTAACCGGATGGAGCTGAATACAAGTATTTTACATGGAGCGACTCAACAACCACAACCCAATTAATACGATACCCCTTGGTAAGAGCGGTTGTCAGACTTTCGGGCTTCTGACGACCCGTAACGACTATCAAAGATCCACGAATGAGAGCCGGGACCAACGGCTCAACTTGCTTTCCGAGGCACGGAGATGTTGATATGTAAAGATATTCCCCCATCCTTGGACCAACCGCGGCAAGCGTAGCTTAAACTGATCGATCGACCCGTACGGCTGCTATTACTTAGCCACAAGCCCCTCTACGAGTAAGTATATCCCTAAAAAATCCTTAAAACCTATCCACCTTTCAACGCTGCTCGTACCTTAATCCCGTTTCCTAGTCCCGATTCGCTACAAACATATCATAACTACATCCATAATAGCACGTATGTACATCCCGTATGTGTATGTTTGGAACCGCATCGCGTTCACACAATAATAATTATATGTTGTGTCGTGTTTGTGTGGGTGGAGCAGTGGGCGGCGCGGCGGCGCCCCCGCCCCTCGCCTTTTTATTTATTATATCTTTTTTTATCCATTGTTTTCACAGTAATGAGGTCTGGGTATGAACGCTGCGGTTTTATGTTTGTGGAGATAGGTATCTGGCTGGAAAGACAGGTGTCTTTAGGTTGAGTTTGCGAATTTATAACTGCTGTAGCCAAGTTCTTTATATTTTGTGAAGGTTGATTGTAAATTGAGAATGTGTCAGCTGCTGCAGTTATGGTAAACCTACAATATTAAGTCACTAGCTGCACCCCACGGTTTCACCCGCATAAGTTTCGATCCCATGGGAACATCGAGATAAAACAAGTTATAAACTATCTGTGTGCCAAATTTCATCAAAATTGGTCCAGCCGTTAGAGCGTGAAGAGTGTGTGTTTGTATGTTTGTTACTAAACATACAAACACACACACACACACAAACTTTCGTCTTTATAATATTAGTGTGATGATATTAGTAGGACTAAGGACAGGTATTAGAAAGAAATTTAATGGAAACAGCTAGAGGGGGCTTTTGCCAAGAAGCTTGCTGAATTGAGAGACAAAATTTAACACAAAGAGGCTTAATTCATTCATAATTCATAATCATTTATTTGCCAATAATGTAGGTATACAGATAAGATGTTATTATGTCAATATTCCCGATACATTTCACCTTCCGGCGTGCAAATGCTTTCAAACAATTAATATTATAGATACAAGTTACTACAGAAAAATTAAAAATAAATAAATAATTGTCAGCTTTAAATTAATTGATAAAGAATAGTCAACAAATTAATAACTTATGTACACATACAGTAATACAATGTCAAATAAAACAAAACATACTAAGAACTAAGGGTCATCACAAAAACAAAACAAAAAAAAAATATATTCAAGGACAATCTTAATTAAATAGGTAAGTACATATTATAATTAATAAGGCTAATAATAATATAGTAATTTAAAGAAATGTAAAACGGTACCGCATTCTCAAAATTGGTATTATGTTTGAAACTGTTACCGGTTCGAAACAGAATTGTTAGTTTTTAATACACTGCAGAGCTGATCTGAAATCGAGATTTACATACCTAATTAGTGCAGTTTCATCAACAGTTATCTATAGCCTTGTACTGCCTTGCGATTCTGTAACCATCTCACAGTGAAAACTTAGGTGTAGTGAGCGTGGAGTGAGCTGTCATTCCAAATAATGCTAGGGATTGACACTACTGACAGCTCACATCAAGCTCACTTCACTTGAGTTTTCACGGTGAGATTTTTACAGAATTGACCGGCAGGAAACGTAGGTGAAGTGAGCTCAGATGCCAGAGATTGGCACTATTGACAGCTCACCAAAATATTCACGGTAAGAATTTTATAGAAGGCTATTTTATAAACATATCACCGTGAATATTTTCCCAACCATTTTTGGGGTCGGCTTCCGGTCTAACCGGATGCAGCTCAATACCAGTATTTTACGTGGAGCGACTGCCTATCTGACCTCCACAACGCAGTTATTGGGTAATACGATACCCCTTAGTAAGACTGGTTGTCAGACTTTCGGGCTTTTGACGACCCGTAACAGCTGTCAAAGATCCACGAAAGGCAGCCGGGACCAACAGCTTAACTTACTTTCCGAGGCACGGAGGGGTCTCTATATGTAATGGATGGTCGCCCATCCACGATGTAGCTTAACCTGATCGACCCTTACGGCTGTTATCACTTAGCCACGAGCCCCTCTAATGTTACAGACGTATTCCTAAGATATTTATTTCTTGCTTGCGTATCACTAAATTAATATTCAAACTAACAAATTATATAGGAGAAGCCTATAATGTTCCCACTGCTGGGACACAGGATTACGGCCCACTCCCTCTCACTGAGAGGAGGCTCTCAGTGAGAGGGAGTGGGCCGTAATCCACCACGCGGGCCGAGTGCGGGTTGGTAGATGCCACATGTCTTCGAATTTTTGCTTCTAGAACATGCCGGTTTCCTCACGATGTTTTCCTTCCCCGATTTGAGAGCAGCGGTGATGAAATAATTTACACAGAATAAAATAGACAAGTGCTAAAATGCTAACCATATCCGTAATTCTTATCCCATTCATCAAATCGTTTACGTTTCAACTGACACCAAACAAACCGTTTACGGCTCACGCTTATTCGAGCGCGAAACCCTAAAAACGAAGCCTACATCAACCTATACCAACCTATACCACCCTATACCTACTCTACAGTACGTTCAAAGTACGTAACTGTAAATTAACATGTATAATTACACACAAACGGGCACGGAACCCTTTAGCGTTTACATGTTTTAATCCTGTTTCATGCGTTATTGGCGTTGCGCGCGGAACCCTTTGTGCGGGACGCTCGCGGAGCCACGGTGCGTGCTTACGTAATTAGTGGGGATTTGTACTTTGTTTTGGGGGACGCTTGTTGGCTAGGTACCTATGTAAGGCTAGATAGATTTTGTGGTTGTTTATGAGAGGAGGTGTTCACATAATGTGAGAGAAAACTGATGCGGTGCGTCCAGCGCACGCACAGTGAGTGAAGCTTCAACATCAGCGTGAAAGCAATTAATTTCAATAATCAAAGCATTCTACCGCTAAGCCAGAGGGCAATTTCCGTAATTTTAAAAACGTCCACAGTTTGATCTCAGTCTCAATCTGTTAAAAATACCTCTAATTTCCCTACATTTTTGAAGTTTTTGACATTGATTGTCACTGAGATAAGATTGCGACTAGATTTTGAACATTTTTAATTACGGGAACACGGCAGGCCTTTAGATATGCAAAGCATAAAGCAGAAGTTCGCGTTTTTATTATTAGAGAAAGCACACAATTCAACAATGAAAATTAATCGTAAAAATTGTCTTGAACTGTCAATGTTACTTTCACAGAAGTGCAGGTGCGGATTTTATTCAGAAACTGAACTTTAACATTCGAGTGAGGGTTAGTTAATTATTACAAAACTTTACATATGATAATATTCAAGTATCGCACCCTTATTCCCCGTACGGTCATCACAGAAGGGTTGTGTAATGAAGGCGAATTTAATTGCTATTTTGTCGGTACCGGCGAAGTCCCACGGAGGGCTGTCTCGGGATCTATCCGTCCGTGGTCATCTCATGTGCGCTAATCTGCGGATTTGGTCGCTGGGTTGTCCCTGTCACTATAGCTTGTTTTGTGGGTTTTTAATGGATTAGGGATGTGCGGTGTGCATAGATTTTTGGATAATTGAATGACTGTTTTATTTATTGACAATTCGTATTGTGCCCGTGAAAAGTTTGGTGATCGGAGTTGTCATTCCATCGGATTGAAACTAGTGACATCTCACTCCAAGCTCACTTCAACTTAGTTGTCACGGTGAGATTTTTACAGAATAGGTCGGCTGGACTTCTTTAATAAACATTGGTCCTTGGCAGCTCTGGACAGAGAAACGTGGAAAAAGAGAGTAGGGAGATCTTTGCCCAGCAGTGGGACACTAATGGCTAACAATAATAAAAAAAAAAAAATTGTGCGCGATGGGGTTTCTCGTCGACAACTTCTCAGGTATAAAATTCAGAAAAACATAATACAATTAACTTTTAATTACATTATCATTACATATACACATAGGTAGGTACGGTCAATTTTTCTAACTTAACTATAACTAAGAACTTCCGTAGAAACTTTTATCCCGTATTTAACCGCTTTAGACGATTAATTTTCAAAAATCCCTCCTTAGTGCTCTCCCTTTCGTTATATAAGGAACTCTTGTGAAAATTCATGCGTCTAGAGACTTCAGTGGTTTAGGCTGTGCGATGTCTGTTAGTGAACGAATTTAAGATTTTTATTAAGTAGATTTATTTGTTAAAAGTACTTTTGCATTGCAGTAACGGTGTAGGTACTAGATGCGTGTTTATCGCTAGCCATGCCTATAGTACACACGCCAACAGGTCAAGCTACCCGAAACTGTCAAATTTTCCCAATCAACCTTGAATCTTAACGCTTTAGCAATAAAGTTGACAGTCTATTAAAGAAATTTGACAGATTGTAGTAGCTTGATGTGCTGGCGTCTGTAGGTACTACATTTGTCAAGATACTTGTTGTGTCCAATTACAATCTAAACGCTGATGGCGGCATGATAACGATGACTGTGTTTTTTTTTTATCCTTTATTAAAAAGAACCACGTTCTTAATAATTAATTACAATCTAGCCTATAAGACTAATAAGCAATTTTAATCTAACTTAATTTATTACGTGGTAATTATTTTAAAACTTAGAATAGTGTTTATTGTACTTTATATAAGTCCGTTCGACTTTCTTAGAGTCTGATATGATGATATAAGCACTTTGTTCATGTGTTATTATGAGTGTCATTGGCACTATTATTTATACATTTTTTACACTACACTAACTGAAAAGGTTTTGTCCGTTTTAGTCTTCGCACTATATTTGTTTGGTCTAACAGCTGAATTGCCTCGATGTTCACATGTCGATGGAGTCGGTGTTCATGGGCCTCAGCAAATTTTTGGATTATGTTGGTGACGGGTTCCATTTTTACGTCACGATGGAGGTCGTCATTTCTTATAAAACGCATGTCTAGTTCTTGCCTTTTTTTTTTGACGTGCGATTTCCAGCGCAGTTTCGCGTCAAACGTTATGCCAAGGTATTTGGCTGTATTTGCGTATGGCATGTATTGCTAGTTAAAAAAACTAATGTTCTAGTACAAATATTTAGATAACATATCCACTGAATCAATCATTAACGCAACCATTCGATTAGAATAATTTTCATAGAATACAATGTTGTCGTTAATCGATCATTTGTCACCCCAATGAAGTTGATGACCAAAATAATAATCATGCAATATCAGTCCATTATTGTCCAACTGCAGGGTAAAAGCCTCATCTCTCTCTCTGACCAAAAAATTCTTAAATATTCAGGAAACTCCATCATTTTACATAATAATTTTCTACAACTTGACACCCCACAACAAACAGCAAATCCATACATAATTCACATTAATAATCCCTAAATATCATCAAATGGTATCAAAACAGCCGCTTATATACCATACATAGACTTCGTATGCTCCGCCGTGGTATGTCGGCGGCATGTTCAAAGCGCGCCGCGCAGACCCTTTGATCTGCCGCACACACAGGCATACATACCGCCTAGTACATATAACCCTTCTATTTCGGTTCGCCATCTTAGGGTTAAAATATCTTTTGAGATATACGAGTGGATCTGTTTCGGTGTTTAGTGAATTCATTTGACGGGAAGATTATAGTGTGAGGGTGTATTTGAAGGTCTTCAGCTGTTTCAGTTAGTTGTGGGGTTTCAGGAGATGAAAGTGAAAAGGAAGGACCAATAGTAAATTAGGATACGACATAGGTTTAAGGTTAGGGATAGTTAAGGGGTTTATTACTCTCTGTGGTGTAAATGAGCACTCTGTGGTGTAAATGAGCGCTTTGAAGAAGACAGGTGTTCTATTCAATTACTAAATCGCAGTATAAATACTAGGAGTTTTTTTTGTTGAAAATTTCTCTACCCGTTTTGGCACTACAGTCCGGCCGTCGAGACAATGCGTTTTTGACACCTGTCAGTTTCATACAAACGAATACGTGTTTTGCGAATTTGATCTTTATTAGCTACTAGAATTGTCGCATTGACAAGTCAGATACGCATTCTTTCGATGGCCGGACTGTAATATGCATCAAAGGCCAATTTCAGTGAAAACTAGCAAGGTAATCCAAGGAATAACACCAACAGACTCCCTGTCTAATAGAAAAAAACTACTACCTATAAACACCTGCAGCACAAAGAGGTTTAGATAAGTAGGTACTGTAGAGATGAAGGCCTGTTTGGTGCTTACATGCAACCTCCGCGAGTCAGTTAAAAAATATCGGCATGAAACACGAGACAAACATGAAGTTAGTTTAAGATTAGAAGAGATTTGGCTGACAAGCCCAATGAAAAATATGTAAAAATACGTAGAATGGTTTCTAGGAATATTTATTGAACATACGTGATAAACTGTGGTTTAACTGATTCCTCCCGGTACCCTGAAGAGCTCATCAGCTCTTCATAGTACAGACGCCAGCACAACAAGCTACCCGAACCTGTCAAATTTTCCCAATCAACCTTGAACCTTCATGCTTTAGCGATAAAGTTAAAAATCTATTATAGAAATTTGACAGATTGTGGTAGCTTGATGTGCTCGCGTCTGTACATAAGAGACAATAAGATTCAGCTGCCGACTGTTGTTTACTGAGTATAATAATTTCACTTTACTTATCTTTTATATATACTTTTTTCTGTGACAGTAAAACAAATTTTCTTTTTTTTTTTCTCACCGAAACACACCAATCGTTCTTAGACTAATACAACAACATAAGTAGTGCTTCCCCGGAAGAGCTTTTCTACATGGCCAGCCCAGCGCTCTACTAAACTCTACTCTCTCTATATTATTTATGATTTTATGTATAATTTTTTTGTCTCCCTTACTCTTTCACACGTTGTCTATGTCTCTCTATCTATTGTCCTTATCTGTTTGTGTATGTGTTGTGTACATTTCTGTGCACAAAACTTTATATTTTCTTAGGATAAGAGCTAAACACGTAAGCACACGGAAAAATTGTGTCGGCCCAAGTATGTCCCGACTTCAGCCGACAAACAATGCAATTTATGTAAATCAGATAGTATGTATTCAATGTCTGTTGTCGTGTTTGGGTTCTGCCTACCCTGCATCTTAGAACAAGATGTACCATATTTTATGTAAAATATATTCTATTCTAATATTCATTTAAGTGTAACCTTTTTACTGTGAAAAGCTTTCAGTATTTTTTTTCGTTTTACATTAACAATTTAAAAGAATATCCTTTAAATACTGAGGTAAGTACCTATCTACATATTCTACATTTTTAACTTTAAAATAATGTTAAACATGATATAAAGTAGACACTTTAATTTAATATCGTCTGTCTGTCTCGATAATAGCTTAGCGGCTGGGGCATTGACTTACAATTACAATGTCAAATAGGTATTGCGCATTGATTGTCTCGATTAAATCTACTACAGATTAAAATACGTAGGTAAATAATAATGTATAATTTTTGTAATTATGTTAACTTAATTGTTAATGTTTAGTATAATGTAAATTGTAACAATTAGAATCAATATTTATGTAATTTGTTATATAAAATTTGCAGTGTCCTTACAGGATACAGGTCTTAATACTGTGTCATGAAATTTGAATGCATGTCTACTAACCAGTATTTTACATGTTAGTTTATTTGCTAACATGTAAAACACTGGTTTGTTGGCATAAATAGATACTTTGTGGTGGGATTCCTCCCAATAATCTTATTCATCAAGTAATTCAATAAACGAGCACCGTAAATAACCGACAATTTCCCCCAAAACCGAGGCGACGATGTTAAGGACAATAACTTACGTGTCCAATAAATAAATATTCAACACGGACGCCATACATCTCACTAATTTACTACTACTGAACCCCATAATAACCATCTATTCACGGGTCCCCGCGAATAAATATCTCACGACATTTTTCTTCGCCTTATCTTGAGAGCCCAGACTGGCTTCTATCCTTTTCCCTCTTAACTTTACTTACATCTATCTATTCCTCTCCCTCAGTATTTTATCACGGACCTTGCCAGCTCCCTTTATTCAGTACGTTTTATTTAGCTTTCGCCTCTTAATGGATTTATTCGTCCCAGTCCTTTGACCTTGTGTTTGTCTTGCTGTTCGAAGCACCCATGGTCTAATGGAGAAAGTAGGTGATGTGTTTTATGGAGGTTTTGGACGAAGAAGTTTGGGATGACTTTATAAATGGTCACTTGATTATAGTTTGCGTGAAACTTTGGGAGCTGATTCGGGTATTCATGAAGTCTTTGGGATTTGGTTGTTGTTGCCAATGGCGCCGATTCCCTTGTTCACAAACTAAACTAATTTAAGTTCAGTGCATCTTTTTCTTTCTATTTCATTAAGACAAGGACAGAAGATGAATATTAGTTTAGTCCTGTCAAATGTAGATACTCCATAGCAAGTCTATACGTGATTAAAAACATGGTTACTAAAAATACGTCAATTTACATCAGGCGCTCACTAATTTAACAGGACTAAACTAATATTTATCTTCTGTCCTTTTCTAAATGAAATAGAAAGAAAAAGATGCACTGAACTTAAATTTAGTTTAGTTTGTGAACAAGGGAATCCGCGCCATTGAGAGCTTTATGTGAAGAGTGAAAAAATGGAAAGTTAAGATACGGTTTTCTGTAGGAGCCGTAGCCGCCAGATAATGTCCGCATTTTTCTGAAACGCTATTTAAGAAAGTTAGTTGGTGTGTTTTCCTCACTGACCTATAATAAACAAGTTCGCTGGACTTCATACTATCGATCACAAAATGAAGACATTTGATTTTCGCCATTTTGGCTTTGACAGCAACGTGAGCGTCCGTGGAACTAATATTTTTGATAGCGAATTTTACAAGATGCGCATACTCTCAGGATAAAAATGTTCTAAATATCGCTCAGTAAACACAAAATACACAAAAAAGTCTCATTCCACGATTTAGACCTAAATCATCACAGACGTACCAAAACAAAACAACGCCATTTGGGGCAATGTGTCAATTTTAGTTCCTGAGACACTCGATCGGGGCGCTTTGGATCGGCACAAAAAACAACTGTCATTTCGTATAGTATATTTAGTTCCAGCGTAATATAGGTCAGTTTCCTGTTTTCCTAGAGAGCGTATTTTGACACCGTAAAGTCAAACCTCGCTGTCATCATTTTCATAACAGCCATTACAGCCGCCGGAGGCCGCCAAATAACGGCCACCGTTCTTCCAGAAACCCGTAGCCTTTAAAAGAAACCATGACCTCTGAGTTTGTTTCGGCATTCCTTCTCAGGGATCAGTCAGCCAGGAAATGCCGACGCCATTTTGTTTTTAAAATATTGACCAAGAAAATATTGACGTGAATAGTGCGTTAAAAGATCTACAGTACATCTAATAAACGTTTTATTTGTATCTAATAAATACAAATCTCTGAAATGGGGAGTCAAAAGCACGATTCGTAAAAAAAACAAGTGATGCGCGTGTACGATGTGAATGCAATATCCTACGCATCAATTTTCATACAACATTGTCGAAGTTATTTCTAAGAAATATTTTCTGCACACATTCTGCACGTGTGGAAAATGTGTTCTAAAATATCAAAGCTCACGACGGAGTTCACTGTACCATCGTTCATAACTTTTAAAATGAATATTTTCTTTTTCGATAAACTTTGGAAAAAATTCATGTTAAAAAACATGAGAACACAAATGAAAAAAAAAAAGTGGAATAGAGGATTTCCATTGGATCTTGTCAGATTGATACCTATTACCACCAGTTTATAGCCAGCCAGTTTATTTTAGGTACTAAGTTTATTTTAGTATCATAATTCGAGGTACCTAAATGTCTTTGACAATAAAAAAAAATGTATTTCTTTCCTTCTTATCTCATAATTAATAAGTACTAGAAGCGGCTCGCGGTTACACCCGCATAAGTTTCGATCCCGTGGGAATATCGGGATAACAAGTATCGTATATGTTAATCCTGGTTATAAACTATCTGTGTGCCAAATTTCATCCAAATCCGTTCAGTAGTTTTTGCGTGAAAAAGTAACAAACATCCATCCATCCATCCATACAAACTTTCACGTTTATAATAATATTGGTAGGATTAATAAGACTTTTATCTACATTGTTCTTCAATAAAACAAACTAAAGTGTCCACCCAAATGACATAAACATAGACTATTACTACTACACGATGCATCATGGGGTCCTCATTGCACCACACGTCATAAATAAGGGGTCTCAACCGCCTCAGGGAGGGGACGCGCAAATAAAATTAGTTACACTGCTTATCACGTAACTTAACTATGATGATACGGGACAATTGGTTTATTTATCTATTATTAAAAGTGATTTGGTTTGTGATGAATATACTGGATGGGATAATAGGAATATTTAAATTAAATGGATAGGTACTTACATCTGTCTAAATAAAATAAACCTTTTTTTTTTTTTTTTTTTTTTTTTCCTGGGTGGGAAATCATCATATGACTTCTCCTGCTCTGGGCGGAGCAGGAGGGCGTGTCAGACTTTTACTGACTAAAACCCACCCGTGTTCCTTCAGTTGCCTATGCCAGGGACCACGGTATCTCTTCCGAACAACCCGCGACCCTGGCAGGCAGCGGCCCTAACGGACCCCGTCACTTCTTGCTGACATCTCTTTGAGGCGCGCGTGGAACACAACGCGCCGTCGACTCGGGCCTGGTCCTTACCGGGCGGCGAGCTGCCCATAGCTCGCCACCCGCAAGCCCGCGCCTACGGTGGCCGGGAGTCGGCTGGTGACTCCCGATGTCCAGGGCGTCTCCTGCGGCGACTAGGGGCGTGAGGGCGCAGAGATAGCCTCTCCCTCACGCGTTCCGCCTCCTCCTTTGCGAGCATTACTGCTTCGCAGAAGGAGGTGACGGCTTCCCATGCACTCTCGCTCCGTACCATGGCCTGGACCAGGGCCGGACGCGAGAGATCGCCGCCGCCGATCGCCACCACGAGGACGCGGCGGTGCTCCGCCCAAGCCGGGCAGACCTCCACCGTATGCTCCACCGTGTCCTCCGGGCGATCCACACAGTGGTGACACCCTGGCGTTTCCTCCCGCCTTATCCTGAACAGGAACCTCCCGAAACAACCGTGTCCGGTGAGGACCTGCGTCAGGCGGAAGGTGAGGGCGCCGTGGCGCCTCTCCATCCACTCCTCAAAGAGGGGACTTATCGCCGCAATTGTGGCGTGCCCAGCACTGGGTTGCGACAATCGCACTCTCCATGTCGCCATGAGATCCCGCCGGAGCTCTGTCCGCTGTACCGTGATCTCTCGCGGCAGCGGAGTTACGCCCCGGCGTTTTGCCTCCTCTCGCCACTCCCATATGTGGGCGAGGGCTTTTGCCTCCAGATCCCATGGCGGCAATCCGGCAAGGAGGCTCGCCGCCTCAGCGGAGACCGTGCGGTATCCTCGGATCAGCCGGACGGCCATGACCCTTTGGGACGCGTTCAACCGGCGGACTGGTCGCCGCCTCAAGGAACGCGCCCACACCGGTGCCCCGTAAAGGGCCATGGACCGCACGAAATAAAATAACCCTTAGTTTGGATACCTACTAACGTGTATGGCCCTTTGTTCACGGCACGGTTTCCGGCGTATAAACAGCGTCGTAGGAAAAACGTATCCGTCAACAAGCTTCCATACAACATTGGCGACCGTGCCTACACGGCGAATAAACCGTATTTTTTTTTTTTACGGCAAAAGAAACGTGTGTGCAGAAAGGGCCTAAAGGCGTTTTCAACCAATTCACAGAAATATAATTGATTTAGGATATTATATTTTGATTTTAATAGTTTGTTAGTTCATTTAGGGCTGATTTTTCAATCGACAGATAATTTTTATTCGCGGAATAAAATTGACGTCTGACAGTTTTTTTATGGAAGAACTGTCAAATATTCAAAATTATTCCTCCGGTAAAATTATCTGGCGTTGGAAAAATCAGCTCTTGGTATAAGAAGTTTATCCAGTGTATATATTTTTATCTTCTTTAATAAATAAAATTTACAGAAATAAATATCATTGATCATTGTCACTGAACATGGCTCCAGCATTAGGTCCAAAAATACTAAAATAAAAATGTATTGTTATTTAAATTCAACGACTATGGGAGAAAAGCAAGTTCTCCAAAATCAGCTTGAAGGAATCCATCTTAACATACTAACAAAAGTAACTAAACAAACTCTAAAGGAAATTACGAGAAAGACATCATTTGGTTGTAAAAGAGAATGTAGTGTCAAAAATATATAGTTTCTGTGTAGGTTTGTTGTTTGAAAGGATTCATGAAAGGCGAAAATCAACAAGATTTATCAGGTAAATGTCAAAGATGTACACCGACCTCATAGGTAGGCATAAAGGTCAGGTGCGTAGTCCATAGATCGCAAACGGCGCGCGTGTATCGCAGAAATGTGAAGAATGTCAGGTAAGGAATGAAAGGATTGTAGAAGTTTTGAAAATGTTTGCACGCTGATCGATTTGTCCGACTTTAAAAAGGAAGGGCACTCTATTCGTCTGTATGTTTTCTTGAAATGCACCAATTTTGGATAATTCCTTTTCGTTTCAAGACAGGGTGGCAGGACCCCGATTCATAAACTGTAATCATGAATTCAGTTCTTGATTCTAGACTCCTAGAAAGTTGGTGCTGTTGAAATGTATGTGCCTTTTTCCCTGAAGGGTTCGGTAGAGGTATCCTACAGTACACCCGTGTCGCCAGTTATCTTTATGTCCCATGTAATAGGGGGCGAGCCTATTGGCGTCAACCGGGTACAAATCCAGACTCGATACTTAGAATTCCTGATAGAAAAACCCAATAATACTTTGTCCAATTTGAGAATCGAACCTAGGGCCTCATGCTCAGCAGTAGTGCTTACAAGACCAACAAGGCAGTTTGAGTGTTTGGTCTTTTAATATCCCAACTAATCCTACTAATATTATAAATGTGAAAGTTTGTATGTTACTCAATCTCGCCAAAACGGCTGAACGAATTTGGATGAAATTTGGCACATAGAAGTTTACAACCTGACTTAACATATAGGATACTTTTTATCCTGGCTGTAACTTCCCTTGGGATAATTTCCAACCTCCACGCGGTTGAAGCCGCGGGCAATAGCTAATTGAATAATAAACTACACAACTAGAGTCAAATAGTGGTTATCATAGTCTACTATGAATTGCGTTACCACCAGAACAACAGATGATTTAACAAACAATTAGACAAAGGTATCAAGAGTGAGTCGTTACCAAAAGCTTTGTTACTCTGTAGCACAAAGCTGGCTGTCTTTTACCTCAAGTACTGCCGCCGGCACCACTTTGTGTAGGCCAATTACCTGCCAGGAGCTTTAACTACGGATGGCTGTTGGTAGAGGGGTTTTTCTTAGAAATTGATCTACCTATACCAATATAAATACTACTTCATTTTAAGTACAAAGTTTTTCCTTTAAATCTTTGAAGTCTTTTTTTATCTTACTCTTTGCTTGGAATGGGAAATCTGGGGGTACGGTCGTGTCCCCACCAAGATGAGCCAAAAGCAAAAATAAAATATAAAAATGTTTAATAAAATTGTAAAATTAATAAGAATTAAATGTGTGGCTTGGCCGTTCCACTGAGCTAGCATGACACAACATTCTGCTTCTTCCTTGTGTCGCTAGCACGACAGTTACTCAAATGTTGGCGCAAAACTTTTCCACTTCCTCGGCGTTATTGGTGGCAGTGCAGAGGTCACTTTTGGCTGCATGTTTTTGGGCACAAAGGACAGGACCGGAGGTGAAGCATAGTTTGTGAGTCAGCTCCACATCCTCACCCTGCTACTGTTTCATTGAGGTAGCCCCACTTTACGAGGTTCAGTTTAATTAAAGACTCAGTGACTTAATTGCTTACCATAAGCCCATAGGAGTGTCTGTGGGACAGTAAGATGCAAAGTTAGGCCTTATAGACTGAGGGGCTTGGCTCTACATTAGATCTGATAACTTGTTAAGAGTGAAAGCGTTACGTGAGTCTTGGCAACCTACTTGACATGAAATGTTTTTGGTGGCTTCTCTTTTGTACGAGACGAAAGAGGAAACAAAAGAAGTCTTGTTAGACAATTTGAGTTCCAACTAAAGCTGATAGCATACGTATACGCACTGCACCGGATCGGCATCAGCTTATATTACCTCAAGAACCTACGCGCGCTTTACTTGTGGTTACCAAGTGTACAAACACGTTGTGAATGAGTGTGTAAGCGCAGGAGCTCTCGGTACTGTCTGAGACAATGGCGAAGTCGAAAGTGTGTATGTTCTGACGCTACTACGTCAGGCCCACATTCGCAGCGTGTTTGTACACTTGGTTACCACAAGTTAAGCACGAGTTGCTTCTGGAGATAAAAACACTGACTAATTTTTACCAGCTCATCTCAAGCCAAGGCGATGCTGTTACGATGCTTATAAGTGTGCGTTGCAGTATGGAGTTTCATAGAAAGAATGGTGAATGGCTCGATGGTGATGAGTCGAAGCTGATCGATGCAGTTCTTACACGTGTGCGTTAAGCCTTATTCCAGTAGCTAGGACAAATAATAAATCTTTGTTCTGCGATTGCATGCAAACAAAGATTAACAGTCATACGGCTGGGATCCATGCCGTTCGATTTATCGTTTGATAATATCGATTTTTAATAGCTATACAGTCTGATTTTATTTGCGAGGGAACTAGGTTAATGCTTAAATGTTATAATTACTGGATGTAATTCCATCATAACCAATCACTCAACTAAGTGAAAAATCAACAAAAGAAATTTGATGAAACAAATACCTAAACAAACTATTATTAGGCCAGCTCCTGCTTCGCACGGATTTTATGACTTCACATAACATCGAGATTTTTTAAATATATGTTACTTAAATATTAATATAGTCTAAAATACTAAATACTGGTACTTGGTAGTCAGCTGCATCCGGTTAGACTGGAAGCTGACCCCAACATAGTTGGGAAAACGCTAGGCAGATGATGACTCAAATATTAATACAGTGTACACATAAACCTTCCGGCATAACTTCTCTAAATGTTAGTGAAAGCCGCATCAAAATCCGTTGTAATGTACAAGAACAACGCGGTGACACGGACAGACAACAAAATATGTAATAACAATTCCAACCGCAAATCTTGGAGGTCCCCAGAAATACGATCCAAAGAAACAAATAGCCAAACAATATGTAACGCCTTCGCGGAAGGTGTCAGTCAGTCGGCCATGACATAGCCGATGGACGGCTATGGGCTATCGGCTTACAGCTTTAGTGGCACTTTCACGCACTGCCAACGACGTGGAGACGGTGGCACTTTCCAATTATATAAATTATTTGTTTAGTTACTATTTATTTGATAAGTATCATGACATTTAGTAGATATTAGTATTACTACTATTTCTATATAAGGTGAAGGAAAACATCGTGAGGAAATATCCTAGAACCAAAAAACCCTCACTGGGCGTGTGGTGGATTACGGCCCACTTCTTCTTACCGAGACGAGGCCTGTGTCTCAGCAGTGCGAACATTATAGGCTGATTATGTAGTAAATATTAGTAATAAAGTGATTGCCTAGATTAATTATTATTAACGAAAAAATGAGTAAGTGCAAACGAAGACAAAAAACTTATGGCGTAGGTATACTGGGCTATACCCCCCCAAAAATGCAATCGTAATGTAAACAAAAACAAATTGCACACGGTACAAGGCAATTACGACGGCTCTGAATAAGATCATATGCGACTGACTCAAGGTTACATTGCATAGAAACCCGTGGAAAATCCCGACTTTTTATGTAACAAATACGATAATACATTTTTATGAAAATTCCTCTTACAAAGCGTCCGCTCTCGCTTAGAAATAACAAGAACGTTCTTTTGTTTAAGACATCACACAAATCGTTTATAATTGGTTCCCAGAATCGAAATTAAAAATTCCATATCTCTAAACGGCTGCAGCTATGTGGGTGTACCAGAAAAATTCTCAAAGCCGCCTAATTGGATACAGAGTACAGACCACTACAAAGGGGGATGTTTCAGATAAAAATGAAAATTAAATCTTCCAGGCGGATGGGCAGAGTAATGTTTTTGACGGTGCCTGAGGCGGGCGTGTCCCCCCGCAGTCCTCCCTCCTCCTCTCCCCACACTAGGGGAGCCGCAAATCGACTATCAAAATGCTGGTGAAAAAGTTTTGTTGCGTTGTTCTCAGTGACCGTCCGCCGCACGCTTCCCTATGTTGCGATTTTATTTTTTCTGTTAATTTGCTGTTGCTGTGTGCATATATTATGCGTCGTATATGAGCATGTTCGGCCACGCTGTGCACTTCATTTGCTGTTATTGATTATGCATAAAGTCTGGTTCGGGTTGATGTACTTTTGGATTTTAAACTGAGCATGTTATTCTGGCTGCAATATTACTTGACAAACAACAATCACAGTACGAAATGAACGTCTATTACGATCGGACCAGGGATAACTTTACCATGATGAGCCAATAAGTCACTTACTTACACATAATGCAAGTCAGACGTGTGTTTGGTATAATTTTGAAATAGGTAATGGCGAACGATCGTATTATTTACTATTCGAAAAGTATCGGATAGTCGAGATATCCAAACATGCTAGAAATGTGAAAGATATTTATAGCTTTTGTGATAGATAATTCTGTAAGCAGAAAATCCTGAAAACAAAAAAAAACCGCATAAAAAACTTTCACACAAAGATAGTAAAATCATTCCACTTACTCTTCTTCATCGCAGTCATATCGCCTCCGTTGCAGCTGATAGCCTGGGGCCCAGGACTCAGACTATGCAGCTGGTAGGGCGGGGTCCTAGCATCAATCTGCGCAGGCCAGGGGGCGCGGGGCCAGGCAGGGGATGCGCCCGGGGCCCCCAGCAGTCGCAGGCGCTCGTAGACCGGGGTTGAGCACTCCGGGGATGGTTGCTGGTTGTTCGCCTTCTCTTTCTGGGCTGCTAGATTGCGGAGCACCCGGTTTATTGAAGAGACCTGGGAACGAGGGGTTGCGGTTAATCGGTGCAAGAAGTAGTAGCCGGTAAATATTTTTTTTTTTAACGTTATTTTGCATTTTTCATGGCAGTGTTAGGTTGTATGTTAATTAATATGATTCGTGACCGTAACAAATATGGCTTTACAGAATAATAATAATTAGAATCAGCAATACAACTCTTTTTTTTTTTTCCGGTTGGAAAATCATCCCATGACTTTTCCCGCTCTAGGCGGGGCGGGAGGGCGTGTCAGACTTTTACTGACTAAAACCCACCCGTGTTCCTTCAGTTGCCTATGCCAGGGGCCACGGTATCTCTTTCAAACAACCCACGGCCCTGGCAGGAGCAATACAACTCCTTGAGTTAGAATTGTCCTCAAATGTCATAACTTCATGAACTTGTCATTCTATAGGGTAATGAACTTCAATTCTAACTCAAGTAGTTGTACTGCTGATTCTGAAATGAAAGTATTTACTTGGTAAATAGTATATTATTATTAGGTTCAGATGATCATCATTAAATAAAACTCTCGTTGTATTGATTATTTTTATGATCATAATTCTTAAATAAATATTTGTTACGGCCGCGAATTATTTTTAAATCAATAAAAAACGTAAGAAAATTTGAATTTCGCGGGCTTTTTTGGCGCTAAGAAGTTAATGGTTCAGAATGGGCAGTTTTGTTCTATCATTTGAGATGCAAGAGAGGAGACATCTCGACTTGATGCTATTTTATTTTATACTGGGGTACAGAAAAAAGTATTATTTCCGAAATGGCTATGAAGCACGTTTTTGTCCTACTAATATTATTAAAAAGAAAGTTTGTATGGATGGATAGATGGATGGATGGATAGATGTTTATTACTCTTTCACGCAAAAACTACTGAACGGATTTGGATGAAATTTGGCACACAGATAGTTTATAACCAGGATTAACACATTGGATACTTTTTATCCCGATATTCCCACGGTATCAAAACTTATGCGGGTGAAACCGCAGGGCGCAGCTAGTAGACAATAATTTTCTTTTGGACAGGAATCTACTGGGTAAATTGCTGGAATCACTACGGGTAAATGGATTGGCGACCTCAGTTCAATTCGATCCTGCTGTCTACCCATAACAGCTTATAGACAGACAAGAGGATCCTGTTGACGTAATGTCACTGTCACTGGTGTATGGAGGAAGGTCTGATATGACGAAAGTAGCAATTGACCGTATGTAATCTAATCAGAACATTGCTAACCTAGGTGTATCATAAACCATAATCAGCCTTTAGATGTTCCCACTGCTGGGACACAGGCCTCCTCTATGTTAGAGGAATGGGCTGTAATGCACCACGCGGCCCCAATGCACTTGTTGGATGTCATATGTCTTCGAATTTTTAGTTCTAGGACGTGCGCGGTTTCCTCACGATGTTTTCCTTCACTGTTTTGAGAGCAGTGGTGATGAAATTTAATACACAAAGTAATGTGTCTGTCTAGGTTCGAACTCACGACCTACAACTCGTAAGTCGGGGCCAATACCACTAGGCCACCACTGCTATATGGTTTATCATTACTTCAAACAAACCTTTCGAGCTTTAAAGACATGAGGTTTGTGGTTTTTTTTAATAATAAATGTAACCTGATCATCCCTTACAGACTAATTCATCATCCTCACCAAAAATAAAAAATAAAAAAAGTTGACCCAATTTTTGAACACCGAACGAATTCCGAGAATTCAGATCGATTAATGAGAAAGGTCGAGGATTTATAACAAAATAAGGATAAAACCTATTGGCTGTATGAGTGAGGGCCTGTGCCATGATACCCGATGTTTATAATAAAGGGCAGTGATGACACGCGATCGGAAGGGCGTGATCTAAATTGATTAATAAAATTAAAGATGTTTATTGGTACAGCGTTTGAGGTTTAGAGTTGTTTTTAAATGCCGAGTGGTATTATTTATTAGATTTTTAAGCACAGTATCTATTGCAAAGGGTCTAGACAGGCCTAGAGGCAATCGCTTTCAAAGTGTTTCATATTTTTACGACTTTCAACGATTTTGACATAAGCTTTTCGGTAGCTTATGTCAGTCCCATACATTTTTTACTTTTCCATCATCGTTACCGCTGACAGAATGTCACTTTGTCCAGGCTCTCAGATATACATACTAACAAGAATCTGATTAGAATAAGTAATTTGTTTTTTTCCAATGCCGTTTTAAAAGGACAACACATAAAAGCGTTACCACGTCGTGTCGCAAAAATCGGCGGAGGTATCCTAAAATGTTCTCAGGAAATGTCCGAAGCGTGTTGGCACCATAGAAACATAAAAACCAGTACAAAATAAAAACTTCTTTCTAAAATCTATGGTTGGCACAAAAGGCGACGGGATAACTATAATATAATCGTTTCTTTTAAAGTTATACTTTTGGCAGTATTCCTTTTTGAGGTTATCATGGTGGTCTTTGACCAAGTTCAGGTAGCTATCAACATCATTAGGTAGTTAATCTGATAAGAATCTATCAACATGCTATTAACAGATTGATTTCGTGATACTGTCACAAATGGGTAGGTCTTTTGGAGCGATGCAACCTGGTTACCAATAATTCGTATAGGTAGAAACTTATGCCACTAATTTTCAAAAAATAATATAATTCTTAAAATTTTAAATGTTAAGTATATTGCTCAAAACATCTAATATTTTTTTAAAGGGTTGTTGTTTCTTACGAGTTTTTCTCCACTTTGATTGGGATGCGCGTGCGCAATGGCCAGTGTGTGCCTACTTAGAGTCGGTAAATAGGAAGGTAAAGTTAAAGCTACCCCGCAAAAGCCTTTCTTTTTTTACAACCTCCTTTTCAGCCCACCCAAACTCCCAAAAATATGAAACAAAACCGAATATCACCTCGCCAACTGTCACCGCGGCATATGACGCGACGTAGTAACTTAGACGTAGGGCAGGAAGGCAAGGTAAGACGATAGACGGTAACCCGAGACGCGACTCGCGGTGGTCCGAGCACCGTCGTGACTGGCATGTGACGGAATGCCCGATGGACCGAGAAAGCGCGCCACGTTTGAAAAACGAACGCTGTTTTTTGTTTTTACTTATATTATTTTCGAGTCTATGATTAGTGTTGTTGACAGTTCGAATGTTGATTTGTTTGATCGTATGAGTTAAATGAGGTTGGTATTTGTTTATTAAAAAATATTTTAGCACTTTGCCGCTACTACTTGCCTATTACCTACCTATAGCAGAAAAAAGTACTATTTAATAAATGTTAACTAATCATTCTAAAAATAAATTAATAATTCCATTCACAGTTATTCGCCTGATCAAAATTTAAAATATTTCAGTTATCATAGAGATGTATTTCATTAAAAAGTTTTAAATGAGAGACTTGTTCGATCAGAAAATTATAACGAGACGCATAATTAAAAGTCAAACGGCTGACGTCTGTGAAATTAAATAAAAAATAAAAATAATGCTGGAAAGGGTTGAAGTTTTCTTACAAATGAAATGGAAGTTTTTAACAAGACGTTTGTTGAAGAAAGCACGCTGTGAAAGAATCAATGACTCAAGCCAATTAAATACTTATTTGTTTGTTATTCTGTTTATTAATTGGCAACACAGTCAAGATTTCGCCCTGTTTCGAAATAAAGAAAATTGATGACTCGTAATAGCAAAATAAAGAATAGCCTTGTTTAATTTCAATTGTTTTCTTAAATTCTTTTTGTAAAGTTGGTAAACCCTTGATGTTAAAGACTTCAAAATAATACTGCGATGTATTATAATTTATAAAGTATGACGAAGTAAATAAAAAATGGAAAGTATGATGCGCCCGCAGGATGCGCCGAAGCATGAAGATAACGGATAAGAACAACGGCAAAATGAACAAGTGCAAATAAAAATACATTTTTATTTATAAAAAAACCAGTATATTATACTACCCACCTATAATACTTTCCAGCCAAAAAACCAATACCCCATAACAGAATTTCATTACGCATAGATATAAATAAGCGACCCGTTCGCAAAGTGTGGCCATGTGTGAAAACAGTCTGCGCTGTCCGTTTATAAAAAAATAAACTCCACGCAAAGTACAAACGTGTAAACAGTCCCTTAATTCGAATTACACACACCGATTGACTTGTTTCCACGATTGTACTCGACTAATACACCAATTAGTAAATAACCCTTTTAGTAAATATGTTTATATGTGTACACGGCTTAATTTTCTTTAGATGCATGAACTTAGACAATGTACCATCGACAATAGTAAGTCCGTGCTCATTTCATTTGAGTAATTCCAAATGCAGTTTTTTGTGGTGACAGAATTAAATATACGGTTAATTGGTTTTATTTATTATTTAGTTCGGTTTTTGATATCCAGTAGCTGAGAATTTTGGGATTAATGTCTACTTATGTGGTTAATCTTTTCTAATGCCATGAAAGGGTAAGTGATCCCACGTTATTTATAAAGCCTGACATCGTAGCACTCGCCTTGTAAAAACGCATGTTATATGACTCTACCACTGACTATGACTCGACCAATCTACATGGTCTTCAGAATCAGAATATTTATTTGTAAACATAGGCACGGTGTGTGAGATGTCACAACATTTACATAGGTTCTCTATATTTTGCCATTAGGCGTACAAATATAATTATCAATTTAAATTCTAATCAATTAAGTACTATTACAACTGATTATTATAAATTATAGAAAGAACCAGAGTAATCAATCAATAATTCCCTTCCAGAATGTTCCAGTGTCCTCACATGATATAACCAAGATTATACCTGGACTTTAAAAGAGACTGTGACCTCTGAGTTTGTTTCAACGTTTCTTTTCAAAGTAGTCAAATAGGAAACGCCGACCTCATATAGTTTTAAAAATATTTCGTGTTTGTACCAAACCTATGTACTTACAGAAATAAAATCATGTACAAAAATAATTCTGAAGTTATCCAGGCCTGGAACCTATAATAGAGCTCCCATATGAATTTATGTAAATGAGATAGTTTACGTAAAAAATGTCACAATAAACAAAAATTGTAAAAATGTAAAATTACCATAGATAAGTGTTTTACTGTACAATGTTTTCAGGGGTTAATGACTTCCCAGTCGGTTTTACCAAGGGTTTCAATAGAAAGTTTTGGCTCATTGATAAGTCCTTCTTTGCTCAATTAAGGACGCTTTACCTAAACACCACACGACTAATATTTACAAAAATATATCTGAAGGTTAGGCACGTCAACTTTTCACCAACTGTCAGATATTTTCCCAAAAAAAGAAAAGAAAATTCAAACCGCCAATCAAGGCGTTTCGCGGCGATACAACGAGCGACGCATTCTGAATACAAAATAAATTACATTAGAACGTTCCGTGTCGTGTTGGTAGCTATCAAACGGCACAGTAAAAAGTATGAAAGGTGCCCCCTAAATACCGAGTGAGGTGAAGCGCGAAAATTATCTTATATTTGCTCAGACGCCGTGAACGTAGGGCGAGAATACTTTTCAATAAGCTTAGAGAGCGTTTTTTTTTATTTAGCGAGACCCATCTTGTAAAGCGCGGAGCGTTGTGTAAAACGGAACGCGCAAATAGAGGGTTCCCTATTGATCGATTCGATTTCTCTGATTGCTGCATAAGTTTTTTATTTACGGTAATATGATTTTCTTGTTATTATGTTTTTATTAGTTTGCTTTACTTGCATTTTTATTATCTATTCATTTCTATTTAGATGCGAAAGCAGGTGTAATTAAAAAAAAATAAACTGAATGAACAGCTGGGTATTTATTATTTCAGCGCAGCAACTACGCTTTGGGCAACATTGTACTTTTCCTTTTTTTAGCAGTTCGAAATAATTCCTTTGTAATTTTATTAAGATTAAAATATTTATTTTCTACGAAATGGCATGTTTAAACAAAAATAAATAAAAATATAGCAACTTTTTATTTAAAATTTTAAAGACAATCCAAAGACTTTCTTCTATCCAAAGCTCGTTTACTTCACTCACAATTTTAATGTGCAAAAAATAAAAAGCAGTGCATTACTCCGGTATTGTTAAGTACAGAAGGGTCCCCTACAAAAGGCAACCTGCTGTGTCTATTGTGCGCCAAAGTCGGCACTTTGCGAGTCAATATTTTGGGTGAGTCAGTGACTCCTCACTAGAAAGTAGAAAGACTCCTCGACATCTCGCCGTTTCGCGAAGTAAGCGAACAAATGCGCACCTCTATTCGCTATTCGTTGCATTGATTATACTCTTTTGTCTTTGGCACTTTTTGTGCGTGGCAATCGAAATTTTTCGAAATTGGAGTGCATGTTTGTTTTGCTCTTTCATGCGTTTTCTATTCTTTTGGTAAGGAAAATATTGGATAATACATTTTTTGCGCGCTGTGGGTGTTCTACTGACGTACCTAACTATACAAGGTAATCTATTGAGATGTGTCAATATGATGTGGCACCCATAACACAAGTTTAATCTTAGCTTGGGTGCCAGTGGAGTAAACAGTGATTTATGCAATTTAAAAAAAGAATATTGTCATAGAATTAACCTATTGCCTTATGTAAATTGTAAAATTGGAAATAAAGTTATTTATTATTATTATTATTTTATTAATATAGGAAAATCAAAATATTAGAGGTAGACTTTCAGAAGGATTATAAATTATAAAATACATCATTTTTAAAATTAATTATATCAATTATATAGTTATCTGTTAAAGCTGGACATGACAGGACTTTATAATCAAAATCCAATTGCCCTGTCAACGTATTATAATCGACGACGCCGGCGATGCACAAATAAATTAATTGCAAATAAAAGTGACCCATAAATAAATTAAACAAGGAAGTGCAAAACAACAATAAATTCATCAGCCGACAATAGATTTGCAGGACAAGAAAGCGAACGCAAGACCGCCCCGAGGAAACCACGATACCGCCTCCCTATGCTCAGAAAAAAAAAAACTTTCCCGCCCATACGAGATGACAGCTAAAGTCAAGACTGCAGTTAATTCGAGTGATTCCCACGATTCGAAATTTAAATTTAATCGTCGTTCTATTATGCCAAAGAAATAGGTCAATAACGTAAGGAGTTCATAAATGGCATTGTTTGATTGAGACTCATAGGAATTATAGGCAGTTTGTCAATACGTCTGTGCTTTGTGGCGCGGTGGGGGGGCGTCCTGTTGGCACTCAATAATGTTCTGTATTAACTTAAGGCGATGTGTTCGACCTACAATAGTGTATTCGGAATCGTTTGAGGGTGAAATGATATGCAGAGATTTATTATTAGTTCTCATAGGTGGGGTGATTCGTGTAAATGCCTCTAAGATGTATTGTTTGACAATACATTGAAATATTGACGTCTAAATGTTTTCGGAGATTTTCGACTTGATTGATTTTATTAATGGTTGAAAGGAAGTGGCAATTTGACACTTGAACGTGGGCATTGAACCCTCAATTAATAATATTATTTAAATATCGAGTAACACTGCTAAAGTGTTGCTACAGTAAATAATGACCATATTAGAAATAATCTACTTCCGCTATTTTTAAAGTTAGGAAGGCAATACACTATCTACATTTACTTTATAAATGTCAAATAAACAACGGCCAACAGGTAAATCAAGTGACCAAACAACAAATTCACGCTACGCAAGCATCAATCGAAGCATACAAACTCCTTGTTACATTCTACATTCAAAAATAAGTGTGATTTTCCCGCGTTTTTCCGCCATGGCGGCAGGACGCGATTTTCCACTAGATGTGTTGCCAGAATAATAAAATCCCGACAAAAATACTTCGGACCGTTCTCGTGGGCGTAAAATTGATTATTGATTTATGTGTATATTATATTTCTGTGAAGATACGGGTGTCGTCTTGTCACGTTTGTTCGCTATAAAATAATAGGGAGTGGCGTGTGACGAAAATAAATTATATGGTAATAAAAATATACGATATGATACTATGACCTTTATTGGAATACACTGACATCAGAAAGGAAATATTATTTTTTGCAGACTGTGCACTCTATTTTCCGATTTGTGGAGTATCCAATTAAGAAAAACTCTTTACAAAGAAAGCTTTAGTTTCTATGTTAATAATATTTCTATGCAGTCCATATCATAAATTGCAAACGAGTATTTTGCTCTTTATTTTCTCTAAATCCATGATATTACTAAAGGTTTTATTAATTTTCCCTCTCGTATTTAACAGCGCATCTACCATCCTTTCGAAAGTTCGCGGAACATAAAGAAATAAAACAATACATAAAAATTGGCTCAAAAGCACTTCCCATTGTAAACAAAAGAATAGTTTTAAGTGTGAAATATGGCAAAATAATGAAGTGAAAACATACTGGGGTCAATATAATTAAAAACCTAAATCTTTGTGACCCAACCAAATGGCAAAAGTCAATTGTGTTTACTTGGCGAACCGGTCTCGAGTCGATAATAATGATTTTAAGGACAATAATACTCGGAATTATTATTATTAAAATAATATAATAGTGTATTATTACAATCGGCACGGGGATGAACGCTCGAGTGAATCAGAATGACAACTTTCAACGGTTTTTTTCTTTATTTTTAGAAACAGTTTCATTCTTTTTGTTTGATATTGTTAACAATTGGAACACGTAAGAAAGCTGATTGTAACGACTTATTTTTTATTTCCTTTCTCGACTTGAATTAAATCTTTGTCTAAGTAATATCATTTGGAATTTGTTTTAGAAATCTGTAAGTGTACGGGGCTTTAGACTTCAAAATCCTTAAAAAAAAATCCGTTTCTTAATATTTTAGTCATAACAAGTGATATTTTTTCATATAATTTTCATGGAATAAATTACTTAACTTATTAAGCTTTTATAAAATCCAGAACCAATTTCGATTTGGCACCCTGCCAGATTACCGCAATTTCCAAACCACATTCAAAAGGACAACACTAATAATAACTAACAACATACTCAAATAAAACCAATCATTTTAACACCACAAACCCCATTGCAACACGAAACCACATTAAACAAACTGTAATTATAGACAACTGACACTAACTGTCAGATCATATCGCACAGTCAAAAAAACTCATTATTATTCACGAAAGATCTCGATAGTTGTGTTATTACATTTAATTCCCCTCGAAACAACAAAAAGGCGACAAGGACATCGTTTAGCACACAAAGGGATGGGAAGCGTGGACGCCGCATAAAATTATAATAAATATCAGTGGGGATCGAGAGGGAAGGACTGGACCGTCCTATGCAGCTGTGCGAAGGCCATGCGGCTTGGGACGCGGGGATTTGTCCTATTTCTGACGGCTTGTCGTTGGAAAATAGATTGACTATGGTTATTTTTAAAATTAGATTGTAGTTTATGGGTTCTAATGAAAACTACGGGTGTATTATGAATCAAAACGATATGTCAATTGACTGTCTAAAGATTGGATTGAAGTTAATAACACAGTTATACAGTTACGACTTTGGGCTAACTTTGACGCTGAAATATAATTAAATGTTTCCACTGTACCTTATATATGAATATTTCATTCAGGTGCTCATGACTTTCACATTGCCTCATGAATACCATTGATTATATATAAATTCAAATATTTCGATTTAAAAAAGCAGGGTAATTGCGTATTACACTATCAGTAGCAATGGGTTTCATTTTGACAGTTCTACAACATTCATTGCGTTATTTACGTTGTTGAGCAGACACATTTTTCGAACATAATTATGGAGCAATGGATTAGCATTGACCTTCAAAATGAATCAGATTGAGATTGATAGTGTTTTACGCCATTAGGGTTTAGAACACGAAACTGAATTCTCAATTTTTTTTTGTCAAAATAACGACAACGATGAATAACGACGAGGTTTTACTTAAAAAAATAAGTGAAAAACTAAAAACTTCCAGCACAATCCTATACTTTCCAAAAACATGGCAACACCAGAATCCAGTTACATTCGTAAATACAAAGGTGACAACACATCGACGCGTCATTTAGACATACAGGGCTATTACAAGTGGGTCTCTTGTGAGTCTATCTGTGGGGTCCCTAATAAGTCATAACTCATGCGCTGGGGTCGTAATCACTATGAATTTTGATTTACATCACTACCTATTATCATCGGATGGGTGACGATTTCGCGCTGTCAACTGTTTTTCTACGCTTAGGGGTAGTATTAACATCTGTGAAATTGTTGGAGAGGGTTTAAAGTTTTGTGCGGACGTAGTATTTGTGTTTGTCATATTTGTTGGAGATTTTCGTATGTATATCTTTGTTGCGAGTTCAGTTGCTGGGCAGAAAGTTTCGAGACCTCGCAACTATGATTTTTATTGTTGTCTCAGAGTATTAGGAAATAGAATAAAAATATGTGTTATTTCTATTAGTTTGTCTATCGTAGGCGTAGCTGACTACGCTGCTACGCAGAACGGCGTAGTCGGCTACGTGCTACGGCGTAGCATTCGTAAAAAACTTTTTTTTTTTCATTTTTCTTTATGAACTTAAGTGAATTTCAACGTTAATAGACCAGAAACACACAGTTAATCAAAAACAGCGAAGCTCACTAATTACCAAAAGCACAGCAGACCGAGCTGCAGTTGACAAGCGCATTACCTTTTACAACGAGCGTAATTCCGGCAAACACGAACACAATAGCCGTTTGGAATACTAATCTAGATTGGCTAATGAATGGCTCGAGCCGCGGACCGCGGCGCGCGAATGCCTCCCAATACCGGCCGGCCGCAATTACGCACCGCCCAATGGCCGATATTGAACGCTTTGCGGCCAACTAAATCAGCTTTTCGTGGTCATGATACGATGTTTGGCTAAAGATTGTAATTGGTATTGATAAGGAAATTACGCGGTGTGGTGGATTTATGAGTAATGAGGTGGATAATTTGCTGTTTGTGTGGACTCATGTGTCTAGTTATCTACTAACATCATCATCATAAACATAACTGGCGAAATATTTGTGCACTATAGGTACACCTCTGCCTAACCCTTCGGGAAATACAGACGTGATGCTATGCATAAATCATACATTTCAACAGCATCAACTTTCTTCACAAAGATCTCTTTTAATATCATCTGCCTAGCCTTTTCCCAACTATGTTGGGGTCGGCTTCCAGTCTAACCGGATGCAGCTGAATACCAGTATTTTACATGGAGCAGTCGCTCCATGTAGATATTACACATTTAGATAGGCAGTCGCCTATCTGACCTCCGCAACCCAGTTATTGGGTAATACGATACCCCTTGGTAAGACTGGTTGTCAGATTTTCGGGCTATTGACGACCCGTAGTTATCGTATAGGTATTTTATGTATTGAATATTTTTTTTTATTGTGTTATTTATATCTCATCGTATGCTGCACCGGTTGACGTCACGTCAACGCCGGCTGTCGCTGAAAACCAACGCTGGAGCTCTGTCTCGCATAGGGTCGTAGCTACGGCCGTTTTGCATGGATGTGACGCATATTTTTCCCCAACTTATTCTTTTTTGTGTTCTTTCTCTGCGTCATGTTTACCGTAAATAAACGTATTTTCTTTCATTTTTTTTTTTTTTTACTATATTTGTTAAAATCTACTTAATAAAAATCATAAATTCATTCATTCTGATCAACGCACAGCCTAAACGGCTAGGTGTAGAGACACCCAGCCGTTTAGGCTGTGTGGGCTGTGCTGTGTTTGTGTGTGTGTTTAGGCATGAAATTTTGCACAAGACATCCATAAGTAACGATAGTGAACTAAGGAAGTATTTCTGAAAATATTCATCTCCTGACGGGTTTAAAGGGGATGAAAGATTGTATTAAATTTTATAATTTTTGCCGATGGTAAATCCTATATGTCCTGTCTGTCTATCTAATCTAACTAGCCTGTATTGCCCAACTGCAGGGTAAAGGCCTTTTTTTTTTTTTTTTTTTTTCTGGGTGGGAAATCATCATATGACTTCTCCCGCTCTGGGCGGAGCAGGAGGGCGTGTCAGACTTTTACTGACTAAAACTCACCCGTGTTCCTTCAGTTGCTTATGCCAGGAACCACGGTATCTCTTTCGAACAACCCGCGGCCCTGGCAGGCATCGGCCCTAACGGAACCCGTCACTTCGTGCTGACATCTCTTTGAGGCGCGCGTGGAACACAACGCGCCGTCGACTCGGGCCTGGTCCTTGCCGGGCGGCGAGCTGCCCATAGCAAAGTAAAGCCTAGCGTAAAGCGTAGCATAGTAAAGGCCTCCATCGCCAATTCTGTCTTTTGCGAGTGTTGATGATGGATTTGGCCTGTCCCGCCATCTTCGTCTGGGCCTGCTGCGATGGCGTCGTGCCTTAGTGGGACCCAATCGGTTCGAAAAACAAGGATGGGCATTTTTGCATAAAAAATGGTCCAACCAACTAGAATTCAGAGTCGAAATAAGTATTCCCGGGATCGTCATCTCAGTTTTCACGGACCGTTTAAAATGAGAAAAAGCTATTTTTAAAAAAATGTATAAGTAATATTTATAATAATGTTTTATTAGTTGTCTATCAGACGAGAAAAAAACCTGTGTAACTTTTCAAACTTATGCTACGAAATCCGTAGGTATGTATCGTACTAAGCTTTAAACAAAGATAGTGGTTTTAATGGCAATAATATCATTTGGTTTTAATAGGTTTCTATATTGTATTTATCTTTTTGATAGATTCTTTTATATTTTGTAAATGTGAGGACTTTGTAGGCCTTGTAGACTTTAGATCTGAAGACCATTGTTTAATTTATTAAGTACCTGTTACTTTTTGACAGGCCTACGCTGTCCTCTTATACCTATTAATACTGTAGTTTGTAAAAGCCGATTATTTTTTAAAAGAGTAACCGTGGAGTTTCTTGCCGGCTCTTCTTCATAGGAAACGGTCAACTGGAACCGTGCACCAATTTGCTGACGTTTCATAAGTGCCCTTGTAGGTTTATGTGAAATAAAATATTTTGATTTTGATACTTCTCTGTTTAAAACGAAATGTACAACAATACACTAAAATACTACCTTCCTAAAAAAAAAACATTAATAAAACCACTTAATATTCATACGTATCTTCCATGCACTGCAGAGGGATTAAAATTAAAACTGCGTAAAACACCCAACATATGTGTGAGTACGACGGCCGGGGGACGTATCCACCCCACCGTGTACAAATAAGATTTTAGTTAAACGACTACACTCGTTTAGCCCGCGTTTGATAAACAAATCGCGTCGGCACTGATTTGATAACGCTAGCTTTATTTGAGCCCACTACTTACTGATTGCCATATCCGATTGCATGCGTTTTGTGAGGATTTAATTTTAAACTGTCTGCTAATTTACATTCATATTAAGTCAACTGAAATCAGCTGAAACTGTGTTTTCAGTGATGAAAGAAAAATGTGGATGTACTTGTTGGTATGTGTGTATGTAGATGCAATTTGGTGTTTTTAGAGTGTTTCATTTTATTAAACGAATTTCATTTCATCTAGTTAACGAATTTTTCACGGTGTTTGTTGTGTGGAGCTGTCTTTAAATGGCGCTTAAACATTGAATGTATGACTATAAAAACAGTGGATATTATTTACTTCGCCCAGAAAACTTTTAACACCATCATCTGCCTAGCCTTTCCAACTATGTTGGGGTTAGCTTCCAGTCTAACAGGATGCCGCTGAATATCTGCCGCTGAAAAAGTTTCATCCTATTGTTTTAATATCGTTTGAGCCGTTTATGGTCTCCAGAGTACACTTTAGACACTACACAATGTGGTTTCAGGGAAATCCAATCAAAATGCATTTTTATTTAATAACCACACTAGATGCTCCATAAAGCCAAGCTTTCTCCTCATCCCATCACTACCAGCCTCCAGAACCTCCTCGCCCAACATCAGAGAACCCAAGTTGTGCGACAAGTGAAAACAAATTAAATTCCGCTAAGATGCTAATGTCGGTTATCAAAGAAAGCCTAAACATCTGATTATGATAGCGTAGCCGTTTGATGTGCAGCCGACCGAGAGGGCCCTAAGAATGCCTTGTGGAGAAGGTTCGTTGTCACTAGTACCATTAACAGTTCCATGATGGAACTACTGATTGTTTTTTTTTATCACTAGTTCCATTTTAAAAGAATCTGAAAATAATGGAACTAATGTTGAATTTGTTATTACTAGTTCCATTTTTAAAAGAATATGAAAATAATGGAACTAATGTTGATATCACTAGTTCCACATTATTATTTTTGGCACTTGTGAAATTTTTAAGGGTGGTAAAAACACTGGAGTTAAAAACACTTAGTTTTTATATTAATTATATTCAATAAAATCAACAAATATTTATTTTTTCATGTATGATTCAGATTCATTACATTTATTACAGTACGCGCTCAACGAAGTTTATCTAAAAAATTACCCACAGATATTTCGCATGTTAATTACTGCATTTGGGCTTCAATGACTAAGTCATTTCTGTCTCTGTGAATTCTTCGTCGTTTAGGTTGGGAGCTCTGCCCATAGTTTTGTAGAAGATTAGTTCTACACTTCATTAACATTGCATCATCATATAGAATATGTAAGAGCTGCAATAAATTTGAATCGTTTTTAATGACATTTGTATTTATATTATGATGCCAGCCTTCAAGGACATTATTTGTCCTATGGATGTCACTGGCTCATCAAGTATCGCCATGTAAACTCATTCATTCGCAAAAAATAAATGTTTACTGATTCTATTCGATCTGTACATACCTATTATAAAAAAGTAAAGGTAGCCAAATAAATATTTGTTGATTTTATTGAATATAATTAATATAAAAACTAAGTGTTTTTAACTCCAGTGTTTTTACCACCCTTAAAAATTTCACAAGTGCCAAAAATAATAATGTGGAACTAGTGATATCAACATTAGTTCCATTATTTTCATATTCTTTTAAAAATGGAACTAGTGATAACAATTTCAACATTAGTTCCATTATTTTCAGATTCTTTTAAAATGGAACTAGTGATAAAAAAAAACAATCAGTAGTTCCATCATGGAACTGTTATTGGTACTAGTGACAACGAACCGTGGAGAACACTCACTGCCTTAAACTTACAATTTGGGCATTTTATGTAGATTGTTATAGGCATTGTTTATGTACACAGTCAGTTGGGACTTGGGAGTAGTGAAATTGAAAGTTTTGAACAGTTTCGTAAGTAGACAAAATAGTTTACGTGAAAACATAATTTATTTTGTCTAGAAAGTTACGGTTATAACACGATATACCTATCAGAAAAATACCGTTTATAAGAATTATGTATTTTTTGTTACTAAGGGTTGGTTTTACCAGAGGGGCAATTCTCGTAATTTTAAGAACGTTCACAGTCTGATCTCAATCTCAATCTGTCAAAAATACCTCTAGTTTCTCTACATTTTGGACAAGTTTTTTTAACATTGATTGACTCTGAGATGAGATTGCGACTACATTTTGAACGTTTTTAATTTTAATGGTCTTCTGATAACTTTTAACCGTCGAATAAAATTTACGTCTGACAGTTCTAGTATAGAAAAACTGTCAAAATATCATAAATTATTCTTCGGATAAGACTTATTCTAGGTATAAAAGTTTGGTGGAATTCACCATTAGTTGTATTTGTTGGTATATTGACGTGGCTAGCTGACATATCGTCGCTCTAGATGTGATACCTCGTAACTGCAATTATTGGTCAATTTTACATTTTGATACGGGACCTTGTAAATTTAATAGACACCAAGCATGCCAAGGTGATTTTTATGTACAGACGCCAGCACATCAAGCTACTACAATCTGTCGAATTTCTTTAATAGATTTTCAACTCTATCGCTAAAATATTAAGGTTCAAAGTTGATTGGGAAAATTTGACACTTTCGTGTAGCTTGACCTGCTGGCGTCTGTACATACAAGAAAACATACGGTATTTTATTTAATATTCAATAAAATAACCAAAGGCATGCAATATACATAATTATCAACACAGTTTTTTGTCTCTCCTGGAAAATTGACAGGTTCGTATTTACGAGGTCTCACATCTAGAGCGACGATATGGCAAACAACAATTTCATTTAAAGCTCTGTGTCTCGTAATGTTAATTACTTTGCAACCTACTATTGAATAGAATCAAGTTTTTCTAACTGAACAGAGAGCTGTGCTGCTGGGGAGTTTGTTGCGCCACTTCTTCTTCCCAGCGACAGCAGTAGGAAGTGGTGAAGGGTGGGCATTTTGGGGGACTGTCTTAGTAATTTTGACGTTCGAAAAGTACTGATTCTCAGCATAATTTAAATAAATAACTTCAGATTATGATTTTTGCGTTATTTGTTTTCTATCGTGAATTTAAAGTAAATACAATAAATGATTAAATAAATACAAAATTACCGTTTCATTTGTATATAAATAAAATAAAAACATTTTCAAAATCAAAATCATGATCTGCATGTAGGTAATGCAATTAGTGTAATTACATTAAAATAAATAATTACACAAGGGTTTATATTAAAATTCGCAATAAATCAGTATTCAAAACTACTTAACATTCATTGAATAGGTACTCTTCCAACATTAATCGTCGATCTCTCTCGCACACTAATCGTTTAATACTACAAAATACCCCAATATGTCTGAACAAGTTGTTGTAACGGTATCTTATCTAATATCTGTGATGCTATCGCTATTTAATATCGCTACAGATCAAGGGAACTGGGGTACGGACAGCAGAATAAACGTAGTATTTATTGTGTACTCGTTTGCGTTACATTTTTGAATGAATAAAAGATACGATAAAAACCTGTTTTGTTAAACAAGAACGAGAGAAATAAGGGTTTTTTAGTAGTTTGAAATATTCGTCTATTTGGATTTTCAGACCTATTGCCAAATATATTCATCAATATAGAAAATATTAAAGCTTTTTTTGAACTCCTATTTGTACAATGGGAAACTGTTTATTTTCTATATTTTTGTGGTAAATAAATGATTATTTCTATAGATAGATGTTGATGCTATCGCTACCCGGAATCGAGTCTGGGGATCCGCATCATCCGTCCGGGCCGGCAGCGGTGGGATTTTG
The DNA here is from genome assembly GCA_911387795.2 of Apamea monoglypha. Lineage (NCBI taxonomy): Eukaryota > Metazoa > Arthropoda > Insecta > Lepidoptera > Noctuidae > Apamea > Apamea monoglypha. The sequence continues at coordinate 11,557,450 of OU426919.1, read as the reverse complement.
TGCTAATATACGCAATCTGTTACTTACACGTACATACAGACACGTGTTTTATATGTAGTTATATCTTTTGGTCTTTGTGAAGAGATATTTGTTAGAAATTGCAAATAAATTTTAATTTTAAATTAAATTAACAATATAAAACATTTAGTTTTAAATAAAAAGAGAAAAATGGGATGCTTATATAAAACTTGTCTGTTGAGAATCGTTTATTTAAAAACAGCCTTTCCTAACAAGATAATTTAGTCAGATGACCAAAATTTTAATGGTGAAAAAAAAAACGTAGTTTGAAAGGTGAATATTAATTACTAATTGTTTCCGCTTAACTTTTTTCTTTACATACCAAGACCCCTCCGTGTCTCGGAAAGCACATTAAGCCGTTGGTCCCGGCTGTCATACGTGGGTCTTTAACAGTTGTTACGGGTCGTCAGAAGCCCGAAAGTCTGACAACCAGTCTTACCAAGGGGTTTCGTATTACCCAGTAACAGGGTTGTGGAGGTCAGATAGGCAGTCGCTCCATATAAAATACTGGTATTCAGCTGCATCCGGTTAGACTGGAAGCCGACCCCAACATAGTTGGGACAAGCCAAAGGCTAGGCAGATGATGACTATTCATATTCATATATTTTATTACAAACTTCTATCGCTCAATATCCCTCCCAAAAAATAAAATAATAAAACACTTAATAACACTGAAATTGTACGGCAATAATAATAAGAAGGGGATAATATAAAAATTGCATATCCCGGCTTAGGCCGCACGTGGCGATGCGATCCGACGCGATACTTATCTCGCTCCGCTTCTCACCCCATCTCTGGGCTAACAACGTCAATATTTTTTTTGCGAACTGTACTTTGAACGTTTTGCGTTTTATTTTTGGGACGGTTTTGACCTAATTGTTCTAATGCACGCCCATTTATTTTTTTGAATAAATACTCTTTATTTTACAAAGGGCGGTCTTATCGCTAAGACCAGTTACCAGGTTTTTACCACTTTATTTAGTTTTATACCAGTCAGTCTTACCAAGGAGTATCATGCTACTTAGTAACTAGGCAATAAGCATCACCTTTGTACGACTTTTTTTCAATTTTTTCTTCTTTCATGTTTATACTAGCAGCGCCCCGCGGTTTCACCCGCATAAGTTACGATCCCGTTGGAACATCGGGATAAAAAGTATCCTATGTATTAATCCTGATTATACACTATCTGTGTTCCAAATTTCATCCAAATCCGTTCAGTAGTTTTTGCATGAAAAAGTAATAAACATGATCATCCATCCTCACAAACTTTATTAGTAGGATAGGATAGGATAATATATGTTTGTTTATAGACGGTTGAACAAGTAACTCTGTTATAGAGGTCAGATAGGTAGTCGCACCAAAATACTGGTATTCAGCTGCATAAGGTTAGACTGGAAGCCAACCTAAGTAATTGGAAAAAGGCTGGGCAGGTGATGATAATTTCAGACCGCTGTGTGTGTATTACAACGTACTGGAATCATCACCATTTTCTCGCTAAATTTTGGAACTTTTAAAGCAAAATCGTTCTACATATTTCTCAAGCTCTATTTTGAGCTAGATTTGAGACCGAATTGCTATCAAATCAATTTACATCGAGATTTCGAGAATACTGCATGTGATACGGAGGAATGAGGAAAATGTCGTAAGGAAAGTTTTGAGTATGAATGTCGATGGCTATAAGAGGGTGATATGGTGGCCCAGTGGTAATGGACCCGACTTACGAGTTGTTGGTCGTGAGTTCGAACCCAGGCAGGCACTTTACTTTGTGTAAATTATATCATCACCACTGCTCTCAAAAAGGTGAAGGAAAACATCGTGAGGAAACCGGCATATCCTAGAACCACAAATTCGAAGACATCTGACATCCACCAACCCGCACTGGGCCCGCGTGGTGGATCATCAAATGAAATGGAATAGTCTTATAACAACAAACTTGCTAATAACAGACTATGCCATCAATGCCACATCTAGTAAAAATCAAGTTCATAAATCCATGTTGTGCTTGGTTAACTTACGATCGAGTTTATGTTACACATCACATTTTTTTATTTTATTTTTTTGTTATTTTATACAGCTGTGCGCTCTAATTATTAATCTTAGTTCTAGATATTGTTTCTCAGTAAGTGAATTATGTATGCAATTCTAATGAGAAATAAAGTTGTTCTTAAACCTAAATAATCGTTTAATTTGGAACAAAGCACTGGGCCCGCGTGGTAGATTATGGTCCACTCCCTCTCACAGAGAGGAGGCCTGTGTCCCAGCAGTGGGAACATTATAGGCAGATTATGTATAAGAGTATGGGAAGTCTAAAGAAAGGATGGCTAGACTTTAAGAATGATGATATGGTTAGAAAGGGGGTGACTAGAGAGATGACGACTAATAGAGAAGTGTAGAAGAAAAAGGCATATCGTGCCGACCCCAAATAAATTAGGACAAGGGTAGGGAATGCTGATGATAATTTCGAGAATACTGCGTTTTGTAATAAAAGCGTGGACTCTGGGGGTCTACTCCGAAGTGGAATCGGCCGAATGTTCGGTCGTTTCCTGCTACGAATTTACTATTTGGTTCGGTCGGTTTCGATCCTACACTCCTACACTCTTTCGAATATTGACTATGGTCCCGACCCAATTGAGCCGATCTGAACTTTTTTCGCATTTTTCAATAATATCCGGTTCGGCCATGTGTCGGTCCGATCCGATCATTCGCAATTTGCACTTCGTAGTAGACCTCCAGGCTTTATCATATACCTTCGAAGCAAGTTAGCAATTTCAAGTTCTTATTAGGTAATTTCAGGTTCTTGTTTAGACAAACGTGTGGCTTCCTCCACCTATAACTAAAGTCTTTTCAAATTGATGTTATTTCAAGTTAAACAAATCACAACTTTATTTCAATAGAAATTAAGTTGATTTCAAAGTGACTAGCATTCTTGAAAAAGTATTAAAAATGTTTGAAGTTCACTGTGTGTTTTGCGTAAACTGAACTTTATTTTGTAGGCATTAAAGTTATTTTTCCATAAACTTATATTTGTTTACATTTTTGGCAAATAAGTCGCGAATGCGGTATAAACGAATATTAAGAGAAAATATTTGATTTTATGTAAGTATGTTTGTTTGTAACGCTTTCACACTTTCGCACTCACACGTTTTTCTTGCAGTGAAGTTCTTGCATGCCAATACTCAGGCAGAATGTGCACGGGACAATATATATATTTTTTTACCAACTTTTTGTTAAATACCTACATTCTATGCGAATAAATGATTTGATTTGATTTGATTTGAAAAAGTACGGTTTATTCGCCATAACACAGTCGTCAGTGTTGTGTGTAGATCTTTATGGAAGCTTGTTGACATTCAAGCTTTTTTTATACGACGCGGTGTATATACCGTACCGTAAAGAAACCGTGCCGTGTACAAAGAGCCTAAAACGACTGAACGGATTTGGATGAAATTTGGCATATGGGTAGACCATATAGGCTACTTTTTACCCCTATATTCCCATAGGATCGAGACTTATGCGGGTGAAACCGCGGGGCACAGCTATGTTGAATAAAACAGAAATTTTAGTATTTTGGCTAAAATTTGCGTTTTATTTTGGATTTTAACAATTTTGGATTCTAAATCCTTAAAATCAAATCTTTTCTCACCCTGAAATCAACTTAATTACTATTGAAATAAAGTTGTTATTTTTCTCGTACTCGTATTATAAACGCGAAAGTTTGCGACGATGGATGGATGGATGTTTCTCACGTAAAAACTACTGAACGGATTTGTATGAAATTTGGCACACAGATAGTTTATGACCACGATTAACACACACGATACTTTTTATCCCGATATTCCCACGGGATAGAAACATATGCAGGTGAAACCGTGGGGCACAGCTGGTCACATATAAAGCCAAAAACTTCACCCACGTCTAAAATTCCAAATCATTGTATTCTGTAGGTACTTACTTAATCGTCAAATATTGGTATCACACACGTGTTGCGCGACGGGGGTCGCTGGGGTGCGGGGGTGCAGGGGGGGATGTTCCTATATTACATTATATTGAATATAAACGTCGTAATTAACTGGTTCGGGTTACCGGGGGTGCGACTAATAATATGTTGAGGTTTTGAGATGAATTTGGGAAAATCAGGTACTTGGATAATAGGAGTTATAAGGTGTTAAAATCTATACAGGGTTACTGGTAATTCGACGTATATCCGTCAGGGGCTGATAAGGGGGCCAAAATGCAACAAATTGAACCCCCCATGTGTATGGCCGAAATTCAATAGTTTTCGAGATATTTGAATTTTAAGGGTTTTTCGATATTTACCCAAAATTTGACATTTAATTCCAAATAAAAAAAAAACTACATATTTGAATGGGTACCATTAAAAATGATGTTGTAGCTGGCACTTCAATTAAGCTATGGACATAATTAAAACTACTTAATTAAACAAAATAATTAAAATAATGAGCGATATGAGAATAATATCTTACCAATATTTTCATTTTACGCTTCAAAAATGTTGTCTCGTCACAAAAATTTCTATGACATTAATCGTGCAAATAACTAAAACAACTTGCCTATTCTGTAAGCTTTCCAAAAAGGTATAAAAGTCAATTTTAAAATACATAATTCGTGGCATGGCATGTGTTTGAACCGGCGCGGGGAGAGAAATCATCTGTGTTTTTAGTTTATGATCCTCGATAAAACAACCGATTTTACTGGCGAAATTCTTGTTGTTGTTCTTGTGGCGGGGGTGTGCGGGCGGGGGACTACACGGCGCCTGCTGCGCTCGCGTCGCCTTCCTAATCTTTAGTAAGTTTCGACTCTACGCCGCGCAAGCACGTGTGTTGTTATCTTGCTATTAACCAATCTCTCATCGCGTTAAATTGTTATCGATCATTATTGTTAATTCTTGTTTCTCTTGTTATTCTTTTTGTTATCATTGTTATTTCGGATAACATGGCTTCGTATTCTAATAACGAATACGCAGACATAATGTTTTGTTATGGTTTTGCCGATGGAAACGCGGCTGCGGCTCGGCGAGAATACCAACGCCGCTTTCCCGATCGTCGACTTCCCCACGTTACTGTTTTCGGGAGCACCTACCGACGATTGTCTGAAACTGGCAGTGTTCAGAGAGCACAATTCAACGCTGGCAGACCTCGACGGTACACGGCTGACGAAGAGGACACCATTCTTCAGTGTTTTATTGATGACCCAAATATCTCAACGAACATTGTTGCAAGACAGCTCAGTATGTCCCAGTGGAAAGTGTAGTCGGTAGTTCATCTATCAGGTAGACACCCATACCATTATCAACCTGTCCAAACATTGCACGAGGGAGATCCTGCCAGGCGACTCGAATTTTCTCGGTTTATGTTAAACGCTGACGCTGACCAGGAACATTTCCTAAGAAATATTTTGTGGACTGACGAGTCAAAGTTTGACCGGGATGGTATAACGAATTACCATAACTTACATTTTTGGGCACCTAAAGCAGGCAGGAATCCAAAAAAACTAAAAGAAACTGCGTCGCAAATGAGATTTTCCCTGAACGTATGGATGGGTGTCGTTGATAATTATTTGGTGGGCCCTCATTTCTTGCCCCAAAATTTGAACGGCCAAAATTACGAGGAGTTTTTGAGAAACAACCTAGACGATTTGTTGGCGGATGTTCCCGAAGAAATAAAAAGCAACCTCATGTTTCAACATGATGGTTGCCCAGCACATTACCGGATTACTGTCCGACAGTGGCTAAACGAGAGATATCCAAACCGATGGATTGGGAGGGGAGGGCCAATTCCGTGGCCAGCACGAAGCCCTGATATCACACCACTTGATTTTTACGTCTGGGGTCATATGAAGGAATTAGTTTATGTGACCCCAATAAATTCAGTCGAAGAACTTCGACAGCGAATAATAAATGCGGCGCAACAGATGAGAACAACGTTCACATCAAGAGTGATGAAAACCGAAGTTAGGAAGAGAATTCGAACCTGCATTCGTAATCGAGGGGCTCATTTTGAACAAGATGTGTAAAATTTTTAATAAAATTTGACGTACATTTTTTAATGCATTTTATTTCATACAAATACAAATGACCCTTTCTCTCCCCGCGCCGGTTCACACATATGCCAAGCCACGAATTATGTATTTTAAAATTGACTTTTATACCTTTTTGGAAAGCTTACAGAATAGGCAAGTTGTTTTAGTTATTTGTACGATTAATGTCATAGAAATTTTTGTGACGAGACAACATTTTTGAAGCGTAAAATGAAAATATTGGTAAGATATTATTCTCATATCGCTCATTATTTTAATTATTTTGTTTAATTAAGTAGTTTTAATTATGTCCATAGCTTAATTGAAGTGCCAGCTACAACATCATTTTTAATGGTACCCATTCAAATATGTAGTTTTTTTTTTATTTGGAATTAAATGTCAAATTTTGGGTAAATATCGAAAAACCCTTAAAATTCAAATATCTCGAAAACTATTGAATTTCGGCCATACATATGGGGGGTTCAATTTGTTGCATTTTGGCCCCCTTATCAGCCCCTGACGGATATACGTCGAATTACCAGTAACCCTGTATAACTACTATTTATTATTTATTTATTTAATCTTTTTGCACAAAAAAAAGGTACAAAGGCGGACTTAATGCCTTAGGCATTCTCTACCAGTCAACCAAGGGTGGTGAAGAGATTAGATGGCAGGTGCTTTGGTTGAGAGGGACAATGAAAAAAAAAAACTCTTAGAACTAGGTAAACAAATACATACATAGGTTATATACATACACATACATACTATTACTATAATACAAACTTATAATATATATAAATATAAATATATATATATATTGATATATACCTATTAATATATTTTCCTTGATTTTGTATATATATATATATATATATACAAAATCAAGGAAGAGAGATATTAAGATGACTCTCCGCTATTTGTTTTGAAAATAACTCTACCATCCTACAAATATTATAAACGCGAAAGTTTGTGAGGATGGATGTTTGTTACTGTTTCACCTTTCACCCAAAAACTACTGAACGGATTTTGATGAAACTTTACAGTAGTATAGTTCTTCCTCTTCTTAGCGTGTCGATTGCAATCTAAATGGACTCGGCCCAGAATTCGGCGACTTGTTTGGCGCCATCACCAGCGTCCATCAGTTCCTGTAATGTGCAGCTGATAGGACACGCAGGACACGATATTTAGTGTCCCATCGTTTGCGGAACAGCACCACATCTACACTCCAGGGCGGAGTCGTCTATGAATTTCTACCTGAACAGGTTTTCCTTGCTTCGGCCAACCTGGGTCCGGAGTCTAATTAAAGACTTCCAGGTTACCCAAGGCAACTTATGTCCAGGTGGGAGGTCTTCAGCGGGTGGGACAAAAGGCTTGGGTAAGGAAGCACAGTCTCGCCACAGCTTCAGTCTTCTTGCGATCGTTCGCCAGTGAGTGGGACGGTACACTTTAAAAAACTGTTTCGACTTTTAAGCCGTTGTGGCACAAGCACCTATGTTGTCGTGCAAAGGGTGTCGTGTGTCGGAAACCATTTTGGCTCTTTCGCTGGAGCTTACCACCGCTCTACGAATCACTGGTGGCGCTATTCCTGCACGTGGATACAGCGTTTGTACCGGGGTCGGTTTTAGGCAACCAGTGATGATCGGCACGTTTCATTCAAAGCTGTATCCACTAACTTTGCATGGGTGTAGTATAGTTTAGACATCAGAATATAACACATAGGCTACTTTTTATCTCGATATTCCCGCGGGATCGACACTTACGCGGGTGAAACCGCGAGGCACTGCTAGTAAAATATATGCGAAAGTAGCTCTGTCTGTCTGTTACCTTTTCACGCTTTAACGGTTGTAAGGATTTCGATGATATTTGATATACATGTAGACCATGACCTAAGTAAGCACATAGGATACTTTTATCCCGGTAGTATATTCCCGTAGAATAATTTCCGATCACCACGCGGACGAAGCCGCGGGCAAAAGCTAGTTTTCAATAGCACCTAACTAATCAACATACGACTAACCAGCTACACTAATAAATATAATATAATCTCACAAGCTCAATATGGTTTTAGGCAAAAATTATCTACAGAAGACGCAGTGATAGCATTAACCACTCATATTGTCAAACTAGTAGATTCAGGAAAAAGATGCCTAACTGTATTTCTAGATTTAAAAAAGCTTTTGATACCGTCTCTGTCCCCATTCTTGTGCGCAGTCTAGAAGGTATAGGCGTCAGGGGTATCCCATTAGCACTGTTTGTAGATTATCTGCGGGATCGTAGGCAACGGGTTAAGGTGGGAGGTTATACTAGTAAGGAATCTTACATCACCTACGGCGTTCCACAGGGCAGCGTACTGGGTCCGACTCTATTTTTAATTTACATAAACCATCTCTGCAAAATGATGCCAGATAATGGTCGCGTTTTCTCATATGCAGATGACACAGCTATTGTCTTCTTTGGTGAAACGTGGGAATCTGCATATCAGTCTGCTGAAAAGGGTCTTTTCGAAATTTCTAATTGGTTAAACTCACATCTTCTAACGCTAAACATCTCTAAAACAAAATATATTGCATTTACAAATTATAACAACTCTCAACCCGGACCTAACGTAACTCTTAAAATACACACTTGTCATAGTATATCTAGCACTAATTGCGACTGTAAATGTATTGAAAAAGTGACTCATATAAAATACCTAGGTATAATCGTTGATCAGCGATTATCTTGGCATCAACATGCAGAGATGGTTATGGCCCGTACAAGGAAACTTATTTGGGTATTTAAAAGCCTAAGACATGTGGCAACTAAGAAAATGTTAACTGAGATCTATGTCTGTCTGGCTCAATCAATCCTTACCTACTGCATACCCGTGTGGGGCGGTGCGACCAAAACAAAGTTTCTTGAGCTAGAGCGAGCACAGAGATCTCTCATCAAGGTCATGTACTCCAAACCGTACAGATTTCCAACCAACGAGCTATACTCCCTTAGCGATATTCTTACAGTCAGAAAGCTATATATACTCCATGCTGTCTTAAAACTACACAAAATCCTGCCTTATGACCCTCACACTCAGGAAAAAAGACGAAAACACCACGTTGCACCAGTAGAATTCGTTAAAACTACATATGCCAAAAGACAATTTAATACAAATTCCGCTGCCCTATATAATAAAGTTAACAAAGTAATTAATATTTATTCCATGACCACTAAAGACTGCAAAAAAGCAATGGTTCACTGGCTAAAACTGAAGACCTATGATGAAATTGAACTACTACTACAAGCACCGTTAATATGAGTCATAAGGATACGCCCTAAATACATTCACACACATCCTCTCTCACATCATCACACATCACACTCACTAACACACCCTCACGCACCCCACTCACACACACACCCTCACACACGCACTCACCCACCTTTTCATAAAGGAATGTTGTTTTTTTTTTTTTTTTTTGATTTTCTCTTTTCTTTTTAATTGTTTAAATTTTATTCTATTTTACTTGGTACATTACTTTTACCACTATATTTGTCATTGAAGAGCGGGGCCTCCTAGCACAGGTATATCTTTTACTTAAAAGGAGGTTCCTATGTAAGATTCACTGTAAAAGTTGTACAAGTTTCTGCAATAAACCTTTTTATTTTATTTATTTTATTTATTTACCTATAATGTGAAATCAGTGATACTTGAAAATGAGGAATCGCAAAAATATTGTATACCTACCGTATAAATATGTAAAAATGCAGTATTTTTCAAGTTGGGGCGAGAAAAAGAGGCTTTTCCTATGCTTTAAAAGTAGGTGAACTACCCTGAAGTTCCATGATAGAACTAGAAAAGAACCACTGAAAAATCATTGTCCATTCCAAGGTTGCCTGGAAGAGATTGCAGAAAGCAAAATGGCCGCCCATTGTATATTATGTAGTGTTTGGTGTATTTTTTATGCTTTGTATTTTTGTGGTATGTGTATGTATAAAGTAAAAATATGTATAAATAAATAATTTACTTACAGGTTTCATTCGCAGGCATGGTCTGTTTTAAGACCTTGGGTTTAAATACATATGATGTGAAATTCAATTCGATTCGATTTCTCATTAGTAACCCGGAGCACAGATTACCGCTCGGCTCGCCCCCCTTTACATGGGAATTAAACATAACTGGTGAATTTCGACGTACTCAGTAAGTATCGGTCCTCTCTGCCTAACCCTTCATGGAATACAGGCGCAATGTTATTTTATGTAATTTACATTCTTTTTTTTTAAATTTGTTTGGCCCAAAATTCAGCAACGCGGATGGCATTCGCCGACGCAGCCATTAGGTCCTCATGTGTGCAGGTGACAGGGCATGCGGTGCTAGATGGGATTGATACAATAACAAACGACTGCAACTATTCCGATTTTATAAATATAACTTTTAATTACAAATGCGATTAATAACATAACAAAAACTATGGGGTACAACGATACCCCAAAGGTATTTCTGCAAGTGACAACAATATTAGCAACACATGGTAGAAAGACAACCGCCATCCATATTTATTTGCTCTTCCGATTACGCACTCAACATCAATGTAAGCCTTAAATCCTTTGAATTGTGGTATTAATTTCCCTCCAACACTTCTTAGTTTTAAGTAACCTTTATAAGTTTTTCATTCAAACAAAACTAAACCGAAAAGTTTGTGAATAAAAACTATTTCTGCTTGTCAGTGACTGTGACTTTACTCAAACACTTCCGTTACACAAAATCAAACCTTATTTCATTAACACAAGGTATGTTTTAGAATGGTTAGAAAAGTGTAGGGTGGATGACACTATCATCGGCCACATGCATGTCACGTGCGCGACACGCGTCATCTCCGATAATCTTCTTTGCCGGACTCCTTTGTTACAATTTGTTGCCGCGCCGATATTTTCCCGACCCCTGAGATCCAAATCTCAGATATGATCGTAATGATATTTTAAATCAGTGTTTTGAACGAGCTATTTATTGAGTTTCGTTATAGCGTGGAAATTGGATGTTGTATCTAGATATTAACTATTAAGCTGTTAGTGAATGTTTTGTTTTTTTATTTAACTATTGTCGCCGTGCACTGAAAACGTCGTGATTGCAATAAACGTTCAATCAATCAACTCAGCCTATCGCAGTCCACTGCTGAACATAGGCCTCAATAAACGTTATTATAATAATAATATAATAAATATTTTATTCAGTGCCTATTAAAATTAGTAAAATATTTACATAAAGTCTTAGAAACAATTTACAAAGGTATAATAATGTTAGATGCCTGTACTAGCTGATACAGATTTATCCTGTATCACTAGCGGCATGAGCGTACTTTCGACAATTACCGTACAGGGAAATTATTGTACAGGGTAAGATAAAGACTGTCTGAAAAATTTCCTTCATTACTTCGTTTTTGCTTAGCGTTCTGTCTGACTTGTTTTCTTAAGTGTCTTAGCGTGATTTTAAATAGCCTAAACTTTTCTCGAAAATTCGGCTATCAAAGGCCAAAATTATTCTTCAAATCCAACTGGTAGTTCCAGAGATTAGCGCGTTCAAACAAACAAACAAATTCTTCAGCTTTATTATTAGTATTTGATATAGAAAGATATATATTGATATTGCTATTAATTTAAAGTGAAAGTAGTTAAGTAAGTCAAATGACACGAATTTTATTTCAACAGTACGCCATTTATTTGAAATATGATTCATTTAACCAAAAGTCGACATTAACAGCAAAAAATCACAATGTCCCCGTCACTGATGTTAAAGTGACAAGAAAATATCGCGATACAATGAAATAAAGTTGTCATCCCCAGTTAAAGGACCGGGGAGCGTGCTAAATGCATTAATTTGGCCTGGATTTAGTGGCCCGGAAGTGATTTGCTACGGGAACGCATGTTCCAACGCGATATGACCCTGTGACGACAATTGACCCTCTCACCACATATTTTTACGTTAATAAATAAATATAGACTTTAATGTCTTACATATAGAATGCAATTTTAAACTGCGAATAATATTAATAGTAGGATGAATAGTTAACAAGGTTTAGTATCGTTACATTTTTTGTTGAGGGTCGTTACTGTGAAGACTTAGCGATAGTTACGCTTTTGTTTGCTTAAGCTCTTTATAATACGAACATATTTTTCCATATCGATCTCACTCAAAGAGTTATAATGAACTAGAATATTAATAAAACAACGCTCACCTTTCTCGTCAGAGTTAATAAAAAGCGACGTTTCGCCACCGAATCGTTCCCTAGACGTTAATATATTCAACGTCAAGCACCTCTTAAACAATCCACGTAAACACAATATAACCCGATATTCGATAAATACGAAGACATCCGACGCCCTCCGATATTATGCCTACCTGTCTATACGGCTATACCTACGATCCTTAACGGTACCCTCTGATAACTTAAAGACTTTATCCCCTGTACTGGAATTTTTACGGCAACAAAAGCCTTCATATTTTCTTTATTCATGTCGTGTCAAAATCGCCCCGTCTTCCCCCTTTATGTAGACGGTGGAAAAAAGAGATAGCTCGCCAACTCTTTCGCACTCATTAAAAATATGTATTTCCGTCTCAGAATTTTCCCTCTGTTTCGGTTTTTATGTTTTTCTCGATATTCCTCGGTGAGAGTACTTAATGTTCTTTCATTCTTTCTTAAAACCGTCACCAACAGGGTGATTGTGCGAATATCTTAATTAATTTATGTTTAGTATTTGAGAGGGCGATGGTTGTTGCTAAAGGGTGTTGTGTAAAGCCGGGTTTACATTTATGACACTAGTGTCGTGGAACAGTAGCTTGACTGTTCGAGGGCCTATAACTATGTCCGTCAACGGAGATATCGGCCGGTCCGAAAGTAATTCGGAACTTCGGAGTGAATCCTACTCCCAAATGATTAACGTTTTTGGGCGGACAAAAACACATTGGGAGTAGGGGCAACTGTCAAATCGTGCTGTCATTCATTCTTAGGTCGGTAGGTAATTAGATATTAGTTTAATAATAAAATTCATTGTTATCAGTTAGCTATAGACAGAAACAAAATGTCTACTCCCTAAATACGAAGTTCATGGTTTCGCATTTACTACTCCGTATCACTTACGGTTCTAATATTAGTTTACAGCCCGAACTAAGAATGAATGAGAACACAATTTGACAATTGTCGTGTTGTCATTCATTCCACCGGGAGTAAATAAAAATAAATAAATAAATCCCTGGACATTTCACACAGCACCATTTGTCCCAAGCTAAGCAACCTAATGCTTGTGTTATGGTAACAAGATGGCTGATAAACTACTTATATACAATTTTTTTTTTTTTTTTTTTTGTAAATACATACATATCATAGATAGAAAAACACCCAGACTCGGAACAAATACATGTAGGTCATACAAATATTTGTTCCGTGCGGGAATCGAACCCGCGACACGCAGCGCAGCAGTCAATCGCTAAAAGGAGCAATACCCGATGTGTTATTGAGTGTCATTTTTTGGCGGATCAACTACTTTCGGACGGACTAGTGTCTTGATGATATTGATGGACTTAGTAGAACAGACAAATTACTGTTTCACGACACTAGATTCATAATGTAAACCCCGCTTAAATAGTCAGTGGCACAGGTCGTAAAGTGTAGAAGTAATTTTTGCGAGGTTCTCGGTATTATTACTGTATCTTTTGCGCTACGTTAACTTTTATAGCGTCTTTATGTTTTGTAGCTTTTTTATAACTATGAAAGAGTTGGGCAAATGGCTGGTTAGCATTCATGGCAGTATTTCGCTCTTAACATTCACTTGATAAAAGATAGACTGTAAAGCAAAAAAAGATGTAAAAGCTGAGATTTACTGCTATGAAACGATGTTAAAGTTAAAATGTAGATTTTTGTGCAGCTGGATTTGTTTTAATTTAATCTAAGGAAGGTTTTATAGCGATGATTTCTTTTAACGGCGTTTCAACATTTCGTAGACCACGAAATGTTGAAACGCCGTTAAAAGAAATCACTACATCATCAACTACTTAAAATTATTATTATGGCATGTTTGTGGGTACAGACGACTACACATCAAGCTATACATTTCCAGTTTTAGCTGACCTCACATTGTATAGGTTTTTTGTACAATCAGAAGTCAGCTTATACTGGTTATGTATAGCTTGATGTGTCGAGCCGTGCGTACTTGAAGCGGCCATCATAATTGCTACAATATGAAGATTGCGTCGTACTTACTCTATTTCTGCCCAGATTTTTCCTTGATTCAATAGAGATTTTGATGCGTTAGTTTTCCGATGGAAAACATATTTTTTGTTAACAACAAGCCTTGATATTTTAAAATGACAGCCGGCCTACATTGTTTTTTCAATAAAAAAACTCGCAAAGAGCAGCCTCTATAACACAAGACGTATCGACGTCTAAAGGATGTCCCAGTAGGGAGCGCCCCGTATTCAAAAAAGGGAAAAAAATGAAGAAAAAAAAAGTTATAACGTCATATTGTTTTGCCGCCAAGTGGTGGGGACAGGGGGGAGAAAGGGGAGTCCTGTATAGTGCCAGGGAAAGATAAGGCGTTATAGCATCCTGTATATAGCCGCTGTATAGCTGGGGGTGCTGTGCCCCATTGTATTTTATGAGGCGCCCTTTCGTATTTTTCATACTTTCTGGAAGGCGTTTTGGTAAAGTGTAACTGTCTGATGTCGCAATTTTTGAAGATACGCTTGTTTAGTAAAGGTGGGTGCATAATTACTGAGATTTCATTAAAATTGATGAAATAAGTTAGGACTTATTTCATCAATTTTGCAGTAAATATGCTCCCACCTCCAAACCAAAATAAATAAATACTAAACAGGCGAAATGGGGTGAACTATAGGTACCTACACCTCTGTCTAACCCTCCGACAAATATAGGCGTGATATTATAATATGTCTATTGTAAACTGAAGTTAAAAAAAAATGTCACTTACACTAGGTATATTATCCGAAGTACAGACTCCTTCGCTCAGCAGACGGTCCCTGATCTCCCACGCAAAGATCGAAGGACACTCCCTCTTGTACTGGGCAATTTTGCTGACCACCTCGGCTGTTGCTACCCGAGGCTTCGAGCCCCCGATCGCACGGGGTCGTATTGAGCCCGTCTCGTAATACCTGTGAGCAGAAAGAGGGTTAAGATAAGGGTTTATGACTGAAGGGATCTTTCTCCTAATGATGTAGAAGCTGCCTATGTATTCTGTAAAAATCTCACCGTGAAAATTGAGATTGACACTAATGACAGCTCACTTCACCTAAGTTTTCACGGTGAGATTTTTTACAGAATAGACAGGCTGGTGATAAAGCATTTTGCTTGCACAGCATGGAATAGCCGCGCTGGCAGCGTCTAGAGACTTCAGAAAATTCTAAAAAATATTGTGTTGTCGTAAATGCGTTAAGCGCACAACTTCTGTCACGGCACGACAGGTTAAGCTATCAGGTTTCTATACGTCATTAGAATATACAGCGGGGTAATAGGCTACTTGACACTTATCTAATTTCATACAATAAATGAGTATTTCTTACAGTATTTAGCTTACGAAAACGAAATATATCGATTTTAATAACAAAAAGCGTAAGATTAATTTATAAATTCAATTTAAAAAATGTGTTTTTTTTTTTAATTTGAATCGCCGAAAACGCTGTCGTCCATGATGTGACGTCATACAAATTGTAAACAAAACGAGTAGGTACTCGTGATTTGACGTGGTGTTATTACAAGTATAAATATTTCGATAAAAACTCCTTAACACGTTCTTAATTTATTTGCTTTATTGAAAAACAATAATAAATTAATTATGGACGTTGGTTTCACAAAAGCAGACAGCACAAATTTGCCAAAAATTGATACATTAATGGTTGGTAATTTCTTTGCCTTGAATGATTTAAATAACCTAAAAAAGTATTTCAAAAGTAACTAAAAGTTTCTGTACTTTGGTAGGTACTTACTGATCTTCGCAAAAATAAATTTGAGTTACAGTTGATAATGATTCAGGATCCCTTTGAGCAAGTCTTAGCCATGTTTTGCGAATATTTGTTTCACTAGGCACTCTAATCCACAACTTTCCTGGGGTCTTTATCGATGTGTTTTTGCATTCTCGGACGATAATTACTGTATTTTTCATGTAAATTAGTTGAAATCATGTTTTTAAAGTAAAGTAAACTGGAAAATTGTCCACGTTTAAATGTGTGTCAAATGTTTGTTTACAATACGTATGATGTCAGAGCACAGATAATCTATGGAATAAAATGGCGGACAGCGTTTTCGCACCTACATGAAGAGTTTGTTTTTAAATTACAGTTTTGTAGTTTCATAGGTGTTGAAAAAATTTAGTAATATTTTTTTTACCTTAGTAGAACAAATATGAACTATTTAGGACCTAGTTTAAAAAAGAGTCAACTAGCCTATTGTGTTACACACTATCAGTAGCTATGGCTTTCATTTTGACAGTTCAACAACATTTATTGCGTTATTTACGTTGTTGAGCAGACACATTTTTCGAACATATTAAGCAATGGATTCGCAATATCCTTCAAAATTATTCAGATTATTTATGATAGTGTGGTACGCAATTAGGGTGCAGGACTTATAAAATGATTAACATCATAATATGTAAATCTACAACTACTACCTACTTACTTAAAAAATAAAAATTCTGATTCTGGGGGTCTACTACGAAGTGCAAAGTGCGAATGATCGGATCGGACCGACACATGGCCGAACCGAATATTATTGAAAAATGCGAAAAAAGTTCGGAATGGCTCAGTTGGGTCGGGACCATAGTCAATATTCGAAAGAGTGTAGGAGAGTAGGATCGGGACCGACCGAACCAAATAGTAATTTCGTAGCGGGAAACGGCCGAATATTCGGCCGATACCACTTCGGAGTAGACCCCCTGATTAGTGTTGGTGACACGCTTTGTTCGTAAGGAAAGTGTTGACCGATTGAATGAATCTTTGAATGATTGACTGAACTCTGTGATTTTAATGGCGGTTTAAAATGTACTAAAAAATGATTTAATTACGGGGTTTCATTCGAATTTCTTTATAATAATAGGTATCTCGGAAAAGATTTCAGTTCTTCGTTCTTCAAAACCAAAAATGGTAAGGAATCCTCTTGGCCGAGATCTATAAACGTTATTTAGGACGTGATTTGACCTTGACGTGGTTTTAACTATTTATCGCACCAATTTTTCCAACAATTATTGTTTGTTTGAATAATATTATTATATCGACAAAAATTGAGGTAAGAAAATTAACCAGGGGGTCTACTCCGAAGTGGTATCGGCCGTTTCCTGCTACGAAGTTACTATTTGGTTCGGTCGGTCCCGATACAACACTCCTATACTCTTTCGAATATTGACTATGGTCCCGACCCAACTGAGCCGATCCGAACTTTTTTCGCATTTTTCAATCATATTCGATTCGGCCATGTGTCGGTCCGATCTGAACATTCGCACTTTGCACTTTGTAGTAGACCCCCTGAATTGTCAAATGAAAAACATCTTTTCAAGAAGAATTTCGGGTTTCAGTATTAAAATAATCAAATCAAATTACTTAGTGTGTATGTGACACTACAAATTGGCATCCACTGGTTTGTTTACATTTTTTCGTGCCAATCTAGAATTAGGTCTTCAATTCTGTCACCAAGCTATACCATCAGTCCCCTTCACTAGAGGGTGGGCAGACTGCCGTCGGTGTCGGGTTGCGACTACTCGGTGTCGGGTTCGATGCCAGGTAAGTGCACTTTTTATTCTCTTTGCTCGCCAGCTGACGCGCGTTTTATATTGCGGTACCTAGTGAAGACTTTTAATTTTATTTTTCGGAGGTCGAAGTGAGATTGTTGTTATCAATAGCCTTTCACTTTTTATAATTTTTATTTTGACGGTAAAAGTATGAAGGTCATCATAATTAACCTATAACGATCGATGCTGGGACACAGGCCTCCTATCTGTGACAAGAAGTGGGCCTTAATCCGCCATACGGGCCCAGTGTGGGTTGGTGGATGATCTTCGATTTTTTTGGTTCTAGGACATGCCGGTTTCCTCACGATTTTTTTCGTTACCATGAGAGCAGTGGTGATGAAATGAAATACAAAAAGTAAAGTGCCTGCTTGGGTTCGAACTCATGACCTACAACTCGGTAAGTACCACCGATGCCACTGGGACACTATTTCTCAGTATGAAGGTACACTTTGAAAATAAAGTCACAGAATTGTGCGAGTATCCAATTTTAAGAAACCAATAAACACAATAAGCCATTTTTATTTCTTTCTTTTCTTTAACTATGTCCTATCTATTTAAAATCGAGTTCTCTTTCTATAATAAAAAAAGCCTCAAAAAGTAGATACTTACTAGTTGAATAAATTAATTATTTACTGAATTTATGCAAAAATTAAGAGGCCTACCTATGAATAAAGTAAAAATTCCAAAGACAAATACAGAATTCATCAAAAGAAAAATAAAAAGATCGAATTTCCTGTTTACAACCCCAATTGTAACCTCATCATCCAACTAAACCTAAGAGCCACAGCGTCCATACGTCCACAACTAGTACCTAAACAAACGAAGCAACTATGCGAGCTATGCAGTAAGGTACACCTCTAGCAACTGGTCGCCACCGCAGGCTCATAGTCTGCCGCGCCTCATAGCTGACCGCAACCGGCCCGGAAAGAACTGTATTTGTTGTACAAGAGTAGGTATGCGACAGAGACTAAGGCCGAGGTAATAATGCGACTGAAGTTTTTGAAGCTTTTGAGTGGTTGGTGTCGTGTACGGATCGCCATTGAAATCCTAGTGCTGTTACATACTGGTCTTTGGTGATTTGAGTATGTAACACGTTACTTTTGAGTGGTGTCATAGTCGATGGGGAAAGAATTGTTAATCAAACACATTATAATATGTTTGTAGGTTCTAAACGACCCTTTCACTTAACACGGTGCTGGTTATAAGACGTTCCCTTGAGTACGAAAGTCTTATGGTGTACATGGGTAAATACAAAAAAGACCAAGCTTTCGTATGAAGCTTGATCACGATAACTTCGCGGTAGGAGCACTAGTATACCTACTGGTGTATACCTATTGGCTATGCGATTGTGCGTGATTTTGACAAGATTGTATTTGGTTGATTTTGTACTCGTAATAATTCGTAAAACACTCACAATTTAAAAATGAGACCTAAGTATTGTGTAGTTCGCCGCACACATAGTCTTGCAACGAGATTGTACGAAGCTTGGCCTCTGTTTATTATCTACTCATGTATCTTATGGTTGATGTGTTTCATAGGTTAAGTGAGAGGGTTTAAGGAAATATAGAAGGTGTTTTATGACAAATTCAAGAATTATTTTACCCTAATGCTCTGCCTCATAGCTTCTGACCGCAACGAACACCCCGGAATGAACTGTACTTATTATGGAGTCACGTCACGACATTTGCGGCCGAGATGTTTCATAGGTTAAGTAAATGATGGGGTATTGGTATGAGAACGATTACGGAATGTAATAGAAATTAATTGTACGTAATAAAGATGTTTAAATCTTGATGCTAAATAATGACACAGCTTCCAGATGATGATAATGTTAATATTTCTGTCCATTTTTGGACAATTGAGGCTTACTTCTACACGTTATTGATTAACATCTGCTTACCCCATGGAATTTGTATGCACTCAATAATACAGTTTACCCATACATTTTAAGCTTTAAAACGTCTCTTAACTTTGAGCAAAGTTTGTAAATAAACCCCAATATGTCAATGCGTGTGGATACAAAATGGATTTTGACAACTATTCAATACTAGCTTCGCGTGCCCGCGTTTCTTGTTCCCTTCTCTCCCTAACCCACCCCGTCTGCCCGCAAAATTACTTCTTTTACGCTTAGCGTTCTTTCTTACTTTTTTTCGTGATGTTAAATAGCTTCCTCAAGGATTGGGATATCACATGCAAAAAGAGTATTTCAAATCCGACGGATACTTCCAGAGATTAGCGCGTTCAAACGAACAAACAAACAACCTCTTCTGTTTTATTATTAGTATAACCCGAAGAGTGTGTTTTGTTTATGGAATAGAACATGTGCCATAGTATGGCACTTGCTCTCATGCATGGCAGTCATACATTCATCAAGGTTCGTGTTACTTTAGCTTAAATGGTGTGTGCAGTGGTATCGGTCGCGACTTACGACTTGTAGGTCGTAGGTTCGAACCCAGACAGGCGATTTACTTTGTGTAAATTATTTCATCACCACTGCTCTCAAAACGGTGAAGGAAAACATCGTGAGGATACCGGCATCTCCTTGAAGCAAAAATTCTAAGACATGTAACATCTACCCGCACTGGGCCCGCGTGGTGGATTACGGCCCGCTCCCTCTCACCGAGAGGAGGCCTGTGTCCCAACAGTGGGAACATTATAGGCTCATTATGTGTATGTTTTGTAAATGGTGTGTTACACCATAACACCTATACAAAATTGGTTATTGAGGATACTATAACCATGTCACTAGACAGACTCATCATCATCTGGCCAGCCTTTTCTGGATGCTGGTGAATACCAGTATTTTACATGAAGCGACTGCCTATCTAACCTCCACAACCCAATTGCTGGGTAATACGACACCCCTTGGTAAGACTGGTTGTCAGACTTTCGGGCTACTGACGACCCGTAACGACTGTCAAAGATCCACGAATGACAGCCGGGACCAACGGCTTAATGTGCTTTCCGCGGCACGGAGGGCTCTTGGTATGTAAAGTTCGTCACCCATCCACGGACCAACCGCGGCAAGCGTAGCTTAACCTGATCGATCGACCCGTGCGGCTGTTTTTACTTAGCCACAAGTCCTAAGGCCCAAGGTTTAGTAGCCCACTAGACAGACTGTGGATATGAAAATGCCTTTATTGCGTATTCATTTGTTACTTTTTTCCTGTATATCTTACGCAGAATAAATTTATTATTTTGACGTTGTTATTTCAATTTAATTTTAATTTTGACGTTGGCCCTGATTCCCTTGTTCACAAACTAAACTAAATTTAAGTTCTGTGCATCTTTTTCTTTCTATTTCATTAAGAAAAGGACAGAAAATAAAACATTAGTTTAGTCCTGTCCTAAGATACTCCATAGACAGATTAGACGTGATTAAAAACATGGCTACTAAAAATACGTCAATTTACGTCAGGCGCTGACTAATTTGACAGGACTAAACTAATATTTATCTTCTGTCCTTTTCTAAATTAAATAGAAAGAAAAAGATGCATTGAACTTAAATTTAGTTTAGTTTGTGAACAAGAGAATCGGCGCCATTGTAATCTTTTTTTTGCCCTTCCAGTTTTTGTATTGTCTAGTGCAACTAATTTTGTATGCCATAAATGGCAAAACATGTAGCCACTTCATATTAAATATAAGACCTTCATACTGTACTCATATTTTACAAAATACATATTATCTTATCTTATCTTTACCATTCTGTCTATGTTTCAACCGGCCCCATGGTTCACCGTGACTGGCTGTACCGCAAGGTGACGGCAGAGTAGTGACGGGCGGGTAACATGAGAAGTTCAGCTTTTTATCTAGCTATAATACGTCAAGGCATTTTTTAGACTGATTTTGCGGTTACAGCGACGAGGATTAATTTTAAAAGAATTATTTGTTTATTTATGTTACTGGGTGTATTTGATATTGTGTGAATATCCGATTTAAAATGTTAATTTGAAGGTTTATGGCTTAGGGGACAATATTTTCAGTCAATGCAAAGCTGTACAACGATTTTTTCAAAATTTACTTGTGATTTTCTCATTTCTGTCAATGTATGGCGAGAAAAATTAATTTCTTTTATCTAGTAAGTTTAAAAAAATCTATATACTAATTTTAGAGCTTTGATGTCGTACAGTCAACCGCACTTAAATGGTAACACTTTGACCTTGAGCTGTAATAGTGTAGTACAGAGTTATATGAGAATGCGAGGGCTTCTCATAAAACTATAAGTACTTCGGGAGAGTTGCGTAACACACTATCAGCAATAGCTTTCATTTTGACAGTTCAACACCATTCATTGCGTTATTTACGCATATTTGCTGAGCAGACTAATTTCTCGAACATATGAATCAATGGATTAGCGATATCCTTCAAAACGATTCAGATTGCGATTGATAGTGTGTTACGCAATTTAGGTACATAAATGATCAGCTGTTTGAAGATGCAAAGCAGTCTCAATTTTTTGGATTAATTTGCAATATTCCCGTCATTAGATTAATACGAGTACATACAAAAAAACGTGGCAGAACGGGAGTGCAGTTGAGAAAAACGTGTAATACTCACCTCGCCCTAGTCTACTAAAATATCTGTAAAGTTACATCCCTCACATGTCCTCTTAACTGCACTTTCACACTCATCATCTGCCCAGCCTTTTCCCAACTATGTTGTTGGGGTCGGCTTCCAGTCTAACTGAATGC
Source organism: Apamea monoglypha (assembly GCA_911387795.2). NCBI lineage: Eukaryota > Metazoa > Arthropoda > Insecta > Lepidoptera > Noctuidae > Apamea > Apamea monoglypha. The sequence goes on along the minus strand of OU426919.1, from coordinate 11,534,942 downwards.
AGCTAAATACATGGAACGATTGCCAGATAACCCAGTTACTGGATAATGATTAGGGTTTGGGAATTCCCGACAATTTCAAAGTCCTGGGACACGAGAGAGCCTACAATCAAAAAAAAAAAACAAAAAAAAAGATTCTAAAAGTCCCGGGAAATCCCGGGACTTTTAGAATCTTTTTTTTTGTTTTTTTTTTAAGAGGGGTAAGCCTATTTAGGTGAATTATAATTAAGTTAATTTCTGGTGAAACCTATTAAAAAATGGCAATTTTTAAGTAAAAATCAACATTTGTTAAACATTTATTAAACAGAAAATTAAATCTTAATAACTTTAACGTTAATTTCAGTCTTAATAATAGTTTTGTTTATTTCTTTTAATAACACACAGATTCACTTTTAAGCAGTTAAATCTTATAATTACTAAACGAACTTAGTTAAAAATCATACTAATTCTTAATAACTTTACTATTATCTAGTAATTCTACAATCTTGTCTCGTCTCGAGTCTCGACCCGAAAGTCCCGGTACTCGAGACTACTATAATTCGACGGCACGGTTGGCGCAGTGGTTAAGCGATTGACTGCTGCGCTGCGTGTCGCGGGTTCGATTCCCGCACGGAACAAATATTTGTATGACCTACATGTATTTGTTCCGAGTCTGGGTGTTTTTCTATCTATAATATGTATGTATTTACAAAAAAAAAAAAAAATGTATATAAGTAGTTTATCAGGCATCTTGTTACCATAACACAAGCATTAGGTTGCTTAGCTTGGGACAAATGGTGCTGTGTGAAATGTCCAGGGATTTATAAAAAAATTACGAAAAGTCCCGGGACTTCGAGACACGAGACGTCCCGGGACGCAAACCCTAATAACGATACCCCTTGCTAAGGCTGGTTATCAGACTTTCGGGCTTCTGACTTCCCGTAACGAATGTCAAAGATCTACGAATGACAGCCGGGACGAACAGCTTAAAGTGCTTTCCAAGGCACCCGTGCGGCTGTTATGAATTAGCCACGAGCCCTATACTTATTGAACTACACTCCCAAACTGACACTATCCAGATCCACTAAAGCTGATACAGAACTGCCGAGTATCTTCGAGATTTTGGGAGTGCAGTTGAGAGAAACATGTATTGAGGAGTTTGCCCTCGTCTACTCAAATATCTGTCAAGTTTTTGTATCTCACGTTCCCCAAACCTCATTCCCACACTGCCACTAGTTTCACTATGTAAAAAGTTTATACAGACCTGCCGAGTATCTTGGAGACGCAGCCGTTGGAGACCTGCAGGATGCGGCTGATGTCGCAGGGCCGTGCGCCCGAGTGCGCCAGCTCCACGATCTTCTGGCGCGTCGAGTCGGGCAGCGGCCGGCCTCCTACAAACACCCCGCCGAGCTGGTTAACACCGCTGTGACCTGCCGCACCATACCACTGCTTACTCCAATTAATCACGTGTTTTGATTCACGTGACAGGCTTGTTTTTTTGGGTCAAATTCAAGCTACTGTCTAAAGTTTTTTGACTAAGATCTGACTTCCGGGACTTTTGTAGAGTTTCTATTGAATAAGGTGCCACCACCACCATCCATGATTGACGTGATGGGCTTTGCCTTTAGGGCTGATTTTTTATGCTATAGTCTACTTTCACTAAGGGCTGATTTTTCCAATGCCAGATAATTTTATCGGAGGAATAATTTTAAATTTTTGACAGTTCTTTCGTACAAAAACTGTCAGACGTAAATTTTATTCCACAAATAAAAATTACCTGTCGATTGAAAAATCAACCCTAAGTTGCGTTAAGTTAAAGTATAATAAGGAACCTTTTGGTTCAAAGTGGCAATTTTCATGCTACGGTTGACTTTGATCTATATCATTGTGTTGCTTCACTACGATGTTACCAGCTTATTAGTTTATGTTCAGTTTAAGTGTGACCTCATTTGATCGGAGGACATCATAATAATAACAGTTAGAGGGTAAACATGTTGAGAGAAAGGGAGGCAATAATATTCGGTTTGAATCTACTGCTGAAAAGTTAAAGAGACTAAGTATTTCTGGTCTAAACGATTTAAATTCAATCAAGTCTCTCTTTCAAAAAATAAATAGGAAAACTTTGTATTTTTGCTCATCCAACCTTCCCTAGGTTGGATGAGCAAAAATGAAAGGAAGGTGCGGGATTACTACTTATTTCTTAACACAACAAATACTAGGCTAACGACTTCAATGTACTTCACAGTAGAGATGTTGTTTATAAAAAGTGTTATATCTATGCAGCTGTCTCAACCAATGATTCTATAGATTCCTTAATTAGAAAAAATACTGAAATATTTCCGGACTTAAAAATTATAGCACAATTCTGACGGTGTGATGACCATATACATTAGGACTCTGCCGGTCTATTATGTAATAATCTCACCGTGAAAACTGAAGGAGCTTTAAGATAGCTGTCATTCCACGTGATTGTAGACCGTATTGACAGCTTACGTCAAGCTGTTTTCGCCAAAATTTTCGTGGTGAGATTTTTACAAAATAGACCGGGTGCTCCTGACAAAATTTTGTAAGACGCTGATGAAGCACTACTGCGCAGTACTAAGACCGTCCTACCAACCTTAACCTATAAGTATCAAGTCATGGTATATAGTCACCATTACCTTTACCTTTGTGCGCCAGGTCATCCATCCTGTCCAGCAGGTTCCCGTCCGGGGGCCAGGGGCTGATGGGAGGTAGCTGCTGCGCCGGCAGCATGGTGTATACCCCGTACTCTTCTATGGTGACGACCTGGGATCATATATTAGTAGGTCACGGGATGACAAATGTGGTTGGAAAATTGCAGTTTTTAAAATGTAATCAGTCTTTTTTGCCCCTATTTTGATTCGGTTATCAGTTTTACCAGGGAGCTGGTTTAAGTTAACATTACTGAAGGTATACAGATCATTTTGATTAACCGTGCGTCCGTGGCTGTTCTTGCTTGTTTATTAATACAATGTAGTTTTCACACATAAGGGAATGCATTTGATACTATACACGACGGATGAACTGAGACATATGCCTTTACAGAACCAGGGTAATGTTTCTTGACCTTGGGGACTAATAGTCTAATATACATGTATGTAGTCGAATATGTCTGGCATAGGTCTAACTTTTAGTAGAATATTGGTAGACGCTTCATCAAGCTACTACAATCTGTAAAATTTCTTTAATAGATTTTCAACTTTATCGCTAAAGGTTGATTCGGAAAGTTTGACAGCTAATTTGACAGGTTGTTTCGGGTAGCTTGATGTGCTGGCGTCTGTATTTTCATCACCGAAACACACGCAAATTCAGAGCTCATGTCGATACTGCTCAATAATTTTAGTTTTTTTACTTATATAAACTTTATACCGATGATAGTTCACGTCTATTAAAGTTTATTTCTGTACCAAACCTACTTATCCTATCGAAGGTCAGGTGGCAGAAATTTCTTAAGACATAAGCAGTAACTTTGTTCTCAAGCCTACTTTATTCTTGTTACCTAAGTTGTTTCCTTTGTCTGTTGTGTGGGCATAAATAAGTGGTGTACAATAAGGAGACAACATTACGACATTAAATAAAAATACTAATATTACTAACGCATAGTTTTTTGAATATATCAAATGAATTATCAGAGCAGTGGTAGTCCAGGGGCAACTGCCCCGACTTTGGCGAGTTTTAGGTCGTGGGTTCGAATAACTCCTTCACCACTGTTCTCAAAACGGTGAAGAAAAAAACATTGTGAGGAAACCAGCATGTTTAGAACCAAAAGTTCGAAGACATGTGACATCTAACAACCCGCACTGGGCTCGCGTGGTGGATTACGGCCAACTCCCTCTCACAAAGGTGCCAGCACTGTGAACATTTTAGACTGATTATGCTAAATAAATCTACGAAAATTAAAGAAGCCGTTTATAAAAAAAATTGTTGTGATGGGCTGACTTTGCGTTTTGCCGATCAGCCGACTAGCTAAGAGCTATTGGATATATTTGAATGCATTTTTGTATACAGAATGGGAAGTTCATCATACTTTACTAATATTTTAAAGAGGTAAAAGTTTGTTTGTAAGTTTGTATGTATGGGGTAATCTCCGGAACTACCCGTCGGATTTGTAAAATTGTTTTTGCATTGGATAGCCCAATTCTTGAGGAAGCTTATAGGCTGTTTAACATCACGCTACGACCCATAAGAGCTGAGCAAAAGGATAAAAAGTCAGAAAGAACGCTAAGTGAAAAGTAGTAGCAAGGGCGAGCTATGCGACGCGATGGATCGGGTGCCGAAATTTCACGCGGATGAAGTCGCCGGCAGAAGTTAATTAGATATACAAAGTTTCATTTATTGTCATCTCGACCTTGTATGTATATTTAAATGATTTTTTATTACAATGTTTTAACGATATCTAGCGCAGACAGTTTATATTTGACATAATATCCTCTGCAACCACAGCTTCACAAACCACCCTCCAGTTCCCATGGGTGTTGTAAGAGGTGATTAAGAGATTATCAGGAGGGTTGTGGCATCCTATGTGGCAGTAACGGTGTACCTACTGCCATCGTGCCAAGCGTGAAGATTAGGACGATGTAAGGGGAGTTTGGGATTTCACGGAGGTATTTTATGAGTTGATATTTATGTAGATACCTACTTTTATAATGATATAGTCTACAGGTAAATATGGCCATACAATCCTGCTGATTGAAAATTTGGCAGTAGGTATGTATTATCCGCTCTCAAAACGGTGAAGGAAAACATCGTGAGGAAACCGACATGTCCTAGAACCAAAAAAAATGAAGACGTGTGATATCTACTGACCCGCACTGGGCCCGCGTTGTGGATTATGGCTAACTCCCTCTCACAGAGAGGAGGCCTGTGTCCCAGCAGTGGGAACGCTATAGGCTGATTATGCTATACAAGCTGTTGTTTTGCATCCTCGTCAAATTTCAGGAAACTGTTTTGAAAGATATAAATAAACAAATAAAATTACGATCCCTGGTAAATAATTAACACATACTTGTTTTTTTAGTTATTTAAGTTTGACAGTATTTCAGAATACACCACTTTCAAAGAACGGAATCGCGTTATGGTATCGTATAAGCGGCCGCGTTTTTATGTGTGTTTAAAAGAGCAGTTACAGTGCGGTCTCACACATGCCGCGTTTTAAAATGCGTGTCCCACACATATATCTCCGAAAATTAGAAAAAAATACCTACTTATTTTATTATTGATTAGTGTCGAGAATCAGTAGCATAGTTACTTCCTTGAATTTGACGAGGATGCAAAACGACACCTTGTATATTACCCCGAATTCTCCGATTTATTGTTTCAAAACTGGATTATAGCTATGCAAAAAAAAAAAAAATTACCTATTTGAAACCGAAGTTAGTTAGTACCTTTCCTCTGCGTTTATTCATAAACTTTTTTTTTAGTGAACAATTAATATCAAAGTTTATTAGTAGTTCCTCATAAAAACTATCGGTGTAAAAAGGTCGACTTATCAGCTGATCGGCTGATGATTTCAAGCAGCCGCATGTGTTAAGCTATTTCCAAAACTTTGCTAAACACAAAAAAACATCACAATAACAGAATAGGCCATTTATTTTCGACCGTATCCGAAGACAACAGTCTCGAAAAAATTTCGTGGATTATGGAGAAAAGAATATTTTTAGTGATGCACGCTTTTTACATGGTATAAAATTTTTATAAAGGTAAAAAATTGCATATCTCCTTGAAATATTGCATTGCATCTCACCGATATATTGTATAACTAGATGAATTGGCTCAATTGTGACTGGCAAGGGCTCTACATTTATTATTTTATTGAAAAACCTTGTCATCATGTCGAGATACATAATATCTTACAGGCCTCTTATATGAAGAAGTCAAAAACAGATTCTAATTAGATTAATAGTGGCTGAATTCGAAAGTATTAGTTTATTTAGCTACGATGTCTTCTATGTTAGTCCAATAATAAATACTACAATTAATAAGTTATAATTGTTTATAATGTTTCGTTTCCATGGCAGCGGATAGACTACAATTACCAATTCCTATTTGTTCGCAGGATTTCTGCCACATCAGATATCATCCTACTTCTGCAACGCATATGTTCTGTAAGGCATTTCATTAATAACTGACCATTATGGGCTTCAGAGTTAAGTATATATTCATTAAAGAGCAAGTAAGCATTCCATACATTTCTCTCATTTAACCATAAAACAAAATAATAGCGTATGTTATCGATAATTAATTTTCATCGAACCGCTCATGCAGGAAACTTATTAAGACTGCAATTAGATCTGAAACCTATTTCAAATACCATGAACAAAAAGTATAGTTTCTTCTATACACAAATATTATTTATAGTGTATTTCACACATATAGATTATTGTAAAGTGTCCGCTGGAGACTTAAGTAAATCAAAAAGTAAATTAAATACTTTGGTCGAGGAATTGCACTCTATGTATAAAGATGCTTTCGAGAATGGTAAAGTAATATTCAGATTATAAATATCGTTAATATTATGTCCGTCGAAATAGATGTGTGGTGTTACGCAAATGGATACAATAAGTAATGAGAATATAAAAAGAAGTGTGAAAGTGGCACCAGTGACTGCAAAGTTGTGTGGAAAACGGTTGTCATGGTATGAGCATGTGATGCGGAGGAATGAGAAAAATGTCGTGAGTAATGTTTTGAGTAAGAACGTGGATGGCTATAAGAGTAGAAAAGGGAAAACTAAAGAAAGGATGGATAGACTGAGTGAAATACGATAAGGCTAGAAAGGTATGTCACCCATTCTGAGGTGATAACAAATAGAGAAGTATAGAAGAAGACTACTACGTCGTATACTGCGTCGAAACCAAATAAATTCAGATAAGAGAATGATGAGGATATCCGTCGATATAGACAGAACTAGGAAAAAACTGATGAACACAAATAGCATGACATTATTTTGTTAATTATATATTTGTTCCAGAAAAAACATACATAACACGAAGATTTTTTACAAATGACGGGCACTCACACTATACTTTACATGTGCAAAAATTGAAAGAAGTCGATGGAGTAAAAACACACAATTTAAGACTAGAAGGAACGTCTAAACGAGAAGATCCAATCATATACATAAATAATCCAGTAGAAGCCCGAATGCCTAACCCTTTCCTCAACATTGATCAGTTTAAAAGCGCTATGTTCGAACAAGTCGAAAAGCAAAAGAAAGAATTCGATGTCAATAGAAATCTACTAAATAACGCCAACAAACAGTTTAAATTCTTCAAACATTTAGAAGTTGTACCTAATAAAATATTTGATGTAAAGAAGCGTGTTAAGCAAGTCGTTGACGTTAGTAATGACATGAAAACAAGAGGAAATCATAAAGTAAACAAGAAAAGAAAACAAAAAGTTTATGTTAGTCACGCTACTAAGTCCAAAACAAAACCTCATAAAACGACTACAGCTGCTTTACCTAAAGAAACAGTACCTGGCAGTTCGGAAACATTTGATAGTAAAAAGGAAAGTGTAACAGAAATAGTATCTGAAGAAGAAATAACTACCGACGATTCTGTAGCAGTCAATACAACTGATGGACAAATTAATACTGAAACGATAGCTGTTGAAATAATAACTACAGAAATACCAGTTGATGAAGAAGTAACTAATGAAACAGCATCTGATGAAAACATTACTACAGCAGTTAATCATACAGTAACTGCAGAAACAACAGCTGATGATGGAATAACAACAGTAACGATAGCTGATGAAGTAAATAATACTGAGACAACAGCTGCTGAAGAAATCAATACTGAAATTATTGTTGATAATGAAATAACTACAGAAATGATAACTAAGGAAGAAATAATTACTGAGCCAGTAACAACTACGGAGCCAACAGTTATAACGACGAGGACTAAGCAATTAGTAAGTATTCAAACTTTGTATCAACAGCTCATAGTTTACTAGCAGTTCAGATTGGGGTGCGTAGACTACACGAGAAGCTTGGGCGGCTTTTCCACCAGAGATGTGCTATGCTACGTTGCTATGGAAGCATAGCACTGGTGGAAACGGATTATGGATGGGAGCTATGGATGCGCGAGTGGTGTAGCTATATGCAGAGCAGAGTACTCCCCGTTCCTTCCCTACTATCAATACATCGCATAATTCGAGCTGCGCATCTTCTTCGCACAGCTACCTCGCGGCGGCGCATCTTCATAGCACATCTCACTTGCTCCGCTACACAGCTTTGCATTAGTGGAAACGGTCGCACAGTTTCGTAGCTTCGCTTTCACATCCTCACAGCATAGCTGCATAGAACATCATCTACTTTCTTACTACCTACTCTCCCTTTACCTTTTCCCACTATGTTAGAGTCGGCTTCCAGTCTAACCGGGTGCAGCTGAATACCAGTATTTTACGTGGATCGACTGCCTATCTGACCTCCACGACCCAGTTACTGGGTAATACGATACCCCTTGGTAAGACTGGCTGTCAGACTTTCGGGCTATTGACGACTGCTCAGATAGCTGCATAGCACATCTCTGGTGGAAAAGCAGCCTTAAACTTGCCGACCTATTCTGTAAAACACCCACCGTAAACACTCAGGTGAAGTGAGTTGTCAATAGTGTCAATTCCTAGCATCAGTTGGAATGACAGTTCACTTCAAGTCCACTTCACCTCGTTTTCACGGTGATATTTATAGATGAACCGGTAGATGTAACCTGGACAAGTAGGTTGTCAGCCCCGTTACAATCATGTTCACTGGCTAACACTTTTACTATGGCACAAAGGGTCTACCTTTGTGCCTAATTTTATCGAAACCACTACTAGTGTTTGGACACTAAATACTTTTTATCCCGGTAGTACGTTCCCGTTGGGTAATTTCCAAGAGCCAAGCGGCCGAAGCCGCGGACAAAACCTAGTTATAAATACGATAGTCTCTATCTGTCGGCTTCTTTCGTTGTCACGGCTAAACGACGTTTTGTTATGCTATGTATTTTTGTGGTGTACAATAAAGTATGTATTTATAAATAAATAAATAAACGACTGAAGGCTGATTCAGAGTCAGATATCTTTTATCTGTGGAATAAAATTGACGTCTGACAGTTCTAGTGTGGATAAACTGTAAAAAATCAAAAATTTATTCTTAGGATACCTAAGGCTTATTAAAATTTTATGTATAAAAGTTTGGTGAAATTAGCCCTGAACCGATTTATATGAAATTAGGTGTAAAGATAACATTAAATCTGAGGAAGGACGGGTATATTTAATTTGCATCTGGCTCTGAAGGGTTATACTGGGGTATTAAAATTTGTATAAAAAATCCGTAATTTACATGGACTGGTGAGTATTGGTCCTTATCAATAGTGCGCGCTGATACGGCATACGCGAAGATATGGGAGTAATTTTTAATTACTAGTGTTCTTTTAAAGTCCTACAAATTAATAACCTAAATAGGGATAATTTAAGCGACATCACGGCAGGCCCATATGGAGATGAAGGGATGAGCTGGACTCCTTTAAGAAGAACTGGTCCTTAGCAGCTTTGAACAGAGAGACGTGGAAAGAGAGTAGGGAGGCCTTTGCCCTGCAGTGGGACTTCACAGGCTAATAATATAAATGTAGGGGTGCTAGCAGAGCTTCCCGGCAATAGACAAAGTTACAACCATTTCGATTGCAAAATTATGATGATTTTATATGATCTTCAAGCGTGTGTGGACTTTCCAACGGCAAAAATAACGAACTTCTATACAAATTTTCTTATCCTATTTAACCCTCTTAGGGTATGAATTTCCACAAATCCTAGTGCTAGTGCTCACCTTCGCTATATGGATAAGGAACTTTGTGTCTTTCATGCTTAGTTATGCTTGTTTAGGCTGTGCGTGAATTTAAGGTTTTTATTAAGTCCGTTAACCTTTTCCCAACTATGTTGGGGTCGGCTTCCAGTCTAACCAGATGCAGCTGAATATCAGTATTTTACAAGGCACGACTGCCTATCTGACCTCCACAACCCAGTTACTGGATAATACGATACCCCTTGGTAAGATTGGTTGTCAGGCTGTCGGGCTTCTAACGACCCGTAACGACACTCAAAGATCCACGAATGACATCCGGGACCAAAAGCTTAACGTGCTTTCCGAGGCACGGAGAGGTCTCGGTATGTAAAGACGGTCACCAATCCACAGACCAACCGCGGCAAGCGTGGCTTAACCTGATCGATCGACACGTGCGGCTGTTAGTACTAGCCACAAGCCTCTCAGGTTGATTATGTATGTAAACACTAATTAAATATTCTACCTCGTTAGATACAATTGTAGTTGTACAAACTCATTAGGTGTCACTTGAGTAATCTCTAGCTACTGTTATTAGCCACGAGCCCCTCAGATGCTCATACTTAATAAAAACCTTAAATTCACTGACAGACAACGCACAGCCTAACCTAGAGGTCTAGACGCATGAAATTTTGCAAAAGAGTGGTCTAATAGTTTGAAAGACACAAAGTTCCTTATCCACATAGCGAAGGTGAGCACTAGGACTAGGATTTTTGTAAATTCATACCCTAAAAGGGGAAGAAAGTTTGTATAAAAGTTCGTCATTTTAGCCGAAGGAAAGTCCCATCCCCGCACATGCTTGAGATACAAAATCATCATCATTTTGCATTCGAAATGGTTGTAGCTTTGTCTATTGCCAGGAATCTCTGCTAGCACCCCTACATTTCTTATTTTTATTATCAGCCTGTGATGTCCCACTGCAGGGGAAAAGCCTCCCTACTCTCTTTCCACGTCTCTCTGTCCAAATCTACTACGGACCAGTTAGAACCAAAACCCTAATAACATTAAACATAGTTAATAAGACTGATCAGTTTTAAAGCTTTCTCTCTCTTACTATTTTACTGTGCCCGACAGGGTTCATAACGACCTCATTTTTTTTTTAATTCCCACCTATTTACATACTGTGTAATGCAATAATCAATGGTTGAGTATTCATCTTTCAGTTGCATTTAAGTCCCGTCCAATAAGAATCAATTTTCTTATGAAGTAACTAATATATAATATTGTTTCTTTTACAGAGACCGTTCGTGTTCGTGGGTGACAGATAATTGCATATTTGCATTTTTTTTATGACGACGATATAACCGTAATTATGTATTTCTTTCATGTGGGAAACTAATTTGATTATTGCTCCTTTCTGTATTTTTTTATACAAGTTTAAGACATAAGTACACTGCCAGCTTTGTAAAACGAGAATAGAAAATTTTGGAGATTTCCGCTTGTCTCGAGATATTCTCAAAGTAATTATTTTGTAAAAATGTTTAGTAAGTGATTAAAGTAGTATTCATAAGACATCTTACCTTAAATGACTTCCTACAAAAAATCCAAGTTATTGCACAAGCAATAACTGAAACTATCTTCAACTGGCCGCTTCTAACATCACTAAATTATTTTCAAAATGTTCACAGTATTAACGCTGGCTGTATATACGTAATGCCTTTGCACCTCCGCGTGTCTGTCAACACACAATAATATTTCCCGCCAAACGAAACGTCAAACTGTCAAACGCGCGGACATTGCGCCTCTACTTGTGAAAGGCGCCAATTCACTGATTACAAAATCTCACGTGGACCTCCAATGCTTGTCTATACCTTTATAACTATGAAGGGCCATTGAAACGACTCTATTGCCATACGCCCGGGTCAAAGAGAGACAGCAATACAAGAGAGTGTCAACACCCATTGTAAGCCGCTTACTGCTATTAGGGTTGCTCATTTGTGCGAAAGAGACGCACAGATTTATATTGTGTAGCTTTAATTCACGCTCCGCCCATTCCTCATTTAACCCCCACCAGTGGTGGGGTGAACTTGGGCAGTTTTAAATTATCTATTATAATAAAATTATTTCACGAAATAAGGGGTTGGTTATGTTAATGATGTGTTTAATTTATGTCGATATCTTTTACTTGGAGTGGTTTGGCAGTTATGAGTGGCAGATCAGGCTTTCACTTGATACGGTTATGTTGGTAGCATATTTTCGCTATTTAAATTGTTTTTGATGATCTGAAATGTTTGGTAAATTACCAGATATACAACTTACCCATTTTTGCTTTAATATTGTATTCACTGTAAAAGTTTTGTTTCATAGTTTTTCATTGAGATAATGTTTTAACAGGAGAATTAATATATGTATTAACTCTATAATTAATAGTTACTTTGACGTTAAAGTTAGATATTGCAGGCTCTTCTTGTTTCGATTAAGTCTTTACTTTTCTGGAAGGTAGGTTTATTAGATAAGAACCTTATAAATCATGCACTTTTTTGTTTGGGCTTGTTCAAATTATGATATTAGGTAATATGGTTAAGAATTGTAGCTTTCCGAGCTTTAAAGGAAAGCTGTATCCTGGCACCAGAAATGAAGAACTGAATATTTTTGTAGGTTTTTTTTAGTCTCTTTTATTTTCAGAATGTGTAATGGAACCCTTTAATAAATAACCGATCTCCCTCCTGCAACCGACAAAAAGGCTCTCGCGTCCAATTTTCCATCTCTTTTCATCGCACACTCGTCATTTCTGGTCCAACTATAACAGAAGAACCAATCGAAAACCTACCATAAACCCAGGCAATTGAATTTATTTTCGGTTGTATTATACCTTGTAAGCTTCTGTCAACATTTGCGGTCGGGTTTCGGTTTATCTCCCCCGCACAAAATTGTTAGTCACACAAACATTATCTTTGACCAATGGCACGTAACCACGGGCCATTTTCAGCCAATCGATGCGCTTAAAATTTTCGTTTTCGCGCGCTTCCCAATTTGAATTTTGTTTTGTACGATTTTTGAAATTTAAACGTAACCTTTTTGTTTCGCGGCGCGTTGGTTTTCTTCTTTTTCTGTTTTAGTGTCGATATTTATTCCTTTGTTTTCTCAAAAGAGGTTTCTTATCGATTTCAATGTTATTTTAACCATAGATGGTATGGGTTATCTATGGAAAATATAGATAAAAATGTTAAACACCGAAATGAAACCTCTTTTAGGAAATGGTCTCGGAGAACACTCGTATAAGTTACGAAAGAGAGGCCAACTATAAAAAAAAAATCTATTCGTATACCTAAACTGATTACTTAAGAGTATTGCAAAATTCTCATCTAACTTTTGAAAATAGACAAATACTTACATTCGACAGATTTGTTTGATTACAGTTGGTTAGTGAGAACCGTCCGAGATGTTAAGATTGTTTTCATCTAAGTGGGTGCTTACACGTCCTCTTTACTGCTCAATTTGGCGTGGTACCTTCCTACAATAAGGCAAGTTGAGGGTAACTTAGTGTGGAATACGATCTTATAGAAGGACCCTTATTTGAGGCTTTGAATTTGGTTTGACTTTGTTTTAAAAACGAAACCAATTTCTGTTCTCAATATATTGGATAAATCAGAGGGGCAATTCTCGTAATTTTAAGAACGTTCACAGTCTGATCTCAGTCTCAATCTGTCAAACCTCAAAAATCTGTCAACACCTCTAATTTCCCTACATTTTGACAACTTTTTGACATTTGTTTGTCGCCGAGATGAGATTGCGACTAGATTTTGAACGTTTTACATTACGAGAATTGGCCTTCAGATCTTTGTATATACGGTGATACCTACTTGTAGTAGATCTGGAGAGTTGATTAGACTTCAAGAGTAGTAAAAGTAGTACCTAAAGAAGCAGGTTGACACTAGGTTCTTTCCTTGACACACTTTTGGCCTACCCTTAAGCAAAATATTTCTCACCTTTCGAGATTAGAACCTAAAATTACTAATAACATCCTGTCATTGCCCTATTTCAGGGCAACGGCCTCTTTTCATACAGAGAACATTGATCACCACGCTTGCTCAGCATATAAACTTAACTTCCTATTTAAAAGCGCATCCTGTTTATTTTTGCTTTAAGAAAAGTAAAGAGTCTTCTACCGTACGATTTAAGGCCCACAGAACTGCAGAGTAAATATTTCTGGTCTTATTTAGCAATATGTATTTAGGAAAATATCTACAAAGGTTTCTTAAAAGAATCCTTCTCCATACTCTGTGGGGCGACGTTCAGCGCAGCGTGTACGCAATTGCCCAGCAATTTCGACCCGAGGCGTCGCGGTCGCGACTGCGATCCGTATGCGACTTCCGAGCAATCGTAGCGATGTGTGTGGTGTTAAGTTGAAGGTCATATTTACTTTTGATATATACCCAAGTATTTCTGCAATAGTGAGAACCCAACTACTCGTAGGTGTCGTAAAAGGTGACTAAGGGACGTGCCTTAGAATGGGCAGCAGGCAGCGTTCTCTATGCATTTTACCATCATACTGCGATCGCCAACCCTGCCAAGTGTGGTAGATTATGGCAACCCCTCTCCCCCCCCCCAAAATGACAAGCACAAAAGGGAGAGGAGAGGCGGAGGCCTGTGTCCCAACAGTGGGAACATTATAGGCTGATTATGCTACTCACATACTAAGTCGCAGGAAACACCTAGCTTATCGGAATCCTATAGGTATGAGTCCACTACTGGATATGGCAGACCTCTCCTATATATCCCTCTCCTTCAGCTGCTAACTGAAATAACTTTAAAATTATTCTTTTTCTACATACCTATATCGGTAGCTTGCAGCTAAATAAATACCAGCATTTCACATGGAGCCATTGCCTATCTGACCTCCACAACCCAGTTACTAGGTAACTGGGTAATACGATACCCCTTGGCAATGCTGGTATTCAGCTGCATCCGGTTAGACTGGAAGCCGACCCCAACATAGTAGTTACCACTCTCTCACTGCACTGCATGGTCATTAGTCTATTTATGGTTTTCTCATTCTCTACGGTCCTGTGCCAGCCACATCCAGGGGATCTACTCCGAAGTGGTATCGGCCGAATGTTCGGCCGTTTCCTGCTACGAAGTTACTATTTGGTTCGGTCGGTCCCGATCCTACACTCCTACGCTCTTTCGAATATTGACTATGGTCCCGACTCAACCAAAAATGCGAAAAAAGTCCGGATCGGTGAGCCGATCCGAACTTTTTTCGCAATTTTCAATAATATTCGGTGCAGCCATGTGTCGGTCCGATCCGATCATTCGCACTTTGCATTTCGTAGTAGACCCCTGGTTCTAGCCGCGGAGGCAACAATATCGTCAGTTCATCTTGCCGCCGACGCCGCTGGACGAAGTGAAGTGTCTTTTGTTTTTTTTTTTTAACCTTGACCGATAGCCTAATTGCTTACCATACTTTCAATCACAGTCTGAATCATTTTGATTTGATAGGATATTGCTAATCCATTGCTTCATAGGTATGTTCGAAAAATTTGTCTGCTCAACAAAAAGTGGATTTTCTTGCCCATTCTTCTCCACGCGAAACCTCTTGGAAGGGGCGACTAGAATCAATTCTACTTTCTAGTAAATTTTGACGATCAAAAGTGCTTTTTGCCTATTTGAAATTTAAATGATTTGACTTTGTGGATATTTATACTATCTATACAAATAATAAATCTATACTAATAATAAAGCTGAAGAGTTTGTTTGAACGCGCTGATCTCTGGGACTACCAGTCGGATTTGAAAACATCTTTTTGCATTTGGTACCCCAATTCATGAGGAAGCTGCTTAACATCACGCCAGGGCCCGATGAAGCCTAGCAATAACAAAGACGGTCAGAAATAACGCTGAGCGAAAACGAAGTACTAGCGCGGGCAGGCGACGCGATGCGATGCGATGCGATGGGGTGGGTCGGAGGAACAAGAAATTTCTTGTTATAAGTACCGTGTATATGTCCCTAGTTACCCCTAGTTCCATAGTTGTCACCTTTTTTTTTTTTTTTTTTTTTTGGGATGGGAAATCATCAAATGACTCCTCCCGCTCTGGGTGGAGCGGAAGGGAGTGTCAGACTCTTACTGACTAAAACCCACCCATGTTCCTTCCTTCGCCCTTTATGTTCCGGGGTAGCGGTAACCCTTCCGGACAATCCCGCTGCCCCGGCAGGCTTCGACCCTGAGGGGCCCCTCGTTGCTGATGCTGACATCTCTTTGAGGCGCGCGTGGAACACTTACGCGCCGTCCGGCACGGGCCTGGTCCTGATCGGGCGGTGAGCTACCCATTGCTCTCCGCCCGCAGGCCCGCGCCTACGGTGGCCGGTAGTCTCCGATGGACTCCCGACGCCCGGGGCGTCTCCCGCGGCGGCTGGGACGGGAGGCTCTCTCCCTCATCCGTCCCGCCACCTCCTTCGCTAGCATGACTGCTTCGCAGAAGGAGGCGACTGCCTCCCACTCCCTCTCGCTCCGGACCATGGCTTGCACCAGGGCCGGGCGCGAGAGGCCGCCGCCGCTGCCGATCGCCTCCACGAGGACACGGCGGTGCTCCGCCCAAGCGGGGCAGACCTCCACCGTGTGCTCCACCGTGTCCTCTGGGCGATCCTGGCAATGGTGACACCCGGGCGTTTCCTCCCGCCTGATGATGTGCAGGAACCTCCCGAAGCTTCCGTGTCCGGTGAGGACCTGCGTCAGGTGGTAGGTGAGGGCGCCGTGGCGCCTCTCTAGCCACTCCTCAAAGAGGGGTCTTATCGCCGCTATCGCGGCGTGCCCTGCGCTGGGTTGCGACAGTCGCTCTTTCCATGTCGCCATGAGATCGAGCCGGAGGTCCGTCCGCTCCGCAGCAATTTGCCGCGGGAGCGGACTTTCCCCCCGGCGTAGTGCCTCCGCGCGCCACTCATGCAGGCGCGCGATAGTTGTCACCTTTTAAAATGTTTTGGAAGTAGTGTTCGTCTCGCTTCGCTCTCTCGGCTTGTACGCGGTTGATCACAGTTCTAACCTAACCCGGGGTGCCCTGGCTTGGTTACTGCGACCAATTCGGCTCGCACGTGATTCGTGATTTACCTAAACTAAGTATAATTGAACGGCCGCCGTTTAGTTAAAAGACTAGGCGGTTAACTAAACGGCTAATTAAACCAGTTGGCTTTCACATGCATTTAGTAAAAAGCTGTTATTTTGACATTGCATACAGACACTTCAATTTTATTTGTAAAATTGGGATATGTAAAAAAACTGAAGGGATCGCTGCACAATCAAATAATAACAAAACAATACCCATTCAGATCCCTCTGTCCTCTCAAACTGTCCCTTTAGCTGCCCTCTTGTCCACTGAGCGCGATAATAGGCTTACACTCGTTGCGGTGGCGGTCGTTGTAGGTAGGCCGACACTTGCACTGCGTTCATTAGTGAAAGTGATTGTCATTGTAGAATGGTTATTAATATAGTCGACTGAAATAAATAAAATAGACTGTTTGTCAATTTTTATTTTGCAGCTTTTATTAATTTATTTTATCACTAGCTGTGCCCCGCGGTTTTACCCGCATAAGTTTCGATCCCGGGGAATATGGGGATAAAAAATATCCTATGCGTTAATCCTGGTTATAAACTATCTCTGTGCCAAATTTTATCCAAATCCGTTCAGCAGTTTTGGCGTGAAAGAGTAACAAACATTCGTCCATTCATCCATCCATTCATACAAACTTTCGCGTTTATAATATTAGTAGGAGATCTTTCTAGTCTTGTAGGATCTGACCAGTTAGTTTTTAAAATTATTAAAGATTAGTAGGCTCAATACTACCGACATTATTTTTAAATTATTTAAAAGCTTTTGAAGAAGCTGACCTTTAACGGTATCCGCGGGTATTTGTTTTGTTTTTCGTTCATATCTTATTAGTCAAATAGAACACAAAAGTAGCTGTCAATGGGTTCCATTACACCACTATAACCACCACGTCAGGGGTGCCTCAGGGCTCAGTTCTCGGACCTCTGATATTTGTAATTTTTATCAACGATATCGATATGTGTTTTCTTAACTCAAAGTTCTTACTTTACGAAGACGATATAATTTTTTTTGGCCCATTAGATCAGTAACAGGCTCGCTTAGTAGAGTATTGCATTAAAAACTCCTACTTAGTATTCCCAAATGTTGCTGTATCAGCTTTACTAAAAATAAAACCCTATTTAAACAGGAATGTTTAAATATGATGCACTATAAAGTAAAAACTTAGCCAGAGTTAACACTATAGAGGTATGAGGAACAGGGTGTAAAGTCCACTCATACTCTATAGAAAAGGGAGGATCCTCCGACCAGACGGGTGTTGTGTCTGGCGGGCAATTGCCCAAAGATTGATTTTGGGAAATTGTATCTATGCTAATTGCGCGGTAAACTCTGCTTGCGAGATGCAGGATTTGCGTGACGTCAGTATGACGCGTTGTTCGCATGTGGCGTTGTAGATACCGCTACAACACAATTCGTGATCTAGGAGTACTGCTCGATGGCAAACTGCACCTGGATACACATGTTGATAAAATCATGAGTCAGGCGTATCGTATGTATGGAGTGATAAGATCGGCTACGGTATTCCTTCACCCTATCACATAATTTACACTTGCATCGATCATGTCTCAACTAGAATATGCAGTGCCGGTGTGGAGTCCTTATTATAATAAATATACTGACTGTATCGAGAGTTTACAACGTAAGTTCCTGCAAACGATGCATTACCGCTGTTCTAGAATTCGCATTTACATCCTCTATACTTAGTGACTTACTGAAAATACAACGTTTCTATATGATCTGTGTAACAACTTGTATGATTGTGTGGAACAAGTTATGCTTTGTTGTCCCTAGAACCATTCAGGGACGTGAGGTGCGCGCACGACCTGTTTTCTCCATCAGGCATAGTCGTACATGCAGGCTCGCGGGCTCCTCTACGTCGCCTTCCAGGCAATTTCAATAAGTTTTTCTCTAACTTGTATCTATTCTTGACACAATCAGAAACTTATGTGAATAATATTGAATCTGTAGTGTTCCCTAGTAGCTGTAATTTATTTTAACGAAAATAAAGTGTGAAAACTGTGAATGGACTGTACCTACTGTATTACCAATCCATTTGTCAAATGTCCTGGGAGACTGGGACACCCAATCATCACCAAGCGTCGCCACCTCGACCGGTTTTGTGCTCCTCGCATCCAATATCAGCACTCAATTCAGTTTTAGGTGTATAAAGACCTGCCGTGCTATTCTGTAAAAATATCACCGTGAAAAGTTAGGTGAAGTGAGCTTAAGTGAGCTGTCAATCCCCAGCATATCCCTAGCATCAGGTGGAATGACAGCTCACTTCACCTACATTTTCACGGTGAGATTTTTACAGAATAGACCTGCTGAATTGGACTTGACACCGTTGTGTGTGAAATATACCATAGTCAGTTTTTATATGTAAACTTACTGTTTGTTTACAAGAAATCAAAGTGTAGCAAAGTTAAACATGCACCGTAATTTAACATCATCCGCAAAAGAATTTTATAGCACTGTGTGACCTAAACCCGAAACAAGTACGAGTTTAGGTTGTGACCTGCGAGCTATAAAATAAGTAGTATACTCGTACGATAAGTGTGACTTAAGTAGTCCATTATTTCAAGGCTGCTAGCTATACAATAAGTAGTATACTCGTACGATACGTGTCACTTAAGTGGTCCATTATTGCACGGCTGCCAGCTATAAAATAAGTAGTATACTCGTACGATACGTGTGACTTAAGTAGTCCATTATTGCACGGCTGCTAGCTATACAATAAGTAGTATACTCGTACGATACGTGTCACTTAAGTGATCCATTATTGCACGGCTGCCAGCTATAAAATAAGTAGTATACTCGTACGATAAGTGTGACTTAAGTACTCCATTATTTCAAGGCTGCTAGCTATACAATAAGTAGTATACTCGTACGATACGTGTGACTTAAGTAGTCCATTATTGCACGGCTGCTAGCTATAAAATAAGTAGTATACTCGTACGATACGTGTGACTTAAGTAGTCCATTATTGCACGGCTGCTAGCTATAAAATAAGTAGTATACTCGTACGATACGTGTGACTTAAGTAGTCCATTATTGCACGGCTGCTAGCTATAAAATAAGTAGTATACTCGTACGATACGTGTCACTTAAGTGGTCCATTATTGCACGGCTGCTAGCTATAAAATAAGTAGTATACTCGTACGATACGTGTCACTTAAGTGGTCCATTATTGCACGGCTGCCAGCTATAAAATAAGTAGTATACTCGTACGATAAGTGTGACTTAAGTAGTCCATTATTTCAAGGCTGCTAGCTATACAATAAGTAGTATACTCGTACGATACGTGTCACTTAAGTGGTCCATTATTGCACGGCTGCCAGCTATAAAATAAGTAGTATACTCGTACGATAAGTGTGACTTAAGTAGTCCATTATTTCAAGGCTGCTAGCTATACAATAAGTAGTATACTCGTACGATACGTGTGACTAAACTCCGTGCATTAATAGACCATTTAAGTCACACGTATCGTACTAATCCTACTAATATTATAAACGTGAAAGTTTGTATGGATGAATGGATGGATGGATGTTTGTTTCTCTTTCACGCAAAAACTACTGAACGGATTTCGATGAAATTTGGCACACAGATGGTTTATAACCAGGATTAACATAATATGATACTTTTTTATCCCGATATTCCCGCGGGATCGAAACCTTTGCGGGTGAAACCGTGCGGCGCAGCTAGTGTACTATATCGTTACTACCCAATCCATAGCTCTGCTCACATAGGTAATTATTTCCCATCAACATCAAAAACTACATAATTAAAAACTACCGGTACTCTCAACAATAGAAGTACACATAAAATAATGGTTGCACATACAGCGCATGAATATTCCGCAGCTACTGCAACCATCTGCTGCACTTCCCGTACACGGTGCGTCGGCGCGAACGCATGCAATTATTATGCAAATACCGACGCTAGGCTAAACACCAGGGTTGCAGTGTTAATTACGTTGCGTTCGGTTTTGTATGAAGGGCTGGGAAAAAGGAATAAGAATCTGAATCTAGTTTCGGTGTGAAAGGACTAGGTAGGAGGCTTTGGACTAGACTTGATGCAGAAGCCTTTGTAACCACACATTAGAAAGTAGCTTAAGATATTAATATACATCATCTAGCAAGGGTTTCATTTTGACAGTTCAAAAAACATTCATCGCGTTATTTACGTTGTTGAGCAGACAAATTTTTCGAACATATGAAGTAATAAACGACGGCACGGTTGGCGCAGTGGTTAAGCGATTGACTGCTGCGCTGCGTGTCGCGGGTTCGATTCCCGCACGAAACCAATATTTGTATGACCTACAAGTAGTTGTTCCGGGTCTGGCTGTTTGTGTATGTGAGTTTAAATGTTTGTAAACGCATCCACGATACACGAGAAATTCCTAGTGTGGGGCAACGTTTAAAAAAAAAAAAAAAAAAGAAAGGAAAAAATAAAATAAAAGTGGATTAGCAATATCCTTCAAAATGATTCAGATTGTGATTGATAGTGTGTTACGCAATTAGGGCTATTATTGGCTGGATCTAAACCTTCGCATGGGTCCTTTGCCATTATAGCCACAACTTATTTCTAGTTCATTTTATCTAACTGATGATATTCTGCTTAGAGCAATTGTCCACTGCATTGCGTCTGGTCCGTATCCAAATTTCATAGGTACTCTTTATTTTGATGATCTACTTCAAAGAATCTTTTAAAGAGCTTCTTTTTTTTCTGTTCTGTTTTTCTTGTCTGTTTATATATGTGTGTACATAAATGGTAAATAAATAAATAAAATAAGAGCAATGGTGGCCAGGTGGTAACGGCTGCGACTTACGAGTTGTAGGTCGCAGGTTCGAACAGACAGGCGTTTTACTTTGTGTAAATTATTTCATCACCACTGCTCTCAAAACTGTGAAGGAAAACACCGTGAGGAAATCGGCATGTCCTAGAGTCAAAAATTCGTAAACATGACATGTGAAATCTACCAACCCGCACTAAACCCGCGTGGTAGATTACAGCCGACTCCCTCTCGAAGAGAGTAGGCCTGTGTCCCAGCAGTACGAACATTATAGGATGATTTTATACACGAATCTTTCATAATGGTCAGATTCCAAGAAATGTCTTTTACTAGAAGTGTGTCAGACAAGAAAAGTTAGGATAATATTTTTCATTACTCACCATGTTTTAGAGGTGCAAATTATGAAAAAATTCATTGTTTATTATTTATTAATTTAATTAATAATAATAATATTTATTTCCTAAACGAAAATACGGATAGTTTAGAACAAGAATAGCAATCAGTAAGTTATAGATGACATATTAGAAGGCAAATGACATTTAATATTGCAGTAATCTGTACATAGTTTTTTGACCCTGCCTCTTAAACTAGGGCGACTTGTCTTAAGAGACAGTGTTCAGCCATTATTATTCAATTAAAAATTAATGCAACTTTAGAGAAGCGGCGTCGATCTACTTAACAAAACGAAGGTTGTAAGGATGAATGTCGTGAGTCATGTTTGTTTGTGTGTCTGCCTGTGTGCGTGTGTTTGTGCGCGTTTGTGTACGTGAAGATATGTGAGAAAGGGTGTGTGTGTGTGGTGTGTAATTTTGGCTAAGTTGTCCCACTGCAGGGCAAACTTGTCTCTTTCTCCTTTCTACTCCTCGCTCTATTGAGCTAGTGTGAACCTATCCTGTGTGTAGGTGTCAAGCTCGTCCCGCTATCTTTTCCTGGGTCTGTCTCGATGTCGCCGGACGTTTCCTGGGACCTACATGGTGGTAGATTTAACCCATGACTAGTTCGAAGAAGCTCATACGACACCTTTATTAACACACAAAGTCACAATGCAGATCAAGTATACTAACAAGACGTAAGTTAAAAAAGTACAGACGCCAGCAGGTCAAGCTACCCGAAACTATAAAATTTCCTCAATCAACCTAGAACCTTAATGCTTTAGTGATAAAGTTGAAAATATATTAAAGAAATTTGACAGATTGCAGTAGCTTGATGTGCTGGCGTCTGTACAATCTGACCCGATCTTTGAGCCTTGGAAACGCTAAACCTACAGAGAAATACATACATACATCGTCATATCTGTGCATCAGAATACCGGTTATCTAAATATGGTAATTACAACATGAACGTAACTAAATATAGCTCCCATGCAGTAGAGTTCTATATGCAACAGGAACTCTATGAGAGAGAAAGAGACCAATCTGCACTGGACTGCGTGGTGGGTTATGGCCCACTCCCTCTCACTGAGGAAGCCTGTGTCCCAGCAGTGGGAACGTTGGTTATGGCCTATGTATGATACTAAAGGAACTGCAACGTAGATAAAGGTAGTCAATCTCATTCCATTTCAAAGTAGTACAGCTCTTTGTTAAGGAACTCGTCCGGGGAAGTAGGTACTCCCATCATACATTTCTGGCTCCAAGCAGCATAGCTGTGATCCTGTTGTATGGATGCCGGTGTACAATCCTAGCCACAAAAGACATTTCAGCTCTGTTGAACAGCAGTAGTCTATCATTATTGCTGAAATGAAACTGTTTTGTGCGGCCGTGTGGCTGGCTCTCCAAATAATATCATATCCTGCTGTCATCATCAACGTCTTCAAAATCCTTGGACGATTTCAAATGACTACTGTAAGGATGAAATCCTGAAGGCATCTAAAGCATACCGAAAAAGGTTAGTCATCCACACTAGAGCACGCATTGGAAGTAAAGTAACCCAATCCCGTAACTTACATCTTTTAAGCTTAAATTGTAATCAAAATAACAAAATAAAGCATCAACGTCTGTGAAATGAATGCATCCGAAAAGTTAGTACTAGCTCTGCCTACATTACCGAAGGCGAAATTGAGCGAAAGAGCCTTTTTTGCATCCCACGCGACAGTGGCGCTATCTGTTAGATTTTGCATAGCAATATTATATTTTGTACACGAGGGAATAAGGACACGCAACACTCTTAACGAACCTCTTTCATGCCCACTGGTGACGGTCATGCCATCTATACTTCGCTTTTGTAAAGTTAAGCTTACCGACCCCTCACTAGATGGCGGAGTGGACGATATGAAAATCACGCGCGTGGAGCAAGATGTCGCTGTACCATTATATGTATATTGAGTCGAAAACAGAGGGTCCGTGACAAGGTTTTATAGTAATGTTGGCACCCCTCAAAAGATGGCGTTGTTATATACTTTGAATAATAAATAGTTTATTGATTTGTGTCTTAAACTCTGTTATTGGGTAAGCGCATTATATTGCTCGAAAAGTAAATGAAAGCCACATATAGTGCTTTTTCTCCACGAACATTTACGTAGGTGCGCTGTAATAGAATGGCAAATGCCGGCAGTTTTCTCAACAATGTTTGTTTGTTGGTTTTTTTATTTATTTTCGCATTTTAACACGAATGGAAGAAACTTGTCTATTTCGCTAATCAACTGTCAGATATTAGATTGTTAATCGACTGCAGATGGTAGGTACATACTAAACTAAGCTAATACGCTTGTGTCCCAGCAGGGTGTGATCTAATTAAAGCTATTAATTAAAGAGTCAATGTTATCACTTGCATTTTATATGCATATTGTGATAGTAAATTACTATGGGGTAGGTTTGAAGGTGCCTAATACCATCTAGGAAAGAAAATAAATTAGAAAAGAGAAAAAAAACATAATCTCAGGCCTGTAACCGCCGAATGGTTAGGCAGAGGTGTACCTATATCCATATTTTGCCAGTCATAATCCGGACTCCGGGGTGCTACTGAGAAATTCTTGATAGAAAATCACAATAATACTTTCTCCGATCTAGGAATTGAACCCAGGACCTCATGCTCAGCAGTAGCCCTTGCGAACACTTGACCAACGAAGCAGTAAGGCAGGAAAAATATATTGTGGAAAAAATAACAATAACTACATATGTGCTAGAGTCAGCAACATAAACATCAAGACAACTTGATGTTTATGTTGCTGACTTTGTATTCAACAGGAAGGGACTCATTTAGAGCATTTGATAAATTTATTAATTTTGCATTAAAAATGTTAAAATTAATGGTCTTCCTTTTATTTGTGACACTATGATATTTAGCAAAAAATAATCCTTATGATGAAGCCTTTCGATCGGTATGATAAAGCTACAGGTTGATTATTTTTCTCATGTAACGGGTTCGATTCCCGGTTCAACCATGTAATTATTTAAATATCTATGAATGCAGTTTATGTTGTTTTTTAAATTCAAATAATATCTTCTTTCAGTAAAATGTTCCATCTACAATATTCAAGGT
Source organism: Apamea monoglypha (assembly GCA_911387795.2). Taxonomy (NCBI): domain Eukaryota; kingdom Metazoa; phylum Arthropoda; class Insecta; order Lepidoptera; family Noctuidae; genus Apamea; species Apamea monoglypha. Next base: position 11,509,819 of record OU426919.1, on the reverse strand, counting down.
ACTTTCCCTCCATGTGGCATATCCGTGAGACGCCCTGTATAGTAAATGCTCTAAACGAAAAACCGTTCTAAAGATAGGTACTTTTCTATAGAAATATCTCATTCAAATTACCCACCCACCAGTTATCCTCGCAGCATCCGCCGTATATTTTTCTATAATAAAAGGGGTGCACTCTCAAAATAAACATTCTCCCCTAGTTAGATCAAGGGTGAAACTGAATTAACAGTAAGTAATTTCCGCCCGCTTTTAGCGTTCCTCCTTTGTACCTGTGTTGTGCACTTGTACCTAGATTGTGTAGGTACTTGTGTGCTTTGTGGCAGCGTCGGGTTTTAACCAAGTTTCCGGAATATCGAGACTAATCGGTTTTCTTTAGTGTTGAACTTTATTTATTCCTCTACTATCATTGTGGTCCATACCACCACATACCAGAGGATGACCAAAGATATGATTGATTGAAAGATGGATGAAAAATAGTGGCTGTCTATCCATATCATTTTTCATTCATCTGGAAAGGGGAACACTGAGATATCTGCCGGTCTTTATATTATAATTTATTATAATAACTAAGTAGTCAAATAAAAGCCCTCTTCCTCTCTCCTACTTTTGATGTGGCCGACAGGGTCCACAATGATCGTACATATTCTGTAAAACCTACCATCTGAGTTCACACGTGGAAGCAATAAATATATTGAGTATTGAGTCTATTCTGTGAAAATCTCACCGTGAAGACTAAGATGAAGTGAGCGGTCACTAAACCTGCCGATCGATTCTGTAAAAATCTCACCGTGAAAAGTTAGATGAAGTGAGCGTGGAGTGAGCTGTCATTCCACACACCGCTCACTTTACCTAAGTTTTCACGGTGAGATGGCTACAGAATCGCACTGCTGATTGATAATATTCACAGCTCACTTCGAAGTCACTTCACCTAAGTTTTCAAGGTGAGATTTTTACAAAATAGACCGGCTGATAATTATCTATGAAATAAAATAGATGTGCTGCGCCTACTTCTTGAAAATTGGGAAAATGACGGGAGAATGAAAATGATTTTTCATGTTCGGGCATGATATTCATGTTAGCCATAATATTGTTATTACTAGCTATGCTACTACTAGCTGCACCCCGCGGTTTTACCCGCATAAGTTTCGATCCCGTGGGAATATCGGGATAAAAAGTATCCTATATGTTAATACTGGTTATAAACCATCTGCGTGCCAAATTTCATCCAAATCCGTTCAGTAGTTTTTGCGTGAAAGAGTAACAAACACCCATCCATACAAACTTTCACAGTTATATTATTAGTAGGATAGGATTAGAATGTATAGGTACCTACTAATATATTTGTAAAGTACCGATTTGTGTTTTACCACAAAAACTTTAAAATGTAAAATTATTCACTTCAAAAATTTAATATTTACCTACCAACTAAGGGCTGATTTTTCAATCGACAGATAATTTTTATTCGTCGAATAAAATTGTCGTCTGACAGATTTTGTATGGAAAAACTGTCAAAAAATCAAAATTATACCTCGGATAAAATTATCTGGCGTTGGAAAAATCAGCCCTAAGTCAAATATTGTATCTTTTTAAAGAAACGCTTCAATTTATTTCAGTCGGAAATCTGTGCGTTTCATTTCAATAAAATTCCGAGCACGAAGAGCAAAGTTTAAAAGGTAGATAAGTAATCGGACGGAATTTTAAGTAACAATATTTAATTATGACAATTAGTTTTTTTACGTTCCTTGAATTTTGATGATGTATTCTTGTAATTCGGGAACTTTGAACTCGCTTTCCTTGTGGTAGGTATAAGCAGGACAGGTAGCCTCCCCATCTATTTAGCACCTATTGATTTTTCATCTTAATTTGGGACCAATTGTTTGTCAAGCGTTATGATAATTTGGATAACAATATTTACGCCCCTTAAATGAACCTTGATTCCTACACATAACATTTCTGAAGATTCTAATACCTATTTTGGAATCTGTAAATGTGGTGGATTCTCCCGATATTTTTTTATGAAAAAGGAAGAATTTAATAATACAAAAGTAGATTGTACTGTGAAACCATTTTACAGTAGCTACTTTTTATAAAACGGTTCTTATTCTACCCCAGGTTACATTCTCAGTAACACATGTATGTAAACAGCAATAAAAAAATCACTACAGTCCAAATAGGTCCTAGGCACTTCAACAAAGTATGAATTATTTAGACAGACGCTTAGCACGTGCCGCGCAAATTGAGACGGAGTGCCGGATGCTGTACGTGATCATATTAACTTGGGATATGTTGCACTAACTAATATTTTTGATACTTTCTAATGGGCCTGATTCGGTTATTGGTGTCTGGGTGATTATGTTGCCAGTATGATTCTAGTACGAAACAAATGTCGTTTCATGTGAAATTAAGTATTACGGAATAGTGTGTTTCTTACTAAAGTAAATTAATTTGTTTACATTTTTTTCCCCTTTATCGTACTTAAATCGAAACACACTAACTATAGGTACACCTCTGTTTAACCTAAATTATCTAAACCTTTAAAATTCATTTTGAGTAAGTCTTGTTTTAAAAGTATTATTTTATTGGGCCATGAAGAGTTTAATCAAGCGAACGCAAAACATTTAAGTAATCAAGTGATACCTAAATTAAATAATTAACAATGCTGTTTGATTTCACCCCAAGATTAACCTTAATCATGTCCACTTTGACAGCTGCCTATCATTAGTTATTTTATTAGTTAAAATGTAAAAAACATTAGTTAAAATAAATGATAAAATTTTTAATGATTTAATAATGCTGTGATTTCAAACAAAACGTCTTCAGTACAATACTTGAAATATATAAATTGTAAAGGGGGCCTGGTGACCTGATTTACAGGTTTTATAAAAAACTTAGTTTAGGCACCAGTCTTGCACAAATTAAGTACAAAATTGTATCTGGAGACTAATTTAACTTTAAGTTGTAATTTGTGATAAGAAAAATAAAATATATTCTATTCTATTCAACGTGTTTTGGTGTTGTACATCTCATGACGTAGTGAAGGTTATTTAATAATATAGGTCATACGGGAGGGGGTCGGGAGACTAGCAGCGAATTAGGCATAAGCATCCTTTATAGTAAGCAAGAGCAGGGCTATAATCCACCGCAAGATCCCGAAGTGGGTTGTATTATACAGCCTATTTCAACATTTGCATGATTACAGGTCTACATTCTGGAGGATTATTAATGTCAATTAAATTGAAATACTACTAAGAATAATATTATGTATATTTGAATTAAGAATTTGAGATATATATATGTATATATATTCTAGTTATGCAACAAAAAACTGAATGTCATACTTAACAAAATTCAAATTCCATTTCAATAAAAAAAAAAATAGGACCTTTTTGTTACAAATGGACACTCAAAAATCAACTTTCTGTTTTATCATTAAGTGGCGATGGAATGTAAATTATCTGAGATCTGAGATTATGAAAACTGCTATAGTTAATCTCAAAATTTATTTTTTCTAAATTACCGCTCAAATTAAGTCGACATAAAAGTAATCGTATGTTTCTACCTAAAATTGAGCAAAAGAAATAGTTCAAGTATCAAGACCGCTCCATCGAACTATAAAAGCATTCGACAGACATTTTGTTTATCGGAGTTTTGAATAAAAGATTCATTATGATGGCGTGGTGTAAGTATATGTAAGTAGGCCTATTTCTTACCACGCTTGATGACGTTTGAGGTTGACACCTACACTGCTGACATAATTTATGGGACAGCTTTTTAGATTTGTAGAGAAAGTAGTTTGTTAGTTAATATGTATTGGTAAATCGTGCAAGCTGAATTAATATCACTTCTTCTTATCCAACGGAGTACCAATTTGTTGGCGTGATTCATATGTATACCCATGCCAAATTTGAGCGTTCTGGTACAAAGAGTCTCTGAGCTATGCCGCGGACGGACAGACCGAGACGGACGGACTTGTTTTGGAACCCTAAAAACAAGATGGCGGCGTTAGTTCCAATTTTGGCCACGCACCAAGATATCCTTGTACACCTGGATCTTAATTGCGTATCATTCATTTTGAAGGATATTGCTAATCCATTGCTTCATAAGTTCGAAAACTTTGTCTGAAATCGTAAATAACGCAATGAATGTGGTTAACCTGCCAATGAAAGCCATTACTACTGATAGTGTGTTATGTAATCAATTATTGTCTAAAGTGGTCGGTCTACGAATTACAAACATGTTCCTAAATGTTGTGTTGATATCAGAAGCGGTCCCTAGAGCTGTTCAGGCTGGGCCGACATCGGCAATGCGTAAATGTATCAATTAGTTGGAGTGTAATTAAATCATCCACGTTATTAATAGGGCTGGCTGGCCTTAGGAAAATATTGCAGTTCAATTTAGTTATATGTATGTTATTTCGATCGTTTTATGTCGTATCTACAATTTTGTTTTTTTTATCCTTCTAGGTGGAAACTTAGTTTTCACTTAAAAGTATTTTACAAAACTTATTAAAAACATACTGAGTTTGTGTCCTTTAATTTATATTTAATTAAAAACAACAGAGTCGTGTACTCTGTTGTTTTGTAACTAACATAAGTTTAATTTACAAATAATTTTAATATCAAGATGACTTACAAATTATTAAAATCTAAATAATAGAACCATCTTAACACGTAATACAAAGATATTTTTTTCAAATAAATCAGCCATAAATCAAACACTAAAACACTAATACTTCTTGAAGAGAACTAGAACCGTAACCAACTTCCTACGAGCGCGTAGCTTTCGTAGCACTGACATGATTGCTACAGCTACGACGTAGCAAAAGCGTAGTAAATCCTTTTTGCGAGACAGCCCTAAACCATTTTAGGGACCCTTTCTTTCAGCCTTGCCCTTGAAATTTTATTTTTATTCAAGAGGAACAACAAAGAGCTACAATATAAAACATAGAAAAACACAAAACTTATAGACAATATTGCAGCCCTTGACGCTGTTCACAGATTAACAATAGGATACAATACAGTGAAAACAATCGCTAAGGTTACAAATACAATTTTTAAGTTATTAAATTAACTCTCGTGTTTAAGATGTAATAATAACACATATAATATAAATGATAATATGAATATATAATGTAATGTATATAAAATATATGTTTATAATACTCAAAAAATGGCACAATAAAAGAAAAATAATGATAAAATTCATGAAAGCTCCTTAAGTATAAGACTTTTGAACCTATAGGGAGCACATGCAACAATGTCTATATGTTCAAAAGTCCTATTGTAGGAATCGACCATTCTGCGAACAGGCGAGCGCAAGCCAGAATTGGTCTTGCAAGTACCCACTTAAAATAATCTGCCAGCGCGCACCTTTCGCTTGTGGACTGTCCCAGGTCTGCATAACATATTATCATATTAGAGAGTTCTATGCTGTCAAATTTATTTCTAACAATACTATACAAATTCATAGTTTCTAAGTACTTAAGTCTATTTTCAAGTGTTGCGAGCTTATACTTTGCAAGCAAATGTGGGTATGGCAAATAATATCCATAACATCTATGTATAATACATGGTACGCAGAAATTTATATTGAACACACTCAATCATTTCAACATAATTTTTGTAGTACGGACTCCAGATGGACAGTTGAGAGCATACTAGAGACTGATACAAGCACATATAAGAAGAAGGCTTTTTTAAATCGACTGTTGATCGCATTACAAATCCATATAATTGATACGCTTTATTATCAATCCTTCCTATGTCTAGGTCCAAACTGAGCTTAGAATCAAGGATAACGCCGAGATCACGTTAAAGTCCACCTTGTAGGGGCATTGCACAAAGTGTATGTATAGTTTATTTCTGTTTTATTTTTTGTAAAGTGTAAAAAGTTACATTTGGGTAAACTTATTTGCAATTTATTTTTCTGACAATAATGGGATAGTCGGTCCAAATCTTGTTGCAGGAGAAGGCAGACATTTGTTTGTCGTATGGCTCTGTATACCTTGAGGTCGTCGGCATATAGTAGAAACTTGGTATTGCGAAAGCATTGGCTGATGTCATTAATATATAAAATAAACAAAACGGGACCAAGTATAGAACCTTGAGGCACACCAGAGGTCACCTGTGCTATGTTAGATTGATGACTATTGATTACAACCCTGACTGCGATTGGTGATATAAGACGTAAAGCACCTCAAAAGATCACCACGGATTCCGTTGAACGCTATTTTATTTAGCAGTTTTTCATGGTCTACCTTGTCGAAAGCCTTACAGAAGTCCGTATACACTGCATCCACTTGTACATGGCTATCAACACAGTCAAATAAAAAGCTAGAACTTATTAATGAATTAGTATTTATCAACCGCCGTTTGACAAAACCGCGCTGTTGTTGAATTATGATGTTGTGGAGTACAGGATAAATTTCGTTATGGACTAACCGTTCAAAGAGTTTCGACAAGGCAGACAGGATGGAAATGGGTTTTGGATCCACTTTTGTGAAAGGGGACAATATACGCATGCTTCCACAGTCTAGGTACAACTCCCTCAGATATACATTTACGAGTATTATATATAGTAAACAGTGACTCGCAAATGGAAGTTGCAGTATTCTTAAGGAAGTAAGGCGAAAGTCCGTCAGGTCCAGGGCCCTTTGCTGGATCTAGGGTTTTAAGCTCCTTCTATATGTTCTCTTTACTAAAAGAAACTTCGCAAATTGGGACATGGTGTAGTGTGTTGTCGTCCGGCGGAGGCTTCCAATGAGGCAACGAAGATGTCGGTTCATAAACCGAGTAAAAAAAGTCAGAGAACATATTACATACCATATGTGGATCATTTGTTTCAGCATTGAAGCTTAGATGGAATTCCAGGTTTATCTTTTCGATTAGAAACATAGGTCCAGAAGTGCTTTATGTTTTTACTTAGATTATCCTCCACAGAACTGATGTAAGAACTGAAACACTTAAGACATGTATCCTTAAGCTGTTATAGTTTGAAAATGATTCATAATCAGAATCAGAAATTAAGGCGGTTTACATATCAAAACAATGCATGATACTTAAGACCTTGGCATTATTTCCATTGTCAGTTATATTTGAGCTACAGAACGGATTTGGATGAAATTTGGCACATATAGTTTATAACCAGGATTAACACATAGGATTTTTATCCCGATATTCCCATCCCATGGGATCTAAACTTATGCTGGTGAAACGTAATGAAATGTGTATTATTAATATAATTTTAAGTCTGTTAGCTTTATATTACGAGTATGAAAATATTATAGATGTATTAATGAAACTGCTAGGAAGATAGACAAATGTTCTACTTTTGTTAAACTGCTGGTAATGTTTTTTCTTTTTATGGAACTGGAACTGGAAAAACTGACTGACTGTTCAAAAAATAAGTCAACTACTTATTTTACTTGACTTATTTTTTGCAAGAAACAAATGATTGTACGACTGTTTTATTCTTTTATTGGAATGCCTCGTTGGTCTAGCAGTCTACAAGCGCGAGTGCTGAACGCAGTTTCCTGGGTTCCATCCCCAGGTTTACCAATGATGTTTTAGGATTTTTTACTTCGTAACGAATTTTTAGGTAGCAGCCCGGAGTCCGGGTGTGTAACGTCCAAGGGACAACCCTTGGACGTTACACATCCGAAACTGGAAAAATGACATGCCACATCATCATCTGCCTAGATTTTCCCAGGTATGTTAGGGTCGGCTTCAAAACTAACTGGGTGCAGCTGAATACCAGTATTATACATGGAGCGACTGCCTATCTGACCTCCACAATCCAATTACTGGGTAGCCTCTTTGGAAAGACTAGTTGTCACACTGATCGTCGTCTGGCTGTCGTGATTTTATGTATGCTGTCTCTAAAACTTTACTAGCCAATTCCTGACAACCCCCCATTTTCTATACCTAAAATACAGAGCTACTAATAAAACGCAAAAAGATAATTGACATATAACCTGTTAAAACCAACCATGCAAAGACTGCAACCATGGGTATTAACACCTCGCCCAAGGGCACATTAGCTTCCGTTTTCGCATTGAACCACATGTTGCGAATATTAAACAGTTAACTGTATTGTTTCATTATTAACTACGAGAATAAACCATTGTTGCTACCCACAGTTTATTAGCAAAGGTGTGTGATCGTACTGTAGTGGGTTGTAGTTTCTGACACCCATTTCTATATTGTTTCTCAAAATGAGATACGACGTCGGCTGTCGCTGAAAACCAGCGCTGGGGCTCTATCTCGCATAGGGTCGTAGCATTATGCTGACCGATAGCCGTTTTGCGTGGATGTGACGCAAGTTTTCCCTCAATTTGTAATTTTTTTGTGTTCTTTCTCTGCGTCATGTTTGCCGCAAATAAACGTATTTTCCTTCTTTTTTAGATATACTTAATGCAAATATTTTTAAATCCGGGGATAAAACCAAAATTAAAAAAACCTGGATAAAAATTGAATTTAAATAAGTAGACATTCTTTCTCAGAATTATAAAAACTAAACAAATGAGTTTATGGGCGAATAGTAGAAACAAATAGAGTACAATTTAATCTCTTTGCAAACCAAAGCGGGCAGCCACTTATGAAAATTAAAGCTATGAGTTTTTTATATGAAACCGTCTTCCAGAATATTACACAAAGATTAATCGTAATGTAGAAAGTGGCATGTTATGATTTATTTACATAATTATTCGGTTCTCATATACAGGGTGGCAGGTGCATCGACGCACCTGTTGGGGTTAGCTTCCAGTCTAACCGGATGCAGCTGAATACTAGTATTTTACATGGAGCGACTGCCTATCTGATCTCCACAACCCAGCTACTGGGTAATACGATACCCTTTGGTAAGACTGGTTGTCAGACTTTCGGGATACTGACGACACGTAACCCGTAAGTAAAGATCCATCCACGGACCGACCGCGGCAAGCGTAGCTTAACCTGATCAAACGGCCCGTGCGGTTGTTATTACTTAGCCACGATCCTCCCATAAAATAATAAATACGAAGTAAAAATAAAAACATAGAGCAGGGTGCATCGTCGTCATCAGTCTGTCTGGACACAAGATTCCCCATTGAAAGCCACTGACTTCTATCCTAGTTCGGACCTCCACAACCAAGTTACTGTCTAACACCATATGAAATGAAATGAACATTTTTGTGAACATACAACAAATTTTCCAATATACATATATACAAATGTTGGAAAAATGAGACTACAGTAGAAATGTATATTTCTTTGAATCTTTCTCGAAGGGAATCCTTTGGGAAAACCTAGGTCGGCTGTAAATGGCTCGAACAGCGCTTTTCTGAAAACAAAGATAGTATTAATGTCCCCACAGATAGCACTTGGTAAGTAACTCTTATTCATGAACTAAATCACGAAGATAAACTAAAAGTTACAACAGAATTATACGAAACTAAAAATAATCACGCGTCCCATTATTATCTGGTATCCGGTTAGACTGGAAGCCGACCCCAACATAGTTGGGAAAAGGCTAGGCAGATGATGATATAAGATAAGTCTAGGTTCCTCATGATGTTTTCCTTCATCCTAGCTATGTCATTAATGTCCAAGATAGAATAGACTTAGAAGGTACAGTCATGAGCAAAAGTATGTATGCATTCGGCTTTATTCATAAGCGATTTACTCCTTTATTTTTTAATTAAATTTTATGTTGTCATGAACATAGCATTTTCGAACCCATAGGTTTATGTAATGTGTCGTATATCAACGTTGCATTAGTTATTTTACGAAAAAATCGCAATTGAAACTTGCCAAGTGTTGACATATTGGTGCTCGTGACTGTACATTACGAATTTGAAAAGTAATATTGGTACTTTCCCGGTTTCACACTCTATAAGCAGACTATAATATTCCCACTAGTGGGACACAGGCCTCCTCTCTGTGAGAGAGAGTGGGGCGTATTCTACCACTCAGGCCCAGTGCGGGCGGGTAGATGTCACGTGTCTTTGAAAATATGGTTCTAAAACATGCCGGTTACCTCACAACATTTTCCTTCACCGTTTTTAGAGCAGTGGTGATAAAATAATTTACACAAAGTAAAGCGCCTGTCTGAGTTAATAATAATAATAAAAATTTTATTAATCAAAAAATTACAGAAATTTTACATTGGCCCCAAACTAGGCAAGCAACAATATGGAGTTTGAAACGACGTTCTATTCAAAGTTTCACATTCAAAAGCCTTTTTTTTTAAAGCAGACACCATAACTAATGGGACACTTTTCACCAAAGCCTGGACATGGATGTGGTGACAGTGTAAAGTCCCTATGAATAAGGGTAGTTGTAAATGCGTGGGCGTCCAGGGCACGCCACAGAGCGAAACGTAAATGAATTATCCTTAAACACTGCGGACGTGATTCCGCTACCATCACTGGCAGAGGTGCTCAAAGTGTTATACGATGTTAAAGAGGTGAACTGAGATTTTCAACGAAATATTTTTATAACCAATTTTTTTTTAATTGGTTGTCTGTAAACTGGTGAACAATATCTTCATGTTAAATACTGGTATTCAGCTGCATCCGCTTAGACTGGAAGTCGACCTCAATATAGTTGGGAAAAGGCTAGGCAGATGGTGATGATGACCTGCAATTTGGTGAATATGAATTCATGGTTACAACAGGAAAAGAATAACTTACATGGTAATATAAATTAAATTATAGAAACAGAGTTCTAGTTACCTAGTTCATTCATTCGATTTTTCCTGTTTCTGAAGTTAGATAGCTAAAATTATCCTGATTTTATAACAAGACGGCATCACGCCTGTATTGCCCAAAGGGTTAGGCAGAGGTGTATCTACAAGTACACCCATATTTCATCAGTTATCTTAAATCCCATGTAGTAGAGGGTTGCAAGAGCTGGCTTGAGATCCTAGGTTCGATTCTCAGTTCGGCCAAAGTGTTATTGGATTTTATCTTCTAGAATTTCTTAGTTGCAGCCCGGAGTCTGCATTTGTACCCGGTTGACTGATTTCATGTTATCTACTATGGAGTAAAAATAAACAGAGTTTCTAGAAATCGAGCTAATTAATTAGAAGCGACGTAGCTTAGGCTTGCAAAAATCACGTCGCGTGCTGACCTAGCAAAATTTTGCTCTACTATGTTATTGATATTATTGAATAGTTGCGTCATTTATAAATTGAAACGTTTGAGGTAAAGACGTTAGATTATTTTCACGAATAATTGTGATATAATTTTACAAATAAGTCGCTAAAATAGTGTTTACAATGTTATTATTCGACTTCAAGTGCTTTATGATCCATAAAAGTTACAACACACTAACATTAAAAAAAAAACTTTATTCTACGCACTTCTTTAAGTTTCAAAAAGTTCATACATAATCAGCCTATAATGTTCCCACTGCTGGGACACAGGTCTCCTCTCTGTGAGGGGGAGTGGGCCGTAATCCACCACGCGGGCCCAATGCGGGTTGGCAAACGTCACATGTCTTGGAATTTTTGGTTCTAGGCCATGCCGGTTTCTTCACGATGTTTTCCTTCACCGTTTTGAGAGCAGTGGCGATGAAATAATTTACACAAAGTAAAGCGCCAGTCTGGGTTCGAACCTATGACCTACAACTCGTAAGTCGCGGCCGTTACCACTTGGCCACCACTGCTCGCCTAAAAAGTGCATAATTATCCCAAAACATCTTTACGTTAACATATTTTTATGAAAAAAGAAAATGACGTTACATAATTTCAAAGCCTGCTGGGGTTTATAATTTCAGTTACACGTGCAAAAGTTTGAGCACCCCTGTAGCTCCGGTGCCGGGGCCTATATAAGCGGTGGATACGGATCACGGCACAGCATTCGACGTGCAACAGGTTGACGAGGTAAGTGGAAACTTGTGTCTATCATTTGATAAAATAATATTTCTTTATTTTTTGAGAGTGAAAAAAATAATTTTGGAAAGGTCCGTTGTCAGATTAGAATTTTTGTTGATTTTGGAATTTATAAAATAAATTATTTATAAGGGTACGGTGTTAAAATTACTTTTGGCATTTAAAAAAACATTATTATAGGAACGGTTCGGGAATTCAGTAAAAAATTAAATCTAAAGTAACTGCGAATTTAAAGGGTTATGTTTCATTTTTAAAGAGCGGATTTGCTTTGCGTATTTGCAATCGCTTCTTGCACAAACTAATCACTCAATATTTAAAGTACCTGCAAAATAATAAAAATTGATCTTAAAATATTGGTTCGCGTCAATTAATATAATTTAAACTGACCATTACGATTTACCAACCACCACGACATATTACCATTACGACTCAAAAACAGTGAAGGAAAACATCGTGAGGAAACCGGCATGTCTTAGAACCAAATATTCGAAGACATGTGACATCCACCAACCCGCACTGGGCCCGCGTGGTGGATTATGGCCCACTCCCTCTCACAGAGAGGAGGCCTGTGTCCCAGCAGTGGGAACATTATAGGCTGATTATGTATGTTACGATTTTCTGTAAAATACTGGTATTCAGTTGCATCCGGTTAGACTGGATGCCGACCCCAATATAGTCGGGAATAGACTCGGCAGATGATGATATTACGATGGACAGTGATAGAAAAATGCAAAAATTGTTTTAAAAAAATAAAAAAATGGCCAAACGCATTCAAATAGTGATCCACTAGTGTTAGACCCAAACTAAAATCGTTACGGGGTCCAAATCAGTGCCGTTGGAACCGTATTTTGCATCAGGCTTACCAGCCGAACTTCAACTTTATTATCATCAATTCAGCAGAAAGAAGTCCACTGCTGGACATAGGCATCCCCAACAACACCACTTCGACCGGTTCTGTGCTTCTCGCATTCAGGTAATCAATTTCATAGATGTAATAATTTGAATCCGTTTCTTCTAAATCCGTTGTCACATCTTCACAACTCAAGTAACCTCTTTAAATAAGTTAAAACGTACGAAACATTACTTCGTTCAAAAGTCTCACTGGACTCACCAGTAAGCAGCTAATTAAACAAGTAGTTCTGTCCGTTACAGTTACGTGAATCAGTCAAGGCATATGTATTTGTGTAACTAACCTTTGTCGGAAAATTGTTCCTATTGTGGTCAAGACATAGTACATGACCTGCAATTTAATCTCAAATCGTTTATTGCAATCCTTAGTGTACAATTACAGGTGGAAAATAAAAATAATAGAAACAATTATGGACCCTGTCGGGCACAGCAAATGTTTAAATAAGTAGAGAGAGGAAGAGCGCTTTATTAATTCTCTTTGTTTTTTAGTTACAATTATTTTATATCCTATTAATTATTTTATACCTATGTATTTATATGTCCATTCATTCACTTATTCTATTAATATTTTATATGCTGGTCTATCTATTCATTTATTTGAATACATTTAATATTCATTTATTTAAATAAGTTTAAATATTGATGGAGCGTTGAGCTCCCTTAGTTCTTAGTAGATATGCACGATTGCTGACAAATCCGTGCACTGACTGGACAGGTCCACTCAATCTGTGTGGTTCTTTCCTCAAAATAACATTTCAGACATGGTCTTTACATGATCTGACCAAGATTATGTCAGGACTTTAAAAAAGACTGTGACCTCTGACTTTATTTCGGCCTTTCTTCTCAGAGTAGTTAGATAGGAAACGCCGACCTCATCTAGGTTTTTAAAATATGTTTGACGTGTAAAAGTGTTTGTACAAACCTACTTACTACTTATTTATTATTATTTAGTATTTATCATTTAACGACTTCGTGAACGATTTGGTGAATATTTTCGGTATCGGCTCAAACTTGAGGGGAATAAATAAAAGTTCATTCCGTGGTTAAAATATAAGCAAGTTATAGCAAGTTTACTCTAATGTACGTCTGACGCATATTAAATAATCGTCACACATATTTCATGTTCCATCACGGCTGTTTACTTTAAAGGATTAGGCAGACCTTTAAGTGACCTATAAGTACATCCAAGTTTCACCAGTTTACGTCCATTGTAATTGTGTAGCCTATTGTCATCAACCGGGCACAAATCCAGACTCTGGAAATGTTGAAGTAGGTACTTTTAAGAGGTAACGGTGCCCCCTTCCATGTGCAGATGGTGACCACCGGGGTGCTTTTAGTGAGGTAAAAATCCCACACTCTCCGAGATCCGTTTCTCCACCAAACAAAAAGAAGCTACTTTGGAGGGGTAGTCATTCAAACAATGAACTCCTATAAAATACTGAAAATAATTTTTTTTAGCTTTTAACCATAGCTTTAATTCTACTATTTTTCTAAAATCCATTGTTCAAAAAAGGGCTCGTTCTATTCTTGGGAAAAGTCAGCAAAAGCTAGATTTTTCAACTATTTTCATAGCACACAGCAGACTGGTTCAACATCTCTGAACTAGCGGTGAATTATTTGTGAGAAAAAGTAAAACTTTCGTCTTCATTCATGTTATTCAAATCAAACCGTCTTTTTCTTTATACGACGAACTTGTCTTTCCGTTTGTTTTTTGTAGGATACAAGTCTAAAAAAATATTCTATATTTTCATAACAACATCACACCTTGTTTCCCTGAAGGGTTAGGCAGAGGTGTACCTATAGAACAGCCACATTTCGCTACTTACGAGTATGTTTAAGTCCCATGTAATAGGAGGCGAAGCTATTGCCAACAACCGGGCACAAATCCAAACTCCGGGCTGCGACTGAGTAAAAAAAAACACATAGAATATAATCCAAAGTAATATAATAGAAAAGTGTGCGCAACTAATTGTTTCCAAATTGACTACTAACTTAAAATATCCGTATATTCAAATCACAACTGTCATTCTTTGACAGTTGTTTGAAATGGGAATGGAACGGAAAAATCGAGGCAGTGGGTCAATATGATCATATTCCTGACTGTACATTAACTCTTATATTTTCGCGTCCTATAATAATCTTCATCATATTATGAGCAAAATATACTTTCAGAGTTGACGTCATAGAATAGAATAGAATAGAATACTCTTTATTGTATACCGCACGCACGCACGACACACGCACGCACGACACCACAGCTCTTGCGCTGCCTTCCAATGTCACCTACTCATTTTTCTATAAAAAAATTCTAGTTATAGTCAAATAAGTTTACAAGAATTAATTTAATATACCTTCCAATCTCTATTTTAAGAAAATAAACTGGCTTAGGAACCTTTTAATTCAATTTCTTTCCAAGAAGCTAACAGGCATAAATCGTTTAAAGGCTTTACCAAGCCGTGACGTCACAGCCCGTATCACTTACATTCGTTGATGACGTTATATGTATCTTATTTAAGTTTCAAAGAAATCGGTCTATGATTAATTAGTTTACAAAGTTGTAGCAATAGTAGAGCTTCTTGCAAAACTTAGTCTAAGAAAGTACTAACGTTCCACTTTTGGACTCTCAGGTGGCTTCTATAGAGACTATGAAACGTGTTTACATCAACGCATCTATTATATCACTGTTTTTTCGAAATAAAAAAAAAACTACGAAATAATTCGAAAGCTTAGCTAAATTCGCTTGAATATTCGAATGCAACTTTTTACTTGAATTCATCGATTCTTTTCTCACATCACTATTTAAATTTCGTTAAAAAGTGGTAACACATAAGCTATCTCTTTAATTTTATCTTATCTCCTTAATTTTAATCCATCCAAAGGTTGTCTTTAAAAGATCGCTCTTAGCGATAAGACCGCCCATTGTGTCACCCTTTGTAAAATTTTATATATTTATGTTCTGTAATTTGTATGGTGCACATAATAAAGAGTATTCTATTCTATCCTAACACATAAGCTGTCATTTTGCTACAGCTAATTAAAATTTCGACCATAGAGTTATTTTACCGCCAGCCTGCACAACATAAGGTCGACTTTTGCAGACAACCTTTACAGTATAAGGTACTGTAGTGTAGGTAATATAGGTATAGCGGCTAACAGCATTACTTTTTTTTAAAACGCTTGAGGTTTCAAAAGGCTGACTATTTTGTAAACCAACTTGCCCATTCTTGCCAATTTTCTTCATACGAAACGACCTTTTGGAAGGGGCGCCTAGAGTGAATTCTATTTTCTTGTAAACGTTGACGTTCAAAAGTGCCTTTTTCAGTAATTTGCAATGTATCTTTGGAAAATACAATTAAAATTTACAGTCAGGGAAATATTTTTTTTAAAATAAATTGACCCTACGTCAATTTTCCGTGGTATAGCTACAACTAACAAAGAACAAGAGTTCAGATTTGAATAATCATAATCACCATTCTTATATTTTTTTTTCTTTCCCTTTTCCTAATTTATTTAGGGTCGACGCATCATGTCTTTTCTTCCATAAGTAGATATTTCTCTATTAGTCGTCATCTCGCTAGTCAATTTGCTTATTACATAAATCTGTCCTGTCCCTAAGAAACCATCAAATAAACACACGGCAGCACTCAAATTAATTTGGTTTATTCATACTTCTACTTATAACCAACCGAAAACTTGAAACTTGTACGCGCAAAGACATATAAAATAATAAATTTCCAGTGTAAGTTGACCACGCATCGTACAGGCTTTCCGTACAATGAAAGGTCAGCTTATACTAGAAATGTACAGCTTGACATTTTGTCGTGTGTACCTACTTAAAGTACTTACTTGAATACCTTTAGAAGTTAGTACAACGCCGCCACTTCTCAACTCATTAATATGTAAACCTTCATATAACTTAAGATTTTCTTTATCCGTTCAACGCGATGGAGATTAAAGATAAAACCGGGCCATACATTTACCTGTTGAAAGTTTAAACAACGTATGATTAAGGTCAAATGGAGATTAGCGCTCTATGTGGGATGCTGTGCGAATTTCAGAAGTATTTTCAGGAGATTGTGGGTAGAATTTCTGTTATTGTAATGTGTTTCTGCGAGTTATATTAGAGTTGATGTAGCCAGCCGCAACTTACGAGTTGTAGGTCGTAGGTTCGAACCCAGACAGGCGCTTTACTTTGTGTAAATTATTTTATCACCACTGCTCTCAACAACGGTGAAGGAAAGCATCGTGAGGAAACCGGCATGTCCTAGAACCAAAAATTCGAAGGCAGATGCCTTCGAATTTTTGGTTGATGGTTTGGTTTTGGTTTTTTGTTTGATGCCATGTGGCATCTACTAACCCACACTGGGCCTGGTGGTGGTTTAAGAGAAGGCCTGTGTCCCAACAGTGGGATCATTATAGGCTGATTATTATGACTGTGTACATGAAAGTTATGTCCTGAAAAACTTAGGAACTGTTAACAGGAAGCCAGACTTGAAAGACTTCACGGGTTTATTAAAATGGCATTCAGGGTTAACACCAAAAAATTCTTATTCGCACTAAATTTTCGCTGGTACCTTAGCATTAATTGAAACATTTGTTTGTCCAGCAGATACTTATAATGCAGCCAACAATGAGGATCATCGTCTCCATGGCTTTACTGGCTTCTGCCATCGCCAGCGCCTATCGTAAGTATTATAATAATCATTAACAGAAAAAACTTAAAATATCTCTGCAGACCATACATTGATGCCACCACAAACGAACGCATTCTAAGTGAAGGCACGTGAACATATCTGTCAAAAGACAATGACACAAAGGTATGTCTTAGAACCAAACATTAGAAGACATGTGACATCTACCAGTCCGCATTGGGTCCACTCCCTCTCACAGAGAGGAGAGAGAACGTTGTAGGCTGATTGCTGATGCATTACTGTTTACAAATAGAGATAATTGTAGATAAACAAAAATTTTAGGGTCTTTTATTTAAAACCATAGAGTGTAAGAATGAGTCAACCGTCACTAATAAACCCCGTAGGTCGTCATAGAACTCCGTCATACATCGAATCGGAGAAATTCAAAAGGGTCTATTTAGATTGCTTTATTGACCGTGAACCTGTTACTAATCGATTTTTTATTCAAACACAAGATGGGTGATGTTTTAGACCTTATCTAATACTAGACAGGGAAACAGTGGTGGGCCAGTGGTAACGCCCCTGACTAATGACTTGTGGGTCGTGGGTTCAATGAGGCAGACTTGGGTGAGGGACTTTGTGTAATTTTTTCACCATTGCTATGGTGTGAAATGGTTAAGGAAAACATCGTGAGGAAACCGGCATGTCCTAGAACCCAAAATTCGAAGCCTTGTGATATCCCACATTGAAAGAAAAGAAAGAAAAAGTATTTATTGCGACTCGTACAGGATTATAAACTAAACTAAACAGAGTTAAAAATAAAAATAAAAGAAATTATATAAAAAAAAAGGAATAAAAGGAAAAATGAAACAGAAAGTCCTATACGAGGCCAAACGGCTCCTATCTCAGCATGATGCTACGACATTTAAAAAATAAATGTCGCAGCGCTGGTATTCTGATAGGGCCCATGTGGTGGATTACTGCCCACTTCCTCTCACAGAGAAGAGGCCTGTGTCTCAGAAGTGGAAACATAATAAGGCTGATTATGCTCGTGTCATGCGTATGCTTCGTAAGCCAGATATTTTGACTTAGTTATTATTTGAAGTATATAAATTACAGCCTGAAATAATATTGGTCATAGAAAGAAAGAATAAAGTACCTTTGTACAGACGCCAGCAGGTCAAGCTACCCGAAACTGTCAAATTTTCCCAATCAATCTTGAACCTTAATACTTTAGCGATAAAGTTGAAAACCTATTAAAGAAATTTGACAGATTGTAGTAGCTTGATGTGGTGGCGTCTGTACTCATACATATCTCTATGTATTTTACTGTGTGTACATAAATAATAAAGCAAAGTTTATTTGGACACAGTTCATGAAACACAAAATACAAAATTTACAAAATAAAAATAATGTTTCAAACCACAATAGTGTGTGCCTCACGGCTGCGCCAAAAAGTTTCATTTATTTATTTATTTATTTATTAATTTATTGACACACCAACGACTTATTCGCTAAAACATTACAATAAATATCATCATCATTCATTTCAGCATTAAAGTCAGATTTATGGTATCTGACGCTGGTTTTCTAATGAACCTTTTCAATATGAAGTTATAATTTATTTATTTACTTAATCAAGATAATATTTAAAACAAACAACAAAAACAACAACAACAACAACAACAACATACAAAACAACATAACAACATACAAAACATAAAAACACAACAACATAGAACAACAACATAACAACACACACAAACAACAACAACACGCTAACATTTAAAATAATAATATGCATGTTACATGTGAAAAAATAAGCAAAAGAATCACAGGGCATCAAAAAAATCGTCCGCATCGCTGTCAACAGGAACAGTGCCCAAAAGGATGGCAGCATTGTCACGTTGTATGGTGATGCTAATTCTTTGGCCAAGAAATAGGCCAGCCCTCTGGTCACGTGAAGAGTCGACTAACCGCTTGGCGATATCTCGAAAAACCAAGTGAGCACTCGGACCCCATGGCCCTAGTGTTTCAACCCCATTATTATATTTACTACAAACATAAATATTCTTCATAAAATAATATACGTACCCGAGTTTTGAAGTAGGACAAGCTCTAATATCCGGTCTATGAGCAATTTTCTGCAGCCATTTTCCTTTAATGCCAATTAACTGAAGGAAATGGCTTATTTTCATGCTTAGAGACGTTAAGGTAGCTTCTAGAGTTCTAGACAATGCATTTGCAAGACCTTTATTAGTTTAAATTACTTTACAGCTATTAATGGCATACGATACTTATTTTATCTTGGGATATA
Organism: Apamea monoglypha; assembly: GCA_911387795.2. Classification (NCBI taxonomy): domain Eukaryota; kingdom Metazoa; phylum Arthropoda; class Insecta; order Lepidoptera; family Noctuidae; genus Apamea; species Apamea monoglypha. The sequence continues at coordinate 11,490,094 of OU426919.1, read as the reverse complement.
CCATTTTTAATAACGTTTGTGTTGATTAAATTATGATCTTTTTGTGACGATGCTTCGATTCCGTGCTTCTCATTATCGGATAAACCTCTTATTTACACTATTGATATTATTATATTATACAACTAGCTGCGCTCCGCGGTTTCACCCGCATAAGTTTCGATTCCGTGGGAATATCGGGATAAAACAAAATGTGTTAATCCTGGTTATAAACTATTTGTGTGCCAAATTTCATCCATGTCCGTATAGTAGTTTTTGCGTGAAAGAGTAACAAACATCCATCCATCCATCCATCCACACAATTTTTTGACGTAAGCAGTTTTTAAACTTAAAAAAATTGGAAGCGTAGATTTGCGTAGCAGTGGCGTAGCTGGTAGCACTCAGAAGCTGTAGCTTCTTCTACGTAGCAGATACGATATCAAAATCTCGGTGTATTTTAGAGTGAGTGAGAAATAAATCTCTAAACCTTACTGTAACCTACCGAAGAAAAACAACCGGTCATGTGCGAGGCGGCTTCGCGCACCGAGGGATCCGTACAAATTTGTAGGTATGTATACTACAAATTTAAGGTTTTCAGATTTTTTCCCTTTCTTTGTGCTACATGACATTGCTTCTTGACAAATTTCATGATTCTAGGTCAACGAGAAGTACCCTATAAGTTTTGATTTCCTTGCGAGTGTCAATATATGCGGCATAAACGAAACATAAACGCTTTTTACGCGAAGTTTGATTTAAGTATTTGATATTAATTTCAACTTGATAACTCCACGCGTTCCTGAGAAAAAAGGACAGATGGACAGACAGACGGACAACGAAGTGATCTTATAAGGGTTCTGTTTTTTTCTTTTGAGTTACGGAACCCTAAAAAAGGAATGTCAAAATAAATAACCAAACGAACGTGTTTTTTTAATTCATGTGCCCGATAGGATTTTCCATCATAATTCTATTTATAAGACCTTAATGTCCCATATTTTAAAGCAAATAAATATATTATATTCGTACTCGTAAATAAAGAAGACCATTGCAACAAGCACCCGCCGCGTGGTTGAAATCTTCGGTTTAAGCATAACATCAGCAAAAGATTATGGAAACGGTTTAAGGGATTACTGCCTGCCGTTAATGTTACCTTCGCGCCGGGAATACGAAATGTTAAACTTGATGGATGGTATTAGAATTAAGTTAAATGTTAACACGAGTATGAGGAATTACTAAGATTTTTAATGAGAATATAATACTCTTTATTTTGTACACCATCTAAATTACAAACATATACATAGAAATTAATTAATTAAAATAATTAAACATTAATTTTAAAAAAAACTTTTGGATGGATTAAAACGGGGAAAGAGAGACAAATACTATAGATAGTCTGTGGTGAACCATTTACATAATACAATGAATACATACATAAAGTGTATTATATTATTGAGAAGATTTGGTTTGCAAGAAAAGGGGGTACAGTATCGTGTAGGTATTTTTACAATAAGATGTATAAAAAAAAGCGGAACACGAAAGGCTCTGTACCACAAGGCAAAAAATAGCCGAAAATAAACACTTTTCTTGTATATGGAGACCCCTTTTATTTAATTTTTTGTTATAGCGGGAATAAAAATACACACTCTGTGAAAATTTCAACTGTCTATCTATTATGGTTCATGAGATACAGCCCGCTGACAGACAGACAGCTGAGGCTTAGTAATATTGTCCCGTTGGTACCCTTTGGATACGGAACCCTAAAAATGTTAAAATTACATGTTATAGCGTCACTCACTCGATTTGACTTCAAGCTAGCATCACGCCTATTTTCCGAAAGGGTACGTAGAGGTGTATCCATACACCCACATTTTGTAAGTACCTACTTAATGTGTAGTCATTAACAAGGCCAAATTTAGACTTCGGGCGGGGACTTCGGGTTGGGGGAAGAATGTACAATTTAATTAAACTTTGCCTTACCCGGTGATCGAAACCACGATCCCACAGTTCAGCAGTCACTTTATTAAGCAAAACTTTATTTAATAGATAATATTACAAAACAAATTCAATATACACTATTACAACTGAAAAGGACAATGCCCATGGATGTATGGAATCCCGTACCATGGTGCATCAAAGTCAAACTTTGTTTTTTATTACACTTATCATATTAATCCCTACAAAAGTTATTTTTGTAAAAAAAACCCGGGTATCGGAGATTTTCAAAAAATTCGGTATGACCTAAAAACTAGATACTTACTTTATTTTGTTTGACATTTCATACACGAACGGCCATTATTTCTGTAAAAAAAAAATGATAATCGTTTAAATAAAAATTCTATTCTATTATATTCAAGTTATTTTTAATTAATGTAGAATCGGCAAAGTAAATATATTTTACAACTTTTTTGAAAGACGTGATTATGAGACTTTAAAAATTCAACGTTATATTAATCATATCATTTGAAACGGAACGTAATGTAAAGGAAATAAAACAATATCAATACTTTTTTACTTTAAATTAAATGTCAAATTACGAAAATAAATTGTATAATATTTTGATCTTGACGCATGCGACTTTCTGGTACGACTTTTCGTCATTCTTCTTTCGATGGCATGTATAATCTTAGTAAAGCATTCTATATTTTAATAGTAAACTATATTTGGTTAATTAATTACCCGTGAATTTGAACTTTGCTCATAATATCAAACTTGTAGTTAACATTATCTTTGCTAAAGAACATTATTGAGAAACTCCGTCAATATGATCAAACCAATAATATTGATTCGAATAAACCCACAATATATACGCCATATGGCCTCCAAAAGTTAGTTGAAATTTCTCCTCTTCAGCTGTGATGCCAAACTGATAAAAAAAAAAACAGTTACTCCTAAGGGATTACTTAATTATTTTTACGGTAAGGCAAAGATAGAGTAAATATTTGAATCACTAGAATTTTAAATCATACTGTGATGTGTCACAGCTGAAGTAGAACAATATCAACGCACTTTTGGAGCCCACTGTATTTAGGTATGCATGACATTTAACTTAAAAATATTAGAAACAAAGCAGAACAATAAAAAGTGTTTCTTGTACATCTTAATCTAGAACAAAACAAAACAAACCAATTTGAGCTACATAGACGTGTACCTCTTCACACTGTCTAAATAGGGAACGTCTGTATGAAGCAAAACTCATGAAGTAAATATCAATAGGAAAATCTGTCAAGTTAGACCTTTCATTACAGTATGTACAGACGCCAGCAGGTCAAGCTACCCGAAACTGTCAAATTTTCCCAATCAACCTTGAACCTTAATACTTTAGCGATAACGTTGAAAATTTATTAAAGAAATTTGACAGATTGTACTACAATCTGACACATCGTCATACTACGCTATACTTACGCATGATGAACAAAATCATATGAGACAGTGATAAGACGCGGGCCTGAAAAAAGACTTTTCTGCAAAAACCAATAATGTATTAAACTAAAGTCTGCATTAATGCTGTCAGATGTCAACGTCAAAACTTTCGTTTCAATACGAATAGAGAATTGATCTCGATAGCAAGTTTTACAGAATAGCACTGCAGCTTTTTATACAAATAGAAAGCCTACAATATCAGAGAACATCGGCTTGTATATTGTATTTCTTTGTTTAGCACAGACTTCTTCTCTTTTATAGAAAAAACAACCATTCTTCACCAGACGTACAGTTTTCAGGTTTTTTTTTTAAGATAATTTTCTGCATTGTAATTATCACTGATTGAAGATTAATTTAAAATAGAAATAAATTTAAAATAGAAATGAAATGAAATAGAAATGAAAATGATTTGTTTCAGTCGGCCTACCAATACTTACAACCTTGTCTAATAATACGATGCAACACTACAAGGTGTTTTTGGAGCGTGGAAAAAATTAAAAACTAACTTATTTTTGTTTTGTCAGTACAATTTCTGTGACAATTTCACAAATGTTTAGCTACAAAGCCCTCCTGTCAATAACATTTAAGTGCCAAAAGATCCTTGTAGCACTCTAAGGCTACATACGCACTGACTCGTGGCTTGCTTAGTGCCTAGAGGCGGCTGGTTGCGAAAATTCTAGAGCGTTCGTTACATTTCGCTACTCTTAACGTGAAGCGTACCTACTCGACTCGACTGTAGGCGCTAAGAGTGCCACCGGTTAGTGCGTACAGTAAAGTCCAGGGTTTAAACTTGGCAACCTTTGATCGCTAAAGGTTGCCAAGTTGAAATCCACACACACCTTCCAAGAAACCAACTCCTTAACCACCAAGCCATCATGCTCGTATCGATCGGGAAGGTCTAAAAACTGTGATTGTGATCTATGACGGGGTCTCCTAAAACTATTTGCGGATTCCTTTAGTGCAGACTATCCATCAGTCAATTTGTGAGATCAAAGCTTTTACGTGGTGTATACTGAAATAAACCGAAGGCGTATTTGTATTTTTTTCGCCAAGGACCTAGTTTGGCATTAGGTATATATTTCTTGTTGTTTTTTTTTTGTGAAAAAATATTTTGTAAACGATGACTTATTTTTGATTAACAAATTTCGACCAAGGGAAATGCGCTAGGTAGCCCGCGAAATTAAAATATTCTTACGTGTTTTGTAATTTGCAGGCAGTGTCAAGTTGTATGTTAATTAAAATATGAATCGCGACCGTAACAAATATGGCTTTACAGAATTTTAATCATTGGAATCAGCATTGGCCTCAAATGTCATGATTTCATGAAATAGTCATTCAATAGGGTAAAACTAAAAGATGATGTTGATGATTTTAATGACTAAAATTCTATAAATATACCTAAACATTTGTAACGGCCGCGAATCATGTTTAGGTTGACATATAACCTGATACTGATTTGAAAATTGCAAAAACGTGAGAGACTTTGAATTTCGTAGGTTACCCTGATGCTTTCATCTTAAGTGAAGTTAAGATTAGCATACTGAAGGCCAATTCCGGTAGTTAAAAACGTTCAAAATCTAGTCGCAATCTCATCTCAGCGATAATCAATGTCAAAAACTTGTCAAAAATGTAGGGAAATTATAGGTATTTTTGACAGATTGAGACCGATCAGACTGTGAACGTTCTTAAAATTACGGGCATTGCCCCTCTGATATTTCACCTGTGACAAACAATAAATGAATTTGAATTTAAAAATGATTCGTGCACGTGAACGTTCATAAAATTGCGTGAATTTCGAAAATTATTATCGTGTAAACAGAGTAAACAATCGCGACAAGCACATTTACACTAGATTGAAGTCAACTTTTGCCAGTTTTGTTGCTACACTCCTTTCACAGTTATTTTACCTCGATAGTTGCATCACTGTCCAAATCACAGTGATCTTAATACTCATTCAAATAAGGTTGCTGTTGGGTTGCTGCCACTGATAAGTCTATCAAAATCATTGTGATCTCTATTCTCGTTATAATAAGGTTGGTGTTAGGTTCCTGCTGTCACAGGTAAAATAACTGTGAACGGACTGTAATCTAAACTTCACTATAGACAGAAAGTTGACCCCAATGTAGTTTATTATTATTATTATAGACACGTAATTAATTGTCCAAAAACGATTTATATTAAAATAAAAACTAGAGTGACGTGACATTTAATTTTTATGCATTTCATTTGCATACAGTAAAACCATGTCCAATTAATAGGTCTACGCAAATGAATTTTGTTGACACGAATTATTATAACGAATGTAAAATTCGTTCAGTAATCATTGACTGGAAAACATCAATTAATGCTGATGGCACTGTGCAACAACAATTCGACATTGTTGTTCCACGGATAAAAGTTATCTTACTTTGGTAAAATCAGCCCTTAATGGTGTAAAATAGCAGCAATGAAAAAAATACTATATCGTATCTTCATAATATATGTAATGAAAAAACAATTTGACATTTTTGTTTTGTGCATATAATTACTATCACTGGCTGACTTACCAACTTCTTAAATAACATTGATTTTCTTTTGATTGGTTTCCTCACGATGTTTTCCTTCACCGTTTTGAGAGCAATGGTGATTAAATAATTTACAGAAAGTAAAGCACCTGTCCTGGCTGCTAGGGGAGCAGTGGTGGCCCAGTGGTATCAGCCGCGACTTACGAGTTGTAGGTCGTAGGTTCGAACCCAGACAGGCGCTTTACTTTGTGTAAATTATTTCATCACCACTGCTCTCAAAACGGCGAAGGAAAACATCGTGAGGAAACCGGCATGTCCTAGAAGCAAAAATTAGAAGACATGTGACATCTACCAACCCGCACTGGGCCCGTGTGGTGGATTAGGGCCAACTCCCTCTCACCGAGAGGAGGCCTGTGTCCCAGCAGTGGGAATATTATAGGCTGATTATGTAAAGCACCTGTCTGGGTTCGAACCTACGACGTACAAGACGTCTTGTCTTACAAGCAGTGGTGGCCCAGAGGTACCACTACTGCTCCTCTTGCAAACAAACTATTATATCTCTTTATAATATTAGTTTGGACTTACACTTGATGTATCCAGACCATAACACTATTACATGATGTCCTTACAACGTTCTAGAGTTCACAGTTCCCAAGAGAAACTAAAGACTTTCATAACCTACCTATCAAACCGCATCACAAACTTACCCAAACTTAGTTCCTGACTTACAAAGTGCAGCTACATGTGTTTAACTGGAGCTATAACTGCTTACCCCACAGACAGCAGCACGAAACTCCGGCGGGATGGCGTCTTGAACTTGTATCCATTCCCTAGGGTCGGGAGAGCGTCGCGGAACACATGGCAACTGCCTCTTAACGATCTTTATCTTGGTATGTACTGGTTTTACCTTATTTATAAATGGATATAAGGTGGAAAAGGAAGTGCGAGTCGGACGCGCACACCCTTCGTGTGCAAGTCCGACTCGCACTTGCGTACAATATTTAACACTACAATTTTTTAAAACACGTTTGTTGTATGGGTAACCCCTTTAATGTTAAACTTTATTTCCTTTATTTCATTTAAATACCTACAAATTACATTTTTAAATATTTTTATAAACAAAAAGATAAAAAAAACATTTAAAAATATAAAAACTTTATTTTATTTTTATTATTTGTTGTTATGACGTCTATAGTATTACAAACTCTATGAAAATTGCAAATGTCTACCTTATACGGTTCAAAAGATACAGCCCTATGACAGATGAACGCACAACGGTGCCTTGTACCCGTGTGCACCCTTTGGGTACGGAAAGGGGAATAATAATAAACATTTTACCCGACCTAGGAATTGAACCTAGGACCCCACGCATAGCAGACGCGCTTGCAACCACGAGATCAACGAGGTCGTTAAGGCTCTTATCTTAACCCTTGATTATTTTCTCCATAGACTACGAGCCCTCCGCAGAGAAGAGACAACTATACGCGTTCCCGCGAGTCGGTCGCAGCGACTTGACGCTGTCGCGCGCCGACTCTCACGAGTTCATGCCGATGGCCGTGCGACGCACTGAGAGCCCTGGCATGTGGTTCGGACCCCGGCTTGGAAGGTCCTTCAAGAGTGATGAAGATGGTAAGAAGATTTGTATACTGAGGTGTTAAAATGGAAATCCTAATTAATATTATAAATGCGAAAGTAAGTTTGTTTGTTACGCTTTCACGCTGAAACGGCTGAACAGATTTGGATGAAATTTGGTACATGAGTAGAGCATGACCTGGAGAAGGACATATGTTACTTTTCATCTTGGATCGTTGACGAAGTCGCGGGCAACAGCTAGTAGAAAATATTTTATAATTTAGCAGGTTCATAGGGTAACAGCCAGTTGAGACGACACGAGTAGCTTAAAGTACTACTTACAGTTAGGTTGCAATATACCTATATTATTTGCCAGTGAGCCCCAAACAAGACAGTTAGTCTGTATATTGGGGCTCAGAGAACGAATTCTAGAGTGGAGACTAGAGAGGTGATTTCAGGTATGGAATGGTACTTGTCACGTATGTGTAATGTATGTGAGGTGTGCGTGTGTGTGTGTGTGTAAGTATACGTGTTGTGTTAAATACATAGTACTAGCCTGATTTCACTCGTTTACGACAAGTTTTTTGATATCCCTACTTTTTTTTTTAATTTTTTTTTATAATCTCGATTCTTTGTTCTCTGCAAAATTCCATACTTAATCATTTTGATTTTTGAAGTATTAAAGATTTTTTAATGCTCTTTGTTGACAGACATAATTTATTATGCAGGTAGACCAGCATGACTCCTGTTTAAACTAATGATGGTGTTGCAAAGATAGTTCTTAAACTTATATTTTTCTTACAAGAAATCATATTACCTACTCTGAATATTTTGTAAACCAACCAATTTCTACTAACGGTTTCCTAAACCAATTTTTTTTGTCCCCAGAAATCACCATGCAAAACGAATCCATCGACCACAGCGAGCCAGAACAGACGGAACCCGTTCACGAGGACCGGAGGAAGAGACAGACCCTCAACTAAACACATGCCGCCGCTTTGAACCCTGACGATTGAACCCCAAGACGCAGCGCATATCGCACAACTGTCGTGCGACTAGACGGAGAGAAAAAAAAATCTGATAGTTTTTTGTTTTCCGTTCTAAATTCAAGCACTTATTCGAATTAAATGTTTTTTTTTTATTTAGGGCTCGTTATTTTTTTTTGTCACGAATTGGGATATGTCTCTTCATATAATTTTGTAATTTGGTGTCTAATATGCGCTGCCTCTTAACCATAGATTAATTTAATGTTGCGTGTAGAAACGATATAGTAGTTACACCGCCGGTTCGCCTACAACAAACTATTAATTGTTTTATTATTGCATAAATTATTAATTATATTATTACGTGTAAATCGACCGTCAACATTATTGTAAGGATTAGTTGTAAGTAAATGTATGAAGTAAGTTTAAAATATTTATTAAAATAAGACGTATTCATTGCCAAATTTATTTCCTAGGCTGGGGGTTTTATTATTTCTTTAAATACAAAAATCCGTGAAATAATTTTGGCAACTATTATTATTATAAATATTTAACTGTTTATAAATTCTAATTTATTGAAATAAAGATCAGTCCAGTACTTTATTGTTTCACTTTAACTTGACTCGAAGAAAATTAGAAGAGATTTTAAAATGTTTTGAGATTTATTCGAAGTAAATCGATTCCTATAATTTGCTAATTAAACTCGGTGTAGAACTAAGAATCGGGCTTCAAAACTGCCAAAACGTGAGTTTTATTCTAAAAAAAGCCATAGAGTTAAGGATTTAACAATATCCTTTGTCAAGTGTAACAATTCTGAGGGGCAATTCTCGTAATTTTAAGAACGTTCACAGTCTGATCTCAGTCTCAATCTGTCAAAATTACCTCTAATTTCCCTACATGTTGACAAGTTTTTGACATTTGTTTGTCGCCGAGATGAGACTGCGACTAGATTTTGAACGTTTTAAATTACTAGGATTGGCCTTCAGCTCATATCCCAATTTAATTGGGGTCGGCGCAAGATGTCTTTTTCTTCGGTAGTCACCCCCTTTCTAACCATAACATCATTCACACAGTCCATCCATCGTTTATTTGTTCTTCCCCAACTCTTATAGCCGTCGGCATTCATGCTCAAAATTAATAATTCATTTAGGAAAAATGAAGAAAAAAAAACATTCTGGTGTTATAACACCAATTTACCTGAAAAAAAAACTTAGACTAAAAAAATTATAAAACACAATAGATAAAAAGATAACCTATTATAGACACCTAATTTAATTTTCCTCAATTCATCATCCATTCTATAAAAACCCCACATCTATTTCCAAATTAATCCTAAAGAGAATTCATTATTTACATCACAAATTGACACAGACACAAGCGGCGTCCATTTTGAATTGTCTCATTTCTCCCACTTATTTAATAATGTTTTATTTAAATATAAGAAGACGCCGAGGGATCATCCCGCCTCGGGCAACGGACAGCAAATTAAAAAAGAAACATCCTACTTGTCTAGGATTAAAAAATGGTCCATTTCAGACATAAAAATGTTAGCAAAAAGTATTTATTCACATAAATAATATGAACAGTAGATTATTTCTAAAGAAGAAACAGGGATTATATGGTGAAACTCTACGAGGTAGTGATTTGTTTTCTTATTTGTTTCAGTAGACGCGGCGCCACTGTCGTAGGACGGAATCATAAATATTGATTTATTTATTTATCTCGACATCATATATGAGTAGCAGGCTTGATTATTGGTTAATAAAATGCACATTCTTAAATAGAGAAAGGCGTCTGGGGTATTGGAATGTTGCTAACTATATAATAATAATTAGTTCCACTTATTGCCGCGGGACTTCTTTCGGGAAACGGACTTTAACTAAAATCCATATCTTGTTGGTATATATTAGCAACAATATTAGCTAAGAACTATGTTAGTACTTATCTTTATGTAGTCTACAACAACTTATACAAAACCATTCACAACCCTCACGCCCCCCCTCACTCACCCTCCCTCACCCTCCCTTCCCTTCTCTTTTTTGAATGGGGCAGTCTAGCAGCAATGACTTGCCATGCCATTTTTTGCACCCCGCAGACGCTGCAGCAAAGAAGCCGATTTTTTGTGAATTATGGCCTTGAAGCCGTCCTTGTGGGCTTCTGCAAACATCCCGGAGGCACTGCAGCGCCACGGTAGCTTTAACAACATTCTCAAAGCATTGTTATATTGAACCCGCAGGGTGTCATAAGATCGTCGCATATAGCTCACCCACAGGCCACTTGAGTAAAAAGATTGACAATACGCTTTAAAGAGCGTTATTTTTGCTTGAGTTGTACATCGAGCGAACCTGCGAGCAAGCATATTACCTACTTCTCATCGCCAACGCCCTGCATTCCCGCTCTATATCCTCCTCATCCTTGAGGTCATGCGTCACAATATGCCCCAGATATTTAAATTTGTCAACCAGCTTTAGTGCAACGCCATTGAGGTATACTGCAGGCACATGGGTAGGTCGATGTTTGTCTGCTTTGAAGATCAGCAGGTCGCTCTTTTTGGAATGGTACTTTAGTCCATGTGCTTCTGCATATTGCTCGCAGATATAAAGTAGTTTCCTCAATGCGTTTATCGAGGGACCCAGCAGCACCATGTCATCTGCATAACTAATATTGTTGACACAGGTACCGTCGACATAGCATCCGACATGAGTGCTGCTGAGTCTCTCAAGTAGCAGGCTGACGTTCAAATTAAACAGAAAAGGTGAACTCAACCCACCCTGTCTGACGCCATATTTCAACCTGTATTCGTCCGTCAACGTACCGACCAACCAGTCTGACAACCAGTCTTCCCAAATGGTATCTATGATATTAACCAGTAACTGGGTTATGGAGGTCAGATAGGCAGTCGCTCCATGTAAAATACTGATATTCAGCTACATCCGGTTAGACTGGAAGCCGACCCCAATATAGTTGGGAAAAGACTCGGCAGATGATGATAGCAGTGTTCATAATCTCAAATAATTTACATTCTATCGCCACTTTATCAGTTATCTACTTTACTGAAATGTATTCTAGGTTGATTTTTGAGTGACCATTTTATTACAAAAAGGTTCTAATAAGTTTTTGGTTGCAATGGAATTTGAACTTTGTTGAGTATGACATTCAGTTTGTTGTTCCATAACAAATTATCTCAAATTCTTAATTATAAAATACTGCCTCGTTGGTCTAGTCATCGCAAGCGCTACTGCTCCCCCTCCTGCTCCTGCTCTGGGTTCGATTCCCGGGTCAGGCAAAATGTTATTGAGTTTTTTCATTGTCGAATTTCTCAGTAGTAGTCTGGTTTTGTGCCCGGATAATGGCAATAGGCACGCCCACTATTACATGGAACTTTAACATAACTGGCGAAATGTGGGTGTACTATAGGTTCACCTCTGCCTAACCCTTCGGAGAATATAGGCGTGATGTTATGTTTAAAAGTTTTATTAGCAATGGATTTCATTTTGACAGTTCAACTACATTCATTGCAGTGTTTACATTGTTGATCAGGCAAATTTTTAGAACGTATGAAGCAATGGATTAGCTATATCCTTCAAAATCATTCAGATTGAGATTTATAGTGTGTTACGCAATAAGGGTGTTGATTGAAGGAGAACTAATTCGAGGTACCCACGTCCTACGTGGTATTATCAACTTTGTTTTAATAAAAACCAATTTTACATCAAGTGTGTACCTACCTATTAATAATTTTACCAATCTATTAAATTTAGAGGGGCCCGTGGCTAAATAATGCACACACAGCTGCACAAGCCGATTAATCAGGTTAAGCTACGGTTGCCGCGGTTGGTCTGTGGATGGGTGACCATTACTGACCATGTTTACATATCGAGATCCCTCCGTGCCTCGAACAGCACGTTAAGCAGTTGGTCCCGGCTGTCATTCGTAGATCTTTGACAGTCGTTACGGGTAGTCAGAAGCACGAAAGTCTGACAAACAGTTTACCCAAGGGGTATCGTATAGCCGCGTGACGACTCCCGCCCAAGCCGCGTGATGACTCCCGGCCACCGTAGGCGCGGGCCTGCGGGCGGAGAGCAATGGGTAGCTCACCGCCCGATCAGGACCAGGCCCGTGCCGGACGGCGCGTAAGTGCGCCTCAAAGGGTTGTCAGCATAATTTGAGGGGCCCCTTAGGGCCGAAGCCTGCCGGGTCAGCGGGATTGTCCGAAAGGGTTACCGCTACCCTGGAACATAAAGGGCAAAGGAAGGAACATGGGTGGGTTTTAGTCAGTAAGAGTCTGACACTCCCTTCCGCTTCACCCAGAGCGGGTGGGGTCATTTGATGATTTCCCATCCGGAAAAAAAGGGGTATCGTATTACCCAGTAACTTGGTTGTGGAGGTCAGATAGGCAGTCGCTCCATATAAAATACCGGTATTCAGCTGCATCTGGTTAGACTGGAAGCCGACCCCAACATAGTTGGGAAAAGGCTAGGCAGATGATATATTTATTTTTGCTTCATTAAAAAAAAAATAGTTCAAAATAGTTTCACTACAAATATCCTTGTAAATTGTAATACAAGTTACATTTGCATATAACCCTAGAATGCCTTTAACAGTCAGAATGAAAGCATAACCTTTATTGACTGAACCTTCGTAGCAGCTACGACTCTACGACGCTACGATGCTACGTGCTACGTGCTACGAATATGTAAATGTATTTGTTAGGGCTTACGGTACACGATCGCTACTCTGTCGATTATTGGCAGTTACTTAATATATTGGGATACCTTAGTATATACAAATCCTTATTATGTCATAAAAACAAAATTAAAAATAAGAGTGCTGGTATGTAAGTTCGCCTATTACAGCCGGTCTATTCTGTAAAAATCTCGCCGTGAAAACGTAGGTTAAGTGAGCTTGAAGTGAGCTCTTCCACCAGTGCCAGGGATTGACGCTAATAACAACTCACTTCAAGCTCATTTCATCTACGTTTTCACAGTGAGATTTTTTTCATAATAGTTCGGCAGGTCTACAGTGTTCACCGTATCCTACTTCCTACTAATCTAACCTAACCTAATAATATAACCTAATAATATTATAAACGTGAAAGTTTGTACGGATGTATGGATGGATGTTTGTTACTCTTTCACGCAAAAACTACTAAACGGATTTGGATGAAATTTGGCACACAGATGGTTAATAACCAGGATTAACATATAGGATACTTTTATCCCGATATTCCCAAGGAATCTAAACTCATGCAGATGAAACCGCGGGGCACAGCTAGTCTTACATGATCAACAACATAATCGCTATTAATATAATGAAACTGTATGATCATAGTAATAACTAGTGATGGAATTATACATATACTCAAAATAAAGTGCCTGCCTGGGTTCGAACTCACGACCTTGTAGGTCGGGGCCGATAGCATCGTGCCACATTGTTCGCCAATAATGTTCCTTTTATTATAAATAACTTACACCAAAAGTGCGTTCAAAGGAAGGATTTTTGAAAATTCATCCCCCGAAGGGGTAAATAGGGGATGAAAGTTCATCATTTTTGCTGATGAGGAATCTCATCGGGGCATATGGCTTATTTTATTAACCGACTTTAAAAACGGAGGAGGTTATATGTTCGATTGTATGTTATAATATACGATATTTTCGTCAATTGGGGCCTGATTTTGAAAATTATTTTTATTTGGTAGAGGAAGCTTGCGCGGTGGTCTCATAAAAAATTTATTAACTTTTCTAGGGCAGTTATTCATTTTTGTAAAAAGTGAAAAATATTAAATTACAAAAAAAACAACTGACTTAACTGAAACTAAAAAATTATTTTAATTTGAAAAGCCGCAAAAAAATAATTACAGAATTAATGACACCGACTTCTGAAATTAAAGCTATTTTTCACTTTGTAGTGTTCTTTTTTAGGAATCGGTTGTTTTTAATAAATTCCAATAGATGATCAAATTAGCATTCTCATACCTGTATTCACAAACAATACTTGTCTAAGGGCTGATTTTTCCAACGCCAGATAACTTTAAAGGAGGAATAATTTTGAATTTTTGACAGTTCTTCCATAAAAATACTGCCTGACTTCAATTTTATTCCACGAATAAAAATAATGGGTCGATTGAAAAATCAGCCCTAAGTAAAGTTGCAATACTATGCGAAGTAAGGCATTTCTCAACGCGTCCCATATGACAAGCCTTTAAATTCATAAATATTAAGGCTCACAGTGCCGATCGCGACTCAAATATTGTCTATGAATAGGTTTTGGGAACCCTATGCGTCCACGCGCACTGTGAGACCTCATAGTAATGTTTGTGAATACGGGTATTCGATACTTTAAATAAATACAAATAAATACTTTACTTTAGCAACACTACTATTTTCGCAGTAGCACGTGTGTATACTCCATAGCTATTATATAGATTATGTTTTTAATAAACATTGAGGTTTTCCCACAATGTCCTCTATTTATTTACTCCATAACGGATCATCTGTCGCCTATTTTTCGTGGAGCTTCACTGTGAGCGACACGTTTGTAGACAACGGAGTGAAATAGCAAAAAAAAGGAGACCCATATGAATAACATCTAGCTTAGAATATTAAGAAACCAGAACCCTGATTGCGTAACACACTATAATCACAATCAGAACCATTTTGAAGGATATTGCTAATCCATTGCTTCATATGGTCGAGCAATTTGTCTGCTCAATAACGTAAATAACGCAATGAATGTTGTTGAATTGTCAAAATGAAAGCCATTGCTACTGATAGTGTGTTACGCCATTACCCCGCTGAGTTAGCCTTTAAAACTTTTTTCTTATTTATTTTATCTATTGTAGCACTGAACATCCGTTCTTTCATAGATTTTTAAGTAGGAATTAATAATTAAATTTTGCGATGGGTTTAACTCTTGTGAGCGCCATTAACAAGATCTTCCGGCCAAGTGCGTGTCGTGCCACGCACAATGAAGGGTTCTGTAGTTGGGATCAATTTATCCCGAAAGCAAACTTAAGGTTGTGGTTGAAAAACATGTTTATTCATTCCAACTGCAAATGTAAAACTTATATTTGCATTCGAAGTACGCTAATTGAGAGGTTTGCCATGTTATTTTATAACTTTTTGAGAGATTTTCCTGTAATCTATAAGTATAGAGAGCTATTTGCAGTATTTTTTCCAAAATTTTAGACTCGGTAGTTTCGGAGTTAAGTGGAGGCGCGTGGGGGTGGGAATGATCATTTTTTATTTATTTTCTTAAAAAAATAAAAATCCATAAAATAATAATTGAGAATCACACAGTAAGCCCTTTCATTTGACATGTCACACGGTACAGTTTGCAAAACATTTTTTTCTTATTTTCCTCCCAAAAGTGCCCCCATATTCAAAATTAATTTATTTACGTAATACCTAAGTGTTTGGGTCACAAAAATAAATATGTGTACCAACCCATACTATCGTAAACTAGAGACATTAATTAGTCTATTCCACCCTATTTTATTTCTATACAGAGTGGGTATAGTTTCCATAAAATGGTGCCCAATGATCTTTCAACTTAATCAGTCTATTAGATTCGGAGCACATTGGCTGTGACAGACAGACAGACAGACACACGATTGATCCTATAGGAGTTCCATTTTTCCACTCGGACGTACGGAACCCTAAAACCCTCGTTCTATCCCTAAACATAATTTTTACTGAACAAAAAACGCTGGATAACCACACCAAAGGTTACACCTGCAAATTATTGTTATTTACAGAGTTAATTAAACACAGGTAAATGACGTCATCGAACCAGGTGATGCCGCTGACACTGGCACAGTACACCGAGTTTTACTAAATAAGTAGCGTTCAAACATTGTGCCGTGTGCGCGGTGCAAAACGAGGGCTTTCACGACCTGCCTGGATTACGACTAGCCCGTAGCGGCGCCCTATTTCTGTATTGTGGTGGTGTGACGACCCACTGTTTTGATGTACAGTAAGGATCAGAAGTGGCACTCCAATCCACAAAAGTGTCAATCTATTGCTTCGTGACAATGTCACTACATTGTCACTACGTCTTCTAATGAGTAATTTCTATACTATAGACACACACTCTCACATTCGATTGCAACTGATTGTATGTCATAAATTCAAATATGTATTAGGTTATATGGCATGATAGCCTAGCGGTTATCATACGTCGGTAAGCACGTTCATGCGTAGCGAGCCGCGGGTTCGAATCTCACGCGCGGTGATAATTTTTTAAAATGTTTTTATAATTACCTACTCGAATAATCACGCTATTGAATATAGTTCCGTATCATGTTCATCTTGTTCACATAATTCGTAAAACTTTGTGATTATACCAACAGATTTCTGTTGGTATAACTCCACAGTGGAGAAACTCAAACAGGAATCCGATACCAGACACCCACTATCTGGCGCACAGCTACCAACGCAACGGCTAAAAAGCAGGCACAGCTTCTTGAAATCGACAGCGTCTCTGACAGGAAACCCGGCCGACGCCCGTTGCAAACTATGGCAGGATACTCTTCCCCCTCCTACTTACTATCTACCACCAAAGGAGCATCTCCCTGCAGGGTGTAACCTCCCGTGGTCCACTTGGAAGTCCATGAACCGTCTCCAGACACAAGTGGGAAGATGTAAGTCCAATCTGGTAAAGTGGGGCTACCTTGACGGAACGGCAGTAGGGTGTGATTGTGGAGCTATGTCGCAAACCATGCTCCACCTCCTATCCTGCCCTCTGTGTCCCAAAACATGCAGCCAGGGTGACCTCTGCGCTGCCAATGTCGACGCCGTGGAGGTGGCAAAGTTTTGGGCCAACAAGATATGAAATTCAGTCGTGCCAGCGACACGAAGAAGAGGAAGAAGCCGAATTATTCGACACGTCTTTACGAACCGTTCGCCGTGCAAACGAAAACCAGCTTTTTGAGCTGGTTTTCGTTCTCCAGTGTGCGAATTCTGAGGTGAGCGTTCTATGTTGATACATCACTTATGCACAGAGACGTAGGTACGGCCTTTACCGCGCGTTCACAGCAATACAGTCCTTAAGGTGATAATGCATTAATGACCCTAACTGTATCTACCAATGGTCAGTACTTGGGTTTACATAGTAATGACAGAATAACCATCATCATTCTCCTGCACTTATCCCAATTTATGTGGGGTCGGTGCAACATGTCTTTTTCTTCTATACTTCTCTATTAGCCGCCATCTCGACAGACACCCACCAACAAGTTCCAGCACCAGTTCAGTAATGACAGAATAATGTACCCAGGATTTTGTAATATAACATAAAGCATATAGAACTTAGGGGTTATTCAGAGGTGTACCTATAGTACACCCACGTTCCGTTAGTTATGTGTCATTTTCCATGTAATAAGGGGCGATCCTATTGACATCAACCGGGCACAACCCCAGACTCCGGGTAGCTACTGAGAAATTCCTGATAGAAAACCCCGGTAACACTTTACCCGACCTGGGAATCGAACCCAGAACCTTATGCTCAGCAGTAGCTCTTGCGACCAATAGACAAATGCGCCTGACAATCCACCAGTCGTTGGGTTGACATTTTATTTATTTTTCAAATTGACGTTATTTCAAGTTAAACAAATATCAACTTTATTTCGGTTTAAAGAAACTTTATTCCCAATAAAGACATAAGTCACTTACTTGAGAACAATACTAAAAATAAGGATTACAATATGTTCGTCATCAGTATTACAATTTAATAGTACCCATCCAATGCATTCATTTCTCCAGAAGTGATCGATCCGCAATTATGAACTGGCTAATTTGAGTTTTGAATGCATTGTAAGAGTGTACATTTCTTATATAGGACGGTAATTTGTTATAAAGCTGTGCTCATTCAAAAGTTAGCATTTTTTTGCCATAGTTTGTTCTTGTTTTTGGTAAAACTAGCAAGCTTGCTCGCCGTGTACTGCGTTGACTAACTTGTTTATATTGAGTGAGTGTTATGTTTGAGTGAACGCTTTTGTTGAGAATATTTCTGATGAAAATGCATGTGTTGTAAATATAAAGTTGTTTTATGTTCATTATTTTTGTTTCTTGATAAATTTTGCTGGTAGATGTTAGATATGGGTAGTTGAATATTATTTTTATGATTTTATTTTGGGTAATTTGGAGTTCTGATAACTTTGTTTTAGCAGCACTGCCCCAAATTTCGATTAAATTAAGTAGATGTGGCTTTACTAGGGAGTTGTAAATAGTATACCGCAATTTTGGCGGAATACAACGAACAATGTTACGTAGTGAGAGTAATGGTAATTAAGTTGATTTCAGAGTGACTAGCACTATTGAAAAAGTTATAAAAATGTTTGAAGTTGTAGCGTAAACTGAACTTTATTATGTAGGAATTAAAGTTATTTTTCCATAAACTCATATTTGTTTACATTTTTGGAAAATATGTCGCGAATGCAGATTAGGATCTTGAATCAAAAGAGTGTCTATAGAGTTTCTTACACTTTCTTCTCCACAGAGATCTACGTTTTGGAACGGGCCACTAGCTTCTACTATCTAACTAAATAACCGACTCCTTGACAGTTCAAAAATGCCTGTACATGTTTTATTTGAAATAAATGCTTTCAGTTAGAGTTTGGGTTTGACAAATTAAGGTAGGAACTTGGAAGGAAGGTAATAGGGGGAGACCCAATCGCCAATAAATAAAGCGTTTATGTATTTTATAATCGTATATTTAGATAAACATTATTTTAAGTATCATCAATATTTCACTTACGAATCTATCGAATCTAAAAGGTGTCTTATAAATAATTATATTTGTAACTAAAATATCTTCTTTATATGCAGGCACGTAGCTGAAGCTACGAATGGATGGACAGATCATACAGTAAAAAGGCAAATTCTTGTTACTATTCGTACTTGACCAATAAGTAGGAATAGAGGCAGAATGGTCAGATTATGAAATAACAACGTATCAGTTTTGGAATTACTATTACTCCATCAGTAGATATGAGGCAGTTGGCAAGGGCGACAAATATGATACTTGAGCCTCATCTTTACTTTAGACGATCCAGGACAAAGAGTAAAATAAAAATATAGTTTTTAGGTCTATTGCTCCACCGAGAGAGTTGAGTATTGGTGCAGAGTTAGTTGGCAAGAGCGACAACCCTGATACTCTGAGCTCATCTGTCATTACAAGGTACGGTTCATTAGATCGTCTGACAAGGATAATTTGGCGCCTGAGTGACATTAACAGGGAGGCGTTGTTGGTAAACATTGTAAAATTGTCACAGAAATTGTATGAAAAAAAAAAACAAAATGGCGTCGTTAGTTCCAATTTTGGCCACGCGCCCAAAAGATTATTTTACTTTACTTTACGTTGGAAGTTAGGCTCGCTAATAAGATCGTTGACGCGTAATCCTTTCGCTATTGAGCATCTTGTCAATAATAGGCACAATGAGAAGAAAAGAATAATGTTTTCGATGAAGATGAACTATGATAGAAATAGGAATATTTTCTAGCGGTAGAAGTAAAGACACATGGCAAGCGTAACGAACAAAGCACTGGTCGTGGCGGAATTGATAGAGTCAGCACTGTTGCAGTAGTTGGAGAAGCATTGGCAGACAGTCTCCAGGTGGTCACGGTTGTCAGCGCGGTAGCAGTCCTTGTCGTAACGTACCCAGCCGCAGCCGCGGGTCACTCGGAGCTCGGAGTCTTTGTGAGGGTGGTATACTGGGGGAATTACAGTGCTTGTTAGATCATATTGTACTTTTTTCAACTTTTATACAGGTTGGCTTGGACATCGATGCGCAAACTCTAACCATGAATTCAGCATATGGTTCTAGATCCACTAGCGTAGAAATTTTTCGTCGGTTATCAAAAAAGAATATGCAGGGGTGTTCAGAATCATGTATTGAACCCATGGTTGCGCGTCTGTTTCCCTGCCACCCTGTATATGAAAGTAGATTCATTAGCTGACACTTCAAGCAACTATTTTCCAGAACAATGTAACAGAATGAATGAAGAAAACAATGTAACAAATATAATAGACAGAGACAGAGAGAAAGTGGCATGGAAGCCCCCCTTCCATGCCACTTTCTCTCGTATAGATACTTTTTTCTTACGTAACGATATCTACCAGTCAACTTCTACCGCAAGCGGTCGGGTGATCTCCGTCAAGCTCGAAGTTCCTTACGATTAGCGATATATACTATATACACTTGTTTAAAAACGAAAGAGACAGAAAGTAGTTCCAAAAACTTACTGGTCTGCACAATCTTCCTGCAGAAGAATTCATACTCGTCGACTCTTGGGACTGCCTTGTCGCAATCGATGATCGGTATGATGCGTCCGCGCATCTCGTCGTCGAACTGCGTGGGGTCGATGCAGGCTGAGTTGTTGGCACTGTTGCAGTAGAAGCAGTAGATTGCGGTTGCTGGAAAATGTTGAATGGCTTATTTTGATTTCAATTAATATTTGAATTGTTTTTTTTTTATCTTTTCATTATGGACGCTTTTAACGTTCTGCATCTTCTCACATGCATAATTTTTAACATGAATGATGTAACCAATACTTTTAACAATATTATTGTGATTTAAAAGAGTGTCCATGGAGTTTCTTGCCCGTTCCCCCATAGGTACCTATTACGCTTTGGAACGGGCAACTAGCTTCATCTTTTTGACTGACCGACCCTTGATAATTCAAAAGTACCTGTATTTGGTTTAGTTGAAATAAATAGTTTGAGTTTGAGTTTGAATCATCATCATTATCTGTCTAGCCGTTTCCCAACTAAGTTGGAGTCGGCTTCCAGTCTAAACGGATGCAGCTAAATAGCAGTATTTTACATGGAGTGACTGCCTATCTGACCTCCACAACCCAGTTTCTGGGTAATACGAGGTATCGTGTTACCTTGGTAAGATGAAAGATGGCAGACTTGAAAATATTGAATACTATTGTTAATTTGTTATTCAGCAGATTTTTTCCTGACTAAAAATGCAGTTCATTTAAAGAGGTCATTTGCAAAGACTTATATGACTCAAAGTACCAATTAATTGGCTTTGATTGCAGTATCTGCCATTTTATCTTTACAAAAACAAAAACCGATCAAGTGCGAGTGCTTTTATTTAATGTAGGTATATATGTCATTTCATCATTTCATTTCATTAATTACCATGATATAACATAATCAGCCTTTAATGTTCCCACTGCTGGGACACAGGCCTCCTCTCTTCGAGAGGGAGTGGACTGTAATCCACCACGCAGGCCCAGTGCGGGTTGGTAGATGTCACATGTCTTCGAAGTTTTGTTTCTAGGACATGCAGATTTCCTCACAACGTTTTCTTTCACCGTTATGAGAGCAGTGATGATGACATAATTTACACCACAGATTTATAAACTAAAGGGAGATATGGTGTGGCTGCCCAACTGTTCGAGTCCGGCTGTCGCTTTCAACTACATATGCACCACAATACGAACACGCGCTCACTCACACTATAACAGTCACCACACTCAACGCGTGCCAATCGCGTAACGCAGATCGCAACGTTGAGACACACAACTACATTGACAATTCTTATTGACAAATCAATGGCGCCCGCGTTTGTTTCTGTTTCGTGCATACATTGTTCGCACGCGCCACGCACCCTTGGCATATCTCCCTTTAGTTTATAAATCTGTGATTTACACAAAGTAAAGCGCCTGCCTGTACGAATCCACGATCTACAACTCGTAGGACGCGGCCATTACCACTGGGCTACCACTACTCTATCCATGATATGTCGTGTCTTTACACTGTGAAAATTTCAAATGGCTAGCGAAACGTCGGTTCTAAGATACTGCCCAGGGTCAGAAAGAGACTGTGGATTTCGTATCCCTAGCAGTCTTTGATATAGCATCATAAAACATAACATAATCAGCCTATAACGTTCCCACTGCTGGGACACAGGCCTCCTCTCTGTGAGGGAGTGGGCGGTAATCCAGCACGCGGGCCCAGTGCGGGTTGGTAGGTGCCACATGTCTTCGAATTTTTGGTTCTTGGGCGTGCCGGTTTCCTCATGTTGATGATTGCTTTTATTTTGTCGATGTTTTCCATTATGTGTCTTTGGGTACGGGATCTTAAAAAGCGCTTAATTTCCAGATCATGTCAACAAACTTTACTCGTGCATAACCGTGTGACATAATTATTAAACATTTCCATTGTTTTTTACTTACACTTGTACACCAGCGATAACAATATCGTAATTGATAACAGCATTTTATTTGGAGACATGTTTATCTGAAAAAAGACATATTGAATTAAATTAAGAAGTGCTTGCATTATATTGAATACTGTTATTTACACTCAATGGATTCAAGTTATAAATGAAGGAATTTACATAGAGTGACACTCTTATCGCTGAAAGGGATCTTTTACAGACAACCTTTGGGATGGATTAAAGGAAGATGGAGAGACAATACTGCAGCTAGTCAGTGGGGTTCCACTATACTCCAGCGGGGTAATTGCGTAAAACACTATCTGTAGCAATGGCGTTTATTTTGACAGTTCCACAACATTCATTGCGTTATTTGCGTTGTCGAGCAGACCAACTTTTCGAACATATGAAGCTGTGGATTAGCAATATCCGTCAAAATGATTCAGATTGAGACTGATAGGGTGTTACAATTTTTTTTTTTTTAGAAGATGATAAATAGGCAAGTTTAGACGTGATTAAAAAATTGGCTACTAAAAATAATTCAATTTACGTCAGGCGCTGACTAACTTGACCGGACTAAACTAATATTTATCTTCTGTCCTTTTCTTAATAAAATAGAAAGAAAAAGATGCAATGAACTTAAATTTAGTTTAGTTTATGAACAAGGGAATAGGCGCCATATTGTTTGTTTATTCGATTCGGACGCTGGAACAGTCCCTCAAAATTTTCAAGAGAGCACAAAAAGCAAACTAATTCCGTCCACTTCATAAAGAATATCATCCTATTTTAAATAATCTTCAGAAAGATTTGATTAAAAACTATTTGTGCTACACCTCCAGCGATCCACAAAGCCGGGAAGAAAGATCTCAGGCACCTCTAATTGGTTTCTTTTATCATAAAAATAAACATAATGCTTCAGTAACAAGACTCATCCACCCTTTTAGCATTCTTCTTATTGTAATTGTAAAAGGTCGGAAGTCATTATAGAACATTTTGTAATGGAGTTCAGTTGTAAAAAATAAATAACAGTTTGTTTAAATTAGGAGTTGATTTAAAAGGCACTATGAGTTGCCGACATTTGTATTTTCATCCGTTTTCATTGTGATTGAAAATCAAAACAGCGTTTATGAATATGATTATACGACATAAATTACAACGAAATATCATCCATGCCATATAATGACTCGTGAATTGGCTAAGTAATAGCAGCCGCACGGGTCGATCGATCAGGTTAAGCTACGCTTACCGCGGTTGGTTTGTGGATGAGTGACCATCTTTATATACCGAGACCCCTCCGTGTCCCGGAAAGCACGTTAAGCCATTGGTTCCGGCTGTCATTCGTGGATATTTGACAGTCTTACTAAGGGACTAACTGGGTTGTGGAAGTCCGATAGGTCCAACATACTTAGTTGGGAAAAGGCTAGACAGAAGATGACTTGACTCGTGAAATGTTGGCGTACTTAACACTTCTGCCTAGAGTTTTCAAAGATTCAGGCGTTATGCTAGTGATGTGATAATACACTTACAGGGAACTTGCCAAGCTAATTAAGTAGTAACTTAAATTGTCCGCCTATTCAAATCACAACAGTCTTTCTTTGACAGTTATATGCAACTAGCTGCGCCCCGCGGTTTCACCCACATAAGTTTCGATCCCGTGGGAATATCGGGATAAAAAGTATTCTATATGTAAATCCAGGGTGTTAGCTACGTGCATACCAAATTTTATCAAAATTGGTCCAGCCGTTTGAGCGTGTAGAAGTAACAAAAAAACACACACACACTCACTCACTCACTTCACGCGGCAAATTGATGTAGGATGTCAGTTTGCTTAACCATTAATCTCCATATACGTTTAAGATACGAGAGGAACCCCGTCCATCAGCTATTATTAAAAAAAGTTAATCTGGACTTCAAAACTCCTGTTTATTTCGAAAAACTTAAATCGAATACTTACAGTTTTTATCCTGCAATTCAATTAAAATCACTAGTCTTCTCGTTGTTTTTAATTTATTTATCGCTTCTTTTAAGAGGTCACGAAGATAGCACAACACCGACCACACTTCAATTCTCTCTGATAATAACTGAGCTAGCACCAATACATTATTATTACATAATTATATGTGTGGGTGGGTGTCTCTGTGTTTGTAGAGTACGATCTAACAGTCTTGACCCGCACAGTTATTTAATATTGCGAAAGTAATGAAAGGTTCCAGTAAGTCTTTATGTTTGTTTATTTATTTAAACTTTTCGCACAAAAAGGTACAAAGCCGGATGTAATGCCTTAGGCATTCTCTACCAGTCAACCAAGGGTGGTGAAGAGATTAGATGGCAGGTGCTTTTTTGAGAGGAACAATGAAAAAAAAACTAAAAAAACTAGGTACACAAATACATAAATAGGTTATACACACATATATACTTAATATAATATATATTATTATGTATATGACTCTACGCTATTTGTTTTGAAAGTAACTGCAATTTCCGCAATGTTCATTTTTGCAATGTTTCGATTGGATAACTAATTTCATTGTAAAAAATAGTATAGAAAGTAAATTAGAAGCGTTGCTGACTGGTGTGTAGGTACAGTCACGGAAATTAATTGCTAAGAAAATTGACACCGTATGTCAATTTGCCTTATCATAGCCATTTCATACAGTTATATGAAATGGCTATGGTGTTGAATGAATGACAGTTCCGATTTGAACAAACGGACAATTTAGGGTGGTATTCGATTTGCTTAGCAATGAATTGCCCCGATTTTACTCACCGTAAAAGTGTCGTGTTTTAACAGTACCAAATGTACCCTAATTGCGTATTACTCGATCTATCATAATCTGAATGATTTTAACGGATATTGCTAATCCATTGCTTCATATGTTCGTAAATTTGTCTGCTGAACAACTTAAATAACGAAATGAATGTTGTTGAACTGTCAAAATGAAAGCCATTGCTACTGGTAGTTTTTTACGCTATTACCCAGCCGCTTATATCAAGCTGATTTGCATGCTCTGTAGTGGCATAATTTAAACCTGTCTAAAACGAAGTAATGCATGTAGTTAAAAAAAATGTCAGGCTTAAGATAAATAAATTGAGCTTCCTATTTTGTTTCTTTATGTCGCTGCATGTAAGAACTAGTAAGGTATAAAATAAAGCTAATAAATAAAAATAAAAAAATGGCGGAGTCGCGCCCTTATTTTAGAAATAGCAGTCGTGTAATAACATACTGGCGCCGATTCCCTTGTTCACAAACTAAACTAAATTTAAGTTCAATGCATCTTTTTCTTTCTATTTAATTTAGAAAAGGACAGAAGATAAATATTAGTTTAGTCCTGTCAAATTAGTCAGCGCCTGACGTAAATTGACGTATTATTAGTAGGCATGTTGTCTACTCTGTCTATCGAGTATCTTAATTTGACAGGACTAAACTAATATTTTATCTTCTGTCCTTTTCTTAATGAAATAGAAATAAAAAGATGCACAGAACTTAAATTTTGTTTAGTTTGTGAACAAGGGAATCAGGGCCACTGTCTAAATTCGTTCCCGGTCGAACACTAAAACTATAATCATAATTTATTTCAAGCTATCTATGTAAGCAAGCTATATTTGTTTGCCAAATTTGTTGGTCTGTTCAAAGGACTTATCTTTCCCAGTACGGTGACCCCTGACATATGGTACCACAATATAAGTGAGTTACAATCTATTCTTGCGGCCATCTCGCTAGCATTTTTAAACAAAACAAACCATTACAATTGGCAGAAGAAACTGTTGTCCACTGCATAGTTTTTTTTAAATGTAGTTGAATGAAGTGTCTGTAGACAAAAACTTGGTTGTAATGTAAAGAATAATCACACGCTTATATTTATATCGATTTCAAATCGTAATTGTACCGCGGGTTTATTGCGTAGCACACTAACTTACAGTAGGAATGGCTTCCATTTTGACAGTTCAACAACATTCATTGCGTTATTTACGTTGTTGAGCAGACAAATTTTTCGAAATGATAATGTGTTACACATTTATGGGGCCGGTGCCGACAACCGATGAATACTATAACTAGGTATAGGTGTCATCTGACATACTTCCCGATCTGTGCATCTCTCATCCAGGTGTTTCCCGCGACTTTGACGATATCGTCCACCCAGCGCACGTTTGGTTTCCCCTGCCCTGGCGGCCTACTCCGAAGTGGTATTGGCCGAATGTTCGGCCGTTTCCTGCTACGAACTTACTATTTGGTTCAGTCGGTCCCGATCCTACACTCCTACACTCTTTCGAATATTGACTATGGTCCCGACCCAACTGAGCCGATTCTTCTCGACTTTTTTCGCATTTTTCAATAATATTCGGTTCGGCCATGTGTCGGTCCGATCCGATCATAGACACCCTGGTTTCTTTGGCCGAACCTTGGCCACCATTTGGTCACACCTCTACTCCATCGGTAATCCTTCCTACTAATATTATAAACGCGAAAGTTTGTATGGATGGATGGATGGATGTTTGTTACTCTTTCACGCAAAAACTACTGAGCGGATTTGGATGAAATTTGGCATACCAGGATTCACACGTATGAATTTTTAGCCTGATCTTCCCACGGGATCGAAACTTACATATTCAGCCTAAAATGTTCCAACTGCTGGGACACAGGCCTCCTCTCTATGAGAAAGAGCGGGCCATAATCGACCACGCGGGCCCAGTGCGGGTTGGTAGATGTCACATGTCTTCAAATTTTTAGTTTTAAGACATGTCGGTTTCCTCACGATGTTTTCCTCCACCGTTTTGAGAGCAGTAATGATGAAATAATTTACACAAAGTAAAACGCCTGGCTGGGTTCGAACCTACGACCTACATAGTAAGCTACTCGTAAGCCGCGGCGGATCGAAACTTATGCGGGTAAAACCGTGGGGCGCAGCTAGTACCTAGTCTATAACTTTAACTTAGTAGAAAGAAGTTAATTTTAAGTATAACGCTTTCATTATTGTTACAACAAAACACAAAAACCCTGTTTTTGTCTTGAGCTTCGCTAGGTATGTATCCTAGCGAAGCTCAAGACAAAAACAGGGTTTTTGTGTTTTGTTGTAACAATAATGAAAGCGTTATAAAATAAGCTCAAGACAAAAACAGGGTTTTTGTGTTTTGTTGTAACAATAATGAAAGCGTTATACTTAAAATTAACTTCTTTGTGCCCTGCTTGGGCCTCCGAGCGGCGGGTCCTGGTTGCCAGGATCGGGCGAGACCTATCTCTGCCGGCAGTAGTGAGGGCTATGCTGGCAGAGACAGAGAATTGGACGGAAGTAGCCTCCTTCTGTGAGACCGTTATGGTCAAGAAGGAGGCCGCCGAGCGGGATCGGGAGAGGGCTGATCCTGCTCGGAGAAGGAGGCGTCGGGGAGGCAACCGCCTTGGCGCCTAATACGCTGAAACCCGCTTACCAAATAAGGTAAGTGGGACCTTTGGGGTCGTGGGCGCATAGAGTGGGGACTCTGTCCGCCTACTAAGCGACCCCAGGGAAGACGGTGGCACAGTGGTCACGTGCTGCCGTGCATAGCGAGACTTAGGGGAGGCCCCTTTACAGTCTCCCCAGAGATGTGCCTTACAGGCGTTGCGCAGGGGTGGTTCCGGAATTGGTCTTTTAAGAGGAACCGGGACTACCCCTATGTGCGGATGGTGATCACCGGGGTGGTTTTAGTGAGGTAAAAATCCCACACTCCCCGACCTCATTCCCCAGAGGTCGGGTGCCTTTTGAAGGTTTCCCCCCGAAAACAAAAAAAAAAAAAAAAAAAAAAAAAAAAAAGGTATGTATCCATAATTGTAATTACAAGCCCTTATTGCTAATAGATGTGTTTACCCAGCTTGAAAATCTGCGGTTAAACGATAAATAGTATACCATTAGTAATTTAGCTAGCAATTTAATGAGCAACGAATGTTCTACCTCATTCTATGCCATTTTGTAGGTAGGTAAAAGCAATAATTTACAAATTAGTATGCATGTAAACAGAGGTTTACGTTTTTCTTCGTCGTGTCGCTGGCACGACAATTCATTGGATTTTATTGACTCAAAATGTAGCCACTTCCACGACATCGTCGGTGGCAGTGCAAAGGTGCACTATGGCTGCATTTTGCAGAAGTGGGACATACAGTATAGTTTACGTTGTAAAATGTAAACATGGTTTTATGCAGGCAATTAGATACTCAATGGGATTGATAATTCGTTTATCCGCTGCGTTCAAACCAATACAACGATCCTTTACTCTGTACTTTTAAAGTAATTAAGTTATAGGGTCGCTAAGTGCACTACTGTGCTCGAAATATCGGTACCTGGTTTTTACACATTGCTATTTAGTAAGAGACTATCAACTAGGATATTAGCAAGATATCGTAACCATACTATTGTTAAATAGGTATTTTCTCACAGTTGCACTGTTTATTTCACAAGAAAAACGCTTTTGAATTTCGCGTAACTCTAAGGTATTTATGCCCGTGAGTGTACTTACTAATTCCATGGATATGAGTAATGGTGAAAGGGACGCTGACTTTTTTATAAACTCCATGTACAGACGCCAGCACATCAAGCTACTACAATCTGTCAAATTTCTTTAATAGATTTTCAACTTTATTGCTAAAGCATTAAGGTTCAAGGATGATTGGGAAAATTTGACAGTTTCGGGTAGCTTGACCTGCTGGCGTCTGTACCATATTAATACATTTGAATTAAAAGTTTGAGATAATTTTCAAGTTATGGAACAACAAACTGAACGTAATACTTAACAAAGTTCAAATTCCATTGCAACCAATAACATACTAGGACCTTTTTGTTACAAATGGTCACGCAAAAATCAATTTAGAAGACATTATACTAAAGTAGATAACTGATTAAGTGGCGATCGAATGTAAATATCTGATATTATGGACAGTGCTATAGTTGGGTACCTACTGTATAACTAAAGGCATTCCTAGATAGTTGGAAAAAGGCTAATAGTGCTGACGACATATTCCTAGAAAGTCCATACGATTGCAATCCTTTAGTCTTGAAATACGATCCTTGACTTTGCAGGGTTTCAGGACTTATGCCTTTTTCGCAGTAGTCTTGATACTTGAAGTAGAAAATTTAATTTATAGTGATTCTTGGTAAATTTTTGAAAATCACCAACGTTAGCATAATGTACAGTCACCCTCAAAAGCGTGTATACATCGGTAAGCATTCATTTCATAATCAGCCATTACGTTCCCACTGCTGGGATACAGGCCAATGAAGCGCGTGAGTAAGTGTAAACTAAATTTTAATGAGATAAAAAAACAAACTCACTAAACACTTTCAATTTGAATTTATTTTAGGTCGTAGGTACAGAAGGGCCGTCATAAATTTTCCGTCCTAAGGAGGTAGGCGCGTCAAGTACTGTCCTGGCTTTACGCGTAGCTGAAGACGATGCAGGAGCCGAGGAGTTGGCCCTGGGTGGTAGAAACCCGCAGGGTTGATGGAAGTGGTGCCAGATGTCAGGCTTTTTTTTTTCCGGATGGGAAATCATCAAATGACCCCTCCCACTCTGGGTGGAGCGGAAGGGAGTGTCAGACTCTTACTGACTAAAACCCACCCATGTTCCTTCCTTTGCCCTTGATATTCCGGGGTGGCGGTAACCCTTTCGGACAATCCCGCTGACCCGGCAGGCTTCGGCCCTAAGGGGCCCCTCAAATTATGCTGACAACTATTTGAGACGCGCGTGGAAAACTTACGCGCCGTCCGGCACGGGCCTGGTCCTGATCGGACGGTGAGCTACCCATTGCTCTCCGCCCGCAGGCCCGCGCCTACGGTGGCCGGGAGTCGTCACGCGGCTCCCGACGCCCGGAGCGTCTACCGCGGCGGCTGGGACGGGAGGCTCTCTCCCTCATCCGTCCCGCCACCTCCTTCGCTAGCATGACTGCTTCGCAGAAGGCACACGCACTCCCTCTCGCCCCGGACCATGGCTTGCACCAGGGCCGGGCGCGAGAGGCCGCCACCGCTGCCAATCGCCTCTACGAGGACACGGCGGTGCTCCACCCAAGCGGGGTACACCTCCACCGTGTGCTCCACCGTGTCCTCTGGGCGATCCTGGCAATGGTGACACCCGGGCGTTTCGTCCCGCCTAATGATGTGCAGGAACCTCCCGAAACTTCCGTGTCCAGTGAGGACCTGCGTCAGGCGGTAGGTGAGGGCGCCGTGGCCCCTCTCTAGCCACTCCTCAAAGAGGGGTCTTATCGCCGCTATCGCGGTGTGCCCTGCGCTGGGTTGCGACAGTCGCTCTTTCCATGTCGCCAGATGTCAGCATTGAGTGGTGACCGCCCGAAGTCACGGCAGTGCGTCAACGGTTTTCTTGGGCAAATGAACCCGGAACTTGAAACACCAATTCGGGGATACACAATTTATATTTATGTAAGGATTAAACCTTTTTTAACTTTAATAATAAGTATTAAGTATGTAAGTTTAGACAAAAATCTGAGCTTTAGAAGGTTAAGAGTGAGACTGCACGTGTGACGTCACGCACAAGTGTAGTATGCGTGAATGCGTGATGCAACTCTCTCTGTGAGAGGGAGTGGGCCGTAATCCACCACGCGGGCCCATTGCGGGTTGGTAGATGTCACATGTCTTCGAATTTTTGGTTCTGGGGCATGCCGGTTCCCTCATATTGATGTTTTCTTTTTTTTTATGTTTTCCATCATGTTTATTATTTGAAGCCTGTTAGCTTATATATTATAATTATTTTGTAAATATTATATTCCGAAATAAATACCAATTGCTGTAGAAAAAAAAACTTTAAGTATTTATTTTAATATTATGTAATTTTTCAACATTTCAAAACCATCAGCTTTGTGTACCTGGCAGTTACGTCCGGTAGGACCTGCCCACCTACAAAAGACGACGGTATCATCAAACATAATAATCGAATCAAGTTTGTCTTTCAATCAAGTGCTCTTTGAAGTTGGAGGTCTTTTTAAGAAATCGACAGCTTAATTAAAAATGGCCGGTCAAACGTTGCCGGACTTTTAATTCCGTTCCGGGAACCTTTTTTATACATTTTTATCCGTGAATTTTTACTTTCTTTTGGTTTGTGTTTTTAAGTATTACTGGTTGTTGTTTGTTTTTTTTTTCTTAGTAGCAGCCCGGAGCCTGGGTTTTTGTCCGGTTGATGGAAAAATTCTCGCCCCTATTCCATGGGACTTAAACATAACTGGCGAAAAGAAAGTGACCTGTAGGTACTCCTCTGCTTAACCGTTCTTGGATTACAGGCGTGAAGTTATGTTTTGTTATGTCAGTGGCAGGAAGGTAATGAGGCTGACTATCTCATGGACCTCATGGAAACAGCTGGGTAATGGCGTGCCTACAATTGGCTAGTTGACTATTTTTTTTTGTATTATTTAAATTGAAGCTTTTTTACCTCACCAATAGCTTGGTATAACCAGTTTTTTAATATCTTCGGAAATTAAAAAGATATAAGCGTTCAAAACTCTCAATTAGACAGAGAGGGAAATACTGAATTGTGACATCATAGTTCAGTATCGCCATATAAATTACATGCAAAACTTCGTTTTGCTAGAAAGAGATAGACAAAAAGCTTTTATAAGTTATAAGTTTTTTATTTTTCGACCGATTTCAAATTTGATTTCGAATTTGTTATCGTATCACGCATGTGAATATATTATCTACTAGAATATATAGTATTCAATATCATGCAACTAACCAATTGCATAATGCACACTCACATTCCCAATGCCATTATTTATTTATTTATTTATTTAGTCTTCTCGCACAAAAAGGTACAAAGGCGGACTTAATGCCTTAGGCATTCTCTACCAGTCAACCAAGGGTGGTGCAGAGATTGGATGGCAGGTGCTTTGGTTGAGAGGGACAATGATAAAAAAACTCTTAAAACTAGGTAAACAAATATATAAATAGGTTATATACACATACATACCATTACTATAATATATACTTATAATATATATATATATATATATCCCATTCCACCATTTTGCCATTCTTTTTGACAATTCAACAATATTCATTACACTATTAAAGTAGTCGACCAAACTAACTTTTACTCAACAACACAACACACAATAATAACACACACAAACACAATAATAGATGAATAATATATGAAGCAATGGATTACGAATTTCCTTCAGAATCCTTCGGATCGTGATAGAAAGTGTGTTACGCAACTGGTAATCCAGGATGAGCCAAAGTATTACCTACCTCCCTAGGGGTGCTATGATTAGATCTAGACTAATATTGTAAAGAGGTAAAGTTTGTATGTTTAGAGGTAGGAGGCAATAAGGTAATCTCCGAAACTACTCATCCTATTTCAAACATTCCCTGATACCAAGCTACAGTATAGACAATAGTGTAGCTTGGCTTCTACGCGGACGGAGTCACGCTCAGAAGGTAGTACTTATTAGAAAACCTAGTTACTTAGGGCATACCTACTGACTGCTGTTTATTGCTCCAAGGATATAGGAATCGATGAGGTCAAAATCTCTCTTGGGAAAGCAAGTTATTGCATAGACAAACGTTCTTTATACGATTTTAGATTTCAGTTTTTGTATCCTATTTGTGATCACTAACTACAAATATATTTCAAAATCTAAATATTTTATTTCACTTAAACATACATGGGATCTTATGAAACGTCAGAAGCTAGGTTGTTTATCTAAAGGACCATTATTTTACTGGCGTACCGTAATTGAAACAACACTATGTAAATTATATTCATGTAATAATTTACAAGTCTGGATTTATGCCCGGTTGGATGCAAAGAACTCGCCCCCTCTTACCTGAAATCAAATCGAAATATTTTATTTCACATAAACCTACATGGGCACTTATGAAACGTCAGAAGCTAGGTGTACGATTCCAATTGGTCGTTTCCTATGAAGAAGAGCCGGCAAGAAACTTCACGGTTACTCTTTTAAAAAGTATTGACTTTTATAGTGTTGATAGGTAGGAGGACAGTGTAGGCCTGCCAACAAATACCAGGTACTTAATAAAATAGAAAATGGTCTACAATTCTAGAGTCTACAAGGCCGACAACGTTCTTACGTTCACAAAATATAAAAGAATCTATCAAAAAGATAAATAAAACATATAAATCTATTAAAAAAGAAGTATGTAAGAAGTAAATAATAAAATGAACATATACAACAAACAACATTAACAAATAACATTATGCCGCAGGGAAGCCACATGTGCAAAACGAATTAGATATTGCCAAACTTCCTTGTCTTCAACGCAATCTTTAATCTTATAATATCCTTCTTTGATAAGGACACGTTTGAGGGTTTTGAACTTTCCACCCTTAAGTTCTGTAACCGGCTTTGGCAACTTGTTATATATTATAAGCGGACACTGTTTTTAAGAAATGGCTTGCTTGTTTTAGTTAATCTCAATTTAGGTATCACAATTTAATTTTTCTACAAGTATTTATATTGGGCAAAGGCCTCCCCATATTCTTCCACCTTTCCTTGCGCTGTGCCTTCTCCACCCAATCGGTTAGGAACGAGTCCAAATCGTCACGCCAGCGCGTTGGGCCTGCCTGAGTGACGACGCCCATCTTCAGGCACCCACTGTGTGAAGACTTTACCCATATGTCTGGACGCATCCTATATGTGAGACCAGGAGACTTAATAAGCTTCTGGAGGGAGGTGGGCTGGTTGCAATAACCACCGACGGTCACCATGGCCCACTTACAATGGTCCACCTGAAGGACTAAGTGCGGAAACCAAACCTGTAACATAGAAAATAGTGTGACCCGCCCAGTCCCACTTTAGCCTCGCAGACTTATCGCCAAAATCGGCGATACTTGTCTTGGAGCGTATTGTGGACTTGCGAATTTGGTGAGTTTAATTTTTTTTTAAGAGACTAAGCTCCATCGCTCTTCGGCAATCCTTGAGTTAGAACTTCTGAGCCTCTGTCAAAGACCAAGTCTGGTATCTTCTCCTTAAAAAATCCACCTAGCCTTTTCCGAACTATGTTGGCGTCGGTATTCAGTCTAACCGGATCCAGTATTCTACATGGAGCGAGCGACAGAAACCAGTTGCTGAGTAAAACGATACGATACCCATTGGTGAGACGGGTGGTCAGATTTTTAGGCTTCTAACTGTGCGTTATGACTATGCTATCAAAGATACGATACGAATGACAGCCGGGATCAACGGCTTCACGTGCTTTCCGAGTCATGAAGGGGTCTCGCTATGTAATAGATCCATCCACCCATTCACGAACCGACCACGGCAAGCGGAGTGTAATCTTCGGCCGACCAGTGCGGCTGTTATCATTTAGCCACGAGCACCTCCTACCATAATCCTTACTCGTGGATAAAATAAGTATATCTCTATTTTCTATGTATTATCTACTAGCTTCTGCCCGCGACTTCGTCCGCGTGAAATTTCTTGTTCTCCCGACCCACCTGCGCTATTACTCCGTTTATGCTCAGCGTTATTTCCGACTTTTTTTGTTTTTGCTCGACTCCTTACGGTTCTAGCGTGAGGTTAAGTCTTCCTCAAGAATTGGACTATCAAATGCAAAAAATATGTTTCAAATCGGACTGGTAGTTAAAGATAGAAAGAGAGAAAGAAAATGCATTTATTTGGCACAAACTAAAAGACACAATACATCAGATAAAACAAACAATAAAAAAAAAAAAATAAAAGATTAAATAAAAAGTGTGAAGTCCGATGTAAGAAATTAGCAGGAAAAGTGTGCCTCACGGCTGCACCAAAAAGTCCCAGTTCAGCAAAAAATGCCAGACAACTAGTGCCTGGCGCTGGTTTTCAACTGGACCTGATGAAGACATATTATACGCGTTCAAACAAACAAACAAACTATTTAGCTTTATTATTAGTGTAGACAATCTAGATATAGACAAGAAACAATACTTATTTTTAACCTTGAACATTCTTGTAATATACATTTGACATCGAACAAAAGCAATCTATATCAATACTTTGACATACAACTTCGATATAAAAACGTGTGAAAAACAATCTGAGGTAACCCTCCAATTCGCCGCCGGCAATCCTCTAATATTTCCATTCCAAGTTTTTTAACAGCTAAAGAAAACATTGGGGTTCGTTTTTATCGAAACTTTTTCCATAATACCAAGGAATATCAATATATGTCTGCTTTCTCGATTTTTAAAAAAATAGACGCACGTACAAGAATTGGAAGAAGCCTGCCCTTAGAAATATAATCAAAGCTATATTATAAGCTGGGGGAGTACAACGCTGACAAAATGCTTGGCTCAACGCTGGTCCTGCTCCACAAGGGGGCATAAACTAATTAATTAGCATTCGAAAATATTGTTGGAGCTGCTGAAGATTGAAAAAACTATCTTTGCATTGTACAAATTTAATCTCTTAGTATTTTATAATTGCATAGCACAAGGGTAAGCTCTATGTACGGACGCCAGCACATCAAGTTACTACAATCTGTCTTTCTTTAATAGATTTTTAACTTTATCGCTAAAGCATTAAGGTTCAAGGTTGATTGGGAAAATTTGACAGTTTCGGGTAGCTTGACCTGCTGGCGTCTGTACGTATGTACTTTTATAATTTAAAAGTGCCTGATATTGGTTTATTTGAAATAAATGCCTTGAGTTTGGTTTTGAGTTTGAATGTTAGGCAAAATTCAAGATCCATCTTGGCTACCCGTTAGCATAACTTTGCCATATATTTGGCAATGGTACTGATGGTGCTGAATCATCATCTTAATCCACAGCCCGACTTTTCCCACTGTTGGGCACAGGCCTCTCATTGTCTCTTCTCCTCCTCCTCTCTTGTCCAATCCCCACGCGCCTATTCCAGCCTTATCCAGCCCAGAAAAAGATTGTACATCCTTCGAAAAATCTAGACAAAATTATTGTTACAAGAAGTGGCTACAATAGCTAGCCTGTAATAATTTAATTGTACAGACGCCAGCAGGTCAAGCTACCCGAAACTGTCAAATTTTCCCAATTAGCCTTGAACCTTAATACTTTAGCGATAAAGTTGAAAATCTATAGATTGTAGTAGCTTGATGTGCTGGTGTCTGTACGTAACATCCATTAGGATACGCGAACTCGATCTTTTGACTTTGTTATAATATGTTAAGCCCGTTTGATAATTTGATACGTTTTGATTGAACACGTGAAGTTTCATAGAGTAGGAGTTACGAAGATATAATGCCTTATGTAGGTAATGAATAAGCTTCACATTTAGTGATGTTTATATTTTGTTTTGTTACTTAATTAGTAAACAATAAAAAAAAAAAATTGTTAAAGCAAGCTGCGAACCATAAAGATGGTGTTAGAACAAAATATTCAAGACTGAATAGAGTAAACCTCAAACTTTAGAGGCAGATAATTCGTCTGCTATAATGAGATAATTTGTGCGAAAACATAGGAACCTTAGATGTCTGTTTTTGTATTTAAACAGACAAGAAAAAACCGAACAGAAAAATTGATACAGAGGTGATGCTTATTTCATAAGAAATATGGGATAATAGATAGAGGTTAGTTGTTGGGGTTTTTTCCATTTATTCGTCTTTAGTTTAAGTTACTAACAACACTTTTTTTTAAGTGCAAACCTTTTACTTACAATTCGATCTCTTAGGTGTCCAAAATATTTTAATTTTTATATTTATCAAGTAAAATTCTTCACCGTTTTGAAAACGTTGAACATTGTAATAATAAATCGTTTATTTGACCAAATAGTGTTCTTACATTTCCTTATAACTAAGTACAAATAAACTACTCCTATGATTATTTTTACAGGGGAAACATAACTATATTTTAACTTGTGGACTCCACACTAGGTCGAGCCTGTCTCGTGGAGTACTTGAGAGTTTTTAACAATTTGAAATATCATGGTCGATACTATATTATAAAATTTGTTATATATTGTTTTAAGATGAAATTAACAAATTTATGCTCTCAAAACGGCGAAGGAAAACATCGTGACGAAACCGGCATGTCCTACTAGAACCAAAAATTCGAAGACATGTGACATCTACCAACCCGCACTGGGCCCGCGTGGTAGATTACTGCCTACTCCCTCTCGAAGAGAGGAGGCCTGTGTACCAGCAGTGGGGACAGTGTAGGCTGAATATGCTATAATTATGGTAAGTTACGTTCCGGACAGAAAGAGACGCCTGTTTTCCTAACTAAGCAACATCATATTCAATTTTCTTTGAGTGCTTATATCCGGGTTGTTTATCTAAAGAAACTTGATACATTGCTGGCGTAACGTAATTGAAACAACACTAAGTAAATTGTTGCTTTGAAGATTACCTACGCATTACTGGTTCATGTAACAATTGATGTCTGAATTTGTGCCCGGTTAGAAGCAATGAACTCGCCCGTGGTTGGGACAGACTGGATGAGGAAAGCGAAGGACAGGGTTTTGTGGCGCAGCCTGGGAGAGGTCTATCTCCAGCAGTGGACTGCAATAGGCTGAGTTGATTGAGGCAATGAACTCGCCCCCTCTTACATGGAGCTTTGACATAACTGGCGAAATGTTCTATCATGGTACACCTCTGACTAACCCTTCGGAAAAAACAAGCGTGAAGTTATGTTATTTTATTAGAAAGCTTGCAAAGTTCAAAAGTAGATCAACAAGGTTTGACAATGACCCCGAATTTTCATGATCAATATTTGCCGCCGCTAAATTAAATGTAACATTTTATGCACAGACCACAATGTGTTGTACTAATTAATGGTTACACTAATGTAGGGGTAAACCGCGATAAATGTTGGCAATACAGTTAAGTGCATCCAACTACGGTAATGCTACGAGATATTGATGGTCTGTCACCACATCCACTAGCTTGTGGTGCGGGTTTGTTTATGGAAATATTCATAATAGAATACCATGCTAATACAGCAGTACTGATGAAAAAAGATTGAAAAACAAAGGAAGAAAGAAACATATTTTAGGACACGCACAGGAAATACAAACAATAAAAAAGGAACATTAAAAACCAACAAATGAAAAAAAGACCCGTGTAAGGCCAACGAGGCTCTTATCTAAGCATAATGCTGCGACGTCATACACATCGAAGCTTTATAATCAGCCTATAATGTTCCCACTGCTGGGACACAGGCCTCCTCTCGGTGAGAGGAAATGGGCCGTAATCAATCACGCGGGCCCTGTGCGGATTGGCAGATGTAACATATCTTCGATTTTTTGGTTCTAGGACATGCCGGTTTTTTTTACGATGTTTTCCTTCGCCGTTTTGAGAGCAGTGGTGACGAAATAATTTACACTAAGTAAAGCGGCTGTCTGGGTTCGAACCTACGACCTACAACTCGTAAGTCGCGGCCGTTACCACTTGGCCACCACTACTCATCGAAGCTTGTTCAACCAAAATTGATAATCATAATTACAAAAAAGGGCCCCCCCCCGCACCCCCCGCTACCCCGGAACATGAAGGGCAAAGGAAGGAACATGGGTGGGTTTTAGTCAGTAAGAGTCTGACACTCCCTGCCGTTCCACCCAGAGCGGGAGGGGTCATTTGATGATTTCCCACCCGGAAAAAAAAAAGCCCCGACTTACGAGTTGTAGTTCGTGGGTTCGAACCTACCCAGGCGGTTAACTTAACTAACGAGTAAATAATTTCATCACCACTTCTCTCAATCGGTGAAGGAAAACATCGTGAAGGAACGGAACCAAAAATTCGAAAACATTTGACATCTACCAACACGCACCGGGCCCGCCTGGTAGATTACAGCCCATCTCACCGGGAGGAGGCCTTGAGTCTCAGAAGGAACTATAAGGCTGATATGCAGTTACCTATATTTTTGAGTAAATTCCGGTTTTTAGATCGTTTTGTTTTACAATATATCCTTGGTTGATGAAACATCATTTCCCCTTTTACATCTACACTTTTAAGATTGCATTTGGTCCTTGTGCCACTGACACTCCAGAAACAGCACACAAACATACAGACAAACAGTTTAACTGCTCACATATGCACTAACAGTATTTACTCCAATTAATACCATACCTTAATACCATTAGTATTGGATAGAGTCATCAGCAATTTCTCCCAGTCCTTGCTTACATTTGATCAGTACAGACATAAGAAGGTTTCATTTCAATTAATTTCACTAATTCGCAAATTATTTTAAAATGTTTGAGTACCACAAAAACAAGATCAATGAAATCAATAGTATTCCGAACAATTTGTCGATAGGTGAGAGCTTGTATTTTCGCGATTATTACTTGAAAGACTTTAAGTACATAAGTCCTGATGTAATTAACGTTAACAAGAACAAGATAATTAACAAGGATGTTGAGAAGACGGTTATTAATGAGGAGCTGGGGGCTAAGTCTATGCTGGAGAAGTGGGTCAGTGAAGTCATGAAAGGATTGAAGCAGTTCTTCTATCAAGGATCCCTTCACGGAGTTAAGTTAGTAAACTTTATCTTAACGCAATAGTTTTCTTTAAATTAAGTGCTATTTAAACGATTTCATTCTAGTGCTCTTAACTTTTGTTGGTTTTTCAAAGGGATATCAATTAAATTTTTGTATTTTCTTTGCCTTCTTTTGAGCAGTGGTGGCCCAGTGATAACCGCCGCGACTTACGAGGTGTAGGTTTGAACCAAAGTAGGCACTTCATTTTGTGTATATTATTTCATCATCACTGCTCTCAAAACGGTGAAGGAAAACATCGTGAGGAAACCGGCATAACCTAGAACCAAAAATTTGAAGACATGCGACATCCACCAACCCGTACTGGGCCTGTGTGATTACGGCCCACTTCCTCTCAAAGAAAGAGGAGAAATATTATAGGCTGATTATGCTTGCCTTCTATTATTACACTGAAAGTAATATTTAGTACACTTAACGTTACTCTGAAAGTAATATTAATACACTCAATATATCTGCACTTAGCAGAATTGAGTAAACCTACACAATACGTCAATAATTTTATTTTTATTATAGGGTTGTAAAAGTAAAATAAAAATTTTGTATGGAATTCACGTTGGCTTAAGACAACTGGCCAACAACGGTATCAATCATAAATAATTATCGTTTTGATGAGGCAGATCGCGAGCTACAATTTGGTTTTAAAACAACATGAATTCCGTACAAAAATAATAATTTTTCTTTTAGCTAGAGTACTGTCTCTTT
The DNA here is from genome assembly GCA_911387795.2 of Apamea monoglypha. NCBI lineage: Eukaryota > Metazoa > Arthropoda > Insecta > Lepidoptera > Noctuidae > Apamea > Apamea monoglypha. The sequence continues at coordinate 11,449,336 of OU426919.1, read as the reverse complement.
CTATCTAACTCCTTCATCCCCAGATACATCTTCGAGCCAACCTTCGGAAGAAAAGAGAAGGCGACCTGGATCGTAATCATGTTCATCAGCATCTTCATCTGTGCTGTAGTCATCATCCAGCTGTTCTGCAAGTGGACTTCGACGCCGTTCGTCAATGTCATAGACTCCGTGCCCACTCCTATATGGGCTGTCCCGTTTCCTACTGTGGTGATCTGCCCACATCTGCATGTGAAGATGTCGTATGCTAATGTTTCGGAGCTTGAGGGGTAAGGAAATATTGTCTAACTATCTTATGCCCGTGGCGAGTTTGGAAATCATATTACGGGAATGAACTACGGGGATAAAAGTATTCTATGTTCTAACTCAGGCCATGGTCTACCTGTGTGCCAAATCTGTTCAGCCGTTAAGACGTAAGAGCGTAACAAATAAACAAACGAACTCACATTCGCATTTATAATATTAGTTACGATACTGTTCATACTTTTCTAACCATTCGTGTTAATGAGAAGAGCGGAGTCTCCTAACACAGTCTTATTTGCTTAAAATGAAGCTCCCAAATACTAGTTGTTAAGGTCCTTACTTGTTAAAATAATAAAACAAAATTTTCATTTCATCTTTTATCAAGGATCTCATCTTTCTTCTCTCATCTTTTTTTTTCTCAGGGATGTTTTAAGAAATATGATTTTTTCAAGAAATGCTTCAAGAAAGATCTCGTCAGATATCTTTACATTAATATCCACGGCATCTGGTTTCTTTTACCGGAATAGTTTTTTACTCAGGATCGCTACTACCAGCTTTACTTGTCCTGTTCCTAATGAATCTAGAAAGAAAGCCGTTTTTCATTTACAATATAAAGTAACTACTTTCATAAAGCATAGCAGATTGCAAAAAACTTGAAGCAAATTAACTGCAAAACATAGAAAATTGCAAAATTTTCCTTGAATCAGGAAGCTGTTTTTAAATGAAGAGTGACTTTAAATTATAAAATGTTCACACTAATGCCTTGATCACACGTTCCGAGTCGGGTGAGACAGCAAAATGATACTAGGCAGAGAGTTGGGTGGACGAGTAGGTGTTTACACATATTTTTTAACTTGGCACCGAGTCAGTATGCCAATTTACAAAATCGTGGGAAATGTTTATATCTGCCGAGTGGGCAAGCGAGTCAGCGCGGGGGTGGGCAGTGTCTAGTAAATAGAACAGGGTTTGAGTGACTGTCTGGCCCTTTAATTCAGCCGAGCGCTTGACCGAGCACTCGGTTGTGTGTTTACACGTGTCGAGCGGTCGGCCGAGAGCACTGTGTCGCCCATATACTTGGTATGTGTGATAGCCCTTGATCACGCGTACGGAGTAGATGGGCGAGAAAGCCAAATGATATTAGGCCGAGGGAGTTGGGTGGACGAGTAGCTATTTACACATATTGTTTTAACTTGGCTCCGAGTCAGTCAGTCAGTCAGACGTTGCAGACTAGCGAGACAATGGATCGCAAAAAGATAATTAACAATTGTACACTAGCGTGTAGCGACGTGAGTGTGCCGAGTAGCGAGTACGCATCGAGTTCATGTTTATACCTGCCGAGTGGGCAAGCGAGTCAGCGCTTGGCTGAGCACTTGGTGATGTGTTTATATGTACCGAGCACTCGGCCCTGCACTGTCTCGCCCATCTACTACGGTACATGTGATCAAGGCATTACTCGCTAGTCGAGCTATTTAAAAAATTATTACGTAATTTCTCAGTACATACCTAGTAGTAGCCGGGAGCCTAATTTTGTGCTCACACATGCTACATTGGACTAACGACATGTGGGTATATTGTACGCATGTGTAGGCTGCGGCTCACACCCACATTTCTCCAGAGTTCACATTTCCGCGAATGAGTAGGCGTTAAGCTACTGTTTCGTAGAAGAGCGGTGACCGCCACGTGCAGCCGTCATATCCAAATACAAAGCGTCATTGACGCCTTAATGTCAAATACTGGTAAAAATGTCAGATTTTCGTGACGTCCGTTAATATATGACGGTGTAGCGGTATCTACAATGCCACATGCGAACTATGCGTCATACTGACGTCACACAAAATCCTGCATCTCGCAAGCAGAGTTTACCGCGCAACTATCATATATACAACGGCCCGACATGAATCATCGGGCAGTTGCCCGCCAGACACAACACCCGGCTGGTCGGAGGATCCTCCCTTTTCTTTTGAGGATGAGTGAACTTTACCTCCAGTTCCTCATACCTCTATAACGGAAACGCTCTTCTAGAAAACCCTAGCTCTAGCTCCTTCGGGGAACACAAGCGTGATATTCAGTTTACAGAAATTCTTCGCCGCCATGGTGTGCCCGAGGATGACGAACGACAACAAATTTAGAAGGACCCGGTTAGATGATGTGCAGTTTCACAGGCTTACTGAGTTTGTTGTCCAGGTAAACATACACAGTGCTTTAGTATTTGAATATATGTTTTGCTTTTAAGGGCAGCCCACTTGCTGATCGTGCAAATCGACTAATATCACCTTAGTGTGCATACACATGAGGCAGTGAATCAATGGCAGAGGCAATTACTGCAACGTCGACATGCGTCGACGATAGCCGTTGATACATCTACGCCGTATTCAAATACACAAGAGGCACGTTGTTGACGGCAGCGATGGCGCGCGTATATGCACACTTAATCATAGTGTTAAGAGATAAGTCGGTCAGTGGGTCGTTCTGATAAGTCTATCACTTTTAACAACGATTTCGATAGCTGGTACTTTTTAGAGAAATGTTAATGAGATAAATGAGAAGTCAATTAAATAATCCCGTAAACAAATTGGCAAGCTTCACGCAAACTTAACTATCTAGAAGCACTTTATAATAATACCATAGGTCCTACACAATTTATAATAGTGATCAATGATTTACCTACTGTTATTTCTAACGTAAAATGCCTTATGTTTGCTGACGATTTAAAACTGTATGTACCTTTCTGTAACCGACGCTAAGGATTGTGAGGCGCTACAAAATGATATTGACGCTGTGGTTGAATGGAGTGTAAAAAATTAATTGTCATTTAATAATTCTAAGTGTAAAACAATAATTTTTTCCCGATCCCGTAATCCGATTAGAAATTATTATAATCTTGCTGGCGCGTCGATAGAACGTGTTTTCTCGATGCGGGATTTGGGAGTAATAATGGATAGCAAATTGAATTTTCACGAGCATATTCTTAAGACTTGCAAAGACGCTAATAACTGTCTTGGTTTCATCATTAGATTATCATCTCAGTTTAAGAACACTAAAGTCACAAAACAAATATACAAACCCTATGTTCGTAGTAAATTAGAATATAATGCAATAGTTTGGAGTCCTCAAGAGTCATTGTACACTATTATGATAGAAAAAATTCAACGTAAATTCTGTAGATACCTGTACAAACGTCAGTATGGATACTACCCCTTTCTATATCCTTCTTTGTTCGTATCAGGAATGGTGGGTTTAGACACACTCAAATTCAGGCGAGAATCCACACATATAATTAATTATTAATTATAATTATATTATATTATAATTAATTATATTAGTAGATAAGATAGATAGTCCCGTTCTACGAGAGTCAATGGATTTTTATGTTCCTGACCAGTAGGTATATGCGTGGCGTTGTAAGACGACAACATAGACTCCTCTGCTACCCGCCTACATGGCGTGCTCCCCTAACCAACAACACTCCCACTGCTAGAGCAATTAAGTTAATAAATGACTTTCTAAAATATATTCCTGAGGCAGATTTATTTTTTGACTCTCGATGGACAATCGCTAAACATGTGTACATTTATTTAAATATGAAGAAATAATTGTTTAGTTTCTAATTTTATGGTTGTGGTTGTTTTGTTTGCAAATTTTATGTTACCTACTCAGTTTTTTTGTATTTAGTAATTATTATTAATTTTTTTTTGGTTTAAGATGTTTTAATGTAATTTTGTAGAATTAGCATAGATATAAGCGATTTGGTGCAAACTGTTAGCTTATATCTGATGAATGAATAAATGAATAATACATTTTCCAAGATCATTGTTTCGACCTTAGAAACGATTTTGGTCCTTCGGTACATCGGCTTTGATTTTTTTCACATGTTTGTACTTTTTCATCAGCATGAAATAAGGTAGAAATTTGCCTGAAATATTATTTGTTTTTCAGGGAGCTCCGACTTGTCCAGAAGTGGTCAAGGCTTGCAACTGGCCAGCTCTCCATGACACCAAGTGGGAAATGGAAAAGTGCTGCGAACTCTTTCAGCCAATCTTCACTAACTACGGGCTGTGTTTCGCTTTCAACAGTTTACCACTCAATGCTATGTAAGTAATGGTACAGCAGATCTATTCTGTAAAAATCTCACCATGAAAACTAGGGAGAAGTGAGCTCGAAGTGAGAACTTGTCATTCCACCTGATACCGGGGATGACACTATTGACAGTTCATTCGAGCTCATTTCATCTAAATTTTCACGGTGAGTTTTTACAGAATAAATCGGCTGGACCATAAACTATGTAGATATCTATGTTTTTGATATCCATAGTAAACCTATTCATAAGAGGATGTAGGTCATATGAAAAAAAAAAACATGCAAGTAAAAAAAATATAATACCATTTTCAAGCGTTACTCATGTGTTATTTTACATTTTGACAAGCTCTGTCAAAAACATAAAGAAAATTAAATAAAAATTAATTGAGTAGAAAAAGGTCTTATATCTAAAATTAACAACAGGCGCATGCCCCTGGGCGTTGGAAGCATGCCTGTCAACAGCATTTACGGTGAGACTTCCTGCTTGCCTCTTTCTTCCTGCTTGCTTCTCTCTTGCCATTAGTCTTTGGTCTAGTGGTCGCAAGTGCTACTGATCAGCATGAGGTCCAGGGTTCGATTCCCGAATCGGGCAAAGTATCATTGAGTTCAACTCGCGAGTTTTAATTCGTCTGCATCGCTGTCAAAAGTTAGGAAAAGGGCTGGTAGCATAGTTACGTTAGATGGCAATACTGATTCTTTGGCAAAAAATAGGCCAGCCCGCTGGTCATGTGAAAAGTCGACCAACTGCTTGCCGATGTCACGAAATACTCGACGAGCACTGCTCAAACATACAGCTTTGGTGTTAATCATAATCATATTCATATAAAAAGAACTAGAACGAAGACCTACAAAAATTGTTAGTTGTAGGTATTTTTGTAATTATTCACTCCATTCCTGGATGCCTATTCTCCCTGTAGCAATTAGCCTTAGTCCCTTAGCTCTTGAAATTACCACAGGACCAACAACACCCTAGCTTGGCACAAGACCTTCGACGTGGATGCTAAGCCAGCTGCCTTAGAGTGGGGGCTGGACAGCGGCTACCCGAAGGTGTTCCCTCCAGACCTGACGATGAAGCCGCTCAGGGTCATGGCATCCGGAGAAGCTAACGGGTTGAGTTTGGAGCTGTTTCTTAATAATACTGAGCATCAGTACGACTGTGAGGGAAAGAGCTTGGGGTTTACTGTGAGTTCGATTTTTTTGTCTATTAGACATATTTTCTTTCATCACCACTGCTCTCAAAACGGTGAAGAAAAACATCGTGAGGAAACCGGCATGTCCTAGAACCAAAAATTCGAAGACATGTGACATCTACCAACCCGGACTGGGCCCGCGTGGTAGATTATAGCCCACTCCCTCTCGAAGAGAGGAGGCCTATGTCCCAGCAGTAGGAACAATATTAGGCTGATTATGATTATGAAATACTTTCTATACACGGTCAAATTAAATTAGCTAGCGAAACTCCGCTGACGTGATCGGTATCGATATCTAACTACGATAAAATTAAGAAAAAAATTATTCATCTTTTTTTTTTTGGGGTCATCAACGGTAGATATGTTAGTTTCAAAATTCTTTTTTTTCTGTGATAACTTCACAGACGTGATGGGAATTGATATCTAGACACGATAAAACAAAAAAAAAAAAAACTGATTTTCTCAACTACTCCAAGTTACTACACTGCCAGTGGTCATTGACTTCAGAAACAAAACCATAATTTTTTTTTCTTTATTTCATCATGTTGACTCTTGTTTCTGTAATCCATAAAAAACGCACAAATAGCTCATCAAAAAGCGACTTCACAGCAATCGTACCTACGCAGATATTTTGCAATTACTGCCATCGTAGTAAGGATTTCAGGTAGATTTTGTTTTGTTTACATTTATCAATTACATCGTCAACATCGTGAAAAGGGACAAGGTCACTTGTACAGAGCTTCAAATGAAGTAACATCCTAACAATACGAACTGCGTCCACAAAATTTATTAACCAATTTCCTAGCGACGCGGTTTATCAACCATCAAACGTTAATCTTATTAATAAAAAAATAATAAAAGAAATGTTGCAAATCACTGGTTACCCATATAAAGACCCTGACCTGACACCAAATCAAAAAGCACAATGGAACAAACACGCACACTTACACACACTACACGCACGCACCACACTTACACCACACACACATCACAGACACACCACACACACATCACAGACACACCACACACACATCACAGACACACCACACACACATCACATATACACCAAACCATACCTGAAATCACCTGCCTAGTCTCCACTCTGGAATTCGTACCCTGAGCCCCAAGATACAGACTAACTACACATTTAGTTTGGGTTTACAAATAACATACTCGTATTGTCATAGCTCTAGTAATATTTTAAGCTACTCATGTCGTCTCAACTTGCTGTTAACCTTTAAACCTGCTAACTGTATTACCTGAATAATAAAATTTTCTATTTATATTTTTGGTATCCAGATCCTCATCAGCTCTCCCACCGATCACGTCTACACCAGCACCGTCCTCCGTCTTCCGATGGACAGGATGACCACTATCGAGGTCACCCCCCTTACCTACAAGACCGACTTCTCCCTCCGAGCCCTATCGCCCTACAGAAGGCTGTGCTTCTTCCAAAGCGAGAAGAGTCTGCAATACTATGAGTTCTATACTGATAGCAACTGTAAACATGACCTGTTGGTCCAGGAGGCTAGGAAGATGTGTAATTGTGTGCTTTTTAATTGGCCAAGTAAGTACTTAAAAGTTTTCGTCATGATGTTCTTTACAGCCGGTCTATTCTGTGAAAATCTCACCGTGAAAACTTAGGTGAAGTTAGCTTGAAGTGAGCTGCCAATGCACCAGCCGTTCTGTTCTGTAAAAATCTCACAGTGAAAACTTAGGTGAAGTCAGCTTGAAGTGAGCTGCCATTCCACCAGCCGGTCTGTTCTGTAAAAATGTCACCGTGAAAACTTAGGTGAAGTTAGCTTGAAGTGAGCTGCCATTCCACCAGCCGGTCTGTTCTGTAAAAATCTCGCCGTGAAAACTTAGGTGAAGTTAGCTTGAAGTGAGCTGTCATTCTACTAACCGGTTTATTCTGTAAACATCTTACCGTGAAAACTTAGGTGAAGTGACCTGTCATTCGACCTGAAGGCCAATTCTCGTAATTTAAAACGTTCAAAGTCTAGTCGCAGTGTCATCTCGGCGACAAACAAATTTCAAAAACTTGTCAAAATGTAGGGAAATTAGAAGTATTTTTTGACAGATTGAGACTGAGATCAGACTGTGAACGTTCTTATAATTACGAGAATTGCCCCTCTGATGTTAGGGATTGACACTATTGAGAGCTCACTTCAAGATCACTTCACCTAAGTTTTCACGGTGAAATTATTACAGAATAGATCGGCTGAGTTTAAGGAGTCCCATAATAACCCTTGGAATGCTGAAGATTCACCCTGTAAAAGTACTAGATTATCATAATTTTGTGCAAAGAACATAAGTAGATACCTCTAGCAATCACCAGTCCGTGGCAATTTACACACAATCAGTAGCAATGGCTTCCATTTTGACAGTTCATACAACATTCGTTGCGTTATTTACGTTGTTGGGCATACAAATTTGTGGAACATATGAAGCAACGGATTAGCAATATCATTCAAAATGATTCAGATTGTGATCGATGGAAGCAATTATAGGGTGCTGGAGATTTTTGCAAATTTCAGAAATTCCAGACTTAGACCTATGGTAATCCTGCCGGGTCAGCGGGATTGTCCGAAAGGGTTACCGCTACCCCGGAACATAAAGGGCGAAGGAAGGAACATGGGTGGGTTTTAGTCAGTAAGAGTCTGACACTCCCTTCCGCTCCACCCAGAGCGGAAGAGGTCATTTGATGATTTCCCACCAGAAAAAAAAAAAAGACCTTTGGTAATTGAAGTGGCAGTAAATAGTTTTAAATAAAAGTAGCGCAGCTTCAGTACAGCTACATATACATATACACACCTGGGAACCTGGGTTCAACGTCCGAATAACAAACACTTCCAGTAGAAAAGATTAAAACCGACTATGCAAATAATAAAAAGGTGAAATAATTTTAATTTTTCAGGAAAATTCATCTGGGAGCCTGTCTGTACCACGAAAGATGACTTCAAGTGCATTAGGACCGTAGAAGGTTTGTCTTTTGAATAGTAATAACTCGTTTAAACAAAGGCCATTTACTCTATGAATACCTGATAGTATGAATAACAAGTGATAACAAGTCTTTTTCATCATCTTCATCTGTCGAGCCTTTTCCCAACTATACTACAACTATTCAGCTGCAATCGGTTAGACTGGAAGCCGACCCCAAGCTTCCAGTCTAACCGCATGCAGCTAAATACCAGTATTTTACATGGAGCGACTTCCTATCTGACCTCCACAACCCAGTTACTGGGTACTACGATACCCCTTGGTAAGACTGGTTGTCAGATTTTCGGGCTTCTGACGACCCGTAACGACTGTCAAAGATACACGAATAACAGCCGGGAACAACGGCTTAACGTGCTTTCCGAGGCACGGAGGGGTCTTGGTATGTAAAGATGGTCACCCATTCACAGATCAACCACGACAAGCGTAGCTTAACCTGATCGATCGACCCGTGCGGCTGTTATTACTTAGCCACAATTTTCAATGTGTAGAATATTTTTGATTCTCAGAGAAAGTGGAAGAGCAACTCATCTACGCGTACTACGCAGAAAGCGAGAACGAGGGAGGAACTTCTAAGGAATCCACGTCTTGTCACCCATCGTGCAATGACGTCATCTATGCGAGCCAGGTGTTCTACTCCGACCTCACCAAGGACATGGAGAATACTTCGCATAAATGGGGGCAACTGAGGCTGTGAGTATGATTTATGATAAATAATTCGGACTTGTTTCGAGGCCTCTTTATAAATGATTAAAAAGTGACAAGACCCCAACCCTACCAATACCTAAGCCTTTTCATTTGTCCACGTTCATATGTCCCTACATCTGCTTCTGTCGAACCTGCTGATTATTTTAGGTTCTTCTCGGACTAAGGCGGACGAGCCACGCGACGGGACGCGAGTAACGGAGTAAAATTCCCCGCGGAAGCGCATTTTTATTGAATTTGTATGTAAAAAGTGGCGCGTTGTAGTGTGTGATCCGCCTGATTGACGACAAAATATTGTCATTTTGTATCTTTTTCACAGGGGTGAAGTGACACAGATCAACGTCCACTTCTACGACGACATGTTCTTGGGACAACACCGTCACGCGCAGTATGACGACTATTATTTTATTGGTGAGTTCAAACGAACAGATCATTTGTAAGATAGAGAAATTTGTGTTAAGTCTTAGAGTCTTTCTAAGACTTAACACAAATTTCTCTTAACCGTGATACCCTAGAAACATCAGTACGAATACGAAAAACATGTAAAGAAAGTTTTTAAGAGAGTGGAAACCAAAGAAAAATGGGATATATTGTGTGATCATGATATGAAAGAAAGGAATGAATGAAAGCATAATGGTTGATAGGGTAGAATGAAATGGAAGAAAAAATGTGTTACGCCGACTCCAAGTAACATGGGAAGGAAGATGATGACCTCTCTAAGTCTCCGCTTCCTGCAAAGATTCGCGAGGCATCCTTCAAGCTTCGCACATTTAGCTGATTTCAATGACCTTCACCAGGCTGTGGTCCATTTTGACTAACAGATAGCAGTACTGGCCCAGTGGTAACGCCCTCGACTTATGTGTCGTTGGTCGTGGGTTCCACCTCAGGCAGGATTTGTGTCACCACTGCTCTCAAAACGGGAAAGAAAAACATAGTGAGAAAACTGACATGTGTTAAAAATATCGAACTCATGAGATGTCAATCTACCCGCACTGGGCCCGCGTGGTGGGTGACCACTCCCTCTCACAGAGGAGGAGGACTCTGCCCCAGCAGTGGGGACGTTAGAGGCTGATTAGGATTTGACTAACTTTCGACACTACTTTTTTACAGGTGCAATTGGTGGTCTTCTCAGCTTATTCCTTGGGTTCAGTATCATCAGCGTGGCGGAACTGATCTACTTCGTTCTGCTCAAACCTGCTTACGTCATCTTCATAGAAGTTAATCAGCAATAGATAATGCAATAAAGTTTTGATAGTCTTGCACATTCTGCTTGTGGATGCTTGTGGATTTGGATGAGGAACTGTTGAAAGATTGTAGAATTTAGTTAAATGCTGTTGTTGCTTTTTTTTCATTGATACGAACCATAGCTGTACACCTACGGGTAAAAAGATATTATTTTTACATTCAAGATGTTCGGATGCTTACCAAATAAAATTAATTTATGCAAACTTTATCATGATTTTATCATCCTAACACCTTATAGCACTATGTTGTAAAAATCTGGTGAAGTGAGCTTGATGTGAGCTGTCAATAGTGTCAATCCCTGGCTTTCGCTGGAATGACAGCTCACTTTCGCCTAAGTTTTCACGGTGAGATTTGCACATAATTGATCAGCTGAGCTTGAAGTGAGCTGTCTATAGTGTGAATCCTTCGCATCAAGTGGAATGGCAGCTCCCTTTAAGCTCACTTAACCTAAGTTTTCACCATTAGATTTTTACAGAATATACCGGCCGAATTGGTTCATGAATAATGCGAACAACGAAACTGTTGCACAGACAAATAAAAATAAACATCAATATACGCCTGGATAACGTTCCTTTGCAGATTAAGTTCCGGTAAACTCCCCGAGGAGGGCTTGCAATTCTCCACTTGTTCGTAGATTGTAACATTATTCATTCACTATATCCTATTACACTCCATTTGAAGCTTTTGTAGGTAATAAACAACTCCTAATGCGAAGAAAAAAAAACATAGCCATAGGGATGACAGCCGATAGATGTGAAAACTTAAAGGGGAAGCACCAAGATAACCTGCGAAATTCTGGTTAAGGTTTAAGCAAATACAGTGTCAGGTTGTATGTTGAACCAAATATGATTCGCGACCGCAGCAAGCATAGTATTTACAGAATTATAATCATTGAAATCATCAATGCAATCCTCTAAGTTCATACAACCCTATTATACTTCGTCCATTGGGTTAACCGTTTTTTGACAGCTGTCTTAGAACGTACATATTCCAGACTAGCTGCGCCCCTCGGTTTCACCCGCATAAGTTTCGATGCCATGGATAGGGATAAAACGTATCCCATATGTTAATCCTGGTTATAAACCATCTTTGTTCCAAATTTCATCGAAATCCGTTCAGTAGTTTTTTCGTGAAAGAGTAACAAACATCCATCCATCCATACAAACTTTCACATTTATAATATTATATTAGTAGGAGGATTACGTAAAAGTTAAATTTAAAATGCGTAATAAAATAAATATATAAATTGCCTTATCTTATTGAATTATCTTATTATTTTATGGCTTATTACAGACATTTTAATACCGTACGTGTATCTATCAACGTATTGTGTTGCTGCAATCACTAGTTCCCTCTGTCAAAAAACGGTTTATCTAATGGACAGGGTATAATTGATATGTCATTAAATAGTCTATTCCATATGGTTATTCCTGGCGCTTCCCCATTATAACTAAAATATGCTTTCGCTGCTGGTGAAGCAAAACACGTCATACTCAGATATACTGTTAACATTAGCATGTCGATGACGCGAACCCATAAGATTTTTCATTTTCTCCTACTGTCGCTCAACGCGCATAAAAGAAGTTTTGACTTCAAAATCTTTAGCAGATTTGCGATCAGGAGAATTTCTTTTCACCAGACTTGGCCGGTAGGCATAGTGCGTTCCTATGTATAATCTAGACATACTTGACTTGTAACCCAGAAGACTGCCTTAAGTTTGTTAAGAATTCCGATGGCACTATGAAAATCCTACATTTAAATATACGAAGTATAAATAAAAATTTTGAACAATTGCGAGTTCTTTTGCAATTATCAAACATTAGCTTCAATATCATCGTTCTGACCGAATGCTGGTTAAGTAAGGCAATTAACTTACCTATACTACAGGGCTTTCAATCATATCGAACGGACATAAACTCGAACCAGAACGATGGAATTGTTATATATGCGAAACAGAGTCTGCAAGTCTCAGTGTGGGAGCCTGCTTTTATGGGTGGAAACTGCCTAGTCTGCCAAATAGATGATAAAAACATTGCTGTAGTGGTAGTCTATCGGTCCCCGTCACACAGCTCTAGGGAAAGTTTCGATATGTTCCTAGATAGTTTAAACAATATTTACAGTAAACTTTCCACTTGGCAGAACATTGCCCTAATTGGTGATTTGAATATTGATATTAGCATGAGCAGTAGAAATGATCGAAGTCTAGATTACCTCATACTTAATTCATCGCATGGGCTGCTACCATCCCACCTGTTACCTACTAGGCTTGAAAATTGTCTAGACCACGCGTTCATTAAATCTAGCTTGCCTACTACCACACTGGTTCTTGAATCACACATCACAGACCATAAACCACTTGTCCTTACTATCGCCAACGCAAGTCCCAGTCGCAAAACATGCACTATTCTACTTCCGTAAATTATGAGGCAATTAAGCTAGAGCTAAAAAACCTCAATTTCACAGCTATTTATTAACGACCCAAACAAAATGATGGACACTTTTATAACTATGTTAACATCGGTAATTGCTAAACACACCAAGTATTTCAAGATCCCCAGCAAAAAAAGGACCATCAAACCCTGGATAACCCCAGGCCTATTGAAGTGTATCCAAAATCGAGATAAAATGCATATTCAATCAAATAAAGAACCAGATAATGTAATCCTTAAAAAAACCTATACACGCTACCGCAATTTTTGCAATGACCTGCTTAGAAAACTAAAAATTGGCCACGAAAGTAATGAATTTAAGAAAGCAAAAAATAACCCTAAAGCCCTTTGGAACTCTATTAAAAATGTTACAAACACAGCTAAAATAAAAAACCAGTCCTGTGGAACTACTGAAAATACGTGACGGTCCTAAAGCATAAATGAAGTTAGTAAAATTTTCAGTAATGTAATTAGCGGATAAAATTCTATCACAGGGTCAGTGTCCCGAAAATATGAACAGTCAGGCTCTGAATATCGGTGATAACACCACACTATCTCCCGCTAACTCCCTCGTGCTGCTAGATATAGACGAATCTGAGGTAGAGTCTCTTGTTTCGCAGCTACGCGATGACTGTGCATTGGGTTGGGACGGCATATCGCCTATAGTGCTAAAAATGAGTCGTCAGATACTAATAAAACCCTTAACGTACATCTTTAATACCTGTCTCCGGGCGGGTGTTTTTCCGGACGCACTTAAAAAAGCAATTGTGCACCCAATCCACAAAGGTGGGAGCAGAGGCTGTGTCAACAACTATAGACCCATTTCGGTTTTGACTGCTCTTTCCAAGGTTCTGGAAAAGATCCTTAGTAACCGGCTTAAGAACTTTTTGGATAGATACAAGATCATAGACAATCAGTATGGTTTCCGTTCCGGCGTCTCGACTGAAGATGCAGTACTTGATTTGACGCAGTTGATTGCTGGGAATCTCGATAGGAAAACCAAATGTCTGGGAATATTTCTAGATCTCTCGAAGGCATTCAACACACTTTCTGTTCCCATACTTATTGCCAAATTGGAGCTTCTTGGTGTTAGAGGTATAGCACAGCAAATCTTCACAGATTATCTGTACAACCGAATCCAAAGAACCAAAATTGATAATCACTTCATTAATGAAGAAACCTTGTCCTACGGAGTTCCCCAAGGTAGCATCTTGGGTCCTATCTTATTTCAAATATATGTAAATGACTTATGCAGAATGTCCCTCCCCAACTCGACGATCTTTGTATATGCTGATGACACCGTGGTTATAGTTGACGGTTCCACATAGGATAGTGTTAAAAGAAGCGCGGAATTGGCATTACGTGAAATAATAAAATGGCTCAACTTAAACCTACTTATCCTCAACTGTAGCAAGTCATCATATATTCCATTCGCCATCCGTCAGAGCTCCGCACCCAACTACACCCTTTCGATAATAGCGCACACTTGCTAACAGCTGTCATCTCCATGCCAATGTCCAACACTCATGCGTACCGATCATGTCAAATACCTACCTTGGTGTTCAAATAGATAGGTTACGCTGGAATAAACACATTGTTGCCCTAACCTCGAGAACGCTAAGACTGATATATATCTTCAAGTCACTTAGAGCTTCTGCAAACCTTGATATTCTAAGAATGGTGCTCTATGCTCTGTCTCAGTCCGTCCTTGGGTACTGCATCAATGTATGGGGTGGTGCAGCTAAAACCACTTTTCTTAGAGTGGAGAGAGCCCAGAGAGCAATACTGAAAGTGATGCTACGAAAACCTTATCGCTATCCAACAACTCACCTCTACTCAGATTGTAAGGTACTAACAGTCCGTCAGCTCTTTGTGTTGAAAACCGTTCTCAGAAGACACTCCAGTGTCCCACCGTTTGATCCCAACAAGCGCACCAATATTCCCCCAGGTACACGACACAAAACCGCTTTTGCTAGACACCAATACTTCACAATAAGTACACTAATCTACAGGAAAATTCATAAAGAACTAAATATACTCGATTGCAATAAGTTTAATTTAAAAGCTAAGGTGATGGAATGGCTCCTTAAACAGGACTATACACAAACTGTATCACTTCTAAAATACATTGCCTAGTATGGCTTGTTTTGCTTTTATTGCTTCACATAAACACCTCACACTCACTACACTCATACAAAAACTCACCACACATACATACCTACATCATAAACACATTCCACACACACTCGCCCATTCTGAAAACATAGGTATTAAATTGGTATTTGTTTTTTTTTTTGTATTCTTTTTTGATATTTTTTTTGATATTTTCCTTTCCTTTTTTTTCTTTAATATATAATTTTTTTTTAAATTAAATCTGATTGTTAGCACAAACAATACGTTTGCACAGTCCGCAGTTGTATAATCCCTATATTTAAGTAACCTCACAGCTGAACACTGTCTCTTAAGATACTGCAGTGCGATTCTGTAAACATCTCACCGTGAAAACTTAGGTGAAGTGAGCGTGGAGTGAGCTGTAATTCCAACGAATGCTAGGGATTGACACTATTGACAGCTCACTCTAAGCTCACTTCACCTAACTTTTCACGGTGAGATTTTTAGAGAATCGATCGGCTGCAGGTTATCCTAGTTTAAGAGGCAGGGCTCATAAAATCTGTATACAGACTTCTGCAGCGTAGTTAATATCATGTTACTGTGTGTATACTAATGTTATGTTTCTTTGTGACAATAAACTATTATTATTTCCTTTATTTCATTTAAATACCTACAAATTACATTTTTAAATATTTTTATAAACAAAAAGATAAAAAAACATTTAAAAATATAAAAAATAGTAGCCCACCGGTATCAGGAACAGGGTCCAAACTACCGGCGTTCAGGGCTCCAGAGAGAGGAACCTCCTGACAATGCGAGCCGTGTCCAGAAGTACCGCTTTCTGAATCAAGCCCTTGATCCAGCTGCCCAACGAGAGCCTCCTCAGGTGTTGGTCGAGGCTCTTGGCTATTAAGCCATTGGCTGTCACGACTATCGGCACAATGATCGCTGAGTCCAGATCCCACATGTCAACAACCTCGCGAGCCAAGTCAAGATACTTGATTTGTTTATCTTTCTCGGCTTTCACGTGGTTCTCATCATGCGGGACGGTTATGTCAAGAATCATTGCGCGCCGCTCTGATCGATCCACCACCACTATATCAGGCTTATTGGCAACAATAGTCCTGTCAGTGATGATGGATCGATCCCAGTACAACGTGATATTTCCATTTTCGAGAACTGGGTCGGGCACATACCTGTAGTACGGCACCTCAGATTCGACAAGGTTGTATTTCAGAGCAAGTTGCTGATGGATTATCCTGGCTACAAGGTTGTCTCTATGCAATTACTCTCCGTTAGCTAGACGAGAACACCCGGAGATAATATGCCTGATTGATTCTCCCGGCCGATGGCATGCCCGACAGATGTCAACCGTGCCGTCTTTCACAATAAATCTCCGGTAATTGTTCGTCATCATAACTTCGTCCGTAATTGCACAGACAAAACCTTCGGTTTCTCCAAAGAGGTCACCGAAACGCAGCCAGGCTACGGACGCTAGTAGATCTACATAGGGTCCATGTAGGGCCCGGTAAAAGCGTCCGTGAAGGTTCTTACTTTGCCATACTTCCATGCGATCATTGGTGTCAAGCACTACTGGCTTGCGCCAGTTCTCTTTAGCCAAGTCCACCGCGACTACATCTCGATGCATCCCCACGTCGGTTTCTAGGAAATATTCCCTAAGACTGCATATGTCGCGATTGTGGAGGGTCTTAGCGTTTAAAAAGCCTCGACCACCACACTTTCGCGGGATATACAGCCTCATTACCTATGACCGTGGGTGATGCATTCGATTTGCAGTCAACAGCGTCCGGACCTTCCTATCCAGGGCGTCTAGTTCGGTTTGAGTCCATTTGAGTATGCCGAAAGAGTACATCAAAATCGGCATGACCCAACTGTTGAAGGCACGCACCTTGTTTCCGCCTGATAGAAGACTATTATGTACTTTTTTCAGGCGGCCAAAGAATCACTAAAATGCTTACACCTTAAAGTAATAGAGAGAGCACGAGACCAAGCAGCGATCGAAAACTAAATTCTGTTTGAATATCTCGAACGTATTTTGAGTGCCAAAGCACCTTGAATGGCATTATAGCATTTACACCAAAGGAGGATGGATTCCAAATAAAGTATGAACAAGCTCTACACGAGACATTAAAAAAGATATAATACGACAATGACTGACACTTAAAACATAACCTAGACAAACTTTTATACATACAACGATTTAAATATTTGAATACAACGGAAATCAAAATTTGAATAATGTACGCCGAGACCTGCTACCTGGGGTCCTGCGACCTTGAATATCTAAAGGTCCTAAATGACAAATTAAACGCGAAGGTAGTGGAGCAAGTGAATGATACCCAGGAACTGGTGATGCTCAATAACTATGCACAAGAGACCAATGAGTATCATTTCAAGAAATGTTTGCAGGACAGGTAAGGCTGAAAAGAACCAAACCGATTTGAATACCATCAAAATACCCACTGTACAGGTCTAACGCTTAAAGCATTGACTGCCACCGCGGTCACTGGTGACCGCCAACAATAGATTTTCTATTGTGTCTGGAAGTCAACGTGAGGGGGATGCGCTAAGGTAAGGTAATGTTAAAAAAAAAGTTATAATCGTTAGAATCATCAATACAACTCTCTAAGTTAGAATTGGCCTCACATTATGATTTCAAGTAATAGTCATTCAATGGGTTAATTTGAACTTAGAGTTGTGTTGATGATTTAAATTCATTATATACTTATTGTTACTGTTGCAAATTAGAGAGCAGTCGCAGCTCAGTGCTCATGGCCCCGACTTACGAGTTGTAGGTCGTGGGTTCGAATCCAGCCAGGCGCTTTACTTTGTGTAACTAATTTTTTCACCACTGCTCTCAAAACGGCTTATCGTGTTTAGATATCGATACTCATCACGTCTGCAGAGTTTTGCTAGTTAATTTAATTTGAACCTGTATAAACTGACCTTCCCAGAATGTCCGACATTGCCTCCTGGCGCTGGGTACTCGAAGACCTGACGAAACGCCTGACTGAAGCGGCAGATGCTCTTCATTACGAGCACAATGCTCTTCGGGTGGTCATCAGTAGGCTTCAGAATGAGATAGACGACCATTCTCGTGACGCGTCTAAGCCTGGTGCGCTGAGTCCTCTATCTGATAGTGTGGAGGAGGCCATTCTGCAGGTGATTCATATTAAAACAAATAAAACCCTTAACATACGTACACGTACTATGGCCACACTGGCAGGTAGTCACGTGCCAGTGCGTATGCCTAAAGCCTAGAGACTTAACATCCTTCGATACACGCTGGGCGACTAGCGAAGGCGCCAAGCGGTCAGTGCGGCCGGTTCGAAACTTCTAGAGCGTTCAGCATTTCACTTCGGTACTCGCAAGTTAACTCGATAGGCTCTAGGCGATAAACAAGCCACCTGTCAGTGCGTACGTAGCCAAAAACCTTAATTTTACGTAAACTTAGTAAATTGAATTCCACCTTCTACTTTACTCAATACTCTACCTCTACACCCTCTACTGTGCTTTGGCAATGATTCCTATTAGAAACTAGTAACAAACCGTGCGTCCGATGGGATTTCCTATTGTCAAAAAATACAATATTCCATACACAAAAATATTCATCCTCTTTCTAAATCCTTTAGGGAATTAATTTAATAAAATCCTTCCTTAGCTCACTTGCATTGGCCGGAAAAGGCAACACATGAGGAACAGTGGAAAGTTATAGGGTAGACCTTCGCCCAACAGTGGGACAATTTAGGTTGATAAAATAAACTCAATTTCGCTGTATAAGGAACTCTTGTTTAAAATTTCACGCTTCTAGACCCAAACGTTTAGGCTGTCAGTGAATGCCGTCGACAAATGTCTCGCAGTGTAACAAACGCATTTAAACTTTGTTACAAACAGAACACTCAGCTAAGATATTTTATCTTCTCCACGTAAATAATGTAGGTACGTCATCATATTCCAGGAATACGATTTTTTGCGTGATCAAAAGAAGAAATTCGAAAGACTGATACTGTCTCTGGAGGCGCAGTCTAATAGCATTGAGAAGACCAAGAGGCAGATAGCAACAGATATTTGTAATAAAGAAACAGCTCTCTGTGTTGAGGAGGGTTGCGCAAACATTACCCCGGGCACGCAATTTAAAGTGCCATGCGGGCGGAGACTGAAGAAGAAAAGGTACACTTTTGGTTATCGTCGTTCAAACGGTAGAAATCAGACTAATAGTTTCTAAAGACACAAAAGAAACCATCTCGCGCGCATCTTTGCGACCCATGTAATAGGAAGTAGGCATAAATTGCCACCTTCCTTCGCCATTGCCATCGTCCTTGGTCGCGTACTTCATTACTTAAGGTCGTGTCCCTGAAAGGCCTTCGTGGCTTTATGAATGATGTTCTTGCACTTCGTTCGGTTCTCGGTTTCTCTCAGGGCGGTCGTAACTGGTCGTAACAGAGAGTCCAGTAAGGTCGATTACTTGGTCTGGCACAAATCCAGACTTGGATCAAGATTCCTAAAAATACGTAAGATAACTCGACTTCATAAACATACCGACACTATGTTTGAATCGGCTGTCCTGATCACATTAATATTCTCAGTGATCAAAATTATTGATACAACAACTTTAAATAGACATGATGAAATAGCTGCATGTACGATGTGCAGCTATTCATGTTCGGGATCACCAGTATAGATGTATGAGGAACAGGGTGTAAAGTACTTCATCGTCCACAGAAAAGGGAGGATCATCCGACCAGACGGTTACTATGTCTGGAGGGCCCAGGAGGAGGCTCCTGCTGCAGGGGTCCGACGATTGATGTCGAGATGTTGCGCTTGCGCGATTCAGGATTTTTCATCTACCATGCCACAGGGAAATACGACGCGTAGTTCCCTGTGGCATTGTAGATGTCGCCACACACACATACATTTTTTGTATTATAATCGTAAAAACATTTTAATTATTTCCATTTAGAGCATCTCCAGTGACTCGCTGGGAGAATCGCTGCGTAGCCTTGAAGACAGCAGGACTTCGAGCGCTTAGTATCGCGATCGTCACCAGGCAAGAGGTACCTACAGTGAAAATTAATAATTTGCGACTGTTTAACCATATTTTTGACGTTTAAACGTCTCCTAACTTTGTTACTATCTGAATGTTCATCAGGTGCGAGGAGCCAGGGTGTACCTTTCAATAACAGCACAAGCCTACGCTTCAAGAGTGGACTCAGCACTTAGGAGACGTTTGAACACAAACAAAGTCAAATTGCAGGATGTTTACTGGCAAAAAGAAGAGGTGAGTGTGACAGGGTATTGAATAGATAGGCTTCTGCTTCATGCCGCTGGCACATAATCAGCCTATAATATTTCCACTGCTAGGACATAGGCCTCCTCTCTTCCAGAGGGAGAGGGCTGTGATCTACCACGCGGGCCCAGTGTGGGTTGGTAGATGTCACTTGTCTTTTCTTTCTTTTTTTCTGGGTGGGAAATCATCATATGACTTCTCCCGCTCTGGGCGGAGCAGGAGGGCGTGTCAGACTTTTACTGACTAAAACCTACCCATGTTCCTTCAGTTGCCTATGCCAGGGGCCACGGTATCTCTTTCGAACAACCCGCGGCCCTGGCAGGCATCGGCCCTAGCGGACCTCGTCAGTTCATGCTGACATCTCTTTGAGGCGCGCGTGGAACACAACGCGCCGTCGACCCGGGCCTGGTCCTTGCCGGGCGGCGAGCTGTCCATTGCTCACCGCCCGCAAGCCCGCGCCTACGGTGGCCGGAAGTCGGCTGGTGACTCCCGACGTCCAGGGCGTCTCCTGCGGCGACTAGGGGCGTGAGGGCGCAGAGATTGCCTCTCCCTCACGCACTGCTTCGCAGAAGGAGGTGACGGCTTCCCATGTACTCTCGCTCCATACCATGGCCTGGACCAGGGCCGGACGCGAGAGATCGCCGACGCCGATCGCCGCCACGAGGACGCGGCGGTGCTCCGCCCAAGCCGGGCAGACCTTCACCGTATGCTCCACCGTGTCCTCCGGGCGATCCACACAGTGGTGACACCCTGGCGTTTCCTCCCGCCTTATCCTGAACAGGAACCTCCCGAAACAACCGTGTCCGGTGAGGACCTGCGTCAGGCGGAAGGTGCGGGCGCTGTGACGCCTCTCCAGCCACTCCTCAAAGAGGGGACGCATTATATCGCCGCAATTGTGGCGTGCCCAGCACTGGGTTGCGACATTCGCACTCTCCATGTTGCCATGAGATCCCGCCTGAGCTCTGTCCGCTGTACCGTGATTTCTTACGGCAGCGGAGTTACGCCCCGGCGTTTTGCCTCCTCTCGCCACTCCCATATGTGGGCGAGACTTTTGCCTCCAGATCCCATGGCGGCAATCCGGCAAGCGGAGCCGCCTCAAGGCAGCCCCGGCCCGCTCCAGTCTGGAAGCCAAACGTCAGAAATGCTCCACGAAGTTCGACCGGCTGTCGAGGACGAGTCCCAGGTACTTCAACGTCGACTCGACGCCAATGTGAACCCCTCCTACCGTTATTTGGGAACCCGACGGTGGCGGCGCGTCCTGAGGACCATTTAAACACATGGCCTCGGACTTGTGCAGGGCCACCTCGAGTCCTAATTGCCGGATCCTCTCGACGATAGTCGCAACCCCGCGTATCGCTATTTCGGCCGACGCCTGGTGCGACCTCCCATGCGCCAGGACCAGCGTATCATCAGCGTAGCAAACTACGCTGACACCGCTAGGGAGGTCGGCGTGCAGCACCCAGTCGTACCCGATATCCCACAGATGTGGCCCCAGGACCGTTCCCTGTGGGACACCGCACGACATCTCTCGCCGGTTCCACTCTCCCCGGTGACCGGGGTAGATGGCGGCCCTGTCCGTCAAATAGGCCTCGACAATGCGACAGAGGTAGGTCGGCATCCGGTGATACCTACCGGAGTGCCTCCCTGATGCAACTCCAGGGCAGGGTATTGAAGGCATTGGCGATGTCTAGAGACACCGCCAAGACAATCCCACCCCGGGCCACGGCATTTCCCGCTGTGAGGGCTCGCACGCGCATGATGGCGTCCACCGTAGAGATGTCACTTGTCTGTATTTAAAAATTTGGTGGACCAAAACTTCGTCACTTCCACAGGTTAATAGGTAGATAAGTAGTTTAACAATAACATAGATACTGAAACATCTCGCCTAGGCAGAGGTACCTATCTAACTAGTAGATACCTAAACATGAAACTAGACCGACAAACTAGTTTCTCCTACCGGAAATACCTAGGTACCTACCTCCATAAAGATTTTATTGAATGAGAAAATTTTGCCGCTTTGTTAAGTGCCATTCACTATGTCGTTAATTGATTTCTAATCGTTTTATAATCAAATATTTTGTTACAACAATAAATGCAATCTTCCCCTTCATCATACAAACTTCATACATGATTTATTGATGCTAGTCCGAAAAAAATCGATCGCGTATGCCAACAAAACTCGTTGAAATATTGATGAGCCCTTACATGCAATTTTAGTCAACTTGTTTATTTTAAACACTACACAATGAGTGCTGACAAAGAGTCCGAGTTCCTTGCATTCGAAAAGATTTCGAAATAAATGCAACAAAATAATGGCGAAGCAGAAAAATCGAGGACCTTCTGGATATTTCCACAGACCATACGAGACTACCAAGCTTTAGGGGAAGAATTGCAAGTGACAGAACAGAGTATTTTGGAGACGATGAAGCAGGAGCGTGTGGTGGAAGCCAGGCTAGCCGATCGCACCAAGAGACCCGTCGGGGAACACACGAGGGATGAAGTGGATAAGCAACTGAGAGACGAGCTCGCAAGGTTGAGGAACTTCACCAAGCAGCTGAGGACCAATCATGAGAGTGTCACGTAAGTGGAACAGAGTTTATGTAAGACATTCGTTGTTGTTTTTTTACAAAGCATCTCTATATAGCTATACATATTTTAAATTGAAGTCGCCTTTCCTTAGGGGAGGGGGCTCACGGCCCGCGAGGCAGCCGAATTTTCGGAGGGGCCCTCGGGCGACGAGGCGGATGCGGTTGGCGCCCCCAACCCCGAGGAGGACGGCAAACCTCGGTTTGCGGCGGTCGTGGAGGCCGCGATACGGGACGTGGCCCTGAAGAAGCTGCAGGCTTCGAAAAACAGGGCCATAGTCTCGGCGACGGCCTCCATTATGGCGGCAGCGGAGGCGGCCAACTACACCGGCCCTTCGGCCGGCGAAGTGGCCGAATTACGGGCGCAGGTGGCCCGCCTGACGAACGCCACGGAGCTTCTCCACAAGGAGAACGAGAGGCTCCGGGCAGACCTGGCCGGCCTGCGGGTCACCGGGGGCGCGCAGGCGAAAAGCCAGCCCGACCCGGAGGAGAACCAGGTCCTCAGCCTGGTTCGGCGGGAGCTGGCGGCCTTCCAGGCGCGGTTTTCCGCCCTGGAGGGCATAGTACTGCGCCCCACCCTGGCGGGGAGAACGGCCCCGGGGCCGAAGGCGGCCTCGTACGCGGCCGCTGCGGCAGCTGCCGCCCCTAAATCCGGGCCGTCTCGGGCCCAGGCGTCGGCCAAACCGGCGTCAGCCAAACCGGCGCCGGCCAGACCGGCGTCGGCAGGTGGAGCCCCGGCACAGGCCCAGAGGAGGGGAAAAACGGCGCGGGAGGCGAAGGCCCCACAGTCAACGCCCCGCCCGCAAAACCCTCCCACTTCTCCCGCGACCGACGCCGAATGGCAGGTGGTCGGGGAGAAGAAGAAGGCGGCCAAAGCGGCCAGAAAGAAGGCGCAAAGGCGGCGCCGCAAAGAGCGAGCCGTAGCGGCTAGGCTTCGCGCCCCGAAGACCGCGGCTGTAGTGATAACGCTACAGCCGGACGCGGTCAAGAGGGGCGTGACCTACGGCGACGTGCTCACAAAGGCGAGGGCGACGGTGGACCTCCGGGAGCTGGGGATCACCGGGGGCCTCCGGCACAGGGTGACCGCCACTGGCGCCCGCATGCTGGAGATCCCCGGGGCTGCTAGCGGCCCCACCGCTGACGCCCTAGCTGAAAAGCTAAGGGCGTCCCTTGATGCGGAGGAGGCTCGGGTGTCCAGGCCCGTCAAGTGCGCAGACATGCGCATCTCGGGCCTGGATGACTCCGTAACGGAGGGGGAGGTGGTGGCCGCCGTCGTCAGGACGGGCGGGTGTCTGGCCGAGCAGGTGAAGGCCGGCACCATACGGCCAGACTCCACGGGCATGCGTACCCTAGTGGTAAGCTGCCCCGTGACGGCGGCCAAAACGATTGTGGAGGGCCGAAGGCTCCTGGTGGGCTGGGTTTCAGCGCAGGTCAAACTGCTGGAACCCAAGCCTCTGAGGTGCTACCGATGCCATGTGGGGCACCACGTTGGCGTCCAGTGCACCTCGGAGGTAGACCGCAGCACACTGTGCTTCCGCTGCGGTCAGCCCGGACACAAGGCCGGCTCGTGCGACGCCGCGCCGCACTGCATCGCATGTGCGGCAGCTGGCAAGCCGGCCGATCACCGGGCGGGGAGCAAACCCTGCGCTCCGCCCACCGGAGCGAAATGGAAGGGCAGGCCCTCTGCCGCCGTCGCCACCGCCACCGTCGCCGCCGCCGCCGCCGCCGCCGCCGCCGCCGCCGCCGCCGCTGCCATCTCTGGCGAGGGGCCCTCACAGGGGGCCCGGGAGGGGGCTGAAATGGAGGAGTAATGGCTCCTCCATTACGCCTCCTCCAGGCGAACATCAACCACTGCGCCTGCGCTCAGGACCTGTTGCTCCAGAGCGTGGCGCAGTGGTCGATTAACATCGCCGTGGTCGCTGAGCCGTACTTTGTCCCGCCCAGGGATGACTGGGTGGAGGACCTGAGCGGCTCAGTGGCCATAATTTCGTCGGCCGCCGCCGGCACCCCGTCCCTCGAATGCGTCACGAAGGGACAGGGGTGCGTAGCAGCACGGTTCGGAGAGATGGTAGTAGTGGGAGTGTACTTCTCTCCGAGCCGAACTCTCGCCGAGTTCCACAACTCTTTAATAGAGTTGAGTGTCGTCGTCGCCGGAAGCCATCCCTTCCCCGTTCTAGTGCTCGGGGACTTCAACGCCAAGAATTTGGCCTGGGGTTCCCGTTGCACGGATGTGCGGGGCAGGATGGTGGAGGACTGGGCTCTGGAAACAGGCCTGGTCGTCCTAAATCGGGGCTCTGTTCCCACGTGTGTGCGGATGCGGGGGGAGTCGGTGGTGGACATCTCGTTCGCCAGCCCCGCTCTGTCACAGCGTGTCATTGACTGGCGCGTCATGGAGGAGGTGGAGACCTACTCCGATCACCGGTATATCCGGTTTGACGTCTCCACCCAGACCTCTAGCGCGCTGGTCCGACAGGCCCCGAGTGGTCCGCGGTGGGCGCTGAAGCAGCTGGACCGGGAGCTCCTCCTGGAAGCCTCGATCGTGCAGGCCTGGGTGTCATCACCGGACAGGCCTGCCGATATCGACGATGAGGCGGAGTGGTTCCGGGAGGCCATGTCCGACATTTGCGACGTGGCAATGCCCCGAGTCCGGCCGGGACGCGCCCGGCGTCGGGTGTACTGGTGGTCGCAGGAGTTAGGGTCGCTACGCAAGGCGTGCGTCGACGCGCGACACCTGTACACCAGGCACCGCAGGCTCCGCATCCGCCCTCCGGATGCGGAAGCCACGGAGGCGGAGCTGTACGAGGGGTACAGAGCGGCGAAGACCGCCCTCCGAGAGGCTGTCCGGCGGGCCAAGGATATGGCCCGCGAGGAGATGGTGGAGACTCTGAACAGAGATCCGTGGGGGCGCCCTTATAAAATGGTGCGGAATAAACTCCGCACCTGGGCCCCCCCGCTGACGCAGAGTCTCCGCCCCCAGCTGGTGGAGGAGGTGGTGAGCACTCTGTTCCCCTCACGGGGGGTGCACACACCCCCGCCCATGGCTCCGCCAATTGCGGTGCCCGAAGCGGACCACGCGGACGACGACGACATCCCTGAAGTGACCGGGGTAGAACTGAGAGTGGCGGTAGGAAGGCTGAAGGCCAAAAATACCGCCCCAGGACCCGACGGCTTGCCAGGTAAAGCCTGGGTCCTGGCCTCGAGGGCTCTCGGGCCTCGACTGGAGGCGCTCTTAAGCGCATGTTTGGAGAGAGGCCAGTTCCCGCTTCGTTGGAAGACGGGGAAGCTGGTCCTCATTCGGAAGCCAGGGCGCCCAGCGGACTCTCCGTCCGCATACCGGCCCATCGTGCTGCTCGACGAGGTGGGCAAGCTCTTTGAGAGAGTAATTGTAAACCGCCTCGTCGGGCACTTGGTGAGGACGGGGCCGGATCTTGCGGACAGCCAGTTTGGCTTCCGCAAGGGGCGCTCGACGGTGGACGCCATCATGCGCGTGAGAGCCCTCACGACGGGGGACGCGGTGTCCCGGGGTGGGGTCGTCGTGGCGGTGTCACTCGACATCGCCAACGCGTTCAACACCCTGCCCTGGAGCTGCATTGTGGAGGCACTCCGGTATCACCGAGTGCCGCCCTACCTCCGTCGAATAGTCGAGGCGTATCTGACGGACAGAGCCGTCAGCTACCCCGGTCGCGATGGGGAGTGGAACCGGCGAGAGATGTCGTGCGGTGTCCCGCAGGGATCGGTTGTGGGGCCGTTCCTGTGGGACATCGGCTACGACTGGGTGCTGCGGGCCGACCTCCCTGATGGCGTCAGCGTGGTTTGCTACGCTGACGACACGCTGGTCCTGGCGCAGGGGAGGTCGCATCAGGCGGCGGCCGACGCGATGACACGCGGGGTTGCGATAGTCGTGGAGAGGATCCGGCAGTTGGGTCTCGAGGTGGCATTGCACAAGTCCGAGGCCATGACGTTTCATGGGCCCCGGAACGCGCCACCACCGGGATCCCAACTAACGGCAGGAGGGGTTCACATCGGCATCGAGACGACGATGAAGTACCTGGGTCTCGTCCTCGACAGCCGGTGGAACTTCGTCGAGCACTTCCGACGTTTGGCCCCCAAACTGGAACGGGCTGGGGCCGCCTTCAAGCGGCTCTTGCCCAACCTGGGGGGGCCAAACGCCTCCTGCCGGAGGCTTTACGCGGGGGTCGTGCGGTCCATGGCCATATACGGGGCCCCGGTGTGGGCGCGTTCACTGCGGCGGCGAGCCGCCCACTACCTGAACGCGCCCCAGAAGGTGGTAGCCGTAAGGCTAATCCGGGGCTACCGCACGATCTCGCGCGAGGCGGCAAGCCTCCTTGCCGGACTGCCGCCATGGGATCTGGAGGCGATAGTCCTCGCGCGCCTGTATGAGTGGCGCGCGGAGGCACTACGCCGGGGGGAAAGTCCGCTCCCGCGGCAAATTGCTGCGGAGCGGACGGACCTCCGGCTCGATCTCATGGCGACATGGAAAGAGCGACTGTCGCAACCCAGCGCAGGGCACGCCGCGATAGCGGCGATAAGACCCCTCTTTGAGGAGTGGCTAGAGAGGCGCCACGGCGCCCTCACCTACCGCCTGACGCAGGTCCTCACCGGACACGGAAGTTTCGGGAGGTTCCTGCACATGATCAGGCGGGAGGAAACGCCCGGGTGTCACCATTGCCAGGATCGCCCAGAGGACACGGTGGAGCACACGGTGGAGGTCTGCCCCGCTTGGGCGGAGCACCGCCGTGTCCTCGTGGAGGCGATCGGCAGCGGCGGCGGCCTCTCGCGCCCGGACCTGGTGCAAGCCATGGTCCGGAGCGAGAGGGAGTGGGAGGCAGTCGCCTCCTTCTGCGAAGCAGTCATGCTAGCGAAGGAGGTGGCGGGACGGATGAGGGAGAGAGCCTCCCGTCCCAGCCGCCGCGGGAGACGCCCCGGGCGTCGGGAGTCAAGTGAAGACTACCGGCCACCGTAGGCGCGGGCCTGCGGGCGGAGAGCAATGGGTAGCTCACCGCCCGATCAGGACCAGGCCCGTGCCGGACGGCGCGTAAGTGTTCCACGCGCGCCTCAAAGAGATGTCAGCATAACGAGGGGCCCCTCAGGGCCGAAGCCTGCCGGGGCAGCGGGATTGTCCGAAAGGGTTACCGCTACCCCGGAACATAAAGGGCGAAGGAAGGAACATGGGTGGGTTTTAGTCAGTAAGAGTCTGACACTCCCTTCCGCTCCACCCAGAGCGGAAGGGGTCATTTGATGATTTCCCATCACAAAAAAAAAAAAAAAAAAAAAAAAAAAAGTCGCCTTTCCTTTCTGTCCGAGTGACCGCGTTGTTCTGCCGACAAGCGTCGGCTACTGCCGCCGTATTTTTTTTTTGATAATGGCTTCTCTTAATTGACCTTGAGAGGTCGTAACTACTTAACCGGACTTTTCTGTGGTTGTCTTAAGTAAACTCAAAGCCTCCAGCCAGGGGTGAATAACTTACCAAATAAGCGACTGCACGCTAAGGGCACCCCCTATGGGTACAGACCTCGGCTTAGGGCATCGCTGGGAGAAGGCAGCGAGGGACAGGCTGGATCGGATTTTTTTATTAACGGATTTAAAACTCCTGTAGTTTTAAATCCGCTAATAAAAAATTCAGCGGCGCGGGCTGGCTCGAGCAAGGATCGGGGCAGACATGTAATGGGGCGTCGCGGCTACCGCTACCGCCGTCAACATGCCGTATTCAAGTACGGTGTCGACAGTCGCCGACGCGTCGTCGGTTGCAGTTGCCTCTGTCGTCGGCGCGTGTCGCTCGCATGTATGCACACTTAGAAAGCATACAGATTTTGATGCGTTTTTTACCATCATTTAGACAATTTATTCCGGTTTATGTGTAGGTAAAGTAGACTAATATTAAACTTACATTTATTAAGGAAATCTCGATGTTTTGTCAAGTCGTAAAACCAACTTTCGTTAATTTTTCAACAGCGAATCATAAAGGTGACTTGACCATTACTTCTTTTTTTCTCAGAACCCTGCGGAACCACGTGATGGATTGCATGACTCGCATCGACTGCTGTGCAGCAGACATCCTCCGAATTGTGCTCTTAGACGATGAAAGAATCTGCTCAAGACTTGGACAGCCTCCCACGGAGATACCGAAACCACCTCCAGTGCCTGCCTGCCTGCATATCCCTGGAACATGCCAACCGCAGGAACAGTTACCGAGGCACTCGCGCAGGGAAGAATCTTTAGAATCAATTACGGAAGTGGACGAGGAGGATGAACCTTACCCTTTACATCATTAATTTCTTGTAATAGAAAAATGTATTTTAAATAGTTAGCAAAAATTTAGTTTTAGTGGGTAGTTCACAAATGTTCAATAGCAATGCACATCTATAGGTACCTATACACCATCTATTTTCTTCTCATCCATATTATTAATTAAATTCGCTTTTCGAGTGTCTGTGTGACCGCATTGTTTTTCTAAAATGCGAAACGGATTTTGATGCGGTTTTCACTATCAATCAAAGAGAATTTATTCCGGAAGGTTTATGTGTTTAATACATCAGTATTAAACTAACATATTAAGGAGCCACGAGCAACTTTTGTAACCGCAACTAATTTGTCTCTCACATCAAATCTACGGGTTTGTATGAAAATGCGCGCATGTAGCGACGCGAGAGTTACGGAGACTTTTTGTCCGCAGGTTTGGAGATAGGCCTGCGACGCAACTGTCGCCCGTCTATTGGTTGCAATGTAAAAGTTGCCGGCCAGCCAGTTGCCGCTCAACCGCCCCCGTCGACAAAGTAGCGTTGCTGTCGCTCCCATGTGCGCATCGTCAAAATCTCTGCGAGGAGACAGCAACAGAGACAAAAGTTGCTGGGCAACTAAGTTGCTCGTGGGCCCTCCCTTATAAAGAAATCTCAATGATGAACGCGAAGCAAAGGTGGGGCTAGTAGTTTGGAATAAAACACTCGTTTTATTACAGGGAAAGAAAATTTTCTGTTGATTTCTAGGAATGTGCGTTGCTCTAGATTTGTTTGAGTGAGAATTTCATCCGTCATTAATTTATAATTTCGCGTGAGCTCGGTCGCAGATAATTAACACAGTTATTGTTGGATTACACATGGACTGAAACGAGTGTAGGAACTATGCACAACTGTACAATTTAGTAGTCATATTTTCAGTAGGTATCTATAGTTAAATTCAATGTTTAATTATTAATAGTTAACGTAGGTACCTAATTATTTTGATAAGGTGTCGTGTTGCTTGATAAAACACATTTCGTTTTTATTTTCGATCATGTTTATTTTGGAAAAAAATTAACAACTATTTTAACAATATCACAAATGCTGAAAATTAAATCGTCCCAATGTAAAAAAAAAACAAACAATTACAGATTGGTTTTTGAAACAGCTATAATTAGGTATTATTATATAAATAAATACATAATTAATTTATAATAATAGTATTCACCTAAAAAGTAATTCGGGACGCCAAACTTTTGTAATTATTATTATTGAGAATTTGAGAAACAAAATACGTAGGTAGCGATATTTATAAAAGCATATTAAAAAACATTATTGATTAATATTTTTCTATTAAATTACTATTATATGTACCTATAATGAATTGAATAAATGTTTAGTTCTGTTTTTATAGCACAGATCTATATTTCCGTATTTATTTGTAGTTGGATTATTATTTATGAATAAAATATACTACATAATGATATTATTTTAGTTTTATTGAATGAATAGCTAGGTATGTTGTATGTCTATATAGACACACGAAGCTTTATGTGACAGGTGCGAAAACAATTTGCAATCACGAAATTGAACACAAAATGGTGCAAATATTAGGAATGTCACACTGTTGTAACTTTTGAAATAAGTAATTCAATATCGGTCTTCAGATGAATTATCAACACAAAAAAAAAACAAAATTTCAAATCAAAATTGTAAAGGACAGATATTGTGCGTTTTTATAATTTCTAACGTGACGATAAATTATCGTGAACGTCCACGTCCACGTCACGGCAGCACGGTAACACTTAAAAGTAAAATGTCATCATCTGCCTAGCCTTTACCCAATTATGTTGGGGTCGGCTTCCAGTCTAACCGGGTGACCTCCACAACTTAATTACTAGGTAATACGATACTCCTTGGTAAGACCGGTTGTCAGACTTTCGGGCTTCTGACGACCCAGAACGACTGTCAAAGATCCCCGAATGACAGCCGAGACCAACGGCTTAACGTGCTTTCCGAGGCACGGAGATCTTGATATGTAAAGATGGTCATCCATCCACGGTCCAACCTCGGCAAGCGTAGCTTAACCTGATCAATCGACCCGTACGGCTGTTATTACTTAGCCACAAGCCCCTTTTGGAAAGTAAAATGTATGGAAGTGGACGTCTACGATAATATCGTCACGTTAGAAATTATAAAAGCTCACATTACATTTTTATACATACATATATGCATAGGTACATGAAATATTAGTACGTACAGCCCGATTCAAACTTTGCGGCGGCTCTGAAGTGCGCTACTAGCTGCGCAGTACCTCACCCCTCACCCCCGCTGACACGTGAGATTGTTACTGCGCAGCGACTCGCCACATGTTCCGAGCCGCCATAAAGTTTGAAACGGGCTGTAAAACCCATCTAATACTACACCCACTTATTAATAACAGATGTCCGAGACTTTTCGCTTTTTATTTTAATTATGTTCTACATATACCCTTATGTAAAAATGCCAAAAAATAATATAGAGTAGGGGACTAGAAGGGCTGAAAAGGCAGAAAGTATCTTAAATCTATTATATATAAGTGTTAGTAAACTTTATCATTCTTTTATTACAATAATTGTGCCCGTTTTCACTAACACTAGGCGATTTTCAACGCTCGGATCTGTGCTGTAAGTTGAAAATCCAACAGCTCGCTTTTATTTAGGTTTCGCTTAGTGTTAGTGAATACGGATATTACTTAGTTTAGTTCTACAGGGCTACTACCACCCAAGTAGCAGGTTCTAGACACATAGGTCTGTACACATTTTGGACATTTCCATACATTTTAAGCAACATGAAAATTACATGTTTCAAACTCTGACTACAGTATTGAAACAAGATGTTGATGGAATAAATATTACAAAGTGATGCATGAACAAAATAATGATGTTGAAAGTGATTCATAAATATGTGCCTCTCACCGGGCACATTCGCCTGCAGTATAACCTTTACCTGCAACCTAGCCGTGTTACTTCTACCTATTTAACAGGGAGGCAGGACATGAGACGTACAACTTCTTACCACGGATTCAGTACATGATTCTGAACCCCCGAAGCGTTGAAATTTTTTGTTAGTTATTAAAAAATAAAATTATTTTTTCCATACATTTTAACAGCGTAGGTTCTGCACTTTTCTATGAAACCGCTAACTTTTGTTTTGATAACTAACATAACTTTTTTATGGTAGGGGTCTAGAATCAAGTCCTGAATTCATGCTTTCAGTTTGCACGCCAATGTCCTTGCCACCCTCTATGTATTAACGTATCCCGCTGTTTTCAATTATGTCTCCATATTACCTAGCAGTTACCTGTCTAGTCTACTTGCAAAGCCCTAGCCGTTACAGTGGAATTTTGGATTGTTACGTTACAGCCGAATGCTCCCGATGAAGGAGCGCTTTTCTAAAACAATTACAACTGTAATCAGTAATCACATGACTGCTAGGAATTGCATTCTCTGCACCACCCTTGGTTGACTGGTAGAGAATGCCTAAGGCATTAAGTCCGCCTTTGTACCTTTTTGTGCGAGAAGATTAAATAAATAAATAAATAAATAATTGTATCAGTCAGAATATTATCAACTGTATGAAATCAGACTGACAGTACAAATAGGATAATATTTAAATAATAATTTTAAAATAATTATAGGATATTCATATGGAGATCATAATATACATTTTGAATATATCTAATGAGTAAATACAATCACTGGTACTATTTTACTACGGATATAAATAAATAATGATTGAATATTTGCTGAAGCCGATAACTACGATGTATATTTTGCGAACAGCAAATAATTTACTTGAATAATGCTTATTATTTACTGGGTTTAACAACTTCTCAAGCCCCCCCTGGGCTTGAGAAGTTGTTATAGTTACAACAAAATATTTTATTTCACATAAACCTGATGGGTAGGAAATGAAACATGTTATCAGGGGGTCTACTCCGAAGGGGTATCGGCCGTTTCCTGCTACGAAGTTACTATTTAGTTCAGTAGGTCCCAATCCTACACTCCTACACTCTTTCGAATATTGACTATGGTCCCGACCCAACTGAGCCGATCCAAACTTTTTCGCATTTTTCAATAATATTCGGTTCGGCCATGTGTCGGTCCGATCTGATCATTCGCACTTTGCACTTCGTAGTAACCCCCTGATCAGCAGATGTGAATTTATTTATATTCACATTTAACTCCGTTTCAATTAAACTGTAAGAACCGCTAGTTGAGTTCAATAAAAAGAAAAAAAAAACAATATATTAATTAAATTAACTACAGTAAAATCATTCAAGTTTCTTATGTAGTGATATATTTCAGTGAATTGTAACAAATCTTAATAATAACAAAACAATGTTCAGTTTTTAAATTAGTTAAATGAAAAAAATATGATAATTATTAACGGGAAAATTAACAGAACTGAAAATAATACTCATTGAACCCAACTAGCCACGTCCACGACGGTAGCAAGGGGGGGCGTTTTCCTATAATCCAAACTGATTCAAATGTGCCTCGCTATGAACATGGCTCTCAATACTCTGAGCATTGCAGGTCACTTCCATTTGGCATTTGTTGCAATATGCAAAGTTCTCGTGCTCATTTGCCAAGTAAGACTCAATAGAAACCTCCTGGTTCTCAATTAGATCTTCAATCTCAGAGAACCACTCCATATGCTGCTCATCATCGTCAATGTGGCTGAGAACGCTCTGTACTGTGTTATCAATGTATGCATCACAGACTTTGCACCAGACTTCATCTTCGTTATCTACTGGGAATATGCCATTGAGGGGTTTTAGTCGCATGGTGATGTTGGCTCTATGGTTGATGTGGTTGACGTGCTCCTCGATGCTCTGCAGGGAGCAGTTGACGCTGCTGTTGCACACCTCACAGAAAACTTCGTCTTTCTCGCAGGACAAAAAGGCGTCTAGCGTGATGAACTCACCATCGACGAGGTCGTCCATTGCCGCCATCCAGTTCGCATGGTCATCGCTCTCGATGTGCTTCGTAACAGACTCATCGTCAGGCAGGTTTCGGTTGCATGGTTTGCAGTGGAGTATGTCGTTACTAAAACATATGCCGTTCTCGTTCATCAGCTCTATGTTTTCCTTGTGTTTTGCACCGTTTGTGTGTTGCTCGATGCATTTACTCGCCTTCGGAATATAAACTCCGCAAAATACGCAACGTACTCGCGTCTTTGAGCAGGCGACCACCCCGTATAACAAACCCGTTTTCATTTTAACTTTTTACAATTGTTACGTTAGTTACACTAATAACGATTTATATTAGCAGCGGATTACGGCTTAAAACGAGTAACTTGAAATTTCGCGAAATTTTTTGGGATTGAGTTGACAGTTTGACAGGTGATATTTTTAAGTTTTTTTTCCGTCTCTTTGATAGAAGATCGATGATGGATGACAGGATGGGATGAATATTTTTAAAATGGCAACATTTTCTACATAGTGCTTCTGCGACAAAACTCATTTTCATTTACTTCTCAATAATACTACATTGATCATTATAAATTATAGCATTTAATTAATTTATAACAAATAATTCTATACTTCAAGTTATACAAAATCATTATAACAATATTATTTAATTTATCAAACTATATTTTGATAAATTTTTTTAGCTGTTGCAGTTGTGTAAATATTGTTCCAGAAATCCCCGGGCGTTGTTATCTCGTTAGAAAACTAAGTAGCTACATAACTAAGTAGATAAATATCTAAAAAAATAACTTGAGATAAATATCTAAATGAGCAATGCATTTCTGAGAACTAGTCTACTGTAAGAATTATTTATAGTTCAGATCACTTTTTGAACATAGTTTGAACTTTCTGCGCCTACTTTTCTCTATAATACATAACAATTTAAAAAATATATTTTGTAAACACCTAAAATCATTGAATATTGATCCTAAATCCTACCTTATTTGAGTAGGATTTAGGATCTCTCTCATGATCTACTACATGTTTCCTTCCCCAAAAAAAGTCACAATTTCATGCCATTGGTTGCAAATTACCTATTACTGCAAAAGAACGTGAACAAATAAACACCACTAAATGATTTATTAAAATATTTATTTTACTGTAAATAAAGTTGTACAAGTGTTAAGTAAATACAAAATAATTATTGTTGGTAATAATATTACTTTTAATCCTTATTCATACTACTCTTGAGGTGCTGTTTACCCCAAATATGTCGATCCAAGTTATCAATATTACATGGTACTTCAATTCCACACTGCTTACACAATGCCTTATCTTCCTTAGGGTCATATAAGAATTTCTCAATACTTATATTTTGATCTTTGATTAACAGGTGTATTTTGTGTAGATTTTTTAAATGCACTGGATCTTCATCAACATGTTCAAATATGACTTCTATATAATTTTCAAAGTAGACTTGGCAAATTTTGCACCAGAGATCTTCACTGCTGTCCTCAACTGAGAATATAGCATTTTGCGGTTGAACAGCTATGGCTCGAGCTCTTCTGTGTCTTGCAGATTCAATGTGAGATTTGATTGCTTCTTGATTGAAGTCTACCCAGCGGTCACAGGCCAAACAGTTGGCTGAAGAGCCAATTTTAGATATATTCTCCGGTAACACAAGCAATCCTCCATCCTTCTCAATTAATTTCTTTACAACACTCATTTTAACTTTGTGATGAGAGCTATCTACATGGTTAAATACTTCTGATACATCAGAAACTTGATTGCACAAATGACAACTAATTTTTTTACCATTCACCACAATATTGTTCTGAATCATGAGCCTTTGAATGTACATATTTGCATGTTCTGTGTCGTTTACATGATCCTCTATAGAGATATCACTGTCATGAATAAATATTTCACACAATCCACATTTAGTTTCACCACTTTGGTGTACTATGATGTCTGTATGGTATGCCATTGCCATTGTTGTTGTAGTTTAATTGCAACGTATAATATGAGTGCAGGACGAACACGAAGTCACATAATAACACATAACACAACAAGCAAGACGAGTGATATTATGCGCATACGCATTTACTGTGATGAAGCTGAATACAAGCAAAGTACTCTGTGATACAAGCCGACGAATGTTATCAGTATCATTGACAATTGACATTGTCATAATTTTGTAAAAAATATATAAATGTTGATGTTGCCAGTTGCCATGCTTAAAACTTAGAACAATTTCATTCAAAGATTAATCTTCGTGATTGCAATGAGCCAAATATAGTAAAATTAGCATTCTTGATTATTTATGAATTTTATTTTCCTTCAAAAGTGGTGTAAACTTCTTCGGAGCAAAATTAAAAATCAATTAGGTAGTCGTATCATAGACTATGTTGCGTTACGAATATATCTGAACGAGTTTATTAAGCATTCCATAAAATGCTTCTATTTCATGTCTTGACACTGAAACCGTATTGCTGTCCTTACCCAACACAAATGACAACTAAAAAGTAAACCTCTTTGTTTATGTTAGTTTTTCAGTTCAGAATCTTGTTGAGATTGAGAGCATAGAGTAAAGTAATATTGATTGATTGAGAGGTTTCAATCGGCAGTCGGTATTCCGGGATTTATTAAATTAAAATTAAAACCGATTATTGAATTAATTAAGTTGTGAAATAAGAATCGTGAACATGTCTCAAGACTCCGAAACTGAAGCTGATATTTTGGAGAATGTAGCAGAACTAATGGACGGCTTATTTGTAAGTAAAGAAACATGTTGATAATTTATTTGACCGCTTTGTTCATAATATTTAAGGATTTTTCCAGTTGCGGCACATCTGGTAGAAGTAAATTTCTTTTACACCTATATTAAACAAATGTCGAGATTATTAGTAAAAGCCATTGTAGAGGTTTCATTACGATTTTATTTTTTGCAGAAAGAGCTTCAAGACCTATATGCTTTTAGGGATTTATTTTTTGAAAACCATCCCATTGAAATGGCCACTGAAAAAAACAAGCGTGTGGAAGAAAAGAAAGAAGTACTAATTGAGAAATTTGAGTCAATTGATGGTAAGAAGCCTTAGAATTTCATTTTAATTGGATTGCAAACTGAAAAAAAAAAATTACACTGTATCTTGCTGTAATTTGTCGACTATTGTTGCTTAAGTGACTGGTATATCTATGGTTTTTGTGTGATTGGCAGTCTTTTGTGTTCTTGTAATAGCTGAGCGATTACTAAGATTAGTCACCAAAACTAGCAAACTTGATGGATCTAAACATCATCATTTATCATCATCATTCTCCTGCCCTTATCCCAATTTATTTGGGTTCGGTGCAACATGTCTTTTTCTTCCATACTTCTCTATTAGTCATCATCTCTATAATTACTTAGAGATCGTCTAATCTAAAATGACGCGCCCCACCTCCGCATTTACGCACACAAGGAAACTTCAAATATGGACGCAGTACACATAAACATGCAATTGTAATTGGCAATTGCAATTGTAATTGACAATCGACGATCCCACACAGATGCAGTGTCGTTATTGATATTTGCACTCACACATATAAATGAACGAATTATGTAGTGGGGCGCGTCATTTTAGATTAGACGATCTCTACCCCCTTTCTAACCAAATCATCATCCACACGGTCCATCTATTATTTCTTTGGTCTTTCTTCCTATGAATGATGTAACATCAACACAAAACTTTCAGTGGACTCACAAATTCCGTTTGCTCACCGTGACAAGTTCCTATACATGAAGGGTCGATGCTACAACATTTGCCCCACATACGATGCTAGAGCCACGCAGTGTCTCAGCAAAGCGGTCAAACTTAACCCTCATCTGATAGATGCGTGGAATGAACTGGGTGAATGCTACTGGAAGAATATGAATGTTAAGGAGGCAAAAGCAAGCTTTGAGGGGGCATTGAAACATGTAAGTTGTTATTTAAAAGTATAATTTATTTATTTGACAATAACATGCACAAAATTCCAGAAATTATTTAACAGGTTCCAGGTCACGGTAAACAAGGCACAATGGAAGTTTTATTTTTATGACAGCCAAAGCCATATAACCAAAATCAAAATATTAAACTTCACATAAACCTACATGGGCACTTATGAAACGTCAGAAGCTAGGTGCATGGTTCCAATTGGTTGTTTCCTGTAGTTAGTGTAGTTTCGTAGTGCTCTTGAAAGTGTTAAGATTGCTGCTGCTGCAATAATTTCTAGATCTGTCTGGCACATTTTTGCTGAGCTGAATAATTGATTCTTAAAAGTTTTGTCAATGGCGTAAAAAATATCTTCTATCAGGTTATTCCTATTTATATTGTCATCACATTGTAATTATTGCAATTGCCGCTCTAAGCTTATGATTGATTAATTACAAAAAAGCGACTTATCTGTTGAGTTTATGGAAATATATTTTCTCTAGGAGCGCAACCGCTTATCCCTTCGCTGCCTCTCAATCATCCTACGTCAAGAGAGTGGCGACAAGAAGCGCTCTGAAGCACATCCAGCCATTTTGAAAAGTGTAGAGCTGGCTAAAGAAGCTGTGGCCCAGGATATTAAAGATGGTGTATCATGGACTGTGCTGGGGAATGCATACCTTTGCCAGTTCTTCATGGTGGCTCAAGATCCAGATACGTTGAAGCAGTCTATGAAAGCTTATAAGCAGGCAGAGTTGGATCCTATAGCTAAGGGGCAGCCTGATTTGTACTACAATAAAGGAATTGTAAGTTTGATATATTTATTTTTTTGTCAATTCGACAACATTCATTGCGTTATTTATGTTGTTGAGCAGACCAATTTTTCTAATGGATTAGGAACATCCTACAAAATCATTTTGTTAGTGATTGAAAGTGTGTTACGAAATTAGGATGCGGTTTTGCTTTGCAGCCACGCAGCCAGTTGCCGCAATTGTTATTGAAGATTATTATCTTATTTTCTATTTGTTTTATTGCAACATAGGTGATTAATAAAATATACATATGTATTATCAAAAGCGTCAAATAAAACTTGTATTTTGCATTTGGCTAAATTTATTGATGTTCGCAGGGGCGCATTTTTTCCGCGGCGATTTTATTTTGGAGTACTGGATTTTCAACGCACTTCTTAACGCCGATAGTTCAAAATCCAACAGTGTGTTTTTTTGACGCGCTGGGATGCACTCTGTTCGATTCTCAATGCTTGGCTCAACACCGAGAGTTGAAAATCCAGGGCGCGATAAAATCCCACCGCGATATTTTTACGTCCGTGTTTAGATATAATCTGAAAAAATAATTTTACAGCTAACATTTATACTCCTTCCGTGTACTCTTCTCCAGGCACTGAGATACTCAGAATTCTACGACGAAGCTCTACAAAACTTCAAGTATGCGAGTCGGCTGGACCCACCCTGGGAGCCACCGAAGCAGGAGCACGCACGACTGATGACTTTCGTCAGTTCAGCGCATGTGCTCGTTAAGACACGCGGGAAACTGAAGGGCAAGCGACTGTCTACTATGGTGCAGGTTAGTATACCCGTCTGTCTCTGCCATATTCTACCAGTCAACCTGCGAAAGAGTGTGGCGGGTTTGAAAGAAAAGAAATGTAAGGAAGAAATATAGTTGATTTGGCACAAATAAGACATATCTACATAAAATAATACAATGTAGCCAAAAGATCCGTATTCGACTGTTTTATTTTATTGGCGAAACATACAGCATACGGCTGTTGTTCTTAAAAAAGCGACAATTTCATTTTGTCAATTCAAAAGTGCCTATAAATGCCAAATAAATGGTTTGAGTTTGAAAAAATATAAAATTTATACAAGTTTCCGCTGATAAACACTAAAATAGAAACGAATATAGGTCGGCACAAAATGGTGATTGTGACTACATTTTTGTATTGGATCCCACTTGTAAAAACATATAGAAGTGGTAATAGTCAGCAAATAAATTAATAAGCGTGAGGGTTGATTTGAAATAATAATAAAACACAAGACTTAGCCCAGGTCCGCACGGGCGTATTTTTCCTGTGGCGATTTTTTTCGCGTACTGTTTTTTCAACGCACTGATAAGCGCCGAGAGTTGAAAATCGAACAGAACACACTGTTGGATTTTTAACAAAAAGAACTTTGTTGAATTAAAAAAAAAATCATATGAAACTTCTAATTCCCTTATTGTAGTACAAATCAGGCTGCCCCTTAGGTATAGGATCTAACTCCGCCTGCCTGTAAACTTTCATAGACCGCTTCAATGTATATGGCGTTTTTGAAGCGCTGGGATGCACTCTGTTTGATTCTCAATGCTAGGCTCTACACCGAGACTTGAAAATCCAATAGGTACGTGATAAAATCCCGCTACGATATTTTAAAGTCTGTGCGAACGTGGGCTAAAGTTCTTCAGTCAGTTACATAGATTTAGGATAGAAGGAGATATGCCCTGTAGTTGAAAATGTACCAGAACTCCATGTCGTTAAGACGATCCCACTACCGCGCCACTACTACACATGTAGTTCAGTAAAACAATAGATACAAAGTCGCGCACACACTTGCAATTCATAAATCGGAACGCACTACACAATCAATTATAAACCTTTAACTCATCAAGCATAGAGTGCATTTACCATGCACGGTACAACTTACTCACACAAAAAACATCTGTCGCTATCGTTGTGCTGTGCAAAAGCCATTTATTTTACATATACCCTAGTGATTGACTAAATCGGAAATTTATCGATTCTCCCATTTATTATTGTACTAAAAAAATTGGGGTTCTGAAAATAGAATAAATAAAAGACGATAAGTCCAGAAAATAATGTAGTATAAAAATATAAAATATTGTAACGATTGCATCACTGCTTTCCACCAGACGGGATCGCAGCCAAGCACTAGTTTAACTCATTAAAAAAAAATATATAAATCAATATTTTTTTTTAAATATTATATTACATCTTCTCAAGGACTTCTTCCAACCGGATTTAACCGTCATTTTTTTAGGTCTTCCAACTGGGTTAAAACGGTTGATAAATTGTAAAATTAACTATATATTTGTTGGGTAATCGACATTGTTGTCGATATGTGGATCTGCACAACCACATCACTAGCTGGCCGCAAGCAGCAGCGGCCGTACGATGCGATGCACCGCATAAATAAAGTATCGTTTTGTGATTTTGACATTGCTTGTCTAGTCACTTAGTGACATACTTAGGCAGTGGTTAAGGAGCAATGTATTTACTGCGAAAATAGTACAGTCGTTGCGATATTTGAAAACAAAATTAACGTAGTAAAAGCAAGAAATTTTTAGAAGTTTTTACAAGAAACCACATACAACACGGCATTCTTATATTTTTTCACGATCACGGTCGAAAGCGCTCTAGTTCGCGGAGACGGCCATTTGCCTAGTGCATGGTCATTTCGGGCATGCCGCGACGACACGGACACGCCTCCTTGCCACTTCTCCTGTTTTCAACATTTCTATGGTCAGTTACTTCCCTCCTAGTTTTTTTAAAGTCGCTACTATTGTCTAATCGACATGCATGCCAACTGTATTAAGAACTCGACACACACATATCGTAACAGTTAAGATTATGAACTAACCAACCTCCTTCCCCAGTCCATAGACAAGAAGATGCTGGGCTTCTACGGCGAAGGACTCCACGCTTTCGCCGGCCGCCGCGAGGTGGAGCTGGAACGCACGCGCCTCGATGCCTTGCAAGAAGGGTCCAACGAAGCCAAGGTCATCCTGGGCAGAGTCATCGGCTCCATACACAATGATAACGCAGTACCTTTGTAAGTATCTGTCCCTTTTTAGTACCGCGTTTTCGGTAGATTTTGCAGGCCTATAAATCAAAATGGATGGCCGCCCTTGATGTACAGTTGACGAAAGAGTTTAGGATTTAGGTAGATATTTTTGAAAACTTTTGTGCATGTGCTAATATTAAATTGACAAGTCTTTGTCATGGGTCCTGTTATGTTATATTTTATAAAGCACACAATACATTATTTTAATTTTAGTATGTTCTTTTCTTGCCTGCATACCAATCTCTATTGAGATGTGTATATTTTTTTTTTTAAACTTTGTCCCACACTAGGAATTTCTCCTGTATCGTGGGTGCGTTTACAAACATTTAAACTCACATACACAAACAGCCAGACCCGGAACAACTAGGTCATACAAATATTTGTTCCGTGCGGGAATCGAACCCGCGACACGCAGTGCAGCAGTCAATCGCTTAACCACTGCACCAACCGTGCCGTCAAAATTTAAAGTACTAATATCGATAAAACCGTACATGGCATTAACGACGGTCATTAAGTTATACTGTGATAGGTACAGAAGCGAGAAATAAAAAAAAAACAAACATTCCGTTTATTTCACACAAATGTTGACGTTTTAATGCTATACTTTGGCTAGCTTCTTTTTCATGTACTTTGTTACCTATTAATGTACCCTTCCATTTCTGTATAGAATCATATTACTTATATGTAGCATAAATTCGATTAGGCCATGCTAAAAAATCACTTAGGGTCAGTTCACACCGAGACGCGACGCGACGCGACGCTGCGCGCACACTTTAAAACGACCTACTGCACCGCGCAACGTATTCTGAACTCTCACAATGCAATGTGTACCTTTTCGTGTAGAAAATAAAGTATATTTTGAGTCACTCTTTTAAAGTGTGCGCGCAGCGTCGCGTCGCGTCGCGTCTCGGTGTGAACTGACCTGACTGGTCACTCACACAGGTCAAAAATAGCAGTGCTAGTTTGTAGGTTTGCTAGTGTGGCGTGGAGTAGTGTTCGTGTTCTATAAGTGTTACTACAGCCACTCAACCAAAGTCAATCCAAATTATCGATCGGTAGACATTGAGATTAGTCGAC
Organism: Apamea monoglypha; assembly: GCA_911387795.2. Classification (NCBI taxonomy): domain Eukaryota; kingdom Metazoa; phylum Arthropoda; class Insecta; order Lepidoptera; family Noctuidae; genus Apamea; species Apamea monoglypha. The sequence continues at coordinate 11,406,374 of OU426919.1, read as the reverse complement.
ATCGGTCAATAGGCACGTTTTTCCCGCGGCGATTTTTTTTCGCGCACTGAATTTTTAACGCTCTTCTTAGCGCCGAGAGTTGACAGTCCAACAGTGTGTTTTTTGACGCGCTGGGATGCGCTCTGTTGGATTTTCAATGCTCGGCTCAACACCGATAGTTGAAGATCCAGGGAGCGATAAAATCCCGCCGCGATGTTTTTAGGTCCAAACATGGGCTTATACTAGAAGATCTACTTGATCTATTGTCTGTTCCAAAAGTGTCCAGTGAAAATGTAAACAAATGGATCAGAAATCGTACCTGTGGATGCCAATTTGTAGTGCCACGTACAAAAGAAGTGCTTTGATTTGATTATTTGAATAACCTTGGAATACATTTTATATCACCGTGGAGATTTTGTTTTGACATTCGACAATCGAGGTTAATTTTATAATCTCACATTTTTGTCGATGATTATGGAATTTATATCGTTTGAATAATTTAATAATCTTATTCAAACCATAACTGTTGGAATAATTGACAAGTTATCAAAGTCAAATCTAAATCAAAACCAAAAGTCATTTTATTCAAATTAGGCTGAGAATCAGCACTTATAGAACGTCAAAATTACATAAGACAGCCCCCCAAAACGCCCGTCCTTCATCAATTCCTAATGCTTTCGCTGGGAAGAAGAAGTCGCGCAATAAACTCCTGAGCAGCCTTCCCTCTTTCCATACAGATGAGTGTTACTCATTCCCGTTATTGAGTGATTGTGTAAGAAAACCTGCCAAAAAAAAGTGATTCTGTAAAAATCTCACCGTGAAAAGTAGGTGAAGTGAGTTTAGAGTGAGCTGTCAATAATGTCAAACCCGAGTATCAGTTGGAATGACAGCTCACTTCACCTAAGTCGTCATGGTGAGCTTTTTACAGCATATACCGGCAGAACAGGGTTTGTTTACACTTTCATCCGATACTTTTTGGTACAGACTATACCTCGCCGTCGATTGATATGAAATGCTACTCCACACCACAAGAGAGAACAGAACCTTCGGCTTTATTCCTTCCACAGAAATAAAATATCTATTTTGGTGTAAATAAATTTTCTTTTTCTTTGCATTCTCTTTATTATAACCTGAGAAGTTGCTTGGTATTTACCTATCTATGGGCCTTCGTCGCCTGAAATAAATAAATAAATATGCAATTTAATTTAATACGAAATAAATTGAGAACAACATTTATATTTGTCCAAAATTCGCCGTTTGTAAGTTTCTGTTTTATAAAAGCACGTATTTTTTCTTGTCCGAATGCTTCCCACTTCGAAATGGACACTTAGTTTAACTGCTTGGAACACTGCCCGCCCTGCGACCGAAAGCTACTTTGAAGATGAAGTCATAGAACGATCGTTTGTGTGGTATGTGTGTCCCGGAAGCCGCAAATTCATTGGAAAACATTGTTTCGCAACATGTTCATCAACATGTTTTTGTGTAGCGGGAAACATGTTGCTGCCAACATGAAATGTTGCAGTGTGGTTGGCAACGTACTAATGTTCCGTATTCATGGTAAACAAAAGTTGCTGAACTTTGTTTCCAATGAATACGGGGCTTTTATGTTTTCGTTTATTACATTTAAATAGCTTCCTCGAGATTATTTTTAGGTCTCAAATATACACATTTTACATAGATACGATTCTAAAGTTGCGGCTGTATTAGCAAAAAACAGGGTGCATCTGACTGATTGCCTTCAGTGTGACCCCAATACAAAGACCAATGTGCCTATTGTGGTAACGCCCTATACGTACATAAATAAATACATAAATCGCCTGTTCAAATCCATATCTGGTAAAAACACAATATAGAAATCACGCCTGCATTCCTCGAAGAGCTAGGCAGACGAGTATTATATATGGAAATACCTACACATTTCGCTAGTGTGGTATTTATGTTATATGTCGCATAATAGGGAGCGTGTCTATTTATATCTATTGGACGCACATCCTGCTACTTCGAAATTCCCAATGAAAATTACCTTACAACGCTGCTTTTCTGTTCTAACGAGACAGTCGGGAACTCGTGTCCGTCTAATGCATGTAAATTTTGAGGAACCATATCGTTGAATATACAAATTCGTTTTGTGTTTGAATATAAATTTGCATAAAACAAATAGGTTTCCCAAAACTAAAACCAACTACATATTTCTCAAATAACTTTAATATTTCCACATTACAGCACATTTGCGTTGGTGGATGGAAGCATGGAATGTGTGCTAGTGACTGTTTACAATTGGGCCGACGGACGCGGCGCCATTATCGGCGATTGTGTGGCTATACCCGAGCCTCTGATGCGGACACACAAGCATGAGTCGGAAGATTTGGTATGTTACTGTCTGTTTTAATGTTTTTCACTGCCGGGCAGGAGGTTTTTCAAAGGGACAGAAATGCCTGTTAATTTTACCTGTCCGCTCATTAGGTATGGTGATGTTTTAGAACACTTGCAGTATGTAGAAAGTTGATTTTGTGTTTTTCTGTCTGTGCGCCTGTGCGACTTTTTTTAGTTTTTTTTTTTTGAAGGTGTTAGTGACCATCATCATTCTCCTGCCCATCTCAATTTTTTAGGGGTCGGCGCAACATGTCTTTTTCTTCCATACTTCTCTATTAGTCGTCTTCTCTGTCTCACCCCCTATCTAGTATTTCCCCCTAGTAGCATTTGCAAATATAAACACATGTGTTAATTCAGTGCGAAGTTACTGGGCCTTCCATTTACCTAAAATTCCAAAATGTCTTACGAGCTTTCTGACTTACATTTACAAAGGATAAAGTCAATTTACAATACCACCATGCTTGTTGCTAAAAAACCATAATTCTTCTGTCATCAACTCATCTTCAATAATACCATACATATTGTACTAAAAGAAAACAAAAATAATTCCAGACCTACAACTTCAAATCGATCCGCGTGAACAACCCATTGCTTCTTCTTCTGAACGGAAAGCGGGTGTCGCACATCCAGTACGCGTGCACCCGCGTAACAAGCACTTACGAGATACACTGAGAACCAAAGAAGACAAGGCCCCGGGGAGAGGAGTTGAGAGCTGCAGGTACCACGCAGTCAAAAATAAGACATTAACTAATGAATAGTGACGGGTTATCGTGGTAAAACTTCGTGTTATGTTGGAACTTGGTGTATTTGGGCAAATATTCGCGTTATTTCGTTGATACAAAATGGACCTTATTTTAATAATGATACGATACGATGTGTAAAAAAATCCGCTCGGTTTTTTTTTAAAATAAAATTGCCAAAAGGTAATAAGACATTATATTATTATTGAATTTAAAACAGTTACCTATTGCTTCTTAATGTTCACGTTTCTAGTATCAAAATTACTACTTCACTAAAAAGTAATCGAGGTCATAAGTTATGAATGACTTGTAGACACCCGCTACCGGACCCATGTATTGCCAGATAAAATTACTCATATCAAAAAATTTCGCGTTCATTTTAACATAACATCATACCGCGCGCCATACGGTTAGGCAGAGATGTACCTAAACAACCACATCACAGACAATTCGGATCGGACAGGGTTTTTTACATATTATATTTTGTATTCCTCAAGGAACGCGATTTTTTATTTGACAAATACGCCAAGTAGAGCCAGTATTAGTTCTAACACGATAACCCGAATATTCGACGCTGTTAATGTAGCTCCCGGGGCAGAAATATGAAGTGGGAAGTTCGGAGGACGAAACTTTTGAGCCTATGTAGGTATAGGTCACAAATGCACGTGCCAAATAATAATTTCACCCAAAATCTTGGGTATACAAGAACAATTATGCTACTCACGCTAATAAGATTGATAGTGTATCTTTGAGAAGGTATTTTGAAAGAAAAGATGACTTAACATAACAAAACTACCTACATATTTCCTTTCATTTGTGGACGTGTTGAAAATACTAAAAAGTATAGTGAATTTGGATTCGAATGAGGGAACAGTAATATGTGTATTTAAATACGCGGTGATAGAAATAAGACTAATGTCTGAATATCGTTTACCTGAACTCCCCTTCATGGGTGTGATAAAATCTTCTCGAGCTTCAGAATGGACTTTATAGTGTTAATATTGATGCGACTGACGATTAATTTGTAATATACTTTGCGAAAATACGTGTTAGCTTGTTCTTTTATAATTTTAACAAAAAAAACACCGGTTGTCTACGGTACTCAGTCGATTAAATCGAAGTTATGGAATAATGTTAAAGATCATGTTTAATCAATAGAATAATACTAACTATAATAAATAGAAATACGTCAGAAGATCATTGTGTGGAATTGCACAATTAATAAATAAAAATTACACCTACACTTTTAGGCCACTTTATATAAAAAATTGAAAACTATTTAAAAATACTAATAAAACATACAATAATCGATACATTTAAGACTTAATCTAATTATAATTGTGCACTTTTGCAAAGAAACCTTTAAAATTTACATAACTTAACAGTACATTTTAATAACATTGTAATCTCTTAATCAATATAATAATAGTAATTAGTCCGTTTAATTAATTTATTGCAAGTTTTCACGTTTCGTTGGCGCCATGTTGTTATATATATGTGTCTAAGCTGTAAGTTATAATGTTCTCTGGTGTACTCAAGTAAGGAATGTTTGGCCTAATGCAGAAGATTGTTATTAAGTAAATTTTTTAGAAATATCGGTTATTAGAAAAAGATGCGGATGCAAATGAGTGATACTAATCGAAAGACTAAACATTTAAATAAAAAATCTAAATTAATAAGAAAAGTAGAAAAGACAGGGCCTGTAAAAATCAGGCATCAAAACAAAGGGTTTAAAATAATGTAGCCCTCTAAAAATGGCAGGAATATCCAACTATACCTGCCAAACTGGATATATTTCTAGCCAGTGAATTTCCGTTGGTTGCTCTTTATGAGATATTATATCGAGTATCAATCCGAGTATTGGTAGTTAAATAAGTATATAAGATCTCTTAAAGTCCTAAGGGAAACTTGTTGATATGGTTTCGGAAATTAAATTGAATTGGATTCAATTGAGTGGGGTCGCCTTTGCCTAGAAAGATGGGAAAAATATCAATTGAAAATGAAGTATATTTTGTATGGATTTATCTAGACAGTAATTTGTAAAGGCTTAGGAAGGCGATGGTAAAGGTGATTCTTTGCTAGGCTGCACTGAGCAACTGCGATCATGGTCGCAAATAGTCAGTGTGCTGAAGAATATGGCATTTCAAGTTTGGGAGTGCGCAGGATCTAATTCCCAAGTGTGGTATTAACGGCTTCATGTCCACTGCTGTCCGTAGGATGTGCACGGAGAGGTTACCCACGTTAACTGCACGGTTCATTTGTTTGTAAGCCACGCATTCGTGCGTAGCGTGACCGTGTGTCACAATGCATGATCCCACCTACATTATCAGATAAAGCGAAGCTAAATACACGTGTGTAGCTTAGCCGTGCGCTGTTGTGGAGCAGCATCTTAATGGGAAGCATCACTAAGATCTTGGTCGCAATCGCTCAGTGCGCGGGGATTAAAATATAGGGATAAGAACTAGTTTTTTTAAAAGAATAATTGTTGAGACAGCGAGAATGAAAGTTAGTACACAGTGTAGTTGCTTTTATGTGCGAGCTTTTAAGATCTCTGAATATATTATTGTTGTTTTAATTAAGTACGTATTTATGAAATTTAATACTTAATTTGTTCACTGGTCGCCTTAAGTTTGCGCTAAGCTTTGTAAGATTAGAAGTCAACCTTTATAATAATTATGTGAAAATTTTGATGTCTGTATACTAGATATTAATGTTAAATAAACTAAATTGAAACTAATTCAGTTTGTAAAATTGTTTTATTGTTATTTATATTGAAATACTGTTATTTACAGCGTTCAGGTAGATTTTAAAATTACTTATGCTAAGTATTTATTAAGTAGTAATTTATAGTGTTTGATTTGACCACGGGAAGAAGTTCGGTAACTTTAATATTTTACTAAAATATAAGGTGTAATGAAACATACTTGTTATTAGTTTTTGGCACTCTGAAAGTATTGATTTTTAGTCAAATCACTACGTCACATAATTAGGTAATTATTTTAAGTAGTAACTAACACAACTCATCCAATTTATAAACATATTAAAGACATATACTTAGCTAATGTTAGATTAGCTTTTTAGAAAACACCTCAAAATCATGAAAAAATAATAAAATTAAACTAAGCATTGACTTCCCATAGTTGCAAATCATTTTCTACTACTTCCGCATAACTATCTGCTTTACGCCTATCTTTAAACAAAGGCCTTAAGGTCTTTAGATTAAGGCCTATTAAGGCTCCCGTGTCCATCAAACTGTTTAACTTGCTAACTAAAACTGCGTTGTAGTTCAGTCGTAGAAGACTTGGTCTTGAGTATAAGTATTGTCCGTCTCGGAGATTCGTTCGTGCCCAAGTTTCGATGGTCTTGTTGCCGCTGGCTATCTGTGGATGTCAATATAAATATTTTTAGTAATTTCTGTAAATATCTTGGTTGGTTGGGAGTGACTAAAAAGTTATTTGTGAAGAGTATGATTAGTATAGGACTAAGTATGCTACCCTATGGAACACCGTTTTTATTGTTATGGCAGTTGGACATATGCCATGATCTGCTTTTGTTTTGTATGATTGGTGATTTTAATGCAGGGCATTCGATAGTGTTTAAGCCAGTTTTTCTTTGTACATCATAATCTGGATAGATTTTAATGTGGTATATTGTGTAAAAGACAATCAAATGTTTTGCTTACTTCTGGAAATATTGGCATTGAGTAAATTCATAGATGCATTAGTTACAAGGCCAAAATGTTGAATTATATATTTTAAACTTACCCTAATATCACCGACTTGTTTGAGGAAATACGATGAGAAGTAGAAACGAAGGTTGGCAGTACCCGTCCGTCTGGTGTTGCGCAATGCGATGAATGAACGTAACATTTCGAACCCACGCCTCTTGTATTTGAACACCTGGAATATATACATTGTGTATATTTATTATTTATTTTTAATAAAACACACACACAAACAGCCAGACCCGGAACAACTACTTGTAGTTCATACAAATATTTGTTCCGTGCGGGAATCGAACCCGCGACACGCAGCGCAGCAGTCAATCGCTTAACCACTGCGCCAACCGTGCCGCCGTGGCGTATCGTATTTGCTTGCTTGGACAATATTCTTAACTTCTAACAAGGAAGTAAACTCTGCCTAGCATATTGTGTGCGTAGCTCAGGCTTTTAGGGTCTTTTCAGAAGTCAAACGATTACGCTATCGCATTTTGACTTACGTCCGCAAGCGTAACTAAGCCTGCTATAAACTAAAACATACTCTTTGATGTTCAAAACACTAACATACTTTTTCGTTTATGATTTCCCATTCCTTGGGAAGAAATGTCTATCTGCTTTCAAAACCTCTCTTATTTAGTATAAAAACTTTGAACGTCCGCATTACATAAGACAGTGCCCCAGAACGCCCGCCCTTCACCACTCCCTAGTGCTTTAATTTTATACATACCTGGTAAATAATATTGCCTGTCACATAAGAATCAATATAATGCGTCCCATAGCTCTTCATAAATTTCCTTACTTCTGCCGTGTCAGTTACATTCAGGTCTTCAATAGCTCTTTCAACATAGTCTTTAACCGCTACTCCATCTAAATTACCAAGTTCTACAGTTTTGTGAACTTTAGTCAGTTTGACCAGGACGAAGCAGCAGTCGGGTTTTGGATCGTATTCTATGCCGAAAGTTCGCATTATCTCGTCGTGAATCCAGTCGCCCATGAACGCTTTCCAGGGTTTGTCTGTTCTGTGAAAAGAGGTACTTATTTAAGATGTTTTGATGAGTTACTTGTAAAGTTGCTCTATTTTTAGGCTTCTGTGTAATCTATTTGTCATAATTAATGTTTGTTTGTTATCGCCAGTTGAAGTGTAGGTAGTTCTAGTTTTCACCCGCATTATAATAACGCCTAACGTACCGAAGGTATAAATCACACTCGCATTCATTAGGAATCTGAACCTTTGCTATAGAATATGATGAATGTAAACTAACAGAAATTCTGCAAACCATTGCTTACATATTTCTGTAGCCAAAGGTTGGCAAATACTTTATTGCCGTTTAATTTGTTCTAAACGTTATGTTTCGTAGTCTTCGTCAGTCAATTGCCATGACCCACGCAGTATTAGGTTCATTAATCTTTTTCTAGTCTAAAATATCATCATCATCTGCCTTTTCCCAACTATGTTGGGGTCGGCTTTCAGTCCAACCGGATGCAGCGGAATACCAGTATTTTACATGGAGCGACTGCCTATCTGACCCTACAACCCAGTTACTGCGTAATATCATAGATACCCTTTGGGAAGACTGGTTGTCAGACTTTCGGGGTTCAGATGACCCGTAACGACTGTCAAAGAAGGACCCCAACGGCTTTTCTAGTCTAGAATATCCTCCAAAATATTTATTTCTCATCATAACTTACCCTTCTATCTGAAAATTCTTAAAGTATGCGTCGAGGAGTTCCTCAAATGTCTCACACAGTATCAGCCCCATATTAGTGATACCGTCGACATCTCCCTTGGTCTCTTTACTAGTAACATTCGAGAACACTCGAATATTCTTCTCACTGAAGGGAACGATTGGGTCGTCAATTTCCTCTCCCTCGTAGTCTGCTGATATCACTTGTGTTACTTGTGACAGGTCGCCGTAACTGTGGAGGGATTTGACATGTTATTAGGTACCTATATATTTTGATGTTTTGTGATATGTTTTTGAAAAAAATTCATATTTGAACCCTACAGAGCTGCAAAGATGTCTTTAGGCATTACCTATATAGCAACTCTTTTTCATTTCTTAAGAAATTACCATGAACTTAGAAGAAGAAGAGAAGTAAGGAGAATATAACAAAAATATCGTAACACCAAATAAAAATCAAATAAGGCTGAGAATCACCAATTTAGAAAGTCGAAATTACATAACACAGTCCCCCAATACGCCCGTCCTCCATCAATTCCTAGTGCTTTCGCTGGGAAGAAGAAGTGGCGCAACAAACTCTCCAGCGGCACAAACCAAACGTTTAATAAAAAACCTAAAATACGAATCTACTATCTAGATTTATTACTTACCTACTTTATTAAGTGGACGCCCAAAGAAATATATCTTTACAATTAGGAATCTCCCGAGTTTATCATCAGACGTGCCCAGTGTTAACCCGAATCAAATAATCATTTTACAGCGAAATAATAGACTCAACAAAATTAGACACATTTATGACAAACAATTTTGTGATAAGCGTGTATCTTAATTTATTTTAAGATTAACATTAAAACATAACAGGAAGGCTGAATTATTAGTCTCTTTGAAAACACAAATATCTTCCATCTTTCAACAAACACTAACACAATTTAGTTACACTAATTATTTTCCTTAAGCACGCTCTAATTATTGTAATTAAAACGCACTTTATTACACATAATAAAACAAATCAAGACTTACTTCGCAAACACATCGATAGCATTTCCAATATTTAAACTGTAGCCCAGATCTTCCTCACTGTAACACAGCACAGAGCAGAAACAACACAAAACTACAATATAATACACGAACATATTCAAATACATATTATAGCTATAAACCGCGGCGACGCGGCTAATAAACTGATTTTTTTTTAAATTTTGCTAATAACTCGACAAAGTAAACAGCTTGTGAACTTGACCTAACAGATTAGTTGGTTGGTAGTTATCAGTGGAGCAGGGGTGACAAACCTTTTTGTAAACATGGGCTGTGGTTCAGAATATACAGGGTGGCAGGGATATCGACGCGCAACCGCTTACCATGGATTCAGTACACGATTCTGGACCCCCCTGCGTTTATGTTTTTCGTCGACTTTTGCTGAATTTTTACGTTTTTTTTCTGCAATTTTTTTACTGTGAACTGTATAAAATCATTATTTCTATCTAACCAAATGAGATTTTTTAATTAAAAAATAGTAAATTAACTTGTTTGACTTAAAATAGCAATGTAAATAAAACACGAAAGGGCAGCGCGCGGTATCTCGGTAGGTAGCGCGCGCGCGCGCGCTATCCGCGGAGCCTTTTGATCGCGTTGTTTGCAATACATTCCGCACTCAAAAATTTTTTTAACCGGCCATTTCCAAGATGAATGACTTTCGTAATTTTATTTATGGCATCCGGTGTAACCTTTTCACGACGTTTGCGCGTTGATGTCCCTGCCACCCTGTGTAGGTTGAGGATTTTCTTGTGATGAGGAAAAATGTAAAGAAGGGATTAGGCTTAAATAAAATTAAAATAAGACAATAGGGAAATATTTCAGTGATCTTCTAACAACTGGTTGATCTTCTAATAATGTTCGCTTCGCTTCTTTAATAAATGAGCTTCTATAAACGAGTGCTACATCCAAGTTGGTCACAGTTATTTGTCTATTTATTATTTTTAGGGCTGATTTTTCCAACGCCGGATAATTTTATCCGTGGAATAATTTTGAATTTTTATTCGATACAAAAACTCTCAGACATCAATTTTATTCCACGAATAAAAGTTATCTGTCGATTGGAAAATCAGCTCTTAGAACACCAAAATGGGAATTATTTGAGGTTCTCAAAAATATTTTTATTTTATCAGAGAGTCCATTAATATTTTTAGGAAATCAAAATGGATTTAGTCAGGGTTATTTTTATTATATTTTAATACTATGTCTTAGTGTCTTGCTGACGGTATAGTGAGACTCATAGTACCATTTTTTGGTAGTTTGCTGCATCCTACCATATGTTTGGCATCTCTGGCCGTATATGACAGCTCGCATCTCCGCTTGCTGCAACAGATAGGAACGCATTTCCTGTTTGCTGAGCTTTATAGCACTTTATAGTGAGTAACAATGTCGTATCTTCCTAGTACGGACGCCAGCACATCAAGTTACTACAATCTGTCAAATTTCTTTAATAGATTTTCAACTTTATCGTTGAAGCATTAAGGTTCAAGGTTGATTGGGAAAATTTGACAGTTTCGGGTAGCTTGACCTGCTGGCGTCTGTACATTGTTTAAGATAAATTGTTTGGGTTATAAATTAGTCAGTCTGAGTTTTAGGAATTTTATATGACGTGTTCTGAAGATCGTTGTATTAAACTTTAATGGCGGCGATTCCCTTGTTCACAAATTAAACTAAATTTAATTTCAGTGCATCTTTTTCTTTCTATTTCAATAAGAAAAGGACAGAAGATAAATATTAGTTTAGTCCTGTCAAATTAGTCAGCGCCTGACGTAAGTTGACTTATTTTTAGTCGCTATGTTTTTAATCACGTCTAATTTGTCTAAGGAGTATCTTAATTTGACTGGACTAAACTAATGTTTATCTTCTGTCCTTTTCTTAATGAAATAGAAAGAAAAAGATGCACTGAACTTAAATTTAACTTAGTTTGTGAAGAAGGGAATCGGCGTCATTATCTCCAATTTTAAGAACCTTTCATCATATTTCTTTGACAGTGTTCTGCCGGTTTTTCTCAAAACATAATACATAGTTTAGTATTCTCCTTTGTACCTTGGGTTTTCTTTTGAATAAAATTCCTATTTCGTTTATGGCATCATCATTCTTTTGGCCTTAGCGCAACATGTCTTCTTCAATACTACTATATTCGTCATGTTCCTTTAATTACCTACCTCTTTATTTGCCATTCTGCTTTTTAGTTCTTAGTTATTTTTAATAATAAATAAAAAAAAAAAAACATCGGTACGTCACCCCTCTTACACTTTATTCTGGCCAGAAATAATTTGATTTGTATACTTATGTACTTACAATTTCAGCAAATACCGATATTGCACCTTCATTCGTACCCTTTATAGTTTATATTCCTATGGAAAAATCCCATTACAACTATTTAAAGTTGTAATGACTTTACAACTGTCCTTGTCTCAATATTGATGTTAGAAAAAAATTTTCTAAGCGGTCATGGGTATATTTGATAAAATATGTTTCTAATAGGATTCCATTAAATTATCGTTAGTATTGTTAGTGGTCAGAACGACAGATCGATTTGATTATAATAGGTAATAATAATAAATCGTTTATTGACCAAATAGTGTTTTTACATTTCCTTATAACTAAGTACAAATAAACTACTCCTAAGATTATTTTTACAGGGGAAACATAATTTTATATTTTAACTTTGAGAGTTTTTAACAATTTGAAATATCATGGTCGATACTGTCTTGTAAAATTTGTTACATATTGTTTTTAGAAAAAAAAAAAACAAAATAAAATTAATTAACGTAAACCAAAATCAAAATAAAATTAATATAATCATAAAAACAATTGTTTTAAATAAGGTGTGTCGTAAATGTAGGTATTTATTGAAATTTTGCAAGGATGCGTCCAAGGAATGTATAAGTAAGAATTTATCAGTATGAAATGGTTGCGGAGGTAGTGTACCTAAGAGTGAAGGTATGAGTGAAATTAAGTGTATATGTGAAATATGTTAAGACATTACTCGAACGAAGGCTTCGGTTTCTTTTATTATTCGATAAAAATGAAAAATGTGACAATTTATTTTAGTTATTGTTAAATCTTTTTTTTTTTATAATTTATAAACTGACTACACAACACTATTATATAACTTATAAATAATAGTGTTGTGTAGTCACAACACTATTATTTATATCCATCCATATATATTATTTATATCCATTTTTATTATTTTATTTATATAGGTATAATTTATTTTACCTTTCACCAAATTGTCGATCAATTTTCCCGTTTGCGTCAGTCGTTTCGATCGAATTAAACTCGAAAACCACTTGATTGTTACAATAGTACCTACCTTTTACAGTACTGTGTGAAAACCCAACTTAAATTAGTCAGGTGCATGCGTATGAGTAAAATCCCTGGCTACTAATTCCCAAGAAGTGGGTACGTACCTATTAGTTGTCACAGTAATACATGCCATGTTGTTAATAAATACTTCCTGTCCTAGTCATTTTCATGACAATGAAGTGAAATAGCAATAGAGTTTATTATTCCATTAACCCTTTGACCACCACGTCAATAACGAAAATCCGTGTTCTCTACGCCAAGCGACCAATTCCTTCTTTCATACCTAGAAAATAATAGTGACGGCAAAAGTATATATCGATAAAACATCGATACATTTTACTTGTGCATGGTTTACGAATAAAAATTGCTTATAAGTACCATTGAATTATATTAATTTACACCCATGTTTCACCCTTTTTCTCTACTTAGTAATCATTACTAGAAATTACATCGTTAGATAATAGCAGATTTTATATTAAAAAAAGTAATTCAAATATTTTAAATAACAAGGTCACAACACTAATCTCGTTTGTAACGACATCCACCTGACGTGATAAGCCGTCACTGGCGTGGGCAGCACTGCGCTTACGAACTTTGCCATCTCTGAGTTAGAGATGTACCAGTGCGCTATTATTGCATGATGTGTAGTATTTTAGTCACGTGACTAGTATTTTATTCAATATTTATGAATTAGGGACAGATTTACAGACCGCAGTTTGACTTTAGCTAAGTAAAGTTAGCGTCTCCTTCGAATGTGAACATTAATCGTATAACTGTAATGTTCATAATCGTATGAAGCGCTTGCTATCATTAGCTTATAAGAATTTGAACATTATATACATAAGAATAAGGTTTACATTCATATGTCAGTATATTACCCGAACGTATACATGACAAATACTTCGAGATTTAGAGAGAGACATGAGTAACAGAGACGACGCTCTACAAAGCCTCTGTTTATTCAGAGGTTGAGATCTATAGAGCGAATCTTAGCTTTACTCAAGCTAAGAACAGAAGCTTTTCACATGAAAATAAAGTTAATATTCATATGAAACGCTGGATCACATTCGCTTATAGGAATATGCACGTTGCTGTCTTGCAAATACGGTTTATTTTCGTATGAAACGCCTTTGTACTTACCTTGAGTAGTCAAAGTTCTCTGTTGATTTCAGCCTAAAACTAGATGTGCCTTATTGACAGTCTTGTACCGAACATACTTTTGTTACTCGTTTTTTATTATAACTATACTAAGGTATTGCTGACATCGTGAGGAAATCTGGACCTATAGTATATAATATATGGCTGAAATTGCCAACCCGTCTTGAGCAAGCGTGGTGACCAATGCTCGTGCCTTCTCCGTATGAGAAAAGGCCTTTGCCTTGCAATGGAACAATAGCCTGCAGTAGAAAAACGACCAAGGGGTTTACCACCAGAAGTTGAACTGCACTGCTTTTTTGTTCTATGACTTAGTACAAAAGAGCAGTGCAGTTCAACTTCTGCTCTGCTATAAGAGCTGGTGGCAAACCCCCAATTGGAACTTTGCACCTATCTTTTGACGTTTCATAAGTGCCCATGTAGGTTTGGTTGAAGGTTGTAAACTAAACGTTAATGTCTATAGAGATAGAACACACCTGTCATACTTGCTTCCCTTTCCTTGTAAACTCATGTCTGCCTGTGTCTGCTCTGAGAGAATTAAATCTGATCTCACCTTGGGGTCTACTACGAAGTGCAAAGTGCGAATGATCGGATCCGACCGGCACATGGCCGAACCGAATATTATTGAAAAATGCGAAAAATGTTCGGATCGGTTCAGTTGGGTCGGGACTATAGTCAATATTCGAAAGAGTGTAGGAGTGTAGGATCGGGACCGACCGAGCCAAATAGGAACTTCGTCGCAGGAAACGGCCGAACATTCGGCCGATACCACTTCGGAGTAGACCCCCTGATAACATGTTTCATTTCCTACCCATCAGGTTTATGTGAAATAAAATATTTTGTTGTAATAACGGAGAACGCAGAACCAGTAGGTACTTAGAATTCAATTGCGTCAGTACTAAGGAGCCACGTGCGCTTGAGTTGAAAGATCAAACTTAAACACAAAACAGTCGCAGTATATATTTAGTCGCGGTTATTAGCCAATACGGTGCTATGCCTAGTAGTATCGATCGAATTGATCCTCGTTTTTAGAGTTCCGTACCCAAAGAACCAACGGAACATTATTACTAAGCCTCCGCAGTCCGTCCGTCCATCTTCCCATCCGGAGTCCGTCCGTCCATCGGTTCGTGCGTCCGTGTGTCTGTCAGCGGACTGTATCTCATGAACCGTAATAAGTAGACAGTTGAAATTTTCACAGAGTGTGTATTTCTATTGCCGCTATAACAACAAATAATTACCACCATACAAGATACGTGTTTTTTTTTTTTCAATAGGTACTGTTAATTATTCTAAGGTGGTACGGAACCCTTCGCCGGCTTTTTAAATATACATAGTCAAAAACATGCTAGTCACAGTTTTATTCGGATTCCGTTAAATTTCGCTTTTATTTAACATGGGTATTTGTTGGCTCTAGGTATTAACTAAACTTAAGTAGCAGTGGGCAGGGCACATTGCTCGCAGAACAGATGGCTGATGGGGCCGAAAGGTTCTGGAGTGACCGCGTACCGGAACACGTAGCGTTGGAAGGCCTCTCACAAGGTGGACCGATGACCTGGTGAAGGCACCAGTCGAAGTACAGAACCGGTCGAAGTGGCCGTTTTTGGGGGAGGCCTATTTACAGCAGTGGACGACATTCGGCTGAAATGGTGTTGATGAAGAAGTATTAATCTAGGCCTCTATAAAAAATAATTAACAACCTATTTAAAATCCATGTTCTAAATAAAATTGGTCAACCAACTAAAAATCAAGGTTGGTACAGACGGCTCCATTCACGTGCCGCGATAACCCCGCCTCACCTCTTGTGTGTATTAACCCTTATCTGGTGAACACTTGTGAATTCGATCGCTGAGTTAATAATAGTCTTTATTCAAGTGTTTATTTGAGTTTATTTTATTATAACTTTGATTTTGGGTAATTTATATGACGCACATTCGGCTGGATAAAGTGACTGTCCTGGTGAACGGTTGGATAGTTGGGACAAGCAATTTTGATAGGTGGTAGGAAATTATGCGAAACATCATGTGATCTGAAAATGTAGATCCCTCAATCAATTGTTTTTTTTTTTCTCGCAACATTTCTGGCTCTTTTAGAGTTTAGACGCGTATCCTCCGCTAGTCACAGTAGGTAAATGATTTGTCTGAAGTAACTTCATATAACTGACCAGATGTATGAACAGAAACGAAGCAAAAGGAGTATGTAAGCATCATAGCAGGTGCTCTGTAGTTTTGGCCTACCCCCATGAGGAGAAATCGTGCGTTTATGTATGTATGTAACTTCATAATAATGTCTTAATACTTAAAATTTCCTGCACCGGTGTGTGCAACATCTAATTCCTAAACAATCATAAAAATAACCATTAATCAGTCAATGAGCCGAACCCTATTATAGTTCTCTGCTGGACATTGGCTCAGTCTAAATTCACTGTATCATCATAGCGCTAAAGGCTATTTTGGCACGTGGGCAAAACAGAAACTAAGGCCGCCATCTTGTTTTTTTTAATACATTTCAAGTGTCATTTTATAAAAAATATTGCACAATGTTTACCAACAGCGCCCCCCTGTCAACGTCATTCGAATGCCACAAGATTTTTATAGCAGTGTATGTCCATACTCTTTCTTTTCAGTCTCCCCCAGATAACTACTTAATTACTAGTACTAAACAGCTCATTCACGACTTACTAAGAACTGTTATCAGATAACGTTAGGTCTTTGCCCTCGCGAAGTACATTGTAGCTAAAAGTTGCCAGCTAAAACAAAAATGTAATATCAAGCTGGTTTATCCCAACTTGCAAATGTCCTCAATTCTTGAGATAACAGAATTTGGAAGTCATAGTCGGTAGGTACTAATATAAGATCACGTCTGTATTCCCTGAAGAGGAAGGCAGAGGTGTATCAGTCATACATTTCCGTATTTCGCCAGAAAAGTTTTATTTAGTACCCACCCTATCCGAATTTATTTCTTCTTCTTCGTGTCGCTGTCACAACTGTATTGCAGATCTTGTTGGCCCAAAATTATGCCACTTCCAGGGCGTCGTCGGTGGCAGCGCAGAGGTCATTTTGACTGCATGGTTTGGATCACAGAGGGCTGGATAGGAGATGGAGCATAGCGACATAGGTCCACATTCACACCCTAATGCCGTTCCGTCTAGGCAGCTCCACTTTACCAGCAAAAACAAATTCGGGAATTCGGGCTTTCATCGTGGCCACGAAAAGCTACTTCATGTTTACCTAACAAAATAACGGTGTCAATAAACCGTTTCATTAAATTCCTATTTCGATCTACTTTTCTATTATGAGCTTCATGCGAATTAGCAACAATGACAAATGATTCTATCCAGCACCGAATTCATGTAATGCTAAACAACTAGGTAGGTACTTATATGTATGTATATATAGTAACTCGGTATTCACCGGCTTACCAGGCGCTCAAAAAATAGCAAGCCACGTGACCTGAAGTGACGTCATGACGAATTTCTTTTTTATAGAAATTGAACTCACGGCAAGCCGCACGCGCCTAACGAGATATTTTAGAGCAAAATATTTTGTGGTTGGGAAATAATGCCAAAAAATGTAATGTAGGCGCTTTACAATGTTTTAATTTTATGGTATATTAAATACCTACAGTATGATATGATTATATTTCAATGATTAATTGACTATAAGTGGTTGTGTTCTGAATTATAGAAGGGAAGCCGGTGGAAATCGGCTTGTGAGAGCGCCTCGCCACTGGCAGGGAGATGCTCCTCTGGTGATAATCGGCACAGCATGGTCTTCTTCCATCTATCTCTATTAGCCATTTTTAATTTTTTCTCTCTGTTCAGCATTTAGTACAACAGTTAAAAATAGTAAAACCACAACAACAGTCACAAAATAACTTTATTTTTATCAAAATAATAATATTTACACCACCTTATTGTTTTAACTTATAATTTTAACTACTTATTCGAAACTAAATGCATACCTACAGTGTTTGATCCCGCTCTCCTCACGAAACCGTTTATTGCACGTTACAACTATATTTTATTGTCATTTATAATAGTCAAAAGTTATCTATATTAATGGACAGAATTAAAATTGCCTAGTTTGAGAATCTTGTAACATTGATTCCGATGTAGACTATGAAATTGGCGACAGAAAATTTTGGGGGGAATAAAAAATCAACACAAGTTACACAAGCGCCTCTATCGGTGGATTGGTGTACTAGCAACAATATGATTTGGAATAAGCTCTAGCAAGACTTAATATACGGCTGTTAATTTACTTATTTAATACTTTTATGTCATTAAGGGTGAATTTCACCTCTCAACTTTATACCTATAATAAGTCTTATCGTGAGATGATTTTTTGACAAGTTTTCCATACTAGAACTGTCAGACGTCAACTTTATTCCACGGTTAAAAGATATCTGATTTTGGGATTTTCAAATCAGCCCTAAAGCATTCAAATTCTCCAGAATAAAGGACTGAAGAAAAAAAAAAGATGCCCAAAATAGTATTTAGACACAAGTTAACAAAAGAAGCGCGTTTGTGGAGGGTATTTTTATTAATAACTAACGTAACTATTTAAATATTTGTACGTATTTAAATTTGTAGGCCTTATGCATTGTTGGGTCTTAGCATAGTACTAATAAGGATTATATTAGACGACATAATTTTTTGAGTCTTAGCATAATGCTAATAAGGATTATTTTAGACGACATATACTTATCACTCCAGTCTCATAGCCTACTATGGAATCATGTATCGTTTCTTACATTTTAACGGTCGTCTTAACAAATAATTTTGGAACAATATAAGGCACTTTGTAAAAATATACTATGTACAAAAATATAGTCTATTTATGCAAAATCATTCAAAACTTGATTCATTTCATTCTTCAATTAAATCTATTTTTATTTCGACCATATTTACTTTACATTATTTTAAACATTAAGTAGTCACTTTTTCTTAATAAATTCATTTCCATTTTATTGTACTTAAAACTATATTTTTAAATCAAAATTCACAATAAAATAAATATCTTCGTTGTATTTAAAAAAATGCTAAAATGCAACTTTTATGCATTGTTTCAATATGAGGACTTATAGCTTTGGCCGTGTCCAACATTTTTAACAAATCAATGTTGACATTTACCGGCTAATCGCAACTAAATAGATGTTACTTTAGTCACGTCACAAAAACATCTATTTATCTAAAGAATTTACTATATTACGTCACATGTTACTCTCCCAAAGTTTTAAATAATTGTCTATGACTTCTTCGAACCATTTCTTCTTTTTCACATCTTTGAATGCAGGGGCTAATGTCTTTAATTCTAATTGTAATAAGGCTTCATTTCCTAGTAATGTGTCTAGATTTCTTAGTAGAGATGGTTCTCCGTGTAACTTTAGTAGGCTAGGATATGAGAATATGTAGTAATGGACTCTTAGGCGCTTTATCGCCCAGCTTTCTACGGTCTTGTTTCCACTGGCCACCTGGAAACAGAAGGGTATAATGTAAAAAGTATACAGGATTCCTAGACTTAGCCCACTTGCGTCATAAATCATTTAATGCGTTTAACGATAAACATAATTAAAACATAATTCTGTCTCTGTCATCTTTAAACGATTGACAGAAACAGAACGACGTTTAACACAAGTTTAGCGTTAAACGCTTTTAGTGATTTGTGCTGAAAGCGGGCCTTATAGTTGACAACTGGTTGTGGATTCATGAAATGCAATGACTGTAGACTGGATAATTGTACAATTTTCGGAACATGATGATTCATGAATTCTATTGGTTAAAGACTGAATTATGAAAAAAAGGATTTTTAGTTTAGCTGCAGTATACATATTAGAAGCAGAACATAAGAATTCAAGGAAACAGGCTATAGACGGCCCAAGACTACTTAATTGGGCCGGTCTGAACCCAGCTTTATACACATCTTGAAAATGACTTTTTTTTTTCCAAATGACTATACTTAATGCCAGGTTCAGACAGGAACTGGGCTGGTGTTTGAATGAACTAAAAAGTTGTCTTAATCGTGTATTACATTTTCCTGTTTGTTTTGTCAATTAGTTGCGTGACAATCATCTATGTATTTTTAACTCTACATTTCTTAACATCGTATTTATATCTTTACCTTAATCTGGCCTATATGTTTGGCATGCCACGGCGAGAAGTAGCCTTCCAGCTCCTTAGCAGTAATATCACCTACTCCTTTACTCTTTAACCTCTCTTTGATCATAGAGTAAGCCGTTCTAGAGAACACAAACACCTGGAGTGAGAGCATAGACAAGATTCATGTTTTTATTCTAATTTTAAAATTGTGTGGCGCGTACTCCAGGGTTTTGTCAAGGGTAGACTGGTGTTCATAACTTCTTTTCATTTATTTTTCTTGCTCTCTTATTCGTTTTTCTTATAATATTCTCTCTCTTTCAAATAATATTGTTGTCCTATTTAGGTTTAAACTTATATAGGTTTCATATTATTTTGAGTGTTTCTGGGTTTTAACATCATTGAAACAGCTGGTTTAATTTTTCGTCTTGCCTTCTAATACAGAATTAACCATTTGTATTTTATGTCGTCATTTTCTTAGGGCTGATTTGTCAATCGACCGATAATCTTTATTCGTGGAATAAAATTAACGTCTGACAGTTTTTGTATAGAAGTACTGTCAAATATTCAAAATTATTCCTCCGGTAATATTACCTGGCGTTGGAAAAATCAGCCCTTAGTAAAATATATTTTATCGATAAAGTTAACGACAGAGGGGTAATTCTCGTAATTTTAAGAACGTTCACAGTCTGATCTCAGTGTCAATCTGTCAAAAATACTTCATAATAATGTTTGTCGCCGAGATGAGACTGCGACTAGATTTTGAACGTTTTACATGACGAGAATTGGCCTTCTGATAACGCTTCAGTGTCGCCATGATGCATGACGGTACGGTTGATTTAGCGAGGTTTTGCAAAGATTTAAAATGAATTGTAATGAAAAATAATGATTAGAAACAGAGAAAGAGAGAGAATGGGTGAAAGTATATGATTTAAAATGGTCATGTGCAATGACAATGATATTGATATGATATAAATGAAAAGAAGTTTGCTGATTGAGGAGTACCTAATGCATGCCATCCATGTGATCGAAATGATAATTTATGGATTGGTTTAATGCATTATTTAGCCTGATTCTACATTAACATCATGCGTAGTACCCTATCCTTTTGTTGACCAAAAAAAAGGTAGGCAGTCTGAAAATCATGCACGCTCACTTGCACATCATTCCTGTCATGAATGTGCGAGGGAGAGGGTATGAATAGCGCTGCCATTTTCAATTCAGTTATACAGGGTAAAATTTCAAAACTGATATATTTTTTTTAACAGTTTAAGTTAAAAATATTATACCAGGTTTTGGTATAATATTTTTACTAGTTTTCACAATTAAAATGTAGAATCAGGCTTCAAGTGACACACAGTCCAAACCTTGACAGCGCCAACATGTTCGGCGAAGAGCGGCGAGAAGAAGTTGTTCATCTCAGCCACCGGTATGTCCCCGATACCCCGGGATTTGACGCGCTCTTTTATCCGGGAGTACACGCCACGAGAAAACACAAATACCTGGAGTTGGATAAAGATATTTTAACTTGCAATGCACTGGTAAAGTCGCTATCAATACGGTGCACTGTAAACCATAGCTGGACATCGGTGTTCTAAGTGGGGCAAACTCTCAAGTAATTTTGTATGTAGCGATAACAATTAGATTTTCATTGTGCTGGGAAATGTTTTATTGTGCTCTGTGTTATAATTATAAAACTTATTTCATTAGCCTATAAGCTTCCATAGCTGGATAGTGGATATGGACCCATCCCACTGACATTTCATGTATTCTGCAAAACAATTGCTACCACTGTATTCCTCTGATTATGTTGCCAACCAAGTTTGGTTTCTGGCGATTTATAATAAAGTTTTGTTTTATAGGTTATGCTTTTGTCCGACTTAGTCCTATAGCCAGACAAAAGCGTTATGAACTGCATGTTCCCAGAAGAGCGGCTACAATAAGATTCTACATAAATAACCTATCCTAATCACGTGACAATAAAATATAGATTCTCACCTGATACAACGAGTTCCCAGTGATATAGGACGCAATGTAATGCGAGCCGTACTTCCTAATGAAGTCGGCTATTGACGCCGTGTCTCCTAGTGTGGACTCCTGTATCGCGTCATACACTACGTCTTCAATTGCGATGTTGCCAGGCAAGTCTTTTAGCTTAGCAGTCTCGCGGAACCTGGAATAAGATTGAGGTTACATTAGTAGGTAAGCTTGGAGTTGATTTTGGAGTTATGTGAGTAAACATCATCATCGGGGTTGGGGTCGGCTTCCAGTCTAACTGGATGCAGCTGACTACCAGTATTTTACATGAAGCGACTGCCTATCTGACTTCCACAGCCCACTTATTGGGTAATACGATACCCCTTGGTAAGACTGGTTCTCAGACTTTCGGGCCTCTGACGACCCGTAACGACTGTCAAAAATCTACGAATGACAGCCGGGACCAACGGCTTAACGTGCTTTCCGAGGCACGGAAGAAACACCTACTAATATTGGATTAAGAAACGTCTCGTCAGAGAGTTTATTCAGAGCAGTCTTCCGGGCAATCCTGGCATGTAAAGCTTAACTAGGTGCACTTTAAGTACACTCTTCGATTTAGCACATCACAATCTAGCAGGTACTTAAGAGGTTCCCACCCTGTTTACCCCTGTGGCAGTTGCTTGAGTAGCCGCATAGGTAGGTATCGCCAAATGTTGGAGGCAGTTTTAGAGGTCAAATAAAAACCAGTTCAGTCTCTATTTCTTATCTTTGAACTGCCGTATTTAATGTTTTGTGGTGCAAGTGGGCCTACGTCTTCATAAAACAGACGATAATTACCTGGAGACTCTGACGAGGACGTAGCAGTGGTCTCCATTGATGAAGGAGGAGTTGATGCCGAGGTTCCTTGCCATTATGTCCGTCGGCCATCCGGCAGTGAACGCGCGCCATGGACGTTCTAATCTGTGAGTTTTTAAAGCAGGTGTTAGCTACCGGTAATAATGAGAGAGAAGAGTGTAGGTGTACTAATAAGGTATGAAATCGACTGTGTTCCTTGACGCGACGAGTTTCTTAATCTATAGGAAGGTACTTACGAATACTTGCCGGTAATTTCCTCGAGCCCATCCATCTAAGTTGTCATAGGAAAATGGGCGAAACATAAATAAAGAAAGTCATCGCTTGCAGACTCCACGCTTGACGCCATTTTGAAAGCCAAACCTGTTGCGGATGCTAAGGAGACTTGCTAACAGAGGTCTTAAAAATAAATAATTTTACTGTAGGGTTCTCTTTAGAGTTGTATTAGAATGTCTCAATGTGAATTTCTGAACTTTCCACTTGAACTCTGGCATCGCATTGCCAACATAAGCTTGTTCAGTAAATATCAGGCCTTCTTCCAATAAAAATATAAATTCCATGGTAACCAAACCCCTTACCTTTCAAAACTAAAATCCCTAAAGTAAGCCTGCAGCAGCTGCTTCAGGTTATCGCAGAACTCCATGTGGAAGTCTCCATCGAACAGAGTCTTCGCTTGCCGTGGGGTTGGCGCGATCGAGAACTGCTCCACCTCTCTGAACACGGAGACAGTTGGCTCCCTGAACACCCAGCCTTCTGTGTCGTTACGAGGGACCACCCGCATGCAGATGCTGAGGTAGCCATACCTGAAACGAGATTTGAGGTGTGAGCTTCTAAGCCTTTTATCAGATCTAAGTAGTGAAAAAGGTAGGGCCGGTCAATGACCTTTGTATACTTGTATGCACAATGAACAGTTTGGCGTGAATGCTGGCGTGAATCTTATCACCATTCTTGGAAAATGATCGCAGTACCTATGGTGTTATGCAAAGCAAAGTATAGCCTGTTTAATCATTAAGTCTTGTTTGAGGTGGATTATGTGGACATCCATGGACCACAGACGATAAAAGGTTCCTAAGTTTTCCTATTCCTTACTGCTACATTGTTTCTCACACACTAACTGCTAATTTTGGCAGGTGAATTCTTGGCATACCTACAACCACAGAACTCCATGATACTCCACCAGAAAGCTTGTCATGGCCTGTATATCCAAACATTTTGTGTCACTCACCTCATAAATATATTGATCGCCTTCCCAAGCCCGAGCTCCGAGTCGAGTGTGGTGGCGGCGCCGCACAGTGCTACCGCCAGCAGCAGCACCGAGTGCAGGCGCACCATCACACACGCACTACACACCTGGAAATAAATAGGGAACTTGTTAACTTACAAAATTTTAATTAAAGTATCAACCCACGGTCTAATTTCGGCAGGAAGAATTTACAAAAACACGTTGATCCAGGGTCTACTGTCTGGAAGTGAAATGTGGTGATATTCTTATCTTTTCTTACGGATCTTCATAATTCTCTGGTACAATATCAAAAAAATGCTATGGGGGATCCATAGGATTTTTTATTTTTTTGATAATGTTTTAGGTAAAGACAGGTATCGCCGATGTTGGCGGCAAGTATGCGAGGCTGAAGTGGGACTGGGCGGGTCACTAGTACAGGATGCATCCAGACAAATGGGCCAAAGTCGTCACACAGTGGGTTCCTGAAGACGGGCGTCGTTACCGGGGCAGGCCTAAGAAACTCTGGCGTTTCCTACCACAGTTCTAGGTTTTCTTAATTCTATTTTGTCTCGTCGTCTCGGGTTATATGTGTAAGTTTTCTTTTTAAAGTTAAATTGTGAATGTGTGTCTTGTGTTATGATTTTATGTATTAGGATGCATGTTTTAAGTGTATAGAGTTGGTTAATTTTAAGTATTTTGGTATCATTGTAGATTTCGGTGGTTGGTGTAAGGTAGTAGTAGTAGTTGTAGAGTGTTTTTATTGCTTTATTTTGTAATTTTGTATATCCTGAATTACAGTTAAACGCGGAATTTACGAAACCTAATCAACAGATTGAGCACAACGAACGCCGTAAGCACTATAAGAAGGAAATTGAGGCCTTTGTGCAGCCAGAGCTCATAAACTCGCATACCTAGATACCTAAGTAAGTAGGTAGGTTAAGAATGAAAACACAAAGCATTACATTGTGTTCCGGAATCGCCCAAATTGACTCATCATCTGTAAAAATAGGAGTGGTAGCGCTGCTGTATTAGTTGACAAAGAAATCAGTGAACAATGAAATGATGTGTCTAGACTAGACTACTGTTTGTAATCACCAAAGTTTTCTTTATTTCAAAAGATTTTGGCCATCTTCCAGATTTCACTTTGTTATATCGCCGCTAGTCTACTAATGATAGTTAGGTACCGCTATCCATCCTGAACAGTAGACACCTAATTTCTGCCATCCCTTAAGGATCCGGAAGGATACAATTCGACGAAGAACAATACCTACATTGTTTAGATGATGTAGGTAAAATATTGATTAAGGAATGCAATGATTAATGGTAACGACATCCTTACTAAGTTACTACATAACTGTCACCCAAAACGTTTACAAAGCGAGGTGTGATTTTGGTGACAAGACGCATAAACATGACATCACGCTTGTAATACACAAAGGGTTACGCAGTACATCCATATTTCGCCAGTTATGTGAAAGTCCCATGTAATAGGGAGCGAGCCTATTGCCAATAACCGGGCACATCTCCAGATATTAGGGTATTTAGGTGATAATCCTTGTAAAATAAATCGCTCCATGTAAAATACCGGTACTCAGCTGCATCGGGCTAGATTGGAAGCCGACCCTAACATAGTTGGGAAAAGCCTAGAGAGATGATAATCCTTTAAAATGCCTATTTACTTGTAAATTAGGACACACGTATTGAGCATGGTTGGTATGATTTCAAAGCAGGGTATTGTACTGTTTATTACACAGAACTAAAGTAACAATACATCGATGATGACAATGTAATCGTGCATTGGCACACCTTCGAAGACACGTGTGTATCTATAGGTATTGAGGAGGTGAAGGTCACGATCTCACGACTTGCATAATCAGGTACACTATTGGTTGCTAAACTCACGGAAAGTTCAATAATGGATGACCCATCTGCATTGGAAAACAGTTTAACTTGTAAAAAAAGTTGAGTTCCAAGTCATCGATGTTTTTGCGAATAAAACTTAGGCATGATAAACTAGGTTTGGCATAAAATATTTTGACGAAAAGAGAGTTGCCTACTGATAAATTATGTAACTGAACCAGAATCCGAAACCTGCATTGTGATTTTATTATATAATTGACACTAATTTTAAAACACGACACAGCAATATAGGAACATTATTTATCACGGAATAATAACAAAAAAGTTAAAATAAAATGCAAAAAGTTTTTGTCAGAAGTGGGATTCGAACCCACGCCCTCAGAGAGGACCAGAACAACTCGAACCTGTTTGACAGGCAAGGAAACCTTGAGTCTGGCGCCTTAGACCGCTCGGCCATCCTGACACATACGTAAAGTGTCGAAATTAGCGGTCGCGTTCTCGAATGAAATGTTTTCATGTGCGGATAAGAGATGGCGCTACGGGTAACTTACGAGCTAAAAATAAATTGATGATTGTAATGTAGTGTAATTTTGTATATTTTGCAACAATAAATAGATTTGATTATTAATGTTTGTTGTGTAGAATCATTCTTGTTTCTGAAACGCATTGAATTTTTTATAAGATAAGTGTGGGTATTTTTACCTACCTAAACATTTTTTTTTTATTGATGGTCAAGGTAATCAATAAAATAGATAGGCTGTTTGCGATGAAAGAAGGTTATTATAGGTACTTTTCCAAAGGGGTTTTCCAATTCAACCAAATTTTTTGGGGTCATTTAATTTTAGTCAAATATTTTCCTGTTAGACTCAAGGTGCAAAATACCTAGTGTTCCTCTTTGAGTCTAGGGTTTTTTAAAGACATCATTTGCATCTTTTACATAACAGTAAAACAATATTATGAAAAACTTGAAACCCTAAAAAAGTTTAGATACCTACTTATCTACCAACATCACGGTCAAATTACAGACGGTAGATCTACTTTGTAGAGTAGGTAGGTATGCCTGTGTCCAACCGTGACAGTGGCGCCGATTCCCTTGTTCACAAACTAAACTAAATTTAAGTTCAGTGCATCTTTTTCTTTCTATTTCATCAAGAAAAGGGCAGAAGATGAATATTAATTTAGTCCTGTCAAATTAGTGCGTGCCTGACGTATTTTTAGTCGCCATGTTTTTAATCACATCTAAAATGTCTAATTATCTGACAACGATTAGATACCTTTGTAAGTAGGTAGGTAGGTAGGTTGGTACTGTTCATTCATTCTGTTATGTTGGTTCATGTTTGTTGAGTCTGCGTACGGTACGAGTATGGTATTGTTATCGAACTATTGAATCGGATTGAACGATAATCTGTTGAGATTGATTGAACGATAATGCATAGGAGAAGGTAATAACTAACATTAACACTTTGCTTGACACTTAACGCCTCTATAAGTAATAACCAATTATGTCTCGTTCAGATAACTTCAAGCGATTAAAAATGTGAACGATGACCTTCGGTGACACTAACAGTAGCAATGGTTTTCATTTTGACATTACAACAACATTCATTGCGTTATTTATGTTGTTGGGCAAACAAATTTTTCGAACATATAAACAATAAAATAAATAAGAGCTGATTTTTCCAACGCCAGATAACTTTATCGGAGGAATAATTTTGAATATTTGACAGTTCTTCCATACAAAAACTGTCAGACGTCAGTTTTATTCCACGAATAAAAATTATCGGTCGATTGAAAAATCAGCCCTAAATAAAATAAAAAGGTTTATTGCAGAAACTTGTACAACTAAGGGTCAGTTCACATCGAGACGCGACGCGTCGCGACGCTGCGCGCACACTTTAAAACGACCTACTGCACCGCGCAACGTATTCTGAACTCTCACAATGCTTTAAGTTAAAAAAATATCAAATTTATTTTAATGACTATTAAGTTGATTTCAGAGTGACTAGCACTATTGAAAAAGTTATAAAAATGTTTGAAGTTGTAGCGTAAACTGAACTTTATTGTGCGGGAATTAAAGTTATTTTTCTATAAATTCATACTTGTTTACATTTTTGGCAAATAAATCGTCAATGCCCATTAGGTAGGTTAGGTATAAACCCTTATATCAATATCAACACCACCAGCCTACATCGGCTACATCTAGCCACAAACCCAGCCATTTCCCCAACAAGATTAGTTTCCGAAAATACTCACTAATTTCTTACTCGTGAAAAAAGATGTGGTGAATCTTAATATTCACCACATCTTTTTTTCATTTTTTTTTCATCTTTTTTCGTCTTGTTTCATCTTTTTTCGTCTTTTTTTCATTTTTTTTCGTCTTGTTTCATCTTTTTTAATCTTTTTTTCACATTTTTTCATCTTTTCATATATATTTTTTTTCTTTTTTTGTTACTTATACGTAATTTTTCAGATAAATAAAAGCAGCTGTGAGCAAAAACATGATGACATAATTCAAGAGCAGTTTTCGTTGTTACACATCCTGCTACCTACTTGTATTATTGACAAACAGACGGACGCTGTAGGTAATTTTCCGCATTTTTGAATTAACTGGGTCGATTGTAACAAAGTTACGCGTTTTAACGTCAGTTAAAGTATAAAAAGTAGTTAATTATTAAACGAATTATTGTAGGAAATAGACTCTGAAATATATGTTACTTGCTCATTAAAGTTGAGGTTTAATAAAGAAAATAATAAGGAAGGGAAAGTCTTTAGTTTTATGAATTAAGTCATTGCAGCAGTGCAATTGCAACTGTAGTACTTGTAAGCCCTCGTACCCGCGGGCGTATTTTAAACGCGGCGATTTCTTATCGCGCACTCAATTTTCAATGCACTGCGTAGCGCCAAGAGTTGAAAATCCTACCGTGTGTTTTATGACGCGCTTGGGTGCACTAAGTTCGATTTTCAATGGTCGGCTCAACACCGAGGGTTCAAAATCCAATGAGCCATCAAAAATCGTCGCGTTAAAAAGTCGCCCGTGTTTACATGGGGTAAAAGCCTGTGAATATAAAATGAATGACTAATTTGAAAGTGTTTAGAAATCCATATTATAAAATTAGTAAGATAGATTGGGAATAAACTAGATTTGGCCAACGTCTTGCTTTGTAATGACGAGGTGCATGTTTTATTTCTCTGGACAGTCGAACTAAAATGAAGGGTGTAAGTATAAGTACATAATAGAGCAAACATTCAACTAATTTCTTTAATAATGTTAATTTTTGACTAAAAACATCAACTACCTATTTAGGCCGTATTTAACCAAACTTTTATACCTAGGTAACCCTATCTATTAGGTTAACCGTTTTTTGACAACTGTCTTAAAACGTACATAATCCAGATTAGGGGCCGTTCAAGTATTGCGTAAGCAGATTTTTTGCAATTACTAACCCACCCCTCCCCCTTGTCAGCAAAAGTAAGCAAAGCTCTTACCCCTCCCCCCCATGCTTACGTAAACATTGGTACAATTGATTGATTCATGAGCAGCAGTTATAGTCTAAGGAATAGGTTTGGAATAGAGGACTGTAACGCACATAATATTATAGTAATAGTATGTATGTGTATATAACCTATTTTAAATGTATTTGTGTACGGACGCCAGCACATCAAGTTACTACAATCTGTCAAATTTCTTTAATAGATTTTCAACTTTATCGTTAAAGCATTAAGGTTCAAGGTTGATTGGGAAAATTTGACAGTTTCGAGTAGCTTGACCTGCTAGCGTCTCTACCGACCTAAAGTTAACTTTAAAATGCGTAATAAAATAAATACATAAACTGCCTTATCTTATTGAATTATCTTATTTATGGCATCTTACAGACATTATAATACCGTACGTGTATCAGTCAATGTATTGTGTGTTGCTGCAATCACTAGTTCCATCTTTCAAAAAACGGTTTACCTAATGGACAGGGTATAGGGCTGATTTTTCAATCAACAGATAATTTTTATTCGTGGAATAAAATTGTCGTCTGACAGTTTTTGTATGGAAGAACTGTCAAAAATTCAAAATGATTCCTCTGATAAAATTATCTGGCGTTGAAAAAATCAGCCCTTAAGGTTAAGTCTCTTTAGCGATTTAAGTCTTATCCTGAGAATAAATTGTGAATTTTTGACAGTTTTTCTATGCTAGAACTGTCAGACGTCAATTTTATTCCACGGATAAAAGTTAACCGACTTTGTTACAACCAGCCCTTAATAGGATAACTTCATTAAGCATGGACACAATTAAGAATGATAAAAGTATTCCCGACAATGAAAAAAATCATATCGTATCTAATCAATCAGTATTCCATTCCATATTTTCCATACCTACTAACATGCGTGCGTAACAAATTGGAAGAAAAAACAACTGACAGGCTTGAACGAGATTTTGGTTAACATGTCCGAACTAAAGTAATCGTCATCAATCCACATCAGTCAAGGTTAGAGGCTCGATGAAGTTTTTATTCGTTTTATAGTTGTTTGATTATCGTGTCCATATCGTGCTGAGTTGAACAGATCTTGAATATTTTTAATCTCCTCTGTCCGCTGCAATTTTCTTTGATTCTCTATTGCGGGTTTATATCTTTTTGGTTTTCAGGAATTGCTTATTAGCAGCCCAGTGTCTGGTTTTATGTCCGGTTTACGGCAATAGGCTCGCTTCCTATTACATGGGACGTAACACATATCGTCGTTGATATTGCAATACCGCGTATCTAACAGTGGAAGTACAAAAGTATCAAATTTTAGATTTGGCGGCAATGAGCTAACGTTATTTAGTTTTTTTCGTTCTCGTACGTGGTATTGTCTGTTGTTAGTTACGCGGTATTGCAGTATCAGCAACGATATGGCGAAATTCGGGGAAAACGGTCGTGACGTTATATTATGTTGTGTCTCCATTATGTAGTAGGTGCTCTATCTATACCTACCTTTCTAGTTTGTGGTACAAGAACATACCGACTTGAACAACGTGTACCTGTTCCAGATGTTTTATTTAAAAAAAATGTGTTTAGCACATGACATCTTAGTAAGTCTAATCTAATCATATCTAACTAGCCTGTTGCCTGTTGCCTGTTGCTGGCTTGTTGCCTGTTGTTGTTGTTGTTGGGTGTTGCTGTTGCTGTTGCCTGGTGCACTGCTGGACAAAGGCCTCCCTCCCTTTTCTACACATTTCTGTCTTTTGCGAGTGCCGGCCAGTCCTTACGGTAGAGTCGAGCTCGTCATAGTAAGTCATCCATTTTTAATTTAGATTATTTTGGTGTAGAATCTTATAGTCAATGACGACAGGTAATGTTCATTTAGATAAGGTAGGTGAAGAAGGTAAAGGTTTGAACAATCACCTCTTAATTTGGTTAGAATTCCACAATCTACACCACCACACAATTTTACAATCAAGTGTTTCTAAATCAGAACACAGGCATATTAATGGGAACTAAATAGATTAGTCGCGGCACAAATTAAAAAGTATTCAAAAGTGAGAACCAATCATTGGCTGAAAGACCTTGCTACTTGCTACCAGTTTTTGATTTGTCGCCTTCAAGACGTCGATAATTATCTTGGAACTATAAATTAGTTTTGAAGACTTAATTTTCATTTATTCTAATTTTGGCCTTGGGTTCAAAGTAGTGTCGTTTTATGAGTCATACATTTTATTTTATTTTTATTATCAACTAAGTTGGAAATTTAATAAAGTATCTATAATCGTAACTTTAATATTATAAAGTAGTAAGTTTGTTTGTTACCTTTTCACGCCTAATCCACATAACCGATCATCATGAGATTTTGCATATACGTTGTCAGAGGTATAGAAAAGGACATAGGGTACATTACATTCAGAAAAAAATACTGTTCCCGAGGAAAATAACAATAACAATTGCTTTAGGATGCTAGATGGCGCTACGTGTCTTTCGAATCATGATTGAAATATGACCCGACTTTCTGAGCAGTATTCTAACAAAAGGTACTAGGCTTGCATGAATTCACGATAGTATTCCAATCATTAGTATTATGCTTTTAATAGGATTTGGATACATTTTGGCACACCGAAAGTATGTTATAACCTTGATTAACGCATAGGATACTTTTTATCCCGGTATGCGGTAATACGTTTCTCCACGCGGGCGACGCCGTGGGCAAAAGTTAGAACTATGTAGCTTAGTTAGTTGCTAGCTTGTGACTTTGTTACTATACCCCTCGTTTATGCCTCGTTAAAATTCCCCGTTCAGCTAGAGCTAGACACCTTCTAATCGTTTGTGTCTTCAGTGGCACAGGTTGTCTCTCGGTCACGAGTAATAAGTAATCTCAGAGTCCACTAATTCAATGTCCCTCTAATCATCTTTTCAAAGGCAGAATGATAACCATGATCTTCATCGACACGGAACCATATCGAATGAAAGAAAGCGAGCTTTAATGCTGTCCCAGCGGATCGCAGGTAATGCAAGAGCTGTAACGTTGAACATTTTAAATAATGTTAATCCTCTACAATTTGACGCACAACATTTTATACAAGAACCTGTTATCTTAATTAGAGCTATGACCGTTTCAAACGGTCACACTTGTTTAGCCCTTGACATGAGTGACGGGAACAGCTAAATTACGTCGACTGCTTTAGGTCGAAGCTACAGCCACGTCGTGTTTGGCTTAGTGTTGTTACTTGTTGATAGGCCTACACTGTCGTCTCAAACCTATTTTTTTTCAGCCAATGCTATCCCGCTGCTGGGAAAAGTCTTCCCCCAAATCCTCCCTGGAACTCTTTTCTCTTCCATACCTATTAACAGTGTAATTTGAAAACATTGTAATTTGCCAACGATTTAAGAAGAGTAACCGTGGCGTTTCCTGCCGGCTCTTCTCCATAGGAACCCATTAGAACCGCTTCATAAGTGCCCATGTAGGTTTATGTGTAATAAAATAATTTTTCACACCACCTGCTCGAAAATGTCAAATTATATGTCAAACAACCTTAACCTAAAGTGAGTCATTAGTGGCCGGGGGCACAGCCGGTCAATAATGTTGTACTGGATTTCATTATGACCCGCTGGTCAATAATGTGATTTGAATTTAGAATCTCACATGCTCAGCTAAATTGGCAGTATAGTACTAACAAACACCCTTTGGTGCCAGAAAGAGGAAAGCTATTCTCGATACCCTTACTACGCGTGGATGATATTCTCGATTTCCTACAAAATCATAACGACTGCTTCTTCATATCGATGCCATGTTTTCGAAGACATAATATTGTAAGAATAATTAGATAACTACGAACCATTTTTTAAAAGGAATGGAATAACATTAAAACTGGCATTAATAATAACAAATACCGTACCGCGCCGTAATACCGTAATAGTAATTGGCTGTAACATTAGTTAATTTATTTTAAGTAAACTGCGCAAAGATTGCTGTGGATTTTGTGCAGAATACTACAGTCGATTTATCACATTTTATCAAAAATACTCTATTTTCACGAGCGTCTCCAATGACGTTCTCAATTCAAAATGCATACAGCCAATCATCCAAAACCATTCTACCAGCCCTGTATAAAGCTTAGTTTACACAAACGCCACTTCCATGAGAGTGATATCAATAGACACACACGACAAAACCATAGAAGAGACTTTTTTTTTGAAAATCGAATTGGTCGTGTCTTGGCTACTTATTGGTAGACGCAATAAAGGCGCGAACTTTTGGCATTTATACTTTAAATTTATCAACAAAGTATTATAAAATGTCGAGTGATGAAAGTGATTGTACTCCTGAATTCATTACAACCGAAGCTAATAATATTTCCAATGATTTATGATTTTCTCACAGTAGGTGTAAAAAGTAGAGTATCCTCCTCTGGGCTAAAGGTGTCTTTGCCTTGGGCTAGCTTGAATCCCTCGCTGCATTCAGGATTCTTGTATTAACTCCCTCGCTTCGCTCGTGAGTTAAACTCTTAACTCACTCGCTGCGCTCGGGAGTTAAATCCCGAATCCTTCATTGCGCTCGAGATTCAATATGACGCCCGTGACATAAGACACAACTTTAGCCCCTCGGTGCATAATCTACTATTAATTTGAACTTGTTACGTTGTTATGTAAAGAGGCCTTTGCGTCATGCAGTAGGACATTAATGGGCTGGTACTATTATTATTTTAGTTGTCTTTGACATATTTTGGGAACCTTGCAGAACATGGAAATAAAATATACTGGGCTATGGGTTTGGGTGGCTATAGTGGTTCGGTTACCTTGAACTATGGAAGGTCTATGTCCCCGGCCTGACCAATGATAATTATAATATTCACAGATGAAGTGGCAGGGGGCGACTTGCACACTCAATAATGGGCCCTCGAAAACGGTCGCCAGCACATAGTGTCGTAGCGACAAGGGGGCAACATGTCGTGAGGTGCTTATGAGGAGTGGAGAGCTATCAGGGCAATCCCGGAAGTACGGTCAAGATCCCTACCAGCATCTTACTGAAATACTTCCTTCCTCCGAGCATGTTTGCTATTGCGAATCTTCACTCAAGCCTGCCAATAAAGGCAAGAATGAGGTGGAAGCTCTGTTCGTCGTCAATGTTCACTCCAGCTGGCCAATAAAGGCAAGCTAGAGGTGAGGAACAAGACTTCTCCCGGGAGATAGGGTCAGTGGGGTCGCTACTGCCCAACAGCTCGCCACATGCTGCCTTCTTGTATGTCTCTTGGTCTGGTTCCTCACCCTAGACCCGTTCCGGCAAAGTAAACTCTTCCGGCACAAGCCTAGAGTTCGGAGCGCGCAAGCTATAGTGTATAATCTATGCGCGCAAGCCCCACCACGACGTCAACGCCAAGAAGCTCGTAGTGATGTGGATTCAGCCTTAGGTATAGGTGCATCAATATAATATAGAATTGAGATGTCGTGATGATACTGCAGCACGAAGGTATCATATTTAAATGGTGGAAATGTGTTAATTATATCATGACATGCTATATTGCTATTGCTTTATGTAACTATTAATTATAAACTTCATTGCTGTTACATAAAAAAACTACTGGTGCTTAGCCATTTCGTGCTTCATGGTAGGCACGAACAGGCTGTGTATCTATTTTATTTTCTTCCCAAACGTTTGATGGTCCCATTTCTGTATCCAGGTAGAAATATTGAATTGCTGAGTACTTATCGTTGTCATGCATTTGTGTCGTTTTTGCCCGAAGCCTTTATAAATATAGATTAATAAGCCCCTTTCTATTTTTGCTTAGGTTGGTACTATGACTATCGTTGTAAGGGGCAATTCCCGTAATTTTAAGAACGTTCCCAGTCTGATCTCAGTCTCTATCTGTCAAAAATATTTCTATTTTCCCAAAATTATTGACAATATTTTGACATTGATTGTCGCTGAGATGAGATTGCGACTAGATTTTGAACGTTTTTAATAACGGGAATTGGTCTTCTAGTGATAATTCTAGCATGTTTGACTAATTGCATCGAGATATTCAGTGTAGCCACCTGAAGTATATATATATTTATAGATATGTAAACACTATCTCATGCGCATCAATAGTGAGGTTGCTGTCACTAATGTCAACTGTCAGTTCATCACGAATGGCGGGAAACGGCATCAACAGGATTCTACAGTACCTACCTACCTACTTTTAATACAAGAGTCAACTCAAGACTGCATGTTGTTTGTTTGTAAACTAATTTTCCTAACAAGTCATCCAACAACCAATGAATATCCCTCTAAGGCCGCATTTCACCAAACTTTCCAGTCTTATACTGAGAATAAATTTTGATTTTTTGACAGTTTTTTCATACCAGAACTGTCAGATGTCTATTTTATTCCACGGATAAAAGTTATCTGACTTTTGCAAAATATAACAATGCTAATATAATTCAGAAGATGTTTTAAGATTATAATAAACAACATGCCACAGTGAAGTCAAGTTTTTTTATCGAGTTGAGTCGTAAAACCGCGCGTCCATTAGATGTGGCCTTGCCCCATAGTTGACCTGCTGAATGAGTGTCAATGTAAATTGAATTAAATGTGCTATCAAGCCGTGCATTTAAATCGCTTAACTTATAAGGAGACGAGACATTTAATTTTGAAGTTTTTGAAACGTGGTATTACACTTTTGAATTGACATATTTTTTCGTAGGATTTTGATTAAGTTAGGGATCACATAGCGTAACATCTCGCCCAGAAGGGTTTAGGCAGAGGTGTACCTCTTACTAGTACGCCTTAATTTCGGCATTTATGTGTGTAATAGGGGGCGAGCCTATTGACATCAACTGAGCACAAATTCAGACTACGGGCTGCCACTAAGAAATCACCAGCGGAAAAACCCTATGACACTGCCCGACCTAGGAATCGAACCCAGAACCTCACGCTCAGCAGTCGCGCTTACGACCACTAGACCAACGCGGCAGTAAGTTAGGGAATGTAACAAGTCCTTTTTTTTAAACGTTGCCTCACACTAGGAATTTCTCCTGTATCGTACAAACATTTAAACTCACATACACAAACAGCCAGACCCGGAATAACTACTTGTAGGTCATACAAATATTTGTTCCGTGCGGCAATCGAACCCGCGACACGCAGCGCAGCAGTCAATCGCTTGACCACGGCGCCAACCGTGCCGTCAAACTACTAACTAACTTATTTGATATTTAAGGTTTTGGAAAATGTGTTGAAGTAGGTAATGTTAGATTCTTCATTGTTTGGTTAAGATGTGAAGGATCAAAAACCAAAACTTACCCACATCGGTAACGGTGTTTAGGTAGGTAGAAAACCAACCCATTCAATTAAGAAAACACAGAATGCTCTTAGAACGTTTGTAGGTAAATATTATCCCGCGTCCTAGCCAAAAGCGATCGCCGCGCGAGTTCGCGATCGACGCAATCATTATGTGATGTATGTAATTTTGACGTACAACATGACTTGATTGATCGCGCAACTATGTCATGTTCATCATCATCTGCCTAGCCTTTTTCCAACTATGTTGGGGTCGGCTTCCAGTCTAACCGGATGCAGCTGAATACTTGTATTTTACATGGAGCGACACCTATCTGACCTCCACAACCCAGTTACTGGGTAATACGATAGTGATACCCCATGGTAAGACTAGACTAACTATGTCATATTCATATAAAACCAAAAGAAACCAAATTGGTTCAGCCGTTTGGGAGCTACGATGCCAGAGACAGACACACAGGTAGACACATTAAACTTATAACACCCCTCTTTTTCCGTAGGGGGTTAAAAGGAGAGTGTCGATCGCGTACTGGCGCGGCGATCGCTTTTGGTTAGGACGCGGTGTAAAAGCATGAAGATTTAATATGACGACACACTTATGGAGTGTCAGTTCATAGTTCAATGTCTAAGTAAAACACTAGGAATACCTGTTTACTTCCCAATAACAGTGTATTACTTACGTAAGTACTTATGTTTCCTCTGTAAACTAAACAATTTGTTCAATACATAGGTGAGATTGTGTACAATAAGTATTTACTATTTATCTTACTATTAACTTGTTTAGCTTTGTATTGGCAAACATTTGCTAAACCATACATTTTGTTTCCTTAGAAACTTTTAGATTAAGTAATTTCTTTATGGAAATTTACTTCCTTTTGTCGACTATGCCTGTAACTGACTGCATGTTTACCAGAATTAAATCAATAAAATAATTCTGTAACAAAGTTATGTAGGTACTATCGCTAAAACCTACACCTGACCATTTTGAAAACAAAATCCCGTGCACATGATGACCACAGCTGCGTCCGTAAGTAAAACAAAAGAGGGTCCTTTTTTGGTCGACTAATAATATGCGTTGCAAGCAGGAATAGTCCTTACGGTAGTCAGATATAGATTTTGGTGATAGTACCTACGTTGTTATTTTTATTTATTTTTATGACTGTAGAAGCACTTCTTAATTGGAAGTATTAAGTATACCAGGCTAAGGTAAAATCTTCTAGCTAGGAAGCAATAGGCTTTAATAATTGGATTTTGCGAATACTATATGATATTACCAATAATAAACTCGAAGTCAAAGTCGATGCACTAAGTCGATCTTAGTGCATCATCACAAACTTACACTTAACATTACTAAGACTGCAATCAAAATCATAATGCTGTAATTAACCCATATACAAAATCTCAAGAGCACTCGAATCTGAACAGCACTCGAGTTGATGTTGCAATTCAAACAAGATGGTCGGATTTAGACTGAAATTAATACTAAATGCTAGTGGAATGAGATGTTATTAACATAGAAATATACATAGACTAGCTATTACCCGCGGCTTCGCCCGCTTGGAGCTCAGAAATACACGGGAACATACTACTGGAATAAAAAGTATCCTATAAAATAACTCAGAAGGCCAATTCTCGTAATTTAAAACGTTCAAAATCTAGTCGCAGTCTCATCTCGGCAACAAACAAATGTCAAAAACTTGTCAAAATGTAGGGAAATTAGAGATATTTTCGACAGATTGAGACTGAGATCAGACTGTGAACGTTCTTAAACTTACGAGAATTGCCCCTCAGGTTATGAAGAATCTGTGTGCCAATGCAAGTTTTTGATGATATCCCACGAACACATTGCAAAATACATAACCTGTAAGTTTTATTACCTACTACCAGCGCCCCACGGTTTCACCCGCATAAGTCTCGATCGCGTGGAAATATCCGGATAAAATGTATCCTGTGAGCTAATCCTGCTGGGTAATTGCATAACACGCTATCAGTAACAATGACTTTCATTTTGACAGTTCAACAACATTCGTTGCGTTATTTACATTGTTGAGCAGACAATTTTTTCGAACATATGAAGCAATGGATTAGCCATAGTCTTCAAAATTATTCAGATTGAGATTAATAGTGTGCTACGCAATTAGGATGCATGTTATATTACATCTGTGTGCCAAATTTCATTTAAATCCATTAAGCCGTTTTTTCGTGATTGAGTAACAAACATACAAACAAACTAACCTTCACCTTTATATAATATTGTAGTAGGATTTGCGTAATGTATCTTAATTTATAGTAGACTAGCTGCACCCCGCGGTTTCACCCGCATACGTTTCGATCCCGTGGGAATATCGGGATAAAAAGTATCCTATATGTTAATCCTGGTTAGAAACCAAACTGGTTGTTAGCACACAACCACAAAGGTATTATATGTGTTAATCCTGGTTATAAACTATCTGTGTGCCAAAGTTCATCAAAATTCGTTCAGTAGTTTTTGCGTGAAAGAGTAACAAACATCCATCCATCCATACAAACTTTCACGTTTACAAATATAGTAGGAAGTAGTAATTATAAAGTTAAATGCAGATGAATCTGATGTTAATTTTATTGGTCTAGTTGTTGCATTTGCAATTTGCATCTTTCTTGACGAGCGAGGACGGCAACTTCAGTTTGTTAATTTTGTCTGGGTCACGAACTTTAGCAAAGAGGATTAATTGGACGTGTTTTATGATCGTCCATTGTAGTTGATGGTTGGACTTTTTGTAATGGCAAAGAACTAACACTTAACATCACGCGTGTTTTCCCTGAAGGGTTAGGTAGAGATGTACCTATATATGTATACTTAC
Source organism: Apamea monoglypha (assembly GCA_911387795.2). Classification (NCBI taxonomy): domain Eukaryota; kingdom Metazoa; phylum Arthropoda; class Insecta; order Lepidoptera; family Noctuidae; genus Apamea; species Apamea monoglypha. The sequence continues at coordinate 11,366,795 of OU426919.1, read as the reverse complement.
AGGGTGGCAGGGATATCGACGTCAGCTTGTTATGGACTCAGTACATGATTCTGAACCTCCTGCGACGAAATTTGGCGTCGGTTATTAAAAAAATTGCTGTTCCATACATTTTGACCGCGTATTGCAAATTTCCTATTTGTTACAGTTTGCACGTCTATATCCCTGCTACCCACGTGTAATTTAGTACTTACACCCACGTTTCGCTAGTTACAAATCAAGAAAAAACTTAAGAACTTATAAGACCACATAATTTTTCTTTTTCATGGTTTCAGAATATCACCGAAATCCAAAGGGATGACCTAAAATGAATGTAATTTTAGGTTTACTTAGGGTTTTTTTTATGAACGTTGCTTAAAGTTAAGTAAAGATTTACGACTGCTTAACCATACATTTATTGACGTTTAATACGTCTCGTATCTTAACTATGAGCCAATAATTAATGGCGTTAAAATCAAACATAACACAAATGTCCATAATGTTGACACAACTACCCTGTACAAGTACCTACAAAGTCGGGTAAACTTAGCATTCCTGCTGCGCGCGAGTATTTATAGCCGGGATACGACAACAAACGCAACTCGTGCGCATCTGCGTACAGATAGCAAAACAGGTGCTTTTGTTATTTGATAGTTGATATGAGTCGATATTCATGTTTGTATACGTAACATTCATTGGATGAGTTGACAATATTTTTTATAATGGCGACCGTAACGATTCATAGCAACTATGTGTGTTAATTAAAAAGCTTTTTTTTCCAGATTGCATAAAAAAAAATATATTATGACATATAAATATAATTCGCGTACTTCCAGAATTCCAGATAGAGGACTGGCAGATACCAACAATGCAGCATCCTCATGTCTTTTTAATTAGGACATTGCCATCACCAACCCACCGCAGCAGTAGTGGCCCCGACTTACGCGTTGTAGGTCGTGGATTCGAACCCAAGCAGGCGCTTTGGCGCTTCTCAAAAACGGTGAAGGAATACATCGTGAGGAAACCGGCATGTCCACCAAAGAAGACATGTGACATCCACGAACCCACACTGGGCCCACGTGGCGGATTATGGCCCACTCCCTCTCACAGAGAGGAGGCCTGTGAATTATGCATCACCAACCCATTTTTAATATACTGGATGAAAACTACCCTACGTCCGTCTCCAGTCCTTGTCCGTCCCAGGCTACCTATCAGTCAAATTCCGTAACGATTAGTTCAGTGGTTTAGACGTTAAAACGTAACAGACAGACAGAGTTACCTTCACATTTATAATACCATGGATTATTTGCCCCCTTACAAAGGGCCATAATTTAAATACATAGGTAAGCACAAGAACTTATTATACAGGAAGTTCTACAAGCAGTTGTAAGTACATTTAACTGACCCAGTAACTATTGCCTAACCGAGTTACCATTACTGGTTCAGTATCACAACATAATAGATCGCGGACACTTTCTACGCATTTATTACAGGCCTATCTTAATATCTTAACATAAAATGTTATGTAATATTAATTACTGACCTACTGTTATAAATTACTATTACTGTTGCTGTATTAATATTGCATTTATAATTTGTTTTTATTTTTTGCCATTATTAATTCGATCTACCAATCCGCACTGGGCCCGCTTGATAGATTACAGCCCACTCCCTCTCGAAGAGAGAAGGCCTGTGTCCCAGCAGTGGAAACATAACATTATAGGCTGATTATGAATAAATTCTTTGTGGAGCACTTTAAAAGATAACTGAGGTAAACTATGAATCCCGATGGACGCTACTGAAGGCGCCAAACTTGTAGCCAAATCAAAATCAAAAGTCATTTATTCAAATTAGGCTGACAATCAGCACTTTTCGAACGTCAAAATTACAAAAGACAGTCCCCCAAAACGCCCCCCTTCACATTTCCTTCTGCAAATTCTGGGCCGATTCCATTTAGATTGCCACCCATACGCTTAGAAGAACTGAGAATTAATTATCCTACATCAATCGTGTCGCCCAGAAGTTAAATGTTAGCTAAGCTGATTTTTGCTCTGCTTCTTTCAGGGGCTCGTGGCTAAATAATAACAGCCGAACGGGTTCATCGATCAGGTCAAGCTGCGTTTGCCGCGGTTGGTTTGTGGATGGGTTACCGTCTTTACATACCGAGACCCCTCCGTGCCTCAGAGAGCATGTTAAGCCGTTGGTCCCATTGGCTGTCATTCGCAGATCTTTGACAGTCGTTACGGGTCGTCAGAAGTCCGAAAGTCTGACAACCAGTCTTACCAAGGGGTATCGTATTACCCAGTAACTGGGTTGTAGAGGTCAGATAGGCATTCGCTCCATGTAAAATTCTGGTATTCAGCTGCATCCGGTTAGACTGGAAGCCGACCCCAACATAGTTGGGTATGCTAATAACCAGATGAAAATCCCTATTTCTTCTTATTTTCATTCCCGTCCTTATCCGCAGGAATCTAAGCTAAGGAATGACCAACCAACTTTAGCATTCAGACCAACTGATCAAATACTACAAAATACATAATTTAAAACCAAGTGTTAATGATTTTATTTAAAGAGGTAAATGCTTTGACTTTGCAATCTCGTTAAGAATTTCTTTGCTAACGTTACCGCAAGCACAGCCGGATTTAACGCGTTAGCAGTTGAATCCTAATTGATCCCCTGTAAACATGCCTATCTTTAACGGTTCACTTATTACAGGAGACATGTTTGTAAATACAGGATATTTTGCATTGATTTATGCATAGGGTGTATGATGTCAATGTTCATTAACACTTTTCGCCATCTAAATGTTTTGCCGCCCTGTTGGATTTTGCACGCTCGCTTCACCGCCGAAAGTTGAAAATCCAACAGCGCGGTGTTATTTAGCTCTTAGTGCTAGTGAAATGGAATGATGGCACAAGAAAACATCGTTAAGATAGATCTTGAATCTGAAATGGCATCTCTACTACTAAAAGCTACTTAGACAACTGGCAACCGTGACGTCATTTCACGTTGTTATCATAGATACTTAAAAAATTACAAATTTTGACCGGTTAGGTATACAATTTATCATGAAATCAAAATTAATTTATTCAAACCTGGCTGAGAATTAGCACTTTTCGAACGTCAAAATTACATAAGACAGTCCCCAAAAACGCCCACCCTTCACCACTTCCTAGTGCTTTAGTTGGGAAGAAGAAATGGCGCAACAAACTCCCCATGGTCGGCTACTATCCGGTCGTGAGTAACCTTGGTCAATGCCCAATCCTTCTCTGTTTGAGAAGCCTTCACCCTGCAGTGTAACTACAGGATACCTAAGAGTTATAACAATTACACAACCCGACCACAATCTAACCTTTGCAAACTCACTAAACAATGCCAGGGCAAAACTTAATTCTATGATAAACTTTAATTTTAGGGTAAACCTAAATACTTAACCTTAATTTTAGGGTAGGTTAACCGCATCTCTGGGGTTAACTTAAATACTAAGGGTAAATGTAAACACTATAATTCACCCACCGTATAATCTATTTATTGCTAGCTGACAACACACACCCATAATGTCGTAACAAGACAGACTGTTAAAGATAAACTTATAGGTAACAAGTTGCCAGATCCTAATATGGAGCCCAGTCACTAGATTCCATGGGATTAGTAATAATTAACATTCACTCCTCCAAAGTTATTGTGAACGCAGGTGTCTTTAATTAGTCATCTAGGAAAAACGATAATTGAACTGTAGCAGAATTGTTTCTATGCTTTTAAACGTTTTTTGTGTGATGTTTTGATTTTCAAAGAAACCATATTCAAAATCCAACAGAAATGGGAAGTGTCCAGAATATGGGCGGCATCCTCAATCTAGAATTCTAGATACACCTTCATATTTTTGGTGGAGCAGTGGTAGCCCAGTGGTAACGACCGCGACTTACGAGATAAGTATAGGTCGTAGGTTCGAACCCTGACAGGCGCTTTACTTTGTGTAAATTATTTCATCACCACTGCTCTCAAAACGGTGAAGGAAAATATCACGAGGAAACCGGCATGTCTTAGAACCAAAAATTCGAAAACATGTGACATCTGCCAACCCGCACTGGGCCCCCGTGGTGGATTACAGCCCACTCCCTCTCGCCGAGAGATGGCTCATATTTTGTAAGTTATAAAAAATTGAACCAAGAGTCTAGGACTTCGGTTAAGAATGAGGTTTTTGGAAACACAGAAACCCCAGAGTCTAAGTTAATTAAAATGGGTTAAGAATTGAGTCGGATTTAAGAATGATTGTGTGGGTCGCGCTTTGGCTCATAGTATTGGCTCTAGCCTGCTACCAACCTTGCTGACTGGCTAACTTTGTCAATACAGCATGAGCTATCTATACTAATATTGTAAAGAGGTAAAAGTTCGCTTGTATGTAAGTTTTTATATAGGAAGTAATCTCCGGAGCTACCAATCGGATTTGATAAATTGATATTTTCCAATTGATAGCCCAATTCTTGAGGAAGGCTATAACATCACGCTAAAACCCGCCGAGATAAAGGTAAAAAAGAACGCTAAGCGAAAAGGAAGTACTACCGCGGGCAGGCGATGCGATGCGACGGGGTGGGTCGGGAGACAAAAAAATCTCACGCAGACGAAGATGCGGACAGAAGCTAGTATTCAAGTCAGCGGGATTGTCCGAAAGGGTTACCGCTACCCCGGAACATAAAGGGCAAAGGTAGGAACATGGGTGGGTTTTAGTCAGTAAGAGTCTGACACTCCCTTCCGCTCCACCCAGAGCGGGAGGGGTCATTTGATGATTTCCCATCCGGAAAAAAAAGCTAGTATTCAATTATATGAAGGTACCAGTACTTCGTGGGAGACACGAGCATAAGAAAACACAATAATGGATTTACTGGTGTGATCATTTTCGCGGTGCATTAACCACGATAAATTAACATTGTACGGGTTCAGCAATGTTGTTTTCAAATGTAATAAATAGCGAGTATGAGTAATCCAGGCGTGGTGAAATAACAAATGTTCTAAGATTAGTTCTGCAGCGCGTGATTAGTTGTGCGCGCTCAACTATAAGTTAATTAGTTCACTGCGTTATGTAGGTGAAGTTTTATTTTATACATCCCTACTTGTATTTGTTTTGAGGGGCTTGTGGTAATAACCGCCGCACGGGTCAACCGATCAGGTTAAGCTACGCTTGCCGCGGTTGGTCCGTGGATGGGTGACCATCATTACATACCAAGACACGAAAATCACGTTAAGCCGTTGGTCCCGGCTGTCATTCGTGGATCTTTGACATTCGTTACGGGTCGTCAGAAGCCCGAAAGTCTGACAACCAGTCTTACCAAGGTGTTTCGTATTACCCAGTAACTGGATTGAGGAGATCAGATATGCAGTCGCTCCATGTAAAATACTGGTACTCAGCTGCATCCGGTTAGACTGGAAGCCGACCCCTACATAGTTGGGAAAAGGCTAGGCAGATGATGACCAAATTATATTTGTTTCCTGATGAAATGTAGCCGTCACTATAGTTACACCTCTGCCTAACCAACGGGGTTTAAACGCGTGAAGTTATGTTATGTCGTGAAGGAAGTTTGAAGTAAATTGCTTAAAATGGTGGTGACTGTGTGGTGAGGTAAGCTACAGTAAAAAAAACGATGAAAAGGGTCAATAATCTTTTATCTCTTCGCGCAAAAACAGGAGGTAACTTTATTATACTTGTGTACATTTGCCATGTCTTAGATAGCAAAGATTTAGGTACAGTTTGCTTGTTTTCTTGTCGCAATATTGCTGTAATTCTCAAAAAACATTCAAAGGAGCTTAGGCCATCAATGAGATGTCCAAGCCACATACTATAAATAAAATGACAATAAAATTAACAACTAAATCGATTTGCTTTTAGTCCTCTTACCAAGAAAAGCCGCGCAAATTACAGATGTATGCAAATTAACATCGCATACTACGAACGGAAAGAAAATATAAGCCTGGAAATAAACCTGTTTTTGTAAGTACTTACAGAATTTCTTTAATAGATTTTCAACTTTATTGCAAAAGCATTAGTTTCAAGGTTGATTGGGAAAATTTGACAGTCTCGGGGTAGCTTGATGTGCAGGCGTCTGTACTATAAGGCGAATTAAGACGCTCATCTCAGATTGTGAAGAAAAACATCGTGAGCAAAACCGGCATGTCCTAGAACCAAAAATTCAAAGGCATGTGACGTCTACCAACTCGCACTGGGCCCGCGTGGTGGATTATGGCCCACTCCCTCTCACAGAGAGGAGGCCTATGTCCCAACAGTGGGAACATTATATACACAACATATTATGTTGCACAAGAGTATGTTGCACATGCCATGTTTTGTCTCTGCAACACCCTAAGGTTGACTGGTAGAAAATGCCTCAGGCGTTAAGTCCGCCTTTGTACAGTATTTTTTTTTTTATTTATGCATAAAGTTTTAGTTAATAAATAAACATTATATGCTGATTATGCTTATCTTAGATTGCACAACGGAGGATATGAAACTAGTAATCCGTAATGTAACAATAAGTTTTAATGATAATGCCAACGGTGCTACCCTTGGCAATATCAACTATCAATTAAAATTACGGTTTCAATAAGATAATTGTAGATATGTCTTTATGTTTTCACTTTAAGAATGATGATTATATTAGAATAAGTTAATACAGTTTTCAACGAACAATGTCAGTTACAGTTAAGTTTGAAATTGCTGTAGATTGCGGCTGGCTTAATGATTCAATCTTAGAACTCTGAATATAACTGTTTCTGTGATAGGTCTATCATATTTCTTACTGGAGAGGTACCAGTTTCTAGTTCATACCAGTATTTCACATGGAGCGACTGCCCTACCCCTTAGTAAGACTATTTGTCAAACTTTCGGGTTTCTGACTACCCGTAACGGCTGTCAAAGATCTACAAATGACAACTGAGACACTCGGTTTAACGTGTTTGCCGAGGCACAGAGCGGGCTCGATGTGTAATGGATGGTCATCCATCCTCGGACCGACCTCGTCGTTAACCTTCGATCGACCTGGCTGTTATAATTTAGCCACGAGCCTCTTACTTGATTGAGTTTCCCATACTTTCGACTTGGGTGGTATGAAATATTACTAAGAGAGAAAATATCCATGCGTCATTAACGATTTGTACGACTATCACCATTTTAAGACACAATGGTACCAACACCATTTTGTAAACACGTAATTTCCTCATAAGGTATATTCCAGGCATTACAATTCCAAGATATAAAAGGATTGAATACAATTTGGAATCCCGACGCATGAGTCACACAGCTTCCTGCTTAACCACAGAATAGCTAGTCAATGGAGTTCTGATGTGCTGGGAACTGCACGAACTGAACCAGAACGAAAATCTTTGTGAGAAGCGACTTTTAGAAGTAGGCAGGTAGGTATAATACAGTTATAACCAAATCTTAGCCCCTATGCGTAACTCGATTTAGTCTTCCCATAACATCAGTTTAATAAAAAGCGATCAAGTAATTATCTTACTAAAGGAAATATATTAACGAACGGAACAGGGATTCTACTCACTATGTCCGTCAACGAAGATACGGGCCCGTCTGAAAGTAGATGACTTGTGACAACTATTGTCAAATACAATTTTCCGGGTAGAATCACTTTACGAGGACGAAACTACGGATTACGTGCTTAGGAAATAGAGCCTCAGACTACAGGAATCCAAATCCATTGTGTAAACACCAATCTACTTTTCAAGAGCGATAATTACGAACGATTCACTTTTAGTTTAAAAATCAGAAGGAAGACGTTGGGTTCAAAGAACAATAGGTAAACAGACTAGCACTCCATTTCCTTACTTCTCCATGTGTTTATCCAGCCCGGGTCATTGGTACGTTCCTGTTTAAGTAATGGACATCTTATAAACTTGGGATTAAATCCGCTGTTTATGCTCAGCGCATTGTTGCTTGATTTAAGATTGTAAGTTATGGCTCAAAGCACTTTGAGTGCCTGTAAATGTCGTGGCGGAATGGTAGTTGTTTTAGAATTCATGGTGGTTTAATTTACTACCTGTCAATTTGGACTGGGCTAGAAATTCTATGGACCAAACAAGTCAGGCAATAGTTCAACGGAGCCATGGTTGTGGTTTCACAATAGTGTTATTCAGGGTGGCCAATTCGGAAGTATACAACTTTAAATTGAGATAATTTTTATTACAAACAATAATTAACATATATTACTCTATTATTACGTAGGTACGAACATTTTTGAATCATATTGACTGAAATGCAGGTTCCCAGCGAAAGCACTAGGAAATGGTTAAAGGCGGGCGTTTTGCGGGACTGTCTTTTGTAATTTTGACGTTCGAAAAGTGCTGATTCTTAGCCTAATTTGAATAAATGACTTTTGATTTCATTTGAAATATTTTTCGCTGGGCTCAGTAGATAAGAATATCCTGAAATAGGTACTAATACACATACATGCCGGAGGTATTAAAAACGTGAGAAAATTACACATTTGTTCACCAAATTGTGGAAAACCGCGGGGATCCCTTTGTAAAATTTCTATATTTGGGTCATAAACAAAACACACAAAAAAAATGTGTCTTTTAAAAAAAAGTGTTATTACATACTTCATACATTTATATTTTTGTTTAATAAATTAACTGTTTATTTATTTTAATAATTTACGATGCAATATCCTGATAATATTTAATTAGCTTTAAAATATTAAAACTAAAGTGAGACTCAGGTCTCCTTCCGTGGACCGTGCCCAACCTAGGTTCATAAGTTTGCGTAATCTAAAAAAATACTTGAAAATAAAAGTGTGAATATATTTTCATATATGTTTATTACTAACATCTTAAAGTTCCTATTTTACGTTATTATGAAAAATTAATACACAGTACAAATGCATTATAAGACTTAAACATGTTGTTACCGATTTCGCGACCCCTTCCGTGGTCCAACTAAATTGAATATTCAATATTTGTGAAATGGAAAGCAGCTCTAGTTTATTTATTTTGGTTGGCAATATTGTCGAGCTGTTAGTTTGAGTAAAAACTTTAAGTGATACAAGTTAACGATCTGTGAAAATTTATTTGCAAAATTGTATAAACAAGTGTTATTTAACTTTTGTGTAAAAGGTCGTTGCAACTTTTCTGTTCCATCCATATTTAGGTAAGTACTGGCATAAAAAATACATTATCGATTGAACTTGGTGTAATATGGGAGGCTATTTGCAAAAACCAGGTGCGCCATATTGTAACCTCAAAATTTTGTGGTTTGAAAGACAATTTTAGTTTGTTTAACCCTTCAGTGGGCAAACTTTTCGGTGGACACAATGTTCACGGAAAAGACCACGTCCACAAAAGTGACCCCTATGCCAACTTATACTTTTTATGACACAAGTAAGATTTAAAAACCTGTGTTGCTAGCTTTGGCTTAGCACTTATGCATCGCCCGCACTCCCGCCTTGACGCTGAATAGAAGCTATAATTATGTTCGACAAACACTACTAATGGTCTATTAAGATGCATTTTTTTTTAAATTATCTGTTTTGTTAACGCTTGCTATTGCTCAAATTGGTGTGTACACGTGGGTTATGATTTCTCTTTCAGCTAATAATGCCTAGAACAAGTAATATTAGGCATCTAACTGATGAAGAAAAGAAGATTAGGCGACGTGAACAAAAAAAAATGAGTATGCGGCGAGCGCGTGAGCGATGCTGCTATTGAAGAGATACGCAAGAAAGATAGAGAAAGGTATTATAAGAAGAAAGAAAGAGGTGAAATTAAGACGATTGACGTGAGAAAACAAAAAAGCGTCGTGAATGAATAAAAATGCGGAAAGCCACCGCTGCCCTATTAGAAGAAGATACTCCACCGTCAAGTCCTTCTTCGTCATTTTCACGTGCTGAAGTTGGAAGGGCAATTGCTGCTCGTAATAAGAGAAAATTAAAAGCAGAAAATGTAGCTTTAAATTTAAAGGTCTTAGCAATGAGCAAACAAATAAGAAAATACAAGATGCGTATAATAAGGCTAGAAAAAAGAAAGAAAACAATGGGAAAATGGATAGTTCTAAAAAAACAGTATTAAAAAAGGATATGAGACAAGCTGTGCATGATTTTTTAATACAAGATGAGTGCAGTAGATTAACTTCTGGTAAAAATGAGAAGATAACCCGAATGAAAAGTAAACGTCAAATTCGATTATTAAATGACACTCTGTTAAATTTACATGTAATTCATCACGTACTTTTTTATGTTCTGCCTGGACAATCATGTAGGGAAGTGTCAATTTTATTTCCAAATCAAATGATCAGATTTTTGAGTCTCTAATAAAACTTCGACAAGTCTTGCACTGGCGCCGACGATATAATAATTTTGTTAACGGAAAAGACGTCATTTCTGTGGACGTAAAAGTTTTATTTTATTTTATTGATTATTTTGGATTGTTTGTTTTATTTTTAATATGAAGAAGTAAAGTACAACGTAATTGTTTTTGTAGTAAAGGTTACGAAATGTTAGAGTTTATTTTGTTGATTAAAAGCTCTATTTTAGTCTTTCCTGTGGATTATTTGGTATTTTCGGTGGACACTAAAAAACTAAAATGTCACATATTTTCATGAAAATAAGGTGCTGATCTCTGATTTTGTGGACGGTATAATTATTTTGCTATTTTCCATAATAAATGCTGATTTTTTATAAAAAAGAAGACATTTTTATTTTTTTAAATTTTATATTCCTGTTTTGTTTATGACCCATTTATGTCTGTAATTTATATGGTGTACATAATATTCTAGGATCTGTCTGTCAGTGTTTCTTCTACACCAAACTTTCCCTCAATCTTATAAATAAACAGTGGCCTGACGGTGTCATGAATTAACTAACCAAAATTGCCTCACCACGTTTACGTAGCCTATCTTGACGTAATTATCGGGCACTGTGGCAAACTGAGCCTTCCTCCATTATGAAATCTTGGGAAATCGAGTAGAAAATATACAGTTTTATAAAACAGTACCTTTCTACTTTGTTATTTTGTAAAACTAAGTATAACAACGACACCAACACCAACCACCAACTGAGTATAAGTGTGTGAGTGTCACAATATCTAGAGTCACAAATATGAAAAAAATGTGAATTCAGAGAAGTTTAAGAGTTAATATGAATTTAAAAAATATCTTTTTTAAGTGCGCCTACAGACGGGATGGGTCCACACTAGCTCAAGACAGGGAGGAGTGGAAAAAGAAAGGGAGGCGTTTGCCCTGCAATACACAAAGGCCATAAGGCCTACAAAGGCTAAAAATAAAATTAAAATAAGTATGTCCAATTTTGAACATTACCTATCGCACATTATTATTTTGATCATTTAATAAAATGGTGACACGCAAAAAAAAAAGTGAAGACAGGTTTGGAAGAAACAAGGTTGCGCAAAGGCGGAGGCCTTTGCGCAGTAGTGGGACACAAGCCTTTGCACAGTTGTGGGACACAAGCCTTTGCACAGTAGTGGGACACAAACCTTTGCACAATAGTGGGACACAAGCCTTTGCACAGTAGTGGGACACAAGCCTTTGCGCAGTAGTGGGACACAAGCCTTTGCACAGTAGTGGGACACAAGCCTTTGCGCAGTAGTGGGCCACAATGTAGGCTAACAAAAAAAAAAATGGTGCCGGTGCAGTTTTCTGTAATCTAATCTTTATAACTAAAAAGTCAGAATAATAAAATAAAATTACCAAAACATAGCACTTAATTAAAATGCAACTATATCACGGGCATTAAGAAGAGGGTATTTTAAAATTCAATGTCAGATTTAGAGATAGACATTAACCTTTAATTCCAGTATTCATAACAAGAAGGTGATGATTGCACAATATGTTTAAATATCTCGTTTGCTATTTTGATACTTAATGATCGCGACCAATTTTGGTAGAGTGTCAAGGAAACTGGTGCGTAGCAATTTAAAAGACAGTATCATATCGACAACAGTGTAATATCAGTATCATGCATATTTTCCCCGAAGGTTTAGGAAGAAGTGTACCTATAGTAGGTACACCCACAATTTGCCAGTTATGTTAAAGTCCCATGTAATCAGGGGCGAACCTATTGTCAAAAACAAGGAACGAATACAGCCTCCGGGCTGCTGCTGTAAAAATCCTGATGGATAAACCCAACACATTGCCTGAGTTGGGTATCGAACCCACGAGCTCATGCTCAGCAGTAGTGCTTGTGACATGTCCTTCTAGATAATCGTCATATTTATTTGATTTTCGACGATTTCCGTCTTATGTATAATACAGGGTGGCAGAGACGTCGATATATTTGCTGTTCCATACATTTTGACTGCGTAGGCACTTTTCTATAAAACAGCATTTTTTTTATAACCGACGAAAAAAGTCTATGCTAGGGGGTCTAGAATGATGATTCTAAAACCGTCCCTGCCGAGTGGTATGTGTAAAACAGAATACAAATATTTAATTTCAGTCTATTTTTGGGTCAATTATAACTCTACTGTGATATTTTTGACTTATACGTCGCGTGACGTCATTAGAATATTACATACCTAAACGTAGATCTATTTTAGCACATACATAATAGTAAATGGTCAATAGTAGTCTATTATTAGGTAACAATGAAATGTATTTTATTATCAAAGTCATTCATTGTTTGTTCATTTTGTATTTGAGTTTCAGTTGTACAATGTAAACGTTCGCCGTAGGTATTTAAAAATCTAGTTAAAACTCACAAGATAGCTTTTATTCATGCTTTATGAGCCTGTTTTTTGATGTCATACGATGGCAAACAAACCGATAGACCGTCTGATGATGACAACAGCAGAGGCATCGCATTGCATTTTCAAATAAGTATTTATAACTGCGGAATAATTACGTAACACACTAACAGTAGCAATGGCTTTCATTTTGACAGTTCAACTACATTCATTGCGTTATTTACGTTGTGGAGCAGACAAATTTTTCGAACATATGAAGCAATGGATTAGCAATAGATATCATTCAAAATAGTGTATAACGCAATTAGGGTTCTGTTCTAAAAGATGAAAGTGTAAATAAACTCTGTTCAGGTTAAATTCTTACCCAATCACTCACTAAAGGGAATTAGTAACACTTTCATCTGTATTTAGAAGGTTTCAACTTTACATCTCACGAACTTTTCCAACAATTATTGTTTGAATGACATTTCTAAAATTGAGGTTATAAAATTAACCTCAATTGTAAAATGTGATTTAAAATTAGAATTTCGAGTTTAGGCCATAAACGTATCAAACGGCCATCCAACGTGGTAATGCTGCCAGCCTTTTGGACATTTATCCCATTGACAGCGATGCGGACGAATTTTTTGATGCCCAATGAGCTCCTGCCTTTTTCTATTTTTTTTTTGTTATTATTTACTTGTATATAATATACATATATAATATATATACTCGTATACTTATCAAATTAAAACAGTCTATTTTTAAGTGGAATTATAAATATTGACACCCACAGGTACGTTTCCCGATTCATATGTTGATATTTTTTATCAGATACTTTCGAAAAGGACCTTATCTACAATTTTTTCCCTACATCCTGGGTAGTGCGCTATATAAATATTTTTTCTACCAAAATCCTTTATCAGCCATCCAGTTCCCATGGGAAGCAACCCGACATTGCCCAATGTTTATACACAAACCATGATAAGCAGAATTTAGGAAAATGCTGTCAAAACAACTATGGAAGTCGACAATGTTATGAATTAGATCGTCACTCAACCTGACACTCGTACTTAGTTCAATGATTCTTTACAAAACATACCAACGGTTGAAGAATGTCCCTACTTTGTGTGTAAACTGACAATGTAAACGTATGTTAGTTCGATATAATGTTGTAAGTGATTGTAATAAATTTTCAATTCATTCAGTAGTTTGAGTTTTTTTTTTTAAATGATATAAACTTGTGCTTGACTGCGATCCCGCCTGATGGAAAGCAGTGATGCAATCATTGATGGTAAAGCGCACTAATTTATTATGAGCCTATTCACTCTAGCCTTGAAGACACTTAAATTATGATCGGACGGGAAAACCGCTGCAGGCAAATTGTTCCTGTCCTTCGATGTTCGCGGTATAAACGACGAGGCGAAACGCTTCGTCCGGATCGTAGCAGTTTCAACAACGTAAGGGTGGAAACTCGCGTGCGACGGGTTGTCCGATGATGGAACGGTGATGGCGGAATTAAGTCATGTAATTCCCGCGCACACTCTCCAGAATGCATTCTATAGAATACCGAAAGGCTGGCTACCCTACGCCTGCGCTCCGGGCTTTGCAGATTGGTCTTAACCAAGCACCAATTAGCCTCTTCGCACGCCTCTCCCCTGAGTCCAAAGCTGCTAGATGGCATTTTGCAGCACCAGCCCATATGTGGCTGCAGTACTCCACACACGATCGGACCTGCGCTTTGTATAACATTAGAAGCTGTCTCGGTGTGAAGTAACGCCGGACCTTTGCAAGAACGCCAAGTTTCCTAGCAGCCATCTTGGCTTTGGACTCAATGAACCGCCCAAAGTTTAGGTTTAAGGAAATTTCAACTCCCAAGAGCTGAAGGCGGTCGGTGCACTCCAAGGATACATTCTGAAAAGCAGGAGCCAGGGTGAACGGGCTCCTTTTGGCGGTGAACAGACACGCCTGTGTTTTGGCGGCGTTGAATCCCACAAGGTTGGCTTCGCCCCACTTGGAGACTGCCTGAAGTGCGACATTCGTACGCTCTATCATAGCGTTCAGGAAAGGTAAAACAATGTTTTGTTTTATGCAGGTACTCCACAAGTAGGTACCTATCCTCCAAGTGTGGCGATTCTAAATTGTAGGTGACTATTGTCAGCTCCGCTAACATATTGCTGACTGACTAATGCAGGGTGGCAGGGGCATCGACGATAACTGTAACCATGAATTCGGTATATGATCCCTGAACCCTGTCGAAATGATTCGTCGGTTAATAAAAAACAAAACAGAATCATGTACTGAATCCATAATAACAGAAGACCAATTCTCGTAATTTAACACGTTCAATATCTAGTCGCAGTCTCATCTCGGCGACAAACATTATGTCAAAAACTTGTCAAAATGTAAGGAAATTAGGAGTATTTTTTGACTGATTGAGACTGAGATCAGACTGTGAACGTTCTTAAAATTACGAGAATTGCCCCTCAGGTTGCGCGTCGATGGCTGCCACCACTGTATTTTTTCCACGGCATCAATTTGAAGTGATCTTGATGTGACTGTCAATCCACGTGGAATGACAGCTCACATCAAGCTCACTTCACTTATGTTTGTATGGTGACATTTTTACAGAATAGGTCGGCTGCTATCCTCATGTAGTTTAAACTGTGGTGATATGAGAATAGAAGTAGAAGAAGAAGAAGAAGAAAGAAGAATATCTTGAAAGATTTCTTTAGCTACTTCTCTTCACTTCGTAATAACTAAGTTTTTTTTGCAAAGTTTGTAAAGAAAATGGCAATTATTGTAATTACCAGTAAGTACTCCAAAGCGCATAAAAGTGATTATTACGGATTTTATATATGGTTCAAAAACCTAAAATTTCTGATTAAGAAATATCCATTGTTGATTTAAAACATATTTAGGATCTCGGATATCTTATTTATGTTAAAAATTTGAAAGCAACTCTGTCTGTAAGTTACCTTTTGACGCCTAAACCACTGAACGGATTGCATACTAACATCCATAATTCTAGTGGATAATTAATATATTTTGAACGAGCTGCGCCCAGTGGTTTCACCCGCATAAGTTTCGATCCCGTGGGAATATCGGGATAAAAACTATCTAATTTGTGCCAAATTTCATCCAAATCCGTTCAGAAGTTTTTGCGTGAAAGAGTAACAAACATCCATCCGTCCATCCATCCATACAAAATTTCACGTTTATAATATTAGTAGGATGTTTCAATATCGTGGTTTCGTGCTATATTACACGAGTAAATGCTGCTTCCCAGATTCAGTTTTACAAGGAGATCATATTTCCTTTAACAAAAATGATAATTAAAATTCTGTTTAATGATATAAAGAAGTGTGATCGTATAAACATATTTAAGGCAAAACTTAAGAAACGTGTATGTACCCTGTAACGTCGTTAACAACCCAGAGTTAAATATGATATTATTTATTATTTAGATGTAAGCACTCTGTATCTCATTTTGAGTGAACGGTGTTATTTAAGTTCTTATGAGAAATAAAATATATTTAAATCTAAAGGCATTTTTTCCCAACAACCCAAGATCTTTACAAATCGTCCAACTATGACCATCTTGTACTCGAATGGGCCACGTGGGGTCACTGCCCGGAACATTGAGCCTAATCGTCGATATCCTGTACCTTACATTATTATTCCTATCCCGTTCCTATAATGGTCGATGTTGGACTCAACATGGCCGCCCTGAGGTTTGAATAATTCCGGAGGTTGGTAGCCATGATGTAATGTATTGTGTCATGATTTTAAAAGGACATTTTGAAGGACTGTTTTTTTGGGTCAGCCAATGTTTCCGTCTGCAGGAGGCAGTGGTGATTCTATATGTAAACCACGTAAATGTTTTCGATAAGAAAAACTTTTTTGTTGCCAGCGTTACTGCAACCAATTAATGAATAAAACGAGTTTGAAATTATATAATGATTAAATATATGAAGAATTATGGTTTTTGTACATTTGTTCTTGTTAAAAGTTCCAATTCATAAGAAACACAATCACACGTCTTTGGCTAAGGGTGCGTCACACCTACGTTACGACAGTTATAGTAGATCCTATGTAATAGGGAGCGAACTCTTTTCAGTGAGCGACCATGGGTGTCCATGGAGTTTCTTGCCCGTTCTTCTCCTACTACGCTTTGGAATGGGCAACTAGCTTCATATTATTTCTGACTAAACGACTCCTTGATAATTCAAAAGTGCCTGTAAATGGTTTAATTGAAATAAATGCTTTGAGATTTAGTTCATTTACTTACCGAGCACGGACACCACTAAGGCTACCTACTACTCAATTTACAGACCCAACAAATAACGATTTGGCAAACTTGGGAATAGAACACGGGACCTCAAGACCGCCGCACTTTCAACCACAACACCAACAGAGCACAAAACAGATTGCAATAGATAAGTCTACAAAAACAAATAATGTCAGACCCATCACATTCCATTATTTTCTACTCAGTAAAAACAAGATATTAAATTCACTGACCTTTTAAAATGTGACCCCTGAATATTTTCTCTCGGCCGTGTTGTGTTGTAAGCCTGCATAAAGATGCGCACTTTGTCTCGTATGCACTGACAAGGTCGGTATAGTAACCAGGTTACTAGGTTTAAGACGGACAAGACTTAATACATGCTAAATTGCAAAGCTTTACGAGGCAATTGTCATTTATAGCAGGAAAACTTGAAGTAATGGGTAGTGGTTTAAGTCAAGCGATTCTGCCAAAGACTTGATTTTGAATAGTTTTGTATTGTCTTATATCGTTGTGCCAAGGCTAGATAATCTGCGGCGGCCTCTCGCGCCCGGACCTGGTGCAAGCCATGGTCCGGAGCGAGAGGGAGTGGGAGGCAGTCGCCTCCTTCTGCGAAGCAGTCATGCTAGCGAAGGAGGTGGCGGGACGGATGAGGGAGAGAGCCTCCCGTCCCAGCCGCCGCGGGAGACGCCCCGGGCGTCGGGAGTCGAGCGACGACTACCGGCCACCGTAGGCGCGGGCCTGCGGGCGGAGAGCAATGGGTAGCTCACCGCCCGATCAGGACCAGGCCCGTGCCGGACGGCGCGTAAGTGTTCCACGCGCGCCTCAAAGAGATGTCAGCATAACGAGGGGCCCCCAGGGCCGAAGCCTGCCGGGGCAGCGGGATTGTCCGAAAGGGTTACCGCTACCCCGGAACATAAAGGGCGAAGGAAGGAACATGGGTGGGTTTTAGTCAGTAAGAGTCTGACACTCCCTTCCGCTCCACCCAGAGCGGGAGGGGTCATTTGATGATTTCCCATCCCAAAAAAAAAAAAAAAAGGCTCGATAATCTGAGGGACAATTCTCTTAATTTTAAGAACGTTCACAGTCTGATTTCAGTCTCGATCTGTCAAAATTATGTCTAATATCCCTACATTTTTGACATTGATTGATGCTGAGATGAGATAGTGACTAGACTTTGAGCATTTTTAATTACGGGAATCGACATTCTGGTTGTTTTGTGTAGCGAAATTAGATGTCGTGTTGTAGATCTAAGTAACTTCAATTTCAAACTCTTCCTTAAAACTTCATTAGGACGAGCTGGTACATTTGTGTATGTGTACCACAAGTGGTACAAACCCATTTTAGGACACTGAACGAGATACAATAGCAGTTTTATTGTTAGTACGCCGAGGGGCGTTTAGTGTCCTGCAAAGTTAATGGCTTTTGTGGAAGTGACACTACAATTTTGACAATATCATGTAGGAACCTATTGTGATAGACTATTAAACGATGAACAGTGATGTTGTTTCTGTGTTTTGGGACAGTTAAGAGGGAGAGAGAGAGAGAGAGATGACTTACAAGAAAAACATATCTGTCTTGTTCCAACAGACAGAAAATTGATAGAAAATATATCAATTTTCTGTAAGTTTGTCATTGTGTCAACACTGACAAAAATCAATCTGCAGGCTAGGCAGATTGATTTTTGAAACAAGACAGATATTTTTTCTTGTAAGTAATCTGTCTCTGCATGCAGCTGAATACCAGTATTTTACATATAGCGACTGCCGATTGTGACGTCCACAACCCAGCTACTGGGTAATACAATGGTAAGACTGGTTGTCAGACTTTTGGGCTTCTGACTACTTGTAACGAAAGTGTCAACAATAACAGTGGTGAATAAAATTACTAACAAGCATAAGAACTTTTGAGTAGTCGACGCATCTATGTTCCTAATTGGATCTACTTATGCAAAACGGAATCAACCCACACAATGACAAAAAGCCGTAGGTATTTGTCAACATTGTCAGATCATTTTCCATCTTTTCAGGGTCGGTATCTTTAGATGGTGCATTTTTGAAAGCTGTCTGTATACTTATCTCGATTTTGGCATGTGTATGGATTGGTTCCTGTTTGCATAAGTAGGTCCAATTTGATCTTCATGGAGTTATAAAGACTATCCTTGTTTAAATCAAAACCCATGGTCACATTAATATTATTGAAAAAACGTGTTACGATCAACATAAATCTTGTATCAAATATTTTTTTTATATTTCATCATAAATTCATAATAGTATGTACGCTAGCTACAACGCAAGAAGAATTAATTATAGTTTAACGTGCATAACAATAACAATGAAGGTAAAACATTCTTATTACTATTTAAAACAATAAAAACAAATTATTACAACCATTACAAAATAGTCGCAATAATTTGTTTTTAACACCTGCAAGGTTTGTTATCGAATACGTCATTAATTTGAATAATAACATTATAATATTGGCATGAAAGTAAACATTTAGCATGGGCTTTAGGCATTTCATTGTACCTACCTAGGTTTCTTAAAGATTTTTTCCAAGTTTTTTAAAGAAAACCTCAATGTGAAGAAATGCTACCAGTAAACTTTGGTTTCCTAAGACAGCGGCAAGAAAAACGTGTCTGTACAAAGGGCCTAACAGATGCTGTCCCACCACAAGACGGAGAGACAGGAAACACTTAGTACTTTTTCTATAGCCTTGTTTTGTTAATAGCATAAGTAAATGGTATACGTAATATCTCCAAAATCTATATCTGACCACCGTAAAGACTATTCCTGCTTGCAGCGCATATTATTCTAATTGTCGACCTAAAAAGGATCCTCTTTTGTTTTATTTACGGACGCAGCTGTGGTCATCATGTGCACAGGATTTTGTTTTCAAAATGGTTAGATATAGGTTTTGACGATAGTATCACAATTTGAGTAGTAACACTAATCAGTCGTACCCACACTAGTAATGAACTTAAATGAATTAAAAGGAGTACGTCAGAATCGTAGTGTGTGGTGACGTTTTGTAGTTTCTGCCTACCTTCACGTGAAAAAGGCGTAAGTTTATATTTTTATGTTTACGAGTAATTAGTGAAAGAGAAACAGGAGTTAATGAAGAAATGCACATTCAGCATTGCAAATAAATTCAATTAGATACTTCTAATTCAATTAATCAATAAAAGGTATGTACTACAAACATAGTGTGGAATCGACGCGCATCCTGTTACCATGGATTCAGTACATGATTCTGAATCCTTTAAAATTTATACGTTAAAATTTCTTGCCGGTTATTAAAAACAAATTCGCTGTTCCATACATTTTGGCCGAATTTCTTCGCTAGAATCAGGTGCTGAATTCATGGTTTCAGTTTGCGGACGGTGAGCAATGGGTAGCTCGCCGTCCGGTAAGGACCAGGCCCCGGTCGACGGAGACTAATTGATGGAGAGAGAGAAAGAGATGTCAGCACTAATTGACGGAGTCCGCTAGGGCCGATGCCTGGCAGGATCGCGGGTTGTTCGAAAGAGTTACCGTGCCCCTGGCACAGGCAACTGAAAGAACACGGGTGGGTTTAAGTCAGTAAAACTCTGACACTCCGCCCAGAGCGAGAGAAGTTATTTGATGATTTCCAACACAAAAAAATAAAAAACCCTGTGTATCCAACCAGCAGCAGACTGCTTCAGGTTGATGATAATGACAAAGGCCGTGAATGTATAATCAGTTTCAGTTGTAAACAACGTACACCAACACATAAATAAACATAATTTTACTGCATTACCATATTAGTTCCACTGCATACTCATTGTTTCGTCGTGGTGCATGAGTTAGGCGTGGAGAAGACATGCAATTTAAGTGTTACATGAAATGATTCGAAGGTTGACCATCCGTGTCAAGAGTATGGGTGAACTTTTCCCTAATATTGAAGGTTATGCCATTGAATTCACGGTCTGTGGTTATTTGGTGAACAGCTGATTTTTCATTGTTTTTTTTTTTTTGTTGTGGCTGTTTACATTACGAAATTACTGATGTTGGTTAGCTTTTCAATTATGCACTTCAATTACAAATCAAAATGAGGGCAGCTAAAAACTTGCCTACGAAAAACTTGGAACCCCACTAGGAGTTCTATACCCAGCAGTGGGTAAAGTGTGACAATTGGTTGAAGATGAAGAAGAGGTGAAAACGTCTTAGTAAGTCTGAATTCTTCAGTGTCAGCAGGGCTTGCTCTCAGCCCCAATTAAGCGCACTTTATCATAACTAATTGGGCTTTAGCTACCGTTTACCTAAAGCACATACAATGAAAAATAAAAGATAGGTTAGATAAAAACTACATACGACATTAGGTGACAAATGACGCCTCGTTCCTATTATTATACCTACTGAAGTTTAGCTCGTAAACTAGTTTTCCGAACTTAATTTAACACAATGTAAAGGCTACTTTATTGTTATGACAATTTGTGTGTATTGTCTCACTTTTATTTAGACTAAGGCCGCAACCGCATCGAGGTAACCACAGGAAGACAATGATTTCGCACGCCACATTGACAATTCTGCCATAAATTGGGTTTGTTAGCACTCATTTTTCCGTTCATTGAGCCAAGCGATTCAGCAACAGCTGGGTCGCTAAGTCACCGATATACTTACATAAATTATAGATATTCCTCGAAATATCAGTGAAGGACAAAATCGTGAGAAAACCGGCATGTCATAGAACCAAACATTCGAAGACATGTGACATCTACCAACCGGGCCCAGGGACCTGTGTCCCAGCAGTGGGAACATTAAAAGGTTGCTAGTGCTTATGCCTCAAAATATGGCGTCGTGGTGGAATTCTCTCGTATCAGCACGAAATATAGATAGGTATAGAAATAGCCCAGGTTATCGTTCAAATATTCGGCAGTTAGCATTTTTTTTAATCATGCTAAGTACTCGTTATTAATTCTTTACTATATTTAGATAATGAAACACTAAATATACGGGCACCATTTTAATTAGCAGAGCAACAGGACCAGAGAGAATATAGAACCATTATAGACATTTTGAAAGACGGAGCAACCACAGATAACACAATACATATTAATAACAACACAGATAAACAATCCTTAATACAGCCCCTCAATTTACAGAATTTATAATTACTTTACTGTAACATTCTTAAATTGCAATTAAGAACTTAATTGATAAATCTATTACAAATTATATGTCAATGTTCACTCTATACATTATTAATTCAAAATTTGGTCTCTATGTTATTTATCAAATATTTTGCTTATAAATATAAGCAATAAAATAATTATTTTAAACTAAACAATATTCCAAAAATAGTAAAGACACAGCCTAACAACAATATGTTCTTAAATCAAATTCAGCTTAATACAAAAATAGTTATGTTTTTGAATAGGTAATGATTTAGTAAATATGTCTGCAATGTTTTCATTTGTAGGTATATATGAAATGGACACAACTTTCTTGTAGATTAAATCCTTTATATAATGATGTTTTATTTCAATATGTTTAGATGCTTTAGTATTAATTTGGTTTTGAATCAATTTAATAGTACTCTGATTATCAATTAACAAATGAGCTGAAACATTTTCATCACCTAAGAAATCCGAGAGTAAACCTTTGATGTGTATAAGTTCACTTACTGTATGTGCTCCTGCTACATACTCAGCCTCAGCTGTTGACAGGGCGGTACAAGTCTGCTTCCTAGAGAACCATGATATTATATTGTTACCTTGATATATAGCACAACCACTTGTACTTTTGCGGTCGGTTCTGTCAGCTGCCCAGTCTGAATCTGAGTATGCTATAAGTTTCATTAAATTACCCGTCTTTGTATATAATAGCCCCTGTCTGGTTGTTCCTTTGAGATAACGTAATATTTTCTTACCTGCCAACCATAATTCCTGAGTGGGCTTATCTAAAAATCTGCTCAAATAGGCTACAGCATAAGTAATGTCTGGTCTACTATTCATTGCAATGTACAATAAAGAACCTATTAATTCCTTGAATGGTACTTCAATCACTTCTGATCCAATGTTTGCATTGAAGTTGACTTCCATTGGAGTTTTACATGCTTTGCAATCTTGCATTTTGAATTTCTCTAGAAGTCTTTTAATCATTTCACTTTGTTTTATTTCCAGTCTGTCCTCTTTTCTTGTAATTTCTAGTCCTAAATATTGATGTACTTCTCCCAAGTTCTTCACTTTAAATTCCTTTTCTAAAGCTTTTATCATCTCAGTGTCATTTCCAAGATGTAGAATATCATCAACATAAAGTAGTATCCATGTATTTCCTTTTCCATATAAACATGAATCATGTTTTGATTGTATGTATCCTTTCTTAGTTATGAAGTCATGAAATCTTTGATTCCAGCATTTGGGTGCTTCTTTTAATCCGTACAGAGCCTTTTTTAATTTTAAAACCTTTCCTTCACTTATATTCATTCCTTTAGGACATTTTATATATATTTCTGTATTCAAATTACCATTTAAAAATGCTGTTGGCACATCCAATTGTTTAAGTGTTAAATCTTGTTGGACTGCTAAGCTCATCATCAATCTTATTGTTGATAGTTTGGCTACTGGAGCATAATGGTTATCATTACTATGTAGTTGAAAACCTTTAGCTACCAGCCTTGCTTTCTTAGTACCATCTTGCTTTGTTCTGAATATCCACTTTGTATCTATCGCTTTACTTCCTCTAGGTAATGTAGCTTCTTCCCATGTTTGTAATTTTATCTGTGAGCTTAATTCTTTCTGTATCGCATTTTCCCAATCTTTATCCTGGACTGCTTCTTCATATTCTTGAGGATCTCCTGACAATAGACAGTATGCTGTATACAACTCATAGTCCTCTTCAAGATTCTTTGGCTTTTGAACATTTCTTCCTGACCTTGTTGTATAGTATTTTACTTCTTTTGTATTCTCTTCATTTTCACTTTCTTGATCTATTTCTTCAGTTTCCTCATTCTCTTCTTCATTCTTTTGTACTTCTTCCTCATTCTGATCATGTTTTTTCTTTTTCAGGTTATCTTCTTGGTCCTTCTTCATATTTTCTTCTTGCTCTAATTCATCTTCAAGTTGTCCTTCCCATTCTTCATGAACTTTGTTCTTCATCTCTTCTTTGTATTTTATTTGAGTCTCATCAAATCTCACATCTCTAGATATTATTACCTCATTTGTTTCAGAATCCCATAAACGATATCCATTTAAGCTATATCCTACAAACCTCATCTCTTTTGCTCGTTCCATTAGTTTGTCCTGTTTTGGTAATATATGTACCCATGCTTTAGATCCAAATACCTTTAGTTTTGTCAAGTCTTTGTTTCCAATCATCTTTTCAGCTGGTGTTAGAAAATTGATGGCAGCAGATGGACATCTATTAATTTGATAGACAGCACATCTTACCGCTTCACCCCATAGCATTTTTGGTAATTCTGTTTCAATCAATAGTGTTCTTGCTCTGTTGTAGATGTTGCGATTCATTCGTTCTGCAACCCCATTTGATTGTGGACTATATGGTGTAGTGAACTGCTGAATAATTCCTTTGTCTCTGCAAAATTTATAAAGCTTTTCATTTTTGAACTCACCACCATTATCGCTTCTTATTTTCTTAATTTTATTTCCTGTTTGTCTTTCCATTCTATTGACATATTCTATAAGCCTATCAGTTGCTTCGCTTTTCCTTTTCAGTAAGTATACCTCACAAAAATGTGTGTAATCGTCTATGATTGTATGATAATATATCTCACCTTTAGATGTAGGAGTGGACACCGGTCCAGATATGTCAGTATGTATCAACTCCGCAATGTATTGTGAACGTGGTTTTGGAGTGTGATAAAATGGTAATCTAGTGGACTTACCTTTCATACATGGCTCGCATGGTTTGTCGCTATATGGAAGATTCATCATTTTTAGCTGTTTCCTGTTGGCATGACCTAGTCTTTGATGCCATACATCCTTTGTAATTAAACATTTTTCATCAATTAATTTTGTGTCTATAACATATAATCTACTTTTATTATGCCCTATGATCTTACATTTTGAATTGTAAATAGAAACACAATTATTATAAAATTGTACTTTACACTCTTTCTCTAGTAATTTTCTGACTGATAATAAGTTATGTGACAATCCAGAAACAATTAGTCCTTCTAATTCAATTACAATATTTTTATATTTCAATTTTAATTTGCCTCTTTTATTACTTTTTAAACATTGACCATTTGCCACAAATATTTTAACTTCCTTTTCTAAATTATTTATATTAGTCATATATGGTAAGTATTGGGACATAATTAAATGTTCGGTAGCTCCTGAGTCAACAATTAATTGAACACAATCATCTATTTTATTATCAAAGTCATTTACACTGAACGCTGTAAACATCATTACCTTGTCTTCATCTTCAGTCTGCGCCATTCTAGCAGTCTGTGATGGCGTTCCATTTTGCCTTGAGTTGAAGCCTCGACCTCTGCTCCTCGTGCCTCTTGAGTAGCCTCGTCCTCTTATGTTTTGACGTTCTGGTTTCTTACATTGGTAGGCTTTGTGGCCATTTTTACCACATTTAAAACAGGTTAGAAAACTTTGAGCATCTTCTGATACTACCGGGTGACTCTGAGTTTTCAACTCAGCATCCAACAATTTACTTTTGACATATTCCGTCGTGAGTTCCATATTGGTTGTTTCCAAAGCAGCAATCGTCGTATTATAGCTTTCAGGCATGGTCAGCAATAGATGACACACTTTGTCTTGCTCTCCCATTGTACCTCCAGTTTCTTCTAGTTGTCTGATCAATGTGTCAAAGTTGTTGAAGTGGTCACACAATTCCGTATTGGCATCACATTTTAACGTAAGTAATTTCTTTCTTAAATAGAGCGCAGATAGTGTACTCTTTCTCTTAAATACCTTCTTCAAGTTTTCTATCATTTCCCTTGCACTTTTTGCATCTCTTACGTATTCCAAGTACTTGTCACTTAGGCTGTATACTATTAAGCTTCTCGCTTTCGCATCTCTTTTTCTGAAATCTTCACTATTTGCGATCTCCGCCTTTATATTATCATCTATTGCTTCTTTGCACTCTTTCTCTTCCAGAATACATTTCATTCTAAATATCCATGTGCTAAAATTCGTGCCTGTGAATTGCGGCAGCAATTTTCTCAACGCTTCATCCGCCATATTTTTCTTCTTTTGGGTTTTTCAACTTTTCTTTTACTTTTTAGTATTTTCGTAGTAATATTACTATCGGCGGCACTTGGTGAACTTTTCGCACTTAGCGCACTTAGCGCATTTAGCGCATTTAGCGCAGTTAGCGCATTTAGCGCAGTGGAAGCGTATTAATTCTTTACTATATTTAGATAATGAAACACTAAATATACGGGCACCATTTTAATTAGCAGAGCAACAGGACCAGAGAGAATATAGAACCATTATAGACATTTGAAAGACGGAGCAACCACAGATAACACAATACATATTAATAACAACACAGATAAACAATCCTTAATACTCGTCGAGGCTAACTATTTTAAGGTTAGATACTTTCTTAACATTTTGTGACTCAGCGTTTGAATAACTTACCGTGCCGATTTGGCCTTTTATGACCTAATTATCCAAGTGTTTAGGCACTAGGCGTTCGACTGTTTGTCAAACAACCGCCTAAATACTAAACATCTGATTAATGCATTAAAGAGCATACGGATACAAAATTATAACGGCTCTCATTAAAAAGGTTGCAAATAAGCAAGCTGTTTAGATTTTGTTCTTTATTAAAAAGTAATAGCTTTATCAATAGTGACATCCTGTGTACCTAAATGAATACCTTGAAGAATATACCCGTCTATCAGAAGACTTGAATTGGCCGTGGATCTATCTCCCTTTTACAAACAAAAATCAAAACGATATAAGCAAGAATAGAACCGAAGATCCGCTACTAAAACCAAATAAAGATTTCGCAAGCACATAACAGAGCCCAAGAATATTAACCTTGCAGCTACTTAGTCTAATAAACCGCTCTACTCCACTTTCATTCGCAAAACCATCTAAACCCGACCTTAAACATAATCACTACGAACCCAATCTCGCTAATATCGAACAAAGATGACCTTTGCGTTTTGTGCGCGACTATACCGGCGCGTGCGCAGCTTGGTGGCTCGTCACGTGCTCTTGACATTTGTAGTTGACGCAGCCGGTATAAGCACGATGGCATTTGTGAATTCCGTAGATTTTAGAATTTGAATTATGTTTTGTTTTTGTTTGTAAATCGAGATTTGATCAAAGTTGTGTCATATTGGAGTAGTTGGTTCTATCAGTATTCTGTAACGTTATTAAAATTAAATTGTGAAAGGGCGTAAGAGACGAGGCGACACTAGACGCGAAGCTTGCTTCATAAACTGACTGACAAGTACTATCTCCAAAACCTATATCTGACCATTTTGAAAACAAAATCCCGTGCACATGATGACCACAGCTGCGTCCGTGAGTAAAACCAAAGAGGATCCTTTTTAGGTCGATTAATAATATGCGCTGCAAGCAGGAATAGTCCTTACGGTGGTCAGATATAGATTTTGGCGATAGTACCTACCCCAGGGGCCGTATTCTCCATGAACGAAACCGCGCGAAATGAACGCGAGTTTGGCGGGAATAGCTAAGGAATTAATTGGTTTCGAAGTAAGAAATCATTGATAAATAAATGAATTTTTATTTATTATTATTTATTTTTATTGAGTGGTCATAGGGAATAAGGCCCAGGAGACCGTATAAGTAATTTAATGTGCGATACGTTTCATCTAGTTAAGTGAAGATTCAATAAATTATGATAGTGCCACATCAGAAATCGATCCTGTCAAAGCATCAGACATATGCATTAATGGATATACAGCATTTTTAGCAACCAGACCTGCAGCAGCAGCCGTTATTATATCATCACCAAATATAGGAATTTGAAAGCCATCTGCATTATTTGACCTTGTTTTTTTTAAGTATTTTTCAATATTTTGCTGTTTTATGATTTCCTGCTCCATCCGCAAATATTCTAGTATTCACCTTGATATCAATACAAATACGATCAACAAATACGAGTACTATAGAAGGAAGTATTAGAGACGTAAATCCGTCTCTATGGACGATCGTTTGTCACGTTTCTTCGTACATACACGTTGGGTTTATGTAAATATATTAATAATTATCACGAATGAGATCAAGGTTAACATATAAAAATATCCGGTCGTTAATTAGAAGAATTCGATTTTAAAGCGGTTGGGAATATTCCTGTAACTAATAAATTATAGAATGAAAGCAGTGAGTAGAATTATCATACCTAGCAGCGTTTTGTGTACTGATGTTTATACACTTATAAAGTATGGATATTAAAGGAATCAGTGATTTTATGACTGAGGGATTACCTAGCATAATCAGTCGATAATGTTCCCACTGCTGGGAGACAGGCCTCTCAGCGAGAGGGAGTGGGCCCTTATCCACCACGCAGACCCAGTGCGGGTTGGTAGATGTCACGTGTCTCCGAATTTTTGATTCTAGGATGTTTTCCTTCACCGTTTTGAGAGCAGTGGTGATGAAATAATTTGTACAAAGTAAAGCGCCTGTCTGGGTTCGAACCTACGGCCTACAACGCGTAAGTCGCAGCCGTTACCACTGGGCTAGCACTGCTCCGCTCAGCTTTTATTAATCTCGGATCGAATTTAAACGTCTCCAAGTCTATAACTATTAAACTTAGATTTTACTATAATGAAACTCAAACTAATATAATAAGTAGTTTCATGGGAATACAGCTGCAAACATTTCAATAGTGCGAGTAACTAAAGCACTATTAATTAATTAAATAAGTTCATTTAACCTCGTGCCAGCTTATGGAAATTAAGATGAACCAAGATTGTGCTAATTGTTAGATCGTTTGAATTTGATACGTTCACTAGCTTACGAGATTCTCTTTGCAAATTCACATCTATTCCATACTTAGTAACATTTTAATTACTGGGATCATCTTCTAGATGTGGTTAATCTTTAACATAGACGAGCGTTAAGTGATTACGAGATTCTCCTTGCACATTCAAATTGATTTCATACTTAGCAGTATTCTCATCTTTACTGGAACTATCTTTTAAGTTTGGCTGATCTATAATAAAGGCTTTTTTATAAGTAAAACCAGTTATTGCCTGACCAATATCTTAACTAGTCATTAGATTGGCTGTGCTCAACATTTAGATTTCGCTTCCGTGACTTCCACTATTATAGGTGGAATTCTTATGGAAACTATCCCAAGACGATCGACTGGTCTGCCTCGTTGGGGTAGTGGTTGCAAGCGCTACTGCTAAGCGGTCTTGGGTTCGATTTCCAGATCGGGCAAAGCGTTATTAGGTTTTTCAATCTGAAATTGCTCAGCAGCAACACGAAGTCTGCCCATGTCATGGCCGGTTCAGTCAGTCATGCCCGGTTGATAGCAATAGGCTCGCTCCCTGATGTAGGTACACCTCTGCCTAACTCTTCGGGAATACAGGCGCGCTGTTATGTTTTTCAACCACACTTGAACTTGATGGCGAATATATACAAGTTTGACTCACTTCGACACGAGCCAAGCCACTGTCACGAGGCAAGCAATATACAATGTAAGCATCTTTGTTATAACAATCAAAATAAATGTAACCTATATAACAGCTCATGAGCTCACATATTTCAAACAGTGTTAAAAAAAGGTCGCACAGATGTATAACGATAAAAAGTGGTTCATAACACAATGGGTTACATGTTAATTCTCACAATTGTTCACTATGCTGTGCTTCACAATTCTGATAATCTATCAGCTTGGTTGGTGCACCTGTTCCGATCTGAGTTGCGTAGTGTTGTTTTGCGAGTTTGTGACTTTTGGGGTTTCAAATTTGAAACATTTGTGAAGATATATCGGATATACAATAGGTATCTTAGTTTAAACTATATGGATTGCATGGCACACTCATTTTCTTTATTGTTTACAGCACAAACCTGTGTGGTTCATTTTCGATGAGATCACTAAACAAAACAGGCATTGATGGGTCAATAAGAGAAAGAGTTACCCAAATCGGTTCTGGTTTTTAATAATCATAGAGGAACGTGAGAGTTGGCAGGAGTGAGAGAGAGAGAGGAGAGTGAGAGACACACTAAGTACCTAACTTCACTAGAGTTGCTATTGCTACAGGTAAGCATCTTCCCACTGCTGGGACACAGGCCTCCTCTCTGTGAGAGGGAGTGGGCCGTAATCCACCACGCGGGCCCAGTGTGTGTTAGTCGAAGTCACATGTCTTCGAATTTTTGGTTCTAGGCCGGATTTCTCACGATGTTTTCCTTCACCGATTTGAGAGCAGTGTTGGTGAAATAAAATAGGTACACAAAGTAATGTGCATTACCACTGGGCCATCACTGCTCTACCTGTAGTAAACAGGTAAAGTCTAAATGTTTTATGGTGTTAGGTATGATTTAATAATTAGTCCCAAGGACTTAAGGTGTGCCCAGACCTGGCGAATGCGCCGCTCGCGAGGCGCTTGCGAACTGCGCGCGTGTTGCTTGCGTGCGGTTACAGCCTACGTTTGGTGCGCGGCTCTAGTGCAACTCCGGCAAGGGTCGAGTGGGGCTCGTGCGCACGTAGCTTCTTTGTGCGCGCGTAACTATGAGCCTCGACTGCCGTTAGCATAATTGCTGCAGCATCGGCTATTTTATTACTGACAAAAACTAAAAGGAAAAACAGAAGACAGTAGCAGGTTCCGTTTTTTTAAATAAGACAGAATAGCGAGGGAGGTGAACCGCGGGGCGGCACGCGCGCGCCTCCTACGCGGCTCGACTACGGCGCGCGGACGGCGCAGGGGCTGTGTACGAACATGAAATGCACGCTCACAGTTCGCAAGTGGCTCGCGAGCGGCGCATTCGGCAGGTCTGGTCGCACCTTTAGATACTGGATTAGCTTTTTAGTACCCAACTAACTAAATATTTTACACAAGTGGATTCGATAGTCAACTCACATAGTTATACAAATGTGAGGTGATCATTTACAGGCACGCGATAAATCCACAATAATCATAAAGTATTGTATCGTTAATTTATACAAGCATTTAACAAGGCAGCTGACATTCAACAAAATATCTCTGTAAGCGGATAAAATACGTAAAAGAATGTATCTTTTTGTTTACAACATCCGCATAGGTACGCACGCCAGCACATCAAGTTACTACAATCTGTTAAATTTCTTTAATAGATTTTCAACTTTATCTCTAAATCATTAAGGTTCAAGGTTGATTGGGAAAATTTGACAGTTTCGGGTAGCTTGACCTGCTGGCGTCTGTACAACACTTTTGTCTATATGATTGCTATTTGCAAAAGCAGGCGATGTCATTGGAATGCCTGCTTGATTTAGTTGCAAGAACGGCTGCTTGAACTTTGGTCCTGGGTTTAAACTCCTAGTCGTAAAAAGTGTAATATTCTTTTTCATTAGGGATTATTCAGTAACCGCTAACAGCCCGAAATTGGGATCGGTGGGTGGCTGATCGCAATACGCTCGCCCATACTCTCTTAACATAATCATTTGCTATTCAGAAGGTGACAAAATGACTGAACTGTCTCGTGGTCTCAAGAACGACTGCTGTGCATGAGTTCCTGAGTTTCAACACACGTCAGTCTGTTTTTCATTAGGAATGTCTCAGTAGCACGGAGTTGGGATAGGTGCTGGTTAGTGGTAACAGTCTCGGTTGTCCTCTATCACATGATCATCTGCTTAGCCTTTTCCCAACTATGTTGAGGTCATCTCATGAGATTTATACAAGGTGGAGACGACAATACGACAGTAAATTAAACTGTGTATATCAAATGACGTTCCCAGTCTGCATACGAAAATTCGATCTATAGTCCAGTGACTATTGCTTGTCAAAGATTGGCAATACCCATAGTCAGCGCATTGCTTCTCTTTAGTTTGTTTGAAAAAAACACTTTTTTAATTTCATTTTTATTTGTTAGTTCCAAAACACTCTTAGGCATTAGTATTGTCAGTGTTTTAATTTATTGTCGTAGTCATTTCTCCACATTGTATAACTGGGATACTAAAAAGGAATACACAATATACATCTCCACTAACCCTTTGGGGGATGCAGAGGATACTAAACTTGAAGAAACATTTGAGAATCGTGAGAACAACAAGCAAGAGTAAACATAAAATATCGACACCGTTTCCGCGAGTCACACTCACTACGGAGAACCACCCAACCGTTGCAACATGCAATATCTACATAGATAACTAAAACAAACACATTCTATGCCATTGATAATATAACAGACCACCTATTTATATAATAACTTGCAAATAAAAATGTGATTGTACTAATAATGCCCTCGGCGCGAAAATATTAAGCAACGTCAGAGCGTGATAGTGAAAGGACAGTTGAAATCGATCTCGTTTGGGGCTGGCCTAAAGTACGGACATTGGCGGAACACTGCTCGAAGATATTTTGTAATGTTGAATCAATTTATTAGTTTCGAAGTTCAATTACCTAAAAGGGTAAATAATTGACGAGTAAAATTGGATTTCGCAATCGTTACTAACAAAGTGGAAGATGACGGTGATAAAGT
Source organism: Apamea monoglypha (assembly GCA_911387795.2). Taxonomy (NCBI): domain Eukaryota; kingdom Metazoa; phylum Arthropoda; class Insecta; order Lepidoptera; family Noctuidae; genus Apamea; species Apamea monoglypha. The sequence goes on along the minus strand of OU426919.1, from coordinate 11,334,246 downwards.
GCCACGGTGCTTGTAAAATATAATAACTTTAACCTCTAATAAACCATTTACGACTGACAATAATGAAGACAGACAATTGATTTATTGCACACAAAAGTAATTGTTTCTTACCATTGACAATCTCAAAGACAACGCCAGTAGCGACGAGTCGTTTCGGAATTTCAAACATTATCAAAAATAAAATAAAAATTACAAATGCAATCCTCGACATTTTGAAACCCACCGATCAGGAAATCATTAGACCAGAAACAAATGACTATTAAGTTGTTGCAAAATTGATAACCACTAATTTTAGTGTTAATCGCGATATAAAATGAGGCTCTTTTAATTTAGACCTTGTTTGTGAAGCAATAGTCAATGCAATACATCTGAATCGTGGGTAAACAGTAGTTAGATATGTAAGTGATGAAAATAACGGTCTAGTTTTTTGACTTGACATTGCATGAGCACAATGGGATCTTATTGTCTGGGAAAATTGTTTGAAGGAGAACGGGTTTGTGGAATAAAGAAACTATTGTTCTAAGTGTATCAATAAATATATTTTATGCTTTGAGTGACATGAACAGGGAAGGTCCTGGTAAAGAGGACAATCATAAAATGATGAAAGCGGAGGATGCACGGTGGAAGCAAAAATAAAGATAATAATAATTGAGAATATATAATTATGTTCATAGAGTGCTTCATTCATTAGTATGGTAATTGTGCAGGATTCCTAGTAAAGAATTATAATAAAGATGTCTATCTTAATGTCAGAGTGGTCAAAGAAACAGGAATTCTATAAAATTTTAATATTATGCAAGATAGTGCAATATACACGCAATGTACACGTGGATGAATAATATTAAAAATAGGAAAAAAATATACAGCAACACGTTTTAGTAATGTTCTTTTTTTACTTGTAGTTTTAGTAGTAATAGTATTTAAATAATATTAATATATAGAATGCTAGGCAAGCTCTGATGTTTTAAGTGTTATGCCCATTAGATTCATGATTTCGTGAGTGAAAAACGTGACATAATCTAAGCAAAGCTTGATATTTTTTTTCTCACTTTGTAAACGATACATTTAATTATGATTGATTAGTCTGATCTCAATAAGATCTAAAGTCGATCTCAGAAACTCGTTGAAAGATGATCCAGCACTTTTTCTAGTGCCTCGACCTTGTCAGTAGTTGGGTAATTTGTATTTTATAGTGCGCTTTATTATAAGGAAATTACCAATAACCTTTGATGTTTCATTATGATGAAGAATTGAAGGTCTTACAAGAACAAGGTAAAACTTAAAGGAAGGTACGGTTATTGTTATTGATGGAAACATTTTATTCAACGTTAACTGTTGGACCTTCAATAAAGCATATATAATTTTTGCAGGTACCTTAGTTGTGGGAGAGATGACTATGGATAGTCGAGTGAAAAGGATTTTAATAGGAAGCTCCAAAGACTGGTATAAAGAGGCCAATACTAGATATGGAGTGACAGCTCTCGGTGATAAAGATCTACTGGAAGCAATAGAGACAAAACATTGCCATACTATGGAACAGAAAACAGAGGGGCAATTCTCGTAATTTTAAGAACGTTCACAGTCTGATCTCAGTCTCAATCTGTCAAACAATACTTCTAATTTCCCTACATTTTGATAAGTTTTTGACATTTGTTTGTCGCCGAGATGAGACTGCGACTAGTTTTTGAACGTATAAATTACGAGAATTGGCCTTCAGATTTAGTATACGAATAGCCTTGATTATCAGATCATCAAGCATCATGCTGATATAGGAGCCTTTTGGCCTCGTATAGGACTTTCTGTTTCATCTTTCTTTTTTTTATATAATTTGTTTTATTTTTTATTTTTAACTGTGTTTAGTTTCATTTATGATCTTCCTGTACGAGTCGCAATAAATACTTTTCCTATCATTCTTTCTTGGCTTTATCATTCAAAATGGTACGTTTCAACGAGCGTAGCTATACATATGTATATGTATTTCCTAACTTAACTAGGAACGATTTAGAATGTGTATCTGTAGTTTCTATAACCTAGTTTTCTTATCGACCTTCAAGATACATAGACAGTCATTAAGTGATTTTTATTGCAATCAATTCTTTGTCGACAGTTGTTTCTAGTTACGCAACTAGCTTCAAGTCCGTCAGGATTATTGAACAAGCATCGTCTGCCCAACGTGACGAAATGATTTTCATTGTAAACTCACGGACAATAATGACCCCGAATCACGTAGGGTAATTATGAAATAATTGTGGGTAGGTACAGACGCCAGCACATCAAACTACTACAATCTGTCAAATTTTTTTAATAGATTTTTAACTTTATCGCTAACACATTAAGGTTCAAGGTTTATTGGGAAAATTTGACAGTTTCGGGTAGCTTGACCTGCTGGCGTCTGTACGTCGTTTAGTTGCTCTTATAGTTTTTGATGGAGTTGCGTTGAGCTTTGTATTGATTCAAGATTATTGGTCTACTATGAAAGATGTGATTCTGACTGCATGCGATTATTGCCTTTATATTTTGCATTCTTAAACAATCAATTCATGAACCATATACTCTAGTTTTAACAACGAAATCTCGTTGTGTGTACAATGGGCTTGCCTAGAATACTACAGAACGACGTGAAGCTTTAGAACCGAATTACACAACAGAACTTAGGTATTCGGGATGCCATAAATTTATAATGTGAGGCTGAAGTCTTTCGGGATACAATGATTCGAGTTAGCTTTTTAAATGGTCCAGTGTTATTTCTGGCTGGACTTATTCGAAGTAGTGTATTTGGATATGGAGTTGGTATCTATTTTATTATATTGGAACTTATATTTACGAGACATGATGTACCTATGTTAAATACCAGAAGTATGCATAAATTTAGACAGTATAATTATATAATTGATGACACGATCGCACGATTGCAAGATGGTTAACATTATACTTGACAGACTAATACCGTAGTTAATTCCAAAGAACCTGCACTACCTACCAAGACTAAAGTCAATGCACGAGCTAAATGTCATGAGCTCGTAATGCTAGGCTAAATATCGTGTGCATCAAAGGATGAACGTTAAATCACGGCTGAGTCAGTGATTACCGGTGTGGAAACTGCCAGCAAGTACCTACGCAAGTGCACCTGACTTCCACTACCGACTTCCTTCTAAATTGTTAGATAATAGAACCGAGAAGCATCATGCTCGGATGAATCGTTTTCACGTGGTGTGTTTTGATTACTTTTATTTATTTATTTATTTATTTACCATTTATGTACACACATATATAAACAGACAAGAAAAACAGAACAGAAAAAAATAGGTACAGAGGTGATGCTTATTTCACAAGAAATCTCTTCCAGCGCACCCGAGACAGGACAATAGATACAGAGATGTAGACAGCGTGTGAAATAGTAAAGGAGACAAAAAATAATACATACAATCAAAAACATGTCCTATATTGAAAATTATCTCTCGCATCGATGGCAAGTCTGTGCTGAGATTAGCCGTCAAGGCCGAAATTTGGTCTGGAGCAATATTCAGTCAACCAACTCTGCCTATCGCAGTCCACCGCTGGACTTATGCCTCTCCCAGGCGGCGCCACAATACCCTGTCCGCCGCCTTCCAAATCCAAGACTATTAGAAAGGAATAATAACTTCATTAAGACATTGATCCTTGGATACACTCCCTCCTTAGTCGGTCCCTCACTTTTGAGGATCGTGAGGACTTCTGAAAACTACCAAGGACCACATTTTACAACCCGTCTGTGGTTCGATGGAGTCCTAGATTATAGCAATTATAAATAGTACTATGCCTTTACAGTTTGGCCTCTTTTAAAACTTTAGATGCCTATCCAATCAATAATGAGTCGCAGATCAAAAGTCTTTTAACTAACGGCTATTTTCAATTCAGTTATAAACGAACTCGCAACGGATCGAATGACTGTGGAGTAACACTATATTTTTTCACTAAATTTAGTTTAGTTCGACTAAAATAAAATAAAATCGGCTCTACGGCTGTAAACTAATTAAAAGTTTTCGCATCAATGCAATCGGGTGCAATAAAAAGCTATTTTATTATTGGTTTCATTTACAAATGTTCATTTTATAGTGTTAGGCAGACTTTTATAATGGTTATTTGGAATTTATCACATACATCCCGGTTGTAAAAGTCTACCTATTACTATTTATAAAACTCGACTTCCCATCGTTCGTATAAAAACGCACGCTTGAGAAAATAAGTATTTACCTACAACTAGATTGCTATATGATCGGCGGGGTAATTGCGTAACACACTAACAGTAGCTATTGCTTTCACTGTGACAGTTCAACAACATTCATTGCGTTGTTTACGTTGCTGAGCAAACAAATTTTTCGAATATGTGTAGCAATGGATTAGCAATATCCTTCAAAATGATTCAGATTCTGATTGTTAATGTGTTATGCAATTAGGGTGAAGAGGGGCAATTCTCGTATTTTTAAGAACGTTCACAGTTTGATCTAAGTCTCAATTTGAAAATCGGAAGTGTAGATATATGTGCTACTCAAAATTTGAGCCCAAAATCTAGCCTTTTAGAGCATAACATGATATCTAATGAGGAACCTTACCAGTCTTCTAAACTAAACTGTGTGTAGAATAAAAAGTCAACCCCATCTCTACTACAGGCTTTGTAGTACAGACGAATACGAAGTACGACAGAATCTGTCAAACTTTAATAGATTTTCAACTTTATCGCTAAAGCCTTAGGTTCAAAGTTGATTAGGAAAATTTTACAGTTTCGGATAGCTTGATGTGCTAGCGTCTGTACTTACAATGAATTTAGCATGCAATTTAATGCCCGTAATACAGAACCTCACTCAAAACTAAAGCATTACATAAAACTCGTTTAAAGCCATTTCATGAAACTAGTTTTAAGTAATGCTTGAGTCTTGAGTAAGGTCTTTACATTTACGAGACCGCATTGTTCGTAAAAAAAACGGTGATTTATTTAAAAAAGCTTCAGAGCAAAGGTATCGTTATATATCTATAAGACCAACATACAACGACATGAATTATGCCTAAGAATATCAAAAACCGCCCTTATGTACAAGAGCATACTTTGCATGGCTCCGAAAAGTTTTAATAAGCTAACAAATGACAGAAAAGATTTAAACTTGACTCAATTTAAACGTACCCTAAATATTTTTTTAACAGACAAATATTAATTTCTTGCTGATAAAATATCTTGCGACTGATCCTGTATTTATGATTTTTAATGTAATATATCCTATCTAAAGACATTTAATTTATTTGAATTGTATCGTATAAATGTTTTATTTAATTTCTAATATTGTTCATTTAATAGCTAGGGGTAGATTTTTGAGTTTCTATAAAATATCTGTAAGACCTGTTATATCATCAAAAATCGCACGAATAAATACTTTGAAAGGTTCTGTAATACGACCCTAAGACGATTTTCTCACTTTTTGACTGCCTCGCTGGTCTAGTGGTCAAGCGCTACCGCTGAGCATGAGGTCCTGGGTTCGATTCCCAAGTCGGGTAAAGTGTTATTCGGTTTTCCATCAAAAATTTCTCAGTAACTGCCCGGAGTCTGGATTTGTGCCCGGTTGATGGCAATAAGCTCACCCCGTATTACATGGGACGTAAACATAACTGGCCAGATGTGGGTGTACTATAGAGCACCTCTGCCTAACCCTTCGGGAATACAGGCGTGATGTTATGACGATTTAACTGACGTTCGCAGAGTCGTAAAAATATCGCGGCGGGATTTTTTCCCACACTCGATTTTCAACTCTTGGTGTTGGGCCAAGCGTTGAAAATCCGACAGAGCGCGTCTGCGATCTGTCTATGTATACAAATCCCTAACTACAAATCTGTCAAACATACATCATTTATTTTCGAACCTTCTCAGGCCTGCACTGTCGGATGCTGTAGTCACATTTCAAAACGACTAAATCACAAAAGTCATTTATTCAAACTAGGCTGAGAATCAGCACTTTTCGAACGTCAAAATTACAAAAGACAGTCCCCCAAAAACGCCCGCCCTTCACCACTTCCTAGTGCTATCGCTAGGAAGAAGAAGTGGCGCAACAAACTCCCCAGCCTCCCCAGCTAGACTATTCTCCTAATGAGCATATGCCACAAACAAAATACTAACATACTCTATTTGTAGTCGACCCATTGTTGTACGCACGACGACATATCAAGCATTACCAGCATAAGCTGACTTCCCATTGCAAGAAAAGCCTATAGACAATGCGAGGTCAGCTAAAACTGGATGCTTAGCTTTTAGAATAGGAGTTATTTTTGAATGCGTTTCCAATACTTATTAGTTACCCCTCAGTTTCACATGTCTCGGAGAGGGTAAACCGAATATGGTTTATCCCTAGAGAATCGGATTTACATCTGGACAATGTTGTATTAAACTGGCAGATCGTGTGATAAATTCTAATAAAGTCTTTATCTTTGCTTATATATTACAATCAAAGGTCTTTATACAGTTCGAGTATAGGCTGTTGTAGTTCGAACCCAGACCTGGCTTTATTTAGTGTAATTTATTTCATCACTGCTCTCAAAATGGTGAAGGAAAACATCGTGAGGAAACCGGCATGTCCTAGAACGAAAACTTTGAAGACATGTGACATCTACCAACAAGCACTGGGGCCGCATGGAGGATTACGGTCCAGCCCCTTTTACTGAGAGGAGGCTTGTGTCCCAGCAGTGGGGAGATTGATTATGCAGCGACACTAAAAGAAAATAAGGCTTCAAATACGTGTTAAAAGTCAGTTACCGCATCCTCAATTAAAGACAATTTCTATAACGTTTATTATGATTAAAGAAAAATGTTGCTAAGCACCAATTTCCTTAAAAAAAACTTCCTTAAACACAAAGCTCTTTAATGGTCTTGTATTATTATTAAATTATTAAAAGCCTGATCCATGCGTTCCAGTTGGGAGTGGTCATCTCTTAGCTGCCACAGCTTACATTTTTTTAATGATTTTATTTATGTATTGTTTTTTTATGGTTCTATGTATTTGCTATACTCTGGACGCCTTTAACGTGTACGTCTTTTGTACATCGTTCTCACATATAATTATAAATTCAACATGTAACTAATATTTTTGTAACAATTTAAAAGAGTGTCCGTAGAGTTTCCTGCCGGTCTTCTCCATAGGTACCTACTACGCTTTGGAATGGGCAACTAGCTTCATATTTCTTACTGACCGACTCATTGACAATTCAAAAGTGCCTGTAAATGTTTTAGTTGAAATAAATGAGTTCTGTGGTGTCCCTCTGCAGGACAAAGACCTCCCTCTACTCTCTTTCCTGTACCCTAATCGCGTAACACACTATCAACCATAGTTCTGAATCATTTCGAAGGATAAGGCTAATCCATTGCTTTATACAGGGCTATTGGTAAAACACCAACAACCTCTTAAGAGGTCATTGTACTCATCATTATGAACAACTTTTACTATGGGACCAAACAGGAAACCGCGAAAAAAAAAATCAGCTGTTCCCTACATTTTGACGAGTTAGACGAACATAAATGTAGGGAACTGTTGTAGCTGTTTTTTTAATTATTAATTTATTAAAATCTCCAATTACTATAATTACAGGTTATACCTAATGCGATAGCGTGGTCTTAAAATTAATATACTTACAATTTAAAACAATTAAAAACTTAAAAAAACTAGTATCTAGTACTTATAATAGTTATAATACATATAAAAATAATAACTACTTTACTAAGTTCCCTATACAAAAATAAAATAAAAACACAACATATAGCCTACTCTAATCTACACTATAACATAAAAATAACATCAGTATTTTTGCTAATTCACTCAAATGGCATGTAAATACATCGATCTACACGTGTTGATCGTTAATAACCCGAATTGCGCGGGACAATGGTGTTTTGGCTAGAAGGTTGGTATATTGATATGTTCGAATTTGTCTGCTCAACAACGTAAATAGCGCAATGAATGTTGTTGAACTGTCAAATTGAAAACCATTGCGACTGATAGCTTGTTACAGAACTACTCCGCCGTTCTTCTAACAGTCTTGAATCTGCACTTATTTAAAAAAAAATCTTATTATCATAACATGTAATTATAAAACTATGAGGTTAAACAAAAACAATGCTGTGTTGAAAGGAAAATAACGTTTGTTGAAGAAAATGATAAATATTATGGATCAAGAAGTTCATCAGATATTGTAAACAATTCTTAGAAGTGATGTTATTAACTTATTATAAATACTGAAGATGTTTTTATCTATGATATGATAAGTTAATAACTAACTACTTATATAAATATTAATACCTACATAACCAGCCTATACTGGTCCCACTACTGGGGTACAGGCATCCTCTCTGTGAGAGGGAGTGGGCCGTATAACACCACGCGGGCCTAGTGCGGGTTGGTAGATGTCACATGTCTCAACATTATGATTATTTAATTTGAATTCTATGGTAAAGATACCTACAATTATAATACACAACATAATCAGCTTATAATGTTCCCACTGCTGGGACACAGGCCTCCTCTCTTGTGAGTGGGAGTGGGCCGTAATCTACCACGCGGGCCCAGTGCGGATCGGTAGATATCACAAGTCTTCGAATGTTTGGTTCTTGGACATACCGGTTTCTTCACGATGTTTTCCTTCACCGTTTTGAGAGCAGTGGTGATGAAAATGATTTACACAAAGTAAAGCGCCTGTCTGGGTTCGAACCCACGACCTACAACTCGAAAGTCGAGGCCGATACCACAGGGCCACCACTGCTCACAATTACAATTACACTGCTACAATTATAATGAGTAGACTTAATAATGAAGTATAAAATAAATTATCATAATCTTCTGCCCAGCCTTTTCCCAACTATGTTGGGGTCGACTTCCAGTCTAAGCGGATGCAGCTGAATACCAGTATCATAATAAATCGTCATAAAAGAAATATTTTTACGCCACAAAATAGAACTAAATATATAGGTATAAAATCATGAATACAATAACTTATTTACATTCAATTACATCAACGTGCCAAAAAGTAGCACAGTAATCAAAATGGCCGCAAAAAATGCTGACATAAGTCAAAATAAACAAAAACGTAGACAACAAAAACAGAAACGTGATCTAAACTGCACAGTGGTTAACACCCGGAACTGTTGGGCAAAAAGAAAAAGATAAACCAAAGACTATTAAAATGTTTAATTATAGTATTTATGCGATCTACGATATCATAAATAAGTGATTAATGACGTCTCTGTTTTTATCGACGGGTTTTTGTCGAATTCCTGTAGTTGTTTGGGCTTTTGGTACGAAAAGGCAAAAATAAAAGAAATAATACGGTAAAAAAAATAATTACATAGTAATATATTATAAAACCCGCAGTGTTTAAAGACTAAGGTCTTCAACCAGTGCGTCCTGCTCGTCATTACATACGGTGCAGAAAGAAACACAGTGACAGTCGGGCTGGTCCACAAATTCAAGGTCGCTCAGCGCGCCATAGAGCGATCTCTGCTCGGAGTCTCTTTGAAGGATAAAATCAGGAATGAAATTATCCGGAAAAGAACCGGAGTTATCGACATAGCTTGCAGAGTAAGTAAACTGAAGTGGCAGTGGGCTGGCCATGTCAAAGGACCGATGGCCGCTGGAGTAGACAAGTCCTGGAGTGGAGATTGCGTATCGGCAAGCGTAGTGTGGGACGTCCACCAGCTAGACGGACGACCTAAAGGAGGCTGGCGTAGACTGGCTGCGGAAGGCGGAGGACAGGGTGTTGTGGCGCAGTCTGGGAGAGGCCTATGTCCAGCAGTGGACTGCGATAGGCTGAGTTGATTGATTGATAGTATAAATCAAAGTCGCGTTTCGAGTCCGTCTGTCCGACCGCTTAGATCTTTTAATAGACAATGAATTCTGATGCCATCTTCACCATCATTTAGAGAGTTAATTCCGGAAGGTGTATGTGTAAATACATTAATATTTAACTTAGAAATAGCACAGAAATATCGATGTGTTGACATGACGCCATTACACACGTGAGAAGGGCGGATTGCTAGTCTAAACTAATATTATAAAGAGAAAAGATTTGATTTGTTTTATGTTTGTTTGTTACGCTTTCACGCTGAACGGATTTAGATGATATTTGGCACATGGGTGGACCATGACCTGGAGAATAACCTAGGCTACTTTTCATCCTGGATCTCAGACAAAGTGGCGGGCAGCAGCTAGTCATATCATAAATAAGAAATGAATGGCTTCTCCATTTCTTTAAAGTACTTTTTGATATTTATCGAATTCCTCTAGTACGCGCTGGCTAAAAGATAAAAGCCTATAAGTCTATAATTCACAATAAAAGGTCAGCAAGTTGTTATCCTTGGAGTTTGCTAGATACTTTCATTCTTATTATGGATATATATTGGTTACTCCTTTCTCAAATAAAGTGAGCAAGTTTATTGTTTGCATGTGGTTTAAATGCGGATATTTTTATGTTGGTTTTACCAAATAAAGCTTTTGTCCTTAATCTTAACCTTTGGGACTGACCTCTCGAAACATTCGATCTTTTATCAAAATAAAGGTTGAATGACAATGTTAAATATTTCTCTAAAAATAAACTCCGATTGACAAGTTATTGCTTTAGTCAGAGGACAAAAGATTTTTATAATCAATAACATTCAATTCAATATCTTTATATGCCTTAATTAGATATAAAAATTGACAACTATAGGAGTTTTGAGCACCAATAAAAAAGCACAGTGGTCCTAGTGATAGGACCACTGTGCTCCTAAACGGAGACAAAAAAACAATCTCCTAAAAAAACCTATTACAGCACAAGACTGTTGCACTCCTGCGCATCGGATTACATTAAACTTGACACAAGAGCGATACGTAATAGGTAACCGTGTTATAGTCAAGGACAATACCTTTCACTGGTAGTGGATGGGTAGTCGGACAAACGAACCATTTCCGAAGGCAAGGTCGGAACAGGTGGCGGTTTGATTCTTGACTGTACGAGTACAAGTGTAGGTGCACAGGTATTGAAGTTTCATAGCAAGTTTTATGCGAGCCGGGTTTGGGCAGTTTGTTGTATTAAATTTGTATTGTGGAGCAGTGGTGGTCTAGTGGTGACGGCCGCGATTTACGAGTTGTAGGTCGTTGATTCGAACCCAGACAGGCGCTTTACTTTGTGTAAATTATTTCATCACTACTGCTCTCAAACGGCGAAGGAAAACATTATGAGGAAACCGGTATATCCTAGAACTAAAAATTCGAAGACATGTGACATCTACCAACACGCACTGGGTGGAGAGGAGGCCTGTGTCCCAGCAGTGGGATAATTATAGGCTGGTTATGCTGTATGCAGTAGTCAGTTTTGATGATAAATAATTGATCACGATGTTCAGCAGTAAGCGAACGACGATTACGAAGAAGATGGTAAAAAAAGTATAAGAAATGCATTCAATTTGATCTCACCATTTTTATTTTATACTAGCAGTGCACCATGGTTTCACTCGCTTAAGTGTCGACCCCATGAAAATATCGGGATAAAAAGTATCCTATGTGTTATTCTAACGTTTAGGCTATATTACTGTAAAGTTTCATCAAAATTCGTTCAGTAGTTTTTGCGTGTAAGAGTAATAAACATACATCCATCCTCATAGACTTTCGCGTTTATTATATCAGTATGATACTTAGGATAGGATAAGGTAGAATTGAAGTGATATGTGACGTTTCCAGAAGGACGCATAGGTAGGTACCTTCACTGAAACTGGTCTTTTTAGCGATGCTCTTTTATATGGTCAGTCGGTAATACCTGTGTTTAAACCATTAAGATTCCAACGTGAATGAAGGGGCGGAGCTGATGCTGTAGATACAAGGACATTCTGTGTATGATTCAACAGTGTTCTACAAATTACCCTATACAAAAACTTGGCTGACTGTAGTAATTAACGGCCGAGCAACTACAATTTCTAGGTAGACCAGCGTCATAATTGATGATTCGGCAAATCCTATATAAAGGTCAAGTGCAGTCAACTGTGGTTTCATTGCCACTGAAATACAGACATGGGACTATGAGAGTGAGGGTAGAGAGAATGCATCTGTGTCTGCGCTTACACCTGTGAACTAAAATATCTCCCGCGCAAAACGTTACGATTAGAACGTACATCATATTGAGATTGGCCGAAATACGGTCTGAAGGCCGTTATTATACATATGTATATTGGTAGTAGAAGAGGGGCTTGTGGCTAAGTAATAACAGCCGTACGGGTCAATCGGTCAGGTTAAGCTACGCTTGCTGGGGTTGATCCGTGGACGGGTGACCATCTTTACATACCAAGACCCCTCCGTACCTCGGAAAGCATGTTAAGTCGTTGGTCCCGGCTGTCATTTGTGGATCTTTGACAGTCGTTACGGTCGTCAGAAGCCTGGAAGTCTGACAACCAGTCTTACCAAGGCGTTTCGTATTACCCAGTAACTGGGTTGTGGAGGTCAGATAGGCAGTCGCTCCATGTAAAATATTGGTACTCGGCTGCATCTGGTTAGACTGGAAGCCGACCCCAACATAGTTGGGAAAAGGCTAGTTCGATGATATTGGTAGTAGAAGAGTAGGAAAAAGACTCCTAGGAGGAGTAATAACACTGTTAATGATTTGCCATATTATATCTATATTAATAATAAAGATGAAGAGTTTGTTTGAACGCGCTAATCTCTGGAACTGCCAGTCGGATTTGAAAAAACTCTGTTTTATTTGATAGCCTAATTCTTGAGGAAGGCTATAGGTTTAACATCACGCTAGCACCGATAGGAGCCGAGTAAAAAGAAAGGACGCTAAGCAAAAACGAAGTAATAGCAACGGGGATTTTTATATAAAAAATGTGGCTGTTATATTAGTATAGGCATTGTGTATCTTACGACTTCAACGTGAACGAAGTCGCGGGCAGAAGCTAGAGTCCTATAAAAGGTCAAGTGTAACGTACTTCCGCGTGAATCAATTGTCACAGTACCACAGAAACAACACATTATAATTATATATATCATTTCCCCACTACTACAGCTATTACTTAATAATACGTGCGTGGTTTATGAAAGAAAGTGGTTTTTTTAAACTACATACTTATTATAGTCAGTCAGTGGTTCAGCGCGTGTCAGTTGAGTCACTCGTAACAATCGTATCTGGTTTATTATTGCAATAGTCCAACTACAACATATTGCAAGTCTATTGCTTCAATGTATCGCCAAGTATGCGCTTGTTAACTGCCTTCTCTTGGGTCATTGAGTGATAGGTACAACTTTGGAAATGTAATCCTTATTTTTTTGTGATAGATTCTGAGCTGCAGTGCGATTCTGTAACCATCTCACCGTGAAAACTTAGGTGAAGTGAGCGTGAAGTGAACTATCATTCCAACTAATGCTAAGAATTGACACTACTGACAGCTCACATCAAGCTCACTTCACTTGAGTTTTCACGGTGAGATTTTTACAGAATCCAGCGGCAGATGACCCAGAAAACTTCTCATAATAAATCTTTCGCACTCATCGTTTTATCAGGAGCAGCGGGGTAATTGTGTAACACACTATTAGTAGCAATGGCTTTCATTTTGACAGTTTAACAACATTCATTGCGTGATTTACGTTGTAGAGCAGACAATTTTTTCGAACATATGTAGCAATGGATTAGCAATAGGTATTGGTCAAAATTATTCAAAGTAAGAATTATTGATAGTGTGTTACTCAATTAGGGTGCAAGTCTGGAGTAAAAACTTGAAGAACAGTCTGTGTCGATGGACAGTCATTTTAGATGTTTCAAGGTTGTGTGACACAGGGCAACCAATTTTAAGTCCTACATCCTCCAGATCTCCACAATTTCCAAGTCCAACCTCAGCCCAGCCTTATAGCTGGAAGGAGTCCTGTTCCAACGATGCAGCGAAGCAAACCGAAACTAAATTGTAAACTAATTGACTTATTTTTAGTAGCCATGTTTTTAATCACGTCTAAACTGTCTATGGAGTATCTTATATCTATTTGACAGGACTGAATTAATATATATCTTCTGTACTTTTAATAATGAAATAGAAAGAAAAAGATGCACTGAACTTAAATTTAGTTTAGTTTGTGAAAAAGGGAATCAGCGCCATTGTCCAAATGTTTTTTTTTTCAGGGATTTTGTTCAGGTATGTTTACCGTCTGTAACTAGATATTGACAGTAAACATAATTATCATTTTCTTTCTTTGGCCTTGCTTAAATAATGAAGCTGTACTTAGGTTCATTTCAGCAAGGCTAAGAATAATTTAACTAAGGCCAGGCAGCTTTAGTTTTATGTCGAATACGAATACGTTAGTAGTTAGATTTGTACTCGTATGGGAACCGACGCATATAATGGAATAGAATAGTTCTTTATTTGCACAGAAAGTGGGTACAAGTTACCGATGTTAAGTTTAAAATGATCCTTATATGTACCTTAGTCCTATAGTCAGTATCATATGTTTAGTTTAGGTTTTTTATGAGTATTTTGTACCGTACTTTTTGGTTGTCTTATTTGTTTTACGTTATCAGTGGAAACTTCTAAATGAAATTGAATTGAATATTGTCTAAGAACACTGTTTATATTAGCTGTAACTTTTCCGAACAGAATAAAATAAATACATTGGTCTATGGACTAACGTAGCTGTTGATTTATCTTTCTAATGTTATGCAAAGCTACAAGAAACGTCGTGACTCTCAGTCAATGCATTCTATACAATGTGGAGACAACAATACTACAATACATATTTTGAAACTATCAAATAAAACTATAAACTTAACATCGAATGTAAAAAAAATGATTTTTTTTCTAACGACCTAAATAGTATTGTTGGACCGACCATGGGTGATGCCGATCATCGACTAGATATAGTGACTAAACTATTAGATATATTTGAATTTTTGTATGGAAACTCATCATCTGCCTAGCCAACTATGTTGGGGTCGGTTTCCAATCTAACCGGATGCAGCTGAATACCAGTATTTTACATGGAGCGACTGCCTATCTGGCCTCCACATCCAGTTAGTTACTGGGTATAATACGATACCCCTTGGCGTACCAAGGGGTAGAAGCCCAAAAGCCGAAAGTCTGACATCAGACTTTCGGGTTTTGGGCTTCTGACTACCCGTAACGACTGTCAAAGATCCAAGAATGACAGCCGTGACCAACGACTTAACGTGCTTTCCAAGGCACGGAGGGGTCTCGGTATGTAGAGATGGTCACCCATC
This sequence comes from Apamea monoglypha, assembly GCA_911387795.2. NCBI lineage: Eukaryota > Metazoa > Arthropoda > Insecta > Lepidoptera > Noctuidae > Apamea > Apamea monoglypha. The sequence continues at coordinate 11,319,009 of OU426919.1, read as the reverse complement.
GACAGGACAACTGCGGCAAGCGTAGCTTATCCTGATCGATCGATATGTGCATCTGTTACTTTAGTCACGGACCCCCAATTTTTGTATTCAGTAAGGGGGGGCGGGGATACAGCTTGTATCGTCGTCCTCTTACTAATATGTAAAATAAACCCTCCTTTCTGAATCACCCATTCAGTAAGGGGGGGAGGGATACAACTTGTATCGTCGTCCCCTTACAGAATGGGTAATTATCGTATCTTTTGCAATAGCAGATATTTAGTGGAATAAATAGCAACATGATCATCAAACAAAGCGGTTGTTGTGTCTGGTTTCTCAGCGACAAACGTGGGTTTTACCTTGGTTGTTAAATGAAATCGTGAAATGTACACAATAATTACGAGATTTTGTAGAATGTATTTACTTAGTATTACGAAATTATTGTTAAAGTCTTCTTATTAATTTGAATAGTTAAAGCGAAGATAATCTGACAAATTGCACCAAGATTGAAGGTTGAGTACCACGTGGGTACTTAGTATTCAATGTATAAAGCAATTTAATAGAATTACGTTAATAGAATAGCATTTTGGCCCAAATGGGAACGGATGAGTTAGGCTTTTACTGTGGATTTATCATCGTGTACTCAAAGAGGCACAACATCAAAATCATTTAGTCAAATTACCCTGTGAATCAAAACTTTTTCGACGTCAAAACTACATGAGACTGTTCTCCAAAACGTCGGCCCTTTACCACTTCGTAGTGCTTTAGCTGGGAAAAAGAGGTTGCGTAAAAAAAACTCCCCAGCAAATTGTAGGTACATATTTGGCAGAACTTGGAAAATTAACATTTAGATTCTTTTTACTTAGTGTGAAATCCGCATTTAAGAGAGGAGTTTGACATATTAATGACCGTATTTATCACAACGCGATGACGAGATATTAGTAGGCAGAGCGTCTGTTTGACCTCAACAGTCCTCCGGGGAAAACCAGGTTTTGGCATTTGACGTTTTTTTTTTTTGTTTTCAAAGACCTTGTCATCAGTATGCTGCTACTATAAAGATAAGTTTGTTTTATAGTTTCCGGTTTATTAATTATATATTTGTCTAGCTCTGCACAGATGAATCTTGTTTTTTTTTCGTAACCCCATGGAAATTCAGTTCTTTTTATTGAAGTGAAACCTTCTTTAGGCGCACTTTGCGTTCTTTCTGAACAATGAACCAAATAACCGTCACACTTGGGTTCGGGTATACTCAGCTCCAGTCGTAAGTTTTTACTACTATCCCTCTTTTTTCTGCATTAAAATTGCAATACACACAAGATAAATATATTAATATGTAGATATTTGATTCGTTAATGATAACGTAATGTTTAAAGTACCCACATAATAAAATTCAAGTAAATTGAAACATTAACAGTTTTATTTACAAATTAAATTCAAAACAACTTTTATAACTCGAAGACAAGTCAATGCCCAAGGTACTTATGAATGCCAAACACATTTCCTACAAACAAGTTTAGTTACCTTTGAATTATATAATTTAACAACATACATAATGTACCTATTTGGGTATAAACGTCAGACTGATATTCATTTACCTACGAAACTACGAAAAAAACCAACAAATTGTTTGAAAAAATAACGTCTAGCTTCCGCCATTTTGAATTTCGTGTGACGCTGTAGGACACAGACAGATTGTGCCAACGTCAGATATCTTTAATCTGTGGATTAAAGATATCTGACGTAGACGTGTTTTTGTATGGAAAAGCAGTAAAAACTTAAAAATAAAATTAAAAATAAAATCCCGGATAAAGATATCTGGCGTTGGAAAAATCAGCCTTTTATTAAATCAATTTATTTATTTAGACTGCACGAGGTCGATGACAACAAGAATAAGAATAATTTATTAGTCCATTGTTAAAAAATAATAATAAATAAATAATATTGTATGCTTACTTTTGACGGCACGGTTGGCGCAGTGGTTAAGCGATTGACTGCTGCGCTGTGTGTCGCGGGTTCGATTCCCGCACAGAACAAATATTTGTATGACCTACAAGTAGTTGTTCCGGGTCTGGCTGTTTGTGTATGTGAGTTTAAATGTTTGTAAACGCACCTACGATACAGGAGAAATTCCTATTGTGGGGCAACATTAAAAAAAAAAAAAATAGATTATTTGACATAATTATTTGAACCGTAGTCTCCAAAGTAAGCAGCGCCTGTAGTACCTCAATCTCACATGCAAACTTCGAATAACCTGTCATATTCATAAACCCTTTTTTTTCCGTAGCCAAAAAAGAAACAAAACGTTAACGTGTCTGTGAAATTCCTAATTTGCATTTCAAAAGCCGAATATTTTTTGGCGTCAAAAACAAAAGAGGATACAGTCAAAAGTCTTTTGTATTGAAACATGTGATTTGTATTCTTGTCTGACGGTGCGAGATGGTAGCTTGTCTGTCTACAGCTTTTAAAATACCCACCATATAACAGGGATAGCAAACTTTTTCACAAAAATACCTACTTTGAAAAAAATCTGTTGATTACCACTGACAACAAAAAAAGTACGACTAGGCTTAAACAGAAATAAACAAAACATGATTTACACAGCATTTTTAAAAGATTCGTCTGATTTCGTACGAAATTCAGTGCCACGACTGGTAAGCCTGTCATAGGTTCATCATCCCTGCATTCTAACAAATCTTTTAATATTCAGACTACCAAGAAACTGCAAGATTCACGCAACTTCAATCAAAGCAATAACCTTTGCAGTTGCTTAAGTCATGTCTTCATTTTATTTTATGATCGTGTCGCGGTGATTTGAGCTTCTATTTAATTACCTACTGACATTGAAGGATGTTTTATTGTTTGTTTTTGTACCTAGTTGCGATGTGCGGGAGTTTGTAGGTGTGAATGGTACCGCGTCCTAAGTCTAACCGAAAGTGACCGTCGCGCGAGTACGCGATCGACGCGATTATTTGTATGAATCACCCGTGGCTTCACGCGCGTGGATGTCAAAAAATTATCCCACGGGAACGTCTTACCGGGACAAAAAATAACCTATGTAAAGACATAGGCTATTTTTTGTCCCAGCAACACATGATGACGACAGATGGCGTTCTGGGGAAGGCTCCAGAACGCCATCTATCTCCTAGCCACATTTTATCGAAATCCGGCCAGTGGTTTAGGCGTGAAAAGGTCACACACAGACGGAGTTATTTTCGAATTTATAATTTATATTAGTATGAGCCGAGCAATAAGAAAAAAGTAAGAAAGAACGCCAAGCGAAAATGAAGATGCGACGGGGTCGGGTAACAAGAAATTTCACGCGGACGAAGTCGTGGGCAGAAGCTAGTTCATTATAAAAGAGCGCGACGATCGCGTAATCGCGCGAATATTATTTTAGGTTAGAACTCGGCTTTACTTCGGGGATCGAAGTTTGCCAATTTGGATATAGCTATTTGATGAATATTGCTTAAGTATGTACAAGTTTTTTGTGGCTAAATGGACTATTATTATAGTTATTTTGACTGATATTAAAAAAAAAAAACAAATACATATCTCTTAATTTTGACCTTTCGAAAAGAGCTCTTGGCCGTTTTTTGTCAAATGTTATTTTAAATCGTTTTTAGATATTTTTTCCTTTTCCAAGTTTCATCGTTATTGCTGTTCATTTCGATATTAAACTGCCGATTCTCAAGAACACTTTGCGGTTATAAAGAACAGCGTATAATGTCGAACAGTTATCTCAATGTGAGACTAATGCGTGTTTTTGTTGTTATCCCACGAATACGTTGCCAAACATGACCTTTACGTTTTATTAACTACAAGCTTCTGCCCACGACTTCGTCCGCGTGATATACGTAAAATATTGCATCGCATCGCCCACCCGCGCTTTTACTTCGTTTTGCCTTAGAATTTTTTCTGACTTTTTCAAATCAAATCAAAATATTTTATTTCTCATACGCACGTTTCAGAAGTGTCCATGTTGGTTACATGGGCACTTATGAAACGTCAGCAGCAAGGTGCACGGTTCCAATTAGTCGTTTCCTATGGAGAAGAGCCGGCAAGAAACTCCACGGTTACTCTTTTAAAAATAATTGGCTTTTACAATGTTTTCAAATGAAAGTGTTAATGGATGTGGGATGACCATATCATTTTTTATATTTCTATGGGGAGGACAGTGTAGACCTGTCAACAAGTACCAGGTACTTAATAAAATAGAAAATGGTCTACAAATCCAGTCAAGAAGGCCTACAACGTTCTCACATTCACAAAACGTTTTCAAATTACAGTAGGTATAGGAGGACCCGCGTAGGCCTGTCAAAAAGTACCAGGTACTTGATAAAATATTTTTTTTTCTTTTCGCTCGGCTCCCAAAGGTCGTAGCATCTTTCGCATCCTTCTTTAAGAGTTGGGCTATCAAATGGAAAACCAAACAAACAAACCTCACTCTGGAGCCCTGCCACGACCATTTGCGACCACTAGGCAAATTATTGTTAGTAAAATAGTGCAGTGTAGTGTGTGCTGGAATACTGTGTCTCTGCCTATCCCTACGGGGAATACAGGCGTGATGTTATGTTTATATTATGTTAAAATAGTCACCTACTAACATCTACTTCACAAATGTACATGGATCAAGATGTTATCTAGTCTAAGTTTAGTTTAATTGGCTTAAAATTAGGGCAACGACTTCCATTTAAATGACAAAATACTAGACGATAACGTTTTCCAACAAATCGATGTTTGATATACATATGTTTGTTGTTAAGTTAGCATTAAACATGCCTCTCAATTAACATCATATATGTAAGGTGTGATTAACACGGAAAGAAACCGGAAGGACACGGTGAAGGACATCATCGTGAGGAAACCGGCATGTCCTAGAACCAGAAATTCGAAGACAAGTGACATGTACTAACCCGCACTGAATCCAGTACGGTCCACTTCCTCTCACACTGAGGATATATAGGCTGATTATGCAGTTATTGTCTATAACAAAAGCCATAATTTTCCTATCTTTCATTTCAGCTTTCCCTTTGCTCGAGTTAAACTCAAAATACTTTCCCAAACAAATAATACCTACGACACTGAAAAATCAGTAGAAAATCTATACAACAGAGAGCTTACGTAACAAACACATAACCCCTACTTAACCCGCTGCATTCGGTCAATAATAGGGCTGTCAGCAACGACCAATCAATCATCACAGATTTTATGGAGCAACGGCAGACCAATTGACCTTAAATGGTCCTCCTCTCCTAAATTGGTCCTTCCGTTCATCTGTAAGTACTAAGCCATTGGCTGTTGATCTTTTAACCTACATTATTCGTGCATTTTTATGGTTGGAAATAAGGTTGTCTGTACGTGAGGAGAGTGAATAAGTGAGCTGATATAATCTTGCGTGGAAAGCTGTAGGTTGGAATTTGATGTGGGTATTTTTTTCGTGTTGTAGGTAGGTAGGTAACTGTATGGTATGAATGTGTTAGAAAGAAAGATTGTCCACTATACCTTCTTAAATTTATTCTTTTAGAAATACCAACGTGGCAGACCAAGACGAAGATGGAGAGACGAACTTGACTCCTGCCGTCAGGACTGGAAGACAATAGCAGAGGACAAAAGTGTGTGGAAAAGGGAGAGAGAGGCCTTTGCCCACCATTGGGACAATACAGGCTAGATATAAACAAGGAAGAAGTGAGGAAAAGGGAAGTACTGCCGGGGGCCCTCGATAGACCCTTGCGGCAATCATACTAACACTCTTTCAACAAGTCGTTTTAAAATGTATTCTAGATGTAATTTAGAGCTTAATTATGCATTCTGTCTAAGTAAATGTTGCCGTTTACCCCCATCCAACAAGAAGTGTAGTAGGGGCGCATGATAGTAGTCTAGCCTAGATTTAAGTGTTTCAATAGCACTACTAGTAACTGGACCATTGTCCAACCGTATTGCGTTACTGGTCCTAGTTTTAGGGCAGATAACACGTAGTTACTAGGCCTTTCTTTTATCTTCCGATCTTTAGAAACCTAGACTTAGGAACTTTGGAAAATAATAGACGTACCTATGGTGTTATTAAAATGATCGTTCTAATTATGGGTGGCATAGAAACGATAATGGTATAGGAGACAACATGAATACTGAGATAGAATACGTAATGACTGGATAGAGGATAGAAGGAACAGTGATACAGTCCCGAATATTCAACCCAAAATGAATAGTTACGACGTCTAAAGGACAATTATGAAATAAGTGCACGAGAATGATGCAAAAGACAGGCACCAAGTTACTACTAATGCTTTCATACGATACTTCATTATACTTTAAATAAAAGTCACATACAAAAACCATTTAAATTCATGGCAAATATTTCATGACTATTTGCACGCCCCGACAGAAAAGTTCAACTCAAATTGCTTCAAAAGACACGCATTTGGCAAACAAATAATATCTATTGACTTATTTACGTAAACTTCATAGTAATTTCACGATTAATAAGAGCCGATTTGACAAGAAAACCACAGTCTTTCAAAAGAGGCAAATCAATAAACAAAGAGATAATCACAAGATCCGTAGATGGAATAAGTGGTAGTTTCTCAAGCCATTGAAACAGCTTATTTAGCGAATATTTCACGATTATTTTGTTCGTGACGCCGTTTGTCAAGAAAATGTCGTGGGTCGGGGACACGATACCTTTCGGTTTTACACTTAGATGCCTTTCAAATAGGTTATAGATCTTGTTTTTGTGGTGACAAGAACAGAGGCTCTTGCCCTACTGCACTAAAAGGTAATGAATCCGAAATAACTTAGTAACAGTTTACCTTTCACTCGTGCTAAATGTACGGAATTGGTACTTTACTACGCAGTAGTACCACATATATGTAGGTATAATAGTATTGGCACAAAACTGATAAACGGGTAAAATTAAACAGGTTCATAACCATCTTAATGAGTTATATTGTTTTGGTAGTGGACATAAATGAACGATGTGTCAATCTGAGGAGTTTGTTGCGCCACTTCTTTCCAGCTAAAGCATTAGGCGGTGGTGAAGCGGGAGGTGTTTTGGGGGACTGTCTTATGTAATTTTGACGTTCATATAGTGATAATTGTCTGCCTAGTTGGAATAAACGACTTATCAATATATATCAAAAGTTTCGAAGTTTTCCCATTTTTTTTTTGTGTGGGACATCATCATATGACTTCTCCCGCTCTGGGAGGAGCGGGAGGGCGTGTCAGACTTTTACTGACTAAAACCCACCCGTGTTCCTTCAGTTGCCTGTGCCAGGGGCCACGGTATCTCTTTCGAACAACCCGCGGCCCTGGCAGGCATCGGCCCTTGCGGTTCGTGCTGACATCTCTTTGAGGCGCGCGTGGGACACAACGCGCCAACGCCAACGCGGTTTTCCCTTAAAATGAATCTGTTGTTTACAAGACTGCTCTCATGGGATTCCCTAAAGACGAGGGTAATAAACTTTATATGTGTTATAATGATTATGACCTAATAAATTAAATATGTTTTGGATATGATTCATGTTAAAGAGGAAAATTAGCTAAAATTAGAACCTACTGCGTTTTGTCTCTCAAAGACTTGATAATATCTATAGAAATAATCCCAATAAACTCGTCCTTCCTGAATGTTTGTCTGAACATTTTGATTCAAGTTAGATTTTGTACTAGGTACCAAATACATTAGGTATATTTTCGTACCAAACTGTAGCCACACACAACATTGCCTAAACATTACTAAGTTCACAAATATCTGCAATTTAGTGTTATTATCTACCACAACGTCATCTCCTGACCTATAGTGCTACGATGGGCGCAATTATCTTCAAAACTAGTTCATTCAAGTGTTCACCTCGAACTATTTTAAACCTTAATTGGTTAGTATTAAGATGCATTTTATGGAGTTGTTTACTAGGTTAGGCTATCGGCAGATATGCAACTACCTAAAGATATCTCAGTGCAGTAGGTGTACGGCGTAAATTCACCCAGTTAAGCCTTATCATTGCAGAAGACAAATTGGAGGGAAAGATATTAGTTTGTAAACTAGTCCTCCCTTATTTGTACAGCCTAATTATCTATCTATCAATTTACTCTCAGATAATTTCGTAGTCGTTTTCTATCACGAAATGATGAGGCAGAAATTAATGAAATAGATTTTGCTGCAGCACTTTTACTCGTAGACTAGAGAAATCTGTTTCAGTCAACTCGCATGAGAAACAGCTAGAAGTATTTCCATAAATATACTTATTCTTATTAAAAAAAAAAGTACGCAAATAAAAGTTATTCTAGATTACCAAGCTATAACCTAACCTTAACCATAAACTAACTGATATTGATGATACCTAACAAAAATCATAGGCATAACGAAATAGGCCGAATCGTAAGCTTGTGGTGAAACCATCAACTGAAAAGTTGCAATAAAAATAACTCATTCAGCCTACCAAGCAAGCTATTACAAATCGATAAATGACTAGAGGAGATGATTACTACCTAATAGTTTAACTTTCAGTTTGTACATACTTTGTATATTGTACGCTTCATCTTATTACATTCAAATTACAGTAAGAGTCATCATAACTTAGTTGTTTCCCCAACTAAGTATATTGGATTCGGCTTTGATGCACCCGATTTAGTTTAATTAAGATTCAGTATTTCACATGGAGCGACTGCCTACCTGACCACAACCAAGTTACTGGGTACCTAACACGAATACATTTCTTAAAAAAAAATAATTACAAGCTCATAATCGTGACGCCATCTAGGCAATGCTTGATTTATATGAATGACATTGCAATTCAGGGAAATCAAGTTTATATAGGAAGACCATCATAGAATCTTCAATTAACATATATTTTAATTTTATCCTTTAAAATGTTGGAAGTAGTAATATTTGCATGAGGAAGAATAACATGTGTAATAAATACGGAATAATCTTTTATTTCTAGATTTGATTTCGTCACTAACAAAAATATATCGGGTCAGTTTGCACTTAGAAAGAGAATACCAGTCAGTCAGATTTTAGGGATTTTTAACGTAGGTTATTTTACGTTAGTTCTTTTAATTTTAGATATTGCAATACGTACCCTTTGTTACAGCTGATAGGGTGAATGTTAATTTTGTGTGTGTTTCATTCCCCATTCACACAATACCGCGTAATTACATAGATTCCTACATAATTTTAAATTTGAACGATCAACTGATCCTTTCATTGCGTTCTTCGATCATTCGGAAAGCGAGTGGAAAAGTGCCTAGTTCCGAAATCCTACATCGTTGGAACGGTTCACGAATGAATTCATTAAGTGTTAATGCCGAATGAAAGACAAAAATGAACAAACAGTGAAGCATCTGATATCTGCTTAGAGAGCCTTTTCCCAACTATGCTGGGGTCGGCTTCCAGTCTAACCGGATGCAGCTGAGTACCAGTATTTTACATGGAGCGACTTCCTATCTGACCTACACAACCCAGTTACTGGGTAATACGAAACCCCTTGGTAAGACTGGTTGTCAGACTTGCGGGCTTCTGACGACCCGTAACGACTGTCAGATCGACGAATGACAGCCGGGACCAACGGCTTAACGTGCTTTCCGTGGCACGGGAGACAATAGAATCAGTATGGTTCTATATAAAATCAACAGCCTAGTCAAAGGCCCCAACACACAACTAGAATATGTATGCACCTACATTATTATAGGTCCCTTCTGCCAAGTTATTCAGGAATTTCACGCGTGACTCGAATGTCATGTTTGTCTTTGCATGTAATTCAATAACGGTGGACAAATCTACTGAGGGCGATGAAATTTAATACATATGTAGATAGCGTAGAATAAAATAATGGGATGGTTCTTGTTACTGGTTTAGATAGTGAAGAAAATTCCCGTGGGAATTTTAGCAAATCCATAGTATAAGTATAATCAGCCTATAATGTGCCCACTGCTGGGACACAGGCCTCCTCTCTGTGAGAGGGACACGGGCCCAGTGCGGGTTGGTGGCTGACACATCTTCAAATTTTTGATCTAGGACATGCCGGTTTCCTCACAACGTTTTCCTTCACCGTTTTGAGAGCAGTGGTGATGAAATATTTTACAGAAGGTATAGCGCCTGTCTGGGTTTAACCTACGATCTACAAAGTCGTAAGTTACGGCCGTAATACTGCTCGCTGCAGCAAATCCATACTGATATTGTAATCCGAAAGTAACTAACTCTGTGTTTGTTACCTTTTCACGCATAAACCTCAGTGGTTTCAATGGTGGTTTTGGTCAGTGGTACCGATCGTTATGAAAAGAGATAGGATGCCTGAGACCTGTAGAAGGAAATACAAATATACCTATATGCTACTTTTAAAACTGGATATTTGTATTAAGAAATGATGAAATACAAAATACACGCAGACGAAGTTGGCAACAGCTTTGTATGTAATAAGGAAAATCAAATCTCAAAAAGAAATAGATTAAGAATAAGAATGCAAACATAATAGGTACCTACAGAAGAAGTCGTTTTTCGAGAAACAAACTATAAAGATATATGAGACTTAAAAGTCGTTGTAGATAATATCACGAATAGTTCACCTTAAGTAACCAAGCAAGTGAATAAAACTAAAGTAATAATGTAGGCAAACACCAATATTATGTAATGTTACTTAGTTGCCAAAATTAAGTAATGTTATCAACACTAAAGTAAATAAAATTGATGCTGAAATGTCTACGTAATACATAGGTAAGATTCAGTTTACTATACTATATGAGTTTAGACTTCTAACATTTATTTTAATATAGTTTCAAGAAAAACTATTTAATAAAAATACTTAATTTCAAGAGGGTAGTCACGGAAGCTAAAGCTAAAGCTTAACTTTTTTTATAAGTTTTCAAGTTTTTAATGGGTGTTTTTTTTATATTTCTGACTACAGCTACTTGAAGTCACTTTGAATGATATTCGACTTTTTGTTCATAACCTTTTGGGAACAAAAAAGTTTTAATATCTCAACATATGGCATGAATCTCCAAGAAAAACGCAATAAGAACTTTTTTCAATGAACGTTTTTTTACTGAACTTTATGTAACTTTAAATCCAAGCATAGTTTCCTAATGTCGTACTGTACAGCGATTCTATCAATAAATTGATTATTATACTTCGAGTCTAGTCCTCATGATTAGTGATATAACACACGTAATAACACATAGCTGGCTCAACTTTTGCACTAAGAGAGAAACCACCTTTGATTTATATTTTACTTATGAATCTATCTCCGTTGTTCGCTCTGGGTCATACGTCATTCACATTTTGGTGCTCAATAACTCCGTCAGTCCGATATTTCTACTTTACTTTATTTTTAACTGTATGTAGCTTTAAATCTAAGCATAGTTTCGTAATGTTCTACTTAAACGATAATTCTATCGATTATATTAAGCCGGGCTTCCTTTTGTTTTAGCAATAACGTGTAATGCTTTTTCAATTACCTAAGCAAAATCTCCAACAACAATCAACCTCAAAGATTTATTTGAATCTTGCGGTGGCATTAAAGTATTAATTAATTTAAATGACGATGCTAATTTCCTCAATTTAGTCATTTGTATTACCTACAGTATCAATGTTGTAGTTTAATTACAATGAAATAGTTAAATAACGGTAAGCTATGTAATTAATTACCAAGTAAGCGTTTAATGACGATTTTAAACAATTCATTGTCATTACGAAAGTCAATCTGCCTAACTTTTTTACAACTATGTTGGGGTCGGCTTACAGTCTAACCTGATGCAGCTGAATAACACAGTTGCTGGGTTGCATCGATACCCCTTAGCAAGACTGGTTGTCAGACTTTCGGGCTTCTGACTGCCCGTAACGACTGTCAAAGATATTAATAGGAATGACAGCCGGGACCAACAGCGTACCTAAGTGCTAACGTAGTTTCAACTCTTCGTAAAGTAATTTCATCAGAATTGATCGTTAAGATATATTATTGCGTTTCGATTGGAATTTCAAAATTGTTTAAATATCTTATTAAATGTTAGGCATATTTCGACAAGGTTTTCTTTTATATATCTACATTCAATGTTTCAATAATAGATAGGTACCCATTTTGCTTTACCACAGTTGCCATTATTTTTCGATTTCGCTACTTAACCACAAACGCAAATTGCTCGAAACACAATAAGTCTTGGTACTTGCTCATGATTATTTTCTCTTATTTTTGTTTCCGAATCATTGCCTCTGACCACATCAAGGTCATACGACCTTCATTATTTACCTGTTCATGAACCGCTTACGAGTTTCCATGAACAAAAAGGGTTTTTTTCTTGTTGGCAAGACTAGTTTTTCCAAACGTTGCACTTGGACTTAATTCAGCATCCGTCGTTCTATTGTCATACAAAAGGTCTATTAAATTAGGCAGAAATCCTTCAATAAGTTTAGTATACATAACATTACTCATTGTGCTGGACTCATTAGGTAGGTAATTCAGTGGTTTCATGTGGTCTATTATACAATTTAGTGAATGGGCGATGTGGTCCAAAGTGCCGTGTAATAGGAGTCATTACCTAGATAAAGCCAGGAATAACTAGATTTGTAAGCCAGTACTTAATCAAGGAAATTGGACTAACAACAACGGCAGGGCCAAGGACGCTTATCCATCAGCGGGATTGTCCGAAAGGGTTACCGCTACCCCGGACCATAAAGGGCGAAGGAAGGAACATGGGTGGATTTTAGTCAGGAAGAGTCTGACACTCCCTTCCGCTCCACCCAGAGCGGGAGGGGTCATTTGATGATGTCCCACCAATAAAAAAAAAAAAGGACGCTTATCCAAATAGGTGCTGACATATGTATGGAGTCAAAACGTCAAGTTTTGAGCACGACTATGAATGGCTATAGGAGCAGAAGAAGACAAAGTGTTGAATTATTATATGGCTAGAAAAGGAGTGAATGCAGAACTGACGGCAGATAGACATTCGATGAAAGAAGAAGAGAGACACAGAGCTGATCTTTAAATATGGGATAGGGGTAAGAAGATTATATTTTCTGCCTTCATAGGCAGAAAATTACCGGTCCGATTTTTGATTGTCAGATGGTAAGCTAAATTAAGATGAAATACCTCATAGAATAATCAATAATCTTCCTAATCGTAATAAAGAACAACGCATTAACAGAAAAAAAAACACTTCACAACCAAAGTTCACAAACAAACGATAATCTATGGAACTACTAAATTTAAAGTCATGGTTATATCGACCGGAATGTTGGTAGAAGACGAGAAAAGTTGCAAAACCTTAGTTAGTGGTACAATGACAGTTTTGCAAGGGTGCCTCGCGGAGCAGACAAGGTCTGATGGCAATGGACGATGTCCAATGCCAACGTGCTCTTTTTATTCAGAAATTGCGAAATGTTACTGTTTACCCGCGTCGCTTCGATTGCCAATGGTATTTTGTCAATATTTTATTGATTATTAATTTCATGGTTATTTTTTTGTAGTTCGCGAGTTTTGAATTTCGTTCGGTTTATGTAATATTATTTCGAGGCAGACCGCTGATTTCATGGACTTTTATTTTTATAAAGCATGTAATTAGAATCTTAACTAATTGTGTTGGATTATTGTTTTATTTGGTTTTATATAATTACCCTTTTAAATGTTTTGCTCTTCAATGTTCTACCTACCGAGTTTTTCTTTCAAGAGGCAAGTTTTGTTATCGATTACAATATTGCTATTTACATACGGCCACACATCAAGCTATACATTTCCAGTTTTAGCTGACCATTGTATAGGTTTTTCTTACAATCAGAAGTCAGCTTATACTGGTTATGTACCTATAGCTTCCTAACTGGTTATGTATGCCTTCTACTAAACTGTAAACTTATTCAGGGGTTTAAAGTCCAAAATGTATGGTTAAACAGTCGCTAATATCTACTTAACTTTAAGCAAAGTTTATGAATAAAGAGGTCAGTGCTAATTTTTTTTTTTGGTGGCTTGTGAGTTTCAGTCATAAAAAGTCTCATTCACACCTTTGAGAATGAAATGTGAAGGTACCTATGTATCTAATTAAAAATAATATGCCTGCCTGAGGAAATTATCAATTTAAGATTCTATTGAGTCCTTTCAGTTCACTATTAAAAATAACAAGGTAAAATACCAATAATTCTTTTTTTTACTTCGTAAGATTTAATTATTTGAAGGTGTAAGGTATATTAAAAACTTATTGGATCATAAACAAGAGACAAAAACAAAACAGGAACATGCACTGGAAATAACTTAACGCTAACTTAACACAAACTTAACAGTAAACACTAACAAAATAATAAAAAAAAAAACTTACCAGCTCCTAAATCCCATGAAATTTAGAAAGTACAATTTCCTAGTACCTTGTGAATGATAACATCCTTTCATAGGTACAACATTGATTCCATGCACAAACAATAGGACACACCAAGAATACCGCGAATTCACTATAATATCAACTTTAGTTCAAAAACCCCGTTTCAACACGGCGAAAACGGTGAATCAAAAACTTTGGATCACTTATAAAGTTGTTTCATACTTATTGTCATTGAAAAGTCTAGTTATTTTGTTCGTTTTAACATGCCGTTGTCCGCGTAAAGATATTTTGAGAGCGCACCAATATGACTGGTACAGTATTCGGTGACTGACTAGCGGCCACTGACTGGAGGTAGGCTTACTAGTAGCTCGACTCGAATGCTAACTTGACGGACGGGTTGCGTGCACGCGGGGAGTGTAAACAAATCATAGCCATCATGTTTTAATATTTGTAACTGCCGAATTAAGAGACTATTTAAGTCTCATAGCTAACTTGAGCTACTATTAAGTTATTATGCTATAAACAAACTTATTTTTGTATGACTTACTTAGAATATAAATTAGCGCCACCTGGTGTGGTTATTATAAACTAAATTGGCCCACGCCATCTATTGAGCAACAGTAATATTATTTCCTTGCAGTCTAATGTACTGTTTATGTTCGAGGATAGTTGCACTGTTACGACAAAACAACGACATCTATTAACATTACGATGAATGATTGTACGAGGTTACTATTGTCTGTTCAACTTGATATCTGGAACGATGGTAGATGTCGTCATAACAAATAATAAAATGGCAATCGTTCATTTTTTGGCACTTTGATAAGCAGGGGTAAATATTCTATGTAGAATGGAAAGAAATAAAGAAAACATAAGATTTAACATGCGTTTAGCAGCTACGTTTGTGCCTGGAAATGCCAAAGTATATAAACTTATTATTAAAATCAAAATCAGTGTAATGATGCCACCCAAACCCATTTATTTAGTAACAATTTATGATCAATATTCCATTATCAAGCCGTTTCATCTTTACAGAACGATGTAAAGACGCCAGCACATCATGATACCCAAAACTGTCAAATTTTCCCAATCAACCTTGAACTTTAATGCTTTAGGGATAAAGTTGAAAATCTATTAAATAAATTTGACAGATTGTAGTAGCTTGATGTACTGGCGTTCGTACTTATACCTAAATACTTATAAAATCATCAAAAAAAAGTGCTATAACATTAAATTTTAAATTGATTGCGCTAACAGTGGCTCTTGTCTAAGCATATTCCGTAGAACCACTTCTTCCTTTATTACTTACAGGTGTGCCACTGCCAGTAGCAGCATTTCCTCCAATGATTCTAAAATCAGGAGCTCCCCCATCATTGTCACTTTCGGATTCGTTCACTATATCAACTTCTTCTGTAGAATTTGAACCTCTCCGACTTGGTAGATCATTGAGGAGATATAGTAACGTCTTCATTACACCTGTAAGTGATGGAGCTGGAAATCTTCTACCAGATTCTGATGAATTGAAACTTGGAAATGGTTCAACTGTAGTGACTTCGCTTGAAACATCTCCTTTACCGGTAGGTTTTCTGCGACCTTTCCCTTTTTTCCTATTCCTTAGTGGTGGTTCGATAAGATGTTCTATTTTTGCATCTGACAGTTTTCTTCTATGTCCCAGAAGTTGTTTAAGCTCTGAAAGATTCCAGTTAGCAGTTGGAAAAGGCAATTGTGAAACAGTTTGATATGGCCCACTACTCCAATAGTTACGTTCGCCTAATAGTTGTTCCTTGTTTCCAATTGTGTATGGGTAAGCAAGTGGCAAGGCCTTACTGTAAGTCACTGAATTCGAATTTTCAGATATTGGTACTCCATTAGCCCCAGAGTATGCATAGTAATTGATTGGTCCCGCATATATTTGTTTGTAAGCCAAAGTATAAGGTATTTTAGCTGGATTTGAATAAGACGCAGCGTTTCCAAAATTGGCAAGGTATATCTTGCTGCCATTTACTGTGTTTAACCCACCTAATGTCTGGGCCATGTAGGAAGTTTCAGGTAGGTAAGTCTTACCTAACGGTATTATGCCTAAAATCTGTGGTGGAGACACAAGTGTGACCAATATACCTTCCAAATATGGCAAATGTTTAGGCAGTTTTATTAGTTTGTGAGCATTTTGCAGTATTTGGTGATTGAATGTTTCACCTAGTAATAAAGGTCGTAGCTCCAAGTTAGCTGCATCTATAACTATTCCTTTGGCGTCTGTTATCACACCATCTGCACTGACAAAGATATTGTTTTCGTAGAAGGTCTTCTGCACCAGTATTCTAAGTAAATTACTGTCGATAGTTTTTATATCATTTGGCAAGTGTATGTTCTGGAATCTCTTCATTTGTTGATTGAACCAAATGTTGAAGGTCATGTATTGAGCGGACAGAGGGTGTTTAATGTCTTGTGAACCCGATTGTAATCTATTTGATCCTTGATCTGCTTGGAACGTATACACAACATGCTGATCTAGTCCACCCACATATGATTCTGGAAAAGCTTGAGGATTGCCCGGGATAGCCTGAGGGTTGACTAGGTAGTCTTGAGAGTTATCTGGGACAGCCTGTGGGTTGGGCAGGATGGACTGAGCATTGATCGGGGTAACTTGAAGCTTGTACGGAGAAGATTGAGGGTTCAGGGGTATAGCCAGAGAATCTTCGGTAGCCTGAGGGTTAAGCGGAATGGCCTGAGGGTTGCCCGGGGTAACTGGAGAGTTGAGAGGTATAACCTGAGGGTTGCCCGGGGTAACTAGAGGATTGAACGGTATAGCTTGAGTGTCGTCCGGTTTTATATATGGGTAGTTATTAGCCATCCAGTATTGCTTCGGTGTTAAATTGCTGTTATCATACGGTTCAGGAAAAACATTGTCCGGAATATATGTTGATCCTTTTTGTGGCTCGTTGACAACGTCCCCACTTGGTCCATTAGCTATTATAATATTCTTAGCCAAACTGTATTCATTACCTTTATAATTGTTATATGGTTTTAAATCATTTTCACCATTTGGATATATATGTTCGATTGCACCTGTGTTTAGTCCAATGGCCATAGAATCTGTTACAGTGGGGACGAGCGTTTCAACATGATCATTATACACTTTTATCTTATAAGGGTTATTGTATAACAATGTGTAAAGATTTTCTGTGGTGACAGTGACTAGTCCATCACCAGCCTCATAGGGTATATCTGGTATAAGTACTTGCTTATTAGCGTTTGGTGTGTACATTTTCATTTCGTTGGTAGCGCCATTTTTGTATAGATATATGACCAAACGTTCCTGACCATTGTTTTGTGTATCTAGTAGTTGTTGGACGGTTGGTAACTGACCATCTGGGTAACAGAAACAGTGTTTATTGTCATCTGGTAAGTCATTAACTTTCCTTGTATTATATTGCCAAGGTTTAGATTTGTTGGTAGTGCTGAAAGTAAAATTATAAGAATAACTATCTCTAATATTTGACGACAGAAATATATCTCCACGAGTAATATTTCTATATTATACTTTCATTAGTTATTCAAATATTTAAGATATCAAATTAATATTACCTTGGATGTACATGTAAGACAGCATAAAATAGAAGTAACGAGATCTGAAAGGAAATATTTTTTTTATGTGGATTGAACTAATTCTGCGATAATATCATTAAAAAGGAAAAGGGGTCCTCTCTTTAAGAACCGATCTTAGTAGCGGAGTTCCTACTAATTTGAGTAATGTATTTCCAACTTACCTTCAATAAATCCATTTCGGAGAGTTAATTCAAATCAGTTTCAAGAACAGTTAAAGTTACATTTTCTCTTCATAATTCCACTGAATACTATATACTGAGCAGGCCTAATTATTGCACTCTTTTATATGTCAGAAAATAATTAGTGTTAATTTGACACATTTGTGCAATTTAGTGAAACAAATTATTTTATCGGTAAAGTGAATTAAGAACAGCCATTCATTAATATTCAGGAATTAATTATCAAAGAAACACACGTGGGTGCTAATATTACAAGCACATGATATATTTCCGTATAGCAGTAGTCGTATGTTCGTTACCAGGCAGTGACTGTTTTCAAAACGGTGAAGGAAAACGTCTTGAGGAAACCGGCATGTCCTAGAACCAAAAATTCGAAGACATGTGACATCTGCCAACCCGCACTGAGCCCGCGTGGTGGCTTACAGCCCACTCCCTCTCACAGAGAGGAGACCATTGCCCCAGCTTATAATGTTCCCCAGCGGTGGGAACATTATAAGCTGGTTATGAGATATTTCAGCGTTGAGACTCTGGGATGGCAACGCACCTGCGACGCCTCTGGTATTTATAAAGGAAAAATGTGAGGACATATTAATTGTTTTTAACAATTTCCTTCTCTGAACTTTTCAAACATAAAAACTTTTTTGGCATATAAATTGAAACTGGCATCGAACCTTAAACGTCTCAATCACATGTCATGTAAAAAAATCATGCGTATAATGTAATAGTAAAATCTTAAAACCAAAAAAAAATACTCCTGATTTACCATCGAGAATTCCTCCGACCACCTCCTGCGTTCGAAGATCTATAATCGCAAAATATTAACAAAATTGTCGTGGTACCCGAAGATCTAAAAATTAAGTCATTTCAGTGATGTTCACGCTCTGTGGGAATTTACGGGGGCAGACTTTAATACTGTGGAGGAAGCTATCTGTAAGGTACCGCACGAGATGTAACCTCAAATTCTGTACAGCACCTATAGATTTTACAATTCCATCGGGAATTCCTGGCTCAGGGGCGGGAAAGGGGGGTGGTGCAGGTGGCTCGATAAGGGAGGCGGGGGGTGGACTGGGCAGACTTGGGACTGCCCTGGAAGAAGGCTATTTCCACCAACAGCAGAAGGAACAACTCAAACAAATTAAGCAGAAGTTGAAGCAAGGCGAGCAGATTGGCTACGCAGAGAAACCTCGTAAATGAAGTTTACAAATTTACACACACATAACATCATGCCTGTATCCCTGAAGGGTAAGGCAGAGAAACACATATAAACATGAGATTTTTGTAAATTGATTGCCTAAAAACGGATAAGATTATGTGAATCATGATAATATTATTGATTTAAATATTTTAGATTATATTCAGTTGATACTATGCATTCAGTCTTTTATTATTGCGTCTCAGAGCGGCCATTTTTTTTTTGATAACTGTTAATTGATTTTGTGAATGTATACCACGGAATATGAATTATTATTACTCTACCGATACCCTGGACTTCCCTCTACAATGATTATATTATTGTCTTCTATCCGTGTGATGTATGGAAGGAAAGATTTTTGTCACTCTAATATTTTTCTGCTCCACAAAAAGGGTGATAAATCCGATATAAATAATTACAGGCCCATCAATTTCATATCACATATCTACAAAATATTCATAAAAATAATAGAAAATCGCATATCTGGCGAACTAGATGTGTATTGAGTTCGCCAGAAATGCGATTTTCCATTATTTAAAAGCCATGGTAGGTTGATGTGTATCAACCTCCTAAGCAAGCAGGCTTCTGCCCTGGCCTTTCTACAACAGATCATCTGCATGCAGTCAGTCAAATCATAGAAAACCACCAAGAAAATAAAATCCTGATATACCTCGCTTTTGTTCGTTTGTTGCCCGTAGTGGACACCAGTATTACTACGAGTAGTAAAAACAAAAAACCCGTAGAATTACCAAACGATATAGTAGTACCACGGGAACGGGTTTTTTTTTACCCGTGTTACACTCTTAGTATTGATTACTTCAATGCTTTCAACAGTATTTCACACACATCCATTTTTAACACCTTAAGCAACCAAAATATTGATCCCACTTATATAAATATATTACGCAACGTTTACAAAGAAGGTGTAGCCGCAATAAAACCAGGAGTCAAATAGGGCGACCCGTCATCTCCTAAACGGTTCACCAGTACCCTCGAAGAAATCTTCAGGAAGTTGGCAGCCGAATGGACGGAAAGAGCCATTGTCCTTGGCGAAGCGAGACTGACAAATCTATGTTTCGCCGACGACATTGTTCTCTTTACATACCCAGCCACTGAATTTGAACGGATACTCCAAGAACATAATAATGCAAGCCTCGATGTTGGACTGAAAATTAATATCTCGAAGACCAACTATGTGCAACGGAATACCTGAAAGCATAAAAGTAAACGGGAGACATGTCTAAGAAATCTTTCTTTACTCGGGCCAAGTGGTCTCTTTCCAGGCGAGGCTAGATAAGGAAATCAAAATGACGAACGGAAAACGCCTGGAAGGGCTACTGGTCCATGAAGGAATTATTCAAGTGTGAGCTGCCTATGGCACTGAAACGCAGGCTCATAGACCTGTTTATTCTTCCAGTTTTAACCTATGGTACACAGACTTGGTCTTTGACTAACATCCAGGGGGCTTACCACCAGCTCTTATAGCATGGCAGAAGTTGAACTGCACTGCTTTTTTGTACTTAGTCAGAGAACAAAAAAGCAGTGCAGTTCAACTTCTGCCCTGCTATAAGAGCACCAGCTCTTATAGTAGAGCGTGAATCCTGGGGGCTTATCACCAGGTAAGCCCCCAAGATTCGCGTTGAGTTTGTATGCCGTCAACACTATTCACATTACATTACATTACTCATGACACACGTCTGGGCCCGGCTTTAAACTAATAATATTTAAAATAATAAAACTTTTTAGCCCATTGAATTTATGCATTGATGTTTGCAATCTATGCTTTAACATCTGCCACATGTAAAGTGCCAAAATCTGCCAAAACGTGTCCAAAACATAACCTGGTATTATAAATTCTATTTTGTAAAAATGCATTCGAAAGAACTCCAACCTATCCGACTTACACCCTGAAAACCTACTCGCAAGTCTTAACATGTAAGTCGTCAATATCCGAAGCCAAGATGATACGATTCTTTACACAGATGCATCCTAGAGTACCTTCCAGGGGCTCCAATATAATGCATTATCCAGAATGTTTGACTGTCGTGCAGGGAAGCTTCGTGCCTTGTGGAACACCTACAAGAAATTATGCGGAGAAAACAGACAAAAATCACCCGCAGAAAGACAAGTCAAGACAAGAGAAGGAGTCTATGACAATGCCTGGTTTTGTTAACCCGGTGCCCTCGAGGAGCGAAGGCCTTCTTACACAGAAAATTAAACAACAGATCGAGGAACATAAAAAGAGGAAAGAAAAGCCTACACTCCACAATCCTGAGGGTAGAGAGTGATATGCTACTGGGATCTGCTTTGTGGCTACATCTTTATCATTGAAGTCAAACGACAATCAAAATAAAGTTTTACATAAGTAACCAGTTTATTTGTTTGATTTGTTTACGTCTGTTCTGCCACCGGCAAAGCTGTGTAAGCAGTGAAGTTTTGGGCCAACAAAATCTGTCAACATCGTCGTATGACACGACTCGAAGAAGAAGATCAGTTTTTTCCAGTGTTTTTATTACAGCATATTTTAACCTGTGAAGCTATGGTTACAGTATAAGCAGAAGCATAATCAGCCTATAACTTTCGCAGTACATGGACACAGGCCTCGTCTCAGTGAGAGGGTGTGGGCCGTAATCCAGCACGCGGGCCCAGTGCGGATTGGCGGATGTCACAGTCATGTCTTCGAAGGGTTGGTACTAGGACATGCCGGCTTCCACACAATGTTTTCTTTCGCCGTTTTGAGATCAGTGGTAATGAAATATATTACACAAAGTAAAACGTTTATCTGGGTTCGAACCCACAACGATTCGTAAGTCGGGGCTACAATTGCTCTCCCTGTGGCTACAGGCCTTCTGTTTAACTGAGACGGTGCATGAAGTATCTGCGCTGTGTGGGGGTTGGTTGACGACCGTCAGGGGGCGAATGACTGAGCTCCCGCGACTCTCTTTAAGCGGAAGCGAAGTAAAGACCTTTCCCAGTACTGGACCGTCCCATACACGGATCGACATGATGTTTACCTGCGCAGGCTCACTTGCTCAAGTGGTTCCGTCCTGTAGACAGTAGCGTATATAGCTAAGGCCGCGTCCTAACCGGAAGCGACTGTCGCGCTCGTTTATATGAATATAACATACTCTCGCAATCTATGAAGTCGCGGGTGTACGTTGTTAGTTAGGTAAACAATCGCGTAATCGCGTATCCGCATGACAGACGCTTCTGGTTAGGACGCGGGGTAAAGGTGCTACCATACAGAAGTTACTTTTTGTAAAGCAACATGATAACATTAAGTTACTTTCTATAGTTTTTAGTAAGTTTACTAAATAACTTTACGCTAAGACTTGCAAACATTGCACCACAAAAATTAACTTCGGTGTGAATTCCACCAGGGGGCTTACCCTGGTGGTAAGCCCCCTGGCAGCTTATAGCAGGGCAGAAGTTGAACTGCACTGCTTTTTTGTGCTAAGTCATAGAACAAAAACAGTTCAACTTCTGTCCTACTTTAAGAGCTGGTGGTAAGCCCCCAGGACCTAATATCCGTTTCACGAAAGAAGTCTCTCCAGGTCGTAAGTCGTGGCCATTACCACTGGGCCACCACTATTCTTAATAAATAATTATAATTAGTTCCACTTATTGCCGCGGGACTTCTTTCGTGAAACAGACTCTATGTCAACCAGTTACCCTAACAGAACTCTATAAAAAAGCAGAATCAAGTCCATAAACTTTAAAATCTTTGGTCAGCTACCTGTCACTGGTCCATTTGTCAGAAAAAAAATACCACGAAATAACTTCCCGCAAATTTTTTGTATCTTTTCCTCTAGTGCCAAATTGGGAGTTGAGGTTCACAAATGCAATTTTTGTTTTAATGCCATTTGGAGTAAACTCTCAAAATGATATTGGATAGAACAGCAATATTTTTTAAACAAACCCTCGCTCCGATAGTGAACTACTACAAATGCTCCAGTTATGGCAGCGGTGAAAATTATCCGAGTGATGTTCAAAGATTCAGAACAGACTCGTTTGAAGACAACCTGAAAGAGGCTCAAAGGATATGGTCCGGACAAGGGTCCTGCAAGCCAAACAATTGCACAATGAGGAGACGACCAACATCCTTCATTAACAACGCGTTCATGCCAGTTCGCTTCCACCCAGAACCGTCGATGCACCGCCCAGC
Organism: Apamea monoglypha; assembly: GCA_911387795.2. NCBI lineage: Eukaryota > Metazoa > Arthropoda > Insecta > Lepidoptera > Noctuidae > Apamea > Apamea monoglypha. The sequence goes on along the minus strand of OU426919.1, from coordinate 11,295,602 downwards.
TTGTCCAGACTTCAGTAAAACCAGACTTCATTCCTTACCCATAACTAAAAGTCTAGAGAATCCTGTAACATATGAATCGCCTTGGAGCCCATTTTTGGGAGGTTGTCGCTGGTACTCTACTGATTCCGAGTACAGTTCATTCGAAAAAAAGACGGAAAGATTGAGAACAAAAGATGATTTCGATGTTAGCTGGGGTTTTAGAGATAGGAGAAGGCTCTAAGGAAAGCTACTCGTAAAAATGCAAGGGTGCAGCTATGCAATCTGAAAAAAAAGCAGTGTTTATGAGCTTTTTGTCTGTAGGTACAAGTAAAATACTTTTCGTTGAAATTAAAAATAAATATGAAAAATATTTTCATACCAAAAATATTCTGTTATGTATAGCGTTATGGTTTTTATTATCTTTCGCCTTCGTCCAATAAAGGTAATTTGCAATATTATAAATCAAATTGTGTGTTTCAATTAATCATATAATTGCTCGGAAAGCGTAGTGTGGGACGCCCCCAGTTAGATGGGGACCAACGACCTAATGAAAGATGTCCGTAAGGTCAATCCTTACGGACATCTTTGCCACATTTTGTATCTTAATGAAATTAAATACTTATTTATTAAAAACGAAAGTTTAAACATTTTGTAGGTTTGATTCTGGATTTTGTAGTATAATACTTCAATAGTTACATGAACACAAAGGTAGCACCTCAATCTAAATGTTTAGATTGAGTAGCCACGTTAGAACTAGGAACATCATGGATGTATATATCTCATAATTTGGTATGATTTAGTAGCATTTGAGAGTAGTGAGTAGACAAAGTCTGAGCTTGGTAGAGTTAAAATTAAAAAAGTTACCATATATTACATGTGGCCTCAGACCATACATATACTACTCGTCATTTTTCAAAGAAGCAGTAGTTCAATTAATGCGCAATTTCTTCATCATTTAGTAGGAAGTATATTAGATTTGTAGGATAAGAGTCAGTAATCAAAAATGAATGAATTGGGAGATATAGCACATTTAATGCGGCTCCTCAATTGCGATGCTTCAGTAAATAGATTTACCTCTAATCTACTTATACTTGTGGCGAAATTTGAAACAAAAAACATCTATATTTTGTATAAATTTCTACTAAATGTACGTATAACCCTGTCATAAAAAAGTACATATCTACGAAGTTATTAGCTATTCTTTAATTTCCTATGAAATAGTTTTGAAGGGTGACCATGAATACATTATTTAAAAAGAAAATCTTCGTTTCATGGCTTTTCTGGCAATCTATTCTATCTACGCTGGCATGGGCCACTATAAATGTCACTACCCAACGAAGGATGAGATGTTTTGTTACGACGACTATGATTGTCACTGTAAAATTCGGAAAAGCACCGATCAACAAATATTAATTCATTCATTAACTTATGTCGAAATTGACTACTAAATACCAAAACATATGAAGAATCTCTGTACCTACATACCGTGTCGATTTGTTAAAAATTAAATTTCAAAAACTAGTCATTCTGGTTTCATTTAACATCATCATCATAATTTCAGCCGAAAGACGTCCACTGCTGGACCTCCCTCGAAGTTCCCCCTCATTCTTAAGTCGACCTCGCCGAGGAACTCCGAGCATAGCCCTCTTCATTGGCCTTTGGGTGACCTTGAGCTTATGAGGTCCATTGTAAAACGCCACGTCTCAGTGCCGTAAGTCATAACTGGCGCCCCCAGCTGGTGGAGGAGATGGTGAGCGCTCTGTTCCCTTCACGGGGGGTGCACACCCTCTGCCCATGGCTCCGCCAATTGCGGTGCCCAAAGCGGACCACGCGGACGACGACGACATCCCTGAAGTGACCGGGGTAGAACTGAGAGTGGCGGTAGGAAGGTTGAAGGCCAAAAATACCGCCCCAGGACCCGACGGCTTGCCAGGTAAAGCCTGGGTCCTGGCCTCGAGGGCTCTCGGGCCTCGACTGGAGGCGCTCTTAAGCACATGTTTGGAGAGAGGCCGGTTCCCGCTTCGTTGGAAGACGAGGAAGCTGGTCCTCATTCGGAAGCCAGGGCGCCCTGCGGATTCTCCGTCCGCATACCGGCCCATCGTGCTGCTCGACGAGGTCGGCAAGCTCTTTGAGAGAGTGATTGTGGACCGCCTCGTCGGGCACTTGGTGAGGACGGGGCCGGATCTTGCGGACAGCTAGTTTGGCTTCCGCAAGGAGCGCTCGACGGTGGACGCCAACATGCGCGTGAGAGCGCTCACGATGGGGGACGCGGTGTCCCAGGGTGGGGTCGTCGTGGCGGTGTCACTCGACATCGCCAACGCGTTCAACACCCTGCCCTGGAGCTGCATTGTGGAGGCACTCCGGTATCACCGAGTGCCGCCCTACCTCCGTCGAATAGTCGAGGCGTATCTGACGGACAGAGCCGTCATCTACCCCGGTCGCGATGGGGAGTGGAACCGGCGAGAGATGTCGTGCGGTGTCCCACAGGGATCGGTTGTGGGGCCGTTCCTGTGGGACATCGGCTACGACTGGGTGCTGCGGGCCGACCTCCCTGATGGCGTCAGCGTGGTTTGCTACGCTGACGACACGCTGGTTCTGGCTCAGGGGAGGTCGAATCAGGCGGCGGCCGACGCGATGACTGCGGTATTTTGGACGAGAAGATTTTCCGTAGGTTCCTTAACTTAACGAAGTTGGACTTACCTAGTTTGACTGTTTGTCCCAGGTACACACACAAAATGGTCCCCCTAATAGCGAATTCCTAATGAATATCGAAAAGTAATTTGTTTTTCAGATACCGAATATATACAATGTTGATTTGTACATACTCGTATATACTTAGTAGACATTTATACTAAATGTTAGTGCCTCTGGTTATTGATTCCGTTGTGATCTCAGGTAGATACAATCAATTATTTATTATGCAGAACGTCAGGACTGAGGAGCCAAATAAGATGCGTTTATTTACTAAATTCATAAAGTTTTACTACTTTCTCTATATGCTACAAATTCGAACACACTTACTACTTAATGTTTTTTGGAGTGGAATATAAATAGACCAATTACTTTCATGGAAATTCACGCTCCTAAGTATAGATTGAGGAGCCACATTAAAAGACTTGTATATTCTTGAACATCAACAGTACTGGACTCAGGTTTTTAGTAGGCACTATACACAATTACTACTAAATGATACAATTTTTTCAAAAATATTCATTAAATACTTTCCGTGTTCCAGGTGGCTCCTCAATTCAGACGTTTGGATTGAGGAGCCACTTTTACATTGAAATAACTTTGTATACATAAACAAAGTTATATAGTTAGTTAGAATTTTGTAAGCCTAATTTCTGAATTTGGCCTACAAAATTATCTGCTTTCCTACTAAATAAGGGGGTGAGTTTCCTTTTAAAATCATGAAGTGGCTCCTCAATCCAAACGGACACAATGAAAGTGGCTGGGACAGACTGGATGCGAAGACAAAGATGAAGGCGAAAGCGGTAATGGACGTCAGATTCCAAGTAGGTTTTATTTCTTATTCACATGGCTTAATTTCATGTCGGAAAATTATGATACTGACTGTATTGTACAATACCAACTCAAAATCTGACCAAGTCAGGATCTGACCTAGTTGGAATCTGACCTATTTGGAATCTGACCTACTTGGAATCTGACCTTCATCGCCAACATGTAGAATGTGTCTTAGATTAAAATGCTTTGCAATGTGGAACCATGGCATTCTTTTTCTTTAGAAAACTGTTCGGAACTTAGACGTTTATGATATGAGTATGATAATTATATTAATTGCTTGTAATATTTAAAGCTGGTTGGTGAAATATCATCTAGTAATACCCCTTTTAGGAGTATTTCTTACTAAAGAGGAACATTGTAGCACTTGTGACATAAAGTAACCCCGCTTTAGAAATACACGTAGCTGTAGCGGTATCTACAACGCCACATGCGAACAACGCGTCATACTGACGTCACGCAAATCCTGCATCTTGCAAGCAGAGTTTACCGCGCAATTAGCATAGATACAATTTTCCAACATCAATCGTTGGGCTGCCCGCCAGACACAACACCTCACAGGGAGGATCCTCCCTTTTCTATGGAGCATGAGTGAACTTGACACCCTGTTCCTCATACCTCAAAATAGCCATTGAGTACCATTGAGCATCCTCAGTTGATGCAAAAGCAGCAGTAGCTGTGACGCCAGTTTGACAAATCGCTCGCGCCGATTGTTTTATGCGTAGTTCGCATGTGGCGATAGATGCCGCGCAACTAGCATATATACAACGTCCCGACATCAATCGTCGGTCAGTAGCTCATTAGACACAACACCCGTCTGGTCGGAGGACCTCCTCATGCCTCTATGATGTCAACTAGCTCGTTGTGGGTGTTCAAACTGGAGCGAATGGTCGTGGGAGTGAATGAGTCGCGCCGGATTCAATTTTGATTGGCCAGCAACACCTATTGAAAACCTAATGACGATGACCCTATACCCTGTCCATTAGGTAAACCGTTTTTTGACAGGTGGAGCTAGTGATTCCAGCAAGACACAATACATTGATTAATTGATTGAGTACGGAATTATAATGTCTACAAGAAACCATAAATAAGCTAAGGCACTTTATATTTATTTTATTGCGCATTTTAAAGTTAACTTTTACGTAATCTGGTGTATTTACGTTCTAAGAGAGCTGTCAAAAAACGGTTAATGCCAACCTAATGGACACTCTGTCCATTAGGTTGGGCTTAATTTCTACAAGGACATGATACTTTGAACAATCGACCTACCAAGTAAGAAAGGCTGATAGCCTAGGTATAAAAGAAAGACAGGCGCTTGATTAAACCTTCATAATTAATAAGTAATCACGTGTCCACATTCCAGTGGCCTCGCAGACTGCGGATGAACTGGTGTGCTCTTGACAGCTTGAAGACCTCACCACTGTCACTGCGCATGGTGCGGAGTAGTAGCAAAACAAGTTTATTTTAATAATTAATGTAATTAAGGGTATATAGCGTATATTGGGCTTTTTGTCTTTTGGATTTAATATTAATTATTCTAAATTACCTAACTGAATTTGTAAATACTTAATCTATAATTAAAAAAATAAAATCGCACGGGTTGATCAACCAGGTTAAGCTACACTTGCCGCGGTTGTTCCGTGGATAGGTGACCAAGCACGTTAAGCTGTTATTCCCAGCTGTCATTCGTGGATCTTTGACAGTCGTCGGTTTCGTATTACCCAGTAACTGGGTTGTGGAGGTCAGATAGGCAGTCGCTCCATGTAAAATACTGGTCCTCAGCTGTATCCGGTTAGATTGACAGCCGATACCAACATGGTTGGGAAAAGGCTAGGCAGATGGCGAGATGATGTTTATTTTATTTATTTATTTACCATTTATGTACACACATATATAAACAGACAAGAAAAACATAACAGAAAAAATAGGTACAGAGGTGATGCTTATTTCACAAGAAACCTTTTCCAGCACACCCGAGATAGGACAATAGATACAGAGTTGTAGACAGCGTGTGAAATTGTAAAGGAGACAAAAAATAATACATACAATCAAAAACATTTCACTTAAAAACTAAACAAAAATTGCGAGAATATACTAACATACATACATATAAATAAACATACATACATACTTCTAAAATAAATATCACTAGAATAATAATAATTATATCATACTCAAAAAAAAAAAATACATACACAACTATGATGAAGTGGACAGATAGTCTTCTTTTACTCTTCTTTTAGAAACTGCAACAGTTTGGCAGTCCCTAATGTCAGGCGGTAGTGAATTCCACAACCGCACCGCGTGGACTGTGAAGGAGTAGGAGTAGAAGTCGGTGGAGTGGGTAGGGGAATTGAGAAGGTTTTTAAGATGCGACCTGCAAGATGCATCTGAAGGGCGGGCGTAGTTAAAGCGCTCCCGCAGATAGGATGGTGTTTTAGGATTGTGAAGGAGATTAAATAACAGACACAAAATCCGCGAGTTCCTGCGAAGTCGAATGGGGAGCCACTTGTGTATCTTGCGAAAGTTGGAGACGTGATCATACTTTTTAAGTTTAAAAACAAAACGAATACAGATATTTTCCAAACGCTCAAGTTTATTTAAAAATATGTTTATTTTATATTGAAAGAAAGAAAGAAAGAAAAAGTATTTATTGCGACTCGTACAGGATTATAAACTAAACTAAATTAAACACAGTTAAAACAGTTACACACAGTTACAGTCACAGTTATATTGTTTCTGAATTTAATTTTAATATTTTTATTCCTACTGTAACTATAAAATTCGTACGCCGTTGGCAAACATAGAGAGTAAACTGAATTGTTGCTAGTTGCCGACCAATGCATGTAGGTACAGAGGACACGGTGGAGCACTCGGTGGAGGTCTGCCCCGCTTGGGCGGAGCACCGCCGTGTCCTCGTAGAGGCGATCGGTAGCGGCGGCGGCCTCTCGCGCCCGGCCCTGCTGCAAGCCATGGTCCGGGGCGAGAGGGAGTGGGAGGCAGTCGCCTCCTTCTGCGAAGCAGTCATGCTAGCGAAGGAGGTGGCGGGACGGATGAGGGAGAGAGCCTCCCGTCCCAGCCACCGCGGGAGACGCTCCGGCCGTCGGGAGCCGCGTGACGACTCCCGGCCACCGTACGCGCGGGCCTGCGGGCGGAGAGCAATGGGTAGCTCACCGTACGATCAGGACCAGGCCCGTGCCGCACGGCGCGTAAGTGTTCCACGCGCGCCTCAAAGAGTTGTCAGCATAATTTGAGGGGCCACTTAGGGCCGAAGCCTGCCGGGTCAGTGGGATTGTCCGAAAGCGTTACCGCTACCCCGGAACATAAAGGGCAAAGGAAGGAACATGGGTGGGTTTTAGTCAGTAAGAGTCTGACACTCCCTTCCGCTCCACCAAGAGCGGGAGGGGTCATGAGAAGATTTCCCATCCGAAAAAAAAAATGCATATAGGTACCTGTGTTTAACAAACAAATATTCATTAATTTATTATTCATACCATCGTATAAACACAGTCAGGTGTTCCAAGGAAAATCAGTCCAGAGCCACAACATACAAACGACGGTTAGTTTGTGGCTCACCGAATTTGGCAAAATTGTATTGTTACTCTTTGACTAATAAACTTTATTATTATTGTTTCCTTTATTACACTTTAACATACAAATTACATTATTAAATATCTTAAGATACAAAAAAAATAAATATTGAAAAATATATAAAATATTTAGTAGTCCATTGGCATCACGAATGGCAATGTAAGTATTAATATTGGCATAGCTTTTACCTACTGGCTCGCCCGCGTGAATGTCGGAAAATATACCAATTATACATTGTTTTAATATACCTAACTATATTGGTTTACTCGGCGCATAAGGAGTACAGCTCCCAGACAGCTTGATTTTTTCCGACATCGTCAACAATCATCGTCATATTTCAGTCAGTTTACATGAAACGTTAATGAGTTATACACCTAAACTTTCCCCATGAATCACTCCGTCCAATGTTGAAAACTGTATGAGAATCCGTTCGGCAGTTTTTGAGTTTATTGCATCCAGACAGACAGACGCGCCTCACGGGGGACTTTGTTTTTTAATATGTAGTGATAGATTATTTAAATGGCAAGTTTTCTTTTCACCACTGCAGCAGCTGTACTGTTCTGAATGAGATAAATAAAAATAACTACAAAATGACGGCAGCTTAGCCGATCTTTTTACCATGTCTAGATCCATTGGCAAAAAAATGTGTATTAAAATAATAATAATTAGATATTATAAAAAACTCACAAACATTTTACAAAACTATTTTTTCCAGCACTAATATTCAAAATGTTTCTGCTACCACTACCTGCGTACACGCACGAGCACGGGAGCCTGACGCGCACAGCGAGGGGCCAATCTCTGTTTGTGGAGATAATCTACTGTCTACCGCGCACAATGCTACGTGTCAGTTAGATCATGAAATCATGAGTAGGTAGGTAGGTGCCTTTGAGTTTAATTTTTCAAACTTCAGATTTGTTTTAGTTTTAAACTAAGTGCAAAGGTAAAAGGAAACGTTTTAAAATTATCACGAATGCACCATCTGCGTAGTATTTTCCCAAAATATTGGAGTCGGCTTCCAGTCTAACTGGATGCAGCTTAATACCAGTATAGTAAGTGTATTTTATTTTAGTGTACATTATTACGATCCGTAAATGACGCACATAACTGCTGAATATTGTCTTCGTCAGTTGTGTCAATTAAGATACCTAGCTCATATTAGGATATAATTAGTACCTTCCATAGACAGCCTACAATGTTCCTGTGAGAGTGGGCCGTTATCCACCACGTGGGCCCAGTGTGGATTGGTAGATGTCACATCTGCCATGATAATATTTTCATTTACCGTTTTGAGAGCGGTGGTGATGAAATTATTTACACAAAGTAAAGCGCCTGCCTGGGCTGGAACCCACGACGACTCGTAACTCGGGGCCGATGCCACTGGGCCACTACTGGTGCTCCTATAGTACAGACGCCAGCAGGTCAAGCTACCCGAAACTGTCAAATTTTCCCAATCAACCTTGAACCTTAATGCTTTATCGATAGAGTTGAAAATCTATTAAATAAATTTGACAGATTGTAGTAGCTTGATGTGCTAGCGTCTGTACCTTACCTGACCTTAAAGTGACCTTTGCCCTGCCACCAATGACGCCGTGGGAGTGGCGAAGTTTTGGGCCAACAAAATTTAATACACTGTCGTTTTAGACACGAAGAAGAACCTTGAACTTTGGACATACAAATAAGACGGGAATGAGTTTCTTTTTCATTCCAAATAAGTTTTACTCAGCACTCTAATTGCGTAACACACTTTAAATCACAATCTGAATCATTTTGAAGGATATTGCTAATCCATTGGTCATATTATGTTCGAAAAATTTGTCAGCCCGACAACGTATATAACGCAATTAATGTTGTTGAATTGTCCAAATTAAAGCCATTGCTACTGTTAGTGGGTTACGCGATTACCCCGCTGGTTCCTAAGGGGCTCATCAATAATAGCAATGCTCACTTCTTCTTCTTAGCGATGGCAGAAATATAGTTTTTTTTCTTAAATTTGTTTGGCCCAAAATTCAGCAACGCGAATGGCATTCTCCGACGCAGCCATTAGGTCTCAGGTGACAGGGCATGCGGTGCAAGATGAGAGGCGAGCCATTATTTGTGGAGAGACACCGCATACACACCGGAGGTCAGAGCTTCCATGAACCCCCACTTATGGAGGTTGTCCTTGCTGCGGCCTACTTGTGTACGAAGTCTACGTAAGGTTTTCCAGGTAGGCCACGGTAATTTATGCCCGGATGAGAGACTCTCTGATGGTTTAACAAAGAGATCAGGACGGTTAATTTGTTATTTCCAAAGATATCATAGGATAACTTGATTGCAATGCATGTTTCGAGACTGATCATTCTTCTGTAAATATCTGTTCATACTAAATACAAGGAAAAACATCCAAAACCAAGTACAGCTTCAGTACGGTATCAATTACTAAACATTAACAACAAGTACTTTATTTATTTCGCCTTAACAAAACTGGGAAACGGCAAATCAAAAGGCGATATTGAAAAGAGAGCGGTCAGCGGTGCGCGCGCGCTTCAAACAGGCCGCCATCTTTGATTCGCCGCTTTGGCTTTGTGCGCTACCGAATAAGACAACTAGGGCTGGTGCTGATGAGTACAAAAAAAATGATCATCGAAAACATGTCATATTATTTGGTTAGTTTCTTGACTTTTTAAGCCTATTTTTATAGTATGTTGGTACAGCAGAATCTATTAAAGAAACAGTTTAACGTAGCAGTCGCGTTCAGATGATATTTCAGCTGAGATAGATAGAGCCTAAGGCCCTTTGTACACAGCACGGTTTCTTTAAGGTACGGCGTATAAGCCGCGCCGTAGGAAAAACGCGTCCATCAACAAGCTTCCATAGGTACGGTTATCAGTGTTGTATTGTATACATACAACACTGATAACCTTGCCTAGACACGGCGTACAAACCACGCCGTAGAACAAACATGTCCGTCAACAAGCTTCCATAGTGATCCTTACAACACTGACGACCTTGCCTACACACAGCGACTAAACCGTAGTTTTTCACGGTAAGACAAACGCGTGTGTATAAAAGGCCTAAGCATCTACTGCCTTATCATTCTACTGCCCTTATCGCAATCTATTTTGGGTGTTGTGTACGCAATGTGTCTTTTTCTTAAGTATATATTTCTGTACTGTAAGCGCTTTAGCATCCAATAATAAACGAATTACTGCAGTTATCGCCCCTCATAAACTGGAAGATATAAATGATGAGCCCCGGAAGCCCTAGAAACACAATTAACATAGGCCTGCCAAAGACCTGGATGAGGCGTTTGAATAAAAATCTAGTCTAATTGATTATTTTCCTGGCAACCCTAAAGCTCCAGAAGCACTATACAAGCATTCATTACGAAGATTTTCAATTGATAATTAAGCTTATGTTACATTGATACTTTCTACTTGTGAGCTGTGTGCCGCATCAAAGAAATTTTTTTGCTTGTAAAAAACTCGATGGATTCCCCTTTTGTTGATTGAGAATCATTTTGGGTTTTGTATGTGTTAATATTAGCGAATGTTTTTTGTGTCAAGTGTATCGTTAGCTTTGACTATGTGGTTATGCTTGCAGTTATAATGTAGCCATCTCAAATGAATTAAGCTTTGAAATTGAGGTAATGGTGTCTAAAGAACCTAGCTAGATAAGTATTGCAAAAGTTATTTTAAGCTTGCAAAATATATTTTCTGTACATATAAAATAGTTCCATGGCTGACAAAAACAAACGGCTGAAGAGAAGGATCGGTCGGAAGGAAAGGTTCTCAATCTAACAAATCAAAATGTAAATTTATTTGTAAAACATAGACATATACACATCTACATATATTATTATCAAGCATAATATGGCATACTATATCCTGCTAAAAGATGGTGTACAAAATGTAGGGAATCGGCAAGCGAGAGTTAGTTAAACAGTCTAAGGAGTTAGTATTATATTATTAGGATCAAGTAGTTAGTTGGGGATGTGATACCCCCGTGCTTCAGAAAGCAAGTTAAGCCGTTGGTCCTGCGCCTGATCTCCCTCTGGTCATGTCGGATTGCGTGCCACCCCATCAGACTATAATATCTCCCACGCCGAAGGATTGAGATTGGCCGCCATGGTCGAAATACGGCCTGGAGGACGATTATTATTACTAGAATCAATCAATAAGTTAATAAAATAGATTCTTAACATGTCAACATAAATGAGGTCCCTGGATCTATCATGGTATATGAACAGAACCGCGAGCAAGTACATATTATTCTTTGCTCAATAGCCATGCAGACACGACGAAAGAAAATGTAACTGTTAGGAGCCGTATGTCGGCAGTATCACTCCCAAAGACCAAATCTAAATCCATTCTATTAGCCGACAAGTGTATGGAGCCGACAATCGTTTTCGGCGGTTCGTCTGCCCTGTGCCACAATGCAAGGATTGCAGATACACCAGGGATAATCCCTCAAAGTGCCGAAACCTCCCAGGACGCGTGTTACACAAGTACGGAGCTAAGTAATGTTTTTTGGACTACATTGTTATTGCATGTAGGTAATTTTGTATTCGTTTTTTGCTATATGCATGCAAGGACATGGCAACACTATTGAAATGATCAAGCCTAGCTATCGTAAGATGCAATACACTATGATGTATAAATGAAGCCTGATAAAGCTCTAGGAAAAAAAAATGGACAACACTTGGATGAAAAGTTAGGGCTGAATGAATAACTAACATGTACAAATGATTTCTGCATCTTATGTATCTGATTGCCAAGAAAACTCTGATGAATACAATGTCATATCACGTAGAAGCTCAATTAATTCTGAGTTAACATAGATGCATAGGTGATTTTAAGTTTATATGCGGTACTACACCGTGGGTTATCATCTGACATTATGCTGAGCTAAGGCCCTTTTGTCATTATAACCTTTATTTTCTGTTTTAATAGTTTTAATATGTATTTTTTGCTGTAATGCTTATAAACGCATTTTTCTTTTTTTCTTTCTATATTTGTTATAATCTTCGCCACACTTGTGACAACCTACAGTACTTACATACTTATAGACCCACTCCATCTTAAATCTCCAAATTGTGTTTATTAAGAGGCATCACTCCAGAAAATCTCGAAGACCATTGTGTGCACACAGCTGGTCAGCCATTATGCCTTCAAATAAATCGATTGAAAACCAGTGAACGTGACCATTACTGGGAATGTGGGGCTTACAAGGACTAACACCAATGATTAGGAATGTTCTGAAGTGGGTCTAAAAATGAACTTTCCTAGGTTTTAAAAAAGAAAAATATTGCAACTGCTTTTTGGAGGTTTTCAACTGTTTTTCGCAAAGATACTAATTTCCCAATTATAGGAAAATCAATTGATGAGGACTTCTTGGCGCGGCACTACCTTAATAAGGCTTATTGTTGTTGAGTGCACTACGCTAAATGGATTGGAGTTTGTTTTATTTTCTTGATAAAGGCAGTGCAACAGTCTATCGATAAAATCTGCAACAAAAACGTACAACCAAACTATCTACTTACAAATTCAATCACTCCTACGCATTATTTGTCTTCGGCTGGACAATAAGCCTAATACGCCTTCCAAATTCAAACGCACCAATGGTCACTTAGAATTCGGCGCCGTAGTTTTTTTTATTTTATTTGCGGCGAAGCAAAGGCGATGTCGTATCGGCAGCCTAGTGAGGATTTAAATACAATTGTTGCATGTAATGGATATGCACTAGAGCATAAATAGGTTTGTATGTTGGTGTTTGTTTGTGAAGCCGACACCTCAAGAACATTGTTGAAGTCCTTTTTTGTGAGTAAAAGTGACCGCTGGTTAGAAGTATCGGATTTTTGTAATCCGAGGCTCAATGAGTGGTTGTTAAGATTTAATTTTAGGGTGGTAAGTTATACAGGGTGACCACCTTGATATTAAATATGCTCTTAGAAGATTATTGGAGAAGCCTTTGTACCTAATATCGTATGCATTAATATGAAAGGAAGAAAAAAATTGTGCATATTCTACCACGTGAATATGTATATGAGGCAAAACTTCCACAAAATATTAATTTATCATTGTAATATTTTCAGTTCAAAATAATTATTTATCATTGTAATATTCCTGGTACTTTTAAATAGGATCATCTTGATAGGTTTTGTACTAACGATTATCTACAGCTTAGTATTTATGATCATGCAACATGTTGAACTAATTTTGTGTTTCACGAACTTTATCCAAATAAATTTTATTCTTTCTTTCTTAATTAAAACAAAAGGCACGTAACAGATTTTAAGACAGCCGTAAATTGACTTGCTTTGAAAGTGATCATGGCTAATTTCTTCTTTCGTCCTGCGCATGATCCCTCTCCGGTCGTGTCGGATTGCCGTCCCATCGGACTATGAGAGTGAGGGAAGAGAGAGTGCACCTGTGTCAGCGCACACACTTGTACACTATAATATCTCCCGCGCCGAAGGCTAGTCTCCGTTGAGATTGGCCGCCGTGGCCGAAATACTATCTGGACGACTTTTATTTCTTTTTCTTCTGTATATAATATGTGTCTTCCAAATGCAATGGCACAACTATAGGCTGATCATGTAGTACGAGTTTTACAACTTAGGTAGCCATGTTGTAGAACTCTTAAATCGATTGATCGGAATCTTATAGGTACATAGAAGATCGCCTTCATCATCATAATCATCATTTCAGGTGAAAGACGTCCACTGCTGGACATAGGCCTCCCCCAAGCACCTCCATCTGTGCTTCTCGCATTCAACGGGTTCCTGCGGCCTTCACAAGGTCGTCGGTCCACCTTGTGGGAGGCCTTCCAACGCTATGTCTTCCGGTACGAGGTCGCCACTCCAGAACCTTTCGGCCCCATCGGCCATCTGTTCTGCGAGCAATGTGCCCTGCCCACTGCCACTTAAGTTCAGCAATTCTTCGGGCTATGTCGTTTACCTTGGTTCTCCTGCGGATCACTTCATTTCAAGATCGCTTTACCAATTGCAAAACACCAAATAACTTAACACAATCAAGGCGTACGTCCTTAATGATGGTATCGGTAAATAAATCAGAAATAAAAACAACATAATCTCATATATATATTACGTTCGAACGTATCTTGGGAGCTTCCATTATACGGTCCAACGGTTCTTGACAGCTCTGAGTTCTAACCTGAACGCAAAAATACATTTACAACCTGTAACATAATCAATCTTAGACTTCTGTTCTTATGTTATTGGCTTTAAGGCTGAGATTTGTATGGCTGATAATGGAGATAGGTGTAAAGCTATTGTTGTGTTAGTAGGGGTCAATGTTGCTAGTTAACTTTAGCATTTTGATAACTGAATGTTTTGCTACTGTTTGCTTTCATTTCCGTATTATGAAATGCATGATTGGGTATTGATTGCCACCTGAATTGATCTGTAACATAGATAGCCATCATGTAGTGAATAAACTATTAAATTTACCTATATTTATTTGGTGTTAGTTTCATACTTATTGTAGCCTAGTTGTAGCTCCTTGGTTTGTTCAATGCAAACCTTAAGTACTACGCGTACCTATAGCATAATCAGCCTTCAATTTTCCCACTGTTGGGACACAGGCATCCTCTCTGTGAGAGGGTCCCAGTGCGTGTTGGTGGATGTCACATGTCTTCGAGTTTTCGGTTTTAAGGCTTGCGGTTTCCTCATGATGTTTTCCTTCACCGTTTTGAGAGCAGTAGTGATGAAATTAAATACACAAAGTAAAGTGCCTCTCTGTACCACGCGTATGTAGGTCTGATTCATACCGTTGTAAATAAGTCATACTCGCTTTTAAGTGTAGCTACGAGAAGCTTGGTAGATTTCTAAACAGACGTACCTAAGTCTCTTGCACATGCAACAGAAAGCTATGATTTCTAAAACTTTACTGTAAAAACAGTTTTATAAATCATAGCTTTAGTGGTTCCACAATCCTTCAAACTCAAACTCAATGCATTTACTTCAAATAAACAAATTACAGGCACTTTTGGATTGCCAAGGGGTCGGTCAGTCAGAAAGATGAAGCTAGTTGACCATTCAAAAACGTAGTAGGTACCTATGGAGAAGAACTGGCAAGAAATTCCACGGACGCTCAATTTTTTTTCCTTTCTTTTGTTTTCCTAGATTAGACAATAATGCAATTTCAAGTTTAATAATTCTCATACGTTCTGTTTGTGGACCACCATGCAGTTCCATGAACACCTTTCCAAGCAACGCTAATTCTCCATACGCAATCGTGTAAATATTTTGATTAATAAAAGTGACTGCGTGACCCGTAGACTAACAAGGTAATCTCCAATATGTAATAAAATATGGGTTCCATCAATCATAGGCCACGGGCAGCCATGACAGTAACTACTGTGGGAGAATGCCATTTGGCAGAACTTCGTGAACGTGATCCAATACGTTAGTCTTAATTCTAAGTGTAAAATCACCAACCCACCCTAGTAGTAGTAGTAGTAGTCACAATAAATCTCATATAAAGTGATATAACACAGTATAATATAGTTTTACTTCAATACAGAGTTTTAACAACGGACACAAAATTTCTAAACTACTTATACTTTATTTCTTTTCTTTTTCTTACTACATCGGTAACGAAACCATGGCGAGATCTAACTCGACGCCGACGCCATCTAGTTAGAAAACAGGTACAAAATTTTGCACAATCTCATGTACTAACTAAAAATTATTAACCTAAATGTGATATGGTTTGACACTAAGGTTAGGCGATACGGTTGCTGCTTAGGGGTTTACCTCGATGCCTGGCATATACGTGCGTGTCCATAAGCATGCATTTCCTTAGCATTTGCATCTGTTTTGGGCAGGCAGAAACTACAGAACGCCACCTGACCGATCCGTACATACTCCATAAAACATGGAGAATTCTTATAATAAGAAAGGAACATGAATTGCATTTATGCACTACTAAGATTTATTTCAAAATCATCTAGATTGGACACAGACCACCCAAATACAACTAATGACTTGGACTAACTGTTATTTTCTTGCAAATCATCTCATATCTACCGGAAATCAACAATCGACATCTATATTTATACATATATAATAACGTCGTAGTGAATTGAAAGCTGTACATTGTTTTTTTTTTTTAATTTAAGTATCTTTTGCGATTCTGATGCCGAAAATACATCTTTTTAAACTTTTGTCTGTTTGTGTGAATGTATATTCCAGCATCACGAAAAAACTACCGGATAGATTTTGTTAAAATTTTGCATAGATATTTCTTATAAGTCTGGTCGGTTTGTAGGCTATAAATTATCATGCTATTTGCTATGGGGGATGAGCAATATTGTAATTTATTCGTAAATCTTCTATAGTTTACCGCACATTGTAAAAAGACGAGCCAAAAGGTTAGGTGCAGATAGTTACAGATTTAACCTTTTAAATGATTATCATCACGCTATACCTTTATGGGGCTAAACAGTTAGTTACGACATGCTCAGGGTGCATTTTTAGACGTGACAATAAGGGCAGGTACCTTAACCGTTGTCGCTATAAGAAAACGGTCTTAGGACACTTCTTAACTTTTTGAAACATTTTGATTTGCACACACCAAGTGAATTAATAATCTACTTTCATCATGATGCGCACTAAAAACGAGTAAAATTGTTCAATTACATGGCTTACCAAAAAAGGAGTTCGTGTAGTTACATGTGAAATTAATTAAATTACAATTTGACCTCTGCTACCGAGCCACAGGGGTCTGCACTGGTAATTTTGTGTGGTCACACGATGAGCCGTAAGAAATAAATATGTAAAAAAAATATGGTATCTTCATAATATATCAGCGGGTATATCTACACATAATTTAACACTAAATAAATCTTATTGACCAAGGAATTCAAAAGGGCCCATTTAGGTATTATTTGACCGTATGGATTCAAACTCATAAAGCATCATTATACGAGTATGACGTGATTTTTTGGATCGAAATAAAAGATCGCCACGACCAGTTCAAAAGTCACATCTAAGCTGGCAACTCATAACATCATATGGCTTTTAATAACGCCATAACTTAGCAGAAGAATTGGCAGCACCACCAGCCCCTTAGGAAAGATGTTAATGGTTTACTTATTGCACACCAAAATCTATGGACTGCTGTGACGTTTGAAATCGCCATATGTAAAGCTCCTGTTTATTCCAAAAATTAAAAATATTTCTCTCTTCCTCAGGAACATGAACCTAGTAGTGGCACTGTACCACGAATACAGTAGTAGATATATTATCTTTTTATCCTGTTCAATTGACTGTCAATCACGAGGTGTCGAAGGATCACTCTCTCGTAACGAATGCTTGCTGACCTTCACCTAAGGTATATTAATATGCGTCTCATACTCTCGTCTCTCTCATTTCTTGTTACATTATGTGAAAATTTAAAGGTAGGGCTTTGATAGTATTTTCTTTACAATATTTTTTTTTATCACAGTTGGTGTAATCCTTTAGAAGTCTCAGAAGTCTGTAGTTATTTTGTCTTTTTTAGAGGTTGTATTTGGGTGCACTACTCGTACACCTCTTTGTAACCCTTTGGGGATTACATGCGCGATTAATGCCAAGAAAAATGAAACCAGTGAAACCTGGAGTACCGAGTGTTTTCTGTAACCAAAGACTGCAATATGCTAAGTTGATTGATTTAAAATGGAACACATATTTCATGCATGGCTATCTTGTACATACTTACACGGAGTTGTTGTAGAAGGGTGAAATAGTTTGGAAGCAGAAAGCTAGCTCCTTATTAAACTCCTCATTATTTAGCTCCTTATTTGTTATCTTAACTCTTTATAAATGTAAAGAAATGACTACATTATTATAATAAAGTTCTGTTACCAGACGGGATTCTTAACAATACAAAAGATTAAAATCTCAAATCTCAAGTGGAAAAAGTTACAGTACATTCATTTCTTACCGCACATAAGCGTTTCAAAAAGTATTCTGAATCTCATCCTGGCATCGCGGTTAAAAATACTTACTTAAAAACTTGTAAATTACTTAAATAAAGACCTCAAAATTAAATTTCGACTATTCTTTGAAACATACTTTTACATTTTTCAAACAACTTAACGATTTATAAACAACAAACAACTAATAGAACCCGAAAACGGATTATCATAATGACATTTCTTTGTTACTAACTTCTGAGAAAGTTATCAAACACCTCGACCACGCAGAACTACCCTTTATTGATTCGGAATAACGTCTAAAATAACTGAGTCCATCTAAGTATGAGGACTATGTACAGTTAAAAAGGGACAGTTTTTCAAAGTGAATGCAAAAGTTAACTTTTGGCCAATAAATTTTTACAAAGGCAAGTTAATACAGCATGGTTTGTAAGCTACTGGGCGGTCGATCACAAAAAATGTTATGATGTTATATTGACAATGGTTAGAAATAAAGGAAGACTCCTGTCAACTGATTTGACAATGGATGAAAATAAGAGTTGGACAAAAAATATGACAAGAAGTCAATTTTTTAATATTTCTAACTAGTTATGACACTGTAGAGTCGAGATTGCAGAGATGGAACGATGATGGTTGAAAGATGAAAACTTATATCTAATGGAGGAAGATATAAAAATTATAACTATAGTGTTAAGCATGGGATTGCCTAAATCTAGCAGTGCAGTTGTAGGTTTATAAAAGACTAGCTGCCCTCCGCGGTTTTACCCGTATAAGTTTCGATGCCGTAGGAATATCGGGATAAAAAGTATTCTATGTGTTAATCCTGGTTATAAACTATTTGTGTGCCAAATTTAATCCAAATCCGTTCAGTATTTTTTGCGTGAAAGAGTAACAAACATCCATACAAACTTTCGCGTTTATAATATTAGTAGGTTAGTAGGATTAGTAGGACGTGGACGTATCTAGAGACATCTTGCAATAAATCTATTTTTAATATCAAAGGAGTGGTCTACAATCGCAGTAGACCGGAAAAAGTGGAAAGAGGGAAGAGAGGCTTTTGCCCTGCAGTGGGGCAAAAGCCTTTTGCCCTGCAGTGGGGCAAAAGCCTTTTGCCCTGCAGTGGGGCAAAACAGGCTTATAATAAAAATACACATTAAAGAAGCTATTTTATTTTAAACTCAACTAGCGCGACCCTCCCTAGCTTTGCACGGTTTTTAGGACTTCACAAAACATCGATATTTTTTTATTATATGTAACTTTAATATTAATGTATTATACACATAAACCTTTCGGAATAAATTGATGGTGAAAACCGCAACCAAATCCATTGAGGAGTTTAGAAGAATAACGCGGTCACACAGACGGACACAAAAACTACTTCAATTAATTTTATGTATATATGTGTATAGATACTATATAGATAATTTTCAATTTTGTAAAGAAGATCAAACACGAGGAATTTCAATAAACAAGGCTTCATTACTGTGAGATTTTAATCAAAATGTTGTCATTCATGGTTGCTATCAAATATGGTGCTCAGCTATCTAATAACAAACATGAATGCAGTGCTGTTAATTCTGCGACAAACTTAAAAACTAGGTATCATTTATCTATCTTGATCTTTCAAGATTTACAGACATGCCAGCACACCAAGCTACTACAATCGGTCAAATTTCTTTAATAGATTTTCAACTTTGTCGATGAAGCATTAAGGTTCAAGGTTGATTGGAAATTTTTGACAGTTTTGGGTAGCTTGACTTGCTGGCGTCTGTACCTTAATATAATTATGTCCTTTATAACCTGTCCATTACGTTAACCGTTTTTTGACAGCTGTCTTAGAACGTACATATTCCAGATCACGCAAGCGCGTAGCTTGATGTGCTGGCGTCAGTACATAGAATCAAGATCTGATATAAAAAATTGTATTTCTGCTTCATAATCATCAGATCACCATGGTTTTCCCATTTTCCGTCAACAAGCAAACCGATGACGTCAACTTACTGAATGTATAATATGACAACTTAACCGCTGTCAGCCAGGCGATTGCTCAAGTGGGTCGGGTACGCTCGGGTGATGTCGGCGCTGCACACTGGCGCCCGCGCAGCACGCCCCACGCAAATGTCTCTATTTGCTGAGGATGTTCAACTATTTTCTAATTATTATTATAATGATGGAATAAGACTAAGAAGCAACTTTCGAATTGTGTGGTGGATCAAGTTAACACAACATTTGTTCAGTCAAGATGCTGCCCTACCTCATTAGTTAGTTATACCCTGTCCATTCGGTAAACCGTTTTTTGACAGATGGAACTAGTGATTGCAGCAACACACAATACATTGATCGATGAACGTACTGTTTTATAATGTCTGTAAGAAGCAATAAATAAGATAATTCAATAAGATAAGGCAGTTTATATATTTATTTTATTACGCATTTTAAAGTTAACTTTTACGTAATGTGGAATATATACGTTCTAAGACAGCTGTCAAAAAACGGTTTACCTAATGGACAGGGTCTTTTAATTTAGTACTTAGTGTAAATAGTTAAGAGATTATGAAAATTAAACCGGCAAAATAATTCTACGCTAAGGTCTAGAATCTTGTACTGAATTCAAGGTTACAGATTGCGCACGGGTTATTTTTTTCCAACATAAAAGCATACATATACACATCTATACATAAACTCATGCTTTCTTCCTATAGGCAGAAACAACAAAACGACCAACTTACATACCTAACTTAAATCAGATGTCCTGGTTGAGTGAGCCAATAGTGGTATGACACTAGGGTACAGGATCAAGGTCTTGCAGTAATGAAGTCGGTTAATAATGGTGGTCATTTTTTAATGCTTTTTGACCAAAGTGCACAAACACGTACTAAACGTCACGTATACTTACTAAACGGCTGGCTTGTTCTGACAGTTTACAAAAACAGGAAGTCAAAACCAAAGACAAGAAGGAAAAAAAATCAGTTCAATCGGATACCAATAAATGGTCGAAAAATGGTTGGAAAAGAGGAGAAATTTAGACGGACAACTTGCAAACATACATAGGAACAGTGCAAGTTAAATAAAATCTTGTAAAAATAAGAAAACAAAATAAAACTGTTATTGAATCATAAATAATTATCCCAAGTAAGCTGTTTCTTAATTAACAAATTACGTAACAATCTCAAATAGAATGGTATGACACTAGGGTACAGGATCAAGGTCTTGCAGTAATGAAGTCGGTTAATAATGGTGGTCATTTTTAATGCTTTTTGACCAAAGTGCACAAACACGTACTAAACGTAACTTAATAAACGGCTGGCTTGTTCTGCCAGTTTACAAAAACAGGAAGACAAAACCAAAGACAAGAAGGAAAAATATCAGTTCAATCGGACACCAATAAATGGTCGAAAAATGGTTGGAAAAGGAGAAATTTAGACGGAAAACTTGCAAACATACATAGGAACAGTGCAAGTTAAATAAAATCTTGTAAAAATAAGAAAACAAAATAAAACTGTTATTGAATCATAAATAATTATCCCAAGTAAGCGGTTTCTTAATTAACAAATTACATAACAATCTCAAATAGAATCGTTATTTTTGTACCAACTAACTTAAAAGTAAAAAAAGAATATTTAACTAGTGACGTGCCATGAACCGCCGAAACATTTGGGTCGTATCGATTGCGCGATAACGATTAATATTGTATTTCAGAGGACCCACCGCTCTGACACCTTGGCTCATCGTTCGATCCATCATTTTATAATGGTTGCTCAAAGTTTTTGGTCAGGTGGCTCTAAATTGGATGATTTCGACCTTGATAGTTTTGGTAAGTAACTAATAGTTTTGGTTAGTAATAAGAATGTTTGGTATGATTTACTTGCATGTGCTTGAAGGCATTTTGCTATTCTATCGTTCACCACCAATTAAAAAACAACAATTAATATTCTGAACTAATACATAATTATATTATGTGTCTTTAATCTCCTTGACTGCATGATCTGCTCAGTTCAAAAATAGGGACGTCCCTATTTTTTCTTGACAAACTTTTCTGGTTTGTCGATTTGTCTTTTTCGATCAGCAGAACGCCACCTGTTTCAAATTTGAGCACTTTTCTTCTTCTCCATGCATCTTTTCACGTCTTCTATACAGGATGGCAGGGACATGGACGCACAGCCTGTAACCATGGATTTAGTACATGATTCTGAAACCCCACGTGATGAAATGAATCGTTTATTTAAAAAAAAAATGCTCTGGCATACATTTTGACGGGGCGTAGGTATTGCACTTTTCTTTGCGACAGCAGATTTTTTTTGATAACTGACGTGATATTTCTACGCTAGGGGTCTAAAATCATGTGTTAAATTCATTGCTTCATCAGCTTGAGCGTCGAGCTTCCTGCCACCCTGTAAGTTACTTTCAGTGTCATTGTTATCTCTTCCAAAGTTAGTTCAAAGTTTGAGCTCCGCTGTGTTGGCGGGCGGTCTCGCGACAGAGTCGTCGCGACTAATTAACGATACACGACGATTATTCCGAATAATTAGACCTCACACACACATACATACGCACACACACATACATACGCACCCACACGTACCGACCACACAGTATTAATGACATTATTTTTGTTAAAAAGTGTTTGTTCCCATTCACACTATGTTTACTAGTTGAGGAAGTCTGAAAGTGGCAACGGTAACTGAAAAGTTGTGTGCAAATCTGTTGTCATGGCGTGGGCATGTGATACGGAGGAATGAGGAAAATGTCGATGGCTATAAGAGTAGGGGAAGACCAAACAAACGACGGGTGGACTGTGTGGATGATTATATGGTTAGAAAGGGAGTGACTACCGAGATGAGGACTAATAGAGAAGTATGGAAGAATAAGGCATGTTTCGTCGACCCCAAATAATTAGGGATAGGGGCAGGAGAATGATTACTATGTGTACTAGCTACGATACTTAAATGTTAATCCAGCGCATCTAGAGTCAGCTCCCCGTAGCATTTTCACACGAAGATATTTTTGCAGCATGAACGATTTGTTTATTTACTACAGAGCGCTGAGCTTAGGCCTCTCTCTCCCTTTTCCACATACTTTTCATTTCTGTTCGTTGCTAATGTGGCCCAATCCTGTCCGTAGGAGTCAAGTTCGTCCCGGCCATCTTCACCTTGGTCTGCAGGTTGACCTGCGAGATGCCATTCAGGAAATAAATTAAAACGTAATTTAAATCAATCGAAGAATGAATATTTTTTACTATCATAATCAGCCTATATTGTCCCCACTTCTGGGACACAGGCCTCCTCTCTGTGAGAGGGAATGGGCTGTAATCCACCACGCGGGCCCAGTGCGGGGAGATGTAACATGTCTTCGAATTTTTGGTTCTAGGACATACTGGTTTCGTCACGATGTTATCCTTCGCCGTTTTGAGAGCAGTGGTGATGAAATAATTTGCACGCCTGGGTTCGAACCTACGACCTACAACTCGAAAGTCGCGGCCGTTACCACTGGGCTAGCACTGCTCTCTCTCTCAATGCCAAGGAATGAACGACGTAATTTAAATCAATCGAAGAATGAATATTTTTTAATAGAGAGCTTTTAAATATCAATTACCAAAAATTTAATTTCCTCAAAAAATATCAACAAGAAAAGGTTAAGGGACGATTTTTGGCGTCTCACATCTTATCTCATCATCTTTCACTTTTTGTCGTCCAATCTTAATCAACTACAATCAAAATTAAACCGTACCTTCGTAGAGATAAAGTCGGTTCTTTCGTTTCTCTTTTGGGCTTCGGATGGGAAATCAAAGTCGGTCCAAAATGGTGATCGGTCGACATATTGACAATTCGGTGCTCTAAGAAAGTGTCAGCTGTTTTGAGGACCACCAGGCGACGTCGCGCGCCAAAACGATGGGTAACAAGATAGCGATAGTTTAAATTACAATTAGTGAGAAAATATTTTGAATGATCGTTGGGTGTTTTGTGAGAATTTTAAAAGGAATTATGTGCGTTTGGAATGACGTCTGTTTAGACCCTTTAAGGTTTTAAGACGGCTGGCAGACACTTTCTGCTTCCTTTGTTACAGGAAGACAAAGTACCTACTGAATCAAATGAACTTGACTTTTCAATTCCTTGCTATGTATATGTCGTTTCTGGGCTTATTTCGGACGTTTCCGACATCGGTAAAGGAAAACACGAGAAAACATTAAGTTTGACAGAATGAGTCGAGTATTTTGCATGACAGAGCTGTCAGAAAACCAGAAAAAAGACAGAAAACGACGTAATTGTCACGTGTGTCATGTTAGCCCTACGAAACCATGATTAATATAAGTCTTAAAACGCCAATCTGTCTTGCAAGCGTGGTGATCAATACTCGTGTCTTTGCCCTGCACTCCTGCAGTAGGACAATAATGGCCTGGTATTATAAATAATAATTGTACTGCTTTTGAATACCATGGCATCGTGTAGGCATTATAATTATGCTGATAGACTATAAAATAAGTAAAACACATGCAACAAAGCTATTTCAATGTTCAATTTTTAACACAGGTATGAAACCTTTGGCACAAACCGATTATATAATACGGCGGTATCATAACAGAAACCTTTCATACTTTTAATTTGATATTGTAACCAACTGATCAATGAACTTAAATATCTAAATAATTTCAGTACAAACAACTCCTACATAATAAAAACTCGATCTAACAAAGAGGCAAAGACGCCGCCGCGTAAGGCCGGTATAAAAAAATAATCCGCCCCAAGTATCAAATAATAAACTTGGTAGCAAGTGAATTTTGGAGATCGGGTTGCGTTCCTTAGCGCGGTAAAAAAAAGAATAAAAAAGTAAACTTATTTTTTAAAGGTTTCGTGTGTTCGAAATTCAAACATGACGTGTAACGTCAGCGGTCGACGAAAGAGGTCGGACGTTTTTACTTTCATCTAAAAATTCGGGTAATTTTATTTTGTACGTGTTAAGTGTTTCGATAAATAATTTATGAGGTTTTTATGAACATTTTTATTTTGTTAATTGGGTTGGTTGTTATGCAATAGTGAAAATAGAAACGACACTCTTTGCTTTCTATTTATTTTTATTATACTAAACCTATAAGATCCGTGTGAGTTACTTCGTTACTATTCTAGATACTGGATTTTACACAAAAGGGCACCCAAAGCAGACCCTTGGGGAACTCTTTCTTTGTCGTCTTTGAAGGAAGAGAGAGACAGTCTTTAACCTTCAATCGTTATACTTACCGCTATCGTTTATAACAGATATTTTATGAGTTTAAGAAGGCATCCCCAATGACATTAAAAAAAAATGAAGATTTGATAGTTACGCAATCGAAAGCCTGAAACAAATTAATTAGTTAAATTGATTTGTTTCGGGGTTTCGATTGCGTAATACACAACTCTTTACAAATAATCCCATAAAGTAAAAATATAGTCTTAGACTACCTATAGTTTTACTTTATTCGGTTATTGCGTCTAAATATAAATATTATTCTTATCGTTCTCATACACTCTATTTTACGGGTTACAATAAAGTATTTTCAGGAATCCTGTTTCTTTGTGAGTTGTGACGTAATTCACGTAATACAACCATCGGATTAACGAAAATCATAAAATGCTTCCACTTAATTATGCATTCATCGCGTCCGATGCACGAAATGAAATACCCCACAACAGGTTATCGAGATAACAGACGATTAAAATTATAAATCCAATATACTCGAACTGTACATACACGATATACGACCTTTGTGCTTTGGTATTAAAAATTAAAATGTAACATTACTGGCCGTTAGATTGAGATGGAGATAAAGAAACAGAAATAAAAGGCGGGCTGTTTGAATATGGAACGTCACGTCAAGGGAAACGTCAAATTGTGACAGTTTCCGCGCGGGCGAGCGTCGGTGAGGTTCTCCGTTCGGTGATGCAGTGCGTTGCTCCCGACTTCTTGGAAGTATCATCAGCACTTTTGTTGGCGAATTAAATATTGTTTTTACGGCCAATTAAAGACAATTACACGCATTTCTCAGTATTTAGGTTGGCTGTCAACAACCATTTGATGGAATAAATATCTGTTTTGTTGTATTTGGAGGTTTCAGAGATCAAAGCGAGCAACTTAAAAATAAAATGCAATATGTTTCAATCCTGCGAACAATCCAACAAGTGACGACTATGATAAATTCCCAAACATGTCATTGGAATAAGTTAAAGAAATAAAGAAAAAGTATTTATTGCGACTCGTACAGGAGTAACTTCTATTCATTATTTATTGGGATTGTAGAGTCAACTGCATGTTTACTCACCTGTAATAGGTACTACTAACAGAAAATACTCTAAAGGCTCTGTGATGAACTAGAAAATAAAATGGCAACTACCTACCAATCTTCATTTGTAGAACCATGATCTGTAATTTTCCAAAGAGCAAAATAAGGGAGTTACAAATATGTAGGTAGATCGTACATTAGATACATTTTCCACAGGGCTGCTACTGAGAAAAACCCAATAATATTTAAAGTAAATTATGCCACAATTAAGCAGACAAATTACTTGAGGTAAACTTCTTCTAGCTGTAAAAAACCTGTCCTCGAATTACTCGTGGTAAACTTTTTCTTTTCTAACTTTAAAAAAAACCTGTCCCACAAAACCCACTGCACTCCTCAGTCATACCCCACACCATAAGGTCCTTCGAAATATACACATTCCAAATCCGCCAATACGACATCTATACCACCATGGTTTTCTCATAATACTCGTCAAAAACCCATTGGACCATAAATAATTATTTTGATAACATAATTCGTGTTTTCCGCCATTTGGTACGTTGTCCCTGCGACGGCTGTCTCGTGTCCTCGTCTAATCGAGCGTCCAACCGATTATTAATCGATAATAATCGTCGGTATAACAACTCGATTGTTGAGCTCAGGAATTTGCCGTATGTCGTCATTTTGAAGGAAACTGTGAGCCTAGCACGAAAGCTCGAAGCTTCGAACGATTTTAAAGTGGAAAATACTCGTTTCGCACGTAAGATTTACTGACTCTATACAATTTATAACGCAACGAACTATTTACGCTAGGTACTAAATTAAACTAACTAATTAAGGGCTGATTTTGCCATCGCCAGATAACTTTTATTCGAAGAATAAAATTGACGTTTGGCAGTTTTTGTACGAAATAACTGTCAAAATTTCAAAATTATTCCTCGTATATGTAGTTATCAGATGATTGAAAAATCAGCGCTAATTATACAAATAAATACATAAAAATCTTTTTTTTTTTGTCACTTTGGCGTCGAAATACTCGTCCGCATCGCTGTCATCCGGAAACGTGCCCCGAAGACTGGCAACATTGCCACGTTGAATGGCAATGCTATTCTTTGGCCAAAGAACGAGCCAGCCCTCTGGTCACGTGAAGTGTCGACCACATTTACTTAGTTTGAAGACTTTATTCATATCTATGGGTGATAGTAATTGTCCTTCTCGCAAAATATTTAGACTAAAATGCTACAGGATAGTTGTATTTTCGATTCAAAAATGGTTCAAATTTACCGCAACTTACGAGTACTTACTTAGTACGTAGTTTAATGAAAACAGGTTAAATAAACACAAGTAATATTATCGTGGTAACGGCCACGACTTACCAGTTGTAGGTCGTAGGTTCGAACCCGGACAGGCGCTTTACTTTGTGTAAATGATTTCATCACCACTGCTCTCAAAAAGGCGAAGGAAAACATCGTAATGAAACCGACATGTCCTAGAATCAAAAATTCAAAGACTTGTGACATCTACTAACCCGCACCGGGCTCGCGTGGTGGATTACGGCCCACTCCCTCTCACAGAGAGGAGGCCTGTGACCCAGCAGTAGGAACGTTATAGGCTGATTATGTTATGTACGCGTAAATCGCACGTTCATGCTAGGGTTCCTGTTCGGGACTATTTAGTTAAGGTTATTGTTAATTAGTGCAAAGATTTTTGAGGCATAAATATATCCTTACCATCTATATTATATTTTAAATGATCGATAAACGAGTTTATATTCCAATCTTTGATAGACTTCACGTTTGGCAAAATTCCAATCAGATTTGGTGCATGAAGCTGTATAGAACTTATTTTACAGGGAGCATATCAGTCTTATAGTATTTAGCATTATTAAAACACCAGAATAAAGAAGAGTATCAGTATGGTGTGGCTCAGTTCCAAACGGTTCTACAGCAGACTTAAGAACTATATTTTTTTTTTTTTTTTTTCTGGTGGGAAATCATCAAATGACCGCTCCCGCTCTGGGTGGAGCGGAAGGGAGTGTCAGACTCTTACTGACTAAAACCCACCCATGTTCCTTCCTTCGCCCTTTATGTTCCGGGGTAGCGGTAACCCTTTCGGACAATCCCGCTGTTAAGAACTCTATTTACTTATTCATTAATTTATCTCCTGAATAAAAATCCTATATTCAATCATTCATTCACTGACAGATAACGCACAATCTAAACCGCTGGTTCTAGACGCATGCTATTTTGCACACGAGTTCATTTGGAATATAACGAAAGTGAGTACTAAATTCGTTTTTTTTTTTTTAATTCAAGCCTTGAAGAGGTTAAATAAAGGATGAAAGTTTGGACGGAAGTTAGTCATTTTTGTCGATGAGAAATTCCATTGGACGCGTTGATCAATAATGATGTTCTATGGTCAGCGGATGTCGATGATGGTCGGCAGATAGACTAGTCAAAGATATGAATATATAACAATTATAATAAACTGTAACATCGAAATTAAAATTAAAATTTAAAATTCGGTCCAGCCGTTTCGGAGATCAGCCGGAACAAACATACAGACGGACAGACAAACATTTTTTTTTTAAAATAATTATACCTACTTTCATATGCATTTAGTAAAAAACTGTTATTTTAACATTACAACAAACAGACACTTCACTTTTATTTATTTGTATAGATAGCTCATACCGTCGTAAAAAAGTCAACCAGCAACTTGGTAGCGGCCATGGCTGCCTAGGATGCAGCAAACAAAATCACAATACTAAAGCAGCGTTAAAGTAATTCGAGTGGAAAGACAAGCAGCTGTCACATCTTAGACTTTTCTCTCCTAATCAAAGCTTCTCCTCGATCATCCCAAAAGGGTTGAACGGCACATAACAAAGAAATTGTTATATAAAACACAATATAATCTAGCGGCTCGGAGTTTGTTGTGAGCCTAAAGAGAAACACTCCGCCTTCCCACACCGACTTCTGTTTAAATTGAAAATATGGAATAACTTTGTAAACATCTAAGACGTTTGTACGTGGAGCCAACTCACTTGATACTTTTTGGATGAAAATAAAAAGGTTTATGGAGCTAGTACCTGTGACCAAACAAACGACGAAATGAAGTTAGGCAGTTACAGAACTTAGCAGAATGGAAGATATTCACAAGTTTTTTCAGCGTGCAATATTAAATGATAAGTCAAATCACTGCCGAGGTTGGACACGGACAAGTAGGTAAGTATCCCAAAGTGAATTCTCCAATTAACCGAAAATTTTAATTTATAATTATTTTTTTCACTTGTATTTGGTTATTTGGTGGCAAACAGGCAACGTGATAGTAAGTGATCACCGTCGCCTATGAATATTTGCAATACCATTGCCATCCCGGTGACAGATAATGTGATTATAATTAAACGGGCACACACTCCGTTCAAAGTGGAACCCAGAAACTCTGCTCGGTGGCAGAAATTGGTATAATGGCAGTACTTCTCCAGAAGGACTTCTTTACGCAAAGCTCTATATCTTTAATATGGGGTTAGTGGTCTTCTTCTTCTTATTCTTAGCGGTCTCCTCCCGGAATTTAGCTACGTGTTTGGGGCGCCATCACTAGCGTCCTTCAATTCCTGTAACGTGTAGGAAAAAATAACCTTTCGCCGATTAAAATCATTAAAGTATCAAGATTCATAGTACATTTCAACAGGAGCCCAATGCGGTGATGCGTGTTAACAAAATTACGACGGTTGGTTAAGTGAACTATGAAAATAGGATTTCTTTAGCTCGCCCCCTCCCCTCCCCCGCACGATTGTACCCCAGGTGGCGGGGTGGGATTAGAAGATTATCAACAATTGATATGCCAGACATGGATATTTATAATTATATTTTTTGGAATAACACTGATTTATCTGCTTCTATGTAGTTTTTGTTGGTAATTATAACATAGTAAGTTACCATAGGTTCGACAAGACAAATCGTGAAACTTTATCGTTACCACCACATGACATAACAGCCAACCCATCTTCATCATCTACTTAGCCTTTTCCCAACTATGTGGAAGCATAGTTGGGAAAAGGGTAACCGGATGCAGCTGAATACCAGTATTTTACATGAAGCGACTGCCTATCTGACCTCCACAACCCAGTTACTAGGTAATACGATACCCATTGGTAAGACTGGTTGTCAGAATTTCAGGCTTCTGAGTACCCGTAACGACTTTCAAAGATCCACGAATGACAGCTGGGACCAACCGCTTAACGTGCTTTCCGAGGCACGGAGGGGTCTTGGTATGTAAAGATGGTCAGCCATCCACAGACCAATCGCGGCAAGCGTAGCTTAACCTAATCGATCGACCCGGCTGTTATTATTTAGCCACGGGCCCCTCATGACAAACAGCCACTATCCCAGTCCAATGTTACTGGTGTGTTAGTGGTGAATTCTCAAATAGTAAACGCTATAATAGTCCTCCAGACCGAATTTCAGCCATGGTGACCCATCGCAATGGAGACCAGAAGGCCAATTCTCGTAATTTAAAACGTTCAAAATCTAGTCGCAGTCTCATCTCGGCGACAAAAAAATGTCAAAATATAGGGAAATTAGAAGTATTTTTTGACAGATTGAGACTAAGATCAAACTGTGAACGTTCTTAAAATTACGAGAATTGCCCCTCTGCCTTCGGCGCGGGATATACTCGTATTGTAGTGCACAAGTATGTGCACAGACATAGGTGCAATTTCTCTTCCCTAAGTCTCATAGTCCGATGGGACGGCAGTGCACAAGTCCGGAGGAGGTGCAGGGCAATGGCTTAACGTGCTTTCCGCGGTACGGGGAAAAATGCCAACTTCCAAACTCCTGGCTGTTACTAGCTACGCTTTAAAGTGTATAGGGTGGTTCTGGCTGAAGCTCGATCAAGAATAATTTTTGTGATGATTATCTACGAGTTTCTAGAAATAAAAAAAAATAAAATAAATAAATGGAATGTTAACAATATTTTTATCTCTACCTGTGATTAAACACAGAGCAATCGAAATCTGGACTGTGGATAACAAAAAAGATCCATAAACATTTAAAATAATTTTTGTTATAATTTCGCTTGACTAGAAATGCAACCCAGCCAAGCATCTCTATGTTCCCACCCATTCCCAGACTACATATCTAAATAAAATATAAACATAAAGAATTACACACAATTTTTTACTCCAACACAAAACCAAAAAACGTTGTTTACAAACCAAACACTTGTTTGTTCGGAACAATGGCGGCAAGATTAACAAAATCGTTCAGTTTTGTTGCGCAAACGCATCTAATCGCCACAGAGATGCGCTAAACGCGCCGACTCAAAGTAATGCCGACGTATGTTTTAACATTATTACCTGCTATTGATATTGCTATCAAAAGCTGCGGCTTTTTCCTGACTACTGTGTAAGGTAGAAACTTAACTAGGTAAAATGAACCTTAATCCTGTGGTCGACACTCGTTCTTTGGCCGAAGAATTAACATTGTCATTCAATGTGGCAATGTTGTCAGTCTTCTGGGCACATTTCCGAATAACAATGATGTGATCTACTTTTGTTTTTGTATGGTAAGGACGGGTTGTTTCAAGTCCACTTGACGCAAGCGTAAACGTCAAAAATGGCGCTAACTATCGTCAAACCAAAAAAAGCGTGGTTTCAAATTACAATCACAAAATTATGGCCTTGACTTACGTCAGATACTTAGAATTATTTACTCGTTATTATTTGACGTACGTATGTTACGTTAACCAACCGTTTGAAACCACCGGCCCTTAGTTAGTTATTCTTCAGTTAAAATCATAAGCTATGATCGTACAGATTTCTCGTAGTACTGGCCCGTTTATTGGTGTCTAGATTTTAAGGCAGATACTTTTATAGTCATAATTTATCAAGACACGAGGTAAAATTCATAAGCTGTTGGTTTCTTCATCCACATAATTTTAGTATTAAATCGAATATCTCCTGTGCTACGCCTTGCACGCCAATGTTACGATATTGAAGCCAATTCAACCAAATTGAAAATATTGCATTTCGCAAATATTAGCGGAAATCTCATTTTAAAACAATAACTATGATAATTAACAAACTATCTCAAAAGTGAGAATCTTTTCGTGGCAACGAGTTTTCTTTATTTACATAAGCGCCATCTTTCGGGCGGTAGCGAAATCGGGAGGGAAATGGTGTCCTCTCTCCCTCTTGGTTATTAACATCCCTCTGTTTTTGCGAGGGAGGAACTATCGCCGAGCTTTGTATATCCAGAAAACAGTATAGATGGCGTTAGCTGTCACATTTTCCTACCTCATAAAAACTTAGTACTTAGCTTATTCCAATAAGGGCTGATTTTTCCAACGCCAAATAATTTTATCCGAGTAATAGTTTTGAAATTTTGACAATTCTTCCATACAAAAACTGTCAGACGTCATTTTTATTCCACGAATAAAAATTACTGGCCGATTGAAAAATCAGCACTAAGGGCCGATTTTTTTTATCCGTAGTTAGAGTCCGTAGTTTTTATTTTTTTATTTTTACGGTTTTTATATAAAGTTACACTGTGGCTGACTATATATACTTCTATAATTTTCACAATACTTCTCTTTATATTTTTACGAATTATATCTAACACCATGTATTTCAATATATTTACATTATTTACACATCACATTACTAAGCAAAACTCCACAATAAGTAATACTTCGGACACTATCTACATTTCAAATATTACTACGAGTATTATATTCAGTACTATTTGTACGAATGATTAAGACGACAAGAAATTTAAAAGTTGGGTTATTTAATGCGGGGTCGCTGGGTTCGCGCCATGAGGAGTTCCTAGTTGCTATGGATAGCCTCTCAGTAGACATCATGGCGATTAATGAGACCTGGCTCAGACAGGGAGAGGAGGGTCGCGCCCCGACAGTACCGGGCTACCGGCTGCGGCACGTGCCGCGGGCGCGCACCGTGCGCGGCGGCCGCGGTGGCGGCGTGGGCTTCTACGTGCGCAGCGGTGTGCGCGTGCGGTCCGTGCCGCACCCGCCGGCGCCGCAGGTCGAGCAGATGTGGCTCCGACTTAACGTAAACTCGCATTCAGTCATTATTGGTACAGCATACAGGCCGCCCTGGCTTGATGTGAATGCCTTCCTGGATGCGGTTACTGATTCTCTCTCATCCTTTGCTAACGCGGACAGGGTTATCCTGCTTGGCGACTTTAACATTAATGTCTTAAACCTAAGTGACAACAAATCTAAACTTCTGAACAATTTTTTACATTGCTGCAAGCTCACACAAATTATTACAGAGCCAACCCATTTCACAGATCATAGTGAAACTCTAATTGATGTTGTGTGTACTGATGCCCGTGTGTGTGGGGTCTCTGTATCACACATACCGGAGCTTGGTCACCATGCAATTATATCTGTCGAACTAAATTTCAAATTAGAGAAGCCTTCTCCACACTGGATTACCTACAGACCACTTAGAGACATCCTGCCGGAATTTTTCAATGATGACTTAAACAAAATGGACTGGGAATATATTGAAAATCTGGAAGATGTGAACTCAATGGTTTCAATGTTTAATCAACATATTCTGACGCTTTTTGATTTGCATGCTCCCCTCAAAAAAGTCCTAATTAAAGAGAGATCTTATCCCTGGATAACAGACACGGTCAGGGAAATGATGAGGCTGCGTGATAAGTGCCATTTGAAGTCGAGATCGACAAAATTCGAACATCATATAAAATCCTACAAGGAGTTTAAATACCTTGTTAGAGCAGCTTTTGATAGTGAGAAGTGTGCATATTTTAAAACTTATATTAATAACAATATTAAACAACCTAAGAAGTTATGGAGTCATATCAAAGCCACTGTAGCAATCTCAAAAAGACCAGAGCATAGTCTGCCTCATTTCTGTAACAACCCAGAATCTATCAACCAACATTTTTTGGATGTACCAGGCAGTGGGAAGGTCACTACTGCAGATTTAACATATTTTGAGCATCATAGACACGGTAACAGTCATTTCCGGCTTGAGCCAGTCCGGCAGGATGCGGTGCTGAGGATCTTGCGCAGTCTTAAGTCCAATGCGCAGGGCTCTGACCAAATTTCTCTGGAGATGCTGATGTTGACACTTCCTAGAACACTTGCAGTGATCACAGCTATCATCAACAGATCCATAGTCAGCTCTTCTTTCCCTGATCTGTGGAAAATGGCAATTGTTAGACCGATCCCAAAAGTACCTAACCCCACTAGTGTGAAAGACCTCCGTCCGATAAGCCTACTTCCATGTCTATCCAAGATTTTAGAGAGGGTTGTCTCTGACCAACTTAGGGCATACCTTGAGCACCACAGTATCTTGCCGCTGGCTCAATCCGGTTTTCGAAAGGCCCATAGCACAGCGACAGCGCTTCTGGATGTAGTCGGTAACATTCTGGAGGCCAGAGACCAGGGTATGGGAACCCTGCTCGTCCTACTGGACTTTTCGCGTGCTTTCGACTCAATCAACACGTCACTTCTAATCTCCAAGCTGTCTTACTATGGGTGTGAAGTCGAAACCGTTAAATGGTTTGAGAGTTACCTCAACAATAGATCACAGTTTGTCCAGGTGACTGGTGACAGCGGAGATTACATGTCATCGGTTCCGAAGCGC
Organism: Apamea monoglypha; assembly: GCA_911387795.2. Taxonomy (NCBI): domain Eukaryota; kingdom Metazoa; phylum Arthropoda; class Insecta; order Lepidoptera; family Noctuidae; genus Apamea; species Apamea monoglypha. The sequence continues at coordinate 11,260,698 of OU426919.1, read as the reverse complement.
GTGGAAAGGGGCGTACCTCAGGGATCGATCCTGGGCCCGCTTCTCTTCATCCTGTACAGTGCTGACATCACCAACTGTCTGATCAACACCAAGTTCCACCTTTATGCTGACGATCTGCAGTTGTACCTCTCCTTCCGGTCCCAGGATATGGCTGAAACGGTAAACAGGGTGAATGATGATTTAGAGAGGATCTCAGCTTGGTCCACAAGAAACTCCCTGGTCCTGAATCCTAGTAAGTCCAAGTATATTGTGATGGGATCTAGGGATTTCCTGAACAAGATGCTTACTTGCAACCTGGACCTCAGGATTGATGGTTGTGGTGTGGAAAGAGTTCTGGAGGCTCGTAATCTGGGTGTGGTATTTGACGGGCAGCTGCATTTTGAAGCACACATATTGGAGGCCGTGCGCAACTGTTTCTACCGACTCAAGGTGTTGTATCGTGTCCGTCCCTACATAAGTGTGGATATGCGTGTCATGCTGTGCGAGTCACTTGTTTTATCCAAGCTGAATTACGCTGACACTGTGTATGGGGCGTGCATTCTCGGTAGAAGCGAAAGATTGATCCAGCGGGTGCAGAATGCATGTGCAAGATTCTGCTACACTGTCCCACCACGTTCCCACATCACTCCTTTTTTAAATAAGGGTAATTTGATGAGAATGTCAGCACGCAGAAAGCTTCACCTGGCTACCCTACTCTTTGGCATAATTCTCACTAAGCAACCAGAATATTTATATAAGAAACTGTCTTGGTCACGCGATGTTAACAAAATCAAAACAAGAGCATCTTCTTACCTCATGTTAGCCTCATCGCATAGAACTGCTGCATTCCGTGGTAGTTTCAAATTCGCTGCCTCCCGTTGCTGGAACGATTTGCCACCTCCTTTTCGTGCTATAAAAACAGTTGCTGCGTTTAGATTAAAATTTAAACAGCATTTACCGCAGCTTCAAAAAGATACCAAACTTTGAACCTACCTTTGATGTGCACGTAGCTAGCACTGGTGGTCCGAGCGTTTGGCAGCGATTGTTCACTGAACAGGCACAGCAGCTGTTTCGCATCTTGTTTTTGTGTCCGATAGGTACAAGTTCGATAGTTAATTAATAAAATGTTCTTTATTCCACGCTTTTACTGGCAGCGTCTATAGACGAATTGTTGTTGCCGGCCTACACAGTGTTTTGTCATGTCGTTTGTCATTTGCATTTTGTTTCTTGAAGATATAACTCGATAACACTCTCATCACTAGTTTATTTATATTTCTCCATGTCATCCGTGCCGTTAATTAACTACCACATTCCACTTTTATTGTATATTTACTGTAATACTGTTCCACTACACAGCCGTAATTTAAATAATGTATTTATTAGTTTTCGCCGGTTCTTTGTTTTCGGCGCATGCGACCGCTCACTTGTCACAACTATGCCACAGAGTGCTTCTGACACTCAGGGCATAGACAAGTTATGAGGTTACGTCTGGCGCAGATTAAAAATAAATAATATTTATTTTATTGCTTTTACGTAATTATATCTATTTTATTATTTATTTATTGCTGTGATTGCCCGTGACATCACAGTGGGCCCTATCAGAATATCAGCGCTGCGACATTTATTTTAAATGTCAAAGCATCATGCTGAGATAGGAGCCTTTTGGCCTCGTATAGGACTTTCTGTTTCATTTTATTTTTTATTACTTTTTTTTTTATAAATACTTGTTCTATTTTTTTTATTTTTAACTATGTTTAGTTTAGTTTATAATCCTGTACGAGTCGCAATAAATACTTTTTCTTTCTTTCTTTCTTTCTTAGTCAAAATTGTTAAAAATAGTAAGTAATGGTAAAATTTTTGCAAAATGTCTTTTTTGATCAATTTTTAGTTTATCTTTTTTTAACTAATAGTTAGTTATTTGTCCATTAGCAAGGATATTATATCATTAGATAAACCAACTGTTGATCAAAAAACACATTTTGCGAAAATTTAACCATTAGTTACTATTTTTAACAATTGGTTGAGTTTAACTACGGATCAAAAAACCGGCCCTAAGTCATACATTTAGTTTTTGTCAGAGGATTAAGTTTGTAAAGCTCTAGAAATCTAGATGATCTGTTTTTCCTGAAAATAATTCCCTTACACTTTGAGGAAGTTTGCTTTACTTTTTCTTTTTAAACTGTTCACGAGTTCATCAGACTATAATGAATTTTGGAATAGGTCATTGAACCTTATCTGCGTTTCTCATCCCTCACCTTTTGCAATAAGGCACATCTGCATAAAAGGCAGTAGGGAATGTAAAATAATGAATACAATAGAATAGAATATATTTATTGTAAATCATGAGTATACATCAAATAATATGTGCGAGGTCTTAAAATAACAGGTACAATATATTTTTGGATTAGAATAAACCATAAAAAAATTAAGTCTACACAAAAAACTATGACATTAACAACTTAATCCTAATGCTAATTAAAAAGGGGAAAAAATCAAATTCAAAAGTCAAATTCTGAAAATGTCGTAATTATAAGAACTGAAGATTCCTTAATTTGAAGAAGTCAACATGGTCAATGAAACTCGGCCACACATCATCCCACAAGAGAATACTTAAAAACTCACAAACAAGACAGTACACATTTGCGTCCAATAAAACCAGGACCGATCATTAAGCAACAATTATAACAAAGGGAGACAAATAAAAATAAAGCGACACACATCGATAAATAGCGACCCCTCCTTGGCTTACCGCGGGTCGAACCCCACGGGGACGTAGTGAGGGGACTAGATGTAAACGTAATGGTTGTGTATCGATAAAATTTTGGTGAGAAACGACTATGAACGTAACTGTAATTGAATTGTTGACTCAAAATGTTGAGTTTTTTTACTTTTAATTTCAAGTTCTTCGAATATTGGTAGAGTTTTAGCTATAAATAGCATTTCGTATTTTTGGGGAGTTATGTAACCACTGCTACCCTGACTCAGTCGTACAAGAAAGAAATCTTGTGTGCTGAGTAAAGTATAAAGAGAGAAAGAAAAAGAAAGAAAATACGTTTATTACGTACACGTTACGTGTCACGTTACGTTGTTTACGTTTATACGTTTAGCATACGTCCTGAAGTGAGCTGTCAATAGTGTCAATTGGGTGAATTGACAGCTCATTTTAGACTAACTCCACTTAAGTTTTCACGGTAAGATTTTTACAGAATAGATCGGCAGGACATGACATGATGATACGGACTTCACGTTAGATACTGAATTCGTAGGTACTTACTTATCTTTTTTATACGCACATGTTTCTGTGCCAAAACATTTTTGCTTCCTATTTTTTGTTTCTCTTTTACCTAACGTGAATGTCCTTGTTGTTGATCCAGCCAGCTTGATCGACCTTGAGCTGAAAACTTTATGGTGACTTTCAAACAAATGTCTTCCTTATTCCTTTCCGTATACAGCTCAAAACAGTTTCCCCACGACAATTTAATCAACTTCAGAAAACTCCGACCACAAATAATTGCTGGAATTAATACGTAGAACATATTTAAGTGAACAAAATGAAATGTTATGATCAGAGAGTAATGAATACGTGAAAAATAAGTGAGATGTTAATTTTGTCATGATTTCATCAGTAAATCAGTAACCTATTTTATTTATTTCAGGCGACGTAGGCCCATAGATAAATACCTTAACCTAAACATACATATTTTTATTATAAAACTTCACTTAACTAGCCTGTTCTTGAGCGGTTCTGTGGTACTTGTCCGCGGAAGCGATTGAACACCACGTCCTGCGGCCAGAAGTCTTCTTCCATGGCGACGGGCATATAGCAATTCGCTACGCGCACCACGAACGCCTTGAAGTTGACGTTGCGGTGCGACTCCAGTAACTGCACCCTCGGCGTGTACCTCGTCTTCTGGCGCACGTAGGTACTCCACGATGTCCTCCGCCTTAGTGGTGTAGTGTAGGTGGGAGATGTACACCGGTGTGTTCGGCTTTGCGGCACGCAAGCTGACTTCGGGCTCCGTAGGAGCTTTGCCGCAGCGGTTCTTGTTCGTTTGCGATCGGCGCCTCCTCCTTTGCACCGTCACGAAACTATTCGGTGCCTTTTCTGGCATAGGCCACCTATGGATTTAGTATGGTGAAAGTGAAGATGCGACCCAAACTTTATGGCGACTCTGAAGTGCGCTGCTCGCTGCGCCTCACCCCACACCGCCGCAGACAGGTGAATTTGTTACTGCGCAGCGACTCGCCTCATGTTCCGAGCCGCCATAAAATTTGAATCGGGCTGTAACGTATTCTACATACTTTCTCAGTAGGATCAAACTTTATAATTCCTCCAAGACAGAAAAATAAAAATATATTTTTATCCTACTAATATTATAAACGCGAAAGTTTGTATGGATGGATGGATGTTTGTTACTCTTTCACACCAAAACTACTGATCAGATTTGGATGAAATTTGGCACACAGACGGTTTGTAACCAGGATTAACATATAGGATACTTTTTATCCCGATATTCCCACGGGATCAAAAATTATGCGGGTGAAACCGCGGGGCGCAGCTAGTGTAGGTAAGAGTAAAGACGAAGAGAGTAAAGACTGGGCAATGAAGACGGTAATTTTACGTCTTTGTAGAATCGGAAAACGTTATCAGTCGTAGTCGTCAACATAACCTTGATTGCATCATTTTGCTGATAAAATTATCGTGCAGTGATTGAAACTCAATATGTTCCATTTTCCTTTGCACCAGTTTACAAACATATCGACCGTGTCCCATCCCTGTTCGCGCGGGGGTTGATTCTGATCCCCGATACAATTACATTCTGTGTGTAGACTCGTTACTGCACAATCTTCTCAACACTCCTCTACTATTCTCTCAGACACACATCCAAAAATAAACTTTACTTTCAACCAATACAGTCTAATTTTCAGCAACAAACTCACCCCCTAAACTTTCACCTCTTTCAATAGGAGTTTAAACCTAAATACCTTGCGTAGGAAAGCTTTCACTTTTCAGGAATTATTTTAGATGCGACCCGATTAGTTTTCGACTCAAGGGGTTGTGGAAATAAGGGTGGTTTTTGCGTGTCGTTTTCGAGATTTTCCGAAGGCGGTAGGCTTAAAACTCTCGAAACCAATTCTCGAGGGTCTAAAGCCTCCAAACAATAGATGGAACAATTCGATATTTAGCCGATTATAAACGTTCGCCGTAATGCTCTTAGCAAGGTGTGATTTTTGTGCGATCTCACTGAAATACTGTTTTAATATAGTTGGAGAGGGATTTGGGAATTGTTTTAAAATTAGAAGTTTTGGGGTCTAGGACGTAATGAACTTTCTAGTAGGTAACTCCTCTTTTCCTGTCGATTTTAGTCGATTTACTTATATATTTTTTCTTTTATTTTCTCTGGTTGTTTGTGTGTAGGTATTTATGAAGATGGGCAACTTTTGTTTTTTATTACTTTAGAAGAACTAGACTGATTTCTATAACTACAGTGCAAACGTCTCTTCATACAGATAGGAAGAAGAATATAATTATAAATGAAGAGTATTCATCATGTTTGAACAGTTTGCGATTTTTGGAGAGTTCAGCGGGGATAATTGCGTAACACACTAACAGTAGCAATGGCTTTCATTATGACAGTTCAACAACATTAATTGCGACGCTTACCCCCAACTTGTTACTTTTTTTTTGTGTTTATGTTCTTTTTTATGCGTCGTGTTTGCCGCAAATAAACGTATTTTCTTTCTTTCTTTCTTTGCTACGTATTATTATATACTTGTATATAATTGTATATATATATTTTAGTATTAGCTTGTAAAAATAGTAATTAATCAGTGTATGTTAAATAAATATATTAGTTGCTACGTTAGTTACATTGTTGAGCAGACAAATTATTTGGTCATATGAAGCAATGGATTAGTAACATCCTTCAAAATTATTCAGACTGCGATGGATAGTGTGTTCGCAATTAAGGTAAACCCTGGTTAACAATACCTCGGAAGCTGAGTAAAATCGTCTGTAATAGAGCTTTTGATGACCTACCACAATCCTAATGATTACCAGAATATTTTCATTGACCATCATTCATCACTGACGTATCAGTGATGTTACCTACAAATTATGATGTGGTATGGATGCTTGCACGAGGATGGTGTGGACACGAAATGCTTTGCCATCGCGGTATTTGGTAATGAAGTGTGTATATCTATGTAACAATTATATCCATTTGGGACGTTAGCAGCTGTCCAAAATTAGGATACATTTGAAATGGTTTTAGTTGTTCATAGTTGGTCGAAGTGTGGGCAGACAGCTGATGAGGTGGAACGACGACCTGGTTAAGATTGCTGGACGACTCTGGCTTAGGAAGGGTAGAGACAGAGAAGAGTTGCGTGGATTGCAGGATGCCTACACTCAGCTTTGGGTGGCGCAAGGCTGAAGAAGGAAAGAGATAGAGAGAGTTTAGTTCTATAGGGTTTTTTTGGTGTTTCTTCATGCTGTTATCTACATATTATCTATACTTGTAATAAAGCTGAAAAGTTTCTTTGTACCAGTCGGATTTTAATATGAAATTTTTCATTTTATAGCCCACTTCTTGAGGAAGGCTATTGGCTATTTAAAATCACGCTAGGACCTTAAGGAGGTAAACGCGCAGGCGGCCGGGAAGCGACGCGGTGGTTCAGGGGCCAAAATTTCACGCAGAAGAAGTCACGGGCAGAAACAAGTCATACATAAATATATTTAGTTTACTTGCAGGGCTACCAAGTCCCCTGATAGGCAGTCGCTCCATGTATAATACTGGTATTCAGCTGCATCCGGTAAGACTGAAAGCCGACCCTAACATAATTGGGAAAATGCTAGGCAGAATGATTGACTGATGGCGTGTCAACTATTGCATATATAAATTATGGTCCATGCATATCAAAGCCTGTTCGTGTATTATTTTGGTAATCCGTTGTCCTGAGTCTATAAATTGCATTAGTACGAATACCACCCGTCATATCCTCTTACTTGATTGTTGATCAAGGGATTGCAGGTAAGACGCACGTTCCAATCTATGTGACATCGTAATTGGGTGCATATCGTCGGGTAGTGTACTATGTCTGTATTTGTTTTAAGTGATATTCGACCTTATTGACAAGGCAGCGTAATGGAGGACCTTTTGAGGATAAAGTGACGTGTTATTTGCATCTAAACATTGTATGGTGAGTGTCTACTTTAAAATTTGACGTGAAAACATGTTTTCGGTCGGTGTGTGTACCTATTTTACGCATTATAAATGTAGGTATTACAAATAATTAGAACGTAAGGGGGTTATAAGTCACCCAAAGGGCAATTGAGAGGGCTATGCTTGGAGTTTCCCTGCGTGATCGAATCAGAAATGAAGAGATCCGCAGGAAAACCAAGGTAACCGACATAGTCCGAAGAATTGCCAAACTTAAGTGGCAGTGGGCAGGGCACATTCCTCGCAGAATTGATGGCTGATGGGGCCGAAAGGTTCTGGAGTAGCGACCTCGTACTGGAAGACGTAGTGTTGGAAGGTCACCCACAAGGTGGACCGACGACCTAGAAGGCCGCAGGAACCCGTTGGATGCGAGAAGCACAAAACCGGTCGAAGTGGAGGTGCTTGGGGGAAGCCTATGTCCATCAGTGGACTTCTTTCGGCTGAAATGATGATAATCTTGATGAAGGGGTTATACGAAAATGCAACCGACAACGTTGTCCACTGATACACAGAAATAGGTGGTGCCATGATGCCATCTTCCGAATTTTCTAATGGTTATTTGGGTAGGTACTTGTGTGCCTTGTCTGTTAAAAACATAAAACAAAATGCATAATTGTCCCTCTCAACCAAAGCACCTGCCATCCAATCTCTGCACCACCCTTGGTTGACTGGTAGAGAATGCCTAAGGCATTATGTCCGCCTTTGTACCTTTTTGTGCGAGAAGATTAAATAAATAAATAAATAAATAATTATGAGCTCCTGACTCAGCTCAGTTCGAGTTTGAAACTACTCGTGCAAACCCGAAGCATAGGTACAATGAGTCACTCTGAAAACATTAACATACATTTAAAACAATGTGAATATTATGATATAAAAACAAAATCCGATCGCTTATCATTCCTAAAAGCGGCCTTCGAAATTCTTTTGTTTTAGGCAACTGCGGTGCTATTCTGTAAGATATCTCCGTCATAACAGGTAAAGTGAGCAAGAGTGAGCTGTCAGTATAGTCAATCCTTAGCACAAGATGGAATGCACTACAATGAACAGCTCACTTCACCTAAGTTTTCACTGTGAGATTTTACAGAATAGACCGGCTGTTTCGGACTTCCACGAGGTGAAGCAACGTACGCTTGTAATCATGTAATATTGGATTGAATGATACAATCAATATTTTATAAAAATATTTTAATTAAAGAGTGTCCATGAAGTGCCTTGTCCGATCTTCTACATAGGAACTTACTATGCCTTGGAATGGGCAACTAGCGTCATCTTTCTGACTGACCGTCTCCTTGACAATTCAAAATTGCTTGTAATTAGTTTTTTGTTTAAAGCATTGAGTTTTAGTTTGGCTGGTGCATGTCAGATGGCAGTCGTTCTATTTAGTCTCTTCTTGACCAATCAAAAGGCTTTCAAAAGCCCATTGCAAAATCGTTTCCAGGAAGAACCCTTCTCTTTCCGACTTGGTACATGCATTTGAATGGCGCAGACCTAAAATATGCTATTTTAGGCCAGCGCCTAGGATGGTTTGTAAGCTTATTGTGCTGTTCAAATGTATGGATGGACCAATATTCGCTTCTACGAAATATGCTTGCTGCCTTTCAGAACGTATATGACTAAATATCGGTGCCTATAATTTAGGCGGGTTGCTAGCGGTTATTTCATGAATATGCAGAATATTATGCCTGTATTCTGGAAAAGGTATAGGTGTATATGTGTACCTACATTTTGTTCGTTTTAAGTCTCATGTAATAGAGGTAGAACCGTCGTAATTGTTTAGGTAACACACGTACTATTTCAATGTCTTTCATTTTGACAGTTCTTCAACATTCATTGCGTTATTTACTTCGGGTTTATTTTTTTTATGAAGCAATGGTTTAAGAATTCCATTCAAAATCTTTTGGCTTGTGAAACAAAAGTAAGGGTCTCCGCTATTGGAGTGCAGCGGGGTAATTGCATAACACACTATCAGTAGCAATGGCTTTCATTTTGACAGTTTAACAACATTCATTGCGTTATTTACATTGTTGAGCAGACAAATTTTTCGAACATATGAAGCAATGGATTAGCAATATCCTTCAAAATGATTCAAATTGTGATTAATAGTTTGTTACGCAATTACGTTGCAGGTCTCCGGGTTACTATACAGAAATACCAATATCAAAAAACCGAATAACACTTTGCTCGACCTGTGAATCAAACTCAGGACTCACTCACAACCGCGTTTTCGACCACTGGACCAACGAGGCAGTAAGTTTCAAACAAAAAGTGTATTCGTGCAACTTTAACTAAGGGTTGCGCATACGCACGAGGCGCGCCGCGATCCGTATGACGCGGTAATTGTGTGCACTCACCCTTAGATCGATGGTAACAGCGGTATTATCTGTTGGTTAGGGCGGTATTATATTGTTTAGAACTCGTGGAATTGGAAAATTAGTATACATGTAAGTATTTTGTAAATTGGTAATAGTTTGAATAGCGTGGTACTGACTGTAGATAATATGAATCCGAAGAACAGGACAGGAGCTACCGGTCAACGATCGCCGGTCCCACTGCAGGGCAATTGCCTCCCTAATCTGTCTCTACTTCTCTCTATTTAAAGCTGCTAAGGGCCAGCTATTCAGCTGTTCCGTAAAAATCTTACCTTGGAAACTTAGGTGAAGTGAGCTGTCTACAGTGGCAACCACTAGCATCAGAAGGAATGACAGATACCTAAGTTTTCACGGTAAGATTTTTGTAGAATAGATCGACTGTTCTTGGTGAAGAGATAGTTTATTTTTCATAAAAAATGAAATATTTATGCCAATTTATTTAGTTACATATCTTGAACAGGCTCAATAACTTAATAACAATTATATAACCTGGGGAAGGGCGGAGTGTTCTAATACAAGCAAACTATTTGCTTAAAAGCATTCTCCCCATTGTAACTAGAAGAAGTTTTTTTTTTTTAAGTTGATGCAATTAACATTTTTATTTTATTTATTTATTAGATAAGCACCGACGCAATCATTTTAATTGTTCATTATCCAATGACACCTTTCAATGTCATCATGATCAAATGAATGCTGTTATGCCATTATAGAAGGTGTGTTTAGATACTAATATATCAGAAGGCCAATTCTCGTAATTTAAAACGTTCAAAATCTAGTCGCAGTGTCATCTCGGCGACAAACAAATTTCAAAAACTTGTCAGAAATGTAGGGAAATTAGAGGTAGTTTTGACAGATTGAGACTGAGATCAGACTGTGAATGTTCTTAAAATTACGAGAATTGCCCCTCAGATATTCAGTGTAATTCCTGGTATTGTTTGGTGACTAAATTGAGTATAAATAGAGGCCTATTTATATTAATTACTATAGAAGTGTTCGTCGTTATTTCAGTACTATTTAGTGTTTATTTATTTATATTATGACTATTATTAAAAGCAACAAATAAATTCTTATGTGTATGGACGTTTGTACCTAGTATGATTATCTCTTGTCCATATATCATATTTGAGTTTACCTTGAAGGATTTATGCTCAGAAAATGATGTGTACCTACATAAATAACAATAATAATTATTATTGAGTTATTTCACAAACACTGCCTTGAAAAAAATATCTAGATCTCATCTAGATATTTTTTTAGTTGATAGGAAGACGTAATTTGTCATTTAAAAATACGAACAAATCTTTCTAGCTTTAGGAGATTTGTGGAGAGTGGCTTTAAAAAAAAAATTAATTTTAAAACATTTTGATCTAAAACAAGTGTCGCAAACATAATCTCACAAATCACACTGGCACTAAATAACCTTTTAAAACCATACACAGATAAAAGAAAAATTCATCCACACGGCCGCAAATATTCGATTTTCGAACGCGGTGCGTCGGGAAAATGCCGACGGGAGGTTGCCGTCGGCCGCCGAGTATCTCTCCCCTCCACCAATCGGTGTGTTGAGCCCGCCCCACGACGAATGAGACAGACAGATGCGGAAAACCTGCGCGCGGGACAAGGACAAAACACGTGCGTGTGTTTATACCGCGGCGGGGGAAATATGATGCATCGTGTTGTTTTAGTATCGGTTACTGTTCGATTTATTTATATATTTCGTTTTTTGCAAGAGGTAAGGAGTGGATTAACTTGAAATTATGTATTCGACGAATAACATGTACCGGCTTATACACAACATTGGTCATAATTTTTAATGTTTTGGTTTGCAATATTCTTTATTTGGACTTGTTTAAAATGTTAAGTTTTAAATATGAAAATGTGCTTTTAGACTAAGAAAAAGTAGCTACGAAATGATATGAATAGACGGCACAATATGGCTTACAATAACTTTGAAAATACCTACTGAGAGTTTCGTAGTGAGTTAGAAAATGTATTTCTCTGTGTGCGTTTTCAACAGAAGGGGAAAGCGCGCCATACGCACATTTATAACGTCACATTTTGAAAATGGAATGCCCTTTTAACTTTCCCAATAAGCAGATGGTCTTTTTGTAAAAAAAAAAATACGAAAGTGTTTGAATGCTTTTAGTATTTAGGATGGATATTTCAAAGTTTGTTTATGACTATGTTTCAAGCAAGTATTGTGATAAGTATCTGTTTATTGATTTGAGTATTTGTTTTTAATATTTATTTGTATAAAAAAAATGCCAGATTCTTATTTATGCATGTATTTTTTTCTTATACTGAGTTAGTATAAAATCAAAAAAGTCAATAATACTGAGTGCTTTCTGTATAATATGTAGTTTACTTTACCTACAATCACTATCCAAGGGTTAATTATTCAACCATTTTCAAGTAGCTAAATACTTAACACGAAACCTTGTAAAAAGACTCAAACCGTGTGAAACCACTCAACCAAAATACATAAAAGAAAGCAAAAAAAAAAACCGTTGAATGCATATTCAAAAATATTTGAGTCAATTTAAATTATATCCCCCTCGTAATTATCACAGATGCAACGTGGGTATGAATTCAGAACCTCATTTACGGCCTCCTTCGAGGGTCCATATCATTAAGTTGAATTCTAAATACTATTGTTTTTCGGCTATGTATCCCTGGTACATTAGAGGATGTTGTTGCTATATTTATTATGTTCATAGAGCCGGAATAAAATCGGTATTTGTTTCGTGATTTAGTTCATTTTGATGGCAAGATTCTTCTTAGCAGTTCTGTCTCTCACAGAATGGAGGCCTGTTTCCCAGCAGTGGGAACATTATGATTGTAATGATTATCATCATCTGCCTAACCTTTTCCCAACTATGTTGGGGTCGGCTTCCAGTCTATCCAGATGCAGCTGAATACTAGTATTTTACGTGGAGCAACTAGCTATCTGACCTACACAACCAGTTACTGATACCCCTTTGTCTACTTAGTGGTTAAAGCATTTTTAATAGTTTTCTTGCAGATCTCTATCTGATCAGTAATTGTAGGTTAATTATTGATGAAAAATGATGACCTTGTGAAGACCGCAGGAATCCGCTGGATACGAGAAGCACAGACTCTTTTGAATTGGCGGTGCACGGAGGAGGCCTATGTCCACCAGTGCACGTCTTCCGGCTGAAGTGATGATAATGCTGATTGGTAGAAATGCGTGACTGTTATAATACTTACTAAGAAATATTCGAGAATGTGTTTCTACAGGTAGAAAGCTGGGGGTCTACTCCGAAGTGGTATCGGCCGAATGTTCGGCCGTTTCCTGCTACGAAGTTGCAATTTGGTTCGGTCGGTCCAGATCCTACACTCCTACACTCTTTCGAATATTGACTATGGTTCCGACCCAACTTAGCCGATCCGAACTTTTTTCGCATTTTTCAATAATGTTCGGTTCGGCCATGTGTCGGTTCGTTCCGATCATTCGCACTTTGTACTTCGTAGTAGACCCCCTGGTCGCAAATCGTGTTAAGTTAAAAGGTCGTAGAATATAAATAGATAAGCTCAGCCTCCACAGCAGTCTACTGCTGGACATAGGCCTCTCCCAGGCTGCACCACAACACCCTGTCCTCCGCCTTCCGCATCCAGTCTGTCCCAGCCACTTTCTTTAGGTCGTCGGTCCATCTAGTCGGGGGTCATCCCACGCTACGCTTGCCAAAGTGAAGTGGCATTGGAGTGGAAATGTTTGTCGAAGGATCGATGGCCGATGGAGCAGACGAGTTAACCTGGACCGCGTATCGGCAAGCGTAGATAAGCTATCCATCCAAATAATTAGGTCTACCCTGTAGGTATATAGGTAGGTACTGAGGCCCATACAAGTCTGTCTTCAAGGTTCATCATTAGCCTTACTTCCCGTCCGTAGGTGGGTTGGAGGAATAGAAACAGCACTAAACGTCCTTTGCTGCAACTTTTTTGACGGCCTGGATTATTTCCTCAGTATTTAACCTGTAAACGTATTTAGCATTTTGAGGGTCACAACTAGATTCTGATCGCTCCAAAAACAGGAATGGGTTAGCTACATAACACTCATCACGTAAGAGAAACAAGTTGGTCGTAGATCCAAGGTAAGTTTTTTTTATTGCTGAATGGGTCTGCTCTTGACCTCGATCACGCCTGATGGAAAGCTGTGGATGAGGTCTATGGTGGAACGAGCTCGTCCAAAAGATGCATGTTCACTCTTGCTAGAAAGTAGACGGGTTAAATGTGGAAGGGAACACAGACGCTGGCAGAGTGTTCTTATTATCGTAGTATTTCTATTGATTATTGCATCAACAAGCTATTTTAATACAGTCCCAAAAAATACTTAAAAACCTATAAACTGATACCAATAGATACCAAAACACAATAACCCTTTTGTCCGCTAGCCGCGAAAGCGATATAAGTAAGGAACCGCAAAAAACCGCGGCGGTTTGCGGAAGACACCGTGCGTCAAATTGACTGCATCCCCGTCTAATCTGTAACCTATCGCTGCAAAGGATTCTCATCCTTTTTTAATATGATCGTGGGGTACAATTTATAGGAGATGACGTTTTTTGGTTGAAAAATATCTGTAGATAACCTATAGGGCTTTTTTCTAATAGATTGGTCAATTCTTTCGAAATAGCCAGTCAGTGTCAATCATGCTGAGTGTTTCGATGTCTCCCATAAATTAATATAATATTACCTATTGTATTTCTTTCTTTTGTTTTTCTTTTTATTGTGCGTTTTGTTTGTGCAGCATAAAATATTTTTCTTTCTTTTTTCTTTCTTAAATAGCTATTAGTAAAGCTTCTAATTTATTTGACTGTTTCGACCCTTCTTCATCATAATAATCATCTTATCCATTTCCTAACGTGCAGGCCTCATTTATCTGTTAACTGAGACCCCAAAGGCTTTCCGCTTATTGCCCTCTTTACCTACTAATATCTATCCAACCGCTACCTCTCCTCCCTCAGGGCTGCCACCGAATCTATCGGCATGCACAAAGCATTCGTTACTTAAGCCGTGCGCAGGATGTTGTGAGTCTCCGCTGATGCGTGTAAGGTGCAGCAGCTGCGTACGACGAGCCAGCCCTAGCCTGATGTACTGATTTATGAGTTTTTGCCAATTGCAGATCATTTGGGATTGGAGATATTAGTTTTAGGGGCTTGTTTGGGTAAACAAGGATAGTAGGCGTTTTTTTTTCGGTCTTTTGGAACTGTTGTTCGCGATGCTCTAGGAGATTTATGAATATGAGTGGAATCTATAGGAGATGGCCGGTAAAAGTATTGATATAACTACTTGATAAACATAACATCAGGCCTGTAATCCCCGAAGGGTTAGGCAGAGGTGTACCCATAGTACACCCACATTTCGCCAGTTATTTTTAAGTCCTTAATAATAGGGGGCAAGCCTACTCGATAGTAGATCCTAATTAATTGTTTGTGTTATGAGTAACATAACATTAAAGTCCTTGAACGCCCTTTTAAACCCATCGTCGTTATATTGCACAATAGCTCGATTGCTCGCCTCACAAACGCAATGTTACAAAACGCGCCCGAAGAACAATCCCTTACAAATGCGAAACTACAAAATAAGTCTATCGATGCGTAAATTAAGGATCAGACTCTATTCACCCAAGGTATGAGTACAAATAAAAAAATGTAAAGAAAATACTTCAGCCCCGCGTATCTAGATGTCCCGCTGTGGTACCCCACATTGTTCTTAGAAAAACACTTTCTTTATACGAGAAAAAGTTCCATTATTTTATTTTTTTTAGTAAATCGGCCGCGACTTCTATTGTCCGAGTACAACGATTTTAATGGTTGAATTAATGTGTTGAACAAAATTTTAAATTAAGCACCCAACTGGAGCATTGTATCGAAGATTTAGCAAACAAACCTAACCTAAAAAGGTATATTTGGTTGAAGACGACGACCATCTCTGACCTTAGCCGCGTGGGTTATAAAAAATGACGACTCAATCAGTAACCAGCCGTGTCGAATACCGTGACATGGTATCGCGAAATCTCACAATAAGTATGAGCAGGCGTGAAATTAGGCTGATATAAATTAGGGCTAAGTCATTCTTGTGCTAAGCGGCGTGACGATTGCCGCGTGTCCACCATTGTTGAGAGGCGGCGGCGGCGCGCGAAACCGTTTTGTTGATTTTGCGAGGTATCACGTCGTACTTTATGACTGTCAATTAATTGCGTGTGACTGTACTCGCGCCATGTTTTTGTTTTGCTAGGACGTTGCTCGTTTTCGTTCATGTTACTAGGGAACTATTTTTAGGTGGAAGTAGGCGTGAATGAGACTTGTAATACTACGGTAATGACATTCAATGTTGAGATTGTCTGTTAGGTTCAATGTTCTGGGGAATCAAGGTTTTGTTTGAAATAGATCTACCCACGAATTAACATCTGTTTTTAGGATCTGTATATTTTTGGAATAAGGTTTGAAAAATGTTTCTGGTTGTTTTTGGGTTTACTGTTGGCATTACCAAGTCAGTGGTGGTCAGCGTCGGTATTGGATTCATATTGAGGTGGATAAGGAAGGGAAAGTGTGTTGTGTGTGCTCACTACAGTACCTAAACTTATGCTGTATATCGCAGGATTTCCTATATTTGAATCCTTCTCATAAATACATAATCGCTCCTTGTAGAGTAAACTTGCTTAGAGGTTAAGTTTTAGGAAGTCTGGGTGTATCAGTAGTTCTTATTGTTTTATATTGCTTCCCGTTTGTTAATTTCAGTGTATACCTATGATTTATACTTGGCCTGCATGCTTGATATCATCGGTAGTATAGAACGAAAAGTAATATGTTGTGTTAGTATGACATAACATGCTTATATCTAGTATTCCTATCAGATTGTGGGGTCAAGTGACTATAAATATGGGTGAATAGAGCTTTTGTTTTTTCAATTTCTAGAAATGTGGTCTCTTTTGTATGAGTTGGGGACAGTGTGACCTGGCAGCTAAAAACCTAGCCTTCTTATTTGAATGGTGTACAATAAAGAGTATTCTATTCTATTCTATTCTAGCCTTTTCCCAACTATGTTGGGGTGGACTTTCAGTCTAGCCGGATACAGCTGAATACCAGCATCTATTTTAAATGTAGGTAGCATCCACGACCCGGTTACTGGGTTACCCGATACCCTTTGGTTTAGCTAAACGTCACCAAAAATGTTTTATCCTGACTTCTGAAACCCAACCCCGAAAAACAATGCAATATGACATTACTTTTTAGTACAACCTCTGTTAGAAACTAGGTTCTCTTTTAGTACCCCTTTGAGCTTAGCCAGCGGACTTTTTACACCCCCCATTATAGTAGGTCGTGAACATAAACCTGTGGGTGCTGGCAGGAGGGTAGTAAAATATTTTATCGCACTTTACGATCGTAACGCTTCAGTTACAGTGGGTACGTGGGATGCTTAGCAGGTTTCAATCGTCAAAAACTTCGGGGTTTCGCTGTGGTCGGTATTACCCCAACTTTGTACAACCAAAACTCATTTAAGTGTCACTTAAACTGAAAATTCACCATAGCCTTTATTTTTATTTTATAGGCAATGATATTAGACACCCACAACAACAATAACCTGAAACTTTCTCCAACAACAAACTGTAAAATCACTAGAAAACAAACTGCATCCATTTGACTGCAAAAATAATTTTGGCTCATTTTTCCACATTCCACACTTAACGCTGAGACACCATTTAAATATTATTACAACTATATACAAGAACAATAAACGGGAAAAGCTAAGGACGGTGTTATACAGCATGCTCGAAGCGACTGCCGTAGCCGCGTAAATGTGGGCGTTGGTAGACACGAGCGTGTGTCTGTGTGCGGGCTTATGTGTGTGCGTCACCCACCCTAGGGTGAGCGCGAACAAGTCGGCACAACTCGTCCCCTCTAGGCCCCGCCCCCAGTCATGCTCACACGGCTGACTTGGAATCAGATGGCTTGGCCAGTCGCAAGCGAGCCGTGACATCGTGAACGGTTCGCAGCCTCCGAGCGTGCTCTCACTCAATACTTAGGGTATTCGATGATTACGCGCTACACTGACCATCGGGTGCGTTTAGAAACTTGTCAAATTAAAGAATTCCGGTTATAAAATCACGCGTCGCCGCATCCGTATCAAGGACTGTGTAGTTTTTTTTAGTTTTTAGTGAATTTGTGTTGCGGACTTTTGAGTGAGTTCATTGATGCTACTGTGACGCTGATTCCGTCTTTAGGTAGGTGTTCATGTAATATTAAGACTAGGCCAATTGTTGGGACACCTGCAATCTGTATTTTTCAAAAACTTACCTGTACCAACATAGGTTTCTGCCGGTAACCAGTTTTTGACTCAGGTTGCTTGTTTGAAGGAAGCTTTTCCGTTCGGAAAGCTCTTCATTGAAACCGGAACGTCCTCAAAAATAAACAAAGTCACTTATACCCTTTTCTATGACGGATGCATATTGCTAAAACTTATAAAATATTTTATTTTATTTTTATTTTTGATCAAGTTGCCAATTTATTTGCAATAGGAATCAATGTTGTAAATGCACAACAGAATTTAGGACCAGTAGGCTTATCACTCCATTTTTTTTTTGCTAATTTGTAACTATAAACAGTAGTTTCAAAATTCTATTTAAGCTTTGTATTTTCCATAAACATAAATTAAAGACCAATGAGTTAAAAAAGGTCTATAAGTTACATATCACCCGGGAAATCTAAGATAAACCTGTAAGATTTATTTAGCAACCTTCAGTAATTTTTTGGACTTAATTGACGGCAACAAACATTTTTGTTACCACAAACAATCTGAAAAACGAACAAAATCGTGTGAAAATAATTCTAATTTCAGTTATAAAAATGCATAGATAATATTAATAAAAAAATTGCAAACCGCAAATTATTCTACAATGTTTTTTTTTAACCAAAGATTAAGTTAACCTACCTGTGTCCCATATACCCAGCTTCCCCATAAATGTAACTTGATATTTTTGTTTGCCCTATCTCACCGACTTTTTCAAATGTAATCGAATCATTTGATTCAAACTCCATTGTTGGGTATAATTTGTAATAGTAAACATTTGGTCGTATTGTTCGTTTTTGCTGTAACACAATACTTCTTGGCCTAGCATTTGTAAAAATATAATTACTGGGCAATTTGCTGGGACATGATAGAATTTAAAGTCTTAAAAAATTGTACCTATAAAAGTGGCACGGTTAAAAATACTGTCGAAAAGGCTACAAAATTCGGAAAATTCTACGAAGAAAATTGTAGGTATCCTGCGAAAATGTAGCCTCAATAAATATTTATGAACATCGAAAATATTTTAAGCTCAGTCCATGCTATGATGCGTCTCTTCATTATTTAAATGGAGTAATTTTTCCTGAAAATTTTAAACATATGTTTTATCATTTTCAAAGTAAAGTAAAGTAAAATGTGTTACCTTAGATTGTAGGTACAAAAAAAAAAGGATGAACAGTAAAATTAAATTAAAATTAAATAGACTTGCAAACAGTATTTATTTGAATTAAAGAATTAATATAAAATTTATTTTTGAGGGATCCTAGTCAGCATGGTACCATTCATATTTTAAAACATTAGTTAAAATATGTACTTAATACAATAGGAATAAAATCAAATAAATCGAAAAAAACCAACGTTTATTCATTTTATAAATAAAGTAACTGTTTTCCTGAAAATTTAAATTAAGATTAATATATTTTTAGTTTTACCTTAGAAATCGTCAGAAAAAATCACGTTCAACGTTTTTCAACAAAAAAAAGGCATTCGAAAAAGCAAACAGACAAACAAATTCGAAAATATCTTTGAAGTTGCCGAGTTCGAAATATTCGAATGGGCTCTATTGTGAACATCGTCCGAATTGATAATTTCGTTAAATAGAGATGGGAAGTATTGTGAGACCGAATAATTTTTGCGGTAACCGATACTTGAAGTACAATGGGTGACAGTGACGTGGGACCGGCTAATTTTGCTAAAGATGTTCCTCTTGTGTTTTGTTAGATAGTTCAAGTACATACTGTTTTAGTATTTATGGTGACGGGTGACACAACTGTCGTACTCAGGTTATATATTTGATAGTCGCTTCAGATTGTCACTACAAATAGTCAGTACAGATAGTCGCAACAGATAGTCGCTACAGATAGTCGCTACAGATAGTCGCTACAGATAGTCGCTACAGATAGTCGCTACAGATAGTCACTACAGATAGTCGCTACAGATAGTCGCTACAGATAGTCACTATAGATAGTCCCTACAGATAGTCAGAAGCTTGAAGATCTGACAACCAGTCTTAGCAAGGGGTGTCGTATTAGCCATTTACTGGGTTGTGGAGGTCAGATAGGTAGCCATGTAAAATACTGGTATTGGTTAAACTGCATAAGGTTAGACTGGAAGCCGACCCGACCCCAATGTAAGTAGTTAGGAAAAGGGTAGGTTGATGTAGGTATGGTATAGCATTTTGGTTATTGAGGAAAATTGTGTTATTGAGGTATCGTTTTCTTAATGGACTTATGGTTATTTCTCCCAATTTAATAATAAAAGTTTTATAGCTAAGATGTCTTATGACATTACAGATTTATTCGTAAAAGAAAAAAGGGCGTGCTATGTGTCGATGCGACATAAAAATAAGTTGTATTTTACCAAAGTCATAAACTCCATTTTACGATCACAGTAAAAAAAATACCGTCACAAAAATACGGCTTGACGATAATAACAGAAAAATCAATAAATCGAAACTTGTAAATCAATTCAAGCGTGCCGACAAAGTAAGTATTGCAAAAGTAGCACTATTCAAATGTTACATCGACTATTATTTATACTTGAAAAGCCATCGGGCTGGAGTGTTGACATCCCTATTATGTAACAACTCCCAGGGGTGCCTCGCAGCACTTTGACAATTTTTTTTCCGTGTATTAATGACATATTTTTGACAAAGAGAGACATAACCATTGATAGTTTCGCAAAGAATTCTCCCATGCTGTCATTACACGGTGCTAAATGCAATTTTGCTACTCTTGTTAATGTAACTTTGACATCTTAAGTTCAGTAATCGACACAAGGGTTTTTTTTTGACTTTTAAATTCGTTACAACATCGACATAAAACCTTTGCACCGGTATTTAAATTTTTCATACCTTATTTTTTTTAATGTAGCCTACACTGTCTCTCTGCATGGCAAAGGCCTCCCCCAAATCTTTCCAGGAATCCTTTTCTAGAGCCATCTCGATCCAATCCTTGTGGTACGAATCTAGGTCGTTTCAACACCTCTTCCAGGGCCGGCCTCGACCTTTAAAAAATCCACAGCTTTAGAAAATAAGCACAGGTATTTTATTTCAATAAAGGAAGTCATTGTGCACAAAGATATAATAACTACAGTAATATTAATAAACCTAAGCCTAAATGTTTAATAATCTCTTTAATAAAGCCGACTCCCAGTGTTACGATTTCTAATTCTTATTAGCCAAAAAAATTAAAATAAATATAATCTGTGATGGGCTCAAAATAACACCTTCTCGATCTCAATAGCATCACCCTTTCCATGATGAGGCTTAATAAGGATTAAGATAGAGCCTTTTTTAAATGTAAAAAGCTTTTGATGTATCTCCCTTAATGTCTTTTATTTGTTTTAAGACCGACATAATGTCCGTTTGAATTCGTCGATGACATTTTAAAAAAAGATTGATTATTAAAAATGGTTATTAAATTTTAAAGCGTTTACCTTTGCGCAGAATGTGCAGCTAAAATGGATTTGTAATTTATTTATGTGAAACCGGTTTTCGCTTTTATATTAACTTAAGTATTGAAGTAGTATTGTGTTGAGAGTAACTATTAAAAGTGTTCAAACTTGGTTATAAAAATATGCAGAAATTACATCAGAGGAATTCCCGTAATTTTAAGAACGTTCACAGTCTGATCTCAGTCGCAATCTGTTAAAAATACCTTTAATTTCCCTACATTTTTGACAAGTGTTTGACATTGATTGTCACTAAGATTTGTCTTCTGTTAATTGAGAAATAATAGTTATGCTATATTTAGCGCTATATTTATATCTCAAACGAAAGTAATAGGTATTTTGGCTAGATAAACGTTTACAAGATTAACTCCAACAATTTAAATTAAATGGTAAACGTTATTTCACTACTGTATCTTGAAGAAACAAAGTGTCTGTGCAAAACTCAATAACTGTAGTGAACGTAAAGCTAGTAATAGGAAACAAGTATTTATTTTTAACTAGCAACCCGCTCCTGCTTCCCACGGTTTTATGACTTGACAAAACACGGAGATTTCTTATTTACACGTTTAATATTAATGTAGTATACACACGAACCTTCCGGAATAAATCCTCTAAATCATGATGAAAACCGCATCAAAATCCGTTGTTTAGTTTAGAAGGATAATGCGGTCACACAGACAGAAACGAAAAGCGACGCTTTACAGACAAAGTAACATACCTAAACTCCGCATACCTCCACCATCACACGTATCTTACACTCATCAACAGTATATTATAAAAATTAGCTCACAAATCACTTTCAAATAACTCATAGAAATCTTTACACCTGATATTTTTGTACTTTTTTCTTTTTTCTACCAAGCGTGGTTTTTTTACCCACTGTGTAGGTGAGGAGGCCTTATTCTGTACGTCACAATGGTACGATTGATTTATCGTGCCGACGTTACGTGGTAACCTACTGTTGTGTGCGGTTGTCGAATCAGGCGCTAGGAGCGTTAGCAGACAAATTAAAATCGTGGATTGTTTAAATGCCATGGATTAAGCTAGCGCAAAAATAGAGAGAAGTAAAATCTTTCATTTGATGGTCACAAAGTGTAATGTAGATCCAAATTGAAAACCTGAAATTATCGTATCAAGTGTCAAAACCGATGATACCAAATCAACTTTGTTTGAATAATACCACCCAATCGATCATTCGCAGAAAATAACAGACGTCAAATTAAAAACCGCTCACTAATCGATCAAATACCTAGTGAAAATAACGGTTTAGACAACTGCTCATAATTCCAAAAAAAATAAGCTTATAATAAACTAACTAGAACTCATAACTTAATTTCATTCAAACTTCATTTCCATACCGTTGCTGTCTGTACGTGTCAGTTAGAAATCAATGTAACAAATCGGCGGGAGTGCTTTGCTGACCGTACTAACGGCCGCAGAGCACCGAGAGATTGTAATTTATTTCTATTCTGAGAGAACTGTATAGACTCGACGGCACCTTTCGGCGGTATTCGGTAGCTTACGATGTAAGGGCACAGTTATATTAAAACACACTGTTTTGGTGTTCAAAAGATTTATCTAGAACGATGACAATACATGATCAGTCTATAATATTCCCACTGCTGGGATACAGGCCTCTTCTCTGTGAGAGGGAGTGGGCCGTAATCTACTACACGTGCGGGTTTGTAGATGTAACATGTCTTCAATTTTTTTGGTTCTAGGACATGCAGGTTTCGTCACGATGTTTTCTTCGTCGTTTTGAGAGCATTGGTGATCAATTAATTTACACAAAGTAAAGCGCCTGTTTGGGTTCGAACCTAAGACCTACAATTCATAAGTCCCAGCCGTTATCACGATAATATTGCTTGTGTTTATTTAATTTGTTACTCAAATAAAAACCAAAAAATTATGTCCACAAATTTTAAGGAATAACCACACGGTGCAGAAATGTCATTCCAGAATTTTTATAATTCAACATGTAAGAATTTCAGAGATCCACAATATCACATACTGTAATAACAAGCCTGAGCTTCGTCATTTATAAAAAAAAAACAACAAAACAAAAACAGAAAAAAAAATTCGCGATGCGAGTACGATGACACTCGAAAACTCAAAGAACGCATTAAGCATTGCGTTCGTTTACTCTAAAAACTTTGCGGAGCCACATCACTGTTAATTATGTACGTATACAGAAAGGCTGTTTTATTTTAAAAACGTAGTGAAAAGGAAGAGGCCTGGCTTTGACGTTGCAACTTAAGCCAGTAAGAGCACTCGGTGAAATGGTATATGTTTTGTATGTGAATTTTTGTTAGGATCGACGCACGTGCGTCTGTAAGTGGCGGCTGCTTTGATACATCACTAGTTGTGTTTTTTTTTCATTTCAATTGCTTTGAAAGGAAATGTCATTTGTCAATCTAAAATGATGGTGAAGAAGTCAAGTTTTTTTCTTTGATATTTCTTTTTTTCCTATTTTTTTAACCATCAACTGTTGAAGTTAGTTTCAAATGTTATTCAGTTCGCATTCCAAAAGCAAATGAAATAACACTAATAGATTTTCAGTCGATTTTCTTAACCGACGAAATTCTTTTAAAAGAAAAACGTTTGCTTTCCCATCCCTAACAAAATAGTAATCCCAGAAAAAAGTGAATACGATTAGAAATATATTCGTTTGAGTAAAGAGTGAGGCATTAGCCGTACCTGCGAGAACCGTGGCTGAATCAAAGCGGGTCTAATGAGGCGTAGCCCAGACATCGGATCCTTAGGAGTATGGAATACGTTAGTGCTGCGTTTAAATCGGTAATGTCGATTATTTTTTCGTAAATTCTTGGGTTAGGTTTGTTTCGTTGGGAGATTAGGACGTAAATGAGTAAATAACATCAATTTATTGCAAAAAATAATTCATTAATTTAAGCTTTATGAGATTTCCTATTCATCCCATATTTAACCCCTTTTGGAGATCAATCAGAAATCCTTCTTTAGTGCCTAATTTCGTTGTTTAAGGAAATCTTGTGAAAAAGTTCATGCTTCTAGACCAGTTTCGGCTGTGCGTTGTCTGTCAGTGAATTAAAGAGTTTAAGATTCACGACGTGAACTTTCAAGACATCACTATTCGCTTCTGTAAAATTCATTGCATCAAAGCCCTTCTTCATATTTGTTTTCTGTAGTTGTAATTATTGCAGTAGAACTCTTATTATTTTGTAATAGTCGATAGTCTTTTTTTTCGTGTCGCTGGCACGACTGTATTTTAAATCTTGTTTTCCCAAAACTTTGCCACTTCCACGGCGTTGTCAGAGCACAGAGGTCACATTGACTGCATGTTTTGGGACATACAGAGCAGGATAGGCGGTGGTCGATAATAAATGCCATACTCACAGATTAAATAATCATAGTAAGAATTAGGCCTAACAAATCAAGCAACGCACATAACACAACAATACTCATAGACCACCTGATTGACAAACCGGAACTTAAAACAAGGTACTAAACCCTATAAACTCCAGTAGCACAATTACCATAAAAGCAAATTCCTATTACAGTTCGCCACAGCAGAATAACAGAGAACTTATCGACATGCCAACATTATCTGCGGGGCGAGCTAAGCTAGAATTTAAAATCGTTGCCGACGACTTTATCCCCGTTTAGAGTGCTTTGCATGCAGTCTCCGGACCCCTTTGACGAAACCAGACGGCGACTTACAACGAAAAATTGTGTTTTTTTAACATACCCCGACGTTTATATACTTTTTTTCCTACTGATATTTTTACACTGTGTGCGGTGTGTGTCTGAAAAGTTGCTCAAATGAGATTCTTCTATGCAGATTTTATTTTTATAGAAAACATTGTTCTTGATAGAAAGTTTTACTGTAAATATTCCAACTTCATTTCTGATGTGGAAAGTTTTTTGGAAAGTTTTCCGACTTTATTTGATAGTATCTTCGTTGAAGTTCAAAAATAATTCATCTTTTTTGCTTTTACAAAATGTTGAATATTGACAATAATATATGCTTTTTTGTAAATGTCACTGCCTCTACCTACCTATCGAATCATATATTTCATCGCCAATATTGCAACATTGACTGAAAAAAGTTTGAAAACCAAAAGAGTAAAAAGAAAAACATGCAACCATTTTTGGTTGCGAGATTGCTTTTACAGAGCTAGAGCAACTTTTATAAAAAGAAGGAACCGTAAACCGATTCGCAGAAAAATACTGATGTTTACAACGAGCAAGTCTGCCCAATATATTATCTAAGTGTAATAAAACATTGATCAATGTTTAAATACCTAAATCCTAGTAGGCTCAATAATATCCAACTCCCAATGACCTAAAATTTCACAGAAATGCATAATCCTAGAAAAAAGAAAAACTTCCGACCATTTTCTTAAACATAACCTCATAAAAACTCAAGCAATCACAAACTCTTTACCACTCCTTAGTCGTCTAATAACGTTAATTAGAAACAGTTTCCGAGTTGCCAGTAACTGGACACCGTCAGTGTGGAACAGATAAAAGATTGAGTATAAAGACGCCGCCGATCGCGCCGCGAGATAACGCCTTCGATTGGTCGGCTGTATCATATTTTGTTATTCATGTGCCCGCTGAATATGTGGAGGTAGTTTGATGTATGTTTTTTTCTTAGAAGTGAGTGATTTTTACGTAAGCATAAACATTTGAGGGATGAATAATATGATTGCCAATAATTTTCCTCAACTTCAAGGGTTTTCTTTTAACCAGTATTTTCTTCTACGAGTACCTACCATACCCATCTTATCAGATGCAACTGAATACCAGTATTTTACAAGGAGCGACTGCCTATCTAACCTCTACAACCCAGTTACTGGGTAACACGATACCCCTTTTTCTTATGCATACTTAGTGGTTAAATCATTTTTAATAGTTTTCTTGGAGATTTATATCTGATCAGTATTAATAGATACCCCTTTCTTTTAACCAACAGTGCTGGCTTAGATATTTTCTCCTGATTCTTTCTTAAAAGGAAATTATGAAAACACGCTTAACGGCACAGCAATGTCTATCTGATTAATTTTATTTTTGTTACTTTTTTTATATTATTTGTTTTTTTATTTTTGACTATGTTTAGTTTAGTTTGTTATCTTCTGTGTGAGTCGCAATAAATACTTTTTCTTTCTTCCTGATAAAAGCGTCCAATAAAAAGAAAACTTCGCGACAAACACTTGGAAACACACCTTTATTTCTTCTGAATCTCAACAAGGAGGTTTGGTATTAGTGTCCAAACACACGCCGGTACTCGGTGACTTTATATTAGTCGTGCCACTTTAGACCCTTGCCTTGCTTTGACTAGGCTCAAAGTGAGAGTTCAATTTAGGCGACCCCCAGTCTCCTTTCGGCCATTGTACCTCACTCCGAAGGGGAAAATATATCAAAGTAAAATCATTCGATCGTCAGCTTGAAAAGATCAAATACGCCTCCCAATACTTACCTATACCTGTGAGGTTCTAACTTGTGTAACGCCAATAGTGGATTTACCTGTAAAGAGTTCGAGCACTCCCTTGAGTTATTTTTTTATCAAATACTTTACCTACTCATGTCATGTCTTACGTGTTTAGTTTTTATTTTCTCTCAGATGTAGGTACTTAAATCAAAAGCAGAATTTTTCGTTCAACCGAATAAATGTTATTGATATTGAACGCAAAATATCTTTTACATTAGGGTTCGATCGAAGAATCTGTGTTTAGTCTAACATAAATCATTTTGGTACCAGAAATAATTTTATTTCCAGACCGATATTTTCATAATAGGTCCATCTGAGAGCAGTTTAAAACATAGATCCCTACACCCGAAAAATTAACTATTTCGGACGGGCAAAAACACATCGGGAGTAGGGAGAGCTGTCAAGTCGTGGTGTCATTCATTCTTAGGTCGGGCACCAAACTAATCTTATGTCCGTATGTGTTACGGAGTTGGATACAACCGTAACTTCGGCCGAAACTTCGGAGCTCATGCTGAGATAGTAGACCTCCAGTTACGAGATAACTACAGAATCATAGCTTAAACAAAAAGAAAAAGTGTAATGAAATGTTTTAGCAATAAATCATAAATTACTGTGTCAAACTTTTTATCAATCGATCAACTGATTCGAACAAATGGCATCGCAATTCTCTGAATACAAATCTCGCTACACATTATGTAAGTAATCTCACATGGTCTAATCATGCCGACATCTCAGTCAAACAATAAAATGAAACAAAAACGTTCGGTCCGACTACCGTTCGGAACTCGATGGGTGGCATACACACAATATCTCGGCATCTAACTTCATTACTACCATCTAACATCGATCATTATCGGCACTCACGAACCACCCGACTATTTGTACTATGCAACAATAGATGGCGCTTTCCAACTAACACACAATTCAGCAGCATCATCTACCAATTAGTATCTCTGCACTCTTTCTTTTAAGCACAAAAAGTTTAAAGAGGAAAAGAGACGGAACGAGAAGGCTTCAAAGGAGCGTAATGACAAGCCTTGATTGTAATTGATGATGCGATTGTCTAATGTTGGATTGGGGTCAATAAATTTCTTTAAACGTGAATTTCTTTGTTCGCAGGTCACGAAGAGATGCCGCATAAGTTTTAAAGTGCGCGTGCGCTTAGAGATTTTTGGGGTCAAATTGGAGTGGGGGAGTTCAGGGGTGTTAAGTGGGACTAGAGGGTGGTGTGGGGGCAGGTGTACGGGGTGGCTCTCCACGGGGGCTGGGGGCGGCCGGCGCCGGCGCCCGCGCACGCCGCCACCACGCTGGTCGGCGGACTGGTCGCGCCGCCGCGGGAACCCACCACGGCGGCAGAAGCTTTCTGGAAGATGCCGCATAAGGGTACGTTGAGTTTGTACTTCATTCATCCTAAGTCTGATAGAAAAGGCTATTCTAAGCTTAAGTTGTGGTCAAAGGGCAACAACGTAAACTGAAAAAAAGAGGAAAGATAAAGAGGTTTCCTTAAAGTTTAACCCACGGTCATAGAGACACTGAGGATTAGAGTAGGAGTTGGATTTGAGGATTAGAGCAGTGGTAGCTCAGTGGTTTTGTAGGTCGTGGGTTCGAACCCAGACAGGCCCTTTACTTTGTGTAAATAATTTCCATCGTCACTTCTCTCAAAACGGTGAAGGAAAACATCGTGATGAAACCGGCATGTCCTAGAATCAAAAATTCGAAGACGTGTGATATCTACCAACCCGAACTAGGCCCGCATGGTAGATTACAGCCCACTCCATCTCATAGAGAGGAGGCCTGTGTCCCAACAGTGGGGACATTATAGGCTGATTATGTATGTATGTGTTATGTAGAGTTGCAACACAGACTGACAGGAAAGTGGAAAGCTTTCCATGACAAAAGATGATCTCATTCCAGTAAAGTTCTGGTTTTCATAGAAAATATAGATCCATTCACAGGCACGCTTTCCACAGACAAAAGACCTCAAGTTACGCAAATCGAACTTTAACAAAATCGCCTGAAAATCAGGCAACACAGACACCAAGACAGTCTTAACTTTAACAAATACCATTCCGACATGAAACTCCATATCTTTTGTACGAAATGCAAACAGCCGTTATAACAATAAGTCGTCAAGTTTTCAAGTTAACGTTAAGTATCAATAAGTGTTAACTAGGTGCTTGTTTACTACAGTTACAACTTACAACTATACAAGTTTCGGTTTACTACGTAAGAGCTAAGTTCTCGGCTTCCTAACTAACAGACTTCGGATTTGGTTTTGTTGGCTGTACTTTGGGTTCTCGATTCAAACTCGCGTTTTGGTTGGCGGAGTTCTTGTGTGAAACTGTTTGAGAGCGGAACTTCTACTTCCATACTTATTTTTGGTTTCATTGTTGCTTTTCAAAAGGGAATAATGAAACCAAAAAGAGAAGGGAAGTATGGTATAAGAGTCAGATTGTGCTCTTGAGACGGTTTAACCCAATCTCCACCTGACGCAACGATTTAATACATATCTATGGAACATTGTTAAGAGATGAAACTACGGGATATTTAATTTGCAAACTTGTCATAGGGTTATGGATCAAGACTAGCTTTCATCCGCGGCTTCACCCGCGTGGTACCTATGTCGATAAAATCCTATGTCATTCCCCAGGGTTCAAGATATCCCCATATCAAATTTCATCATAATCGGTTCAACCGTTTCGGAGATTATCCGGAACAAACAGACAGACAAACAACAATTTAAAAAAGTGTTTTTTTATTAGGTACAAGTACCGTTGATTGACATTCATATGCGTTTAGTAAAAAGCTGATGATTTTGACATTACAAACAGCACTTCAATTTTATTTATTTTTAAAGAAGTTTCCGCCAACACCAAACCGGTTATTGCTTCCTCGAGGAACCTATTCCTCTCGCATAAATCTATTACAAATTCCAGTACATATCACTACCCTTAGTACCCACACGAAGCCAGTATAAGTAGACCCTTCAGGCAAAGCGTGCACTCACCGGACAGTCCGACTTTCCCTCATGTAGACTTAATCAAGTGCACCTACTATTACAACTTAGTGCCTACGCAGACAGTTCGGGTGCTCACAGCTTATTAAGTGAGACTTCACAGAGGAGACGGTGTTTTATTTGATTTGTATTGTCTGAGTGTGCACTTAGACGTAGATGGCCGAATTAATTGTACACCGTGTTCTGGATGATATACATAAACTTCGACCAGATGTTCAGACCATGGAATTAAGCATTTTTCATTATGGAACAATTAATGAATTCTTATTTTTTGTTAATTTTCATACAAACTAAAAACATTGACGTTAATCACCCGATATGTATGCCTCTTTATTATCTCTTTATCCGAAGCATTTGATAGATTTATCATTTTAATTACATACACTTAGCGGCAACATAGGCCAAACTAAGATCCTTTCCTACTGCATAACTAAAGAAAAGAAAGAAAAGAAAAGAAAGAAAAGAAAAGAAAGAAAATACGTTAAACTCAATTAAATAACATTAAATGAAATTACAAATATCTTTGTAACGAAGCTTTTTTTAAGTACTACTTCCTTTGTTAGATTAGATTTGTCAAAGCTATAGAAGCTATTGCCAAAGTTTATGGATAACTTGAAGAACACGGTGTATTTTATGGATATTTATGTATACTTATGAAGCTTAAATATCATCATCATCTTCGAGATGTATCGGAAATATGCTTTAAAAAATCCTACATCTTTTCTTAAAATGGCTCTGACAATACACATACAGATTAGACATCATATTATTATTCTCGACCAGCACCGTAATTGAATAACACACTATCCATCACAATCTGATTAATTTTGAAGGATAATGTTAATCCATTGATTCATATGTTCGAAAAATTTGTCCGCTCAACAACGTAAATAACGCAATGAATATTATTGATCTGTCAAAATATAATAATAGTGTGTTACGCAATTACCTCGCAGAATAACAATCATATTAGAACAAAGTACAATTTTACATTAAGCAAGGATTACTGTTTTAAACAAGCGTTTGCCTGTGCTAAGTTAGCAGAGTCCCAAGTTACCAATTTGCAATTTAAAGTTAGCTGACCTACGAATATACGACGCGGGAAAGAGTACTGAGCAAACCGCTCAGTACGCTTTCTACTAATTGGACACATATTGGGCTAAGTCAAGAAATATATCGTGCACTTAAATGCAACTTGGACAATTATAACTTTACGAGTAATTAAAGAGTTTAGATGTCTCTGAAAAAAGTTGCACCTACGGAAATAATAAAATAATGCCATGAGAAGTTTGCTTTTTTTTTACTTTTTTTTTTTGCTTTTTATTAATATTCCTCCAGACCGTAATTCGGCCATGCTGGCTAATCTCACCAAAGACTAGCTTTCGGCGCGGTAGATATTACAGTGTCTGCCCTCATAAGTGTGTTGGCAGACACAGGTGGACTCTTTTCCCTCACTGTCATAGTCGGATGGGATATCATGCAATCCCGCACAAAGCCGACACGACCGGAGGGAGATCAGGCGCAGGACCAACGGTTTTAGGTGCTTTCTGAGGCACAGGGGTATCACACCGCCAACTTCCAAACTCCGGGATGTTATTAAGAAATTTCTAATGGAAAAATTCTAAAACAATGTCGTAATAAGAAGACGATCATTTTGAGTTCCAAACTTGGTCTGGCAACAAAAAAGTACAACACGCCTGTATTCTCCGAAGGGTTAGGCAGAGGTTTACCCTGTATACCCACATTTCGTCAGTTACGTTTAAGTCACATGGGCCTATTGCCATCAACCGGGCACAAATGCAGACTCCGGGACTGAGAAATTCTAGATGGAAAAACATTTTTTGCGAAGAAAATAAAAAGACGATAAGATATGAATAGTCTTGAAATTAAGAAATGATTTGTGTGCGACTAGTATTTTCAATCTAAAATCGTTCTAGTTTACGTGACCTTAGGCCCTTTGTAGTCACCCGTTTTTATTGCCATGAAAAACTACGGTTTATTCGCCGTGTCTTGGCACGGTCGTCAGTGTTGCATGGATCACTACGGATGCTTGTTGACAGACACATTGTTTCTAAGGGCTGATTTTTTTATTCGTAATTAAACTCAACCAATTGTTAAAAATAGTAAGTAATGGTTAAAGGACCATGCAAAAAAATGTATGGGCAGTGTCCCATCCCATCAACAGACATGGGACAAGTTTCAATATCATTATTACGTCCCATGAAAAGTCAGTACCAATTTTTAGTTCGGAATTCGACGGGGTTTTTTTTTTAAAAAGACTTTTGACAAAAATAAAGTATTTTTATTTTAAAATAAAAAATTACATTTTAGACGATAATTACAAAAAGCAATTGTTCAACTAGACATTTTAAGTATTAATAACACAAAAACAATTGTGCAAGTAGACACTTAATAACAACAGAACTATTATCCAGACAAAAATAACGTTATATTATTCATCTATTATAATAGTCGATAACATTGCCGCTGGTAGATTAAAGTCGATATGTCGACCT
This sequence comes from Apamea monoglypha, assembly GCA_911387795.2. Lineage (NCBI taxonomy): Eukaryota > Metazoa > Arthropoda > Insecta > Lepidoptera > Noctuidae > Apamea > Apamea monoglypha. The sequence continues at coordinate 11,228,371 of OU426919.1, read as the reverse complement.
TTGCCCATATACCATATAATTGATATTATATGGGCACAACTTCCAACCGACACATCTAGGACACATTACACATTGGCGTCCAGTCTCCATATTTATAAATCACAGTCCATTAAACGTGCCGGGGTCATCGAGTAGCAATCAAAAGGTCCAATAAACAAGCAGAGGTTAGTAATAGTCGCAAACAAGCCGATAACGCACAAATAAACAACGCGAACACAGCAGAACGTACTAGCCACGACTGAGGGAGGTGCGCGGGCGCAGGCGTCGAAAGGGTGCGGTCGGGGTAACGGAGCAAGGAGGGAGGGTAAAGTACGTCTTACGGCTGTTCTCTCTCGAGTTTTTTTTAGTTAAATAGTACATTTTTAATTCGATTCTTAATACTTAATAAAACTGTATAAGTATAACATATTTTTTTTTATTGCAAGTGATGTCGCCATAGTAAAAAATAATCATAATGTCGAGATGTATTTAATGAGATATGTTTGGCATCTGTTGATGATATGGGACGATTTTTTGCATAGTCCTTTTTGCAAAATGTGTTTTGCAAAAATTTAACCATTACTTACTATTTTTCAGTCAGTCAGATCAGTTTTTAGTTTATCTAATGGTCCCTAATGGTTATTTCTTTAAATATTTTTTTTTTAATCGTTGCCCCACACTTGGAATTACTCCTGTATCGTAGGTGCGTTTACAAACATTTAAACTCACATACACAAACAGCCAGACCCAGAACAACTACCTTTAGGCAATACAAATATTTGTTCCGTGCGGGAAACGAACCCACGACACGCAGCGCAGCAGTCGGTCGCTCAGCCACTGCGCCAACCGTGTTGTCAGTTAATTATTTGACCATTAGAAATGATATTATATCATTAGATAAACTAAACATTGATCAAAAAACACATTTTGCAAAAGTTTAACCATTAGTTACTATTTTTAACAATTGGTTAAGTTTAACTAAGGATCAAAAAATCGGCCGTAAGACGCAGTTAAGGGCCTAACTCCGCGCGTTCGTGCTCAGTACTAGTTCATATCTCATACTTTCTAGCAAATCTTACACAATCCAAAAATAGCCAACAATAGACAAAATCATTTTAAAAATAGACCATAGAGGGGCTTGTGGCTAAGTAATAACATCCGCACGGGTCGATCGATCAGGCTAAGCTACGCTTGCCGCGGTTGGTTCATGGATGGATGACCATATTACATACATAGACCCCTCCGTGCCTCGGAAAGCACGTTAAGCAGTTGGTCCCGGTTATCATTCGTGGATCTTTGACAGTCGTTACAGGTCGTCAGAAACCCGAAAGTCTGACAACCAGTCTTACCAAGGGGTTTCGTATTACCCAGTAACTGAGCTGTGGAAGTCAGATAGGCTGACCTCCCCAACTCAGTTACCAGCCACGTTAGCCAGTTAGTTACTCAGCTGCATCCGGTTAAACTGGAAGCCGACTCCAACATAGTTGGGACAGAGCTAGGCAGATTATGATGAAACATTTCTTAAGTATCAAAAAGTTATATATTTTATCACCAACCAATCTCTTACCCTCATAATCTTCTCAAGTGTTTCCCGCCAGCACTTGGATGCGACTTGCCCGACCAACTTAGCAACCCGTTAAAGTTAATTAACCTGTCGCGGCAAATACGCTCCTTGCATCAGTTGGTTCCCTTTGTGTGTATCATCAAGTTTCAGTTTACGAGGTAAACAGAACTGTAAATTAGAACAGGTCTTGGAATGAGGATTAGTATGGTGGGAATTAGAAAGTTTTTGGAATTTTTTCGCCAATATTCTGAAATGGTAGAATTAAGGTATTGATTCTAATAATAATAATAATAACCCCACCGCCGTATCTCTACGTTGACGTCGTGGTGGGGCTTGCGCGCTCCGAACTTTAGGCCCGTGCCGGAAGAGTTTACTTTGCCGAAACAGGTCTAGGGTGAGGAGCCAGACCAAGAGAGATACATAAACTGCGAGCTGTTGGGCAGTAGCGACCCCACGGACCCTATCTCCTGGGAGAAATCTGGCTCCTCACCTCTGACTTGCCTTTATTGGCCAGCTGGAGTGAACAATGACGAGGAACAGAGCTCCCACCTCATTCTTGCCTTTACTGGTCGGCTTGAGTGGAGACTCGCAAGTGCAAACGTGCTCGGGGGAAGGAAGTATTCCAGTAAGTGCTCGTAGGGATCTTGATCATCTTCCGGGCTCTGGGATTGTTCTGAAAGCTGTGGAATACCTCTCCACTCCTCATAAGCACCTCAGGACATGTGGCCCCCTTGTTGCTACATCACTATGTGCTAGCGACAGTTTCCCGGGGCCCATTATTGAGTGTGCAAGTCACCCCCTGCCATTTTATCCGTATATATATAAAACATTGATCAGGCAGGGGCCATAGTTCTTCCATAGTTATTGGTAACCAGTCCACTTTAGCCACCCAAACCCATAGTCCAAATTTGTATTTTTCCATATCCTGCAATAGTCCTACACTAACCGGGGGTTATCCTTGGGTACACTTGCATAGTGCGTACAGGGATAATCGTCGGGTGGTGACACATTTCAATAAATTTCCTAAGGGGCCTCTGGGAGTTGGCTTCGGCCCCTCGTACGCCTTTCAAAGGACCAGGACCCCATGGTCCCGAGATATGTTAAAAAATAAAAATAAAAAATAATAATCTACATGGTCTTCACATGATCTCAATAAGATTACGTCTGGACTTTTAAAGAGACTGTGACCTCTGACTTTATTTCGACCTTTCTTCTCAGAGTAGTCACATAGTACTCATCCAGTTTAAAAAAAATATAATTGACGTGTAAAAGTGTTTGTACAGACGCCAGCACACCAAGCTACTACAATCTGTCAAATTTCTTTAATAGATTTTCAACTTTATCTATGAAGTATTAAGGTTCAAGGTTGATTGGAGAATTTTGACAGTTTCGGGTAGCTTGACCTGCTGGCGTCTGTACAAACCAATAACACCTGTCTATTACTGTCCCACTGCAGGGTAAATGCCTCTTCTCAAACAGAGAAGGTACGGACGCCAGCACATCAAGTTACTACAATCTGTCAAATTTCTTTAATAGATTTTCAACTTTATCGCTAAAAGCATTAAGGTTCAAGGTTGATTGGGAAAATTTGACAGTTTCGGGTAGCTTGACCTGCTGGCGTCTGTACGAGCATTGAACCATCACGCTTACTCAATACGGGTTGACGATTTCTGACTTATATTAACTATAAGTTATAATTTCCTCACGATGTTTTCCTTCACCGACGATTATAATGCCCAAGATAAACTCAAAAAGTCCAATGAATTGAAAAAAAACACTTTGGTACTTGGCCAGATTTGAACCAGCAACTTCAATCAATATTGACTCTACTTGTCAAAAAAATATAATAACACCTTTCTGAAAATCCTGGGGGTCTACTCCGAAGTGATATCGGCCGAATGTTCGGCCGTTTCCTGCTACGGAGTTACTATTTGGTTCGGTCGGTCCCGATCCTACACTCCTACACTCTTTCGAATATTGAGTATGGTCCCGACCCAACTGATCCGATCCGAACTTTTTCACATTTTTCAATAATATTCGGTTCGGCCATTTGTCGGTCCGATCCGATCATTCGCACATTGCACTTCGTAGTAGACCCCCTGATTAAGTTATTTTCTTTCATTCGAGTCGGGATCAACTAGTTTACATCGGCCATGCCGTAGTATAAAGATTATCCAGTAAGCAATGTTCGTTTCGGGGCTGACGTTCTGGCCAGGGGCCACGGTAACTCTTTCGAACAACCCGCGACCCTGGCAGGCATCGGCCCTAGCGGACCCCATCAGTTAGTGCTGACATCTCTTTGAGGCACGCGTGGAACAAAACGCGCCGTCGACCCGGGCCTAGTCCTTACCGGACGGCGAGCTACCCATTGCTCACCGTCCTCAAGCCCGCGCCTATGGTGGCCGGGAATCAGCTCTCGATTCTGGGCTGACTACCCTGGGTGTGCTTTACGAAGTCAAGTTTCATCAATCTAGGATACTTTCCTATAACCAACATCTGTCTTGCTAGGACAGTTACACCTCTTCTTGGCAGCAGAAAACGTAACTCAGCCTACTACGTTTTAGATATACAAAAACCTAAGATAATTACGTATTTGTATTACTAGTAGGTACGACTTGATAAAACATTGAAATTTATCTAATACATTTATTTATTTATTAATAATAATCATAATATATTTATTTTCGTAAAAGAAGAAACACATTGCACTGTATACACTGTAGATTATAAATTTATCATTTTTCACATTATAAGCACAATTTTGAAGACTCTATCCCTTAAACTAGGTCTAGCCTGTATTTTAAGAGATAGGGTTCAGCCATATGGGTACAGTAAATTATTGACATGCCAGTTTAGTATTATACGCATAAACCTTCGGCAAAGAAATAATCTATTATAATGTTGAAAACCGCATAAAAATTCGTCGTTAAAAAGAACATCGCGGTCACACAAAAAGCCGCTTTAATTTATTATACTAAAGTATAGATAGAAAATACATACGCAGTAACCCACTCTTGCGCACAAATCCCGTCTCCATAGTTTGTAGTTCATAGATGTTGTACTTCACCTGTATTTTTTCTTCGTTCTCAGATCAGCAGGGAATCATTGAGACTGTCCATCTACGTATGTATTAATCTAAAATCTAAAACAATACAGAACCTTTTCGATAGAGATACAACACTCACTGACAATTTATTCGAAAGGTCACACACTGAACAGTAATATTTTCAATTATTTTCCACTTAAACATACGTTTCATGATTTTAATAAACATACACAACTACACATAGGTATTTACGTGAACTTTGAAGCACTTGATTTTGGTCACCCATCCAAAATTCAACCTTTGCTTAATTTCGTTGATGGATTGGCTACAAAGCCCGTAGGTACACATCTAGTCTAGGTAATAAAAATCTTATATTCATTCGTTCACTGACAGACAGTCCAAACCGCCGGGTCTAAAAGAATTATTTCCTTATCTCTCTGATGCCACCATGACGATCCGAGTACAGAACCAGAACACAAATCCTATCCAACTGCAGCGTGGTGTGAGACAGGGAGTCGTTATTTCTCCGAAACTGTTCACAGCTGCGTTGGAGGATATCTTTAAGCTCTTGGACTGGAAAGGACTCGGCATCAACATTAATGGCCAGTACCTAACACACCTTCGGTTTGCCGATGATATAGTCCTTATGGCTGAGACCATGGAAGACCTGAACACAATGCTCGAAGATCTCCGTAGTGCTTCCCAAAGAGTGGGTCTTAGGATGAACATGGATAAGACGAAAATTATGTCAAACGCCCATGTTGTACCCTCTCCAGTTCATGTTGGGAACACTACACTTGAAGTTGTTGACCATTACGTATACCTAGGACAGGCAGTCCAGCTAGGTAGGTCCAACATCGAGAAAGAGATCTCTCGTCGAATCCAACTTGGGTGGGCAGCATTCGGGAAGCTTCGAAAAATCTTCGCGTCCGACTTACCTCAGTGTCTCAAGACAAAAGTCTATGAACAGTGTGTGTTGCCAGTGATGACTTACGGCAGTGAAACATGGTCGCTAACTATGGGTCTCATAAGAAGGCTCAAGGTCACCCAGCGTGCAATGGAGAGAGCCATGCTCGGCGTTTCCCTGCGTGATCGAATCAGAAACGAGGAGATCCGCAGGAGAACTAAAGTAACCGACATCGCTCGAAGGATTGCTCAGCTGAAGTGGCAATGGGCGGGACACATAGCGAGAAGAACCGATGGCCGTTGGGGCGGAAAGGTTCTGGAATGGCGACCGCGCACCGGACGACGCTCAATGGGTAGGCCCCCGACAAGGTGGACCGACGATCTGGTGAAGGTCGCGGGAAGCCAGTGGATGCAGGCAGCGCAGGACCGATCGTCGTGGAGATCCTTAGGGGAGGCCTATACCCAGCAGTGGGTGTCGTGCGGCTGATATGATGATGATGATGATGATGATCTCTCTATATCTATACTGCTGAAGAGTTTGTTTGAACGCGCTAATCTTTAAAACTACAAGTCGGACTTGAGAAATTCATTATTCATTTGATAGCCCAATTCATGAGGAAGGCTATAAGCTATTTAACATTACGATATGACCTTTAGGAGCCGTGCAAAACGAAAAAAAGTCAGAGAGATCTATAAGTGAAAACGAAGTGACACCGCAAGCAGGTGATACTATGCTACGGGCTGGTTCGGGGGAACAAGATATTTGACGGGGACGAAGTAGTGGGCAGAAGCTAGTACAGACGCTAGCAGGTCAAGCTACCCGAAACTGTCAAATTTTCCCAATCAACCTTGAACCTTAATGCTTTAACAATAAAGTTCAAAATATCTTAAAGAAATTTGACAGATTTTAGTAGCTTGATGTGCTGGCGTCTGTACATACATATACCTAACGAAAGTAAGCACTCGGGAAGGATTTTTGATAATTCGTCCCCTATTTTTTTCCCGATAGGAAATTCCAACGCGCTGTTGGATTGTCTTCTATATTTTGATAAAAAATCCTCTACATTACAGACAAGCAGTCTTCATACAGTAGCCGATCATCCATCCAAGATCAGACCTCACCCACGCAGCTTAACTTCCCCATCCTACCTTTCGATCCATCTGCCCACAACCCCTCAAACACGTACTCTCTCCTCTGCATCTCAAAGATCTACTTAATCTTCATTTACATAGCCTACTAAAGGTAGCTTGACTAACTTAGCAAGTTTACAAGTCGTTAAAGTTAACTGACCTTTTGGTAAATACCAGTTTAGTGTTTGCTGAAGCCGCTTTGTCGGTATAAATGTAGCTATAATATATGTTTTGTTTATAACATCGTCTTTTGAGTTGCTACTTATCGTCGACGATACTGCAATAGCGCTGATCTACTATTTGCAATAGTGCGTAACTACAAGGTTGTTATCTTTACAGGAGATAAAAAAAACTTCATAATTTTAGTATTTAGAATGATAAGCGCATCTTTTTGAAATATAGGGACTTTAGAGTACCAGGCCACCAGTCAGTGGCAGAAAATTTACGGTTTTTCTAGTGGTTTGGATTTATGCTAGGACAGCGCGGCGCGTAAATTTGAATTTCGCTACTTTTTGCAGTTTCGCGGTATTGCAGATGGTAGTTCAGCGCTATTGCAGTATCGTCGACGTTATGTTTTTGGCCCCTTTATTCATAAACGTTACTTTAGTTATTAGCGACTGTTTAACCATACATTTTTGACGTTTAAACGTCACTTAATTTTAATCATCGTTTATAAACAAATCCCGTTGTGGGTTGTTAAAAACGGAGTTCTTTTTTTAAATAAATTTTCTGAACTTATACCCGGTTTGTCCCGCATACAATAAACATCGACTCCCGGCATTGATACACTACAGTGACTCCAGGGCACTTAATGAAAATTCCCGATCTCGGAGTCTCGGAGTCAGTGGCAAAATACTGATAAACAACTCAAAAACACCGAGACAAGTTGTTCCAGGACAGAATTTAGGAACTAAATTCCGAATTGAACCTCACAATACACCTCAATCCATTAAAACTGGTGACTTGGCTGAAGCATAACAGAAATATATAATTATGTTTCACCATAGCCAAGCCAAGCAAACGGAGCATGCGGCAATTGTGTCACATTAAGCGCCAGATAAAGACAAATAGACCGGAAAAACAGTTGTTGGAGAGGGATAAATAGACTTTTCTTTGTTGCTGCACTGTGGGAATTTTAATGATTGAGTACTCCGCTTCGGGCTGACTGTGTCCGATGGAACGCTTTGAATATTCAAATTTTGAATTTAGAATAGCTAGAATATTTCCCGGTCGTATTACGGCGTGTGTGTTGGTTTTAGTTAAATTATTACATTTAATTTGTTAATGTTTTGAACTATACATCGAACACACTATTTATAACGAAATGAAAAAGTTATTAGATAATTATGACAGTTTATTGACTTACAGCAAATGTAGTTTTAAATCACATTTTTATCTCACTGACGTTTATAAAGTACCTGTAAATAAATCAGATACATAACAGTAAATCTATCTCCATTTTTTATAAAACTGTAGACTGGTTACATAATCCGTCTAACAAAAGTTAAGACGACAGGCTACTTAGTAGTGAGAATAGTTTATCTCTTACTTCACTGTTTTCTCAATGACAATTTACAAAGACTCTTTTGTTAAAAGATATTAAAAGCATTGTTCGAATAGTTTTTGATTTTTAAGTTGTTACTGTTGCGGTGTTTTTTTTTTTAAATTTTTAAGCAGTGTGCATACACACTGTTTAAAAGTGCGTTGCGCTTTAACATGATTCCATGATGAAACTTTTTTTGTTTAATTTTTAAAGGTTTGAGTTATGAAATTGTTGGTAAACTACCGTTATCTGTGTTTAAGTAAACGATTACAAGACAGCTTTTTAGCAAGAATTTAAATATGCCTAAACTACCATAATAAAGTTTCTAAAATTCGTAACATCACTATCCAGTTGAAAAAAAAAAATACAAACTTTTTCCATTTTCAAACTCTATAGGCACTCATACTCATCTCACCATAGATACCCGTTTGTCAATGACGGTTTTTTGTTACGCATCCACTAAAGGGGCGTGGTTCGCTATATTCACCATAAATTATGTCACGGCGAAACAAAACGCCATGAAATACGTTTACAAAAACGGTTTTTATATAGTTTTTTTTTCTCTAGTTTAATAGGTTCTCCGTTGTTGCGTGTCAATGACTTTAGGGACAAACGTCAATAATTACAACTTTGTAGATTTTTATTTTTATCTCAAGTTAAAAAGTTCAACGATGAATTTTATCTAGTCTGTTTACGCAGAAAGTAGCAAATAAACAGAACAGACTAATTACGAAAGCTGGCATGCAATTAGCAGTGTCATGCATTAATTATTTTGGTTGTCGTTTAATGCATATTTTATCTGTGCATAAGAGTCAAGATTCCGTATTTTGAAGACTTATGCAATCAATGATTACTTACAACGAGTATAAGTTTAGGTATCTACAACATTTCTAAATGTAATTTATACAAAACTATATTTTAGTCTTTCATAGAAAGTTCAATAGACAGAAACAACAACGTACGATTAGATACTGTTCTTTTAAATCCTTTCCATTAATCTCTGTTCCAAACAGGTTTAACTTTAAGTAAATACTCTATGGTAACAGAAATTAATGCGATCCGTTCCAAATTCAAATCGTTTGACAAGCTTCAGCGCATCCAATATGGCGACCATGCGTTTAGCGTACAATTAAATCTCCCCCATAGATTTAAGCAATTCAAAAACAGATACAAAATAATAATAAGAAGGGTATTTAAGTGGGGGATGCCACCAGGTGTGCTGTCGACAGGGTTGCAACCCCTATGTACTGTCTGTCTGTATGTAAAGTTTGATTAATGTTTAATTTGACGTTTTTATCTATTTAGCGTCAGTTTTTGTGCTACGTTAAGTAAACATTATAGGGTGAGCTAATGGTATATATTTTTTTATAACTTAACTAGCTGTTGCTTGCGACTTTGTCTGAAATCCAGGATAAAAAGTAGCCTACAATGTCCTTCTCCAGGCAGGTCATTGTCTACCCATGTGCCAAATTTCATCTAAATCCGTTCAGCCATTTTTGCAGGAAGCGTAACCAACAAACAAACTCAGTTTTGCATTTATAATGTTAGTTAGATTATGAATGTTGTACAACTAAAATAAATAAATAAATAAAAAAAAATAAAAAACTTTGAACTGCGTTGTTCTGTAATAAACAAGTGTTTTTTGTCACGAATTTAAAGGCATAACATTGTATTCCTAATCGAAACAGCACTCTACCCACAGGCAAAAACGTACAGAAACTTTTACAAAATTCCACGCACCATCCCAAACTCAGAACTCATGCACTAAAAGTCACATCCAGAGTTATCCGCAATAAAACCGGGCACACACTTACACCTATACATATATACGCACCTATATACAAACAAAAACTAAAAAAATAAATAACAACTATAAATGAAATTTATAGCGTCGCACCCATAAAAACGGGGATTAAAAATAAATCGCTCGAATAAATTGCACCTCTGAAATTAAAACACTCCCTCACACGACATGCGTACTTGCGCCGACAGTGGGTGTGACAACAGGCCTTAATGTAAGCGGGAGCGGGGGCGATTTGGGATCTAAACCAAATTGTCATAATGGAATCTTTAGTATAGGAAGACTGCCCGGTCAGGTGGTCGAAAGCATGACTGCTGAACGTGGGGTCGTGGGTTCGATTCCCGGGTCGGGCAGAGCGTTACTGGGTTTTTCTTTGGAAATTTCTTAGTAACAGCCCGGAGTTTGGAAGTTGACGTTGTGATACCCCTGTGTCGTTTGACCTGCGCCTGAGTTCTCTGCGGTCGTGTCAGATTGCCGTCCCTTCGGACTATGAGAGTGAGGAAAGAGAGAGAGCACCTGTGTCTGCTGCGTACACAGTTGTGCATTATAATATCCACCGCATCGAAAGCTGGCCTCTGCTGAGCTCTCTGATTGGCTGTCATGGCCGAAATTCGGTCTGGAGGACTTTTTTATAGGAAGAACGAAGGGGTTCCCGTATTTTTAGGAATGGTCGTTTTCTTATCTGTCACAATCTGCCAAAAATACGCGTACGACAACTATGACATTAAACATGTTTAAAAGTCTAACACTTTCTATGAAAACTTCTTATCGATCTCACTTTTGTATCCGCCCTGAAAACAGAGTTCTGAAACTGAAAACTGACAAGATGGATACGCAAGCGGGTTCCGTAGTAATGCAGGCCACACACGTTACGATATATTTGCGCAGGTATATTGTAAGGTGTATACCATTAGATATTTTTTTAATTTTCAGCGTCACGTAGTTGGTTAGAAGTTTTGAATTAATCACTATGGAGGTCTCAAATCAACTTGATCACCAGATGTTTTTTTTTAAAATAGGTACCTAGTTTTACGCCAAACTAACGACATATCAAAAAGAGCTCATCGCTCTTAAAGGAACGGTGTTACTTCCTTAGAAATTCATTTAGACTTAATTTCATAATAATTCGGCACAAAATAGCCGACAATCCTTCCAAAAACAACCAATCTCCGCTGCAAAATCGTTCACCGCTACCGCTACCTCCTATCCCATACACCCTGCGGGGCGTAGGGTGGGCGTACGATTGTCCATTGTTCTTTTAACGCGAGCTTGTTAGCAAGCCGCGGGAAGGTGAGCACCAGCCGCGATTAACAACGACGACGCGACAACTTGCCACTTGAAGCGCACACTTAATTGACGAACGACTTGTGGTTATTAATTTGTACGGGAAAGTCTAGGCCTTGAAGTGTTTTTGGTGGAATTCGGGGGTGGTTTAGGACTGCCAAATCCAATCGAAGCGTATGTGAAGCCGGTTAAAAACCTTCCTCTTTCATCAAAACTCTATTGGGCTATTTCGAGCCATATCCAGGTGGAGATTTTAGTACTATTGGAAATTCTAGTTACACATGTTAACGCTTTTGACCAGGATCCTTTTAAAGTAGTGATTTACAAGTTGTAGGTCGTGAGTTCGACCCCAGCCAGGGGGTAATTTATTTCATCACCACTGCTCTCAAAACGGTGAAGGAAAACATTGGGAGAAAACTGGCGTCTCCTAGAACCAAAAAAATCGAAGACATGTGATATACATATGTATACCAACCCGCACTGTGCCAGCGTGGTAGATTACGGCCCACTCCCTCTCATAGAGAGAAGGCCCGTGTCCCAGCAGTGGGGACGTTATAGGCTGATTATGTGATATATGTATGTATATAACATTTTTCTTATGTATTCAGCATCCACAGCACCAATCAACCAATACAAGAATGTCAAATAATACGAAAAGAATAAAAAAAAAAAAAACAAAAGACAGTCGCTCCGGATTCGATGCACGAACTACGAAAATTATACACGAGACGGCCGCAAAAAAATTGCCGGGACAAAACAATGAACTTAGGCCCCCACCCTTTAGGGCCTTAATCAAGGGCCTGGCCCAAATTCGCCCACAAATTGCATCCAATTGTTCACTTTTTACCGCGTGTTTGTGAGGGGTGGATAAAAAGAATTGTCAGACAAACGGTTGGGCTCATCCGATCTAATGCACTCCTATTCAAGACTATTGGCTTGTAAACAGTTCGCGTGGTTATAATTGTGGACGGACCAACCGTCTAATTTGGTGCCCGATTAAAGGATCCCTGTGTCCCTCATAGTTTGGGAGTCATTTCGTTTGCTCGATGTGTGAGGATATATTTGGAGTAGGTACGTTTCAACAAATACTTAAAACAATACATAAACACGAAAGCTCCAAAAATTTATGATCCTATAGAATCTCAATCTAAGAAATTCGCAACACAAAAAATGCCAAAGGAGATATATAACGGTCCATACGAACAATGACGCTCAAAGTATCTTCGAATCTCCGAAGATTAGATAAAAATTTGTGGTTTTCTATCGTGCACCGCGAAACCCTTTTTTTTAATGAAGATACTTTTCGCAAAGCGGATTATTTCTTTAAACGGGTTACGTTTTTTACGCCCTTTTTTGTGAAAGATGGGCGCTGTCTATAGTTTGAGGCTGATATTATCTAGGAGATAATATAAAAGGATGTTTCTATACATGAGGATACCACTTAAGTAAAAATTGAGGACGCGTCAGAATTTGAAGAGGTGCAGATGTGATGTTTTATTGTTGAAACGTCGATTAGAACCTTTTTCATAAATGAGACACATACACAAAGAAGATGAGATGAAATATTCGCATTCAAACTTTAAAATACCAAATTTTTCTGTAATGACGATGAAGCAAAGGCTCAAAAAGCGTTAGACGAGGTTACCATCTGTAAAACAGTTTCTCATAAATATTTAATAGACGATCAGATTAATTGATAACCAACATTTTCCACGCGTTGTAATTACGTAGTAATTACTCTGATATTTAGAATTCGTTTGCCATGTTTAGTGATTTGGATGTTCTCGTCTCCAAATTACCGAGTAGCCAATGTAGTCATTTACAGGTCAACATCACGACAACCTTACCTTAACCAGTTCAGTTACCACCACCATCTATTACAGACGAGCTGATGCACAGCGCGGCGATGGGGGGCGGTGCCCTATTTGGGTGCTCCTCAGCCGGGCATAGCGGCATCAACCAGCTTGGAGGGGTCTACGTCAACGGCCGGCCGTTGCCCGATTCGACGCGCCAGAAGATCGTGGAGCTGGCGCACTCTGGCGCACGGCCCTGCGATATCAGCCGAATCCTGCAGGTCTCCAACGGCTGCGTCTCCAAGATACTCGGCAGGTCTGTGGGTTTTAAGTGTTTTTTTGTACTGTTTTGTGTTAGTTTGGATGCTTTGTATTTGTTGTTGATAGTCAACAGTAGTTACGCAGGAGTACGTGACCGTTTGAAAAATTATTGTACAATATCTAAGAGTCTATGCTGTCTTTCTGACGTGACTCATTTTACACTTATTAACATTCATATCAACTGAGTCTTTCTAAAGATTTTCATCAATATTTTTAGCATCATACCTTCAATAAATGTTCTTTTAATATCATTGTTGAGGTCTTTAATACTCTTTAACAATTTTATCCGAAAATTACAAAAATATGTTTAGCTAAAATCTTAAACCTTCGTAATCGCTCTTCGGCAACTCGTTATAAAAGGGCTTTTATATAAATTTCAAGGTCTACAGAATTCATCGTGAGATAGAAAATAGCCGCTACACAAAGAGCATCATCTATCATAACGTCTGACACTACTGAATTACTTACAACCCACCAAATGACACTTTTAATTTAGAACCAATTTTGATGCTAACCCCATATTACTTGAAATTATTATTTTCTCAAGGACTGCTGACAATTCTAAAGAAAGGCCTAATTCTTTGGGAAGTCCATTCAGTCATCGCGTTACTAGGGAACAAGCACCCATAACAATTAAAACGAATACTATTACACGAATAAACGAATTATTTCGCACAAAACCTATTGTGACCCAACAAAAGTTAAAGAATCGACTATGTCTAAGTGCGATGGGGTCAAATTCATGCGCCACGCGTTAGCAAATTGATGGAATTCCCATAATACCGCCTAAGGAACCGCACAATGCTCCGACAAAGCTTTCGTGGACAAAATTAAGGAATATTTCAATGACTTAATCAATACAATAGTTTGAGTTTGCATTCCCATAGTGTATTGTTTTTGTTGAATGGTTGACGTGTGCGCAGCGGGGACGCTAGGTGGGAATCGACATCGGGTGCCTGCGTTGGCCGCGTTGGGGTGCGGCTCTAATTTCGACGGCAATTTTATTGTTTGATTGCGATTTTATCTGGAGATCACGGAGGATTTCGGCCCTCGGATCGAGTGCTTATTGAAATGCCGGCAGTGAAGTATTCGTGTTAATCGTAATGGAATTGTTTTCGTAATGGTTTTAAATAACTGATTTCGCTAAGCCCCGCAAAGCTGTTGCAGATGTAGGTATACTAATCTATATACATATGGATACTCTTATACCTAATACTACTATGTATACCGAGTCTGAAATGTACGATAACAATAACAGAACTTAACGAGTTTCAGACAACACGTAGCTATTTATGTCAGAAAATAGTTCAGTCAGTGTGATACAAGAGAAAGGCGCATTTAAATAACACATACTTGATTCAATGGGAACCAAAGAAGTCAAAAGTCAATCGAACAATAAAAAATGTAAAGACGTCAATCAAGGAACTAGACTCATTTTAATATAGGGTGTGCCTTTCAGGGCTGTCCCACGACCGCCCCTAAATAAAAATCAAAATAAAACCATTATTTTCCAGTAATTGGCACCCCTACTGAGGGAGACGGCTTGACGCCACTTCAAGAGATCTTATAGGAAAAATAAATTCGGCCCAGCGAACCCTATAATATTGCCCTGTGGGCACATGCTATTATTTTGTAATGTTTTGCTTGTTAAGATATTGGCGAAACAAGTTGTTTTTGTGGGAAAAATGCTTTGTATTATTTCAATGTAAGCTGTAGTTCTTCTTGATAGTTAATTTTTTTATCGTGTGTTTTTCTCTATTGGGTCTGTTAACTCCACACAATGTCTGTCAGACTACTGAAATATTCCAACCAGACTTCTAAATAATCGCGTTTTTAGTTTGAATATTATTAGTTTCAGTGCCTACCCCATGGGAAGTAAGCGTGTATGTTTGTACAAGTTGTATCAAATGTCAAAACAACACGACTGCATGCATTCGTCCTCGCTATCTCCGCCATTCAAAATTTTCCTCGGCTGTCATCCTATCAATACCCGCAATAATCGAAGACGAAACTTTCCGTTACCTAATACATTTATTTTCGTCTCGCAACGGCTGCAAGTGCCTCCATCGTTCTCACACGCCCCTGGACATTCTTATCGTGCCAATTACTAAGTAAAGGGGTTGAAAAGTGTTCCTTAGGGCTCACACAGAAGGGCCAACGTAGCAGGACTCCTAATTAAGGAGAGGTCCCGCTGTTAACTCGCATTTGATAGCAATTCTCAATGTTTTGGGAAACTTTTAGATTCAAGATATTGTAGGAATTCGTCACGGGATATTCGACTGTTAAAAATTTAGATTTTTCATGATAAGGATTTTTTTTGTTTACATTTTTTTTTATCGAGATTGCGAATTACATTACGGGTTACATTCTGTAACGTCTGATTTTAAATGTTGTTCATTCAATAGTTTCGATTTTTTGCAACAAATAAAAATAACATTTATCGAGCTCCCCGTGACATATTTTCAATAGGCGTACATAACTCGGTTACTATTAAATAACCACTTCAAAAACAATCTCTGATAAGTGCTCATACGTTGCCCTCAAGCTTATCTACATCTAATCTCCGACCCCCTGACGTCACAGCACTCACAGCTACGTCATTATTTACACTTGCGTGAAGTTGCGTGTCCATTGAGTTGTGACAACGGGTTTCACGAATCGACTTGTCGGTATCGTTCTGAGAAGCGAGCAGTGTACTTGAAACAATGAATATACGTCGGTCGAGTGGCCGCGGCATTGTGGCCCGCACAGCAATGATTTCGATCAATTTATTATTGCTTGATGCAATAATTGCTCGGTTGGGCGACAATTTGTTTGCAATTTCTGTTGCGTTTGTGGCCAGCAATTTAGTTATTTGATCACAGTTTGGTTTTCGGTAGTGTTTTATTATTTGGTAATGAGTATGTGTAATGAAGCGTTGGATGGAGTTTATTACATCAATATTGATTTTCGACATTCAATGTTTATTTTTATATGTACAGACGCCAGCAGGTCAAGCTACCCGAAACTGTCAAATTTTCCCAATCAACCTTGAACCTTAATGCTTTAGCGATAAAGTTGAAAATCTATTAAAGAAATTTGACAGATTGTAGTAGCTTGATGTGCTGGCGTCTGTACCTATGTTCAATTTCTGGCTTCGGAACGTGATACTTGGTAAAACTGATAGTCGTAGTAACACAACACATGCGTACTTTTCTTAAGGCATTTTACAGTCCTAATCAAACTAGCCTCTACCCGCTACTTCATCCGCGTAAAATTTCTTGTATCCCCGACCAAACCCTTCGCTTCGCATCACCTGCCCGAGCTATCCCTTTGTTTTCGCTTGTCGTTCTTTCTGTATATTTGCTGAGCTCCTAAAGGTCATAGCTTGAAGTTAAATAGCCTAGCCTTCCTCTAGAATTGGGCTATCAAATGCAAAGAGATTTTTTTTAATCCAACCGAGATACAAACAATCTCTTCAACTTTATTACTAGTAGTATAGATTCTCCGATTCTATTTGTGTTCTTACATTCTTGTGAAGTAATTAATCTAAGCTCCATCAAAGATTTAAATCTAATTATGGTTCCTTTACAAGACTTCATTTTCGCACCTACAACCAGCGAGGTTTCATTGTCACACCTACAACTTTTACCCCTCAAAAACCCGCCAGATTTTATATACCTCTCCGACAAAGCTACCTACCCTCTTCTGTTTACAAAAGCACAACACATAATCAAAGTTCATCGAACTTAAAGTTCTCAATTAAAAAGCAGTCAACAGGGGCCCACGGAAAATGCCCTCAGCGAAAATCCGCCCGAGGCGAAAGCGATTACAATCCGACGATGGGCCTTAATATCCCTGTAAATGTTTATTGAGACTGCCTAAGTAAACTTTATCGATGACAATTCCGATAAAACCATGTTTGTTATTTGTTATATAATTATTTTGTAACGGTTTTCTGGTAGTTTGTGTGTCAGCTTGATTTTGTTTGTGGTTGGCAATTGATATTTTTTTTTTCTTATTTTTTTTTCTCTCGCTTTCAGAACGTTTTTGCATTTCGCTAAAACATTTTTTAGATAGGCGATTGTAATTTATACAGATTATAAAATTGCAAGAAACAAAAAAAAATTAGTAAATGACTTTTAGGATTTTTCTAGAGAATGCGTAAGATAGAAAATTTTCTTAATCATTCTCTCTTTTTACTAGCTATTTATAACCACTTTCGTCTATATTATTTTCAGCCAGCAAAATTTTGGCGAACAAAGGTTTCTAACACTAAACTGCCGCTGACTATACATCTGACATCTTGAATTCTCGATACAATATGCTGGCACAACACATTTGAATCAAGAACCGAAATATCGACACATTCATGTCTATCGTCGAACAATACAATGATTCAAGTACATCCGATATCCGTCCCCACACAACACAAGGCATTTATAACCTTACTCTTAAAAAGATAAGGTATAATTTCCCTCAGTGGTCCAAGAGGACAATCAAATGGAATTTGGCAACGTTTTGTATAGGTACTTCAAGTTAAGGGGATGCTAGAGATTATGTTTGTAATTGTGTTTTAATAGTATTTTAGTTGAAAGGGGATGTTCTGATAATTTGTAGTAAATTGTAGGTTTGGGAGTAAGTGTTTTGTAGATAGTGGCAGTTTACTGTCGAGAAATGTTACTAGGTATATGAACACAATGGAAGACCCTTACTTTAATTCTATGACATCATGCCTATATACCCCGAAGGGTTAGGCAGAAGTGTACCTATAGTACACCCATATTTCACTAGCCACGTTTAAGGTCCATGTAAAAAAAAAGCAGGATCCAGATGGAAAGACCCAATAACATTTTAGCCAAACCCGGGCTGTATATATTCTCGTCTTATTGGAAAGCTCTTATTCTCAACTATCACCTCATTTTACTCCAATAGAATAACGATGGTCGATATGTTGAATGATCAGACAAGAATGTCACCAATCTAGTTTCACAAAACTCGTTCTCAATTACAAAAGATAACTGGCAGAGATCAGGAATTTTATGGTTGTGCGAAATGATAACTTAACTTATTATAATAGTCGTGTTATTTCCTTGTCTTGACGTGTGACTTCAGTAACTTAATAAAAAAAAATTGAGTTACTCGTACGAAAACAAACTAGCTTTGCATTACTCCAAATATCTTTAAACCTTACCAAAATAGATTGTAGGTCCGAACCCAGACAGACGCTTTATTTTGTGAATATTTTGGTGAAGGGAAACCGGCATGTCGTCCTAGAACCAAAAATTCGAAGACATATGACATCTACCAACCCGCTCTGAGCCCGCGTAGTCCACTACGCGGGCTCAGAACGGGCCTCCTCTCGGCGAGAGGGGCCGTAATCCATACGGCCCCTCTCGCCGAGAGGAGGCCTATGTCCCAGCAGTAAGAACATTATAGGCTGATTATGCTAAGGGTTCCAGCAATGATTTTCAAGCAGCTTCATTTGAAGTGACATTGAGATCAGATTAAATATGAAATAGATCATCTTGAAATGCATAAAATTGCCCCGTATTACATGGGACATAAACATAAATGGCGCAATGTGGGTGAACGATCGGTACTCTCTGCTTAACCCTTCGGGGATTACGGGCGTGATGTTATGTTATGTTACAATTCAATATTTGCTGATTCAGCACACTTGACTAATTCTGAGTTTTGTGCAGTAATTACCTTCATATTTAGATATGTAGGTAATTACTGCTGATAACCAAGCCTTGGAGCTTATTGAGTAGAGTTGTATTGCTTGGAGTTGTTTTTATGGCGTGTTCAGAATTGGTTCTGAACACGCCATAAAAAGAACTCAGTATACTCCGCAACCGCACAACAACACACCAGGGGCCAACGGGGTAGTTGGGTACCACACTATCAGTAGCAAACAACGGCTTTCATTTTGACAGTTCAGCAACATTCATTGCGTCATTTACGTTGTTGAGCAGACAAATTTTTCGAACATATAAATCAATGGATTAGCAATATCCTTCAAAGTGATTCAGAATCGTGACTGATAGTGTGTTACGCAATTAGGGTGCAGAAATCATCACACAACAAAAAAAAAATATCCAACTGACCTTGAGCAAAAAAGAAATAGCTCATTTGTCCTCTTCATCTTCCAAACTAAATTCAGCTTTGCACGCAGATATTACGAGACGGGGTCGATAAAGCCCCGTGCGATTGGAGGGTCCAAGCCAAGAGTGGCCACCACGCCGGTGGTCCAGAAGATAGCTGATTACAAGAGAGAATGCCCCTCGATCTTCGCTTGGGAGATCCGGGACCGTCTGCTGAGTGAAAACGTGTGCAATAACGACAACATACCTAGTGTGAGTATGACTATTTTATTTTCTTTATAGGTTTCAAGAACAGGGATATTTTAGATGTCTGGCAAAACAAGATGTGTGCCCGATCTGATGGGATTTCTGATCGGGAAAAATGACAATCCCTTTATAGGGCCTATCCTTTCATCCCCCATTAGGACATACATTTTCAAAAATCATTCCTTAGGTTTCCCCTTCATTATAAAGGAACACTTGTACAAAATTTCATACTAAACTTCTCAACTCGGCGATCCCGATAGCCGATCTATTCCGTAAAGTTTCCGATCTGTCAGATCCGATTCTGTACAGTTTAGTGTAGCTCGGTTCATGATCTCTCTCTATCTGGAAGTATCCTACAAGCGCTATGTAAAAAACAACATTTGGGAAACATAAAAAATCACAGTTGTCCTCTGGTATCGAGATCAAGGCCTACGCTACCGGTCAGAGGTCTAGAGAGGACCTTCTAACTATACCCGACTACGCGACATAATGTCCTAGTAGAGTAGGCACAGCTTTCAGAGTCTTGACCCAACTGTCGAACGAGATATATTATTTATGTTTAGGCCATACATGAGACCGTTATAAATATCAATGATAAAAATAGTGCTAACCGCGACAATAATCGTATTCCATTGTCATTGCACTGATTATACTCTGTCCATTAGGTTAACCGTTTTTTGACAGCTGTCTTAGGTACATACATATTCCAGATTACGTAAACGTTAACTTTAAAATGCGTAGTAAAATAATAATCCCCTTAACCTTGTCTTATTGAATTATCTTGGCTTCTTACATTATAATACCGTACGTGTATCAATCAATGTATTGTGTATTGCTGCAACCATTAGTTCCATCTGTCAAAAAACGGTTTACCTAATGGACAGGGTATAGTCAAAGAAATCTAGAATTTTAGAATGTTCTGGCTTATTTTCTAGCACACACACCACCATCATTGAAGAAGCTTGTACGAATTTCATTGAAAAATATCGAAGGACGTTCACCGCTTATTTTCTAGCGTAAAGTTAACTAAATTACTTGATGCTATAACGGTCCAGCTAATATTAGCTACGTGAAAAATTTCACTATTTTGCAACTATTAATAGAAAATCAAGGAAGAATTTTGATAAAAATATCCTGGAAGCCAGATACGATTAGGCTATATTTAAAAATAACCCCAGACTTCTAAGTTAACTAGAAAATATTATTATGGTAGGTCATAGTTAGGCTACTGATCTAAATATAATGTGTAAGATAGATACTGGCGCCGATTCCTTTGTTCACAAACTAAACTAAATTTAAGTGCAGTGCATCTTTTTCTTTCTATTTCATTAAGAAAAGGACAGAAGATACATATTAGTTTATTTCTGTCAAATTAGTCAGCGCCTGACGTAAATTGACGTATTTTTAGTAGCCAATTTTTTAATCACGTCTAAACTTGTCTATGGATCTTAATTTGACAGGATTAAACTAATATTTTTCTTCTGTCCTTTTCCTAATAAAATAAAAAAGAAAAAGATGCACTGAACTTAAATTTAGTTTAGTTTGTGAACCAGGGAATCGGCGCCATTATACATTATAAGGACTGCCTACGAATCCCATTCAACTCAAATGTATGTCAATCAAGCTGTGACTATCGACCTACACAGTACACAAATATCTATTAAACCAATTCCAAAAACGTCAAAATATTATTGGCAATACGATATATCTAATTAAAATTCACAAAACACATGCTCGAGCACCCATTGTGCCGCCCATCAAAATAATCTGGACAAAGTTCGGTGACAATAATTCTCTTTTAATCCAATTTCGCAATTTTACATTTTAGGAACATATGCTTGGGACGGGCGCGGGTCCATTGTCCGAAATCTTTTCAAGATGAACCGTGTTACAACAGAAACGGTCCGTTCTGTTATTGATGATGGCTTATAAAATTTTAGTTCGGCATGTTTGATGGCGTTTTATTAGGTTTTTGTATGGACCCATACAAATACTCGTATTATAGTGGACAGTTCATAAATTTTTCGGTTCCATTTTACTGTTAGCTCTGTCAACTTTTATGTCAATAACAAATTGAATGCTGAATTGTGTTCGGATAATATTGAGTGCTCAAAGAAATGTAAAGAAAACCTTTTAAAAGATGTACTATTAATCCCTGAGGGTCAATAGTTGATATTGACTACCGAGTGATAGTACTTAAAATACAAATATTTTAATGTGAGAAAAAAAAAGAAAATTTCATATATAAAGATGACCTAGGATAATCTCAGTAATTCTCATAATAACATTTGTTTCTCAAATACTAAACACGAAGCACTATATTCTCACACTAGCTGCGCCCCACGGTTTCACGCACATAAGTCTAGATCTAGGTCATGGTACCCATGTGGCAAATTTCATCCAAATCCGTTCAGCCGTTTTAACGTGAAAGCGTGACAAACGAATATTCAAAAAAAATCTTTTCTCTGTGTAATATAAACAACATGTTTTTCCCATAGCTTTAGTCTGTGCGTACACATTAAATCTAGGCCACGGCAAAGCAAATAAAAATAAAAAATGAACCGAGTTGCAATTACAACAACATCATAAAATCCATGTAAAGTAACGAGAGACGCCAACATCCTACCCCACAATTAATGAGAGGAGTAAAAAATGATAAAAACCGCGATTCTCTGCGAAAAATATCGCGTACAAGATATAAAATAAAGCCATTGCTGAAGTGACGCGGATGGTAATCGAACCAGACGGCTCCACATCTGCCCGGCCAATCATGGCAAAAAATAACAAAGTGAAAATTTTGTAATTTTTAGGGATCAGTAGTGGTGGATAGAGTGTCAACTATTTGTGGGTCAAATTGAGAAGAACCCAAAATTTATGAAAAGGGTTTTTATGAAATTTACGAGTTGAAGACAAATCTATTTACAGGGCATTACTAACAGGAGAGTATAAGAAGCTTTCATAATTGAAAAAAAATGACACTTACGTAGTTAAAGGAGTCAGTATCTACATTTGGTTCTAGTGTATGGTCTCCATAATAAAATTCAGAAATATACCTAAGGAACCATCACAGCCATGCTTAAATTCGCCCTTATCTTTTTTTTTTTACACCTCAAACCAATTTTTCTGTTAATAATGTCACAATCCAAAAATATAATGTTTTGTGATCACGATACGTGACACAAAGTAAACACTTGGTGACACAATGCGAAAGAAAAAAAACTTTTTGTTACCCTTGAGTGTTGAGAATCGAAAATGTTGGTTTTGTGGATATGTTACATTATCTAGAGGGATTTGTCATCGTTTTGACATAAAAGGTAAAGTGAAATCACCCACTTACCAAAAATTTCGACTTGGGTATTGTTTGCCTCATTATCTGCAAACTTTAAAATGTCTCATTTGGATACAAAGTTTTTTTTTTCAATACTAACTGAAACAAGTCACAATAAATGTCAAGGTCTGGTATAGACAGTCTTGTTGATAGACAACAAGACTGTTATAAGAAACTGACTGACTATACATAAGAAATTAGGCTGCGAATCCCTGCCAAGCCTATCTGCTACATAAAACAGTACCTATAACTAATCATAAAAATACCTACATTATCCACCCTACGTAACAAGAGGACACAAAATCGAAATACCGAAAACCCCTAGAAGATTCGGCGCCAAAGGGGCTATTTTTATGACTGTCGTACCTACGCACTCGGCCCACTGGGCAAATAGGTGAAAGGGACAAGCCGATAGGTCCACACACGTGTTAGAGTAGGACAGATATATGTCGTGCGTTCCGCTGCCTAGTCATAACGGTCGAATGGGCGTGATGTTTCTTACCAACTAAAAGCAGACAAAAATACGTGGAACAATCGATTACTGCTCGGCGGCAAAATGGTGTAAGTGTAAAAGTGTCAGAGAGGCTTATGTGATGTCGGCACAGCTTACTGTGAATATTCTTAGTTGAATATGGAGGATATGCAAATTGAGAACTATATTGCGATACTATTAAGCTTGAGTGAATTCTTTGTGTATTTGTTTTTATGGATTTTTTTTTACGTAACTTCGGGTTGTACTTCGAACCAAAGAACGTTGACTGTCTTGGTCAAATTAATCTTGTAAAAAAAGATTAGACAACAAATTAAAGCAACTTATATTCTAGACATTTAGTAAAGCGTTAATTATACGAAACATAAAATAATATCACTCAATGCTATACATATTCGTTACTCGCGAAAATTACTCAATTGCTGAAAACAAATTCTCAAAAGACCACCGCATACTTACGCCGCTTTTCTCCCTGGTCGCTATACAATAATTCCACGTTTACGCGTGAATGCACAGAATATTCGATATCTCTTTCACACTTGTGGTTATGCTGTAAGGATCTGCAGCGAGTGTATCGCTGCCCTTGTCTCGCGGATTAACGTCAACTGCTTATGATGGCATAGGAATTGACGGTTTTAAGTCCACTGATATTTATGGTGATGTAAGGGAATTTTATACTAGGGTAAGGAAATTATGTATTTTAAATGCTGTGAATGTAAAGCGGTCAGTACTTTTACGTATGTATTTTTTTTTTCTTAGTAAGAGAAAAATTTCGCCTAAGTCACGCAGAAAAAATAACTGAAATCTGCAATCCTTTGTTTTCATAAACGTAATTTTAGCGCTACCAAGGATCAATATGTGTATTCATACAATAAATTAATCAATCAATCTTCCTAGGCAACAATTATCAACCATGTTGGAGTAGGCTTCCAGCTGAATACCAGTATTTTACATGGAGCGACTGCCTATCTGACCTCAACAACCCAGTTACTGTGTAACACGATACCCCTTGATAAGACAGGACCAATATTTATATCCCAACCCAATAAAACTGACAAACACAGAGACAATTTTTAAAAAGATAATTTTCGAAGAATCGACATTGAAAATAGAAAACAATGGCGCCAACCGCAGAACACGAAAGCGGCAAACATCGCCAATCAACAGTTGCGCCCAAGGACCGTTAAATACGATTTGGAGACATCTAATTTAAATTTAGAATTCATGAGTTCGATCGAGCGAGGCGCGCCGTGGCGGCTGATTCTGCCGATTTGTTGAAACTAGATCGAATGTTGCGAGACTGAATTTTTATTAAGAAGATACTATCTAGTCATTTAAATAAATAGTTGTTAATGCTATCAAAACGTAGACATGTAAAATAGTAAATCCAAATGTCTTTTAAAATGTATGTAGGTACGTGGTGGATTGTGTCCCAGCAGTGGGAACATTATAGGCTGATAATGCTATTTTGTAACTTTCATACAGTAAAAGTCCAAAGAAAGGTCTAAAAATACAAATTGAAGCGAATGGAGAGGCCTACCCTTGGAAATAACTGGTAAATAGGTACTAATATAAACACAATTTATGCGTCGTTAACTTGGAAATTTATAAACTACCAAACTTGTAGCTGTCAGAATTAGTGCGGGAACTTGACACCGCCGAAACGCTACTGTGAGGCATTTTGGAGGCTTCGTACGTATTATGTGGCGTATGAGCGCTCTTGTTTTCGTTTACACGCAATACTCTTGTAATTGGAGACACCTTTTAGTTCAGTTTTGGTTAAAGTGTCGAGGACGACGCGTTTACCTTTTTTAACCAGGATAAATATTTTTTAACCAGTGTGAAAACTGTAACCATGAATTCAGTACATGATTCTAAACCTTAAAGAGTTGAAATTTTTCGTAGGTTATTAAAAAAAAAATTGCTTTGCCATACATTTAGTTTGCTTAAATATTGCATTTTTCTTTGAAACAGCAGATTTAATAGGGTTCCGTACCTCAAAAGGAAAAACGGAACCCTTATAAGATCACTTCTTTGTCCGTCTGTCCGTCTGTTAAGAGCCTTGTTCTCAGGAACGCGTTTAGTTATCAAGTTGAAATTAATATAAAATACTCAGGGCTGAAATCCCTTAAGGCGGTGAAAAAATCGAACTTCTAAGTCAACGTAATCAAAAGATACGGGCGTTTATGTTCCGATTATGCCGCACATTTTGACACTCGCAAGGGAATCAAAACCTATGAGGTACTTCCCGTTGACCTAGAATCATGAAATTTGGTAAGAAGCAATGTAATGTAGCACAAGTAAAGGTAAAAATCCGAAAACACGAGAAAAATATTCGAGACACGATTCTCGTAATAAACTATTTACATACCTACCTACAAATTTGTACGGAACCCTTGGTGCGCGACTCCGACTCGCACTTGACCGGTTTTTTTTAAACCGACAAAAAATGACTAGATCTAGAATCACGTGCTGAATATATGGTTAGTTTGCGCACTGGTTAAAAATTTTGTTGTAGAAGTGACAGATAAAAAATCGTGACGACAAAAAGAAAAAACAAGCAACTATGTATTGCCACATTTGTACAATATTTATAGTACGAGTAACTGCACCCAAAGTCTTCCTCCAGAAACCGCACTATGTAGCAAAGTCTAAGCTGTGAGAAAATCCAGCTACCAAGATAATCCCGAACACAGGGATAGACGCGCTTTGGATCTTTGTTACTGCGGCTAACTTGATAAGCAAGCAATTTAAGTCTCAACCACTGCAAATGACATCGTCAAGCTCAAAATCTGTTTTTAGAAATGGATACTGTAATTATTTTCAATTACAATACGGTATTTAAAACGGGGACAATGCTCCCCACAGCGCTTTGTCACAGACTGTTGCTCTCACTTACATCACGTTATGTGACATATTCGGAACTTTAACTGGCGTCCCTCAGGGAACTATGTTTGGTCCTTTGATGAGTATCAAAATAGTTTAGTTTGCATTGATGTATGACTGTATGTATATTGGTCTTATTACCAGGGCTTAATTTATTTACCTTTCGCGAAGCAACGTTCGAAATGAGAATCTAGAATGTGTCTCGAAACTTCGCAAAATTCTAAATAATACTCGTGATATACACACTATTAATAGATTCTAATTTCATTATAAGTTAGTTGAAGTTGAAGCATCTATTGCAAAAACTATCAACATTTTCAACAACAAAAAACCCACTTCAATCCAAATCACCGACAACAACTTAACATCCATAATGAACTGAGACAGACCGCCCCAATCTGTGCGCCCTAAGAGAATTGCAAAAAACACCCCTACGACCGCACCCTACAATCGCTTTTCACCGGAGAATCGAACTCGGGTCTCCGCGGGTTAACCGTGTACGTTAAAATGTTTATAGATAATACTAATAGTAATTCTAGGGGATGAAAGCCCCTTCCTGTATGGGTATTTGTATTCATAGTAATGGTTTTTGTGAAGATACCTTTGGTATCGGATAGATGGTGAATGGTCATGGAAAAGTGGATAGATTAATGGTACAGGGATTTCCATTCAATGAGGATGTTTCTTTTGTATGTAGTTTTGGGGACAGATCGCTTAGGTGATTAAGTTCTTACTGGTTGGTCTTTTTGTAATTTTGGTTTGAGTATTTTCGTTAATAAGATTCGTCGTCGAGAGTGTCGAGGTCGAGTTTTATAAAGGTCATTAATTTCGATTCGAAACTGGTTTTATACTACATAGTTAAAATAAGTATTCAATCTGACAGTTTTAAGTCGATTTTATGACGAATTAATATTAAACTTTCAAAATTACGAGGCCGAAACGAGAAATGGGTGGCCTAGAGGAAACATCATGGAATATAGCCCAACCTATTAGGTTTAAAATGTCAATCTATTCTTAAATCGACAAAACTGCTTCATAATCAAACAAAATTCACCTACAAATCACAAAATCAGATCAACAATTAAACCATCCACGATATCGTTGATCGATCGTAACGCCCAACAAATTCGATTAACCGCGTAAATGTTCGATTTTCTAACATTTTTTTTTTGTGTCACGGACCACCTACGCCGGAGGATCTTAGCACTATCGCTCTCTGCATGATCTATTGCCATGTTCGTGGTCAGGGTAATGAGGTGCACCGAGGCATGTCATCTGAGGGCTGCCAAGGAGTTTTTATCTAATTAGAAGACTATTCATTGGTACATTTTTTATGTGAATTTAATTTGGATATGTTACCATTTTATCTTTCGGCTGAAATGGTGATGCTGACTATTTTTATGGATGTGATATCCGTATCAAAAGAACAACAGGTTCCATTGTAGTTTAGAGAGTGTTTTTTTTTTAATATTAATTTAAAGTTCAAGGGAAAGTAAAGTACAGACTCCAGCAGGTCAAGCTACCCGAAACTGTCAAATTTTCCCAATCAACCTTGAACCTTAATGCTTTAGCGATAAAGTTGAAAATCTATTAAAGAAATTTGACAGATTGTAGTAACTTGATGTGCTGGCGTCCGTACAAAATATTGCCTAACACAAATAAAAATTATTGCAATACTTATACATTGCGCTTTTCCACTCCCATTTCCTGAAAGCTTCATCACAAACTTAAGCTTAAGTACCAAGAATTTTCTAGTACTAGTCCAAGAAATATCTGCCCCCATCCTTACATCCAACGTCCAGTCTCATAAACCGACATGACACTACAAATGATGAACGATTCTCACGTGAAATAAAATAATACTACATTTTAATGTTGGCGGCCCTGCTCGTGACACCTGTCAACTGTCATAGTGACGGGAGATCGCCCGCGTTCAGAAACGATCGCTAGACACTATCGCTCGTCGCGAAACTTGATATAATATGCTCGCTTTTAATTAGATGTTACGAGTTAGATGTTTATCTTAGTAATTATGGTTCAGACTTGTTTGTTCCGAGGTTTATTTTTAAGAGTACTGTACGAGTATGGTTTCCGCTACATGATCGAAAGATCTTGCTGTCTCTAAGTGAAAATTGTTTGAAATGTTCTGTTCTAAAAATGCTCATATCATCACTAAATAGACACTTGTTTTTCAATAAATCCTCTCCATAAAGCTCTACAAAAAACAAAATTAATCCTTTCAAACCACAAAAAAAACTATTCCATCGTCGTCTCTTAATTTAATATAACAAATATATCAACCCAATATTTCAACATAACAATGCGTCCGCGCAGGGTGTTGTCTGCGCACGCGCAGACCCGCGCCTGTCACGAAGTTGAGCGCTGTCAGAGGTATCGGGTTTCAGGCCTTGTACGGTAGTGCCGGGCTTATTGAGCCCGCGAACTATTAAATCATAATTGTATTTTATTCAAGAATTGAGTTGATTCATTTAGAGCGTGGTTGCTACATTCTCTTTTTTTTAAAGTGAAGTACAAATTCTGTAATATTTTTGCATGTTTGAAACATGCAAAAATATTACAGAATTTGTGAGAGTCGCGTAGGAGTTATCGACCGATGCATATTGTATGAGCGTTCATAATTTAATCATCTGATTTATTACCAAACACAAACCCCGAAATGATTCATTCAAAATGTTACTCTAAAACTTGTACAATAAAGCACAAACTATAATTAATTTCACCCAATTAACTAGATAGAACCCTGAAAATATTTATCAGTGACTAAAAACATTTTCATCCACAGTGTAAAAGCTGTGCATATAAAAAAAACTCGTTTTAACCCCTGTATACACGGCCGGCACACATTGCCGCTCGTCTAAAACTGTCGAAAGTTTTAGACCCTTTACACACATCGCTGGTCACTAATTCGGCTCGCTCAACTTGAAAAGGGCGTAAGTTGGAAACATGTAAAAATAAAATTATTATGCTGAGATAAGAGAAATATGAGAGTAATTCATTTATTATGTTTTATTACATTAGATTTAAAAGCTGTAAAATAATTAAAATATATTTAGGTATTTTTTATTAAAAAAAAATATATTTGAAATTATATGGACGTACCTACTGAATATTTAATTCAGATAATATTTTAAATTAAGTAGTATGAAAGATAATAAAGCAAATAAAAACTATACGGTTTAATATTTTAGGAAGTTAATGACCAATTTTTGAGACCCAAAAGACCAAAAATCACATAACTAAAACTGCAGTAACAGTCAAAAACCACAAAAAAAGCTGATTCAATTTCCCATCAAATGGGCTATCAAAACAGCCAATTAGCGAAACAAATTTTATAATGGAATAGATACTTGAAAAAAAATACAACAGCTGCAGCCATCGTAGCAGAATAATGTGAAAGGACACACGATTAGGAGCACGATTCCGCAAATAATGACAACTGAACAAATACTTCTTTTAAAAAGTAAAACTAACCGAGTTCTGGTTAGACACGTGCTGATTTTTTTGTGATTTTCGTAAAAAGAAAAAGTAAACTTTATACGTTCATGATTTCGCGAATGTTTCACTTTGTATCGAAAGTGATTTGTTTCTTATCTAATTATAGCGAATGAAATAGAAGAGATTATTAATTTGTTAGCAATTACTGTTTAATTTAATTATAACATAGGTATCTGAAAAAACTTAAAAAAAAATGAGAGTCCGCAAAAAAGTAACTTTATTATTTACTAGCTGCGCTCCGCGGTTTTACCCGCATAAGTTTCGATCCCGTGGGAATATCGGGATAAAAAGTATCCTATATGTTAATCCTGGTTAGAAACCACCCGTGTGCCAAATTTCATTCAAATCGGTTTAGTAGTTTTCACGTGAAAGAGTAACAAACATCCATCCATCCATATAAACTTTCACGTTTATAATATTAGTAGGATAGTAGGAAGTAGGATTAGTAGGATTAGCATTAATGTCTGTTTTTCTTTTGTTTTTGTAAAAAGTAAGTCTTTAAATGTTTCCGTTTTTTGGTACCCCATGAATTTAGAAATTAATATGAAAACGTATTTCAATTCGATTCTCAGTCCGTTAATGTCAATTGATCTCCATAATTTTTTTTAAAGAAATGTTTTTGGAAATTATTTATTTATTTTTCGACCTACACGTGTATCAAACGCTTCGAACGGATTTAGTCTTTGGGTTTATCATGAATATTTCCTTTAAAAAACGTTTTTCCTTCGTCCATCGAAATATATCCTATTCAATTTATATTTAGCCGTCAGTTCCTTTCCACTTCAAACAAAACATTCACGTGGATGAATAAATGGAAAAAAATAAATCCTTTAAAATTCTAATAGGAACGTACGCTCTTTAATCTTCCCGTGTACCCATCTGATTGGCCGCACGGCTGTCACGAGCAGAATTCGCGTTTAAATGCACCGCTCCTATTGGTTAGCTCGGTGCTCGAAATTCAAAATGTTTTCGTTATAATAGTGCCACTTTTTTGTGTTATCTTATTGGTGCATTTGAATTTAGTAATTGGTTTTCAATCATTCATAGCGGATGAGTGTGAGAACAATTTCTAATTTGACCTTTGAAGTATTACAAACTGGTTTCGTTTCAGTATTCCTTATAAGTGATTCCATTACTTTACGAGTAAGCCGTTGGAGGTAATGATTAAGTATTATTTTATTAATGCGCACACACATCTAACGTTTTTATGTATAACGGTTTTTTTTTGGTAAAATTTTATTTACCTCCTAATCAGTTTAAACCAAGGGAATGATAAAAGGATAGTGAGTTCTAAAAATGATTGTTAAATTTCAATGTTAAATTAACGGGTAATAAGAGCATCCCTATTCTTAATTAGTTACGTATAACTAAAAAACTTTAGACACAATAATTAGATATGCCACTTGAAGTTTAAACACACAATCATAGCATAATTTGCCTATAATGTTCCCACTGCTGGGACACAGGCCTCCTCTCGGTGAGAGGGAGTGGGTCGTAATCCACGACGCGGGCCCAGTGCGCGTTGATAGATGTCACGTCTTTAAATTTTTGGTTCCCGGACATGTCGGTTTCCTCTCGATGTTTTCCTTCACAGTTTTGAGAGCAGTGCTAATACTAATTTACACAACGTAAAGGTTCTGTCCGGGTTCGAACCTACGGCCTACAAATCATATCAAGTCACGGCAGTTACCTTTGGCCCCCGGTAATACTAATTTACACAAAGTACAGCGCCTGTTTGGGTTCGAACCCACGACCTACAAATCATGTCACGTCGCGGCAGTTACCACGTGTGTATAACTCCAGCTTCCTCATATGTGATAGAATATTTCTACCTACGCCAATATTTAAGGCATAATAGCTGCAATCAAAGTTCCCAGTCTTAATTTAGCTGCCACAAAAACTTCGTTAATATGAGTCGTTTAGTGTGTGTTATCTGGAGTGACGTCACCCAGCTTCCTCATTCAATACAGGCAAACCAGTGAGGTTAGGGTATTGGACTATAGTCAGAAAAATAAGGCATAATAGCTGCACAAGGAAGGAAAAAGACTGACCGATAATACTTAAAAAGTGCTGAAACTACGATCAAAAACGTGTGTGTAAGCTGGAGTGAAGCTGCCCATGTCATTTCTTCCAAACGACAGAAGATATGATTAAGTATTATAGCTCAAAAAATAAGTCGTAATAGCTGCCAACGGCAGCAAAATTTTCAAATCTCTGGTCTAAACTTCTCTCTAAGTTTAGACATAACATCCTCTTACTCGTATTCAAAAAACAAAGCTGAAAACCTCCCGAATATGGCCATAACGGTAATATAAGCTATGCTCGATGTATACAGTTATCTACAACGTTGGATAGACGCATTATCTTCCATTAGCGATACAAGGGATTAAATCAGACGTGTACCAGCCAGCGCTCGGCTGAATTTAGTATTTATATTTTGTAATAGTTCAGTTTTGGTTAGGGGTTTGATAAGTCAGGCTGTGTTATATTGGTTTAGTTGATTTTTGAGGGTTTTTGAAAGTTATAAGTTTAGTCTATTATCTAATTTAAAAAAAATATGATTGACGTGTGACAGAAAATAAATCATTTATGATGGAGAAGAAAGAAAACATTATATGTTTTCTAATAAGACATTTTTGGGAGTCATATTTCCCAATTTATCTTATTAGGTAGGTAGGTCTTTTAATATTTCTCACTTCAGTTACATAACTTATTTTCAATAATCGGGATGGCATATTGTTAATAGAAAAAAAACCTGTAAATAAATAAAGATTTCTTACAGATTTTCTACATTTATTTTATGTTAATAATGCACAAATAGATAAATGCTATTTGCGTGCTACTTTTTTTTTCAATATAAATCCCTCACTTCCATTTTTTAAATCAGTAAATAAATACATTAGTCTCCTCAATGTAATCAAAATCTTCGCTCCCCACAACTGCCTACAAAACCTCTCAACATTTTCACATCGACCTACCTACCTACTCACTCTTCTCACAAAGCCATTCATCTTTCCATTCCAAATTTCGATTACGAACAAAATACCTAGCTGCAAAACAGCCGTACATTGTAATCGCCGACCGATTTCCCGACGAAGGAAAAATACATTTCCCCGTTGCCAATGGCAACAAGAAAACAGATATTATACTCGGGGACGCCCCAACCAAAAACATAACTACAAGTAGTAGGCACACAACGCTGTGCTAAAGTGGGCATAGGTATATAGAATTTTATACTTGTGTGAGTTAGGTTTTTACGCATGCGTGGTTTTCGGTGAAAGTAGATAGATATTGGGGTTTTTAGGGCCCGCGGGGGTGGGGTGCGGTCAGAGGGGACGGGATGCCCTAATCTGTGTCCCTTTGAGGCTCCCGATTGGAATTTAGTAATCATATTAGATTTTAAATTACACGTGGTAGCAAGTTAAAAGGGTGGGGTTCGAGGCGCAATTTATTTCCTATTAGATAGTTGTTTGGGCGATGGGGTGGATCTAGTTATGTATAGGAGGTTATTATTAATATGGCGTGCGTGTGGATTTGTTTTCCTATATGATTTCTGGCTTTATAATTTTGCTGTTTGGAAAATGTTTCTTTTTTTTTCTATTAGTAGCATGGGCCTGTTGCTCAAGTAAACGTTCCGACTGATGGGACACATGCGTCCTCTCTGTGAGAGGATATAGGCCGTAATCCACCACGCGGGCCCAGTGCGGGTTGGTGGATGTCACATGTCTTCGAATTTTGGTTCTAGGACATGTCGGTTTCCTTACGATGTTTTCCTTTACTTTTGGTCAAGCAGTGATGATGAAATAAATTACTAAAAGTAATGTACCTGTCTGGGTTCGAACCCACGACCTATGATATATAAGTCGGGGCCGTTACCACCGCTCCTATAAATCAATGAAAACATCTAAATTATGAGTCAATTTAGTCCTTAAGTCTAGTGCTCAAAGCCAAGCCTACGTTACCTTCACCTTTGTACCTATTAACCAACCACTTCATACCTCTTAACCTAAATCCGACAATAAACCTTAGCACACACAATATACATAACAAAGTTACGAATTCACACAATCTCTACTTCTGTACGCCTATGAAACTTACTCCTCGTTGAAAATTATCTACTACGATACGTAATTCAACTCAGTATTACATGCTCAATAAACTCTATACGTATGTAGAGAAATAAATTGTCAATGAGACACTATACTCTGTCCAAAAGGTTAACTGTTTTTTGACACATCGAACTAGTGAGCAATTATATGTTTTTTGTCAAAACTGATACACGTACGGTAATTTAAATCTGTAAGAAGTCATAAATAAGATAATTCAAGAAGATTAAGCAGTTTATATATTTATTTTATTACGCATTATAAGGTAACTTTTACGTAATCTGGAATATGGAATATGTACGTTCTAAGACAGCTGTCAAAAAACGGTTAAGATAATGGACAGGGTATAGATACCCTAAAGTTTATTTTTCTATATTCCACACGTGCTACGCCGCTACGCTGCTACGCCGTAGCACTACTGTCTACGACAAAAACCGGGTCCGAATGCTATTTTTAAAATAGCCTAGAAGGTCAACGAACTTATGGTTTCTCCGTCAGTAGTCAATATGGTCCGTTCACCTATCTATGATTCACGTACATTAAATAGCAAGAACTTCCTCATTGAGTGCTCTATTAAGTACTTACAAAGAGCCCCTACAAGTAGTCTTAGTTGTTGATGATGTAATTTTGTGGTCCTAAAGATCTTCAGAATGACACAACCAACTAAATTGAACGTGATTTATTCACTAACTAATTAAAATACATAACGCAATGCGCATTGCTATAAACTACACCATAATCAACCTATAACGTTCCCACTGGTGGGACACAGGCCTCCTCTCTTTGAGAGGGAGTGGGCCATAATCCACCACGTGGGCCCAGTACGGGTTGGCGGATGTCACATGTCTTCGACATTTTTGGTTCTAGGACATGCCAGTTTTCTCGCGATGTTTTCCCTCACCGTTTTGAAAGCAGTGGTGATGAAATTAAATACACACAATAAAGTGTTTGCCTGGGTTCAAACTCACGACCTTAAACTTGTAAGTCGGGGTCGTTACCACTAGGACACTACCGCTACTTACTTAGCATAATGCATTGTTAGGGAGCATACATACAGTTCAATGACAACAGACGATGGTTTTGTTGACTACCTAGTCATCCCTACCAACCAACGTTGCTGACTAGCTAATAGCATAATCAGCCTATAATAGTCCCACAGCTGGGACACAGGTCTTCTCTCTGTGAGAAGGAGTTGACCATAATGTTGATTATGGTCACGTGACGGTTGGCGGATGTCACATGTCTACGAATTTTTGACTATCTAATATCTAACCCTCCACCAACCCGCACTGGGCCCGCGTGGTGGATTAAGGCCCGCTCCCTCTCACAGAGAGAAGGCCTGTGTCCCAGCAGTGGGAACATTATAGGCTGATTATGTAATATCTTGCCACAAATATAAGAACAGACGTCATCCCATTTATTTTACTCAAATAATCAGTTAGCTACATATCCTGTGGCTATAAGTATCAAATTAATTAACGCATATGCTCAGCAGATGTAACGGTTAATGTAGTTCTGATTTATCTTTTTCAGTGATCAATTGCAATCAATTCCCACGGTCCAAACGGTACCCGAAATGTCAGATTGAGGAGATATTGGTGAAATGTTTTCTAGCCTACTTCAGCTTCACTGCATAATTCTAATCAGTCCTCTGTGATTCTTAAATGATGAATCTTAGTAGGTATCACTTTCACACGAAACTTTTCTATTTGATACATGTGTTACAAGTTAGGTTCAATCAACTCGGCCTATTGCAGTCCACTACTAGACAGAGGCTTCTCCCAGGCTGCGCCATAACACCCTGTCCTCCGCCCTCCGCATCCAGTCTATCCCAGCCACCTTCTTTAGCTCGTCCGTCCATCTAGCTGGGGGGCGTTCCACACTACGCTTGCCGACACGCGATCTCCACTCCAGGACTCGTCTGCTCCACCGGCCATCAGTTCTTTGACAAACATGGCCAGCCCACTGCCACTTCTGTTTGCTTACTCTGCAAGCTATGTCGGTAACTCCGGTTCTTTAACGGATAATTTCATTCCATTTCATTTTATCCTTCAAATAGACTCCGAGCATAGCTGGCTCCATATCGCACTGAGCGAACTTGAATTTGTGGACCAGCCCGACCGTCATTGTACACGTTTCGGCACCATATATCATGATCAAGTCAGGCTCACCCAAGCACAATTTTGGGTTTATATATAGTATCAAGTAGAGGTTACCATTTACAACTAGAGATCATTTTCGCCATTTTTGGGCTGATAGACACCAGTGGCCAGACCCTTTCATGTTTATCTTTCCTCATAAAAAAACCTGTCAAATATCTCCCAGTTCCTGATAGTAACTCCGATGACAAACATTTACCCTAATACCCCATAAAATCTCCTTACCGAACAACACATGCTAATCCTTCATTCCTCACAGGTATCCTCGATCAACCGGGTGCTGCGGAACCTAGCATCCCAAAAGGAGCAGGCGGCGTCTGCGCAAAACGACAGCGTGTATGAGAAGCTAAGGATGTTCAACGGGCAAGCGGCGACGGGTTGGTGGTATCCTGGGTTACCAGCCGCACCTGCAGCGCCGGCGATACCTGCACCATTACCGCCTCAGCTGAATAGGACTACTGCTGAGGAGCATAAGAGAGGTTAGAATAGATTATGAATGAGAAGGAGACTGCCATAAGCATAATTAGCCTATATTATTCGATTTTTCCCACAGCTGGGACATAGGCTTCCTCTCGGTGAGAGGCGGACTGTAATCTACCAATCGGGCCCAGTGCGGATTGGTAGATGTCTTTAATTGTTGGTTGGTGGAGAATCCCATGTTGTTGCTAAATAGTGGGGAATGTGATATGGTGGGCAGTGGTTGAAGCAATAAGATGGAAAGCTAGCTCACATTAGGAAAAAAACTTGTCAGTGCTAAGCGAAAATACATCGTTAATATAGTCTTTTACAATTCTGGTTTTGGTCGATTGATGTTTTAAGAACTTCACCCACTTTGAATGACTATATCTATTTCAAAAGCGCAAAATATTCGTTACAAACTCTATTCCATTAACAAATCGCATTCAGAAAAAGTCCAACTCCTGACAACTCGATTGAATTAATCGTGCAGACTACACCACATTCAATCGATATAGGAACTATTCAAAATACCAACACTATAGAGCCTTCAAAACACCAAACGCGAGTTCGAAATATGAATAACGCTTTCAGTTCCAAACGTTTGTACATAGCTCTCCTCTAGTCGAGCGGAACATGTATCGACCGGCACCTCTATCTATCGATATATCGATATGACGTGACACTGCTAGATGTTCTTTTCCTATTTCGCTTTGACGCCGTGTCGTTCATTCATGCCTCTGGGGACGGGTTGATAGGGTTGACACGAGGTTAAGATGGTTTAGGGGAAAATTATTCGATCTCGAAACCACAAAGTATTTTAGCAGATTAGCTTGATGACTACTTTCATTCTGTAAATTATATGTGGACGCCATTTTGTAGCGAAAATAAATAGAAAATCACAATATTGAATGTATAACGTAAAATTTTTGTAAATCAGTTTCAATATACCTAAAATGTATAAAAGAAACCTAAATATAAAAAAAAACGGAGATTAGTTATAATTAAGTTTCTATATACGATCGATGCGCATAATTTCCGATCGACTGCACCAAATTGGATAATTCTTTTTTTTGTATTTGTATTTGTATGTTTGTACCTATAGAAGAAAATTAAAATAAAAAAAAAATTGGATACTTTTTATCTCGTTATTCCCACGGGATCGAAAGGTATGCGGGTGAAACCGCGGGGCGCAGCTAGTTTGAAATATAAATACTTACTTTGATATAATATACTAGATGAAAATAGTCAAGTCGATCTGCGTAGTGTAAATAGCATTTTAAATGTCAGATCCAACGACTCTTCCAACTTATGCATAAATGCTGCCGACTGACGGGGTCACTTATAAACACTTCACGGTAATCCGATTAAACACTTAAGAATATTGCAAATTATGATAATTAAAACTTCACTTTAGATTAAAACTATCGGACATGCTAAATATGCTAATTCACTTTATCTGAAAACGAGCATGAGATCAAATGTATTGGAAGGCAGATTATCCTGTATCTCTTAATCCTTAGACGAAACCAGAGATAAGAAAACTTAGAATTGTTTTTAGTTTAATAAAATTACAAAAAAAAAGTCGCTCGTGACGAAACCAGCGGGGTAATTGGGTAACACATTAACGATAGGAATGGCTTTCATTTTGACAGTTCAACAACATTCATTGCGTTATTTACGTTGTTGAACAGACAATTTTTTTGAACATATGGAGCAATGGATTAACAATATCCGTCAAAATGATTCAGATTGTGATTGATAGTGTGTTACGCATTTAGGGTTCTAGACTTATAGTGAATAAGTATAAATCTGAAATCGGCAACCCGTCTTCAGCAAGCATGCTGATCCATGCCGATGCCTTCTCCGTATGAGAATAGGTCTTTGCCCTGCAGTGGAACAGTAATAGGCTGTTTTATTTTTTACTACCCCTACAAAGTTAATGGGATAAAAAAAAACCTTTAAATGTTGATATAATCCTGTATTATCTAAGGTCCCAAATGAGCCCAGAAACAAATGAATGCCTCTAATTCTAAAGACGCTGTTCCATTATCAAATCCGAACCATATTTTCAAGGTGGTTCAACTTATTTTTTATTTTTCATATTTCTTGGGGCAGCCCTACCACCCCCTTTCTTGGCAGGGTGGGGGTGGTACGTTGTTACCGAGTTTCTTCACAAACACCTCGCCACTGGTTGTTGTGGCCCGCCAGATTATATGCCTCTTTTGTGTTTTATTTGTGTACTTATGTATTTCTGTGTACTATGTATGTACGAGTATGAGTGTGAATGTATTAGTGTAATCTCGTTTATGGTGCGAGTTGCACGTTAGTCCGTGTGCTGCTGATGGTGGTATCTTAGCTGGGTTTGTCAGTTTTGTTGGAAGAGTCTTGTATTGTTTTTAGAGTAGATATGGCCCAATGGTTACGGCTCTGACTTACGACTCTAGGTCATGGGTTCGAACCCAACTAACTTTATCTAATTTATTTCATCACCACTGCTCTCAAAACGGTGAAGGAAAACATCGTGAGGAAACCGGCAAATCCTAAAACAAAAAAAAAAATTGTCAACATGTGACATCTACCAACCCTCACTGGGCCCTCACTGGGCCCTCACAGAGAGGAGCTCTGTGAGAGGGAGTGGGCTATAATCCACCACGCGGCCCAGCAGTGGGAACACTATAGGCTGATTATGCTATATGAAGTATGAAAGAAACAGACAGGTTGCGCCGACCCCAAATAAATTGGAATAAGGATACGAAAAGGAGTCCAGAAAAGTCTTTCAATAGACCAACTTTACGTTTCTTTACGAGATTAGTGCCTTTGTAAATATTGAAATGCACCCCAAAAAATATTTGGACGCAATTTGAATACGAACATCATCATAAAAAGAGAATTATCAACTTTTCACGACTAAAACAAACTAACAATCCCCCACAAATTCGCGCCCACTCATTCTTCCCTAATTCGTATAAAACTACAACTACCTTCAAACTGTGTTCACTCATCTCGTGCGTCGGATGCTAATAAACCTACTCAAGTGAAAGGTCTCCATTCAAAAATGACCTCAAGATCACAGGTCAGCTGTGAGGATCAACCCCTTGACTCCACACTCCTTCAGAAGTGATCCTCCGTGCCTTGAACCTTAGGGAGAAATCAGAAGGTTCACTTCGAATGTACTGGTTTTGGTGACGAAGTTTGTTTGTCGGTGATGAGAAAATGCATAGCAACCGAGAAGATTGTAAAAGATATGAATAGGAACAACAAGAGAATTATTTCTGATTCTTGTAACTGGTATTAAAATTCAAAATCAAAAGTCATTTATTCAAATTGGGCTGATAATCAGCACTTTTTGAACGTCAAAATTACATAAGACAATCCCCAAAACGACCGTCCTTGACCACTTCCTAGTGCTTTAGCTGGGAAAAAGAAGTTGCGCAACAAAATCCCCAGCAGCACAGCTGTCTGTTCAGGAAGAACTTGATTATATACAACAGTAAGTAATTAGCATTACGAAACACAAAACAATAAATTATTTGCCATATTATGTTAGGTAGCACATGTTAATATACGAACAAAACTTACAATCTTATAGAAATTCCTGTACATACCTAGGAGGCACGTCTACCCGAAAGTTTCTTCTAAGAGATCGTTTTTAGCTTAGCTGTATAAATAAATCCACCCACTGTTTAAAATAGTTTCTCCTTGTTATTATTTCAATAAACCACTTCTATTTATCTTCAACAAAACTTTATTATCTGAAGGTTATCTTTGCCGATTCAAGAAGAAGTTATCTCACATTTTTGTCTAAATAAAAGACTATCTATTCCAATGCCTGTACTTCTGTCTTCTACCAACTTAGTACCGCAAACTTTTGTTCATACTTTTCACGTGTTCGCGTTGTTTAGCCCCGCAGTACGTGACCCGAATAATATCCGACTTTGCACCGACGACTCCCTGCTAAAAGAAGCCTCTTCCTCTAAGTATGTAACACGGTACTACCGTACACTTTTGTTTCGTTTCAGCCTTAGCCACCATTGGTACCAACTTTCCGAGTTTTCCAAGAATTTGCTCCAACTCGGCTGAAGTTTTCATTGGGTTACGAGAGAATGATTGAACGTTATTTGAGTCTGGGTTTTCGAGTTTTTCAAGTATGGAAGTTTGTGTTTATGAATATTTGTCTTTTTTTCCTAAGAATTCTGTTTTAGTTTTCAACATTCGCAATTCAGCTTAAATTGAATCTATATTTCTATTGAAATAGTTTAGAGAAAATACTTCAACTTACACAACGTATGCCTGAATAGTTAGGTACTGATACACTAAATAATCCATTGATTAAAAATAACTCTAAAAACTCTATCAAACACATCCAAGGAATTAATACAGTCACACAAAGTGAAATCACAAAATTTTAAATTATAATGACAGCTATAAAATAACACACACAAAGGACAGACATTGCTGGCAACACTATAAAATGGCGAATGCTTTTTACACTTCAAATATTACTGTGTTGTGTATATTTGTGGAGGGTGGGCACCGGCTTAATTAACTCGAGCACCGGCATTCAGTTTTATAAATTCGATTTCGAAAGGTGCCCGGCAGAGCTAAAGTTATATCTATGTAGCAAAATTGAAAAAAGCAGCATTTTAGGCTCTTGAATGAATTCGTAATTTTGAACTCCGAATACTACTTCAATGAAGGAAATCTGAGGGGGGCTAAAATAAGAATGTTATTTTGAAGTGAGAAAATTGAGCTTAGGGATATAGTGCTTCATAATAAAACTATATCAAATAGGTACTACATGCTACATTCACAGAAAGAACCTACATTTTAATATTACTTTTACAGTTATACTTTGATAGGGACAAAGGCGAACCCTAAAAAAGGCAGTCATATAAACCTCTACGTACATAGAAATATAACCGAATATATTTTAACAGGCGTATGTAAAGTACGGACCGGACCAATAGCCCGCCGTACGAATATATACGAAGGGGCAGTTTTTATTGCCCACGGCCCGTCGACCACGGCACAAATATGTTTTTACCGAAATTACGAATCCCTTTACGGTTCTGAATTATTATTATATTTTAGTTTGAAGACTTGATATTCCATATGTTACAACAATATACTCGCAGTTTTATTTTCGTATTCTCCGTCTGGAAATGAAAGCTCAAAACATGTCTCGTAACCGCAACTTTAGCGTCATATTTGCTGCAAATGATCATTCTTAAGTTAGCAAACTTTACTTAATTAAAAGGGTAATTGTGTAAAAGGTAATTTTCAAACTTGTTCACGACACTCTGACGTAACAGATACTTTTAGTCGCGTCAAATTTCACATTTTCAACCCTTATGAATCGCAACACATGCCCACTGTTCGATATTGGGCCACAACACATTTTTAATATTCCACGCACTGTTTTGCTCACGGTTCGGTAGCTCCACCCAATGTTTCGGAAGTATACAAAATGGAAAAAAATATAAAAACGGCCGATGTATTTTCGCACAAAAAGCTCTCGCGAGTGTGATTGACGCTCGTTGTAACAGACTACATATCTACGTGTGGGTATGCAACGTGTTTTGATGCGTTACACGTTTTTTCCAATTTTGTAGCTACTGCCTCGGCTGTACGCTTTTTCCCGTTGATTTGAGAGTCAAATAGTGTGGTAGATACTATTTTGCATAGGTAGTTTCTGCTATTGGTTGGTAAGGGTTAGTTTTGTTTTGCATGTCTCTGACACGGTTAATACTTCACTTTGTTTCAAGTATCCAATCGACTTCAGAATTATTAAATGCACATCTTTCTACCATTCATTTTAGCTATCAGGCGAAGTCTATTTTCTCATTTTTGTGCCATATACTCTCTCTATCTCTCTTTCTCTAACTTTTGTCCCACATGCCGGTCGGAAAAGCTCTTCTGGTCTGTTTTTTCTCTTCCCTTGGCCCTGTTTCACATGGTTTTGATAAAGTTAATCACAGAATTATAAATGTGGCCGGATTTTGGTATTTAATCAGTATAAAACTACACATCACCATCAACCTATAGCAGCAATTTGCGAGACCTATGTCTAGCAGTGACCTAGGTCTCGCAAATTGCACGCCATTCAGCTCGATTCTCGACCCCTCTCACCCAGCTGCTACCAGCGACCCTGCGAAGATCGTCGCTTCACCTATCCTGAGGACACCACAACCTTACGTTTGGCGATTCGCGGTCTCCACAGAACACGTCTACTCCAACGGTCATCGGTTCTACGGCTAATATGGCCGGCCCATTGCCAGCTTGCTTATTCTGTGAGCTATGTCTACTACTTTAGTTTTCTGCAGGGTCACCACATACCGGATTATATCCCTCAGAGACTCCAAGCATAGCTCATTCTATAGCTCACTGAGCGACCTTGGATTTATAGACCAGCCGTACCGTGAATCCACGTTTCGGCTCCATAAGTCATAACAGTACTAAAACTACACGCTCTCAATTAAATCGTAAAAAACTATAAACAAAACAAACAACAGTCTATGTGTGTCTAATCCAACGAACCACACAAAATTGTCCAATATTTGCCCAGTGGAACATGGCACAAATAATTGGACAAATTGTTTGTGTGTCGCTCTCTGATATACGTGCACACAATAGAATTAGCACAGTGGTGCGGAGACAAACATGCTGGCCACAATGGTTGGCGCTAATCGATCGCTAATATACTTGACGATCTTGGAACGATTATTGATTTGGGTTATTCGTATTAAGGTTATGATAGTGATTAACGCAATGGGTAATGATACCAGGTAATATGATTGGTGAAGATAACATAGAATGGGTATTGTATTTTTGACCCTAGCATAAAAAGCGTCACAAAAAATTGGCATGAATCCTATCCTACTCCTACTTATATACATTATACATAATATTATAAATGCGAAAGTTTGTAAGGATGGATGGATGGATGGATGGATGTTTGTTACTCTTTCACGAAAAAGTATTGAACGGATTTGGATGAAATTTGGCACCCAGATAGTTCATAACCAGAAATAATTTATAGGAGACTTTTTATCCCGATATTCCCACGGGATCGAAACTTATGCGGGTGAAAGCGCGGGGCGCAGTTTGTGAATAACATACAAAAAAAACTAATCTGCAGTTCTGAAAAAAAAAAAACATACCAAATCAAATTTATGTTTCTAGAATAATTCATTTGATTAAAAGCAGAGTGCCCACCTGACTCGTGATCTGTATTTTTTGAAATTTAAATACAAAACAGAAAATATCAACCTCCTAAACTTTGTAACAAACGACCGAGCCTTATTTTTTTTCTCCACTGAAACAGACTTCGCCGAAACTAAAACAGCCCATGAAATATCAGTGACGATAAAATTTGAACCATTTTCTAAACGTACACAACAGATCCCGTTAGGTATGAACCGGGAACAAATATTTGCTGGTGGCGAACTAGTGACGCGCTGCGGCCGCTGGCAAATCATTCGTGTTTATACTTGTTATACACGCAGTTTTACTCCATTCAATTTGTTTCGATCGTATTCTAAATTGTTAAGCAAAAAAGCCTTTGCATACAGTAATAGCTGAAAGCTTTCGGTATAACGCCCCGTTCACGGTCGCGATACGTCATTTTCGTCAAGCGATACGTCTTCTCGAGTACTCTTTTAGCATGAAACCCGTAGTTTCAGCCGAAGTTACGGGCGATTCCTACTCCGTATCACGTATGGACATACGATAAATTAGGGGCTCGAACTAAGAATGAATGACAACATGATTTGACAATTGTCCTGAC
The DNA here is from genome assembly GCA_911387795.2 of Apamea monoglypha. Classification (NCBI taxonomy): domain Eukaryota; kingdom Metazoa; phylum Arthropoda; class Insecta; order Lepidoptera; family Noctuidae; genus Apamea; species Apamea monoglypha. The sequence continues at coordinate 11,183,941 of OU426919.1, read as the reverse complement.
TTCCGAGGTGTTTTTAAACTTCCGAAAAAGTTAATTAATCGGGATTAGGGTTCATACCGAAGTATCGAACTACTTTCGGAGAGAACCGTATCTTTGTTGACGGACATAGAGAGTAGGCCTATTTCAGTCTGTTGCTCCGCAAGCCGTGTCTCGATAACTATGGTATGCAAACACTTCTCATTTGTTTTCTCCGCATTCGCTGTCGCAAGACGCGCGTCACTTGAGCGTGTATCTCGTATCTTCACTCCAGACATTAATCGTCTATAGACCTACATAAATATCATGCCCATATTAAACTACCCTTTAAAAGAAAAAAGTCCCAGGTGTCACCACCAACTCTATAAAACAAAAACTATCAGTATCGAACTACCGCTCAAAGTTGAGTACTCTTGAAGCAGTTAGTGTGAAACAATGGCTTTTTTTTATTCAGTTCCCAAAGTGGTTTCCCGTCAAGTGGAGTTTTGTAATTGACTTTAACATGTAAAGTGTTCTCGTTAGTCTAAACACGTGTTTGAGATTGTATTACAGCGCAATTATGCGTTTAGTAACGTGAATCGCTCATTCAGTAATAAACGGTGATTGAAATTGATCGTTTTGTGATATTAAAAGGGGATTTTGGACTGGGTTGCGTCGGTTTGGAACACTGGTTTGTGGTGGAAATTATTAATCATAAAAATGTGTTTCGATCGTAGCATATTTAGGTAATGTTTAGTAATAATATATTAAAATATTAACGAAGAATTTTTGTCCGTTTGTCTAGATGTATGTTCTGGGTTGGTGCAAAAACAGCTGTACGGATTTGTATGAAATTTAGCACACAGATAGTTTATAGCCTGGATTAAATCATGGGATATTTTCCAACATCCCCGCGGGCGAAGCCGCGGATAAAAGCTAGTGTTTAATATTTTTCTAGTTTGAAATGTATCATTTTGGATCTCTACATTGGAGTTTTACTTGACCGAAATTCCGAAACAATCCCTTTACGAATTAGACGTGAAAAACTAACCAGAGTTAGGTATCAATCAAGACCCTCAAGTTTATGATCGCACTTAAAATACCCAAAAACCGTATTTACACAAACAGAACTACAGAACACTAAACTTTATTCATTCCAATCCCCCACATCCCTAAAGAAATTTATCCGAATTGGCCCCACTTGAAGCAACAATAATAAAAACTGGACCTTATCAGCCCCACGCTAAGTAATTCAGATGGCCACGTCGAGGACATTTAGTGACCCGTTGATTACAAAACAAGCAAATCTATCTTGACCCCTGCTGTCCCCAGACGGTCCTCAAACGTATTAGACGAGCGCTACATTTGCCCCCATATGGGGCCAAACTTGATTGGTTATGATCTTGTCTCCATTTGGGCGTGGATGTTAAAGTATTTGGGTTTAATTTGGCGATTTATTTAGATTAATGTATCATCTAATTTAGGGCGTGTTTTTATGTCAATATTATCTGTAAGTACATATGTTAAGGAAGAAACCGAAATTGCTTAGCATAATCAACATGTTTCCACCGCTGGGACACAGGCCTCCTCTCGGTGAGAGGGTGTGGGCCGTAATCCACCACGCGGGCCCAGTGCGGGCTGTATATGTCACATGTCTGCCAATTTTTTGGATCTAGGACATGCTGGTTTCCCCACAATGTTTTCCTTCGCCGTTTTGAGAGCAGTGGTGATGAAATAATTTACGCAAAGTAAAGCGCTTGCCTGAGTTCGAACCTACAACCTACGACTCGTAAGTCACGGCCGTTACCACTGGGCCACCACTCCAAATTACTTAGCATTTCCCCAAATTCAAGTGTCGTAACGAACGTAAAATCCTGAAAAATTGAAAATTCGCTCTCAAACTTGTTCAAATTGCTTCTTACCTCGGCAAAGAACCTTGAAACAAGTCATTATGTATATTTCCACGTGGCGAGGTATAAATAAATGTATCCAGCAGAACATTTATTCGCGGAAGCGTGGTGAATTTGGCGGATCGCGCCTTGTCCAGCCGCAGCGCTTGTTCTTGAGGACACGCCGTAAGACAGGAGCGGGCGCGATATTTACACTTTGTAACATTTTCAACTTAAATTAGAATGAATTAAAATAGTTTATTGCCGCGACTTACGAGTCGTAAGTCATAGGTTCGAACCCAGATAGGCGCTTTACTTTGTGTAAATTATTTCTTCACCACTGCTCTCAAAACGGTGACGGAAAACATCGTGGGGAAACCGGTATGTCCTAGAACCAAAAAAATTCGAAGATATGTGAATTCTACCAACACGCACTGGGCCCGCGGAGTGGATTATGGCCTACTCCCTCTCATCGTGAGGAGGCCTGTGTCCCAGCAGTGGGAACATTATAGACTGATTTTGTAAGGCCCTGTAATTTCATGAATGAATGACTGATACACTTTCCTACATAAGTTTTGAGATATTGTTGATTCAGTTTCATGGTTTTGGGAGGTTTAGCTTTTTCCTATTCTGTAAGGGGAGTAGTAATTTATGTGGCTCTTGAGGAATGAGCAGTGAGGTTAACTATGAGTGGCATTTTAATTATTTTTTTATAATCATTATTTAAGCTAAAAGACGTTCAATGCTGGACGTGGGCCTGCCTCTATCATTGCCACTTCGACCGGTTTTGTTTTATAATGTTTTTTTTTTTTTAAATAAAATTTGCTAATAACCAAATGAGATGTTCCCGCTCGTCACTCGGCCCCGCTTGGTTGAGTGACAGTATCGATCTCACATAATCGCGCGCCGGCAATCGGCCCCCACCTACGACCGTCGTGTTTCGCCCCGATAACTCCAATTTCGCTTTATCTCCCCGACTGCCGACTTTCTTCACTCCCTTTGTGCTTATTTTCTCCAATTTTTTTCCACCGCCCCCATTTTTATTTCGTTCCTTTTCTTATTTTCTTACTACTATTATTTTCTCTTATGTATTTTTCGTGTTTCATCCCGCCCTTCGAGGCCTTAGATAGAGGAAGTTTTTTCTTCGATCATTTGTAGGTCGTTATTGGTGGAATTGTGGTAAGTACGGCCGTCTATAGAATTGATTTTTTTAATGAATACCCCTCTTTTATGTTCTTTGGGAACGGTAATAAATAATGAAAATGTTGATTGTTAGGATGGAGATAATATTGGTGTAACAAAGGAATGGTTTCAGTCCATTGGTAAATAAAAGTTAATTGAAGAAAAGTTTGCCTATCTAAGTATATTATTATATATTATATAGAATGCCCTTGTAACCCATATATTATCTTTTAGGCATAAAAAGTTAACCCACCTAATAAAACTTATAAGGACCCAAGATCGCGTCAAAATAAAACAAATCGTTGGCTTGTAAACACAACCTCATTAGAGGTGTCGTTGTCCTAAGGGCGCGCACACACTGTCGCCGGCGACGCGCGATCAATCAAAATTGTCAACCGATCGGAAAGCCCGCAACGTTTCGCTGAGCGAATGTCGCGCATCAATCATGTTTCGAGTGCCACGTTTACAGCGAGTGTGTTACAATTTTGTCGTTTTTGTGTACCTTTGCGCGTGATCGAGTTTGGTTTGGTTTAGTTAAAATCTTATATTCTATATTGAATGTTTTTGATGGTAGGCTCGCGTTTGACTATATTCTTACTTGGCCCCTAATTCACTATGACCACTTAACGATTTCTTACTCGAAACCACAGTAGTTCCTTAGCTAATGCCGCCAATTTCGCGTTCATTTCGCGCTGTTTCGTTCATTGTGTCATAGAGAATAAGGTCCCTGGTGGTAAACGATGATACTTTCGACACAGAACCTATTTCCTCTAGATATAGTTGGATCGCTAGAACGATGTTTTAAAGCATGAATCTCGACTGGCAGATGATTGGAACCCTAGTTCTAATTCGAGATTCATGCTTGAGCATTGTTCTAGAATACAAGCCTCAAAGGCTATTGTGGCGTATTTGAAAAGTTCTGTCTCGTGTTTTTATTTATTTACGTGACTTTCTCAATTAGTTTGATTACTTTTCTTGTAGAGTCTACAAAACTAACCCAGTTTCTTATATTAATAAAAAAGTGTTTTTGATTCATTAAGTTCTCTGTGACATTGGATATAATAATTCATCCACGAATATTTTTACTCAAAGTCACGCAATGTTAACTTCCATTACTTAAATTGGCTGTACGCCCACATAACATCGGTGTATCATCAGAAAAATGTGACAGATTGCCTAACAGTACGTCCATTGAGCGGACTCAGTAACCCGTGCGCACATTACCGACCCGGGAATCGAACCCCGGACTCAAGTGCTCCGACCATAAAGCAAATTAATCAATTAGCTGGAGGCATGTCGGCAACATTACGAGTAACGTTTAATTTCGCTATCACCCTAACTTTGAGGGTAGTAAACAACCGGGGTAACTTGGTCCCTGCGTTCAAACATGTTTGTCATAGCAAGGGGTCAAGATGACTGGTTTACATGTAATTTTTCTGAGGGGTAATTTTGTGCAATTCTGCTGACGCATTTGCTTGATAGTCGTCGAGTGCGACGTTTTGTTCGAGTGCTTTGTTGATAGTTCATGATGAAGAGTTTCTCTTTGTATGTTAAACATTTTGTTGATGAATCTGCTTTGAAGACTTGAGAGTCCATTTGAATGGTCCTGCTCATTGTCTTTTAAGAGAGAAAAATGAGGTTGAAGGATATTTTCCATATACATACTAGCTGACTTAGTATGGCATATACATTTAGGTTTAGGTTTAAGGTTTATTGCAGAAACTTGATGCATATATATTCAACTAACGTATCGCTTTAAAGTTTACTTGTGCTTGCCTTATTAAGTCTTTAAAGATATGGGAGTACAATAACTTACTCAATCCTACTTCTTTCCATATTAAAAACGACGACATTCAATCTCGAATAATAGTTTGATTTGGACATTTCCAAACGTTTATTGATTTCTATGATATCACCATTCATATCTGAATTCAAATCTCTTTTTAGACATTTGTCCCTCTTCACAATATTCAATTGTATTAACCAAACCTTCTTCTCCAGCAGATCCCCTACAATCGGAGGCTGGATCAGACGGCAATAGTGAACACGCATCATCAGGAGACGAAGACTCGCAGATGAGGCTACGGCTCAAGAGGAAGCTGCAAAGGAATCGGACCTCCTTCACCAATGACCAGATAGATAGCCTTGAGAAAGGTAAGGGGATATATAAGAATTTTCTTGTTAGGTACTTTGTTTACATATATATCATATAATATAATAATATATATATTATATTATATAATATATAATAAGCATCTAGGTATTTTGTCTTGTATCATCCATTCTTGTTCTGTTACAATAAAGGTATACAGGCTGGCATGGTAAGCGGTTGCACGTCGATGCCCCATCGACGTGCAACCGCTTACCATGGATTCAGTACATGATTCTGGAATTTATCGTCGGCTTTTTCTTAATGTTTATTTACGTTTTTTTCTGCAATGTTTTACTGTAAACTGTATAAAATCATTATTTCTATTTAACCCAATGAGATTTTAATTAAAAAATAGTAAATTCACTTGTTTCACTTAAAAGAGCAATGTAAATAAAACTCGAAAGGGCAGCGCGCGGTATCGCGGTAGGTAGCGCGCGCGGGCTCGCCATCCGCGGAGCGTTTTGATCGCGTTGTTTGCATTGCGCACTAAAAAATGTATTTTTTTTTAACCGGTCATTTCCGAGATGAATGACTTTCGTAATTTTATTTATGGCATCAGGTGTAACATTTTCGCGACGTTTGCGCGTCGATGTCCCTGCCACCCTGTATGTCCTAAGTTCGAGACAAGAAATTCGTTTAGTTAAAAGTAAAGGGTAATGTTTTCAATGGTCTCCTCATTCAGCTCCATAATAATCAACATTAGCACCGCCTTCTAACTGCTAACTAGTCTCACTTTAATTTGTGTCTTTCCCAAAATTGTCTGTCTTTGTTATTTTATTTACTTCAGTGGATTGAGTTTTAAATAAATTATTTTCAGAAGCCATTCTCTGTTTTCATTTTGATCGTCAACCTTTCATCGTTCTAATGATTTCACTTCATCGCAAACAGCAAAAAAATCACTCGCAGTCACATCCCCAAATCAATCTACCTTCCCTGCACCAGTCAATAAGTCCCTGGAGCCTTCATAAACCTATTTCCCAATGTCCTTTTCATCTTATTTATTGTTTGCATTAGCACGGTTATTAGTAAGTAAATAAATATAGTCCCCTGATGTTTGCCCTGCTCTCGGATGGTGGCAGTGGGCCCAATTATGGATGTCGCGCTGTTAATCTTACTTATTCTGTGTTTGTTTGTTTGTTTGCTCTCTCATATCGTATTGGTTTATTGCCTTAGTGATTGAGAGGTCTTTGTTGTGCTGGGACCTGTATTTCTGATTTTTGAGTTGTGATAATTTGAGTTGTGATGTTTGAGTTTGTTTGAAGTCAGATATAGGGGTTGGTTACGATTTTTTATCCATGCTTTGTTTAAAAGTATATTCCTTTTAGATGACAAGTATTAGCTTCAATGTTTTTTTTGGTCGTTATCGGTTTTTCAACGTCGTCTAAAAACATACATAGGTTTATGGTATTTCTCGTTAGACTTTTTCTTTTATTAGTTGTTATCCCTCTGTATGATGAGAAATCAAAATTCTCGTTCTTGCTAGCTTGCTAGCTTTGACAACTTTAATAAATATTATGTTCTCAAAGATGATCACTTCTACAATGATAATAAACATATTTTCTTCTCCAATAGAATTCGAGCGGACACACTATCCGGACGTGTTTGCGCGGGAAAGACTGGCAGAAAAGATTGGATTGCCTGAGGCACGTATCCAGGTAAAATAAAATCCAGTTTACACCGCGGTAAGGTGGCTGTATCGATACGTCATCGTTAACCAGTAACTTTGAACTATTGACTAACGTGGCCTCTAAATACGATCAAAGAGCTTTGATAGTAGTCAGTCAAAGCTCTTTGATAATATGAAAACTTTGGTAGGTGGTACAGGAAAAATTGCTATACATCTTAAGCTAACTATAACTTACACTGCGCCCTAATTGGGTAACACACTATCAATCACAATCTGAATTATTTTGAAGGATATTGCTAATCCATTGCTTCATATGTTCGAAAAATTTGTCTGCTCAACAACGTAAATACGCAATGAATGTTGTTGAACTGTCAAAATGAAAGCCATTGCTACTGATAGTGTGTTATGCAATTACACCGCTGTTCGAAGAGAAAAAAAAAAACAACTTTACAAGAGTCAAAAATTCATCTAGAAAATCACATAACTGGAAAAACTGAACTGAAATTGTTAGAAAAAACAAATTGGCACCGTTTTATCAAACGGCAGAGTTTCGATAGTCGTACTCGCGATATTCTACAGAGCTTGTACGGACCATAAAACTTAACATAATATTTTACCAACTAAATCGTTGAAACAGATTTAAATAAAATCTCACTAAAATCGGACAAGGGCTTTATTGGGGATGCGCTCATAAGGGCTTGTTTACACTGTCTGTTTGCGTAGCTACCCAGTATGTAGATGCGTCTTCAGTAAACATGTTGAAAAAACAAGGGTGGGTTCATATTATAGCCAGAGCATGTACTTATTACATGGCAAAAGTAAATATTTTGGGAAAACTACGTCGGTAACGTAACCCATTGTTTTTATTGTTTGAATTTTTCAACGGACCATGTTTGTCTTACCCGGGCTGTTTCACTGTTTGCTTATCATTAATGTGGAGTAATTAATAAGAGTAATATTACGTTAGTTTAGTATGTGTGATTTTTCGGTAATGTATTCCATTTTCGGGAAAGGTAAATATTTTTTTGTGAATGATTGAGGTTGAATTGTAAATTATTCAATATTTTTCGCAGGCACAGACGTAATTAATTAATTATTGTTTGTTGGTAGTTCAACAATGCGGGTATTCATTTATTTATTGCTGAGGCAGAAAATTACCTTTAATACCAAGTTGAATTCAGCCGGTCAATTGTGTAAAAAATCTCACCGTGAAAACTTAGGTGAAGTGAGTTTGACGTGAGCTGTCATTCCAACTGATGCTAGGGATTGACACTATTCTCTCACTTCACATAAGTTTCACGGCGAGTTATTACAGAATAGAACGGCGGTTTTAAATTTGAACTTCGTACACACAGGATACAAATAACTACGAAAAATGTTTTTTTTTTTCTAAAATTATCATAGATATTAAAAATGTAACCCCATGGAACAATGTACGGTAAATAATGTTCTATTCCACTTAACGCGACGCACTTAGTGTTGCCAACAGTTTAAAAAGTCGTTTATCAAAGTGTTGCAAACTTGGCGCAAGTTTTATAATGGTCTAATGTGATTTTGACTGCAAACCTTTTAAGTTTTCAACCTCTTTACTGATAGTACTGCCATAAATCGAATTAAAGTAAAGTGCAACTTTAGATTGACGACACTGAAATGTATTTAGGTGTTCGTTCATTTGTTTGAATTATACCTACGTAATGAAATTAGTAATTATAATTGTATATAGAATGAAAAAGAGTAACAATAACTGCTTAGTCCCGTACAACAGTGCGTGTCCGGTACAACAACGCGTTCAGGGCAGTATTGGGACTGACCCGCTTCTGCAGTGCCTCGACTCGGGCATGTTTGCGGAAGCGCGCACCGACTGTTTTCATACCACAATGCGCAAGCGGTGCGCGTCCTTGGTGCGCAGGGTGCGGGTCAGCTCCAATGCTGTCCTGGAGATGATTGCTGGACGATTGGACTGCCCTTGGAAGTGTTGCAGTAGGCATATAGACAGGGCATGTTAACGAGCGTAAAGCGTGTGTGTAAATTATATCATCATCACTGCTCTCAAAACTGTGAAGGAAAACATCGTGAGGAAACGGGCATGTCCTAGAACCAAAAATTCGAAAACATGTGACATCTACCAACCCGCACTGGGCCCGCGTGGTGGATTACGGCCCACTCCCTCTCACAGAGAGGAGGCCTGTGTCCCAGCAGTGGGAACATTATAGGCTGAGTAGGTATGTGTTAACGAACGACGTGATATTTGCTGTTTTATTCATTTATATTATTATTTTTAACCAAAATTTGCTAAACATTTATTTTATTTGTATTTTATATTATTAATTTCCGATTAATTTAATTTTTTTATTTTATTTTTATTTGACATTGAGTTGCTTATTTTTTATTTGACATTGTATTTATTTTTATATTGTGATTTGTATTTATTCCGTGTTTCGTAACTTGTGATTGTAATATGGGAGAACCGCCTGAAATAAATAGATTTTATTTATTTTTTTTAGGGGCGAATTTCACCAAATTTTTATACCTACCTAGAATAAATCTAATCCTAAGAATAAATTTTGAATTTTTGTAAAAATTATCCATACTAGAACTATCAGACGTCAATTTTATTCCACGAATAAAATATATATCTGACTTTGGTAAAATCAGCACTAGGACACATAGGTATCGAGTAACAATAGGGCACATATATCTATTAATACTAGGGCACATAATCTATATTGGCCACAGACTGGCACATGGCTTCAGCAAAAGAACTTGACGTGCTAAAAATTTCGAACACAGCTTTAGAATTAAAATAACAAACCAGCACGAAGAGTCTAGTCTAAATATAAGTTCACAATCAAATTCCGTTACCAAAATATATCCTGCCAAATTTTCCAAAAATAAATACACAAAAATAACACAAGAAGCGCCAAAGTAAAAGAAAAGGATATTAATTCGGGTAGCAGTAGACAAAAAAACTAAAACTCGAGTGAAACATGAAAAGTACGAAACTTCCAACGCCGGAGTTTTCTTGTTCTCTGCGCGAAAGTAAAAAAAAAAAAACAAGATGGCGTCGGTGGTCGACATTGTTTTCAGCGGGAGTCGGGGCTAAGCTGTTACATTAACCTCTCGTCTCGGCCTTAGTTAACATTCGTGGGGTGCTATCACACAGCACGGTCAACAAGTACTTGGCAAGGCTGTATGGATGTACCTTTGTGATGGTGTGGACTTTTTGTTTGAGGCTTTTTGGGGGTAAATGCAGTTTTAGACTGAGTGATGGCTGCTTTTGTACGAGTGAAAACCGATTAGGTTACCTACTAGTAAATTCATCGATCCTACACGCAGTTAAAGCGCTAATTATTTGTGAAAAATAAAACTTTTGCTTTTATACAGGGTTAAATTAAATTAGCTAGCGAAACTCTGCATACGTGATGGATATTGAATTCTAAACATGATAAAACAAAAATGAATAAATTCGATGATTTTTTTTGTGGGCTCATCGACATCTGTTAGTGTATTTACTTGAAATATCAGGTGTAAACATCCCTTTTATTTTGTAATCTTCACTGACGTGATTGGTATCGGTATCCAAAAACGATAAAACCCATTTTCTTAACTCATACTTCAAGTTACAACACTGCCAGCGGTCGTTAACCCTTAGGAAAAAAAACATCGAATCTTTTTTATTTTATCACGTTTAGATATCGATACTTATACGTCTGCAGAGTTTCGCTAGCTAATTTAATTTAACCCTGTATATGAAAAGGTAACTTCTAACAACTAGAACTACCTACACATGATTTTAACAATGCAAAAAAGGAAGAACAAAATATGGGTTTTAATTAAATGCTCGTATCCAGAGATACTAAACAGTTTCGTAAAAACTCTACTTCAACGTAAATGAAAAAGTAACAAAATTCCTACCCTGCAAAATTTTCATAATATTCCCCAAACATGAAAATAAATACCAGGAGTGGGGGCAATATCAAACGCAAAAAGCAGCCCTGTCCGTTATCACTGGATGCTCAGTCAAAGTTTCATTGAACTCTAACTATGCGGCACAAAGTCCCATTTCCCTTGCATAGTCAAAGAGCTAGGCTTTCAAGGAGTAGCGTGAACACAAATTGGAATTCGGCGGGACCCCACGTGTTGCGGGGTTCAAGGCTGTGTCAAACGATGGCGGTTTACAGTGCAACCATGATGACACTGAATTAGAAGGATGAACCTAGAGATTATTTTTGAATTTTGTATGCTGCCTGTAAGAAATTGTTGGTGAATGGGAAATTGGGAACCCACAATCACCAACAATTTGTTCAATTGAATGGGAATTAAAAAGAATATACCGTTATTTTTTTTTTTAAATAAAATGTTTGATCCTTTTATGATGTCTAAGAAAGGTAGGACCCAAATCATTTTATTTAAAAGGAATAACTACTTTATAATTATTATTTTCAATTCACATTCACATTCAACTGAACAAGGTGTCAGCTTAAAGCAAAAAAACTCAGCACACACATACGGAACTATCGAAGTCGCAATTTTTGTTTTACGGAATGAACATTCCAAAATAAGTTATCATGAGAATTATCCTGAATATTTTCCACGTGGCCACAGTTACAATAGCTGGCGGAGTGAGGTATCGATCCTGGGGCCTACAGGAAGCGGGGGTGCGTTTCCGGCCGCGGGGGAGGGACGGTGTTTTGAAAAATTGGCACCCATTGCCGCACACAAACATTTTTACTATTAAAACAAGCCAAATTCAATTCTATTCTGTTCACAATAAGGTAGAATTACGAATAGCTGTTAGAGGTCTTGAGTAAGTTTAGAGATTTAGCGGTATTAGAAATGTGTTCTGATTTATCTTGTTTTTGCGTTTTTGTGCCTTTTGAGTAATGTCCGTTTAGTGGGTTAAATATCGGAGTTTTTAATTTAAAATGATCGGATGTAAAAAACAGTTGCTGACTCCTAAACTAGGCGACCAAACAATTAATGTAAAATAAATGCCCGTTCGCATTATGATAACACAGAACTTGTTAAACTAATTAATTAACATTTCAAAATGAAATTGTATCACAACGGAATAATAGTTATAGTGACAAATGAAAACAACACATAATCACGACATTTCAATAACAAATCCTACATTAAAGCTGGGCTTTCGCAACACAAGGCCAACTCTACACTAATTAGCTAACTTCACTAAAAATACTAAAACAACCTGCAATTAAAACAGTAACAGCACGAAACATAATAAATTAAAATACATCATACTGTATTAATAAGAGCGCAATGCACAAGCAAAAACAATTACGGTCCGCAACTCGTTGGTTGTGTAACCAAATTATGGGAAATCCCATTTGGTAAGGAACCCTCGGTAACTTTATTTTCATCCCAACTATAAGGGTAGGAGAACAATTTGTAAAAGGCCACGGGAAATAGCTGAGAGGCGGGAAAAAGGCCTGTCATCGCTGTCAGGGCGGAATATCTATAGATGGCGGGAAAAAATGAGGCACGTCACTATATTTTAGCGTGACGTAAGGCTAGGGACAGAAGTCCGAGGGAGATTTGTTGGGGTTAGAAAAAAAAAAAAACTTTTTTTTTGTTTGACTAAGTAATCTTGCCTTTTCTGTTTTCTTATCAGCCAATGAAACAAGTAAAAGTTTGTTTTAATTATCCACAGAAAAAAGAACTCGGTTTTTCCATTTATTCAAACAGTTAATTTGTGCTTTTGATAATTAATTAATTAATTTTAACGGGGCTGCGTAAAAATGAATTCTACGTAGCATTAATAATTCGCCATCATTATTTAATTTGTGTGTCGATTACCCTCATTATGTACTGGGTAAAACTGAAATTATGCATGAACATGAACTATAGCTCTATCGGTAATTTGATAAAACACTTTAGCACAGTAAACTGGATTAATTATTTTAATTTTTATGTTTACTGTAATTATAAAATAGGTGGTTGGTTATAACGAAGGAGCAACTAGTTAGGGCTACGCAAGTGATGAAATAAAACGTAAACCTACCTCCGATCTTTCAAAAGTTTCTAATATGTAACTAGAATGAAGAAAATACTCATCTATTTGTAAAACATCTACCAAATAGTAACGAATGATACAATTGAAACGCTCTTAACTACAATCTACTATCAAGTGGGTGACTTTAGCGTACAATTCGTAAGTGTACACCCGGCCTTTCGCGCCCCTCGGCTTGGTTCACGAGGGCCCCAATAAAATATTGTCGGCAACATTCTGGCGATTCTGTAGGAGACCGGAGCAATAATATTATGACATATTGCCTCCACAACCTCTTTGAACGATTTTTTTTCTAAGAAATAACGCGCTTAGTTACCTACTAACATTTATTTAGAGAAAGTATATAGTTGGTTTTGGTGAATTATTTGCTGATTTATTTACCCTATGTGTTATTAAGAGATAAATCATTGCTATGTTGTTTTATATTATAACAAATAATAAATTTTCCCTAAAATGTAGATACTCACTATTTTATCTTAACCATTCCACCCACTTAGACAAATATGTCTACAGATAAATAGGCTATCCTACGAAAGTGTGTCAGCCCTTACCGCCTATAGATCTAGCAACAAACTAGCGTACCTATGTACTTGAGAATTACATAGGTGTTACACTATGAACAATTAGTGGCAAGTCCGCCTTTACAAAGCGCGGGAACGCTTCGGGCGCCATATTGTCGTCGCCATGGCTGCCGGCGGAAGTGGCGCGCACGTGAGGGCTGCTTCCGGAGCCGCGTTCCGTTTCACGCAGTTCAATGTCACAATATAGCGTCCACGCTCCGTTTGTTTTAATTGTTTAGATGTTTAGACTTCAGTTACAACTTGAAATTTTGTTTTGAAGCCTTGTTTTGGGTTGAGATGTTGAATGATCTTATCGTAATTCGCGGTCTCTTAAATTCAGTTAGTAGGGTTGGATGGACTGCGCTTATGAAGTAGGTTTGCAAAACTAACTAAGCTTATCAGAACACTATTTATTTTTCTATTTAGTTAATGCTCTAACAAGAAGACCTTGTTGATAACATAGCCCAATTTTTTTTTTCGGTTGGGATATTATCAAATGACCCCTCCCGCTCTGGGTGGAGCGGAAGGGAGTGTCAGACTCTTACTGACTAAAACCCACACATGTTCCTTCCTTTGCCCTTTAAGTTCCGGGGTAGCGGTGACCCTTTCGGACAATCCCGCTGAAACATAGCCCATTGTAACTTGATTACAAATCTGTACTTACTGTATAGTAATTCTTGTAAGATTAGGTATGTAATTTTTTCTTTATAGGATTTTCATGTTTCAGTCGGCTTCCATTCCAATAAAATCACACAAAATAATTTTAAAATTCTTATCCTCATTTTTCTCTCCAACAGGTCTGGTTTTCCAACCGACGAGCGAAGTGGCGTCGCGAAGAAAAACTCCGGAGTCAAAGACGGGATGCACCAGCCGCTTCTCCCCCCGCGCCTCCCACGCCGAGGATACCACTCAATGGGGGCTTCAACTCTATGTACAGCCCCATACCGCAACCCATCGCTACAATGGGGGAGTCTTATAGGTTAGTAACTGACAATTGCATACCTACATACACACGAGTGAAAATCATTACTATCTTTTTGGCATCGTCGAAGTCGGGTAAAATGGTAATCTGTGTAAGGTGTCAAGTTATTTGTCGATGTGGTGTTGATTTTTTGGCCGCAAGAAATGTATAAGATTGTAAAATATTATCTGACATAATTGCATTTTAATATTTTTTATTGCTTAAGAAATCTTAGAAATGATGACCCCGCGAAGTCCTTTCAGTGTATTATTATGACTTAAAAACTAAAAGAAAAATAAACACCAATATAAAAAAAACCATCACAAATAAAAATCTGTTCACATGAGTAAAACCTTTAAACGTACGGTATCGCCATCTATCATCGAGCAGCGACACTAATTAAATTGCGCGCGAAATCGAGCGGCAAAGGTCGCGCCTCCTTGCGTTTCCCGCCAATGCACCGAGACGCTACGAACGAAGGTCGGCCGACTTTCCACACCGATTGATTTTTAATAGTGAACTCTGTGAGTTTCAGCTTTCGTCCCAGAGCAAATTAACTTAGTGGAATGAGAATTACTAGCAGTTCAATCCACCCGGAATGTTTTTGTTTTCTATACTTACTAAACGCGGGTTTAACTTATTTGTTGTTCGTCTTTGGTTGTATGGTACTTAATACAATATTTGATTGGGCTTTTTCTTTTGCTTCTACAAGTTAACTAACGGTACCTATCATCAGAGGGGTAATTCTCGTAATTTTAAGAACGTTCACAGTCTGATCTCAGTCTCAATTTGTCAAAAATCCGTCCAATTTCCCTACATTTTGACAAGTTTTTGACATTTGTTTGTCGCCGAGATGAGACTGCGACTAGATTTTGAAAGTTTTATATTACGAGAATTGAGCTTCTGATATTTGTTGCATTAATTTTTCTTTTTTTTTAAACTCGATAGTAACATAATATTCAACCATAAACGTCAAACATCATAAACTTTACAAATCAACTACACTTTCAGCTACAAACGCTGACAGCTAATCCGCTTCTTTGTATTTTTATTTTCTTTTATATTTTATTTGCCTTAAATATTTTTCACTGTGTACGATATTGAAAGTGCGCTTGGTTCCGACAGCGCGATGTCGGGCGGATTGACTTCGTCGTGCCTGCAGCAGCGGGATGGCGGTTACCCTTACATGTTTGGCGACGTGTTGGGTAGTGGAGGCTACTCAAGAGCGCCGGCGGCACATCAGCAGCATCCAGCGTATTCACAGCCGCAGGGAACTGCTGGCACTGGTGAGTTTGACTTTATATTCATTTTTTATCCTTTCACTTTGTTTTAGTTTTTTTGTAATTAGGTGATCCATAGACCACGTCGTCTTCACACCTTATAGACATTCATAGTTATAAAAATGAATAAGGCGTTGCTTTGAAACATTAATGGTCGTTGATTCGGAAAAATGATAATAAAGCCTTTTACATGATAACTTGTAATTCCTTTCACTAACAAAATACAAAAACAAAATCCACGCAATCGGCACGAGAAGCTTTGAAAAATATTTACCAACATCGTAATAAAATGTGAAAAAAATGCCGAGTCAAGAGTAAGGGGCGTCTGGCCCACAAGACCGCGACATGACGGGGGAAACAAAAAAAAAAGAGAAAAGGAAAAATAGGTATTCATGCTCCGATTGGATTTGCCGTTGTCTGTTCCTTACAAATAGCTTTTAAATTGATTTTGTTAATAGATAGTTGGAATAGGAGAATATAAAAGACACTGAATACAGTTTTTCTAGCTACCTTAAACAAAACGCGTCTAAACAGCAGAAGTGTAAATTTATTATACACAAAAAGACTAAGCCGCTGAGAGGCTGGCAATGCCATTGTTTTAAAAAGCCGTAACTTTTCCATTTGATATTATATATCACGCGGGGGACATTTTTAGCCGTAGGTGGCGGAAAGCGGTATGAATTATTGTTGTTTGGGGCGTTTCGCGGCATTGTTCGTCTGCCGAGTTTCCAGCACCAACCGCGAACAAAAGAGTTTTTCACAATTCAAAATGCACGCTCTCGTTTCATTTACTCTTTTGCGCTCTTTCGACGGGTGCATTTCCAGCTTCGTGCGGTATTAAATAATGCGGATTTGTTCTACTTTTCGCTTTTTGGCTCCGGTTCTTTTACGAATTCAGCGGGTATGAGGTATTTTTCATTTCAGTCTGAGTCCGAGATTATTTTTTTTATGAAAATATGTGCTATGGAATATTCTTTGTCCGAACGAATCACGTTATGAAAGTGAAAAAAAATTATAATTAATGCAAGATAACGTCCAAAAATTTCGTACAATCATATTAACATACAAATCACCAATAAACGTTGGCAAGTTCGTAAGCATCATGAACAAGAGGGCACAGTCACAAACCATTGACTAAACGAGTCTCACAGGAGCTGTTTAGAGGCGATAATAACGTGTAATGAATGTAAACGGTGTTACCCCTTTACTAACGCCGGCGGAACGGAAAACTGTTATCGGGCGCCCACACCCGTGGGGGCCAGCCGATCGAAATAAGGGCTTCATAAATCTAGACGGGCAGCATATTTGTGATGTCGTTTACAATGTATGTGTTATGTACGATAATAACGTACATTGGGACCGCTATTGTTGGAGGGTTAAACTGGAATTTGTGAAGAAAACAATTTGATATAGTTTTAACTCGTCTCAAAAAGAAGCTATTGAAAATGAATTCGCCGGATTTGCACACCTTTGCGATAATGACCTCTCGAACACATTTACTTAACTCCAAAAATATGTTATCAGTATAATATTATGTAGATTGGTACCTAAGTTTTTCAGCATCATGTAACAATACTCACGTATGGGCAACTTAATTTTAGAAGGCTATGTCCTGGACAAAGGCTTCTAGTATCCTGCAAAACTCAATACATAATATCAAACTGTTACTAAATATTCTAAACAGAGGCTATAGCTACACTACGCTACCGAACACGTACAATGGTCCACCTGAAGGACTAAGTGCGGAAACCAAACCCGTAACATAGAACATACACTACTCTATACACAACGTCACAAACGTACGGCTACGAGCTAGCTTTATGACGGGCGCGACGTCACATAATCGAGGCAGACCTACCGTGCACAGATAACGCGATTGTGTGTAATAAACGGAATGCAATCGGAATCCTATTAGACATATGGCCCGGCCGATACTGATACATGACGTTAATAGGTTTCACGTTTGATTGTGTTAACATGTGCCGTCGATACGGACAACTTGATTGGTTCCGAATTGTGTTGTGAAATAGGAATTTTCGATTAAGATTAGGTGTAGGTCAGATAGGCTGACTAGCTTTGATGATGATTTGGGCTTGATTTGAGCTGGATGCAGCAGGGCAAACAGGGCCGAATTAAGTGCCAAACCTATTTGGTTCTGATCCACCCTGTTGTTATGATTTTAAATGAATAGGTACAAAGATTATTTTCACTCCGGAAATAGTCAATGGGTTTCAGGTCCCCATTGATCTTTTAAGTATTAATAATACCTATTTATACACATTTTAACTCCTATTTGAAACAATCTCACATCTCAATTGTATCATAAAAATCTTGCATGTTTATTAAGACCCTCCCTCTTTGTTCCATAGGTGTAATATCAGCGGGCGTGAGCGTGCCTGTGCAAATACCATCGCAAGGGCCAGACCTCGCATCGAACTACTGGGGACGGCTTCAGTGATCTCAGCTATTCGGGTTCCCGCATCGACTTCTGTCGATGCCTGAGAACCCGACTAACATACCGGAGTCCCCATCTAGCGGCGAAATTGCGCATAACTACGCCGACGCGCACTTGTCTATGAACGCTGCTATCAACATGACGGCCGGACATGATGCCAATGTTTTGGCGGCAGACTTGCAAGAACAAAACAATTCAGTATCGTAAGTGTTTACAAGAGACTGTTAAATTACCCAGTTCGTTTCACAACCCAGTTTTCATTTCAGTGAGATTTAATTTCTAAATGGTGCGAGTTATTTTAATTTATGTACAATAGTTCTCGGATTACACCTTAATATTAAGAGGCAACTGATGATGTTCAAACTTAGTCGTAAGCAAACGACCGTACACGATGATGTGTGCTGCGTACTGCCGAACAATTGTATAATTTAATTTATCGTTTGCTTAAACATAATACTTGTACATTAAATACGACATATTTTAGGCATGTTTCATTGCGTACGGTCAATAAAATAGTAAGCTAGTAAAACAATAGCGTGCAATTGTAAATATAGAACAGCGCCATCTATTGTCGAGTAGAGAAAATTTCTATAAAGGCAGCCGGGGTGTCCTCGGCGGAGAGAAATAAATGTAAATTGTTTGTGCCAACGTTTGTAATAATCGAGTGTTATGCGCCCTTTGCGTGCACAACCCTTTCCATTTCTTTGATGTATGCAATAGGGGTGCGAAATGTTAATGCCATAGAGAAAAAACGTGGAAATGAGCTTCGTTATAGCGTTTGTTTCACACCCCTGCCTTCACCAACAAATTGTCATACAAACTAATCATGTTTGTACTATTGTGATGATTCTTGTATAATATTGTTACTAAATAGATGTTGTACGTAATGTGTCAACTCAAGTTCATTAGCACATCTTGAAACGAATTAATTTATTATTTATTGCTAAAATAAGGTCAATATTGCTGTGATTAAAATATAGATTTGTAAGTTTATTTTGCCACAAAAATTTTGGACGATTTGAACGAATACTAAATTTTACAGCACTGAAATTATTAAGAACTGTACAAAACTGTATACAAAATAAAAATATTTCTGTCATATTTTTTTTTATAATGGTGCTGGTAGACAGCACAAATTATAATTTAATTACTACTTGATAAAATGTACATTTATAATATATATTTTCATTAAAAAATGCAATATGGACGTGGATAGGCGGTAACGTTGTATGTAAAGTAATTTAGTTTGATTAAGTGTAAAATAAATTATTACTTGATATAAGTGCATATAGATTGAGGAGATTACAGTGAAATTTATTAATAAATATTGCATTAACCATTAGCATTTCGTTTTCTTTGACTCCCTAACATCGTTTACAATGACGAATGGGAAGCTCGAGTGTATCTAATAAGGCAACAATGGGCTAATAAAGATGTATCAAATATTATTAATAACCTCTTTACAGATGGCGGGAGTTGCAACCTTATTGCGTGCACAGAACTGCCAGTGTTACCACCCTAAAAATAGTGTGAGGAAATTATTCCGTTAAGTATATTTGGGCGGTATATATTAATTTTGTGTCGGTTAACTTTGTATAGCACCCCAGTCCCCATGCATTTGATGGGGGACCGCAACAATGGGATGGGATTAAACGTGTTGTATTGGAGGTATTATAGTGATCTAAACGCAGAGGGATCGCAATACAGTGCGTTGCAAAATTATTTTTAAATGTGGAACGATTACTAAAGAATTCTGAATAATACCCATTCATGAATCCCCATAAAGCATGCGTGCATCTGCATCTGTACATAAATCTAAAACTTAAAATATATTTGTATCCTAAATTCTACTTATTATTGTCTCTATTGTATTTATCCAGCCCTTATGTCCAGTTTTCTATGTCCTATCCTAGAAATTGTTTTTGTGTTCAGTATTTAAGTCCTAGAATCAAAACTCAACACGTTTTACCTCAAAAGCTTTTACACACATCTGCAATTACCTACACAAGTGCACACAATGCACATTTCATCGACTCTTAGCATATCGTAATCTGATCAGATAAAACCACCCCGTACATGCAGCACAATTGTCTTCTATCAAAAACACGCACGCAGCGCCCTCTGTGTCCGAAGTAAGCAACTGCACAGATTATCAACGCTTATAATTGGTTTACATTTTGTCTGTCGGCCTGTCCCCTATCTATTGATGAGGCCGAATGCGTTTGATTTGAATGGCTAATCTTGTGTTGTGGGACTGACGGTATTCTGAGGGTCGTGTAATTATTATTTGAGTTTTTGTGGCTGTTGGAATTGAATTATTATTATGGCCATGTTACGGACAAATGTTATCGTACATATTCATTGTTTTATCACGTATTTATCCTATTGCAGATTTTTCCCTTTTTCATTTTCCGCTGACCAAAATAATACTAAAACTAATTTTATAAAATTATTTTAAAGCTTATATATTTTTGGCTTTCAAGTTACAGTAAGTTTGTAGTACCAATTAAACAGGGCAAGTAAGTATTTAAATAACATATTTATTAGCATAAAAATCGAAATGTTTACACTTCAAATCTCTATATAAAATCACACGATACAGTCTTACAGCACGTTTGATATGATTGGCGTAATATCAATTATATATAATCATTAATTATTACACTTATGACATTAGGACATAGGAAGAAATAAGTAGGTTTTCCTTTAGTATTACATGGAAATTCTTAACATTTTCACTACTACTCCACCAATAAAACGTACACAACTGAGAGTCGTGAAAAAACTGTTAGTTCTAAGTAGGTACAGAACAGTTCTCAAAGCTTTGGTACAGAATATATTTTTGATACAGTCTGAACAAATCTCTTAGGCTACCCGCGCAGCATACGACTCGCGACCGCCAGAAGTAGTCAGTGACAGTATCTTTTCATACATTGTTTAGGGGCATACAAAGTGTACCCGGTATACAAAATAAACTCCAATACTTATAAACATAAAGTTCAATTTGTATTGGTAAATATTTATACCACTACGCAAGGTGGGGGCCGGTTCTGATCACGTGCAAATGTATAGTGACGAGAAGGTGCTGACTCTGAATGGTCATGGCGGTCGCTAGTAGTGATGTGCCTATAAAAATTAGGTAAATAATAATCGTAATTCCTCTAAAAACCTGTCGTAACACAAAAATCAGTTTACAGTGTCACGATATTTTTTTAAAGGAAGTGCATAATTAACAAGAGAGCATACTTTTCATGAGTTTCTGGTACTTGATCGAATGTTAATATGTGAGTATTTTTCGTGGAGGTATGATAAAGTCTCAAAAAATCTAGGCACATTTGCAAGCATATTTGGTCTAGTCTATAGTACTTATATTCTAAAAAGTTTGAAAGTCATTTACCCGCCTCCAGTCATAAGCAGAAGGCGTTTAGTCTGCTACTAAAACTTAGGCTGTGTGAACAAGCGAGTTTAGTCATTAATCCAGTGGTTCTTTAATTTGTTTTATCAATTTAAATTCCGTAATTCGCACTCTACTTGCGATGGAAACGTGGAAATGAGACTCATGACATTAAAATTATATTAAAACAAAATAACCTTTAAAAACATATACATATTTTATATTAAAACATTGTGAACGTAAAAAAAAATATTAATAGAAAATTACATATCATAAATAATTCACGAGTAATTTAAATGTACTACTAATAAATTATTATCTTTGGAAAAGACTGGCATGCGTTACTATCCAATTAAAATTACACAAGCAGTTATAATCACGCTTTTTAGCACGGTTATAATTAGGCCAAATTCACTCAGAGCCGAGAGAATAAACTATAGTCCGGCCGACGAGCGAAAGCGTTCTTGACACCCATCAGTTTCATACAAACGAATACGTGTTTTGCGAATTTGATCTCTATTAGTTACCAGAATTGTCGCACTGACAGGTGACAGACAGGAACGCATTATCTCGACGGCCGGTCTGTAGGCATTTTATAACCTTGAAACGGTAGGGTAATAAATTTAAAAAACGCGATTCCGTACGCGTATTGAGCAAGAGTTACGCTTAAAAACAGAGTAGGTATTATAAATTACTTTTCAATCGTTTAGGTTACCTTTTAAGTAACCGAAATATGTGAGATCTTTTTTCTTAGAAAGCCCTTTTTCCTATAGTACGTTACATCTAAATAGACGGAAGAATAGGTAAGTATTGTCACCTTAGTTCTTCACTTCATGCCAGTGTTTTAGTTGATTTACTAAGCCAGTAGGGCAGTCCTTTCGTTGTACACTCTTGAATCAGCAGACGTGCTACGGTCGCCATTGTCCTGCTGGTTTGTTGGCCTGAAAATACAGAAAATAATATTATTTTAAATATGTGTTCTCTACGGGCGAGGGGATAAGAAATACCAGCCGTCGATCGATCAGGTTAAGCGACGCTTGCCGCGGTTGGTCCCTGGATAACCCTCCGTGCCTCGGAAAGCACGTTAAGACGTTGGTCCTGGCTGTCATTCATGGATCTCTGACAGTCGTTACGGGTCGTCAGAAGCTCGAAAGTCTGACAACCAGTCTTACCAAGGGGTATCGTATTACCCAGTAACTGGGTTGTGGAGGTCAGATAGCAGTCGCTCCATGTAAAATACTGGTATTTAGCTGCATCCGGTTGGACTGGAAGCCGATCCCAACATACTTGGGAAAAGGCTCGGCAGATGATGATACGGGCGAGTCAGAAAGTATAGTACTTATCTCTTTCTAGCACAATGAGACACACAAGGCCAGCGCGATGTCAGTACAAAATGTCTACTACATGGTGGCTGGGACATCGACGCGCTGCCTGGTATCATGGATTCAGTACATGGTTCTCCCCTAGGTTAAATTTTTTTGTCGTTTATTAAAAAAAAAATAGCTGTTCCATACATTTTGACCTCGTATGTGTTGCACTTTTGTATGTAACAGCAGATTGGCTAGGCTACGTCTAGAACCATTTTTTTCCGGATGGGATATCAAATGACCCCTCCCGCTCTGGGTGGAGCGGAAGGGAGTGTCAGACTCTTACTGACTAAAACCCACCCATGTTCCTTCCTCTGCCCTTTATGTTCCGGGGTAGCGGTAACCCTTTCGGACAATCCCGCTGAACGTCTAGAACCATATGCTGAATTTATGATTACAGTTTGCGCGGCGATGTCCCGACACCCAGTCATTTTTGTGACTGGTATGTAATTTAGGCAAAGATACATGCGCAAGACCATGAATTATAATTTAATTGGGGAAACACTCAAATGCTAGGGTTATTTAGGAGGAAAAATATTTCCATAATAATGGTTTTGTAACTGTAAGTACCTACAGGGATAAAACATTATAATAATTTGAGTTTTTGACATCAATTTCCTAACAGGACTTCTAATAGCAACCAGAGAGCTAGTGATCTACAGACCCAATTAATTATTTGCCGATAACTGAACCTGAATTAAGGGGCTTTATTTCGGCCTAGCGTTGGCTTTAATTTAGTTACGACTGTTAGACTCTCCCAAAGATACGGTATAATTTCAAAAACTGGAAGTTTGCAAACAGTTATATAGGCCAATTTTTTTCTCGAAATTAAACGTAAGTGCGAAAAACAAAACAAAATTATTAGAGGCAAAATCTTGAATGAATAAAAGATTAATATAAATTAACCTACCGTCTCATAAAAGAGCCATAAGATATCGGTTCAGACATGCTCGGTCTAACAGCCCTCGGCGGCGGGGGGAAGGGGGGCCTGCCCCTGCTGTGCCAGTGTTGGATCAGGAACCCTAATGATGATAGCAACAGCCACATGAACCCCACGGCGACATCTGCAAGAAGAGACGAAAGGGTTAAGGGGCATTCGCTAAGATAGCCCGCGAAATTCAAATTTTCTTAGCCACGTTTTTTTGCAATTTACAGGACAACATCAGAGGGGCAAATCTCGTAATTTTAAGAACGTTCACAGTCTGATCTGTCTCAATCAAAAATACCTCTAATTTTCCTGAATTTTTGACATTATTTTGTCGCGGAGATGAGACTGCGACTAGATTTTGAACGTTTTAAATTAGGGACGAGAATTAGCCTTCTGGTTATATGTTGATCAAAATATGATTCGCGACCGTACCATTATGTATTTACATAATCATAAGAATCATCAATACAACTCTCTCAGTTAGAATTGTTGGCCTCAAATGTTAAGATTTCATGAAATACGTAGTCGGAAAGGGTTGAACTAAGAGAGCTCTATTGACGATTCTAATTCAATATTAACCACGACGCTTTCGCCTTAACATTTCCGGTCATCGGCGGCGGGGTAGTTGCGTAACACACTAAGAGTAAGAATGGTCAGTAGTTTTAACAGTTCGACAACATTCATTACGTTATTTACGTTGTTGAGCAGACAATTTTTGTGAACACATGAAGCAAAAAGAAATATTCGGATTGTGATCGATAGTGTGTTGCACCATTAGGGAAAGTACTGTTTAAAGATTAAATGTTGTTGTTGTGTGTACTCATCAGACGATTCACTCGAGGGCCCATTCGAGTGACTGTTCATGTTTGTTATACGATCACACGACACCTACAAAAGCATATAATAGGAATGAACATTCATTTGCTCATTTCATTCTTCAATCAAGCGGTAGGCGTGTGCCGAAATTAAAAAAATACCTCTATTTTGACAAGTTGTTGACATTTGTTTGCCGCCGAGATGAGACTGCGACTAGATTTTGAACGTTTTAAATTACGAGAATAGGCATTCTGATCACTTAAGACTGCAACAGAGAAGAGAGACTATTTGGTTTGTCCTTTTGGTGGTTCTTTCTTCTTCTTTCTCCTGGCTATTTTTTTTTGTTAGCCTATTTTGTGCCCCACTGCTGGCCAAAGGCCTCCCCTTTTTTCTTCCAAACCTCCCTGTCTTGTGCGATCTCTATCCCTGGCCCTGCAAGTGATATTAGATCGTCACACCACCTTCGCCTTGGTCTACCTCGACGGCGACGTCCTCCGTCAGGTGTCCAGTGTGTGACAATCTTTGCCCATCTCCTGGTTATTATCCCAATTTATTTGGGGTCAGGACTCCTAGTACTTCTGCGCCACATCGTACGGTTGAGGGTTGTCTCTTTTGTTGCGTTGCTTGCTATCATGTCAGTTTTTATTGTTCGTAGCCAAGTTATTGGTATATAGTTTTTTTTTTTTTTTTTTTTTTTTTTTTTTTTTTTTTTTTTTTTTTTTTTTTTTTTTTTTTTTTAAACGTTGCCCCACACTAGGAATTTCTCCTGTATCGTGGGTGCGTTTACAAACATTTAAACTAACATACACAAACAGCCAGACCCCGAACAACTACTTGTAGGTAATACAAATATTTGTTCCGTGCGGGAATCGAACCCGCGACACGCAGCGCAGCAGTCAGTTGATTGGGTTATAGTTCTTAATTAACTTTAATTTTAGTATATACTAACATGAACCTTTACCATGCAACAAATGAACATGACTCAAACCAGTAGAGGACATAACAGGAGCACAGATTTATCCTGAATGATTTTACATAACATACAAACATATGCCTACGGTTAATGTATAAAATATTTACTGGCACACAGGCCTTCTCTCTGGGAGTGGGCCATAGTCCACCAGCGGGCCCAGTGCGGGTTGGTGGATGTCACATGTCTTTGGAATTTTTGGTTCTAGAACATGCCGGTTTCCTCACGATGTTTTCCTTCACCATTTTGAGAACAGTGGTGGAGAAATTAAATACACAAGGTAAAGTGCCTGCCTAAAATATTACATTTTATGACATTTAAATAGGTACAGACGCCAGCACATCAAGCTATCCGAAACTGTCAAATTTTCCCAATCAACCTTGAACCTTACTGTTAGCGATAAAGTTGAAAATCTATTAAAGAAATTTGACAGATTGTAGTAGCTTGATGTGCTGGCGTCTGTACATAATGACGTAATAAAATATTCTCATTAAGACAGTTTTGTTTTGAAAACAACCATAGATAAATACAAGAGTTGATTGTCCTATAGACATGTTTTCGTTTGATTAGTTTCACATGTCAATTTGTTATTGTAACATAGGTAATCTCCCACTTAAAACATATTTATGCGCCTGGGCATAAGTTCATCTGTCAACAATGTATGTAATAGGTTAGTCACCTGAAGGACGCTTAATATTATGCTGCCGCGCATAATAACATGATATGTAAACAGTTTGATAGATACCTACTATGAGCCTATAGCATTTTAATAGGAAGATAAAATCACGTCTGAAAGGATAAGCAGAGCTGTACATAAACTCAAAGAAAAAATGTCAAAAATGTATGCCAACTATTCTAAGCACCAATGACAACTGCAAATATGTCATTATATCCTGTCTACTAAGTTAACCGTTTTTTGACAGCTGTCTTAGAACGAACTATTCCATATTACGTAAAAGTTAACTTTCAAATGTGTGATTAAATAAATATATAAACCACCTTATCTTATTGAATTGTCTTATTTATGGCTTCTTACAGACATTATAATACCGTACGTGTATCAATCAATGTAGTGTGTTGCTGCAATCTGTCAAAAAACGGTTTACCTACTGGACAGGGTATAGATAGGTAATTCATGATAATACACTTCTATGGCGGCTCATTTCAAATCGCTGTGTGATAAAAGTTATGGCCAATGTTTCGTAGGACCGAATATTCCCGATCAGTAACATCTTGTCGTCCACAGCGGTGACTATCGGGAAAAAAAGTTTTATTCGTCCAGTGTTGACGAACGGAACTTTTTTTTCCCGTTCCTTCATGATTAGTTCAAGAGTCAAGGTGTAGAAAAGTGGAGTTCATTTTAAATATGACTTCGAATGGATTATGGATTTTTAAAATGCTTTAATTACGACTTTCAAAGCAAAAAAATTACATCACAATAAAAATAAAAACATTTTTCGGAACCAGGATGTGTCAATATTATTCGTCAATAATGCTAGAAAAAAATTACAAAAATCCTACTATCTTACTAATATTAAAAACGCGAAAGTTAGTGAGGATGATGAATGTTCGTTACTCTTTCACGCAAAAACTACTGAACGGATTTTGATGAAACTTTACAGTATTATAGCTTATACACCAGTATAACACACATAGATACTTTTTACCGACACTTAAGTGGGTGAAACTGCGGGGCGCTGCTAGTTGATATATTAACATAATTATGTGGGTAAAAGTTATAACTCACCTCTCCACTGAGAATCAGGTGGCGCCAAGAAAGCCTTATTAAAATGCGGGACCACAGATCTTCTAATGACGTTTATAATGATGAACTTGTAGTTGGATCCCATATAAAAATCGATGGACAGCACGGCTGCATACCCGCCAAGCACGGCACAGCATAGGATGTTCGCAGCATAGGATACAGACACGACTGCTAAAGCCGTCAGCATCATCACCAGGACGAAGAGGCTCCAGAAATTGAAGTCCCATTGCAAATACACTATGTTTCCTAAAATATTATTTCCGTTTAAAAAGTTGAAACAAAGAAAGGAAATACATTTATATAATAGGTATACAAACACAAAAAAAAAAATAACAAGTTGGGGTAAAACATGTTCATGTTTAGGAAGGTACCTATAAGTATATTTTTTAATAAGAGAGAAGAGAAGCAGGGTATAGTTTTTTGGAAACATTTTGTGCTGAAAAAATGTTAATAAAGCAATTTTTTGGAAAATATTGTAACTTATGGTCATAATTTACGTTCGCGATTAATTCGCCAAACATATTAACAAATATGAGTTATTGGAAAAATAACTTTAATTCCTACACAATAAAGTTCTGTTTACGAAACAACTTCAAACATTATTAAGACTTTTTTAATAATGCTTGTCACTCTGAAGTCACCTTAATTATCACTGAAATAAAGTTGATATTTGTTTAACTTGAAATAACATCAATTGCCAACAAACATTTGAATAGACCTTAGATTCCTAAGTAGGGGTGGTCTTATGGGGGAGATAATTAATGTTAAGACTATGTTTCATCAGAATAGGGAAGAAGAATGCAGATTTTTTGTTACTATTATTACGTCAATCGACTTAAATACCTAAGCTATACGGCTTAGGGCCGATTTTTCAATAGTCAGATAACTTTTATCTGAGGAATAAATATTGCGGTTTGACAGTATTTGTACAGAACATATGTTAAACTGTCAATTATTCCTCAGATAAAAGTTAGGTAGATAGAAAAATCAGCCCTTAGTAAAACTTGTAGGTAAGTAGAAGATGACAGATGATGAGGAAAGATGGTATTGAATGTGATATCATCTTTACTGAAAATCCAGGGTGTCTACTACGAAGTGCAAAGTGCGAATGTTCTGATCGGACCGACACATGGCCGAACCGAATATTATTGAAAAATGCAAAAAAAGTTCGGATCGGATCAGTTGAGTCGGGACCATAGTCAATGTTCGAAAGAGTGTAGGAGTGTAGGATCGGGACCGACCGAACCAAATAGTAACTTTGTAGCAGGAAACGGCCGAACATTCGGCCGATACCACTTCGGAGTAGACCCCAGGTTTCGCAAAAATGCTGTTCTGGTTCTCTTCTTTAACGTAAAAGTATGTCGTATAAAATGTTTCAATATTTGTATGCCAGTCCTTGGAAAAACATGTAAGACTTTAATGTACGGACGACAGCAGGTCAACCTACCCGAAACTGTCAAATTTTCCCAATCAACCTTGAACTTTAATGCTTTTACGATAAAGTTGAAAATCTATTAAAGATATTTGACAGATTGTAGTAGCTTGATGTGCTGGCGTCTGTACCATAACATAATCAGCCCATAATGTTCCCACTGCTGGGACACAGGCCTCCTCTCTGTGAATGGTCCATAATCCACCACGCGGGCTCAGTGTAGATTGGTGGATGTCACGTGATCGAATTTTTGTTCTAGAACAGGCCGGTTTCCTCACGATGTTTTCCTTCGCCGTTTTGAGAGCAGTGGTGATGAATGTACCATGTTTTGATGCAAATAAAAATATTCTTTTCTTTAACACCTGCACGAAATTAAAAAGTATCTCTGATATGGCCTTACCTGGTAATCTGTAGTAAAATATGGAAGCCAGTAAGAACCCAAGATTCAGTGATGGTAATAATACAGCGAGCACTGGTATTCCGTACAGCCACCAGAATAACCACCATATTCCGCCGAAGAACAGGCCAGAAACCGCCGCTGCGGCTAGCAGAGCTAAAATAATATTTTGTTAATACTTTTTGCAAGTTTAGAGATCTGAAACACTTAAGTATATGAATTGATAAGCTACTGATTAATCGAGAGTTACTATGGAGTTTATTGTCCATTTTTCCCATACGAAATTACTTTTTGGAAGGGCTAACTAGAATCAATTTTTCTTTTTTCTTGTATTTATACCCTGTCCATTAAGTATACCTGTTTTTTGACAGCTGTCTTAGAACGTACATATTGTAGATTACGTAATAGTTAACTTTAAAACGCGTAATTAAATATAATTATAAACTGCCTAATCTAATTGGATTATCTTATTTATGACTTCTTAGAGACATTATAATACTGTACGTGTATCAGTTTTGACAAAATAAATATAATTGCTTACTAGTTCGATCTGTCAAAAAACGGTTAACCTAGTGGACAGAGTATAGTGACATTTCAAAATTGCCTTTTAATGGTCTGATGATTTGACTTCTACTTTGAAGGCTGGAAAGGTAAACAAATGGCAAGATAGTCATGTAATTTTGCAGTTCTAGGTTAGCAGAAAGAGTTAAGATACTAGACTATGGATTAGGGATCAGTTTTCAACGGTAATGAAACTGTTTGTCTATGTTTATGACTATTTCGGGGTCCAATGTCCGTTTTAACGAACACTAAGCGACACGTTTTCACTACCATACGATATTCAACGGTCGGATTAGCACCGAAAGTTGAAAATCCAACAGCGCGCTTTTTTTAGGTATTATTTACCTAGTATTAGTGAAAACGGTCAAAAGCCAGAGATGCTTATTACTTACCAGGCTTATCAACATCAGTTATCAAAGCTAGCAGTATGTATGTTATTATGACACCGCTGAAGAAACCAGCGAAAAACATTTCAGTCTTGAAAAACCGATGTCCAAAGAAACATAGGAACACGCCAACCACCAGCAATAATACACATAATATCTGTGAGAACCAGTCATCTGAAAGTTAATGTTAATTGTAATACCACTCCCATACAACTCCATACAAACGAACTCATAATTCACAATGAAGACCAAAGATGCAGTAAGTTTTCGTAGGTTATTTAAAAAAAAGTCTGTTGTTCCATTCAATCTTTACAGTAGTTATTGGTATTGCACTTTTGTATAAAATATTTAGCAGATTGCACTTTTGTATAAAATACTTAGCAGTTCTTTTTGGTGCCGAAAACCTACGTGGGTTACGTAGAAAATTTTCTTCCAGAATAATGTGCTGAATTCATGGTAATAGTTTCCGCGTAGATGTCCCGTTCACCCTGAATTCCTATAGGTACCTAGTAGTGATGACGTGACCGGCGTGCGTGTATGACGTAAACGAAGCAAAAGGAGTATGTAAGGATCGCAGCAGGAGGCGTTCTCTACTCTTTGCCTATCCCCATGGTAAGAAGGCGTGAGTTTATGTATGTGTGTAAGTGATGACGCTATAATTATTCAGGGCATTTCCAAAATGGTGTAAAGAATCTGTCATTTTCTCTATTCTATCTGTCATTTTGTCTATTCTAAAGTATTTCTAAGGGTTTTCAGGCGGTTTTTTGACATAAGATCCATTGAAAAAGAAAACATTAGAACAATGCGATGGTGAAGCTGCATTTCAAATGCCTGCCAACCTTCTTTCTTGGTCTCCATCTCTGTGGCGTTACAAATACGTCCTCATCACTCACACCGTCACTTGTACGGGGTTGTGCTAAAGCTTTCGGGTAGAAAAATAAAATATGAGCCACGTGTGCTTCATCAGCACAACACATGACATGAGTTGTGCCGCTGATCCTTGATGACGTTCACACTTGCACCTCACTCATAACTATAGACATCATCATCTGCCTAGCCTTTTCCCAACTATTTTGGGGTCAGCTTCCAGTCTAATCGGATGCAGCTGAATACCAGCATTTTACATGGAGCGACTGCCTATCTGACCTCCACAACCCAGTTACTGGGTAATACGATACCCCTTGGCAAGACTGGTTGTCAGACTTTCGGGCTTCTGACGACCCCTAACGACTGTCATAGATCCT
The DNA here is from genome assembly GCA_911387795.2 of Apamea monoglypha. Classification (NCBI taxonomy): domain Eukaryota; kingdom Metazoa; phylum Arthropoda; class Insecta; order Lepidoptera; family Noctuidae; genus Apamea; species Apamea monoglypha. Next base: position 11,152,589 of record OU426919.1, on the reverse strand, counting down.
CGAATGACAGCCGGGACCAACGGCTCAACGTGCTTTCCGAGGCACGCAGGGGTCTTGGTATGTAAAGATGGTCACCCATCCACGGACCAACCGCGGCAAGCGTAGCTTAACCTGATCCGTGCGGCTGTTATTACTTAGCCACATTTGTAATGCATGTGTGGTGTAGTATGTAAGTATATTACAGTAAGGGTGTGTGTGTTTATATTGTCATTGAATGGATCAACTATAGGCAGTGTCTAACCAGCATTCGAGATTTTTCATTGTCTTTAAATCCCATTCTAATATGGCGACCCTGCCGTTCGAGCGCGACACTATTTGCAAAAAAATATCATCATGTGCCAATCAAAGGTATAGAACGAAAAGGTCTTTGCAAACCAAAATAGTGCCTGTGGAGGCCACAATTCAGCCACAGTGGAGGAATTAAAATTTCACCATTTGACGTTTAACCAAATATTATAAGCAAGCTAAAGTGGCAATGGGATGACCGTTGGGGTAGACGTATTCTTGAGTGGAGACCGTGAATCAACAAACGTAAGGTAGGACGCTCTCAGGCTAGGTGAAGCGACGATCTTCGCAGGATGGCTGGTAGCAGCCGGATGAAAGTTGCCGAAAATCGAGTTGAATGGCGTGCAATAGGAGAGGCCTATGTCCAGCAGTGGACTTCTTTACGCTGATGATGGTGGCGTCTAACCAAGGTATGCCCTAGACGCACGCAGAGTTGAAAGTTAAAAACAAAACACGATGAAACTTACCAATCATCTCGCAGCCCCCTTCAGCGAAGTCGGTACAGCCATAACTGAAGCTCGGTACGTACACAGAATAAGGTGTTACATTTTCGTATTTATTATCGCTCTTCGCAACAACAACGTAAATGGCTCCAGTGCCAGGGTAAGCACTCAACATACGTCGCGTAGCCGGCATGGGGTTGTATGGAATCTTGGAACGAAAATATTTTTATATTATGTACCTATTAAAAATTGACAATAAATTGCCGTGACGGCCAAGTGGTTAAGACCTCGCCGAGGTTGTGGGTTCAAATCTGGGCAAGTACCAATGTGATTTTTTCAATTAATTTTGTACTTGCCGAGTTTATCTTGGACATTAATAAATAATAAATAAAACACACAAGGCAAACAGCGTACCAGCAGTGCGATTCTGTAACCATCTCACCGTGAAAACTCAGGTGAAGTGAGCGTGGAGTGATTCTGTCATTCCAACTAATGCTAGGGATTGACACTATTGACAGCTCAGACTAAGCTCACTTCACCTAACTTTTCACGGTGAGATTTTTACAGATTCGATCGACTGGACTAAGTCTGAAATCGGAAACCCGTCTTGAGCAAGCGTGGTGATTAATGCTCATGCGTTCTTTGTATGAGAAGAGGCGTTTTGCCCTGCAGTGGGGCATTAAAAGGCTGTTTTTTTATAATTATTATTAGATACTATGTTATTGGGTGTCTATTAAAACAACGGCCTATCTAATTGTATATGGTCACCCTCACCGCTTCCTAAAGACATCTGCAATACGAGAGGCATCACAATAGTGTTGACATCCCAGAGACAAAGCTGAAATGTCATCATCTGCCTAGTCTTTTCCCAACTATGTTGGGGTCGGCTTCCAGTCTAACCTGATGCAGCTGAATACCAGTATTTTACATGGAGCTTCGCTGTACCCAGTAACTGGTTACTGGGTAATACGATACCCCTTGGTAAGACTAGTTGTAAGTTTCGGGCTTCTGAATAGCCGTAACGACTGTCAAAGATTCACGAATGACAACCAGGACCAACGGCTTAACGTGCTTTCCGAGGCACGGAAGGTATGTAAAGATGGTCACCCATTCACAGACCAACCGCGGCAAGCGTAGCTTAACCTGATCGATCGACCTGTGCGGCTGTTATAATTTAGCCACGGACCCCCCACAAATCCGAAATGTCTCATATGCAATTACACCGGCACCTATGTCCTTCAAACTGAAATAAAGCCACGCTGCTTGGTGACAGATATAAGGGTAGTCCTCTCACATGCGACCTCCTTGTCCCCTCGTCTGTTAGGCAAGCTTATTATGTTCGGTAACAATAGAAAAACTTATTGTGCCTCAGTGACAATTGACCTCTTATACAAATATCTCAAAATTCTACAAAAAACACAAAAATTTCACGCGGACGAATTCGCGGGCAGAAGCTCATCATCTGCCTAGCCTTTTCCCAACTATGTTGGGGTCGGCTGCCAGTCTAACCGGATGCAGCTGAGTACCAGTATTTTACATGGAGCGACTACCTATCTGACCTCCACAACCCAGTTACTGGGTAATACGATACCCCTTGGTAAGACGATGATTCGCGGGCAGAAGCTAACTAACAATAAAGCTGAAGAGTTTGTTTGTTTGAACGCGCTGATCTTTGAAACTACGAGTTGGATTTGAAAAATTCTTTTTGCACTTTATTGCCCAATTCACGACTTTCTCCGCGTGAAATTTCTCGTTCCCCCGACCCATCCCGTCGCATCACATCGCCCGTCCGCGCTATTACTTCGTTTTCACTTAGCGTTTTATCTGACTTTTTTTCTTTTTGCTCGGCTCCTAAGGGTCCTAGCATGATGTTAAATAGCCTATAACCTTCCTCAAGAATTGAGCTATAAAATACAAAAATATTTTTTTTAAATCCGACCAGTAGTTACAGAGATTAGCGTGTTCAAACAAACACATAAACTCTTAAGCTTTATTATTAGTATAAGATAGCAGCACTTGTATAAGAATACCGGTATTACGCAGTTAAAAATAAAAGCATGCTTACAACAGTTCCATATTTCTCAATACCCTTGAGGGTCATCATCTTCCTGATGCCAGTGAAATAAGGGTCCTCGTAGAAGTTCAGTTCCGGCAGGTACATCATATAGAACGTCATAGTTACGCCGTGAGGTGTTTCACAGTTTCGGTCTAAGCCATCCTTAGTTGGCGCCGCGGCTTCTACTAATATATAGTCGGAGAAAGTCTGGGTATAAAGGTATGGAAATATTTGAAGATATGGGAACTCCATGTTACATCCGCCAGGTATTGGATCTGTAAATATAATTTTTGGATCAAGATTTGCTATATGCTCGATTCATATTCACGAGCACGTCGTAGAGTCAGTGTCCAGGACGTAGCGTGGCAGACACGGCACAGACACACGTGTCCACTCCAGCAGTCTGTCCTTTTTCCTGCTAAGTGGCTACTCGCGGGGGGCTGGCCGTGCGCGAATTGGTATTTATGCTGATAAGTTACACAGGGTTAAATTAAATTAGCTAGCGAAACTCCGCAGACGTGATGGGTGTCGATATCGAAACATAATAAAACAAAAAAAAAAAAATGATGTGACGATTTTTGTTTTTGGGGTCAGCGACCTTAGTGTACTTATTTGAAATATCAATTTTCAAAATTAACTAAGTATTAAGTTCACACACGTGATGGGTACTGATATTTAAACACGTTTAAAAAAAAAACTGATTTATTCAACTCATACTTCCGAGTACCTAAGTACAGCGGTATCAGCGGTCGTCGACCCCTCAAAAAAAAAGATTTGATGTATCTGACATCAAATCTTTTTTTTTTGTTTTATCATGTTTAATTAGTATTAGTATATTGTTCGCCACATCCTATTGCCGCACTGTGTCGCGCGCGCAATCCCCGTTGTGTCGAATGCATAGTGCTATATACTCCTTAATGGAGACAGTCCCGGAATGTGACATCTTTAGTGACACACTCAGGGTGATCATGTCAAATTGTCTCATGTTCTGTGAAAGCTATGTTTGTTAGGTAAATAAGTTGTATGTTGTTCACTCACTTTATTCGATTGTATTTTATTTTCTCTTGTTAAAGTTATTGTTAAGTATGTTTGATCTCTGACTTGTTATTTGTTTTTGAATTATGTTGATTATGTAATATTTTTAGTTTTATGTTTAGTCTTACCTGTTAACTACTGTCATTGGCGCAAGCCGTTGTAATTAATTATAAACACACGGCATACTTAGATACTTTTGTCATATTACCGGGTGGAAATTTCAAGTGGGCCCTGGAGGGGAAGTAGGTATCCCTTGTATTGTATAACGAAAAAGTAAAAACAAAATATTTTTGCCGATACGTTATTTTAATCAATTAAGGGCTGATTTTTAGGGTTCCGTAGTAAAACCAGGAACTGTTATAGTTTCGCCAACTCTGTTTCTCCGTCCGTGGTTCAATTTGCAAGATTTTTGGTACTAAAAATATACACTGTACTTATATTGGCGTAGTTATTTAAATTAATCACGCCCACAAAGTTGTGAAATAAATTCGTAAAAATTTCTTTTTTTTTTATTGGTACCTACTTACATGTAGGTACAGCGGGGGTGATTTTTTATTACTGGTCTATTCCATTGTGTGGGGTGTCGTTGTATAGGTCTTTCAAAAATATTGGGGTTATGTACGAAATATTCTTTCGATTCAGAGATCTGTTTGCGAAATTTTAAGGTTTCTTCTTTCCACTTTTCCCGGTCTACTGCGAGTGTGGGCCAATCTTTTAAGGAGAATTCCAGCCATGTCTTGCTGGGCCTGCCGCGTAATTCAGCTATTTGGAATCCACTGAGTGGTGATTTTTGCGTATTGCTGCTCCGAGATGCGACAAATGTGGCCAGCCCCGAAACGTATTATAGCGGGCGATAAAATTTGCATGAGTACTTAAATGTTCATCACAACTATGGAACCCTTCATTGTGTGGTCCGACACACATTTGGACAGTTTTCTACATAACTTTTCTCTAAAAAATAAATATGGCGGTCTGACAGCTGCTGTCAAACAGGAATATTTAATCTTCAGATAAAAGTTATCAGACTATTGAAAAATCGTCCCAAGTACTCTTACTTGAGCAGTACTTACTAATGAGCCTACTCAATATTGATAAATTAAATATATGTGCCTATGTAGTAGGTATGTCATGTGTCTGCACAAGCACAATACAGGAAAACCACACAAAATCAATATGTGCGGTATTTTGTTGAATCATCGAGTTACCAACCTCATTTACTTTTAAAATTTTCTTTTTTACAGAAATAAAACATATCATTTACCATAAGTATCACTTATCACTTGCAACAATTAACCAAATATTGTACTTGAGTGTGATTTTTTTATACAAGACATTTTTTCTATAAAAACTACAAATAAAAACACAAATACTGAAGCAGGGATACTGATTTTTTTAAGTGTTTTGTGTACTTATAAAATATGTACCCACTGTATATATATGTATCACACTTATGCTCGGTTCAATGGTAGCATTTTGTATTGCCAAACTGGGCATATAAATAGATCCATAATCCTAATTATACAAGTGATAGCTACTTTCATATGGCAAGGTCTACTATGCAAAGCTATGAGGTCTTTGCTTCATTATTAGTAAAGATACAAGGGTCCTAATTTTAACCAATAATGGTCCGATAATTATAGGAATCGGCTATAAGAAATGGCACTGGACAAAATAGCAGAAGAGAGAATATTGGAATAAAAAACAAAAAATATCATACCTTTTCCCTTGTAGCCATGCACTGAAATATAGGCACGCACAGTAACATTTGAATTATGATTAGATATGTCAAATGAACATTTGTTTTCTAAAAAACTCACAAAGCCTAAATTAGTTCCATTAGCAATACTTAATGCCTTTGTGTCGTTCATAATAAGAGAGACGTTAAACATATGAGTGTGCACTTGAAAAACTATGAATTCTAAACTCTTATCAACATCGCTGAAATTCAAATGTACATTCGATTTTCCATTTAATCTAATGAAGCCTCCATACATTTCTCTGTCATCGAATGTTATAGTCTTATTTAAAGGTATTGTTATGTTGGCATCTGGAACAAAGAAACAATTTGATAAGTGTAGTGAAGAATACAGACACAAATGGTTTTTACAATACAATATTAGAATTTGTTTCAAAAGCTCCATTTTACCATACACAAAAATTGCACTCCAGCACACCAGTAGCTAACACCTAAGCATTAGGTATACAGTGATACAGTACCTATAATACAAACTAGGTAGGTAGGTACTAGTTCCGGTATCTACATGGGTGTTTTTTTTGCCCCTCTTATTTTTACAGATTTTACTAGCGTCCTCATAATACCATACAATAGCATTTAAATAGTAAAAAGAATAATATAAATTATGATTTACCTTGTGTAGCAACTAAACCAGCAAAGTACAGTAAGGAAATTAAAATTAGATTAAATCTACCACCCATTGTGGGGAGCATTTTCACTTATCCAAGTTCGGTAACGTTTTAATAATTTAGATTACACCAAAAGTTTCTCAGTCAGTTCAAGAATAAAAATAATTCAGAACAGCTGATCATTTTGACACTGACAAGATCACTTAGGCTGCAAAATAATAACGACATTGTAGTTATTAACTAATTATTGGAGCAACGAACCAGACTATGATAATATATGTGTATAACACAATAATAAAATTATTCACATTTTGTCCCCTACGATATCATAATCAAACACGAACTCGGCAAAACAAGACAATACTACAATTTTAGAATAGTAGTCAATGACTACAATAGTCTACCGGATGACACTGACACTACTGACAGCAAAATTACGGTGACATGGCCGCAGACCGGACAAGCGGCAACGAATGAGTTGAACGGAGTTGAACGATTTGACATATTTTTTACTGAATGAAATAATAGAACTTGCACAGATAAGTAAGAATTTAAAATAACAGTGAACCACAATAAATATTTTGAAAAACTTTTAAATAATTAGGAAAAAGTTATAAGAGGGAAGTTAGATGGGAAACTTGTAGTTGTGTCAAAAGCTACTATGGGGTTGGATCTTATATCAAGTAATGACAATTTAAAAGTATTCGAACAAAACTTTCAAAGTGACAAATATTAATCGAACCTTCTTACGTAGTTATGTGGGAAAAATAAACCGCGGAAGTGGGTCATCGACATTAGAAAACTTTTAATAAAAATATAATAGCCTGCATAGTTTCTATGTAGAGGGTATACCGCGTATTATCTTTAAAACACATGTCCCAAGGTTTCTATAAGGAATGTGAATGGCTGTACACGTTTGGTGGTAGTCGTAGTATTCATGGTTCATAATACTTACTTTGTTGTGAATACTATGAAGTAGTGATATGCTCTAAAAAAGCGTTGGAAAAAAACAAATTTTCTGTGACCTCAGTTTTAGTAGGTAGTAAGCGCATTGAGATCATTCCCGTTCTCGATATCGATTCCTTCGTAGGCCGCTAGAGCGCACTCACGTCAAAATTTTCAAACATGGCGGCGCGATCAATGAAGTTGTAATGTGTAGTGAGTGAAGTCTAGTGTAAAAATTGAAATGTTTGATTTTGGTGTTGTTTTTGTGTGTGGTTGTTAACATTAATGGGCCATGGGAAGGGGCCAGGAGCTATTAAACGCCGCCCGCGAAGGCGACAAGCGGACAGTGGAAAAAATACTTGGCCAAATAACTAATATAAGTGGTCCATTTACAAGGTGGGTCCTGATTCATGTTATATTGTTTAACTGGTAGAATAATGAAGTTCAATCTATTGTAGACGTACTAGGCTGTTGTAAGGTTGTATTTCTACGTGTCACTGGGTTCAAAAATGATCTAAAAAATGTAATCTTTGTATCAACAATGGTGTATTGTTATCACGTAGTTTTTTTAAATGTTTACGTGCTTATCGCAGCTTGATGACAGACGATGATTTCTTAGACGCTATTTATAGTCATTACAGCATGTTTAATGTCCACTGAGGCACTGCTGCAGGTCAATAGTCATTTGTAACATAATTACTTATTACTTCAATAATTACTCAAGTAATTCGAATAAAAGATATCATCCCATTGCACCATAAATGCAAACTTAGAATCACACGATAAGGTTCATAATTGCATGTCAGTCATACAGCATGTTAAAGTGGTTTGAGTTTTGAAGAATTATCTTTTCAAGATAAATACTTAATATGATCTTAAAAGATAACTTGTTTTTAAGGTATTACTTAGTAGCAAAATGCCATGCCCTTGCAAGTTGTGTGCAAAAATGTTTGAATACCAAAATGATAGCAATAACAATAGAATACAAAATACAATTAAAAGTTTCAAATTTTAATATATTTTTGTACTTTGATTACTGAGTAGGTACTTGACTACTAGTGCATGTTATTCAGCATATGAGTTAATACTTATATCTATATTCCCAGTTTGTTTTCAATAATTCCATGATAATACAACACTGGCAACCAAGAGATAATTATTTAAGTTCATCTCTCCTAAGTTGCAAGATAAACAAAATTATCTGTGATATTATTATAATTTTGCATCATAGATAATGTCAGATATAAGCATGCCTTGTGAATAGGTGTAAATTTAGGTAGATACATTAGTTTGTTATGATTTAATGTAAATAGATTTTCATTATAGCATTATTTAAAAGCCAGTGCATGTTTTATCGTAAAATCATCCCAGACAAGGCAGTTTGTCATATAAAAAGTGCTCCAAGAACTATTGAATGGACCCCATTGTTGTCTCATTCAACAATTCTGCATTACTAAAAGCTGGGGCTATGGTTAATCAATATCTAAAAGTAAAAAAAATAAATAATAAAAACTAATAAAATAAAAAAAAAAATCCCGATTCAAACCCCTTGATAAGCGGGTCTTGATACTTCTATGAGTATAGATTCTTGGTTTGTGTAGGTCTGGGACTACCAGACCATATAAAACCACAACCACCTTCATCAAACATTCATTCATTAACCACATTCATCATCGGCCATATACTGCCCAGTAGAGACACAATTAACAAAATTAACTTTACCTGTCGATTGATGGTGGTTGGTCTGTACTGAATATATTGTGTTCCTATCGTATCTCCCATGATAAGTCCAATGCATATCAAATTATCATCATTTTTGACATCATCGGTAGAACCTTTGACTGCTAGGACATGCCTTCTCTACTCCATATTACCTACCTACCAACCTACTACGCTGTGGAAGAGGCAACTAGATTCATATTTTTGACTGACTGACACCTTGACAATTCTTAAGTGCCTATAAATGGTTTAATTGAAATAAATACCTTGCGTTTGATTAATTTTTGATAGTTATTGTTGTAGGAAAGCAGCATGTCCTAGAACCTAATAATCGAAGACACAATCACATCATCACATCTATCAAGATGTCACATGTCACCAGCACTGGGCTTGCATGGAGTGGGTTGTAATCTACCATGCTCTGGGAGAGAGGAGTCTTGTGTCCCAGCAGTGGGAACATTATAGGCAGACTGTGCTTATTGGTGTAAGACAAATTAAGTAGGAGTTACCACATAATTTTAGACCCCGCTTACAATAAGTTATTCTTGCCTAAGTTATGGGCTTGGGGCATTTGTTGAAAACTGAAACACTTGTTTTGTTGCTCCTTTGGTTCAGTCATTCACTTGTTATATTATCAGCAATTTCAATGGATGTTTTGATCTTTCTTTAAATTCTAGTCATTGTTATTATAGTAGTAGATCATTGTTCATTCAGTTTGATGCTTTTTCTAGAACTACTTAATTTAAAAACTATTTATTAGGCTCCTGCGGTCCATTGGTTTAGTTGCTCCTATGGTTCAGTCATTCAATGTGATGAAAAGATCCCTAAGATTTTATTAATAAATTTTGCAGTTTATTTTTTCTTTTTATGACGTCTAGTCTGCCAGCGACATTCATTTATGTAATAAATAACACCATTCAAAAACTAGTTATAATAAAGTAGTTAGCAAAAACCAGTTAGGAGTATATGACTTGTCTTAGTTGCGAAGTTGAAGGATATTTTATTCTACATTTTTATTCAGAACTAGCTGCGCCCGCGGTTTCACCCCCATAAGTTTCGATCCCGTAGGAATATCAGGATAAAAAGTATCCTATATGTTACTCCTGGTTATAAACCATCTGTGTGCCAAATTTCATCCTAATTTGTTCAGTAGTTTTTACGTGAAAGAGTAACAAACATCCATCCATCCATACAAACTTTCACGTCTATAATGTTAGTAGGATTAGTAGGATTTAAGACAACGTTTTTTTATATGAGCGTTGCTGCAGGATATGAAAGTAAATAGGCATTCAATGTGTAATTAATTACTCATCACAACATGGCCCAGCCGTTTCCAAGATTAGAGCCAACAAACTGTTAAAATTATGGTATTTTAAAACAGATGTAAACATCTGATTATTACGTAAACACGACAACCTGCTTAGTACTCGTTTAGAATTACAATCAGTTGATAACTTTCGAACAACAGAAAACCAAACGCACAAAATATTTTAGAACCAGGTAACGTATATACAGACAAATAAAATGCAAAGAGCAGCGCCAGCGGCTTCTACCTGGCACGATACTTTTTTTCTTTTCTTTATTTTCTATTATAATTGTATGTAGTAAGTATGTCCTTGCTCAGGTACCTTTATGCCAAAAGCCAAATATCATAAACTTGCTTCTGCCAGTGACTTCGTTCGCGTGAAGTTTCTTGTTTTGGCATAAAATATGTCCTATGCCACTCAGTAATAGTGTTAATTTCTAACAGTGAAAGAATTTTGGGAATCGGTTCAGCAGGTCCGAAGATTATCTTCGGAACCCTACATGAAAACTCACAAATTTTACCCGTTTATAAGATTAGTATAGATGAGCTGAAACCGATAAAAATCACGAGAGACCAAGTATAAATACATAATCAAACGAAATATTTTGGCCCAGTTGTGCCGTTGCTAAACAACGTCCAATGTGTAACGTTGCTATCGCAGAAGACGTCCAAACCAGCGTTTGCGAAACTTCAGTGTTTCCCCTGGACCGTTTATTGCTGCAGTCTATAAGAAGGCCTATATCCAGCTGTGAAAGTTTACTGCCCAACATGATAAATACGTAAGAATAAATAATCGAAAATCATCTGCGCACAGTTATCTATTTAAGGAAGTAGGATAAGTCAAACCATTAAAGTGAAGTGTTTGGCGGTTGGCCAGACGCCAATCGATGTTTGAGAAACGTACGTTGAACTTTTGTCTTACTGTCTGCCTATATCTAACGCTGTAGGCTTAGGGGTGGCCGGGAAGGGTATTTTTTTAGTACATCTGGAAATCAATGAGAGAGAAAGGGTTAGTTTTGGTCCGAAATCCGGAGATCAACTTAAGTGATCGACCCGGTTATAAGAAAAAAACGGGCTGTCAAGAAACTATTTATCAAGCCAAGTTAAAATTAAGCCGCTCAAGTCAAGTCAGAGTAAAGGCTCGTCAGATTTTTAATTCTTAGTAATTTCCCTTTCATCCTCAAAATTTGTAATTGCCATAAATATGGTTCTGGCTAGGTTGCTTTCCATTATGCCTACCTACTCTCTTGTTACTCGATCGGTGAAGGCCCACCACAAAACTGGTTTGCCATGATTAAACAGTTTCTGACAACCCTATGTTCAAGGTGTTTGTATGCAAAACACTCGAACCGGACACCGCAAGTTTGGCAAGCAATAAAAATGCACTCGAAAACTGCACTTAAAACATGTGCAAAATTATCGAACAGCAGTCTAGGGTCCATGTTTTTCAACTCCTAGTTTAGGCTTCCTATAGTTAAGCCGAATTTGAGAACCACCGTTGCATGACCTCGAAAAAGTGCCGGCTAAAAATTGCAAATCACTCAATGAATTAAAATTATATCATTAATATCTTGCAAGCATGTTGAATATTTTATTATTATTTTCTACAATGCTTTGGAATGAATCGAAAACGTGTTCATAAAACATTCAACCGGTTTGGTCCTATGGAAATCCCCGCGCGCAGATAAATTTCAGACAACCCTACTTAAAGATAGTCGATACGTCTCGCCTCTCTATAGCTTGAAGATTTAAACTTACGTGAAACGCATTTGTTATGTTTCTGTACCTAAGCTAGGATACCAAGTATATGCAATTTTTTGTCCTTAAAACAACATAAAAAGTTAATCACAGACTAACGCAATAGTCAAGGTTGAACTCATGAACTCTTGAGAACGAGATCCAAGATATTATGTAGTGTAGTAGGTGTTCATAAGCGCGTTAGTCCTTTTGCCTCGATATTATTAACTGCCTCGTTGGTCTAGTAGTGATCGCAAGCGCTACTGCTAAGCATGAGGTCCTGGTTCGATTCCCAGGTCGGGCAAAGTGTTATTGGATTTATCTACCATGAAATTCTCAGTAGCGGCCCGGAGTCTGGATTTCTGCCCGGTTGATGGCAATAGGCTCGCCCCCTATTTCATGGGACTTAAACATAACTGACGAAATGTTTGTGTACTATGTATAGGTACACCTCTGCCTAACCCTTAGGGCATTACAGGCTTGATGTTATGTTAATATTAAATGCCGAAAAATGGGATTCCTGATCCGTCGTTTTCACGAAAGCGGTGAAGCCAGTCAAATAATCAGCAGTAAGATAATGATACTCAGTGGACATATATATAGATTCTGCTGCCCAACCTTATGGCATTATCCCTTAGTCGCCTATTACAATACCACATAGATTCCTTGCGATTCTTGGATTAAAAATTGCGTGTCAACTATTGACCTTCGTGCAATCTGTTCGAGTCAATTAAGGGAAACGGGGTCACAATCTTTAGGACCAAGTATGTAGGCGATGAAACTATAGATCTGTTACTACTATCGCAGTATTTTAACTAGCTCAATTACTTATGATGCTTCTATAACAGAACCATTTTTATATTTGAAGCCTTGGATTTGTTAATCTAATGAATCCATTTTCTCGTTTGATTTTAACCCAAGGATAAATGGACGAAAATGATGAAAGGGTACTAATAACGTGATAGCATTAAGTACTTATGATAAAAACTCTTTCACTTGCAGTTTCAAAAATATTCTTCAAGATGGAAAATCCCGGGCAGTAGAGTTAGACATTGGTGCCAACAAGCAAGTTTCAAAATTGGAAAAACCTGAGGAACCAAATTGGTTTGTAAAAAATTCCAAATTAAAAAAGACTTTTATCTCGAATCAGATATCCGTCTCTTAGGCCTTAAGGATGATCAATCTAATTCGGAAGGAGATATTTCTGTAGGCGTAAGCGACAGTCGGATGACGAACGATTGCGTGTGACTAGCAATTTAGATACTAACCTGCCTAGCCTCCATAATGTATTACGCATCAACAAAGCTTCAAGGCACCTTTTAATCAGATAATGGACTTATCACATCGACCCAATTTCATTCCGTTTCCATAAATCTTCGTAGGTTATAAATTGCAGCAAATGTCTTTGAAGCTCGCAAGACTTGTAACGCAACATTGGCTAATATCATTATTGTTACCAAGCAATTTTCATCTTTAACTACTGGATTCTAAAGTTATGTTTCCGGTAAAGAGGCAAGGAAGAAAATTTCTCAGTTTTAAGCATCTTTAAGATGGATATTATCGTTAAAAGAGGAATTTGGGATCAGCTGTTTTTAATAGCCAACTATGTCGTAAAAAGTTGAGTCTTTGCGCGTTGCAGAGCTCTTAAAAGGAATTGTTTCTAGTAAACACTAAGGAAAGATCATTCTACCAATACCATTAAGCGTAGGGGAGGACCAAACAGACGATGGATGGATTTCATGAATTGTGTGAAAGATGATAATATGACTAGAAAGGGGATGACTGAGATGACTGTTAGTAGAGATGCATGGAAGAAGAAGACATGCTGTGCCAAACCGAAATTGGGTTACGGCAGGACGACGAGGAAGAAAAGAAAGAAAATACGTTGACGTCGTTGAGTTACGTTGATTACTACGAAGAATATATGTATATAAATAACAATTGCTAACCCCAGAAACTTTTTCAAAATTGTCCAAGTATGCTGAAGCAGAACCCATGGAGCGCGTCGCTCGTTACGCTTCGTAATTATCCATTATCTGAGTTCGTATGTTTAATACGATTTTAATGATTCATACCTGGACTGGCCCATTACTTCACCTCTCTAATTGATATTGTTTACGTACATCATACATGATACGTACGTAAAGTATATTATAGAAATGCTTTTGTATTTGATTCCTCGAAGGATGACAAACTTTATTCCCATGTTGGTTTTAAATTCATTCTGTATTGTCTCTTTTATCAAAGTCACGTAACTTAACTCTTGTTTCAAGCTCTGTATTAAATACAAACACGTTTAGTTATGTTTTTTTAAAAGAAAATTACATCATTTAAATGGGAACTTCGTACTAACATCCTCGTAGGACGTGATATTTTTTTTTCTCTTCTTTGAAAGCGTCAAGCATTTTATTTAAACGTTCTTAATCTTTTCTACTTCAAAAACAACGTCGAAAGTGTTTTTGGGGTGGTTTTGTTCTTCCCCCTTGATTTAAATGTAATCTTTTTGCTCCAGAATCAGACCAGCAGCGAATATCATTGGCTTTGGTCTTATGAATATTCATAGTAACGCGGTAGACATATCTTTCAGGAAACGCATAAGATTTTTTGTTTCAAGGAAATAATTTATGATTTCATTTGTTATGTAATTAATGTAAAGCATTGCTTACTGTTTTTGCTTGTCAAGGCTTTGCCCTCGCGCAGTTATTTGAGCGTTTAACTTTATAGGCTATGCATCTGCTTGTATGTGCTTCAACTCTAATTATTTCTTTAAACGCGTAATTAACTATCTCCACTCTATTGAACAACTTTATGAAGTCTAGTCTAACACTTATATTTAGTCCTTGTTCAATTTTTGTGTTTCTTTCAATGTAATTATTACATCGTTAAGACCACGCAGTATCACGAAACATATTTTTGTTTAAAATATGTTTTGTTAATAACACATACGGTAAATGACTTAATAAAACTGTGACCACGACAGTATTTAACCTAAATGGTGGTACAAATCGTCATATTACCAAACTTGGTAACGTAACTGCATAACGAAATTTATCCTATTAAAATTCTTTTAATCAGTTACTGTCGATTCGCCCCTGCTTCGCACGGCTTTTACGAGTGACAGAATGTTAGTTTAATATTTATGTATTATACACATAAACTTTTCGGAATAAACTCTCTAAATAATGGTGCAAACCGGATCAAAATCCGTTGTGTAGCTTAGTTAGAACAACTCGTCACACAAACAGGCACGAAAGGCCGCTTTAATTTTTGATATCTATAGATTTGAGCAGTGACAACGAATTTGTGGTTAATTAAAACGTCATCAACTTGCGGATAAATTGTCAAACATTAAAACAGTTTGACAAATTATAGCATAGTTAGCAAGAGTCTCTTTCTAATTAGACCGTTCGTTCCCAAGCTGAATAACAGTTAATCCAAAAAAATACCGCAATAAAAAGTTCTAAGTGAAGCGACCTGTTTGTTGGTCCTATGATTCATTCACCGGTCTTTTCGTTAGTCACTTTTCGGTCGCGGTTCGAACGCTCGCATAGCTTTCTTGTAAATATTTTTGAATCAATATTGAACATGAGAACGGAATGATAACATAACTGCTGTTAAGTGCGACAAGTGTCTCTGTGGAGTGATGGGTTTCGTTCCAAATAAAATGAAGTTTAACTTTTTGAAACGGTACAGTTCTGACCCTAGTGTGTTTCTTAGGGGCGTTTTTAGAAGGTTCAGGTTTGTACCCTTGTATTCTTATTTTTAACTAACTTTAAATGTTATGTTTATTTTTGTATCTAGGTTTTTCTTGTGCGCATTTCATTATCCTAACCAATTCTGCTGAAATTCCCATGTAGATATTATATCATCTTTATCATCAGTTCTTTTTAAACTTGAAAGCTTTGCTATGGCATACGCTCCATTACACAAAGGTAAAATTGGTTATTTAGGTATAAATAGCGAGCCAGTTTTTTACTACCTATCTAATCTTTGTGGTCACAATTCTCAATTATCATATAATCTGTTCCTAGTATCGGAAAATTGTTTGATTTGATATTTGGCAAATTGTTTGTTTAGTCCAAAATATAGAACTGCCAAATGGGTAGCATGTCAGTGAACTTAGAGATTATTAGTTATGAAGACCACTTAAATATGAAATACTTTCCTGTAGAACGTTGACGAATCGTGCCTACCTATATAACCTACTATACAGGCTGGCAGGGACATCAACGCGCAGCCTGATTCAGTAGGTACATGAATCCATCTGCGTTGAAATTTTTGACCGTCTAGAACAATCTGCTGAATTCATGACCCTGCCAGCCTGTAGAAAACATCATTATTATACATATACCGGTCAATTAATCATCAATTTACTATCTGTTTAAAAAAGGCCTGTCCCATTTCATAAAAAGGAAAAACACATTAGGTAAATCGAAATCCTACGTAATAAGAATAAGCAATTTTGGTCCTCCCGGATAACGATGTAGCCCATTGACCTGGTATTGTGGTCGTAATTGTATAAAATCTAGCATGGTTTATAGTTCTATTGTTGCACAAAGCAGGTGTCATTACTTTTTACGGTTGGCTAAGCTTAGTATTATCATACAAATAGAGCAAGGAAGCTATTTTTGCAGTAACATACACTTATTGTTTTACTGTGTAAACAAAAGTTACAGCTTTTTGTAAAAGATTCTGAATGGAAATGGAGTAGGAGAAGACTAAAGAGATGATAACGATGAATGGATTGTGTGAAAGATGATATGGTTGGAAAGGGGGGTGGATACTGAGATAGCAGTTGATAGAGATGTAATGAAAGAGACATGCTGAACAGGCCCTAAGGAAATAAAAAAAATGGATAGGTGGATGGAGGATGATGATTAAGTTAATTATTTGATACACTTAAACCCAGATGGATGAACTTATTATAAATATGACAACATATCGATAGTCAGTTCATCCACCTGACTCGGCCATCAGTTATTGGCTTTTAATAACGCGCTTACCGTACTAACTAAACCTAACGACATTATTGGTTACTTGCTTCAATGCTTAAATAACAGGTAAGTACTAAATCTATGACTAACAGACAACAGTAGACTACTGTAGCCTGACGATGATCATGAAAAATACTTGTCCGTGACTGAGAAAAGCAGAACATTTCATTCAGTAGCATAACCAGCCTATAATGTACCCACTGCAGGGACAGAGGCCTCTCCTCTGTGAGAGGGAGTGGGCCGTTATCCACCAGGCGGGCCCAGTGCGGGTTGGTAGAAATCACATCTCACGATGTTTTCCTCTACCGTTTTGAGAGCAGTGGTGATGAAATAATTTACACAAATAAAGCACCCGTCTGGGTTCGACCCTACGACCTACAACTGGTAAGTCACGGCCGTTATCATTGGGCCACCACTGCTCAATTCCATTCAGTACTGCATACTAATCACCGGTTTAAAATATGGTAACGATTGCCAAGTTGCCAATTGATTTAACGCTTAAATCAATGACAAAGAACATTAGGTGCTTATGTGGATAATCCATTAATTGATTAAATAACTTATTCAAATGCATTTAACTTCGCTAAGGACACCGGAACATTCTTAGGTTTTCCTTCAAGGTTTCCAACATGTTCCTCTATAGATACGATTTCAAGTTAACGTTAGCTCGGTGTGTTAGTAATTACGTCTTAAGTATTTATTTCATATTTGATATGCTGCTTGTTATATTTTATTCATTAACAGTTTGTTGTTAAGTTACGACTGTCTTAAATCTAGTGTGTCTTAGTTTATTTTCTATCGTTTCATCAATAGTGTTGTGAGAAGTTGTTATCTCTTCTGAATTCTGTTTCTTAGTTTGTTTATCGATGTTGTTTGTGTGTAATTGTCATTGATTTGATATTCATACTGTAAGTTGGTTGAAATGGCATACTCGTGCCAGTAGCATCATCGGGACCATCATACGGTTCTGATAGTAAACGTTTGATGATGGAAGTCCTTGGCTTTGCCAATCCTGTGCAATAAATACCCTTGATGTTATGCAAGAAGTCCCTACTTCGTCCTTCCTCATGATTCCTCTGAAATATTTCTACCAGGTTGATTGAGGAATTATTGATTCATTTTTTTATTTCTATTTTCTAGTCTACAAAACTGTTTCATTTAGTTCGCATTTCGAATACTCATGTAACCTAATTTCCTTTTAAGCCTGAACCTCAATGCATTTTCCTCAAAGCATCATTACCGAAAATAGACATTCCATAAAGATTTTCGTTGACAAATGAGTAATTTATTGTGTTCTATAATTTACTGAAACAGTAATTATATCATCAATACGTCCCGGTATTCCATTTACTTCGTCTAGTAAACTGAGCTAAATACTATAAAAAAGGCGATTTATCAATTACCCATTTTGCATTTCCTTGGTCCAATTCGTTTATCTTATCTCAACTTATCTTATCGTCCCTCTGTTGTGTCAATTACACACAAATTTCATTCAACCTGGCGTCTGTACACACCTATTTCGTGTTGAATAGTTTTAAACAATATGTTTCCTTCTGTGTACCTTACGTTAAACCTTGTTTATTAAATTAACCATCCTGTAACTGCCCGTGACTCATAGTTCTACAATTGAAGTTTTATTAAGTTTACTTTTCACTTCATACGTTGCCTTTGACATGGCAAGTACAAAGAGTGATGGTGACAAAACAGTGCAGTGCTGCAATTATAAAGACAGTTTCGATTTGAATTTTAGCGATGTTCGGTACAGCTTCCACAGGAGTTGGGTTAAGACAAAGAAGTTGAGTCAAAGAATGTTCGGGGCTGACAGGTGAGTGAACTTAGATTTAGACCGAAAAAAGTGCTACCGGATGTTAAATAAATGATTTAGGTTGCTACGAGCGACAAAATTTCTAACGCGAATTGGTTTTAGGTAGCTAAAGAGCTAGTCCAATACCAATAGGGCAGCTGAGTCTGTCGAGAACTTCGTTCAATTAATTATTAGTAGTGACGTATGTGCCACTTTGTCTGTTGTTGTTTATGTTTCACTTACGATTGTGTGACTCATTATATACAGACTCACTACATCTGTATGTCCCGTTATACCCAAAAAGTGTGATAAGTCTTCGATCAAGTTTCTATGCGGTTGACTTTATTGGGTTAGGAGAAAGTTGTCTTTTGTTACTATACCACTATAAACAATCCTGCGATGGACGTTCACTTTTGGCTTTGTTCGTGATTAATTTTAGTGAGCCTATATTTTAGAGAGGCAATTATGAACCTGATACCTTTCGGTGCTAAGGTTGTATGAAAGATGAAGGTATTGTTGACGATGATGGGTGAAAATTTTGAGAAGCCGGTTGGAAAAATGTGTGCAGAAATTCAAGGACAATAATAATTGCTATGTTTAAGCTTAAAGAAATAGTTTTAAAACAACAACCCCGTGGGCCCGTGCTAATGACAGAGAATAAGACAAGGACAAAAGAACGTAGATGTAATAAACGTGAAGTTATATGTAATAATGAAATATATTCATCACATTTCGACATTTCTTTGAGCAAATTGTAGTTGCTCAAAGAAATGTCCTTTCGTGCTAAATGTTTTGCTATTGAAAGGTATCTCAGAAATAACCACAGTTAATCTTCAAAACTTATTTAATATTCTCACAAGTTATTATTATCAAAACTTATTTTTTTAGAATCTATCTCCACGGTACAACAATACCACGACCGCTCGCTACCATAGACCACTCGCTCCCCCGAAAGTCTCCGGATCTCTGCCAAGTCACCGAACTGTCACCAGTAGTGTGTCCAGTGCAAACCATTTCATCTCCCGATTTTATTTCAATACGCATTTTCGCTGTCAGTATGGCCAGTACAAAAATTCTAAACCATAGATCGATTTGATTAGTGAATTTTAAACCGTGTAGTTTCAGTTATATGTATTAGTGAAACCTTATACTATCTAATGTGTAAACTTGTAATAATAAAACTGAAACTCTATTAATAACATGGTTAACATCCGAATTCGGGAAAATAACGGGGAGTATCAAAGAACATGGAGGAGTTTCTTGCCGGTTCTTCTCCATAGGATCCTAATATGCTTTGGAATGCGGATGACAGGGTGTTGTGGCGCAGACTGGCGAGAGGTCATGTTCAGCAGCGAACTGCGATAGCCTAAGTTGATTGATTCACGCTTTGGAATCTTCATCTTTCTGGCTGGCTGACTGCTTGACAGTGCAAAAGTGCCTGTAAATGTTTAAATTGAAAAAAATGCTTTGAGTTTCAGTTTAAACACATAGGAGGAGTAAAATATTAATCAGTGTTACAAAATGTTACTGTTTAGATCAGGATATGTATTTATTTTGTCCTCATAAAGGTTTAAAAAAAAGTCAAGGTTAAGTCGGCTCCGAGATGAATAATTTCGTGCTTAGTAACAACGCAACATTCGATTATCTTGATGATATTATGTAATTAAATAATATTTGTAATATGGATTCTCAGTATTCGAAATTTCGGATAAAAGATAATGTAAAATAAAACTGTATTGTGTTTAAATGCTAACCTTTGGCCTAAACATAAACTTTGATACCGGTTATATCACAAATTATATTTATACGCGAAAACTCGAATCAATCTTTGGCGTTGAATTACATTTTTTGATCTGATAGTCTTAAGATTTATTTATTTATATTATTATTTATATACACACAGTAAAATACATAGGGATATGACATAGTTATGTTTAGTTTAGTTTCTTTTTTAATGTTTTCTAATTAGCTTGTGCCCGGTTTCTAAAATTTTAGCAAATTAACTCTAACAGTCAACACCAGGATGTTTGTCTTTCCTAGTTTCCATACCCAGTGACTACCCAGTGACATATTAACCCATAGGAAGAAACCTATCCCATAAAACACGTCAACTAGATAAAGCCTTCAAGGTGCGAGTATTTTAATGAGACAAAAACTAACTTTTGAGCATGCGACTGATATTTGAAGTATATAATCTTTTTCGTGTTAAGTACTTGTGCACGTAATTAAGTAGCATACTTAGCTTCAACGTCATTATCCACGCCTTGTACTTCCTGCCGAGTTCGCGTTTTCGGAAATTGCTATCTACCTTCGTCGCCCCCATTCGAGAGCCCTTGATATCAAGGACTGATCTTTAAATTAATTTTAAGTGATTCATCGTCCTGTTTTTCTATTTTCTTATTGGAATCAAAAGATTGAAGAAAATTGTCTTATTTCTCAACAAGATCTTAAAGGTCGGATAAATTGATATTGATATCAAACAAATGTCTTGAATTACTCAGAATTTCATTCATAATAACGATGATAATAACAGAATGTTTATCGATTCCAATCCTACGCTGTCATTATAGTGGTCAAATCGATTTGAGAACTCGTTTAACTGACCGATGACGATGATTCAAGGAGGCTTTGATTCTTGGAAAGGCCCAACGTACGATGCCTTTGGCGGCAGCTCCGCGACACGTAACTTCCGGTTCTTGGAATATCCATACACTGGTCATTTTGCATATATTTTTCAACCTCTTCTAAAATATCGACCTTATAGCAACAACCTGTAGAGTTCAAATTGGCATAGAAGGCGATCGTGTGTATTTTTTTGAAGCAATGGGTTTTTCGCTGGCCTTGACATTATTTGCTTTTTAATTTATGTGTGATGCGTGTTTTATGTGACTTTCGTGTTAATGTATAGTTATGTTGATTTAATTAGGTAAATTATTTGTTCATTTATTTAATTGTGTCGGCTCGGATAAGCTCGTCCTTCCTTCAGGGTAGATGTGACCTCATACTAAAGTTATGCGCGAGCTATTTGTGTGCGCTTTTTTGCCTTTGTCTGTGGGAAATGTTAGGCGTCGTAATAGTTTGGCTTTAATTCACATTCTTTGAACTCACAGTCTTGATAATCATATCCATTACAATTTACGGTTCTCGTTATAACTAATGCGATAATGACCAGTTCTTCACGACTTGTTCACATGACACGAAAACATAACTAAATGTTTGTACAGCTATTACGCAAAATTGTACCGTTTGCGCCATTCTCATAATTGTTTATTTGGCACTCTAACGGTTGACCTGTAAAATTTTATGATATGTTAGTTTTTGTCTTGTACACCAGAGCAAAAATCGTGTCATTACTCATTAGTCTGGCTGGTCGGCGCAATTTGAGCATAGGATTAGCCCTGACCAAAACTATATGCTATTTCCACGAGATGTCAGTAGTTCAGTACATTCTAGCCTTATCTATACTAATAATATACCTGAAGAGTTTGTTTGAACGCTCTAATCTCTGGTACTATCAGTAGGATTTAATATAATCTTTTTGCATTTTATAGCCCAATTCTTGAGTAAGGCTGTTTAACATCACGCTTGGACCCTTAGCAGCCGAGCAAAAAGAAGCGAAAGCGAAAACGAAATAATAGCGCGGCCAGGCGATGTTATATTATGACGGGTGGGTCGGGGAACAAGAAATTTCACGCGGTCGAAGGCGCGGGCAGAATCTAGTACCTACATACATGGTACTACATTCTTACTTAAATCTTACTTGACAGACTCAATTTGTGAGCAAAACATCACAATATTATTGTAGACATACGTCAATCCTCTTATAGTCCGTAATCCTATTTTGGAAATTCTGTGAAAGTACGAGGAAGTAACAGCCCGGGGCGAGGATTGGAAACTTGGAATAGTGTTTGTTGGAGAAGGGCAATAAGCTTAACTTCTTAACGTATTCTGTAGGAGGGAGCGTAGACCAGCCCCTGTAGGTGGATTCGATACAACATATCTAGGGAATCCTTGAAATATTTGTAAGAGAATGATTGACTTTCTACCATAGGCCAGAGAGCTGAGCGGTGAGGGAGCGCAAAAAAAAAAAATCAATAAAAATGCTGCATATCCAGAATGGAGTGTCTGTTAGAGGAATTTTCTTACCGCTCTGTGCCTCTCTCTCGTCTCTCGCTCTGCTTCTCAGCACAGCTCAATCAACTTTACCGCCATCTCTCTTATTAATTTAAACTTGATGGCTAAATCAACAGGGATGAGTCTGATCTGCTGACGCGTCACTATAATAAATAACAAAGTTGTACTTGGTCTTTCCCCCAAATAATTTTTCCAGCAAAAGTAACCACATTATTGGTTCGTTACGGCAAGTGCCATTGTTGACACATCTGAAGCTATTCATAATTTAGTGTTACGGTAAAAATAACCTTTTGCTGCATACTTTTACAGTTGGATTTTGTTTGTACTTCTGATGAACTTTAAAAGGTGCATAGTTCGACGACCGCACTTGGCAGGGTCAAGGGCGTAGTAAAGAGATTTTGTAAAGTTTGGTTCACAAATTAATTGAATAAACGATGTTTGTTGATAGATAGATTACTTTAAAAGTTCCATTGATAAAATAACCATAATAATTTCTTCATAAAACAACAATCATATTACCACAAAACAGTGTTTATCAGTTGTTTAGGCTAAACACCTTTTAAACATGACATAATTATATGGGCTTTGACGTAACATTGAAATTAGACACACTTTGAACAAGTGTTGTAAGTTTTTATAGTAAGACCCCAACTGTTTGGATGTGTTTTAATTTAATTATTATTATTTTTTTATTAGCCGTTAATGTCCCACTGCTGGGCAAAGGCCTCCCTACTCTCTTTCCACCTCTCTGTCCAGAGCTACCAAAGACCAAGCTTTATGAAAGGAGTCCAGCTCATCCCGCCATCTCCGTCTGGGCCTGCCGCGATGTCGTTTGCGTTCAACTTTATCATTGCTTTTGTCCATATGGGTAATTACTTACTTTAGTGACGTATTTCATTAAAACTACGAATGAGGAAAATTATATTGTACATAAGAAACAATGGACAGCAAATAGATCAGTCAGTCGGCAGTCGGTTCGTGGAGCGGAATAACGGATATTTAATTTTAAGCTGATCTTGCATAATATCATAACAATCATGTTATCTCGATTTATTAATGTGTCTACCATACGGTAATTTCAATCACTTTCACGCGGCAGTCGTGGCCGAGCGGTTAAGGCGTCTGACTAGAAATCAGATTCCCTCTGGGAGCGTAGGTTCGAATCCTACCGACTGCGAAATTCTTTTTGTACTTATTTTATTTTTGTTTGTTACAGTTTACGTAGAGGTGCTGGCGTGAATGTTCAAGATGACAATGGGTATACACCACTTCACCAAGCATGTTTATATGGCCACAGGTAAGTTTCAGATTTTTGTTTTCTGTCGAATAAAGAGAGATTTAGACAAATTCAATTTTTGTTGTTCAAGGTAGTCATTTATTAAAAAAATAATTTGTTTGAGTAACCTTTAATTAGACCATTATTTAACAACTATATTATTAACGTTTCCTAAAATTCAAGGACATGAAATTAGATTTTTTTATAACTCGTTTGGCTACGCAAGTTCTAAAAGTTGTGATATGGAAAATATTTATGAGAAGTCAGTAGCATTTTATAATATTAACTGGTTATTAATTACAACATTTGGTATATTTTTATCAAGTTATTTTTAGCAAAGCAAGGCTACCCTTAACATTAAAAAATATTACATTGAAATTCATTAATTAAGTAATAAAGACTGGCTATGAATTTAATAGCAATATTTCAGGGAGAAAATATTAATAATATTTTCTATGAAAGTCCAATTTACATACATACATCCGTTGCATACATTTTCATTTGGTACTTAATTTAGTGCTTTAATTGGTGCTATATGCTGATGATGATGGTGACTTAATTTAGTATCACGAAAATACAAGCTTAAAATTTAGTTTAGGAGTTGGTAGATCATCTATTATGTGCTGCTGTACAACCATCAAACATCTTAATACATTGTATTCAATAGATTAAGTTTTTGTTGTACAGATGCCAGCAGGCCAAGCCACCCGAAACTGTAAAATTTTCTCAATCAACCTTGAGCCTAATGCTTAGCGATAAAGTTGAAAATCTATTAAAGAAATTTGACAGATAGTAGTAGCTTGATGTGCTGGCGTCTGTTCTTTGAGAGCGATATAAAGGGCTTTGAAGGTCCGTGGCATACATACTGTCCGCCTTTTTTTTCAACATGGCGGCCACGTTTTGGATTGGGACCTTTATAGCCATAACTGACATCAATGTCAACAGAAAACATAGGTAATCAGAACATACCCCGTAAAGCGTCACGTTTCGGAGATATTAACGTTCAAAATTGATCACAATGCCAGCCATCGATTTACCTAGATATAGGTTCCAAGCGTGGACGCCATTTTGAAAAAAAAAAAAAAAAATGGCGGACGCCATAGTTATGTCAGGCTCCATTTAAAAATCTTCAATCTCTTTATTTATTTAGTATTTGAGAGTTGGTCCCATATTAAAAGTTGCTAATTTTCATGAGTATTTTAACCCCCAACAAAAACTATAGAAATTCAAAGTCAGCCTGTTTACCTACATACATGCGTTCCAGTAGTATTTATGGCAACGATACAAAGTACAAATATGATAGCAATAATGACAAACGAAAAAACATTTTTATTCCACTTTTCCTCTGTATTGATATTATTAGTCTGTCTGACGTCAGGGGACCGGGCATAACGTTATAGCGGGAAAAACTAGTTGATATCATAAATGAATCATTAACTAAACAATTGGTAAAGAGTACCAATGTGTTCATTTTTAGGGTTTGTACCTCAAGGAAAAACGGAACTCTTATAAGATCACTTCGTTGACTTTTTTTTGTAGCCTACTTTGTGTCCCACTGCTGGTCAAAGGCCTCCCCTTTTTCCTTCCAAACCTCCCTGTCTTGTGCGATCTCTGGCCATGTTGGCCGGGCGAACGTTACCAGATCGTCACACCACCTTTGCCGTGGTCTACCTCGACGGCGATGTCCTCCCTCACGCGTCCAGTGAGTGACGATCTTTGCCAATCTCTCGGGGTGCATTCGCGAGACGTGTCCAGCCCACTGCCACTTCAACCTGGCTGTTTTTTTTCCAACATCAGCTACTTGAGTGATATATTTTTAGTGATATAGGAAGACTACCTTTCATGTGTTCTTTAAGGGTCCAGTAGGTTTTCCAAGCATTTTGGACTCGTCTTTCGACTTCCTTGTCTTGTCTGTTCTTGAAAGACACTATCTGGCCCAAGTATATGTACTCATATGTTATTGTATATTGCAACCCATGTCCGTCTACCTTGACCCTACGTTTCGTGCTTTTGGTTATGACCTGTGTCTTGGATCTATTCATTGAAAGTTCAACCTCAAGACTTGCCATGCTCAGATCTTGGAGCATTTCTTCAAGTTCTGAAGGTGATGTGGAGAATAACATAATATCGTCTGCAAAGCGGAAGTTTGTTAGCTGGTGGCCGCTAACATTTATACCTCGTGATTGCCACGAATCAGGCAACTTGTTAAAAACCTCCTGCAATGCGCTTGTGAACAACTTAGGTGAGAGTGGATCGCCTTGTTTGACACCTCTTTGAATGTTAAAATTTGGACCACAAATATGTAGCTTGATGCTCGCAGGGCTACTTCGATAGATGGTGTCAATGAGGTCAATGTAGGTGTGCGTAACATTTTGGGACTCCAAGGGATTGATAACTGACTGATGGTCTATACTGTCGAATGCCTTGGCATAGTCCACAAAGGCCAGGTAAAGAGGTTTGTTGAATTCATTATATTTTTCTATTATTTGATTGATGGTATGGAGATGATCGGTTGTGGAGAAATGGGGACGAAATCCAGCTTGTTCGGGAGGTTGGTGAAGGTCAAGCGTCGGAGCGATACGGTTCTCTATTGATAAACAGTTTGTATAAATGTGAAATGAGGCTTATGGGTCGATAGTTCGCGATGTCAGCTTTGTCTCCGCTCTTGTGTAGTGAAATTATATTTGAGTGACACATTTCAGAGGGAATTTGACCGGTATGTAAGATGGTGTTGAAAAAAGAGGTGTGTGAGGTAGAAGAGTGTGTCGTCCTAGCTTTAAAACTTCTGTAGTTATTCCGTCCGTTCCAGGGCTTTTATTGTATTTCATCTCGCGAAGAGCACTTTGAACCTTGTAGGGACTAATAGGATCAACGGAGTTAGGGCAATAATAAATGAAATGTCTGGGTTGTTTCTGTTGATCCTGGTATAATTTTTTGTAGAATTTCGTGGAAATGTCGATAATTTTGCTTGAACTACCTTGTTTTATCCCATTTTCGTCCATTGGGTTGGAAATCCAGGTTTTTCCCTTCGTTATTCCCTGTTTGGCAGATCTTAAAGAGGTGTTACTGAATAAAGCCGATTTGATCATGTTGGTGTTACAATCTCTAATGTCTTTTCTTATGCTTCGTTTAACCAATTTATCTATTTTATTATATTCTACTCGATTATGCTTTAACAATTCTCTATCCTCTATTGCGTGGAGTTGCAAGTTGAAATTAATATTAAATATTCAGGGCTGTAATCCCTTGAAGCAGTGAAAAAGTCAAACTTTTAAGTCAACGAAATCAAAAGATACGGGCGTGTATGTTCCGGAATTAAACCCTGTAGCTAGGGTACTTCCCGTTCACCTGGAATCATGAAATTTGGGAAGAAGCAATGTCAATAATATCATGTAGCACAAGTAAGGGGCTGTTCGTTTATTACGTAAGACAATTTTAACCAATTTCTGATCCCCCCTCCCCCCTACGTAAGAAAAAAGAAGACTTGAATGAACCTCCTCCCTTTGATTCTTACGTAAGATCAGTATCTACCAAGATTGCAAAGAAAAAGTAGCAAATTTTTTAAACTTATAATTTTTGCTTATTTTTGAGATCTTACGCAAGAATAATCGGATTCGGACCCCCTCCCCCCCAAGTCGTCTTATGTAATAAATGAACAGCCCCTAAAGGAAAAGTCCGAAAACCGTATATTTGTAGTAACATTACAAAAAATAAAATAAAAACCCAAACTGACAAACTATTTACATACTTACCAATTTGTACGGAACTCTCGGTTTTTTTACAAATGAATTAGCTGTGATTTGAAATGTTTACTATGAAAAATTTTATAAGCCCAATTTTTATAACAAGATTGTGGAGTTCTACAAAGCTCTGTGCACTGTAATAGTCCCTCTCTGAACTATAATGACTTATCTCGGTAAGCAAAAAGTTTAATCAATGCGTACAATATCCTTTCAAATCTAGGCTAAATATCTAGTGTTCCGGAGTAACTTTATTACTTTATAATGTAAAGTTTATGTCATGGTCTTCTATGCATTAGCATTAAGCCAGAAAATTAACCCCACCATTCCTTTTCTAGAGACATAGTCAGAGTGCTACTGTCAGTAGGCGCGTCGCCATGCATAGTCGACAAGAAAGGTGCTACGCCCCTTCACCTAGCCGCGTTCCACGGTGACACCGACGTCTGCTGGATGCTCCTCGCCCACAACAACCCGCCCTGTATTATTGATCAGCTGGTAAGTTCTACAAACATATTTCTAGGTTTTTTCTTAACGTAACATTACACCTGTATTCTTCGAAGATTAGGCAGAAGTAGGAGGATAGTGAGGTGGCGCAAGAATGAAATAAATTGAATTAACTTGAATAATGTACTTAAATGCAAAACATTATATTTAATAACTTGTCTTAAAAACACGTTATACGTTACACTATACTATACTATAAATTGTAGAATTTGTTATATATTTTGTTTTTCAGAAGTACAACTTAGTTAGAATGTATTGATTATTATTCAGCCACTCTCGAATGTCTTTTTTCTTCCAGGAAATCTTGGGAATTGTTTAAATATTTCGTATATTTGAATATTCGACGAATTACGAAAATATTACGAATATTTAAAGTTTTATTTAAATGAAACAATTTTATCATTCGTTCTTTACGCAAAATCGTTCACTACCCCAACACTTTTAGTTTTAGTATGGTAACATTATTTTTCTATGAACTGTCAAGTTACTGAATACAATTAAAAGTCGAAGTATAGACTGGAAGCTGACCCTAAAATAGTTGGGAAAAGACTTGTCTGATGATGATGAAACAACCTGTTAGTACAAATAGTATGGTCACCGCAGCTTCAGGACATCTGTACCTAATACAAGAGGCATTGTAGATGTCGTGTGATAACACCGACACGCTTACCCTTCAAACTGGTACACAGCATCGCTGCTTGGTTGCAGGACTAGGTATACCTAGTCCTGCCATCAAGTGACCATTAGGTATACCTAGTCCTGCCACCAAGTGACCATTAGGTATACCTAATGGTCATGTGTGCTCATGTGTTATCTTCACCGACAATGTTGCTCGACCTATGTTTTCGACACCCACTTATCTGCGAGCCGCTAGTAAGTTCCAGAACATTCCAGGAATGTTGATTACGTCAGAGCTTCGCCCTTTACTTGCGAGTTTAGTTTACAACACCCGGCGTTCGCATACCTGCTTTGAGGCATTCCCGGTCTCGTGACAAGGTATTATGTGTCGGATACCTTAAGTTTAATGACAAACTTTGGGGAGGTCTAGAAATGTGATCTATTTACGGAACAATACAGTATGTATTCGTTTGAGACTATGTTGTCAATACAAAAGTTGGAGGAAACTTTGGGTAGTGATATATGAGCATAGTTTAGAAAGAATACATTGATAGAAAACTCAACTTTTCTTTATGATTTAATGTAAGATGATTTATATCAAAAGTTTTGTACAAACTATTTACATGAAAACAAATTATATTCCGTTTATTATATAAATATATGATACTTCATAAATATGCGTAGATTTGCGATGGTCTGAAGGCAATGAAACATGAAACGAATCAAAGCCTTAGAAGTTACTATTATTTTACAATAGTTTATTAGTCACTAAGACAATTAAATTGCTTGTCGACGAGCCTCTGGTACAGATGCCAGCACATTAAACTACTGCAATCTGTCAAATTTATTTAATAGATTTTCAACTTTATCGCCATAGCGTTAAGGTTCGAGGTTGATTGGGAACATTTGACAGTTTCGGGTAGCTTGACCTGCTGGCGTCTGTACATTCATTGATAGTTATTTAAATAGGACTAGCCTGGGAACCGGTGACTTACCTTACCTAGAACCGGTCACTATTTGCTGGGGCGTCGACATTTGAATACGGATAAGATATGGCCAAGTAAAAGGGCGTGTTGGACACGATTTGCAACAGTTTTGGGTACAAATACGACTAAGGAGATTAGTTAGTCGCGGCTCAATTTACAGGGCTTAGATTCCGAAATACGAGACTAGTTCAAAAGCTGAGACGAAAAAGAAGTAAGCAATTTTGCACTAGAACTCAGCAGAAATAGTAAAAAATAAGGTTACTTTTAGTATCTATTGTAAAAAGACTACAACTTTTAAGTCGACTATAGACCATCTTTGCACAGCAAAGGTAACTGCCACTTATAATGTCAAAATAACCGGTTTTTACTATATGCATATAAAATAAAATAATTATAAGTACACACGGCTACACATCAAGCTATGCATTTCCAGTTTTAGCTGACCTCGCATTGTATAGGTTTTTCGTACAATCAGAAGGCAGCTTATACTGATTCTGTATAGCTTGATGTGTAGCCGTGCGTACGTATAAGTAGGTAATTATTTTCTTTTAAAACAAAAAAAAAACAATATTATTTTTTTTGTCTGTCTCTATGTTTCTTCCGGCTAATCTCCGAAACGGCTGGACCGATTTTGACGGCACTTTCGCTGGCAGCTGATGACATAGCTGATGTTATACGGAGTAACTTTGGCTACTATTTTAGAAAAAGAATAGAGTTCCGCGCAAAAAAAATAAAACCCATGACATCCAATTTGGTTTCCGACATGCACACGAACGGAGCTAGTTTTTCATAAAGGCAAAAAATAACCCTTATCCTTTGTCCAACAGACGTCAGACCACGAAACAGCATTGCTGATAGCCGCTCAGTTCGGTTTCGTCAACGTGGTGGCTCAGCTGGTTTCACGAGGCGCCGATGTCACCATCAAGAACAATAACGATGAGAGCGCCCTGGACCTTGCTGCACAGTATGGGAGGTGAGAACATCTATACTTCTATTTCTACACTAATATTATAAAGAGGAAAAATTCGATTGTTTGTTTGTATGCAGGGGGTAATCTCCGGATTTTTTTTTAAATCTGACAGGTAGTTCCTGTCAGATTTACAAAAAAAATCTTATCGCATTTGATAACCCAATTCTTGAGGAAGGTTATAAGCTATCTCACATCACCCTACGACCCTTAGGAGTCGAGCAAAATGAAAAAAAATCAGAAAGAACACTAAGCGTAAACGAAGTAGCAGCATGGGCGAGCGATGCGATGCGACGCGATGGTTCGATTTCACGCGGACGAAGTCGTGGGCTGAAGCTAGTGTTTTAATACTTTTCATGCCCAGTGAATATCGAACAATATGATTCATGATGACAATTGCTTAATTGCTATTGTACGGACGCCAGCACATCAAGTTACTACAATTTGTCAAATTTCTTTAATAGATTTTCAACTTTATCGCTAAAGCATTAAGATTCAAGGTTGATTGGGAAAATTTGACAGTTTCGGGTAGCTTGACTTGCTGGCGTCTGTACCTGCTTCGCGGACAGGGCGACTCTTAAGGATCACTGCTAAACATATGTAGACCTTATAATAAGCCTATTGTGCTCTTGTAAGATTCACATTCACGAATCATCATGTCATCATCCACAGCCCGACTTCATCCACTGCTTTGGTAAGGCCCCTCTTTTCTTGTGCCACACCCCACATTCCAGAGCCACCCTCATTCAACGAGGTAATTGCCTACAATATCAGTAGCAATGGCTTATATTTTGACACTTCAACAACATTCATTGTATTATTTACGTTGTTAAGCAGACATTTTTTTCGAACATATGAAGCAATGGATTAGCAATATCCGGATTGATTTCTCGTATTCAGAATGATGACTTTACACCGTAAAAAATCCTATAAATATCTGCTGGACAAAGATAATTCTGCGTTTGTAACACCGCGGGCAGTACCTAAAATATATTTAAATCCTTGTTTCTAATTGGCATTGTCTCCAATTTAACAAATATCAATTTTGCGAAAGTGTACATTAAGTTGATAACAGAATGGCTGCTAGTAAAGATTTACCAAGAAATGTATGCGTTTCGGGAATCATTGTCTATCTTCGGAAATACGAACGCGCAATGATGAGATCTAATATAGAGCTGTTACAACCATGGAAGTACTTGCCTATTTTGTATTTACATGATTACAAAAATTTAGATTAACAGCTCTATGCAATCCCAAAAACTTTTGAAAACGCTATCCTATATTCGATTTTATTTTAATCCTGATCTTTTCTCCTAGGTTGGCAGTAGTACAGCACCTACTACAAGTTCGGCCGCATTTGGTAGACCAGTACCGACATCCCGCCTGCCGTAATGTGGTGTTCACATCAACCCCACTTCACAGGGCCAGCAAGAATGGGAGGAAGTAAGTGTTATGTTCACATGGTTTTATACAACGTATGACTCACAGATAACAAAGCGGATGTAAGCGTACCGTGGACATGAAAATACGACGAAAATGTTTGCAAAATTCGTGGTCTCGTAATTTTTGTTGTGTATTTGAAGACAAGCCAATAGGTATCGTATAGCTAATACAGAAACATTGGCGAATGAATCAAACATTAAAAAAAATAACTTATGAAATTACCTAGAGTTGATTCACAATTGTTGTTACTTAGTTAGGTACCTATTAAAACCTGACTAGCGAAGAAATTGCGTAATACTCTAACAATGGCAATGCTTTTCATTTTGACCATTCAGCAGCATTCATTGCGTGATTTACGTTGTCGATCAGACGAATTTTTCAAACAAATGAAACAATGGATTGGCAATTTCCTTCATAATCCGTGCGATTGTGATTGAAAGTGTCTTACGCAATAGGGATGCACGAGCTATGATATCATCTGCCTAGCCTATTCCCAACTATGTTGAGGTCGGCTTCCAGTCTAACCGGATGCACCTGAGTACCAGTATTTTACATGGAGCGACTGCCTGTCTGACCTCCACACTCCAGTTACTGGGTGTGTAATACGAAACTTCTTGGTAAGACTGGTTGTCAGACTACGGCTTCTGACGACCCGCAACGACTGTCAAAGACCCACGAATCACAACCGGGACCAACGGCTTAACATGCTTTCCGAGGCTCGGAGGGGTCTTGGTATGTAAAGATGACGCTTGCCACGAACCAACCGTGGCAACCGTAACTTAACCTGATCGATCAACCCGTGCGGCTGTTATTATATATTTTTCTACTCCTTTGATCTAGAAACACAGTGAACAATCTTCATTCTAACATAAGAAAGCTTTCCCTCTTTAGTATTAACCGTCTTAGCTAATACATAGTAAATATATGTTATTTAAAAATTATGTAAATGTAAAGGCGCGCGGCAATTGCGTCGTATTCATATTCATTCGTTCGTTATAACGCATCGATAGCTTTCCTGCCTGTTTACACGTCGGTGTTGCCAGCAACAATATTTTAGTAGATGCGGTATATTTGGGTATAGTTTTACAAATTTCGTGGCAGTGGTTAGATATTACTCCCTACACACTCACAAAATTTACGTCTTTATAATATTGGTATACTAAGTGCGAATTCAACCAAACTTGTATAGGTACCTAGAATGAGTCTTACCCAGATTTTTTTTTTAATTTTTTCAGTTTTTTCCGTACTAGAACTGTCAGATGTCAATTTTATGGCACGGATAAAAGATATGACTTTGGTGAAATCATCTCTTAGATTCATTTAGGTGTCACTTAGTGAAAACGGACGTTAATGGCGCATTCCCTATCGATCAATAAGTGACGGTAATGTTTCATGTAGGTACGTATTGATCGCTGCTATTTAATCAACAATCCATATGTTTAATCACAATTGATACTTTGAAAGATATCCATTGTTCTTCCTTAGTCACTCGCCGCGCCAGCCATTTTCGCCGGGAAACCTTAGTAGGTATGTATAGAAGTTGTCGGTAAAATTAGAGAAGTGTAGTGTGTACTGTAAACAAGAAAACCGATACGGATGCCTTCAGCACTCTAATTGCGTACACTATCAATTACAATCTGAATCATTTTGAAAGATATTGTTAATCCATTTTTTCATATGTTCGAAAAAGTATGCTCAACAACGCAATGAATGTTGTTGAACTGTCAAAATGAAAGCCAGTGATTACTGATAGTGTGTTACGTGTGTTACGTAATTACTCCGCAGACCAGTGAAATTTTAGGTACTTGAACAAGTCCAAACTAATATTATAAAGAGGAAAAACTTATTTGCTTATAATCTCTGAAAGCCCTGACTGACCCTATTACAAAAATTATTTCACTTATAGAAATCTACCCTATAGCTGAGTGCCATACGATATGTTCTTCCACGCAGACGAAGTCGCGGGCAGAAGCCAGGATTTAAAAATAAAGAAAATACTTTTTTTTAAATTTAATCTGTATACCAAAAGTTCTCCCCCATATTTTTCACTTTTCTTTTTGCTGTGCCTTCTCCGTCCAATCGGTCAGGAGTCCAAATAGTCACGCCAGCGTTTCTTAGGCCTTTATTTATAATTATAACAGCAGAATGCCAATTCTCGTAATTTAAAACGTTCAAAATCTAGTCGCAGTCTCATCTCGGCGACAAACAAATGTCAAATACTTGTCAAAATGTAGGGAAATTAGAGGTAATTTTGACAGATTGAGACAGATCAGACTGTGAACGCCCAGTTCAGCAAAAATGTCAGGCAACTAGTGCCTGAACTGCCTGACGCTGGTTTTCAACTGGACCTGATTTATTTTACACCAGCAGTGCCCCGCAGTTTCACCCCCAGAAGTTTGATCCCGTGGGAATATCGGGATAAAAAGTATTTCCTATATGTTATTCTGATGTTTATGTTATATTACTGTAAGGTTTCATTAAAATCCGTTCAGTAGTTTTAGCGTGAAAGAGTAAAAACCATCCATCCACACAAACTTTCGCGTTTATAATATTAGTAAGATGCCGTATCCAACCGCTGTCACCAGTTCGGTGTTCATGAAACCCTATGTGTCAATTTTCCGCGCCCTGTCGAAGGGTTAAATTGGCAACGCGTGTCATGCGCTACCGCCTTGTGACTGTTGATTTTAAAGTCTCTATATTACGAGAAATGGCGTTTTGCTTTAGGTTTGGTTATTTTAATGTAGAGTTTAGTTATATCTATCCCACATCGGTGAGTTAAATATTTAAAAGTTTAACTCTATGTTTACCTCTAACTCTTCGTGGCGCAAGATTAATTATTTAATTAAGCCCGAGTTAGCTGTTAACTCCCGAGTTATATACAATACATATAGAGCGACAACAGCGCGGGCGAAGCCGCGTGCAAAAGCTAATGAATGGTAAGGTGCGTCCTCTATGGTCTCATTCATAGATATTAGCTTATTTGATTTCCTTAATATCTAGTGAGGAAACCGTCATGTTCTAGAACATTCGAAGACATGTGACATCTACCAACCCGCACTGGACCCGCGTGGTGGATTACGGCCCACTCTCTCTCACTGTGTCCCAGCAGTGGGAACATTATAGGCTGGTTATGCTAATATCTAGTTAGAAGTCGTCAATAACTATCAAAATAGAATTCCATATTAAACGTATCATTCGACGTACGTATAGTAGGCACGTCGGTGGTAACAAGACCAGCATAAGCTGACCTATCGAAACTCGCGTGTTACGCCGTGCCAGCACAAGATCAAAGTGCTAACAAGGACTTGCGGTCGACTGTCAAGCTATACATTTCCAGTTCTAGCTAACCTCGAATGTATAGGCTTTTCGTACAACGAGAGGTCAGCTTATACTGGAAATATATAGCTTGACATATGTCGTCGTGCGTACAAGCCGTACGTGCGAATCAGTACACAATCGAAACGGTTGTTTTGTTACCGATGGAAGCTATGCAAAACAATAATACAATAGATTCAGTACAAATGGATGTAGTTATATGCCAGTACATCTATTTGCGGTTGCAGTTTGCGGTACGGACAGCCTTTGATATTGTTGTTCACTGTATTTAGAGTAGGTAGTGTTTTATTGTGATTCAAGATTCATATGAAGACGGCAGGAGCCAGTGAACAAAACAAACTTTTTTTCGTTCACTGGCAGGAGTTTCATAATATTTTTCTTTGTTTAAACTGGGTTGATCATGGCAATTATGGCAGGTTTTAATCAAAATTAGCAGCTGAACTTGGACCTTTGGAAGTTATAACAGATGAATGCTTTTAATAGGATACTCTCACAGTCACCACCCGAGGTAAATGGATTAGCAATCGTAGTTTGTTAGTAAAGTTAAGTCGCCAATAACAGCAAAGGTTTTCTATTTTGTCACAGTTTATAAAATAGGGCTCCGACTTACGAGTTGTAGGTCTTGGGACCGAGGCAGGCACTTTACTTAGTGTAAATAATTTCATCACCACTGCTCTTAAAACGGTGAAGGAAAACATCGTGAGGAAACCGGCATGTCCTAGGACCAAACATTCGAAGACATGTGACATCTACCAACCCGCACTGGGCACGCGTATTAGATTACAGCACACTCTCTCTCGAAGAGAGGAGGTTTGTGTCCCAGCGGTGGGCACAGCCTATGATTTATAAAATAGAAAACCTGATGCTAGGGCACCACTCCTCGTTTAGGCGTGTCTTTGTTGAATTCATTATCGGTAATAGGATAAGTAGATAACCGTTAATCGGTAAAGGATTAACCAGCACCATAATTACATAACACACTATCAATTACAATCTGAATAATTGTGATGGATATAGCTAATCCATTGCTTCATATGTTCGAAAAATTTGTTTGCTCAACAACGTAAACAACGCAATGAATGTTTTTGAACTGTCAAAATGCTACTGTTAGTGTTAAGGAATTACCCCGCAGCTGCCAAGGTTGACAACTCAAGTTGCGCTGGAAATAGGTAAATATTCATAAGTCCAACATTCGTAGCATCCGAAAATTCACATATTGTAATAAAAACAGGCAAATCGCTAACTTCTATAACATGAAACGTTCGCATCGTCTTGTAGCGTCGTCAATATGTTTAGCATAATTATGAAGGTTTATTAGAATTAGAAATTAAGATTTGTTGCCTCCGGCGAATTTATTTAGCATTTCGTTATATTTTCATACCTTTTATTCTATTAAGTTTCTTATGGTCGTCGTCGTGTAGTTTGCTCTCTCATTATTTATCTGAAATAAATGAATTAATAATAATAAGGTGTTTTATGGTTCCTCTCTCTTCAAACATCATTATTATAATATCTTTGCTCCTATTTCGTGATTGTTATTAAATATATATTTATATAGATGGGTATGTCTTTATGTATGTAAAAAATCTAGATATATATCTGTAAGTTTTTGGTGTACATAATAAAGAGTATTCTATTCTATTTTATTCTAATGCTGGTTGCATTAGAATAAAATAGAAACTTTCCGACTTGGAAAAACTGCAGATATTTTGAAAGATAACAAACATACTTGTAATTGGCTTACTGTCGACTATTGTTTCCTTTTTTTTGTTTGTTTTTTTTATCTGTAAGTCTTCCGTGCTGTAATAAATAAATAAATACCTGTTATCACTACTATTTGTCACTTGTTTGCTCATAAACCAACATAATTAATTTCTCAACAAAACATAAATTTTTCATGCTCTGTTATTTACAAAAAAAAAACGTGCAATCGGCACATTCATTTAAAAAAATCAGGAGCTTTTGATGAAATTTCTATGCGTCCAGTCCGGGCTTCGTTAGCCACATGAATATGAATGATTGGTTTATGAATGTCGATATGTACGACGTCCAGTCTACGTGTTCTGCTTGACGCTGTCGATTTCAATTTTATTATAGGGTTTTACTGAATTGGAATATGTAGTAGGTAGTAGCTGTTACCCGCGAATTCAACTGCGTTTATTTTGTGTTTCATATTTGTTTAGTATAAATAATCAGGATGCAAAAAGCCTATGTCCATCTCCAGGACCTATCTGTTAAATTTCATAGTTTTACTTTCACATTTGTAACATTAGTATGGATGTACATTAATCGAATAAGCTATTTGGTATACAGGTAAAATTATTCATCTATTCACTACACTGCTAATACTTGTTTTTATTGTGTAAATAATAACTGTTTAAGCTTGTGGAATACTTAACAGAGTGTAAAATAATTGCCTACTCAGCATACTGACAACATTATTCAAAAGTAGTTGCAAATTAGTTGCCTGTGTACACCAAATGGCTTGTTCAACTGTACTTACAATTTACATTCAATCTTTTGTCTTGAAATAAAGTAATAGGGTCCGAAACATGCCTACTTGTTGTGTGCAGAATCTTTGATATTTCAAATTCCTCCATTAACCCTAACAGGTGCATTTAATCTTAACCGAAAATAAAAGCGACTAGTTTGTAAATTGTAGATTGTGCCATCTTCATTGGACATGAGCTAATTTTGAATAAATAAAATCCTCCCATCATATTACAAAGAGTCAACAGTAGAGATATCTAATCAGACAGCCAACAACGCTACCTTTTTATTAAACCATTTCCTACGTTTGTCACTAGTCTATCTTTGACATTGTTCATCTCGGTGTGTCTTATGTTTAAAAAGACTTCTTACGCAACAACCCATTTTCGTCTTTGTGACCAATTTTAAGTGACCTAACAGCTCTCATAGACGCTGGAATGGACCTCGATGTAAGGACCTACAGCAGAATGCCTTATGTTTTAAAAAGTTATTACGCTAGAAATCTTTCCTGTCTTTATGATCTTCCTTAACGGTTAAATTTCCTCCATCAGGGACGTGGTAACAGCTCTCATAGACGCTGGAATGGACCCTAACGTGAGGACCCACAGCGGAACACCTCTTCATGAAGCAGCCTGCTTCGGCAAACCATCAGTAGTCCGCATCCTCCTCAACAAAGGAGCCGACCTTCATGCCCAGGACTCTAAAAGAAAGACGGTCTACGATCTCCTTGATGAATATCCTGAAGAAGCTACCAGAAGAGTCAGGAAAGTCATACGAGGTATGTTCCAAGCAGGTATGTTGTCTACTGATTTCGCTGGTGTTGATGGATTAAACGCAAAATCGGTAACTGTTTTGATTGGTAAGGATTGTTTCGTTTTAAAACGTGTTCACGTCGAACGTATGTATACCTCAAGTTCAAAATGTGTGAAAAAAACGTCAGCTGCCTAGCCCTTTTCTATGTTGGGGACGACTTCCAGTCTAACTGGATGCATTTGAATACCAGTACTTTTACATGGAGCGACTGACTTTCTGACTTCCACAATTCAATTACTGGGTAATAAGATACTCCTTCGTAAGACTGGTTGTCAGACTTTCAGGCTTCGGGCTACTAGTAACGACTGGCAAAGATCTAAGAATTTTCGTCCGAACTTTCCAGGCACGGAAGGGTCTCGGGATGCAAGGGACGGTTCCGTGTGACTGTTATTACTTAACCTCGAGGCCGGTTGCCGTTTTGTTTTCATACATTCTTACAGTTGGTGGCTGACTATACGTTTGGTGTGTACGCGGCCTTAGTGTTACATCACCTGTATGTCTATGCTCTATGTTTTGCTTGTTTTCGGTTTTGACAAAGTGCAATGTGGCTTTTAGATTTAACCTTTACTGTGATTTCAATGTCGCTTTCAGTGGAGCTCAACGTAGCTGTACTTAAACTGTAGCTATTGGTTGAACTTGCCATGCCTAATAAAATATGTAGTAACAACTTATTCTACCTCGTATGCTCGACGTCTGTATGTCACTGCAGGGATCCAGCAGAATATCAGCGTCAGGTACATTTGCCTGACACTGATATACTGAGCTGGACTCCCATTTGGTGCAACCTTGAGACGCATACCGCACTTTGTATATTCGTTATTTTGATTTAAAGTATGTCACTTAATCACTTTCAAGTACGTTTTAATTTTTTTTTTTTTTGTGTGTTGGCACCTTGTTTTTATACAGGGTGGTAGGGACATCGACGCGCAACCTGTTACCATTAATGCAGTACATGATTCTGAACGCCACCGCCTTGAAATTTTAGGAGGGTTATTAAAAAAAATAATATTAGTATCACAGCCAGCACATCAAGCTACTACAATCTGTCAAACTTCTTTAATAGATTTTCAACATTATCGCTGAAGCATTAAGGTTCAAGGTTGATTGGAAAAAATTGACAGTTTCGGGTAGCTTGACCTGCTGGCGTCTGTACTTTTTGACCGCATTATATATTGCACTTTTTTTATGAAACAGCAGATTTTTTTTTTTATTACCGTCGTATAATTTCGTCTCTTGGGGATCTAGAAACATGTGCTGAGTTCATGGTTAAAGTTTGCTCATCGATGTCCTTGCCACCCTGTTTATTCATGTAATTTATTATCATTTATTTGTGTTTTTGTGTGTTGTGCTATGTTTTTTGAGTGCACTGAATAAATGGCTTATCTATCTTATTAATAAACCATTAAATGATTTTCTTTTGTTATTTGTTAGTTTTCTACTGCAGATCTTTGTATGTCTATCTAGATATAGCACCCGGACGTCAATAATGCACACCGAGGTTTAGAACGAGACAGTCGCAAACTTCGATCATTTTAATTCCTACACAATAAAGTTCAGTTTATGATACAACTTCAAACATTTTTATAACTTTTCAATAGTGCTAGTCACTCTGAAATCGGCTTAATTACTATTAATACAAAGTTGATATTTGTTTAACTTGAAATAACATCTCTCTCTAACATCATAACAATTGGAAACAATTTTGAATAGATTTTAGATTAAGGATTAGGAACAAAAACAAAAACACATCGCTCAAGTGGCCGCCATTGCTTATAACTTGATTATCAACCTTAACTTTCAAACATTATCGTTTGTAATATATTTACTACTTTGATTAAAAAAAATATTTATGGAATAATAAATAATACCGCAACATTATTAGTGTACTTATTCTTCCGGCCGTTTTTGATGTGCTCATCGGAAGTCTATACCCTGTCCATTAGGTTAACCGTTTTTTGACAGCTCTCTTAGAACGTACATATTCCAGATTACGTAAAAGTTCACTTTAAAATGCGTAATAAAATAAATATATAAACTCCCTTATCTTATTGAATTATCTTATTTTTGGCTTTTTACAGACTTTATAATACCGTACGTGTATCAATCAACGTTTTGTGTGTTGCTGCAAACACTAGTTCCATCTGCCAAAAAAACGGTTTACCTAATGGACAGACTATAGTACCTACTATTGTTGATCGCAAGGTATATGTGACAGATATGACGCTATACAAAGCAGTACAGAAACTAACTCTTTTCCCATGGGTCTAGGCAGGATCCTTACATATTCTTTATACTTCGTTTTAAAATTCGATGTGCCATTTTAACGACCGCTTACTGTATTTTGCACCCAAACCTAAAACAGGATAGCCCTATAGGTGATTGTAATACCCTTTAGCATTGCTATATTTAGTTAACAGGCAAAATAATATTTTCCTTGTGTGATCTAATTGTTTTAACCAGCTATTTATTATGAGAGATTTTGTGATTAATTTATTAACATCATATTTAAATAAAATAAATAATTTTATCTATCTATGTAGACTGTTGTCCCACTGGACAATAATTAGCTGTTTGTGTATAAAAAATAAATTCTCAGTTTCTTAAAAAATAACATTAAATAATGAAAACAAATGCGATTCAATAATTGTGATTCATTTATTTATCATATTTATAAAGGTTGCTTAAAGTAAAGAGACGTTTAAACATATAAAGTGTGTTGTTAAACAGTCGCTAATTATTGCTTAACTTTAAGCAACGTTTATAAATAAACCCCTACTTCATATAAAAAAAACCTTTTAACAAAAAAAAAAAAAATTCTGAAGAACATCAATCTAAGTTACATGTATAATTTTGACAGAGTATGAAAACATCATGGGAAACTTTGACAGCGACAAAGAGTTACCACCGTTCCCGGTCCCAGATTACAGCCCCGACGCCGTAATGTGAGTCTTATTTTTCTTCTATATAAAGTTCAAATTAGCCTGACACAGAGAACCGAAGTTCTGCGATTTATTTCGTAGTGAAAAATAGAAGTAAACAAATGAAATGCTAATGTATTTAAAGCATGACTGCGAACAGAACTGGGGCAGTTACCAATAGGAAATGCGATGGATAAAGTGCTGCTGGAAATAATCTAACCACACATTTCTTGGTTCTTTATAAATAGTTTCTGTAGAACAGTGTCTGAGTTAGTACCGTCAAACGGGGTGAATCGGGACGTAACTTTAAAAGGGATTTTAACATTGAAATAACATAGTTTGTTGCAAAAATGACTCTTATGTGTTTACTGTATTATAATTAACAATTAAGTGCCTTTGTTGGCATCAAACTATATTATTTCAACGTTAAAATTCATTTTAAAGTTTCGTCTCGATGCACGCCTGCATCCCTATTCACCCCGTTTGTAGGTAGGTTCTTTGGGCACTTCATTTGTTTACTATTTTGTGGCATTTAAAGCTATATATAATGGAGTCTCTAAAAACAATTTGTATGCAAAAACT
Organism: Apamea monoglypha; assembly: GCA_911387795.2. NCBI lineage: Eukaryota > Metazoa > Arthropoda > Insecta > Lepidoptera > Noctuidae > Apamea > Apamea monoglypha. The sequence continues at coordinate 11,110,094 of OU426919.1, read as the reverse complement.
GCACAAACATTCGGCTTTACGTTAACTTAAGACTCAGAAATCGGTTCATGACTGCATGCTTTTTAATTCACTATTCAAAGAAATGTAGCAAAACCTTAAGTTAGCGTAAATGCATTTTGCGCACAGTCCTTTGCAGCATACACAATTCTGTCCCATACACTTCGATTTCTTTTCGTTTCACAGACGAAAGAAGTCACAATAAAATTTTCCTGCCTATGACTGTGCGACATTTCACAAGTACACACAAATTCATAAAACATCAAAAAACTCATTACGCAAAAACCATTAACACGGTGAGGGGTATCTTCTTTCTTCGTCTTTTTAATACTAACACGCACGATTTCTTTTTATTTAAATCTGTCCGTTGATTCGTAAAGGGAGATCCGTGGTTGGTAAGCGGGGCTGTAAAGGAGCTTGCTCATTCAAAGGACTATCTCAAAACATTCTGTTTTAATTGGAGTGCCTCGTCTCAATTACGACATACGACGTGTCTCCTTTGAACTATGATTGCTATCTTAGAACCTCGTTTCACGTTTAGGACAGTTTTTTTAATTAAAAAATAAAATAATAAAGGAAATCGTGGTAGTTATGCTAGAAGTGTGTGAGAAACTCGTCTTATCTAGGTGTCTGTGATACGGTTTAGGAAACTTGAAAAAGTGATTAGTTGTACAACACACACAAAAGTTAAATAATTAACCAATCTAAATCACTATCTCGCTGATTATAAAAGTTATCTTCAATTTAAATAAAGTAATATCATAGGTAAACATAACATATTTTGCTAACGCAAAAAAAATCACTTGCAAAAGAAAACGCTCGCGTCGTCATAAAAAATAATCACATGTAAGTTTACAAAAGAATGGACTGTAAACAAAAACTTTGAATACGGGTTGCCTCATTAAAATGTTCCGTGTCTCTGATTTTGTCTGCAAACAGCTAGGTGAGACGTCTGTGACACGAGAAAAATATCTCCCAACGACGTCCTTTGATGGCGAGCTAAATACTTAAGGATGAGCACTTTCAGCTTTACTGAAAACGTGGACGCTCCCAAAGGAATGAAATTCAAACCTAATGAAATTTTAAAAGAAAGCTTCCCTCCCTATTGAAGTGCCTGAATGAAATGTTACGCTTTTAAAAATGTTGATAATTAAAATAAATTTCAAAAGAAAAAAATATGAATCGTCTCCACATGATTCAGCTAATCACCTACACGAAATAACTGTTTTAATTTACAGGTCTTATAGCGATATTGCGACTGCTAAACTGCATAATCCCAAACTTAACGCTTCCCCAGAAATGGGCAATGATAGAAAAGGCAATTTATATGTGATTAATGCTTACAATCCAACACCATCACCTGAGGCACGTTTAAAAAATCAGGGTTTATCTAATAGACATATTGTCAATAGTTCTATTAGCTGCGAAATGAGGGAGCGAAGCGAAAGCTTTGTTCTTAAAGCCAGGAACAATAAACAACTTAAGATTTTAGGCAACGCCATTTCATCGGAAAATGCATGCACAGAGTTATTAGAAAATCAAAACCAACTCATTTCAGAGTTCAAATCGCGTAACAAATCGAAGGCTGGGCCCGAGTCAGAGAAAGAAGTATGTGTAATCCGTGCAGTACAACCCGAACTTGTTGACCCTGGTGACAGAATCAGGCGAAGCACTGTAGAGCCAGTGCAAAGAAGTCAGAATAATAGTTCAAATGAATTGAATTATTTGAAAAAGAGACCACAGCCTCCTCGAAAACCAATTGCCTATGTGTCGAAGTTTGTATGTGAGCCTGATGAGAACCATGCTGACGCAATATACGTTAACGATTGCGTTTCTAATAAAAACGATTACGACAAAGACAATATATATGAAAATTTTAATAGCAAATTGTCGGAGGATGTGGTAGATACAAATATCGCCGCTAAAAACGATTACGTAGCTATGAACGGTAATAATCATTTTCATAGAAGCCATACGTTTACAGGTACTTGCATTAAACCTGATATGTTTTCCGAGCCTTTGGAAAACAATGAAGATGATTGTGAACATCGCGAAGCCTATGTTACAATGTCTCCTGCAGGACTGCACGAACGCTCATTGTCTGTTCAACTCAACAAAACCGATCTCGTCCACCTTAGAGGTGCTTTTGGATGCATTTATGAGTCCTGTGATTATTCGTATATCTATGAACTAAATTCCTTAGCAAGCAGTGGAAATGGCCAGCCTTTCACTAAAACAAGACAGAAAACTAAACCAATGCCTTGTTATTGTCATGAAGATCCTGACAGAGAAAAGAAAGTTCAAAGAAAGATTAACGATAGAGCTCGTCAGATTGGTGGTAGCCAAAACACTTATTTCAGCTGTGAGGAAATTTATGTTACCATGAAAAACAAAGAGGGTATTTATTCTTCATTAAATGAGTTGAATGGGGGTTATATTAAACCTAATAAATTGGTTGAAGATGAAAAGGATTCCACTTGGATTGATTATACTGCAGAAAATGACCCAACAATATTACACAAGTTTGATGACACTGACTTTAACGAATCAAACCAAGAGAAATCGTCGACGTTAGATGCTAAAACGGGTGGCTTATTCAGGAAAAAGCTGGCTCAAGTAAAACAACTTCTTTCCGATTGGTAGAAAAAAAATAGACCGTTAACAAAGTTATTTTTAAGTTTTTATGTTATAAATGTTATAATTATCTGTATATATTTAGTATTTACTTATTGTTTCTTTTTCTTACTTCCATTTATGTACGGACTTTCGCGCTTTTGGTGATGGTAAATGGAAACTAAAAAAAAAATAACACAATTCATGACATCATATTACATTAAGTTAAACTTATTTTTATGATTTATTTTATTTTTTGTCGCTTTATGTGTTTTACAGGAAAACCACAGAGACCAAGAAAACTAATAATAACGAAAGCTTTTTATCTCCATCTTCATCGTCTCTAACAAAAAATCATCCTCAAAGTTTTGTTAAAAAGCTTGCTTCAAAATGCTTGGGCCTGAAAGCGAAATTTAATTCAGCTCCTAACATATCTAACAGTGAAGCGGAAGTCGATGTTAAATCGAAACAATCGGATCACAAAAGCAATTCTAATACAATGCTCATAGGAAATAGTAAATTCTTTAAAATGCTGTCGAAAAAGGAGGAATCGGGTGAAATCGTATGTAATGATGAATTTGATACGATATCGCTGGATCGGTTAGGCACGTTAAACAGAGATTCTGTCGTTAACAGAAGTAATAGAAGCTGTCCTGGATTTAAAACATCTTTACCTAATATATCGGAGAACAATGAACTCAGCGATTCCCAAGAATCTATTCCAGAATCTGTGGTAATTACAGAAATAGACTGTAACAAAGATTTAAATATTAATGAAGCTGTTAATAGGTCTATGAAGCTAAATATATTTGAACCGAGGGAGATAAAAGATAGAAGATCAGTTATCTCAGTTTTATCTACAGAATCAACAAACTCAGTAAACGAATGCTACGAGCCATATGAGTTTTCTAAATTTGACACTGGTGGTAGCATTAAGAAATTATCGCTTCCAAAACCTCCTCCGAGAGCGACAATGGCGGCTGGTGCAAATAGCAACGAAAATATTTATGCAAACGTGGTGATGGAGATTAAGAAAACTATACCAAAACCTGCTGCAAGAATCCACATTCCTATAAAACCTCTTGATGAACTGCAAAAGAAAACGTTGTATGAGAATATAGCTGTAATTCAAGAAAAAAAACAACCAGAGCCTGTTAAAAGAACTTTTGTTCCGAAGACACTTAGTTCGGATAGTTTTGATGAAAAATTGTCGATGTGCAGTCGATCGTCCACATCATCGTCTGATTCTATGATAGATGAAACGAATCTAGAAGATATTTTACTATCTGAAAAGTCAAAATCTTTTCGACATGGTAAGATTGCCGCATTTTCTGCTTCGAAATCAACAATATCGCGAACTCATTCTGACTCAGATTCTTCGGATATGACGGAAAATAGTGCTTTAGAAAATGTTGATTGCAGCTGTGATGCAGAAGAAAAACCTTTGTATTTGTCTATGACTGGTACCATGCCGAATAAAAAGGCCGACAATCTTGGTAAGAAGAAAGTTCTTTTTAGACATAAAACATTCACAAATATTGAAGTAGATAGAAATTCAGTAAAAGTTAAAGATTTACCTGAGTGGAACAATGCATTTTTGAGAGAAACTTTAGCACATTATCATATAAGAGGTACAGGACATTGCATATATAAAGCGCCTACAGTCAAAGAATTTATTTACATTTTTAATAGAGACACGCTTTATAGTGATGTACCACCATTTACGAAAGTACCGAATGACAAAAGAGACAGTTATTATGAAACTGCCATATGCTTTTGTAGGCCCAGACCACGCAAGTTCCACAGTAGTGCTGAAGACCTTTTAGATAAAAGTGTTCATGCCGAAGATGGAAAAGTAACTATAGACATTGAAGCACTTAAAAATAAATCTAAAATGGTAACTTCGTCATTTCAGTGTTACTGTGACTCTGGCACCTGCACATTGCATTCAAGCAGACGCGATTCTCCCGTTGACCTAGTCGTTAAATTTTCTGCTATTAAACGGAGTATTTCAACGCCCGATATTACTTTAGATACTTCTCCTTATTCGACAGCATCCAAATCAAATATTCCCAAAAATAAATCGGTGCCGAGCCATTTAGAAGACCCATACGCGGTAGTTACTCTAGATCATATTATCGCGAGAAATTCTAATCTGAGTGCAAACAAAACTGATCTAGACAGTCCTATTTACACTCCAATGTCACACCCTTCTACACTTTCATCGTCTTCATCTGCACGTCCTTACTCAATCAAAGACATTGTCGAAGTGATATCATTAAATGAACATTCAACATCGACCGCCTCTACTCTATCTCACGCTTCTGGTGTCTATTTGCCTATAAGGGAATCGAGCTCCTCGGAATATTCCGGTCACTGGTCACTTCACACTTGTAATTCTAACACCACCATCAAATCTGACGCGTCATTTAAGTCCTGTCAAGACTCGTCAGATGATTCCGACGATGGTACCTTGCACTCTGACGGCGAAGTTTCTGATGCGGATACAGTGAAGTCAGAAGTAAGCACGGCGAAAAGACCGTGGGTCCACAGCGACTCCTTCAGATTTGGAAGTAAAACCAAACCTGAAATCGATGTTATCGTAGAGGAGAATTCCGAAGATAAATCAGAGGTTTCTTCTTCTAAACACGAGAGTGGTATTTGCTTAGAAGGTTCTGAAAGTTCTTCGTCTGAGTGCGAAGATGACAGTGGTATTCCGAGGGTCGATGCGGACGAGTCGCTTGGTTGTGCTTCGCTTGAGCGGGGTTCGGGATTGGTCGGGGGTGTTCGCAGCGGGTCGGGGCGTCGGAGGTGGGATGAGGCGGAGGGGACCAGCGAGGGCGATGCGCTGAGCGTGTCCAGTGCAGCCTCTAGCTGTGCGCCTTTACTTCTGGCGCACCATCACGAATACAGCAAAGTTTCGGTAAGGAACATACTTTATATAATATTTATGATTCTATAACTTGTTCTGCCTATAAAAGACCTATTATTTTATCATAAGATATTGATTCGCAAATCGATATCTCTGTTCAAAAATTCACCGACAATTTTCCGCACCATCTAAGTGTTATGTAACTATGCAACGAAAAATAATTTCACGCTATTGCGAATCAATATTGTTTATTGTATTTTCTAAGTATATTTCCACACACCGAATTCCTTTACAATCCATTCCTTTATATCCCATCCTTTCAACTTTATCAAGTCAATCAAGTCAATTGTGACATTAAATATCAAGTGAATTACATTCAGTACAAAAAATCAATATATTAACCTTTCAGAGATCGGGTTTTTGAGGTCAATCGATCACCGATGAAGCGTTTAAAGCGCTGAATGAATTGATTAAAAAAAGCTCCAAGAACTAAAGGCATAAGAATGGTCGTTCGTTAGTAAAGACAAGGACTAATTGATATATTTACTGCTTCGCTGTCATATGAACGAGGTCCTAATTGGTTGTGGGAAAAATACTTGTAATTAAACACAATCAAGAGATTAACATTCAGCTGTGTGTGACGGTATGTGCATCAATGTCCGCGGGAATTTATTAAACGCGTCTTAAACTAGGATCTTTTCTTTACAGCTTGTCCCTTGCCTTCCGCATAATTTCTGGTGTTCTAACACGATTTTTTTACAACAAAAAACCAAAAACTCAACGGTAATTAAGTCATTTTAAATAATGTTTCGTTGACATAATCAGGTAGGTAATTAAACTAATTAGCAAAACCTATTTGAATAATGAATCCGTAACATGTATTTCAATGTTGTTTGTAGTAATCACAAGAACAACAGCTAGGTATATAATTAATTCGTGTTTTGTCCCCCCGATGACCTGTTGCACGATCGCTGAGTGTCACGCGAAGTCGGGGAAATTATAAAAATGATCAATTGCGGTCACGGTATGCTGTCACGAAATGACACAGTAGATGTTAATGCAATAGAGATTAGAGTTAATTCAATCACGGTTTTGTCTGCAACGAACGAGAGTAGCAGAGTTGGAATACATTACCTTATCAGCTGTTTGTGTCAAAATCACACTATGTCCCCGAAAGGTTTGTCACAATCATATTACTCTTCTTCTTCGTGTCGCTGGCACAACAGTTATTTAAATGTTGTTGGCCCAAATCTTCGCCTCTTTTACAGCGTTATCGGTGGCAGCGCAGAGGCCGCCTTGGCTGCATGTTTTGGAATATTGCTCTTATGTCGATATTGTGGATGGAATAGATCACCTTCTGGGTATACTTATAAAATTCTCTTAGTCGATAAACTTTCTTCTATATAGTTCTATCTAACCGATTCAATAACTCTTGTTTCTAGTAGTAGTGTTATTAACTAAAAAAAAACTAGTGTAGGAAATGAGAGAAATTCCGACTAACCCACATGACGAAAATAAACTACGAAACAAATCGTAATGACGTCTAAGTTTCGAATAAAAACGGAATAAAAAGCTCGTGAGAAATGCGATTAACGTGGCCATATGTTTGTGCATCGGATGTTTGTGTAGCAGACAGTTGATTAATTTATTTACCAGTTGTTTAATGAATTGTGTCACCATCATATTGTCTGAATACATTTTCTTTGTATTCACACAATAAAGGACAAATATGATGATACATAAAGTACAGCCTGTTTTGATGAGTAACAACAAAAGTTACAAAGGATCAGACAGATGTCTAACTCCATAATCAGTCAATAGCGTTCCCACTGCTGGGACACAAGCCTCCTCACGGTGAGAGGGTATGGGCCGTAATCCACTTTTTCACATCACATTGCGGGTTGGTAGACGTCACATGTCTACGAATTTTTTTGCTTCTAGGACATGCCGGTTTCCTCACGATATTTTCTTTAACTGTTTTTAGAGCAGTGGCGATGAAGTAATTTACACAAAGTAAAGCGCCTGACTGGGTTCGAACCTACGACCTACAACTCGTAAATCGGAGTCCTATTTTATAAACTGTGCTAAAATAGAAAACCTTTGCTGTTATAGGCGACTTAACTTTACTAACAAACTACGATTGTTAATCCATTTACCTAGGATGGTGCCTGTGAGGAGTATCCTATTACAAGCATCGTCGAAATTCCAACCTAGAATCGCGAAATATTGCGATTATTCTTTAAGCGTTTGACTAGGATGGCCTAGTCCTTAATCATATCTTGTTATATCATTCCATAGCATTATCTCGTCTGCAGAGTTCCGTCTAAACCGACACTTATCTATATTTAGTTCAACATATGCAGCATTGTTCATAACTGGTACATCTCTTGACGGCCACATGGCACGACTACGCGATGAGTTGACGCAAAGAAATTGGGCGGTCAGTCGCGCCGTCGCGTATCAAACCGACGCCTGCGTTTGCACGCTCCAACGCATTCGATTACAATCGGGAATCGAGATATTCGCGCTATCGATTAGGATTCGGTAATCGCAGAATATTATGCGCGGATATATGGTTCTTGGTGCAAGTGCATATTATGTGTGTGTTTTAGTGTGAGTGGTTTGTTTGTGTGTGTGTTTAATGTGCAAAGCGAAGTGCGTGTGAATTCAATGTAAGTTGCACCTTTTAGCATTTAAAGTTAGCTGTAGGAACGTAGGGTTAGATGATTATAAGACAAGTACCAACGGATTGCGATGATCATTGAGATTTTAATAATATGCATATTCAAACATTGACCTTTTCTCCATAAAAACTTGATGCACACGAGATAAAACAAACAGACTGACACTTAATGAAAACATTTCAAAAGTGAGATCGACACAACATGTGACAAATGTTTATGTATAAAAACAGAGGTATCTATTAGATACTATATTGTAACGACGCTATAAAACCTTGTGTCAAGGGCCCTATAACCCAATTCCGATGTTTTGTAATTTCACATGTCGACAAAAATAAACATCAAAGACTAAAAAAGAGTATCCACACATTTTATAGACGTTTCGTATAATTTCATCTAAATTGATTTACTAAGTTCAATGAAGTTCCTTAGGACGTATTAGAAAATTATGTCAGTCAGTTGCGTTTCGAATGACCTGAAACCCATTAGGATTCTATCATCGCACCTACTGCTTTGAAGTGAAACTAGTTTTGGAAAATTTATCAAGCTCACGGTGGAAGATTACATAGCCTGTAAAGTACCAGGTCAAGTCAAAAATATAAGACTTCTAAGTTTTACAAATACTTCTAAGAGGTTTTTTTCAAGCCACATCCAAAGCCTTTGAAAAAGCCATTATCTCTTTCGAGGAGTTGTGATATTCGCCTTCCCAAAACCTAATGCCTTCTCGCGGGACACAGAATGTTAGCGGAATTCAATGAAAGCAAATGTCGTGAATATCCTAACATTGTCACCAGTCCTAAAATACAGCCCTGTGATGTAATTGCAGTTATTTTGTGATCATTGATGCTGAATGTTTAGCAGCACGGAAATATCTCGCGCTTGGCTTCCAGCCAGTGGTATACATGTTTACGCGGAACACGCATTGACAGTTCACCACGGGAAATACCTGCAGGTGTTTATTGAAAATTAAATGTTGTCCTTGTTTTCTTTGTATTTGTTTAAATGTTTGCGTCTATTTAGAAAATATTATCTTCATCTTAATCGTTTTTGGAGTTAGAGTCTGCTAGTCATTCTGCTGTTCTTGTAATTTTACAAAGAGCTATTTCTTTCTGACTTCCGCATACTTGGGAATATCCCAAAGGTCGATTGGTTCTGCTTTCAACTTAGGTACCCTGACATACGACGGGTTAAAAAGATTCTTTAAGCCATGAGATGGCTCTCTCATAAGGACCAAGGCAACATTCCTGCCCAATGTAGGTCGGTCTGGCCACTTCCTAACAGGATCCTCAATTGTTTACGAAAGATAGTGAATTTACAACAACGATAAATAGGTTACTAGGATTGATGTTGATCTTGTCCTCTTTTACATTCTCGATTTAGTATGATATTGCTATACAACTCATATGTTTTGTAAAATTTGCTTATCTTGTGAAAGCTTTCAGATGGTCATGACTCATGACTCATTGAGAGAGAGAGAGAGAGGTCAACGTCGTTGAAAACCTACTTCGTTTATGCCAGTTAGGGCAAACAGTTGCGAATCTAAATTAACCAATAACTGGCCGGAAAAAAAGAACAACAAAATCTGCGAAGCTGAAAATCAGTCTGCATTCCTATGAAGCGGTACGGAACATAACTGTTCCAAGTTATAAATTTTTCCTTGACATCTCAATGCAGTTTTCTAAGAACCGACTCAATTTCAGATGCTAATCAACGAACAATAAACGGTCCATTAATGAAACTATTTCTACCTATCATACAGTCGTCAGTTAATGATTGCAACATCCACATGTGGCCAAGCAGACGCCCATCCACTATGCATTGTATACTATGTATATAAATATATTCAGATAGATGATTTCATCGTAAAGATGTGGGTTACCGGGACTCGTTGCAGCTTTTACTAAAAATAATAAATAATATGTGCATCATCATCTTATTTACGTCTATAATATCTGCGTTGCATAAACATACCGAAATATTCTTCCTGTCGATGGATTAATTTTGTTTTGGTGAATCCAAAACAGTGATTTTTAGTTAAATGTTGTTCAAACTGACGAGGTCCACATAGGCACCTTTGATGGGTGTGGATGTTTCTGATGTGTATTCGTCATGTTTCAACACCTCTTTCAATTAGCGTTTTCGTTCTTCGACCAGATACAAACTGTCAATTAAAAATACATAAATTCTGATGAGGCTATCAAGATCTGCAAATTAATGTTTTTTCGCTGTTTGGCCATGGTTGCAAATAGCAGTGATGAGTTCTAAAAAATTCGGCAATTTCTAAAATGTCTGTGGTGAGCTTGCCCAAAATGTCGTCTTCTATAGTTCTTTTTATCGTTGTAGAAAATAATTATGTCAGTTTTCTGTAAACGATCAATGCTGAATAAGTTCAAACGCTTCTTGAAGATACAAAATTTTATCAGTGGCTTTTTTAAATCAGTAGAATATTTGCCTAACACTCAAGAATTTATAACAATGTACAATATTACCGTCTATAAAAGGCCCTTCGTTGAGCGACCCATCCATCACGTGCAACAAGCCCCATCGGTCACGGTCAATATCTCGCGTACAAATCAATGGCGTGTTCCGGCGCCATATTAATCGCTGTCGCGCGCATCAACGTTGCGTTTGCGCCGCCAATTTATATCTTAGCCCTTTGAAGTCTTTCGTACTTGAAGTCGGGATTCCTGGAAAGGATCTTTGAAATTTCCATGTTTGTATTGTTTTGGGGTTTATTGCTTTATGTGTTAATTTTGTTGTAAGTTCGAGTTTGTCCAGAATGGGTCTTGCATTGGTCTGTGTTGGTGAAGGGATGCAACCTGAATACTGTTCGCCGTTCGGTTCTTAGGTTCATTTTGTAGGATAATTTCAATGTTTCATAGATCTTAAACATTTTGGCTAGTTCCAACATGGCATGTTGGCTTTTATGGACGATCGATCCTAATGTAATTCTATCGGGGACGACAATATAAGACGAGAGAGAGAGAGAGAGGGAGTTTCTCATATAATAATCCTTTCTACATCAAACCCTATCAATATAATATTCTGTTACTAGTATCCAAAATTACCATAATCGATAGCAGTAACGGGTCACCCGTCAAAGCCTTCAAAGTAACCGAATTACCTCCAATAATTTCCATCGGTCAAATTCCCATTACCGCGTAAATTACACGAAATTAATTGGTGTTAACAGTTACATTTACGGCAGGTGTAGCTAGAAATTATTCCGAAATATTGGTCTCTAAGGGAATATAATGTAGGAAGCTATGAAAGCAGGCTTCATAGAAATTAGGTTGGGTCACGCTGGCCTCGTAATTAAATGGGTGTTGTAGTGCATGGGAAGTGGTTCGTGATAATTGTTATAGCGTAATATGTAAACATGTGGCGATTGTAATTCTAGATACGTAGGTGAGCAATCGCTACGGCATTGTATTGTTACTTGATAAATAATGGTACAGCAAGTGATTTGTGTAGGACGTCAAACAGTTCTATTAAATAAGAAATATAGGAATAGATGGGTAAATACGATCAGACTCATTTCAACCCAATTTTTGTGCGTTTCCCAGCACAGCAGTGGCAACCCCTTATAATATCCATTTAGTGTCGCATAAGACGACAAAAGTATTGCATCGAAACAGTACAGTAACATCCTTATTAAATTGCTTAGGATCACCAACCCGTTAAACCAGTGATTATGGCAATAACCTGAGGAAATACTAAAGCTGTGGCGGGATAGTGCTTCCCTATCAAACCAATTCGTTTCACTAGCTGAAAATCTCCCTCCTGGGCATACGTTGTCTTGGCTTACCTGGAAGTATTTCGGACTCAGGTAGGCCGAAGCCCACTGCTCAGGTGATATTTTTTTCCCGTTTTTCGTGGATGTATCGCATGTTTACCCCCCAACTTGTTAGTTTTTTTTTAAGTGTCAGTCTGGTGCTTTCCCACAAACAATAAGACACTTAATATCGTGTCCAGCGTGTCCTGTTTTCTGCACGCTACAGCAGTCGATAAACGCTACTTAAGGTGCCAAGCTCGTAGCCAAATTTTGGGCTGACTGTATATAGATTGCCATCGAAACGCTGAGAAGATGGCAATAAACCATTCGACTCCATCGTAGTGGTATTAGCTAGGCCAATGCAGTAACGTTTATGATGATTCTGTCTAAACGCAGCATCTTGCACCACTTCACGGGGCCAAAACCGTAAATAGGCCAACACCAAAGAACAGACATTTATTTATACGTAAACATTACGGTTTTATCCACTGTTTACTGTTCCCTCGTTTACTATTGCAATTAGTGAATTTGTAAACCGAGCTACGTAATATGGGGCAACGTTTAACGCGTAATGGTTTCAGTTGTAATTTAATGACAGATTAAATGCAGCTGGAGTTAATTCGCCAGGGATTTTGGTATGTACTGGAAATACTCATTGATTTGGATTAAACTGTAAAATTTTGGTCTTGGTGATATTAATAAGCCCATACACGCTTATTAAAATTATTAAAATAATTGAGGGGCCCGTGGCTAAATAATAACAGCCGCACAGGTCGTTCGATCAGGTTAAGCTACGCTTGCCGCGGTTGGTCTATGGATGGGTGACCATCCTTACATACCGAGACCCCTCCGTGCCTCGGAAAGCACGTTATGCCGTTGGTCCCGGCTGTCATTCGTAGATCTTTGACAGTCGTTACGGATAGTCAGAAGCCCGAAAGTCTTACAACCAGTCTTACCAAGAGGTATCGTACGTATTACCCATTAACTGGGTTGTGGAGGTCAGATAGGCAGTCGCTCCATGTAAAATACTGGTATTCAGCTGAATCCGGTTAGACTGGAAGCCGACCCCAACATAGTTGGGAAAAGGCCAGGCAGATGATGACGCTTATTAAAAGCTTCTGCCCGCGACTTCGGACGCGTGAAATTTCTTTTTCCCTTGACCCACCCTGTCGCGTCGCATCGCCTGCCCGAGCCATTACTTCGTTTTCACTTAACGTTTTTTTTGACGATTTTTGTTTTTGCTCGGGCATGATGTAAAGTAGCTACAGCCTTTCCCAAAAATTGTGCTATCAAATGCAAAGAATTTTCCAAATCCTGCTTCCAGAGATTAACGCGTTCAAATAAACAAACTCTTTATTGCTAGTATAGATGTATTACCAAATAATTACATTTTTTTGACGTTGGCCTCAAACTAGGCAAGCCTGTATATTGCATATTGTGACTATAATTCATGGTAACGTAATCAATCGCTACGAACATAAAAATGACTAAAACACGATTTCTGAATGGTTTTGAAAACATTGATCTCCTCAATATTTAATCGAGTATCTAAGTGCTTCTATCATTTCAAGACAATAAAGAAAAACACAGAATTTTTGACAAAATGTGCCTCATCAAGTACCGTAGCATTACGTAGATTTGCATTGATGGTTATTTCTCCTAGCAAGTATAATAGTAGGATATAAAACATCTGTTGTAACGTCTAGCAGAATTCTCTAGTCTGCTAGATAATTCTCTCGTCCCTATAATCTCGGCTGGTCTACCATCTGTAGGCTAATAGGCTTTTATGTAGAAAATTGTCCATTCAGTGACCGGCTGCAACCAATTTACCCCTCATCCGCGGCCCAGGATTGAATTACTTGGACCACTTGGGCCACGTGATGTAGTTCAAGTGACGAGGGAATAGCGATTTGTATAGAAATTGCTTAGTCCTTACACTTGTGTACGCCAGCACATCAAGCTACTACAATTTGTCAAATTTCATTATGAGATTTTCAACTTTATCGCTAAAGCATTAAGGTTGAAGGTTGATTGAGAAAATTTGACAGTTTCGGGTAGCTTGACCTGCTGGCGTCTGTACTAATAATAACGTGCCAAGATGTCGAATTGATCTTGACCTAAAAATTCATAAATATATACAAAACCTCATTAGTTTCCGCTGAATGTCCGAATTTGAATGGACTTTCCTTCTTACACATTCTTAGTTTGTTTTTTGTTGCATTTTCTGGCACTGATTCAAGCCGAAATCTTTTCCTCAAATCGTAAAAAAACATACTGTCCCGCCAAGGCCAAAGTAATGCAAATTGCGTAAGCATCACTTTTGTTTACTTGAGGAAAACATTGGCTATTTTTATCTCCCACACTACATTATCTTAATGAATGTGAATATTACTCCAATTCGCCAACAAGATTTCTTACCCGCTGATCCTCCCACTACTTGTACCACTATACGATGTTATCCTCATCGCCATTCAAATTCCCTATTACTCAATTGCGGGCACTTATCTCGCTTCTGCGATGACAACGAGATGGTACAGAAATAGACGCCTATTTGATTGCTATTCTCGTAGATAGGCAGCCTTCTAAATTGCTCATTAACGTTCATTTGTATCGTCAATTTATATCAGGAATTTGGTTGTATGTAGGTATTGTTTAGGACTGAGTAATAAATACATACTAAAGTTATGTACACGAGTTATTTTTATTCCTATAGCCTTGAAAATAATAAACATAGTCTCAATCAAATACAAATGATGAGCCAATTGGATTGACAAATGATGAGGCAAAGAAAATATTATACTTACTTACTCCTGATTGCTCCAATAAGGTTTCCTAGTCATTTCCCAGCTACAAAAATTCCTATGCATCCCAAGATCCCATGCTACGTCAAACTTTAGCTTACCGACGATCACCATAACAAGTCTCGTATGTATTGCAGCCCACCCCTCCCAAGAAACCTCCCCGGAGGAACCTGTCAGTGTCCCCCACCCACGCAAACTCCCCCTCTTCGGGGTACAGCTATGAGCTGAGACCCCACGCGAGGAGTCAAGACGATTTGGATGATATACAGGTAATTTTTACTATGGTAGTGTGTTGAGCATTTTTATGGTAGTTGGCAAAGGATTTTAGAAGGTAAGCTATAAGAGATTGTATGAAAGTAGTTGTGCTATAGCAAAAAAAGACTTTAAACAAATAGACAATGGCGCCGATTCCCTTGTTCACAAACTAAACTAAATTGAAGTTCAGTGCATCTTTTTCTTTCTATTTAATTAAGAAAAGGACAGAAGATAAATGTTAGTTTAGTATAGACAGTTTAGACGTGATTAAAAACATGGCTACTAAAAATACGTCAATTTACGTCAAGCCCTGACTAATTTGACAGGACTAAACTAATATTTTATCTTCTGTCCTTTTCTTAATCAAATAAAAAGAAAAAGATGCACTAAACTTTAATTTAGTTTAGTTTGTGAACAAGGGAATCGGCGCCAATGAACTATTAAGAAAGGAATCGATTGTTATGACAGAAGAGTCATAATTATGGCTCTTTTGGAAAAGAAGATACTGAAGGAGGTAACATTAGTAACATTTTGATCCCTATAAGAATATGGCTATACGGAAAGCCACAATAAAACAGGATAAGGCTTTTTTTTTTTTTTTTTTTGGGATGGGAAATCATCAAATGACTCCTCCCGCTCTGGGTGGAGCGGAAGGGAGTGTCAGACTCTTACTGACTAAAACCCACCCATGTTCCTTCCTTCGCCCTTTATGTTCCGGGGCAGCGGTAACCCTTTCGGACAATCCCGCTGCCCCGGCAGGCTTCGGCCCTGAGGGGCCCCTCGTTATGCTGACATCTCTTTGAGGCGCGCGTGGAACACTTACGCGCCGTCCGGCACGGGCCTGGTCCTGATCGGGCGGTGAGCTACCCATTGCTCTCCGCCCGCAGGCCCGCGCCTACGGTGGCCGGTAGTCGTCTCTCGACTCCCGACGCCCGGGGCGTCTCCCGCGGCGGCTTGGACGGGAGGCTCTCTCCCTCATCCGTCCCGCCACCTCCTTCGCTAGCATGACTGCTTCGCAGAAGGAGGCGACTGCCTCCCACTCCCTCTCGCTCCGGACCATGGCTTGCACCAGGTCCGGGCGCGAGAGGCCGCCGCCGCTGCCGATCGCCTCCACGAGGACACGGCGGTGCTCCGCCCAAGCGGGGCAGACCTCCACCGTGTGCTCCACCGTGTCCTCTGGGCGATCCTGGCAATGGTGACACCCGGGCGTTTCCTCCCGCCTGATCATGTGCAGGAACCTCCCGAAACTTCCGTGTCCGGTGAGGACCTGCGTCAGGCGGTAGGTGAGGGCGCCGTGGCGCCTCTCTAGCCACTCCTCAAAGAGGGGTCTTATCGCCGCTATCGCGGCGTGCCCTGCGCTGGGTTGCGACAGTCGCTCTTTCCATGTCGCCATGAGATCGAGCCGGAGGTCCGTCCGCTCCGCAGCAATTTGCCGCGGGAGCGGACTTTCCCCCCGGCGTAGTGCCTCCGCGCGCCACTCATACAGGCGCGCGAGGACTATCGCCTCCAGATCCCATGGCGGCAGTCCGGCAAGGAGGCTTGCCGCCTCGCGCGAGATCGTGCGGTAGCCCCGGATTAGCCTTACGGCTACCACCTTCTGGGGCGCGTTCAGGTAGTGGGCGGCTCGCCGCCGCAGTGAACGCGCCCACACCGGGGCCCCGTATATGGCCATGGACCGCACGACCCCCGCGTAAAGCCTCCGGCAGGAGGCGTTTGGCCCCCCCAGGTTGGGCAAGAGCCGCTTGAAGGCGGCCCCAGCCCGTTCCAGTTTGGGGGCCAAACGTCGGAAGTGCTCGACGAAGTTCCACCGGCTGTCGAGGACGAGACCCAGGTACTTCATCGTCGTCTCGATGCCGATGTGAACCCCTCCTGCCGTTAGTTGGGATCCCGGTGGTGGCGCGTTCCGGGGCCCATGAAACGTCATGGCCTCGGACTTGTGCAATGCCACCTCGAGACCCAACTGCCGGATCCTCTCCACGACTATCGCAACCCCGCGTGTCATCGCGTCGGCCGCCGCCTGATGCGACCTCCCCTGCGCCAGGACCAGCGTGTCGTCAGCGTAGCAAACTACGCTGACGCCATCAGGGAGGTCGGCCCGCAGCACCCAGTCGTAGCCGATGTCCCACAGGAACGGCCCCACAACCGATCCCTGCGGGACACCGCACGACATCTCTCGCCGGTTCCACTCCCCATCGCGACCGGGGTAGCTGACGGCTCTGTCCGTCAGATACGCCTCGACTATTCGACGGAGGTAGGGCGGCACTCGGTGGTACCGGAGTGCCTCCACAATGCAGCTCCAGGGCAGGGTGTTGAACGCGTTGGCGATGTCGAGTGACACCGCCACGACGACCCCACCCCGGGACACCGCGTCCCCCGTCGTGAGGGCTCTCACGCGCATGATGGCGTCCACCGTCGAGCGCCCCTTGCGGAAGCCAAACTGGCTGTCCGCAAGATCCGGCCCCGTCCTCACCAAGTGCCCGACGAGGCGGTTTACAATTACTCTCTCAAAGAGCTTGCCCACCTCGTCGAGCAGCACGATGGGCCGGTATGCGGACGGAGAGTCCGCTGGGCGCCCTGGCTTCCGAATGAGGACCAGCTTCCCCGTCTTCCAACGAAGCGGGAACTGGCCTCTCTCCAAACATGCGCTTAAGAGCGCCTCCAGTCGAGGCCCGAGAGCCCTCGAGGCCAGGACCCAGGCTTTACCTGGCAAGCCGTCGGGTCCTGGGGCGGTATTTTTGGCCTTCAGCCTTCCTACCGCCACTCTCAGTTCTACCCCGGTCACTTCAGGGATGTCGTCGTCGTCCGCGTGGTCCGCTTCGGGCACCGCAATTGGCGGAGCCATGGGCGGGGGTGTGTGCACCCCCCGTGAGGGGAACAGAGCGCTCACCACCTCCTCCACCAGCTGGGGGCGGAGACTCTGCGTCAGCGGGGGGGCCCAGGTGCGGAGTTTATTCCGCACCATTTTATAAGGGCGCCCCCACGGATCTCTGTTCAGAGTCTCCACCATCTCCTCGCGGGCCATATCCTTGGCCCGCCGGACAGCCTCTCGGAGGGCGGTCTTCGCCGCTCTGTACCCCTCGTACAGCTCCGCCTCCGTGGCTTCCGCATCCGGAGGGCGAATGCGGAGCCTGCGGTGCCTGGTGTACCGGTGTCGCGCGTCGACGCACGCCTTGCGTAGCGACCCTAACTCCTGCGACCACCAGTACACCCGACGCCGGGCGCGTCCCGGCCGGACTCGGGGCATTGCCACGTCACAGATGTCGGACATGGCCTCCCGGAACCACTCCGCCTCATCGTCGATATCGGCAGGCCTGTCCGGTGATGACACCCAGGCCTGCACGATCGAGGCTTCCAGGAGGAGCTCCCGGTCCAGCTGCTTCAGCGCCCACCGCGGACCACTCGGGGCCTGTCGGACCAGCGCGCTAGAGGTCTGGGTGGAGACGTCGAACCGGATATACCGGTGATCGGAGTAGGTCTCCACCTCCTCCATGACGCGCCAGTCAATGACACGCTGTGACAGAGCGGGGCTGGCGAACGAGATGTCCACCACCGACTCCCCCCGCATCCGCACACACGTGGGAACAGAGCCCCGATTTAGGACGACCAGGCCTGTTTCCAGAGCCCAGTCCTCCACCATCCTGCCCCGCACATCCGTGCAACGGGAACCCCAGGCCAAATTCTTGGCGTTGAAGTCCCCGAGCACTAGAACGGGGAAGGGATGGCTTCCGGCGACGACGACACTCAACTCTATTAAAGAGTTGTGGAACTCGGCGAGAGTTCGGCTCGGAGAGAAGTACACTCCCACTACTACAATCTCTCCGAACCGTGCTGCTACGCACCCCTGTCCCTTCGTGACGCATTCGAGGGACGGGGTGCCGGCGGCGGCCGACGAAATTATGGCCACTGAGCCGCTCAGGTCCTCCACCCAGTCATCCCTGGGCGGGACAAAGTACGGCTCAGCGACCACGGCGATGTTAATCGACCACTGCGCCACGCTCTGGAGCAACAGGTCCTGAGCGCAGGCGCAGTGGTTGATGTTCGCCTGGAGGAGGCGTAATGGAGGAGCCATTACTCCTCCATTTCAGCCCCCTCCCGGGCCCCCTGTGAGGGCCCCTCGCCAGAGATGGCAGCGGCGGCGGCGGCGGCGGCGGCGGCGGCGACGGTGGCGGTGGCGACGGCGGCAGAGGGCCTGCCCTTCCACTTCGCTCCGGTGGGCGGAGCGCAGGGTTTGCTCCCCGCCCGGTGATCGGCCGGCTTGCCAGCTGCCGCACATGCGATGCAGTGCGGCGCGGCGTCGCACGAGCCGGCCTTATGTCCGGGCTGACCGCAGCGGAAGCACAGTGTGCTGCGGTCTACCTCCGAGGTGCACTGGACGCCAACGTGGTGCCCCACATGGCATCGGTAGCACCTCAGAGGCTTGGGTTCCAGCAGTTTGACCTGCGCTGAAACCCAGCCCACCAGGAGCCTTCGGCCCTCCACAATCGTTTTGGCCGCCGTCACGGGGCAGCTTACCACTAGGGTACGCATGCCCGTGGAGTCTGGCCGTATGGTGCCGGCCTTCACCTGCTCGGCCAGACACCCGCCCGTCCTGACGACGGCGGCCATCACCTCTCCCTCCGTTACGGAGTCATCCAGGCCCGAGATGCGCATGTCTGCGCACTTGACGGGCCTGGACACCCGAGCCTCCTCCGCATCAAGGGACGCCCTTAGCTTTTCAGCTAGGGCGTCAGCGGTGGGGCCGCTAGCAGCCCCGGGGATCTCCAGCATGCGGGCGCCAGTGGCGGTCACCCTGTGCCGGAGGCCCCCGGTGATCCCCAGCTCTCGGAGGTCCACCGTCGCCCTCGCCTTTGTGAGGACGTCGCCGTAGGTCACGCCCCTCTTAACCGCGTCCGGCTGTAGTGTTATCACTACAGCCGCGGTCTTCGGGGCGCGAAGCCTAGCCGCTACGGCTCGCTCCTTGCGGCGCCGCCTTTGCGCCTTCTTTCTGGCCGCTTTGGCCGCCTTCTTCTTCTCCCCGACCACCTGCCATTCGGCGTCGGTCGCGGGAGAAGTGGGAGGGTTTTGCGGGCGGGGCGTTGGCTGTGGGGCCTTCGCCTCCCGCGCCGTTTTTCCCCTCCTCTGGGCCTGTGCCGGGGCTCCACCTGCCGCCGCCGGTCTGGCCGGCGCCGGTTTGGCTGACGCCGGTTTGGCCGACGCCTGGGCCCGAGACGGCCCGGATTTAGGGGCGGCAACTGCCGCAGCGGCCGCGTACGAGGCCGCCTTCGGCCCCGGGGCCGCTTTCCCCGCCAGGGTGGGGCGCAGCACTATGCCCTCCAGGACGGAAAACCGCGCCTGGAAGGCCGCCAGCTCCCGCCGAACCAGGCTGAGGACCTGGTTCTCCTCCGGGTCGGGCTGGCTTTTCGCCTGCGCGCCCCCGGCGACCCGCAGGCCGGCCAGGTCTGCCCGGAGCCTCTCGTTCTCCTTATGGAGAAGCTCCGTGGCGTTTGTCAGGCGGGCCACCTGCGCCCGTAATTCGGCCACTTCGCCGGCCGAGGGGCCGGTGTAGTTGGCCGCCTCCGCTGCCGCCATAATGGAGGCCGTCGCCGAGACTATGGCCCTGTTTTTGGAAGCCTGCAGCTTCTTCAGGGCCACGTCCCGTATCGCGGCCTCCACGACCGCCGCAAACCGAGGTTTGCGTCGGTCCTCTTCGGGGTTGGGGGCGCCAACCGCGTCCGCCTCGTCGCCCGAGGGCCCCGAGGCGTACTCCTCCGAGAATTCGGCTGCCTCGCGAGCCGTGAGCCCCCTCCCCTTGCCTCGCTCTCGGACTCACAGGATAAGGCTTGGGATGATGACTAGTGATACTTATGGTCAGATCTCATGATCATCATTCACTGTCATCCATCAACAATATTTCTTTGCGACGTACTGTACAGGGCATTTTTTTGCCCACGTATAGTAGAGCCGGCTTCTAGTTTTCAAATATTCTGTTCCCGTTGAATGCATCAAAATATATACCAGTTTGAATATATCTAAATTCCAAATGAACTAAAGATTTGTACAATTCCAATGCGCGGACTACGACTGTTTGCGGTCATACGTAGTGCACAAGAATTTTAATGTGGAACGGTCAATGTTAATGAGATTTAAACAATAATATTAAGTCACGTTTTCATATAAATAGCTATTTTTTTCTTAGAAAAAAACGTGACTACACATACTTAGAGAATGCCTACAGACCTTAGCCTAACATTTGGGCTAAGGCTAAATAGGTGAACTAGAAATATTTGGGGAAAAATTGGATTTTGAAAAATTATTGGAACCAATATCAATCATTTTGCGAAGATAGATTGATCAATCTATCGATGGATGTGAAAAAGATTTGCATGACATTTGACAGCAGATTTTAATCAAACTCTTGCGCAATCTTCCAGAAACCGGGAGGTCTTGCAAATCTCGAGTTACTAAAGAGGCTATATCCATTTTTTAGAGTATTATTGTACTCTCTAGCTAATGAAGATGACAATGTTTATAGTTAGATCACGATGCAGGAGTAGATATATCAAGAGTAACTTTACGCAACATATCCCTAATATACCCAATTCTTTGTTATAGGGTGCTAAACACTACCTCAAACACGGTCGGTCGGTGGACCAATACGTCGACAGCAAGCTATCCTACTCGGAATACGAAGAGAACCACAACTCGCCCCGAGTAGTCCCAGTTCCTAACCCAAGGCCCAGCCTCAAGCATCGCTCACAACCAGTCGCCATCACGGCTATGTACGAAAACATCGTCATCAAAGAACAAAACCCCAGAAGAAAACTAAGAAGAAACAACTTCGTACCAAACGATAACTATGAACAGAGAATGAACGATAATAGAGTACGAAAATACTCGAACCAAGAGAAGTCTTCCTTAGAAAGTTTGTTAGACGATCAATCGATGAATAGTCCGAGCGATTGTGAGCGGTATTATGAGGGGAAGAGGGCTTCGATTCCGTTGTCGCCGACGCATTATGAGCAGCCACCGACGCCTGACCATCCACCTCCTTCGGCCAAACAGGCTGAGAACTGCATACATGAAAGGATTAGGCCTCTGAGCCAGGTTAGTCCGAAATAGAAATGCTATTTGTTTGTAGTACATGTTGTTTACGATTTTCGGTTTGTAGAAATGATGATTAATTACTGATTTTGTTTATCAGTTAAGGTTATCAGATAGTGGTTACTCGTATCAGTTACAAAAAGGAAGTTCTTCAAATTATGGTTTTGTAGGAAGATAATTATGTTTTCTGATATCATGTTTGTAAATATTTATGTACTATTTTAATAATTCTTTTTTATACAAGTATGGTAATTGTCTTCCTGTTAAAACAAAAAATACCTTTCATGGCGTAAAAGAAAAATGTTTATCATTACTGTGAATAACCCTACGTATATGTAACAATGGAAACCCTTATAAGTATACCTTACTTACTTGAATCATCATTCCTATAGCCTGAAATCAGAAGTACTTATACTGGATACGTCCAAAATTCACAAATTATCCACCTGTATGAACTAGGCACCCTTATTTATTTAACAATGCACAAACACACCCTTGCATGAGCGAGCATGTAACTAGAAATTTTATTTATTTAAAAAAAATCATTTAAATTATTTTAAAACATTTTCAGCTAATTATGGAGGTTGTAGAAGAGATAAGAATTAGAAAAAAGTCGCAGGGTGACGTAGTGGATAGCTGATGATAATATTTTTAAAACCTTATCTGTTTAGCGCCCTAGTCTTTAACCCCTATTTATAAAAGTTAAAGAGGAATGACGCATCTCTATTGCCATCTCATTTTATTGTATTGAAAATGACCGATGACATAAAGAGATAGCGTGTCCTTAAAAGGGGGTTTATATTTTTCACTTATGGTGCTCTAAAGTTATTTTTATAGAGTATATTAGTGTTGTCTGTAAATATAATATTTTATTTGCTTAAGTATTCCGTAAGGTGCTATTTTTAGTTGTAAGCTAAGATTTAAAATCGTTTTGTGAAATGGGCGGTTATGAAATATTATTTGGAGTGCAAACATAGAAGTGATGTATAAAGAGATCAATTATGGTTAAAACTTGATGAACCTCTGAGAAAGAGAAAGAAAGTGTCTCTATTACTTTTCTAATAATATTATATATTATTTCTATGTTTAAAACGACACATATCAATGATGGACTTGAAAAAATACATTACCTAACTTTTTGGAGACTGCCTTATGAATTTTTAGAGCAACGTTTTCTATTTTGACAACGAAGCTATGATGATTTTTTTCGTTGAAAAAGTTTTTATTAATGTTATCTCGCAAATCAATCTAGGAGATTGTCGGCTGCTTAACCGGACTATCCTAGATTTCTTAATAAATTAAGGCCTCCAGCTAGGGCATAAAACTTATAAACTAAGCGAATACACGCTAAGGGTGCCCCTTGTGGGGTTATGTTGATATCGTGCCGACATTGATGCATTTAATGAAATATCTGTTATACTTACCGAATTTATAAAGCATTTATTTTCGCAGCATTTCACAAAACGATTTTATTAATTTCCGTGTACCAGTAAGTGTTATATTTACCAACATGACAGTATATCCAGTACGTAGTTGTTATTTCCTTAGTTTATAATTTTATTGATTTGAGTTTGAGTATTATCTTATGTTGCAATTGGAAAGACAATCAGACTGACCCAAAATGTATCCGACGAAAATGTGAAATTATTATAGTTTAAGCAACTTATTTATATATTAAGGCTTTGTGTATTAATTTTGATTTTATTTTCTTTCGCAATAAAATAAAATGATATTTTATGTGAATTTTTTATTTTATTATTTGCGTTTATTATTTCTTGGCTTGTCACTAGATTTCAATTTCGCACATTATTGTGGTTTGTGCACTTTGAGACCCTGGCTTGGCGAGTCTAGAGCGCCTGAACGAATGCATACCGCAAGACGTAGTCGACGTAGAAGTTGCTTTTCAGTAGTACATCGACTGAAAATACGTTATTTTCAGGAATTAAACTATCCTAATTTATATTTCATTAATGATAATAGTTATAATATTTAACTTATCAAGTGACATTTTTTTCGATTGATTGAACCCCTACTAACGACCTACCGGGCTATTCAAAAATCTAAACTAACTGCGAAAGTTAGGCAAGTGCCGTCCGCCTAGTCAGACTCGAATAGCAATAACGTCCGGATCGGCTGGTTGCTGTGCCAAGGTTCACTTCGTGATTGATCACTGCAAAAATTAAGCTAATCTTTTGTTTGTTTTAATATCGGTTCATTTAAGACTTGGTTCTGTCCGCGATTTCGACCGCGTTGAAGTCGACTATAACTTAAATCATGACTGCAATAGTGTAGGTGAGTGATTTTTTTTGTTGAAATCTGATGGACTTTCATACGTTTCCAAGCAAACAAACAATTTTACATCGTGATAATATTAGAAATAATGTATAGATTTGATTAATGCCTAAGTAAAATAAACTTCTGTATCGTTTTTTGTTATATTGACGAGCTATTCATAGTTAGTTTTCTCTAACAAAAAAATGTCATGTCTAAAAGTAACTAAATACTCGTATAACTGAAGTCACTCTACATGTAGAACGTTGTTCAAATTATCAAGCGAATTGTAAAAGAAATACGATACTCAATGTAATTTCAATTTCTCATTGTTTTAGACAAAAAAGGTCGATCGCTACTGTAATTTTAGTCTCCTCATTTCATTCAGTGTCATTTTAGTCATCAGAGTACCTACAGGTACTCATGGTTAGTTTTATCAGTCAACTATAGCAGTCAACAGTCAACCACCTAGGTATAAGGCTTTTCCAAACTGTCCTATTTCAAATTTCTCACAAGCTAAGATCACATGTGGAACTTGTTCAAGTTGTCAAGTTAATTGTGCATCGCGGTGACAAGCATATTCAGGCCACCTCGCTTCTGCGCCGCTTGCAAATTGTAGGAAACAAGGTTACGTCAAGGCTCCTCAAACCGGGAATTATCGGCTCTAGGTGGTTCTTGGTTCGCACTCTAAATGGAGACGTGTTGAGAGTTATCAGGGTTATAACTTTGGTTGGTATGTAATCGGCCTAGAGGAGGCCTGTGTCCCAGCAGTGGGACCATTATAATGTTCCCATGTTCCCACTGATGGGAGGCCTCATCTTTCTGTGAGACGGTCTGGGCCACAATCCACCACGTGGGCCCTTTGCGGGTTGGTGGATGTAACATGTCTTCGAATTTTTGCTTGGTATACCTATGAGGGGTATGTTTGGGTGGACTATCTGTGTATGGTAATGGTGGCTCAGTGTTAAAATCCAAAAGAAAACAATAAGTAAAGTGTTGTCTTTGAATCATAATATGAAGATGGAGTTTTCAAGTTATAACGTTACCTGAAGGCCAATTCTCGTAATTTAAAACGTTCAAAATCTAGTCGCAGTCTCATCTCAGCGACAAAGAAATGTCAGAAACTTGTCAAAATTTAGGGAAATTAGTGGTATTTTTGATAGATTGAGACAGATCAGACTGAACGTTCTTAAAATTACGAGAATTGCCCCTCAGGTCAAGGGTCCATTTTGACGGGACTTTCACCGGCAGATATCTGATGTTATAAGGAGTAACTTAGGCTACTTTTATTTTATAAATAAAAAATGGGGTTTCCCGTAAAACAAAAACCCCTAAAATCCAATATGCACGCGAACGAAGTCGCGGGCACAGCTAGTTAATAATATAAAGAATTGAAACTACAATGCTGATTACAAAAAAAAGTAAATCCAAGCTTAGGTATTCTTCTAAGGATTAAAATATAAAATTGATGGGCTTGATAAGAAGGAAATAATACGATAAACGAGTGCAACTGTTCTCCAAAATAAGGTAAGTAAAAGATGCATGATTCGACCGAACTTGACAAGCTTCAACTTGAAAGATAACAATCTGATCTATATTTCTAAATATGTGTACCCAGCTGCTGACTCTTCTTTGCAATAAAATGCACATTATTACCGTTACAATATTTTATAGCACCATATCTTTTCCTATCAGGTTTATTGAGGCTATCGATAAAATTACCAAACTTTATGCCTCATGAAAACCACACCCAATGGTTTTATTACCTGAAGACCTGATTTCTTTGGTTTTGTGATTACTTCAGTTGCTGGTTTGTTGGTTTATTAATGCTCGGTTCCTATAAACAAAAACGAATGGTTTTGCTTACCAATGGTAGCATTTTTTATTGCCAAACTGGGCATATAAATTGATTTGTAAGGTAATTTTTTATCTGTGATAGCTACTTCCATATGGGAGGGTCTACTGTGCAAAGCTATACGGTTTTTGCTTAATTATTGTTAAAGATACCAGAGCCTTCATTTTAACCAATACCGGTCCGTAATCATTACTAGCAAAGGCGATTGTGGTGGGGTTCTGGGTTCGATCCCAGGTAATCCACGGTATTGAACATAACTGTCTAAATCTAGGTGAGTTACCTTAGTCTACCCCTTTTAGGAATGTAGGCTTGTTATGGTGATTTAGGAGTTTATTAACAAACGATGATTAAAGATTTAAGTGACGTTAAATCCTCAAAAATTGATGGTTAAACAGTCGCTAATCAGCCGGTCGATTCTGTAAAATCTCACCGTGAAAACTCAAGTGAAGTCTGTAGTGTCAATCCCTAGCATTAGTTGGAATGACAGCTCACTTCACCTAAGTTTTCACGGTGAGATGGTTATAGAATCGCACTGCAGTACTTAACTTTAAGTCACGTTTATCAATAAAGAGGTTAATGTGGCAATCGTACGCGATCCCACGTTCATCTGGTATTCAAAAAGTCACTTCTGATGAGATTAGACCACTTCATTAGAAACGATATAAAACCACATTTTTATTGACAACTGTTCACTGTTTATTCAAATGGGACATTCGGATAGCACCATTATCGTATCAAGAAAGTTTACGAAATACTTCGAGACACAGCTGCTGCTTCTAAAATGTGTGTGGCATTAGATGCTTATTCAAATTTGATGATATTACCAGAAGATGAATAAGTATAGTAGGTACCTACTTGATTAGCATTGGTAGGTACAACTCGCCGACTCGCTCACTATCTTACTTGATACCAAACCATGATGCAGCCAGGTTTTCGATCTCTTTGTCCATAGAAAGTATGCCTTTAGCTATACTGAGGCTTATCTCTTCGAGAAAGGGCTCTTACGTAAGTATTGATCTCAATTCTCATGGTGCCGTATAACCATTAATAAAAGACTGCACCATGTGGCCTAACACGTAAAACTGAGGTATCAATATTTAAACAGTTAGTATACTCATTCAACAGGTCCTCATACCCTCTTTCTTCCACCAGGAATACAAACGAAGGTCGGTCCTCCGCGACAGTCAGACCGAGACGGAGGTGAATCTTCTCCGAGCAGCATCAGCAGCGTCAGTGGCCAGTGGAGCAACAGACAGGAGCGGGAATACTGACAACTGCGTCGAAGAGTACGTGTGCGATGTGCCTTTTGCTGGTAAGTGATTTCTTTGGTTTCTGATACAATTTCGAGCGGTCGTTGTTGTTTACATCTTTGGCAAATTTTAAAACGACGGAGTTTAGTGCCATTGTGGCATTTTTTCGGGAATACTTTTATTGCTGGCCATTTTTTCATTTTTACGCTTTTTTCAGCTAAAGTAATTTAATTGCGTGACATCTTTCTTGGCCCTTTGGTCATAACTGCAATTGTTATGACTGATTCGATTTGGATTTGAAGGACCTGAAGCTTAGGATAATCATGAATTCCAAACTTTGGTACCGAGTAAGCTATCTTTTATTCTATGTATCTTGATACGGGATCCCATGTCAGCTCTTGAAGCATTGTCAGAAGTACTATCTGGGTTTAATCACAACCTTTAAACTTTAAATACCAACATTTTATTGTGCTGTGAAGGCATGCCTCTGATCTTTCATTGAGTCATGCGCGTTACTGCGTTTGTTTTGTTCAACATTGGGGCTCTGGATATAATCCGGAAGCGTTCGTTACAATTGTACACAACACAGCTTTACGATGTGTTCTGACGATTGTTGATTGTTACCAGAAATATCAATCATTGCGAAAACTAACTTCACTGTAATCCAGGGGAGAGCAGAGGAAAAGTTTAGTTCGTTTGAAAAGTACCCTGTAGATTTTGCGTGCACTATATTAGATAAGATTGGTGAAAACGGTGAAGGAAAACATCTTGAGGAAACAGGCATGGCTTAGAACCAAAAAATCGAAAATATGTGACATCTACCAACCCGCACTGGGTCGGTGTGGTGGATTACGGCCCACTCCCTCTCACAGAGAAGAGGCCTGTGTCCCAGCAGTGGGAACATTACCTATAGGCTGATTATACTATTAGATAAGATTACTTGATAAAAACGTGCGTGCAACAACCCTTTAGCTGCCGAGCTCCCCAGCTCTAGAGTCCTTACTAAAGTTAACTTTGAATGAAAACTACGAATTTTTCAGGTAAATCCTCTCGCAACCTTTTTAACTACTCTAAAAGAATCCCACAGTTAAGCACGTATTCTTACTGGCATCATGTTACACGAATAAAATATTTGCAAAATAAACGTTTAACGAATATTCCGCTGTCTACATAGCTACCTACATAAAACAGCCCGATAACTTGAATTTCGTTACATCGTAGTGGAGCTTTTTTCCGAGTTTTTCCCTATTTTTCGTTGTTTACAGTACCTACAAACAGCAGTGGCACGCACCACTAGACCCGCAGACGGTAAACAGACATATTGTTCGCCACCCAACTGCAGCCCAACATTTCACCGATGCACTGCAGTGTTTGCTCAAACAAGTCGCTTTTTTGACATTTTACACTGCTATAAACTTTTGTGGGTTTTCGGGACTGTTTGACGGGTCGGTATTGAAAAATATGATTGTGGAACATGTGTGAATATTCATTTATTTACGTAAAAGTTTTTGTCAGCTTTCAATTCTTTCGCCGTATCGTGTAAAGAATTGACGAATTCTTTCTTACTTTACCATTAATGCCATGATATTTTCTCTGAGACCAACGGGGTAATTGCGTAACACACTATCACTAGCAATGGGTTTCACTTTGACAGTTCTACAACATTCATTGCGTTATTTACGTTGTTGAGCAGACAAATTTATCGAACAAATGAAGAAATGGATTAACAATATCCTTCAAAATGATTCAGATTGAGATTGACAGTGTTACGCAATTAGGGTGCAGTTTCGTTGCAAGCTCAAGATCATCCCGGTAATAAATAGTCAGTCTTTCTATCGGGGAAAAATAAAACGTCTTTACATATTATACATTAAAGTCGTTTTTCGTGTGTCTGTGTGACCGCGTTGTTCTTCTAAACTACGCAACGGATTTTGATGCGGTTTTCATCATCATTTAGAGAATTTGTTTCGGAAGGAAGAAATCTCAATTTTCAAGTATTAAAAACTGTGCGAAGCAGGGGCGGGTCGCTATTAAGCTATAAATTTAATCTCTTAAAAGTTTCGCCTGAAGTACATTCATGTGCATTTAACACGAATAAATATGACATTAAGAACTTTCCTATTCAGTATTAAGTCAATTATCATCTACCTATTCGAAATAACACACGACTATGATAATTGGATGATAAAGGGTCATCATTGAAGGTACAACAGCACTGTCACACTTCCAAGAGAGAATCGTGGTCGGCTTTCACGAAATTGATTATGCACTAAACGGTATTATGCCATAGATGTGACCCTGCGGCTTTTCGTTCCCATGGATATAATGTACCTCTAGTAGTGTCTGTACCATTCGTGGTAACGGTTCTTCTTATTAAATATTTAATGTGAAATTATTCTGAAGCCTTATATGGACATTGGTGCAGGAATTACTGTGTTTTAGATGGCTGTAGGCGATTATTGTTTTTGCTTTTAAGGGCTACTGTTTGTTATATCATTTTTGGTCATATTCATTTGGTACCAACAGTAATTGACGTATTTGCTAAAATAATTGGGTTAAAAAATCAAGACCGTTTGGTCGCTCCTTTCATGCTACACGAATTGGACTAAACACATATTTCCGATACTCAATATTTCTATCAAGCCAAGGTACTGTAGATGTTGTAACCAATTTGGTTCTTAAATGCAACCTTTATGAATATTTTGACAAGTTCATGGAATACTTAAGAAAAGGGAAAAAAACAGTACAATTCAGTTTAGCTGACAAGGGATGTGATATTATAATGTAATAATCGTAGAACCGTTAATAGAAACAATTATCAAAGTTATTCGACAAACTTCTGTTTAATTCTTTAATCCTGGAACCTGAACGGGCATGATAGCTAGTTTAACTACGAAATATTTATACAATCAACTGTAATGATGGCCAATAGACAGAATTAAGTAATATGAGTTTATTTTATTTAAAGCCCTGCTCTTAACCTGCAATAGTGACAGCCTCACCTTCAACCATATACATTTATACAAAGTGTCAAAGATTTCGAAACGCTACCTATGCTAGTATCCGTTGAATGATTACCATCGCCTCATTCCCATCGGTATGCTTTAATAAATAAGCGTCTATGCTACGGAGGCAATTACTTTTTTACTCACCAATCAATCTCTATCAAGGCAAGCCGCTAATGGCTATAAACGTACGTAATACGAGACTTAGTTGGGCAACCGAGCTGTAGCTACTGAATGTACGCATGGCTACACATCAAGCTATACATAACCAGCATAAGCTGAGTTCTGAATGTACGAAAAACCTGTACAATGCGAGGCCAGCTTAAACTGGAATAGTACAGCTTGATGCGTCGCCGTGTGTACTAGGGGACCGGTGTTGAAAAAGTTATGGTTGGCTATGGTATGGCTTTGAGTGCAACCACAGAGGCAACAATATCTAAGGGAGACCTTTAAAGCTACATTGATGGTTAACCTCTTTAGTAAACCGCTTTTCCTGGATAGCTTTACGTAAGTGTAGATTCAATCTTCTAAAACCATTGATTATTTATTTTATTTTATATAAATACATATAATTTACATTTTTAAATATTTTTATAAACAAAAAGATAAAAAAAAAACATTTAAAAATATAAAAAATAGTAGCCCACCGGTATCGGGAACAGGGTCCAAGCTACCAGCGGTTAGGACTCCAGAGAGAGGAACCTCCTGACAATGCGAGCCGTGTCCAGAAGTACCGCTTTCTGAATCAAGCCATTGATTATTATTATTTAGTTAGACACACTAACAGCTAACTGGCTGATGCGTATCAAATAGCTTGATTATATATAATATCAAATTTTTAATCTGTCCGTGGATTCTTGAAGCAGTTCAGTGTGGGTGCCGTCGCAACATTTACCGGGAGCCTATTCCATGCTGTTACAATTATGCTCAAACATCCAATTGATTCTGATAACTCAGACTCCAATTTGTGCCCAAAATTTGTCTGCCCCTCATCATTTAACTGGCACAAATCTTACAAGGTTTGATATACAGCACATGTCAAGCATATTGCATAGCAACTAAAAAGCTTACAGATTTTTTGACCTTTTTATCCCTTGGTCTAGCTAATTCACAGCTAATTCGCCTCCTTCCCATTTTTTCACATTGGGTATTAACTATAGAAACACTAGCCCCGCGGTTTCACCCGCATACGTTTCGCTCCCGTGGGAATATCGGGATAAAAAGTATCCTATGTGTTAATCCTGGTTACATAAACTATATGTGTGCCAAATTTCATACAAATCCGTTCAGGAGTTTTTGCGTGAAAGAGTAACAAACTTCTATCCATCCATCCATACAAACTTTCGCGTTTATAATATAATAGTAAGGTAAAAAAAATATTATATCTAAGGTTTTATCCTTGATGCCGTCATCGGCTTTACTATAAAGGGCTGGTCCCTTTATAGTTACAACGATATGTAAATAACGGAACTAAGTTATAATAGGTTGGCTTGATAATGTGTATTGATGTGAAGCGCTTTGGCAATGTGTACCGTTGCATTCTCTTCCTGATTTGTAACAATATGATGTTATCGCAGGTTATGAGTTGCTAAGTAACGTGTTGCATTTTAAAGTTTAGGTTACTGAGCCTACCTATCTAGTACCGATATTATAAGGAGGTAAAATGTGTGAGTTTGTATGTAGGGAACTTCTTCGGAACTTCTGATCAGATTCCAAAAATTCTTTCGCTCATGGGGAGCAGTGTCATAGGAGAACTTCTTCATTAACTTTCGACGGTACATCTATCTTGCTTGTACTGTTGGGGCACGTTTATTGCGGCGTATGAGGAGAGAAAATTTACGCGGACGAAGTCACGGACAGAAGCTAGTATTTACTTGATAATTTATTATGAGTTTCCATATCTTTCAATATTTTGTAGTCAATGTTAAAGGCACCAAATATCAGGATTTTATATAACTTGGAATATCTCTGACAGCAGTGGTGGCCCAGTGGTAACAGCCACGTCTTACGAGTTGTGGGTCGTAGGTTCGAACCCAGACAGGCGCTTTACTTTGTGTAAATTATTTCATCACCACTGCTCTCTAAACGGTGAAGGAAAACATCGTGAGGAAACCGGCATATCCTAGAACCAAAATCTCCAAGACATCTACCAACCCGCACTGGGCCCGCGTGGTGGATTAAGGCCCACTCCCTCTCACAGAGAGGAGGCCTGTGTCCCAGCAGTGGGAACATTATAGGCTGATTATGTTAAAGGCACTTCACGACTAGTACTTATGATTTCTCCTTGAGTTCAATTATGATCTGTATTACGTTTCATTAGGATATTACAATAACAGCATTTATGCAACGGGCAACAATTTACAGTTAAACTGTTAGAGTTAATCATGCCCAAAGTTGGACTAGTATTAAAGGATTTAATTTTTTCGACGGCTGACCTTTGATTTTTCTACTCAATAAACTTCTTGCTGCATGATTGATTGAAGTAAATAAAACAATAATACATCAATATTCATGATTAACATAAAATTTTGAGGGCTATAATATAATATTAGACAGGTGGGGTGTGTTTATATAAAAAAAAAAAAAATCAACTGTTCCATACGAAACTTCAATACCTACGTAACCCAAATGCATGGGCTTTTTATTTTTCCTCGATTACGATGTAGGTCCCATGGTGAAAGTTGTTCAGTTTGAGGGTCTGTTACTCCTCCTTAAATTTGACCACACGTTTCGGATATACCCTGTATTGATACCACAGTATACGAAAAATATAACACCTTTCACGTACATTGTTGGGTTCCCATAATCACAGGGCTCTGGGCCACGTATTTTTATCAAGTCTGACCTTTAGATTTCCATAATAACTTTCAATATAGGTGTAATATGAAAGGTAATTGATATAATTTGCGTCTGTACACCTCGCTGTGTTAGTTGGTACAGACGCCAGCAGATTAAGCTACTACAATCTGTCAAATTTCTTTAGTAGATTTTCAACTTTATCGCTAAAGCATAAGGTTCAAAGTTGATTGGGAAAATTTGACAGTTTCGGGTAGCTTGACGTGCTAGCGTCTGTATACGCGAGAACCAAGTAATTGGGTCTTTAAAGTTGTAAGCAGTAATTTTAGTTTAACATATACAATGTTATTCAAGTATATTATTAGCTTGAGGTGGGGAAATATTTGCTATGGTTAAGGCAATAGTGAAACCTCGGATTTTATTTCGGTGTTTCTTCTCAGAGTAGCCCGATAGGAAACGCCGACCTCATCTAGTTTTAAAACGTATTTTGTTTTTAACGTGTAAAAAGTCTTTTGAACCAATTTACAGAAACAAGAAGAATGTTAAGCTTCTAATTACAGGACGAAATGTTCAAAATTTAGTCGCAATCTCATATCAACGACAATCAATGTCAAAAACTTGTCAAAAATGTACGGATTTTAGAGGTATTTTTGACATGTTAAGACTGAGATCAGACTGTGAATTTTCTTAAAATTACGAGAATTGCCCCTAAGATCATTTACCATTTCAACGCCAAGTACAGACGACAGCACATCAAGCTACTACAATCTGTCAAATTTCTTTAATAGATTTTCAACTTTATCGCAGTAAGGTTCAAGGTTGATTGGGGAAATTTTACAGTTTTGGGTAGCTTGACCTGCTGGCGTCTGTACGATGACTTTCAGTCTAGTTTAAGAGGAAATCATCATACTCATCCTTCTGCGCGTATCCTATGCATTCGATGCCTTTGTGGTGGGAACATATCTTTATATATGCTCAAAAACTCCTTGCGTACCTTACTGGGAGTTGATAGACCTGTGTTGGCTCACAAGAAGGTACACTTTTGGACAGAGTTTTGCCCCGAAAGATAGCTTGGAGTCCTTACTTGAACTGGATTAATAATAACAATAAAAATCTATTATTGGCAGGCATCGTAGGCCCATAGAGTGTTAGTATTACAAGTAACTTAAAAACTATGTTAGTAGGTTAGGTAACAAATTAGGCACACAAATACAATATTAAAAAAAATATAAACATTTAAAAACGAAGCATTCAAAATACAGAAGGGTTTATTAAACTCAAACTATTTATTTCAAATAAACCGATTGCAGGTACTTTTGAATTGTCAAGGGGTCGGTCAGCCAAAAAGATGAAGCTAGTTGCCCAATCCAATGCGTAGTAGGTACCTGTGGAGAAGAACGGACAAGAAACTCCATGGACACTCTTTTAAATCAAAATTATATGGTTACAAAGTATTGGTTACATCATTCATGTTAAAAATTATGCATGTGAGAACGATGCAGAACGTTACGAGAAGCCCCAAGTCTGACATGTAGCTTAATAGTGACGTTTATATCCTCAAAGCTTTTGCTTCAGGTACCTTATATTATATTGACGTATTTATAAGCATAATGTGGTTACTACCTCAATAACTATGTGTACCAACATTCATAATACAAACCATAGACATTCCTATGCATCGCCACTGTGGTTTGGAGGCAGGAATGATTACAAACATTGTTACATAGTCAAGTACCATACTAAGCTTTAATGATACTTATAATTTTTCATTAAGGAATCCTAAGAAGACCGACGACCTGAACTAGGTGGCTGGGACAGACTGGATGCGGAAGGCGGAAGACAGTGGCACAGTTGTGGCACAGCCTAGGAGAGACCTAAGTCCAGCAGTGAACTGCGATAGGCTGAGTTGATTGAATTCTAAGTAGCACTTTGGTAGTAGGTATATGGTGTACAGTAGAATGTACTAGTCCCAATGTCCCTATTCAGTCACAGAGTCCACTTTTGGTCTAAAAGTTCTGCCACAAAAGACATAGTTCCTAGTCACTACCCGACACTGGATTGGTAACAAATAGTGAAAAGCACGACTATAGGTCGCTTAATACTATATTGACGACTTCGTAAGTTCGATGTGGTTATCTCTATAACAGTGTGTTTATCTACTCAGTCTATCGCAGTCCACCGCTGGAGATAGGCCTCTCCTAGGCAGCGCCAAAACACCCTGTTCTCCGCTTTCCGCATCAAGTCTGTACCAGCCACCTTCTTAAAGTCGTCGGTCCATCGAACTGAGGGCCATCCTACAACACGTTTGCCGATATGCGGTCTCCACTCTAGTACTTGTCTGCTCCACTGGCCATCGGTCCTTCGACAAACATAGATTATCTATGTACAAACATCGATTTCAAACACCATAGACATTCCTATGCGTCGCCACTGTGGTTTGGAGGCAAAATGATTACAAACATAGTTGCATAGTCAAGTACTTTGGTAGGTACAGACGTCAGCAAATCGAGTTATCCGAAACTGTCAAATTTTCCGAATCCACTTTGAACCTAATGCTTTAGCGATAAAGTTGAAAATGTATTAAAGAAATTTGAGAGATTGTGTTTGTAGCTTGATGTGCTGGCGCCTGTACTTAATGATGCTTGTAATTCTTCTTCAATTAATTTTAAGAAGTACTTTAGTAGTATCTGCCTACTTTCTGTGTAACGAGTTTTTAACTCTTGCTATTATAATGCCCAATTATTTACGCTTCGAAATAGAAAGATAGGAGTGATTAGCGTTTAAAAAGCGTACGAGCTCTAAAATGACGCATCGTTTTTTTTTTATTCTTTTCGTGACGCTACTATTTGAGACTGATTTGAGGGACTTTCTGATATTGATACGTGACGTGACTGGACATAATTCGTGTCCTGGTTAAGTACTAACAATTGTTTTATTTCAAAAGGCATTAATGTTTTTCCACCTTTTCCCGGTGAATTTTCTTTCGTATGTAATGATTTTCAAGACAATTTGAGACAGGGAAATTTCTACTTTATATACTTAATTATCTCAAATGTCTATGTTACAGTTTTTTTGAAGTTTTGAGAAATATGAGGATTTCGTGTGGCTTGGAATATCTCTGACAGCAGTGGTGTCTCAGTGGCAACGACCCCGACTTACGAGTTGTAGGTCGTGGGCTCGAACCCAAGCAAGCACTTTACTTTGTGTAAATAATTTCATCACCACTGCTCTCGAAACGGTGAAGGAAAACATCGTGAGGAAACCGGCATATCCTCCAACCAAAAATTCGAAGACATGTCTACCAACCCGCACTGGGCCCGCGTGATAGATTATAGCCTACTCCATCTCAAAGAGTGGAGGCCTGTGTCCCAGCAGTGGGAACAATATAGGCTGATTATGACGATGACGAAATATATATAAGCTACCCGAAACTGCCAAATTTTCCCAATCAACTTTGAACCTTAAAGCTGTAGCGATAAAGTTGAAAATCTATTAAAGAAATTTGACAGATTGTAGTAGCTTGATGTGCTGGCGTCTGTACTTGAATACTTCAGTACCTGGGTATATAAAAACCGTTCGAATGAAACAGTTAGTAATTAAGTACAACCAGAACATTCCTCACCGTAACCACTAATGGCATTTCTAACTAGTAATAGCGTCATTTTACCATGCCCACGGTACATGGTGGTAACTTTATTACCATATCTCGTGCCTCCATTAGACAGGCGTCATTCATTGGCCGACCATGCGCGTGCGCCGCAGTAATATTACGAGAACACTGTAATTCTCGCTCTTGGAGATTATTACAGTTATTGTGAGCCAGTTAAGTACGAAGCTGTTGAAATCTTTGATTGGAAGGTTTGAAGGTTTGTTTGCGATTGTGTCAGTTAGAAAGTCCAAGGTTTGAGGGTGCTATGTATTGCCGTACTTACGAAATTCAGTAGCCTGAGGAATGACGGGATGTTATATAGCCTAAAAAAATATGGTTTGGTTAGTGCCCAATAGTCTGACCACCAGGCCTAACAAGGGGTATCGTGTTACCCAGTACCTGGGTTGTGGAGGTCAGTTAGGCAATCATTCCATGTAAAATACTGATATTCAGCTGCATCCGGTTAGACTTGAAGCTGACCCCAATATACGTGGGAAAAGGCTAGGCAGATTGTTTGGTTGGTGCTGGTGAAAAACTAAAAAATTACATGTAAAAGTGTCTTAGAAGATCTATAAGTGTCTAAGGGTTGATATTTCCAAACCCAGATAATTTTATCGGAGGAATAATTTTGAATTTTTGACGAGTCTTCCATACAAAAACTGGCAGACGTCAATTTTATTCCACCATTAAAAATTATCTGTCGATTGAAAAATCAGCCCTTTCAACAATAATTATAATTTCAATACGGGTTTGTCGTTTGCTTCAGAGCATTATGTACAAAGCTGTAGATGAATTAAGTTCTATATAACTGCCTTCGTAAGAATAATACGCATTTCGCATTCAAGTTGCCCAGCAAAAATGTCTGATTGCAAAAGGCGAGGTTGCGATTTTTCTTTATCCAAAAATAGTGTGCAATATTAAATCTAAGTATCTGCAAACTAAGCTATACCAAGTCCAATAACTTAAGTTCTGGTATAACAGTACAAAAGCCGGAACACCGCAAGCGACGCCGACTTCCTCATACTCTTAATAAAACCTGATTGGTTGAACATTGGCTTACAACCGCAAATACCTTGCGTCTTATATAACATTATATCTTTGATATTGGTAGAGAAAAACCTTGGGTTTCAAGTGTGTGACATCAAATGATAAGAGTACAAATCTTCGAGGGTACTTATCTACGAGATTTGATGGTCATCATCAATGCTTTTGCGATGACAAGGACATATCATATACATTCCTAGTTTTAGTTGACCTCATATTGTGCGTGGCTCATAGGCTTTTCGAGGTATGGGAAGTCAGTTAATACTGGAAATGTATACCTTGATATGTCGTCGTCCGTACAATGGGGTGTTATATTGATAGCTTGCGTGCACTGACTGGACAGGTCCTCTCAATCTGTGGGGTTCTTTCCTCAAAAGACTATCAAAGACATCGATAATTATCGATATTTTATCTTCATATGATCTGACCAAGATTATGTCTGGACTTTGAAAGAGACTGACCTCTGAGTTTGTCGGCCTTTCTTCTCAGACTAGTCAGATAGGAAACGCCGACCTCATCTAGGTTTTTTAAAAATGATTGACATGTTAAAGTGTTTGTACGAACCTACTTACAAAATAAAATCATTTAGATATTTAGAGTGCCCCGATAAGAATACCCTACTTCATCTCTTTCGATCGTGTTGCTTATAGGATTGCTTAGGGATAAAACGAAGAGTCACTTTGGCTTGCCTGTTAATGTGAAAATGAGGAGTCACCACACTTTGGTCCGCCTGTATACCTGCCCCTAAAATATGTGACCTGTGTGAGCGATAGAGTACCTCTACCCTGAGGGGTTATTGCGTAACACACTAACAATAGCAATGGCTTTCATTTTGACAGTTCAACAACATTTATTGCGTTATTTACGTTGTTGAGCGGACCAATTTTTCGATTGTATGAAGCAATGGATTAGCGGTATCCTTCAAAATGATTCAGATTGTGATTGAAGGTGTTACGCAATTGCTGATCTAAAGAAGCATCTATACATAGTGTACATAATAAAGAGTATTCTATCTATGAATGTGCCAGCTGTTTTAGAACCCAACGGCCTGACACGCGACGATGGGAAGAGACCAGACGGAATGACCATAATGCCCTGGAAGTTAGGCAGACCTTTGGTGTGGGATGCAACATGTGTCGACACCCTTGCGTCATCCCATCTTCCTAGCACAGTGGGCTGTGCTGGAGCGGCTGCTGCTGGTGCAGAAAACCTCAAACGGCGAAAATATTCCAACCTGATTGGAAGTTATATATTCGAGCCGTTTTGGGTTGAAACACTAGGGCCATGGAGTCCGAGTGCCCACCTGGTTTTTCGAGATATCGCCAAGCGGTTAGTCGACACCTCTCGTGACCAGAGGGCTGGCCTGTTTCTTGGCCAAAGAATTAGCATCGCCATACAACGTGGCAATGCTGCCAGAATTTTGGGCACTGTTCCTGTTGACAGCGATGTGGACGAATTTTTTGATGCCCTATGATTATTTTACTTATTTTTTCACATGTATATTTTATTATTTTAAATGTTAGCTTATATAATGTACCATAATAAATTATAAATAAATATTTCTAAAAAAATATCCCCTGTCCATGTTTATCAATCAAAATGTCCATTAACGTCAAGTCAAGTTAACGTCATCCAAGAGTAAAGTCGTTTTCGACAATTATGAAACTCAAACAAGACACATACAAGTTCATAATACCCACATTATTGTACGAAGTCTTAATTAAGACTGCTTATGATTACACATCTGTTCAGCATTCACATTATGACCTATTAACATATTGACGGTTGATATATTGACCCTAATGACCGTAATAAATAAACAATACACCTCATTATAAGGTACAGTTACACCACTGAAATACATTTTTATCCTAATTAATTCACTTATTCGAGGAAATTATAATACAGTTATATGCAAATGGATATTATTATCACGGAAAACAGGTAGTTGCATTAACTCACGAAAGTCGGCCTTAGCGTATTTATTACAAACATGCAATATCCTTGCAACGGCGTCAACAGGACGAAAAAGAAAGTTGAGACAGAAGGCCCAGTTTTACAAAGCTTGAAAACCTCGCTATTAACTCTTCGTATAACGTGGATCCATGCGAGACACAATGGCTTTTTAACTGTTTCTGTAATTTCGGCATTCCATCGGTAAAGTAACAGTAGATGCTGAAGCTAAAGTCATTATTTTATAAGTGTGTGTACCGCCAAGAGAACAGCTCTTTTCGGGAGTCTATCAAGTCTCAAGTGAAATTTTAAGAGTACAGGCAAAGTCACCCTTCGATGGCAACATCTTCACTAGTAGGAGTCGTGTTCAACTGCGAGCATATTTCAATGTGGAGAGTTATTCTGATCCCATCCCCTAAATCTGTTCCACCGGTGCAGTAGATGTACCTGATCTGAGAATTTGCCTTGAATAAGGCGATTTGGAGACTGACTGTTATCTGTTTACCCGACTGTCTCAAAAAGAGGGTAATAATTTTTCACAAGATG
This sequence comes from Apamea monoglypha, assembly GCA_911387795.2. Lineage (NCBI taxonomy): Eukaryota > Metazoa > Arthropoda > Insecta > Lepidoptera > Noctuidae > Apamea > Apamea monoglypha. Next base: position 11,069,651 of record OU426919.1, on the reverse strand, counting down.
ATCGGGGCAGGATAACCATTAGACTTACATTCATTTTAGTGTCAAAGGCAGACCTTCTGGTCTTGTCTGTTCTTCGATAAAAAGCGACCATGCGCAGGCGGCGACGTTACACCGGCGCCATCTGTTATCCTTTTTTATTTCCCCCCTTTTCATTCGTCTCGCGTCCAACGTTTATGTGCGAAAGGATATATTGTTATGTCTCTTTTTTAAAGTTTAAACGTAACTGAAGGTTGAAAGTTTATACCTTTGTTAATTTATTTCAGTTGAAAGTGGGTGAATTGTTCTATATGGGCTATTAAGTTGTTTTATTTATGGTTATGTGTTTTAGGTTTTGTTTAACTGAAATATGTTTGGAATGGGCTTTGAAATTTTGTTAAAGGATGAGTAAACATTGCTCAGTAACTAGGTTGTGGAGGTTGGATAGGCAGTCGCTCCATGTAAAATACTGGTATTCAGATGCATCTGGTTAAAATAGCAGCCGACCCCAACAAAGTTGCGAAAAGTCTAAGCATATCTGAGGACTGATTTTTCCAACGCCAGATAATTTTATCCGAGGAATAACTTTGAATTTTCGACAGTTCTTCAATGCACAATCTATCAGACGACAATTTTATTCCACGAATAAAAATTATCTGGCGATTGAAAAATCAGCCCTAAGACGAGTGGTCCAATTTTAATACTAAGTATTTTAGTTCAATTTTCTAAGTTATTTATCGCCCCGTATCCTGTTTTGACGTCTAAAGCCAGCTGGCCAGATTAGCGATCAGTCAACACAAACATTAATATCCCGCAAATTCAACCATATGACACTTAGACATCTCGTGCGAAAGAAAAACGTGTAGTGTATCAGATGTGTGTTGCCCCACGCAAGCTGTAATCAGCTGTGGCTGCTGGAAGCAATAAATAGGACGTTGGCTTTCAGCTAAAGATATTATGCATTTTTTTTTTACACATCTTTCCAGATCTATTTGACTCGTTCCTATTTGGTAACTTTGTACTAGCGAGACACTTTGAGCAATTTAAGCAAAACCAGAAAAACAAACAGCTTTAGTTTAAAATTGTTAGAATAAAAGAGATCACAAGTATCATCGGGAAACTGGCTGGTTATACCATGTGCTGCTGGGGAGTTTGTTGCGCCACTTCTTCCCAGTGAAAGCACTAGGAAGTGGTGAAGGGCGGGCGTTTTGGGGGACTGTCTTTTGTAATTTTGACGTTCGAAAAATGCTGATTCTCAGCCTAATTTGAATAAATGACTTTTGAGTTTGTTCGCCACCAGTGTCACAATGAAATCAGAGGGGCAATTCTCGTATTTTTTAAGAACGTTCCCATTCTAATCTAAGTCTAAATCTGTCAAAAATATATCTAATTTTCCTACATTTTTGACAATTGATTGTCGCTGAGATGAGATTGCGACTAGATTTTGATCGTTTTTAATTACGGGAATTGGCCTGCTGGTCTTTGGAAATCGAATTATATTTAGTAAGATTTTTGACACTGAAGATGGATTGGATTGGCAGATTGCTGTTAGATGTCACAGTAAATGAACAAATGACGTATGTTAAAAAAAACCTGACTAGAAAAGAGTAACACAACACCAGCAAGTACATCAAATGTAACTCAAGCACCACACCACGTTTTCTCCAAGCCTAGCGGTTACGACAGTTACTTAGTAAGAGGCGTGACCGAGCCCTTTCTATTGTTGACACACTAGCTGCGCCCGCGCCGGTTTGTTTGTCAAAACACTATGCTTTGCGGTCAGCTGCTGATGGGTGCGTGAAAGTACCTATTGTTAGGTTGTCGTAAAATGGTAGGTGGTGCAGTAATGTGCGGGTGATTTTTATGGCTGTTGTGGTGTATTATGGGTATGTATTTTGGATTTGAAAGAGGTTAATTGTGGTTAGATTTACTGGAATCATTTAAAACTAGTTTCTGCCCGCGACTTCGTCCGCGTGAAATTTGTTGTTCCTCCGACCCGTACTGTTGCGTCGCCTGCCCGCGCAGTAACGTCCTTTTCGCTTAGCATTCTAACAGATTTTTTTTTCGTTTTGCTCGACTCCTAAAGGTTCTAGCGTGATGTTAAATAGCCTATAGCCTTCCTCGAATTGGGCTATCACATGCGAAAAGAATTTTTTAAATCCGACTGGTAATTCCAGAGATTAGCGCGTTCAAACAAACAAAAAATCAAACAAACTCTTTAGCTTTATTATTAATATAAATTGAAATCTTGATAATAGATAGTTATGTGTGTATGGCATTACATTTGATACATCACCGTCTGCCTTGCCTTTTTCCAACTATGTTGGGGTCGACTTTCAGTTTAACGGGATGCAGCTGAATACCAGTATTTACTTTGTCTCATGGCCACTAATATACAGGTTGTCCCAGAAGTCAACGTCAAGCCGAAATCTAATAATAAGCCAATTCATAAAAGTTATCAGAGAAATATAAAAAAATCTATGTGTATTTAAAAAATTATTGGCATTTTAAAAGCATCGAGAAAATCTGCACCCTGTGACAGTCTTTTCACTCTTGTTGCTACAAATATTAAGTTATAAAAAACAAAATGTGTTATGGGATCTTGAATAATGTTTCTGTACCTAAACGCTTGCCTAAATTTTATGCCAACCGCTCCTGCTTGAAAGAAAATGTCACTTTTTGCCCAACCAAATCATCAAATTTATAACTTCGCCCAACATTGACTGACTATACTGATAAAAAAATGCACTATGCGAGTTTAGCAAGTAAGTACTTTGAGTTTTTTTAGTATTAAATTTAATATTTTTCTAATAATTATTATGACTTGGCCTATTACCCGATTTCGGATTGTCGTCGACTTTCGAGACACCCTGTATATTAGTATTAGTAAGATATACAGAAAAGCCATACAAAATGTCCTCATTAGACTCTGTAGTATCTCTAAGGCCCTGAACACCTTAGGTGAGAAACGGTCGTTAATGTCAACAGAGTTTAAGCATGAATGCTGTTTCTCCGTAACATGTATTTGTGTACAAAGTTGTCTGTACTTTACTCTTTGGTTTTTAGAACCTCATAATTATCTTTGACACTAAAAAGAAAAATTATGGACATGTGCATCCTTCCCATTCTGACCTATGCATCCCAGACTTGGTCTTTGACAAACATTCATGTCTAAACTCAAGTTTTGCCAATGTCCAATGGAGCGGAGTATTCTAGGCGTCATATTGACAGACCATATTCGCAACACCACACTGCGCTCCAAAACACATTACTGACGTTGCTCAAAAAGCCGCTAAGCTGAAGTGGGACTGGGCTGGCCACGTCTGTCGTATGCCCAATGAGCTGTGGGCCAAAATAACCACCACGTGGAGCATTGTCACAGCTAGAAGGCGTCGCGGAAGACCCCGTAGAAGATGGCGGGACGAGCTGGACAAAACAAACGACCAGTGGTCCACTTTAGCCTTGGATCGAAAGAGCTGGAAGTCATGGGGAGAGGTCTTTGCCCAGCCGTGAGATGATGCAGGTTAACAGTAACAGTAACAGTATTCCTTAATCTTCTACACAAATCAGCACTTAAAGGCACACAACTTTGGCTTCAAAATCGTTCTCAAGAATAATAATAGTTTTACTCTATCGCCTATAATTACAACAAGCAATTTACGCTTGACTAACTATTGCAACTTAGGCAGGATAATAGGCACTTGTTCAGGTTTATTAACTCGCATAAAACAGCGTACAAAAGACAAGATATAAAATAAAATCTGGTTTTACGGTGAACTATCACGTTTGTGACCTTTTTTCGATTTAATTTTGGGGACACACCTATAGATACCCGTACAGTATGCTGAATATTGAAGTCAAAGCATTTATTTCAAACTAGCTGCGCCCCGCAGTTTCACCCGCATAAGTTTCGATCCCGTGGGAATATCGGGATAAAAAGTATCCTATGTGATAACCCTAGTTATAAACTATCTCCCCCTTATTACAAAACAAGGTTTTTCTTTCGATCAGGTTTAAACCACTGACTCAGTTATTGAATTAAGAACTCAACTGTTATAGAAATGCAGTTCTTTATACAAAACTGACAGCTTAGTTCGGTGCTAAGTTGTCATTTTAGTATTAAGAACTTTGCTTAAATCGAAATAAAGTTCGAAATACAAGTACTGGCTCAATAGTTAAGGCTAGAACTAAAGTTAGGTTTCGTTTTGTAATAACACGGTCTGTATGCAAAATTTCATCCAAATAACAAACATCCATCCATCCATACAAACTTTCGCGTTTATAATATTAGTAGGATAGGCACATAAAAGCACTTTTGAACGTCAAAATTTACAATAAAATAGAATTGATTCTAGTCGCTCCTTGCAAAAAGAGTTGTCGTATGGAGAAGAATGGGCAAGAAACTCCACAGTTATCTACTCATTTAAAATGTTTTACAAAATTTTGTATACGTTAATTATATGTGAAATAAAGACGATGCACGTAGAATAAAATCACTGTACCATAATACTGTAAAATAATTAAAAATGAAGTCATGAAATTATCTTGAAAAGTTCCGTAGATGTAAATATTCTAGCCTATACCGCTACCGTATGGACACTCCATGGGGTTTTTGCCCGTTCTTCTCCATAGAGATCTACGTTTTGGAATGGATAACTAGCTTTAACTTTCTGACTACTTGACCGACTCGTTGACGACTCTAAAGTACCTGAAAATGTTCTAATTGAAATAAACTTTAAACTTACAGGGGCCTCCAAATGCTTCTTATTTTAGAGGCAATATAAGACCGCAAATCCCGGCTTCTGAAAGTCTTTCAATTTAATAGGTTGTCAAATATTTGATGGATTGATTGATTGACTGCTGTTATTTCGGTTAACCCATATTACCACAAGCTAACACAAGTACGTGACTTATTGATCAGAGGCATGAAAATACTGTTAAATGTTTATAGACTTTAAAAACTGGGAGTAAATTTAGCTCATCTCGCGATGTTTGGTATTTTAACCTAATTTTGTAGTTATGCCACCACAACATTAACTGTCATACATTGGCACACTATCATCACACATACGAGTATTTCGACATTTATATCTGTAACTAGCTGCGCCCCGCGGTTTCACCCGCATAAGTTTCGAACCCGTGAGAATATCGGGATAAAAAGTCCGATATGTTAATCCTGGTTATAAACCATCTGTGTGCCAAATTTCATACAAATCCCTTCAGTAGTTTTTGCATGAAAGAGTAACAAACATCCATCCATCCATCCATCCTTACAAACTTTCGCGTTTATAATATTATATAGTAGGATTCGTATGGTGTCATCATCATCATCCACAGCTGGACTTTACCCACTACTGAGCTTAGCCATCTCTTTTCAAGTGCCATTCACCACGCTCCAGCCAGCCTCATCCAGGTTCTACCCGCGATGGTAACAACGTCGTCCAGTGGTGTACTCATACATAATAAAGAGTATTCTATTCTCTAAAATAGGTACTAGCTAGCGGGCATACTGACATAAAGAAAAAAAAAACATTTTTTGTGACATGCGTTAAAATGTAGGTTAAGGTTTTGGTATCGTGAGAAAAAAGACAATAAAAGTTAAATAAAAGTTTTAAAAGAAATATACGGTCATAGGTTAAGTCGGAACGAACCGGTCTCTGATGGAGATTATGCTGCGCTTTCGCTGTACTGCTTAAACGTGTAGTAATTTAAACAGTCGTTTAAGTTTTTTAGTAATATGAAAAAAGAGAAAAAAATATGAAAGACTCTTTCTTTCATATTTTTTTCTCTTTTTTCATATTTTATTTCTTGTGCTCTTGCTTCATCGAAACTCACTCCAGCCTAAGTCGTAAGGAGGACGCCTTACTTAGCTAAGCAACAAATCTTTATAGCTTGATTTTTTAAAAGTCTATCATCACATTTAACATTTTGTGCTATATTATATTAATATGATCAATGTTCATCATAATCAGCCTATAATGTCTGCTGGGACACAGGCTCTCGGTGAGAGGGAGTGGGCCGTAATCCACTACGCGGGCCCAGTGCGGGTTGGTATATGTCACATGTCTTTGAATTTTCTGTTCTAGGACATGCCAGTTTCCTCATGATGTTTTCCTTCACTGGTTTGGGGCAGTGGTGATGAAATAATTTACACAAAGTAAAGCGCCTGCCTGGGTTCGAACCTACGACCTACAACTCGTAAGTCGCGGCGGTTACCACTGGGCTACCACTGCTCTCAATGTTACTCGTAATATGTCAGTATATCTATGAAATGGGGTTCAACCATGTATATATGGCGTAAAAAATCACGCAATAATCCATTTGAAATCGAAACGCCTGGTTTGTATATTACATTTTACTTTTTACAACAATAACTGTGCCAGAATGAAGGTCAAAGTCATACAATTCGATAAGCCTTTCGATTTATTCTTAATAACCTGCTGCACGATTGACTGGAACTCAAATTAGGAGAAAAAAAACTCGAGACATACCTTGTACAGCTTTATAATCGGTCACGTCTTATTTAATTATACTGTGGGTCTAAATAAGTAAGTATAGGTAGATCTATTTAATTGTTAATGAATGTAATCAACAGTGTTTTGTTTATTTATTTTTAAGTCTATACATCACTTTTCTGTCTATGTGACCGCGTTGTTCTTTTAAACTACGCAACGGATTTTGATGAGGTTTTTACCATCATTTAGAGAATGCATTCCGGAAGGTTTATATGTAAGTATAGTACAATCATATTAAACTTATTTACTTGATGTTTCAAGTCCTAAAACCGTATAAAATACAGTATGGCAAATAATGATATAAATCTTCATTGATAATAGCATAAAGTGTTGTCGATATAAATTCATATCGCATTGGCGCCATATTATGTATGCTATCAAGAGATTTAGATAAGATACAAAGCGTGTCCATACTGCCAATACAATAGAGACATCCACATTTGAATTAAAGTTTTCTTTGCAGGCCTGGTAAAGGACTAGAAAATCGTACTGAACATTCGCCATATTGAAACATGCATTGCTTGACTAGATCATGATAAGAGGTTTTTATAAGACAAACTTATAAAAACCTCTTATCTGCGAATAGCAAAAAGAATGTTAAATATTAAAATAAATGAATAACAGAAACTTGTGACCCAGTGTTATTGAGTTTTTCATCACTAATGTCAAGTTAATGGCAATACATATATTTAGGTGAAACTTGAGTAACTACTGATACTGGGCACCTCTGTCCTCTGCCCAACCCATCAGAGAATACAAGCATCATGTTATTAAAAAAAATAACAGGTACGCCAAAGGTTAAACATTAAAAACAATAATCACCTCATCGACAGTCCGACATTCGTCCTACAATAAACACTCGCGAGTGTCAAAATGTCAAAACGGTTTAAAATACACTGTCGCCACGACCTAGCGCAACGACTCACTGTTGTCGCCTGTGTGTCGCGACTTTGATAGGGCCGCTACATGCTTGTAATATAATTTTGTATCGAAAACATAAACAATAGTGATTCATAATGTACTTGAAAGGAAAATGAAGTATCGTAGGTATGTTTTTAATATAACAAAGTAAAAACCACATTTAAATTGATAAATTCACAGTATCATTGCTGAAAATATAGAAAGCCAATGTGCTTCTATCGTTGCATTCATATAATTGTATTGCTTCGTTCATATAGTTACATTACATAGAAACCACACTATGCTGTAAGTTTTTAACATTATGCTGAGATGAATAATTCACATTTTGAACGCAGAAGCACCCGAAGCTTGCGGTCTTTCTTTACCGATCATTAAAGAAATTGAACTGCTCTTTGTCCTAGTCTCAATGCTCAAGATTGTGATTCACCTCGAACTACATATACAGCTGCTAGTCAATGCCAGCCCTAACCAAAACCTAAACAAATCCGGTTTTGGTTAGGGTAACCTCTTCGAAAACTAAACCTTATGTTAACAAACGTTAGGTACAATGTATTGCTTATGTATTTACAATAGTGTCTGTTAGTCCATCTGCTACCATACAAGTAAGAAACAGTATTGGTAGACAGTATAAATATTTATGTTATAATAATGTCCTGTGCAATGTCAAATGGTGTGCGGTGCAAGTAGCTGTCAAGGCCACAGATTTTGTATATTATTGAGGATGTTAATTCACAGAAGTGTTATGTGAAGGCTGAAAATTATGACGATAGATCAGCAGTGCGATTCTGTAACCATCTCACCGTGAAAACTTAGGTGAAGTGAGCGTGGAGTGAGCTGTCATTCCAACTAATGCTAGGGATTGACACTATTGACAGCTCACTCTAAGCTCACTTCACCTAACTTTTCACGGTGAGATTTTTACAGCATCTATCGCCATATGTTAGGGATTGACACTATTGACACCTCCCTTTAGGCTCACTTCACCTGTGTTCACGGTGAGATCTTTATTGAATAGATCGGCTGTACTCTTACTATTAAAAATTAAAAGCGGTACAATAAAATAGTGTGTACCTATGTTACTAGAGATTATAAACATGAATAATATTTCTTATATTCCGTAACTACAACCTATGAACCCTTTAAGCAAGTAGGTCAAAACGATGACAATGCCTAGACCCAACCTGCAAACGATAAATCACGCAAACAAACCGACGCCATTCATAAATTTTCTCCTCCCAGGGCTACCAGAAATTCCTCCTATAGTCAGACACTTCGCAGTAAATACTTCTCAAAGCTTCAACCAAAAACAAATCCAAAATACACCAGTCTGTAGTATGACGCAGCGCCGGCGTCGTCTCGTCGACGTCACGTGCCCGTTAGTAGGCCGCTTCCGACAAAACTTGGAGATTTGCCCCTTGCCCCTTTAATGAGTCATTGGTTTCAATTACCACCGGTCTTACTAGCTCATTGTGTTCAAGAATAGGTATAGTGTGTGATTTTTTCGTCGTTTCAATTGATCGATGTTTTTTGTCTGGCTTGAAAAGTTTCTGCGTCATATTTGGTTTGGTCTGCAGTATTATTGTATGAAACATTGTCGAATCTAGCACCAATTGCGCTTTTTCTGTCTTCTTCCTCCTCCGGCTACTTATCGTCTTTGTAATCTGTTATATAATAAATAACGATTTAACTTTCGGATTGCTTTTCAAATAAAGCATTTAGTGCATTATTATTTATTAGACGGAGTACAAATTCTACAAATTATGCATTAACGCCTCCAGCGGATTCTATTTCATTACTTACAGCCAGGATCTGAGATTATTTATGCATCATAATCTTAACCAGTTTCTATCCGATATTGATACTGTTAAGCAATACGTCGATATAAATATGTTAGCGCTTTCCAACGGAGAATTTTCTCCTTCCACAACTGAGTAGCGATATTAAATTATCATTTAAGTTGCCTGAGGCTGTAGTTAATGCTGTCCAGTCATAAAATATATCCTTGTTAAGGTCCACCTTCTGTGGAATTTTAGTTTCTAATGTTTTTATTTCTTCTGCGCGTAAATGTACAAGTTTGGTTTTTGTAGCATTCGCTATTTTTTCTTCAGCCTGTAATTCCTGATGGATTTCCTTTTCTTCTCCTTTCTTTTTCGGAAGTTCTGTTTATTTATTTATTTTGTTAACCTTTGACAAATGTGTTTGCAATCAAATATTCTAATAACTTTATTGAGTTGTAACATTGTAGTCCAAAAGTATGCTAAATAGTTAACTTAGCGCCTACGGAAGCTTAAGTGAACCATCATTCTTAACCAACTTTAACAACTTGCGTAGGAGGATATGTTTTAATGCCACATTCATCAAACTTGTTCGATAAGGAACACGCAACCGATATAGATTTAAGTTTAAGATCAAAAAAAAGAAATATCGCGTTCCACCGATAGACATATGCCTCAACCTTAAAAGGAGATGGCACCTTCAATGGAAGATCAATTTAATAAATGTCAGGTTTAAAAATATCCAAGAATGACAGTTAAAAAACTATAATTATATCAGCAGCCTAATAAATGTCAGCCCACTTGACGAATTCATAATTGGTCCCGTCGTCCTTAGCTTGCGCGGGCGCAGTGCGTTGACACCGCTACTGTTCCGTGTTATTGATCCAAATCGTTCCGACCCGAGCGATCCACGAAACTTCCGAATATAGAACACTCGAACGAATTGTGATGATTCGTGATTTTGTGTTCATTTCTTTGTGATTGATTCGAAATAATAGTTGAGTGATATTTTTATTAGGACTAGTGACTTTTCCTAATTTATTTCTTTTCATATCTTTAGCCTTACTGAAAAGCGTGATGATTTTAAAGATCACACAAACATGTCTAAATTGTTGAACATCAAACTGTAACATAAAATAACTGTAAAATATAAATAAATAATGTTTATAGAATCCTAAAAATTGGTAGTAGCGTACAATATCTAGTCAGAATTGACTATAGCAGCGAAGCTAAAGATTTTTTAAGAACCAATTATTGTAAAAGAAGTTGGATTTCCAATTCTGGAACCAGCTAGTATAACTTGAAGTATTTCTATTTTCATTGCACTTTTTACTTTCTTGATTATAAATGATCCCGTTACTAGTTAATAGGACTACTGGCATTGGCATTTACAAAAACATAATGTATTCATTCAACTTTATATCTATTAGGTACATTTTGAACAGTTTGGTAATAACGTAACGGAAAATTTATTATTAAAATCTAATCGAAATCTTAATAGTGAAACCAGTTTCGGTTAATTACTACAATTTCTATCGAGACATCAGGTTTTATACGTAATACGGTAATAGTAGACTCTTGTTCCTAAGGTTTCCTTCCTGGAGTTACACTTTATTTTCTTTTTTCTTCTTCTACAATACTATTTTTGATATTAATATTTTCAAAATTACTTTCTCTTCTGTAATATTTTTAACCCCATGTATAAGTTTATTATCACTTGGAATCTAAGCAAGTTCTAAATATTTTGTGAATATTCTAACCTCCATCGACTATCTATAAGTTCTAAGCAATGTGGTATAAAAACGGCAGACTTTTACAATCGAAGCCCTTGGCCCTACAGTAGTCGTTACCTGCCCTACGTTTTACTAAAAATACATTAGTTTCACGGTGAATAAACACGGTTTAACTCTACCAGTTAAAAAAGTCTCCAATTCCAGTATCAGTTGAAGTAAAGGCGGTCTTTTAAACTTGGTCGGTTAATCCTGCGCCGGCGCATGGGTCGGCGATTCCTCTTGTCAGTTGCTCTCGGGCATCGATCAACGCCGCTACACGCTCATTTTCGTCGATTATCGATCGGTCAAATAGATCCTTCTTGTGATTTAGTGTAACCAGATCTTTAAAAGTGCTTTAGTTGTACAGTGCAGTTTTGTATAAGTGATCACCATTTAATTTATTTAAAGGTTCGTATTTTCCTTTACTATCTATTATCTTATTTAAAATTATAAAGTTATTATCTCGTAGATAAACGTGATAGTGGTTTGGTTCACTTATTAATAGGTGCTACTTTTGTAATATTGATGAAATCCTTAGTTACTTTGAAGCTAATTAAAGTATAAGACGTGTGAATCATATTGGTATAATAGCAACAAAAATAAACAGAATTTGAGTCATCATAATGTGAATGAATTTGCGAATGAACGTAACATTGTACCTAAATATGTACAACGTGATACCACTGTAAACAATGTTATCGCTTGTACTAATGTATCTTTAATTTACATTGGATTTAATGGTCATAATTTGATAATGACATTAATGAACTTGATAACTGAGGTCTAATTGACAACGGACTGGTCTTTTACTATTTTATCAATTTCACATTTGTTAAGAAGTTATCGTTTCTTGGGTTCAAACACAAATAATCTTCGAAGAAAAGTAAACTTGATCCATTATGCATTCAAGTACATTATAAGCTCTTAGAACGATTAGTTGGACAAAATACTCCGAAAGTACAAAAGATACAAAAAATTGCGTGATCAGCAAGATAAATTGTCGTTTTCTAGTGTCATTTGTAAAAGGAATTGTTAATTAAGGAAGTGAAATTAGCTGTCTCCATGCTAATGAGGTCTACTCCAATTTTGTCTTTTGCTTCGTCATTAATAACGTTCTTATTAAAAACGTTATTTTATTAATGACGATTTTAGTTTTATCTTCAATATACAAAATTGTAGAATTTTGGGGTCAACTAAATTACTTAGTCAGAATATTTTGTAACAGACAAGATAACCTTCAACTGTTCCTTTAGATAACAGAATTTAAAATCCTTGTTGAATAATAATGTGTTACATACCAAAATATGTTACCTTGCAGTTTATGCATCTGACATCATAATATTTGTTTATTTACATTTTCCTCCTGTTCTCCATCCAAAACAGACTTCTGAAGGTGAAGAATATGAACTGAAATTATTCTTAAAAAATATGCGTCTTGGTAAGCGCTGGAGAAGACTATAAATCTCTGCTATTTATATAGCATTAATAAACAATAAGTATGTATCAAAATGAACATTTTATGGACACGAACATCCGACTATCATTATGCTGTTTTCTCTCTTTGAGGCAAAACCCCAGTTGATATTGAAAGTATCAAAATTAAATTCTATCACTGACGAATAATATACCGTACCAACAATACTGTATTTTCTCGCAAAATAGCTCTAGAAACAGGATGCAAATGTTTCGATGAACCCAATTGAATATCCAATACATTGTTTGAAAATATATGTTGAGAAGATGGAAATATAATCAATCATGCCTGCGCATCTTGAGAAGTTAGGTAGAAATGCAACCGTATAAAATACATCACCTGTTTGCTAATGGCAACGCTGGAGCTTATTTGATGGAAAACAGGCATGTGATTGAACAAAACTGCAATCTTAAGTTGGAACAAAACATTTCATGTAGAAAAAAAGGTGATTATAATATTTTACATACAACAAATTAAGTCTAAAATGTTGTCCAGCAAGTAATAATATATTTCTCCAAGATAGGAATCACACGCAGATCATCAAGGTCTCATAGACCATTCGTGCACTAATAAAGACTCAACGCTACATTCAAAACACCTTTTTCATCTACCTAATACCCACAGCGAATTCAAAGCTGAAATAATGAAACATTTAGATTGCAGAGAACTTTTGTTACCAAAACTTATGCAACGGCAGTTCATATGGTAGCTCTATCAACAGTTAGTGACTCACTATTGGTTTTAGTCAATGTTTTGTTAAGCACCGTGTGCTGTGCAAACGTTAGTTTAACCCGAGATAGGCACATGGGGTCTGTCGTGAGGTCACGTGGACTATTGATGCTATTTGGCTATCAATCAAACAAATATAAATGTTCTAGTATGTATATTTATTGTTTTTTTTTTTGCCTTGACATAATATTCTTAGGTATTTTCCTCCTTTTTGTTAGAATTGTCTAAGACTTTGACACGATATAAATGTCTTATATTTTACAGAAATTTATAATGATTTTCACTTTTAATTATTAAATCTATGAAAGAATAAATCGATGATTCTAGTTCACTTTGAACCGAAATAGTATTACTGTCATCTGCAATCTTCGATGTAAGTGTACCTACGTCTGTATTCACACCCACATCTAGTTGATGACGGCATTTGTTCCCAATGAGATAGGGGGCGATTATATCGCCATTTATTAGACAACGACCCATACCTAGCATCTAGTTTACAACTGTTGTACTTGTAGAAAAGCCTTGAGGAGAGCTCGGTCGATGCATTTGAACATCGTGCATTTAGAAGCCAGACCAGAATGGAATCGTGCCTTATACTTTGAGACCCTCAGGCTAATATTGTAGCTAATTTTAGACCCATAGTACCACATTTCCATTCGTATAAAGAACAAGACTATTATAATGTTAATAGATCCTTAAATGTACGTAAATCTAACCAGCACCGACCATTATGTTAAACCATAAAGTTTAGGAACCAAAGAGAAAACAAGTATAATGTTTTGTGTATTTATGATGTGCGTATAAAAAGAAATGTCCATTGATCTGTCTTGACGTCGGCGTTAATGGTTCTTGAAACCATTAGACATACTTTAAAAGCGACTTTTACTATTACAGGGAATTGTTAGAGACGGTTATAGTTGTAAAACTTGGCTGGGTTTGCATACAGTGTATTGTTTGCATTGTACAGATTTTTCTTTTACAGTTTCGAATTTAGCCTTTCATTATAGAGTATTCTTTCACTGATAATGATTTTCGCTCGCTTTTACCATTGTATACAATACTAAGCTTCTAAATTCTTAAAATGAATTTGACTTGCATACATTTTTAAAACTCTCTTTACCACCAGCACGTCTTGGTCTAACTATGTACGTATAACTGTACGTATATTGCGAAAACTATACAGAATATACAGAATCTTCTCTGTAAGGAATCGTCCATAAAATATTTTATAACCCCAGTAGGTACTTTTATTCCTAGCAAGTTAACCGCAGTACTTGATGTCAACGCACCTTAAAACACGTTTGCACCAAAGATTGCAGGAGCGTGCTCACAAAAAAGAAAAATAAATAAAATGTACCTCGCCAGTAAAGTAAACCAGACCATATCAGCTGTTTTAACTCCACTGCAGCTGAGGAAACAGAATTCATGTAAATAGTAACTATGTATTACTTATTTAGAAAGCATTTACAGAACTGCATATTTACTGTTGTATTATAACTAGCTAATACCTGACAAGCGTTGCAATGCCTTTTTTATATTTTTTTTTTTTGAACCTTTTTCGGCGCCCTTACCAAAGTTTCATCACAATCGGCCGTGCCATTTTCGGGTTTTTGCGAGACTAACGAACTGAAATTGATTTTTGTATTATAGATATTTGAAACATGATTATCATCAGTCTTATCTTGGTCAACACTGTCTCCAGTTATATTTTCTTCTTCTACTTCATCATCATATATTTCTCTTATTTTTTTTTCTCTTTATTTATTTAGTATTTCTCTTATTGTATCAGTACATATAATTATGTACTGATACAATAGCCACAATAGCCAGAATCATGGCTAGGGTTCGCTTTAAAATAAATGATGTAGTAATCATGATCTCGTTAACCAGTCCACGACCAGTTCCTTCAATCATGATATGACGCGTTTCTGGTTCTTGCTGTACAATATTTTTACCTCCTACAGTCTCCATGGTAGCTACTGTCCTATATTTAACTTGAAATATACGGAAAAGGACTGTTTTTAACGTACATTTTGCATCTAAAATTCTTCTAAATTAATCTAATTTCTTTGCCTTTTATCATAAGTCAACATTTGAAATGTCTTCCTGCACCTTATCTTCATACGTCGATAGCTTAATGTCAAAGTGAGCCATCTGGCTATGATCAGAAACTTTCTATCCCCCATGAAGGATTCCTTGTTAGTTGTTTTTATAGATTTATAACTGTTTCCGGCACTCAAGACCATCTCCCGGATGGCAGCGATATGTTTTCAAGAGGGCTGGTTCCGCATAGCAAAAAATGTTGAAAGATACACACGGAATATTTGATTTATGATAGGAATGAGATAGGAGTCAGAAAACGGGAACAAAAAGTGAATTTGGGATGTTGAAAGTGAGAGCAAATGTTGACTTATTTGTTAGGGCTGACGTTGTAATTGTCGAATCGTCAGTTTAGGACGTTGTTTCAAATAAGTCTTTACGAAATGACATCTTTTGTTCATCTACCTGGTCTTGTAACTATTCTTTGGCGTACCTTTTCTGTCATTGTATGGCAGGTAAAATCACAAAATACCGAATAACAACGTCAGGTGTATCGTATCAGCTATCGTACCCAAAGGTTTGACTGGCAGATGTCAGGCTTAGGCACCTTGTTTCAAATGTGACATCCAATACTTTTGTGAACATCGACAAACAAAACTGCATAGCTAATAAATCTCTTTTCTATTTTTGATAAAACTGAACTAACTGCTCAAATTTCAAACAATAAAATATGCATTTCTTGAATTTTTACGATTCGTTAAATCACACACGCTTAAATAAATTGAACAGGTTCATTAATTGGTTATCAATTAACAGAAATCTTCGACAAATATGGATAGAGGAAGACTGTTAAAATATTCTTTGTTTACTTTTAATTATTGTGACCCACATTTACTGTGTAATGGAAAGATATTTAAACAATACAGTACAACAAAAGTAGACGGAAAAAAATATTTACGAAAACTGTAGTTAAGAGTTTCTTCCTTATCTGGTAGGTACACGTGTATATTAAATGAAAGACGAAGATTGGATCATGAATGTTCCTACTACTGCAAGAAAATAAAGATAAACAATGCACTGCTTATCTTTATAGACAAGTAAGATTGCCGTAAACTGGGTCAGCTTGAGGTCTATCAAATTGGAATTTGGAGCAGTTTCTTCTAAGTCTTGTTATTAATGTAGATTATTTACGCCTGTTATTTGGTTGTTTGTAACACATTTGCCAAACACATTGTAAAATATGATGGTCATTTAGTGAGAAAAGTTTTGAGTATGGATGTGGAAGGCTATAAGATTTAAGGGAAGACCAAAGAGTGGATGGATTGTTAGAAAAATGACACAGCTCAAAATGAGGTGATTACTGAAATGACAGCTAATATATCGAGATTTTTGGAAGATGACATAAATGACCTCGACCCCATTATACAATACATTAGGATATGGGCAGGAAGATGTTGACATCAGCAGTGCGATTCTGTAACCATATCACCGTGAAAACTTAGGTGAAGTGAGCATGGAGTGAGCTGTCATCATTGGCCATTTTGTAATTCCTTACATCATAGTTTTTTTGGTGCATGTTGGGTGCGCGTACGTCAAATAAGACGTTTCGAAATGTTGCCACTACATAAAGCGTAAAATGTTTATTGAGGATGATATTCTCGTAGCATGTATATTTCCTTTTTTATATTCCTGTTTGTTTCTGTCACATTTAAATTAAATTGTATTATTTTGCTTTTTGTACGCTGTATCAGTACAGCTTCCTAATAACTGGTTGCTTTAAAAATATAAGTAATTATTTTAATACTTGTTGATGGATAATTGTTTGCTGCACCGTACGACGTCATTACGTCGTCGCCGGCTGTCGCTGAAAACCAGCGCTGGGGCTCTGTCTTGCACAGGGTCGCAGCATTATGCTGAGCGATAGCCGTTTTGCGTGGATGTGACGCATGTCAACCTTTTCTTATTGTTTTTTTTTGTTTTTTATGTTCTTTTTTGCGTCATGTTTACCGCAAATAAACGTATTTTCTTTCTTTCTTTTCTTTCTTTCTGTCATTCCAACTAATGCTAGGGATTGACACTATTGACAGCTCACTTTACCTAACTTTTCACGGTGAGTTTTTTACAGAATCGATCGGCTGTCGTTATCGTTAGGTAGACCACCCATAGATTAAGTACGATTAGTGATACGTGTTCTTCTTATTGTCTATTCCTCACAATAAAATATATATTATCCTGTAGTATTTTCCTTTACAATAAAATATGAATATGTCCTGTTATACTATTTCCGAAAGTTCAAAGATGTTTCAAACGCTCTGAATGACATTTTATCTATCAGTCAATAATTATTTATTACATCCTTCGTAGGTACAACAACGTTTGTAACGAGCATAATATCACAATAAGTATTTTATAAATGTGTTGTCATTTACGATAATTGTCGTATATCAATTATTAATGATATATTTATACTTTGCAAGAATTTTTAAAGTGTGTTTTATTGCAACATGTCTCTTGTAGGTAAGTTACTGACGTTGGAAAAATCTTAGAACGTCTGAAACCAGAACATCTTAAGCCAATGTCTGTTTAGTGTGTCAAAACTTTTCCACTATGTTTTATATTAGTTTAAAATCATTTGTATTGTCGATCTTGTGTACATGTAGATCTCGATATATAGATTTATAATGTATACAGATAAGTTCGAACATGATAAGGAAATCGAAAAGTTTTCAGTTTCGAAAGGTTTTTCCCATACGTCTGTCGTCACGAAGCTATGACGATTGCGAAACCATTTCATAAATTGCAACTTCAAGTAAGTACGAGTAGGTATGTGCATTGGTAACGACTGTCAATTTGTATGCAATCTGAAGCATTGCATTCCTGTTACCTACTTAAATTGCTGTCATTTGCTCATTTGATACACCTTTAATAGTTTTCGATTTTGTCACACTTTTAACACCTAAAACTATAACAGTCTTATTACAAAGCGAGTTCTAACTATAGTTCTAGCCCAAACCTTTGAGCCAGTTATTGTATTTTGAGCTTTATTCTGACCATTGTAGTTCTTGATACACAATTGACTATTTAGACTCGGGTTTATGGTCAGTTTTTGTAATAAGAACTTCAATTTTATCGGAGTAAAGTTTTAAACTCATAAATGGCTCAGGGGTGAAGTGAGGTTGAAGCCAGCTGTCATTCCACCTGATGTTAGGGATTACACTATTGATCCCTTCAAGCTCACTTCACCTAAGTTTTCACGGTGAGATTTTTACAGAATAGATCGGTTTGGTCTCAAGAGTAACCTTGATTTGAAATAAGGACCTGATTCATAATCTTGCTTCAATAGTTTAAAAAATCGTAAGAAAAGAGTTCATTGACAGTGAACTTTCGTCAAGCGATAGTTAATGACCCATGCCGTCTACTTACAGATAAGGAGACAGATAAATGAGCACGTGTCGTGGTGTGGGTGTGGCCGACGACCACAAATTACTTTATTAATAATCTCGCCTGGTTTAACAATGTTGTTTATATGTTAAATGCGGTAGATTCTGCTACAGAACAAGTTGAGAAAGGCCTGCGGGGTAATTGCGTGACACACTATCAGTAGCAGTTTAGCAATGGCTTTCATTTTGACAGTTCAACAACATTCATTGCGTTATTTACGTGGTTGATCAGACAAAGTTGTCGAACATTATGAAGCAATGGATTAGCAATATTCTTAATGTTTCAATTTGAGATTGATAGTGTGTTACGCAATAAGGGTGCTGCATTACTTAGAAGGTAATATTCTTTATCACCGCTAATATTATGTTTCATGACAAAGCTAACTCCTTCCTGGTTTTCATCGTTGTTTTTCAACAAAATTGCGAAAATATTAATGACAGTCATTTGTTTCTATTCTTGGATGAAACAGCGTTTAATATTTATAAGATACTAAAGAATTTCATAGTATCCAGATCAAAGGAGAACGAGGAGAAATAACGAATATCAAAGCCGACAAAACTCGAAAATCTTTTATACTTCCCAGATTTTATTAAATCTCTAAATATGATGGCTATAATACAATTCAACGGCTTCAGAATCTCAGAAATTGGGTAAATACTTCTGAAGATCTTTGAAACCGCAGAAATCATCAACCTAGATTTTTGCTGGGCTGGCCGATAAACACGATTCAGGTAGAAAATTCTGGAGCGTCTGGATCTAAAATAGAATGTGAACTGGAATCGACCTAATTTCATATTAAGATCGATATTATTATGACAAGTGCATAGAAAGATAACAAACCTCATTTGAATGAATTATCTGCTTGTTTATTTAACCTCCCCCGTAAATCAAAATAACTTATTACCAGCTGATTACAAAGGAAAGCACAAAAATTACGTAGATCAACATTTAAATCTTCCTCTTAGCGTGTCGATAGCAATCTAAATGGACTCGGCCACTTGTTTGGCACCATCACCAGCGTCCATCAGTTCCTGTAACGTGCAGCTGACAGGATACTCAGTGCACGATATTAAGTGTCCCATCGATTGTGGAACAGCACCACATTTACACCCCAAAGCGGAGTCGTCTATGAATCTCCACCTGAACAGGTTTTCCTTGCTTCGGCCAACCTGGGTCCGGGGTCTATTTAAAGACTTCCAGGTCACCTAAGGTAACTCATGTCCAGGTGGGAGGTTTTCAGCGGGTGGAACGAAAGGCTCGGGTAAGGAAGCAGTCTCGCCACTGGTTCAGTCTTTCTTGCGATCGTTCGCCAGTGAGTGGGACGACACACTTTAAAAAGCTGTTTAAATCAACTATGAAAAGTTTAAACATTTAAATCAACCTATGAAAAGTTTAAACAGTTAAATCAACCTATGAAAAGTTTACTAATCATCTGTTTGTTCATATGTTCGTTTTGTGGATCAAGTAGCTAGTAGTTAATGTCATACCTACCATACCTTACTTATCTAAATTATCTCCTTGCTAAGATAAGCGCATAGCTTCGAAATCTCCGCATTGCCTAACATGCTGATAAGATACGTCGCAGTTGATGACGTCATATAAAGGAAGCTCGCATCTTTGGCCATTATTATGGTGGCTATAGGTAAGGAGGAAACACTCAAGCGCTACCTACGTAGTTATGTATGTACGAGTCATTTTCTTCAAAGTATGTTATTATCACCACGTATACCTAGTCTTTGAGAAAATCCCAGTGATATCTTACGCATCAAATATTTAATTTTAAATCTCGTCTCATTGTGGCCATGGATCATGATGAGGACTTGCATATGATAAATCCCAAATGTATAATATTATTGCGGTCAAAGGAGTGGCGTTCTGTAGTTTCTGCCTACCCTCATGCGAAGGTGTGAGTTTATGTATTTAAGTACGTCTACGCTGTCAAGACGCGCATACGTTTTAGGCCCCTTTCAGACCTTGGAACAACCCTTTATCTAAAGCTATAGAATCACTAACAATTTGCAAAACATTGCTATATATGTATATGTCAACTTATGAATACTTGCTAAGAATAAACCCAACATCAATTCACACATACTTAAAATTATCTTTCCAATAAGTACCATTAGCATCCTTAACTGCGTCTCTTTCACAACGTTTCTCCATTGCACCACACTTTATATTACCTACGTGTATAGAATGAGGCAATGCGTTGCAGGCTTTATCAGTTTCGCCAGCGGATGCAGCCAGGTACCGCTGTGGAGGATGTACGCATCAATTGTTGAAAAAGTGGTACAATTTGTTGTGGGAACTGTTTTTTGAATGATGACATAGAGGAAAGAGCGGAGTTATTTTTTGTAGTACCTGTCAGTCACTTGGGAATTGAGAAAGATTTTTAATGATCATATAAATAATTAATCTTATCTCCTTCATCAATATCCTTCGGCTTCTCTCCGTGGGTATTACCAGTACATACATAATGTAGGTACTTGATGCAACTACATCAAATTATTTACTGGCGTCATCAGACCACTTAAATATTCTCCTTTCGTGTCCATATTTACTCATGACGTATTGTAATCAAACAAGGCAAGTCATCGCTCATCAGTCGCAAATAGTTATCACATTAATTTTCCCTGTACATTTAGTCACTTCATTACCAAAAACTTCACCATACTGTCCCTGATCCAATTTACACCTCCATGGGTCACGTTTCGTGGAACACAATATACAACAATGAACAGTTAGTACTTGCGTATATTCGCTCTTCATTTTATTGTTATCGTTGATGATTCAACTCTTGCAGTACCAGGATTGTCAGACCTTCTACCTTCCCCTCTTTTGTATGACAATCAGAATATTAAAGGACGTAATTGTATTACCAAGTATGGGTCTTTTTATGTTGGTTGGGTGACCTCCAGTGGATTGTACGTCGCATCAGTGATATCATCTATGCAGTTCGTGACCTTCAATATAATCTGGATCTGTCATGGGAGCATTATGGTCTACAAAGCCATGGAAAATTATATTTGATAAGGTTAGTTAATTGAGATTAAGATTGATATTGACCTTGGTTGGGGTACCTACCATGATTTGGTAGTTTGCATGCTTAAAATGTTCCTTTGTACCTACAACTTTTTGCAAAATTTATGCCAGACATGGTTCTGACTAAGTTTTAGCACCCATTGTCACTTTATTTATACCGTTACGAATCATAACCGTTTTAATGTCTGTGAATATTTTTTATAGTTCCCAGAATTGTTATTGTTACATTTCATACTTGCGACTTTCTAAATACATTACTTACTTAGAACATTTCTCCTTGATAACTTTGTTCTGTCTGCTGTACCAACATTCCAGATACGGGATATTAATTATTACGCTGCACGTACATTACAAATTTTTATAATTTACAAACTCCTTTCTAATTCTTGTAGTCTGCTTTCGACGTAAAAACTAAAACAATTTATCTCTTGTAATGTGCGATCCTATCAAGTTTTTATCCACATAAATTGCTTTATAAGCGCCATTAAATTTTAAATGACTGTCATTTGTCTCCCTTCGTTAACTAGTCGAGTATTTACTTCAGTATCCTTTACTTACCATATTCCTTTAACAAGGACAGTTTCAACCTTATCTCTAGGATCGTTAGGTCCTTTTTCAGTTGTTTTATCGCATCTTCTATTATGATTGTTAATTTCAGCAATGTAATCCTCTTGACAATTGCTTGATTACTACAATTAATCGCAATTGAACGGAATTTTAACTTCCTGCTTCAGTATATCAAAAATTGTTATCATTGTGTTGTCCTTTTGTATTATTCACGTTCATACTGTTATAATGGCTAGTAAGTCTTAATTGACTGTTATTTCCATATTGCCTAATATGTATTTAACAGTTAATAACAATAGTGAGAAATTATGCACTTGTGTTTATCTTATTGGTTATGTCATCTGTTACGTATATATTTTACAGGTACTTAAACATTATGAATACTCCAAAGTGTTTACTCTTAGTTAAGAAATTAAATATGTTCTGTCCAGTAATTTGTTGAAGTTTACATATACATATATTGAAAGAATTGAGTAACAATGTTTACAAAATATTTCTCATGCTAAATGTGGATTTAGTTGTTGCAACCAATTGTTTATAGGTCGAAACGTACGAGTCCTATTTCCCACCTAAGTTTTCCTTGTATTTCGATATCTAATGTGAATTCAGTAGCGTTAAAATGCGTATGTTTCTGCGAAACATCAACTTTCGTTCCAACATTAACGCATTGGCGTGTTACGTTTGCTCTAAATTTATAACTACATGCTGTTGCTAAACTATTTATTATAAAAAGAACATGGAAACAAAAATATAATTAACATATTTATACGAATCTAAAATAATATCTAAGCAATGATGATTTAGGCGGATCAAATTCAAATTCAAATTCATTTATTCACATCGATCAGAGGAATGAACAATTAAGTACAGCCTATGCCGAACTCAAAACCGATTTAGAGCTTCATATTCTTCCTATACTCTCTTCCTTAGAACGTCATATCTATGGGTTCATTAGTACGAGAACTTGTGCTGTTTATAGCATTAAAGCTTATTCTCCTATCTCTAAAACATAGCCAAATAAACCCTGTCTCTTAATAATAACACTACTAACGATGCCCGTAAAAGATTCGCCAGGAAACTGACACTATTTATAAATTGATGCGATCTTTAAACTCGACACGTCATAATCGTATGTAACATCAAACGGTAGCTAACGTTCTTGCTTCTGGCACTTGGAATTCTGTGAGCATCTGAACAAAACAACTGAAGATTATTATATCAGAATTCTCTAAATAGTAGATGTTGGTGACCATATAAAAGTGACAAAACCTTTGGTGTACTCCAGAGTTAGTATATTTTCGAGGGTGTTAGAAATTGAAGAGTTGATCTTTCTTCAACATTTTTCGAGCAAATACTCTAGTCCCTAGAAACTGTCAACTTTCTCCAGAAATAATCATATTTTCAGTTAACGATAGTCCAGAAGGACAAACCATATGGTATCATTCTGAAAAATCATTCATCATCAATCATTTATCATTCATTAGAAAAACCGTAAAGAATGTCGAATCGGTTATTATGTAAATAGTGACTACGTGTAGCCACATTGACGCAACGATGGACGTGACGGCCTGCGTGGAACGTGCGCAAGCGCAATACTAGGGAAGTGCGCTAATCATCGGCTATTTATCAATTAGTTACTGTATAGAGGCCTCTTTTATTAGACACACGTGGCTACACATTTAGTAGCCGAATGTCTATGATGTAATCTAGCTACATATTTGCTACGGGCAAAAAATAACTGCTTAATATGTAATCACTACTTGAAATGGTTGATTTTTGACAAATATATTCTGGCCTGGTAAATGTTATTGGTTTTGCTCTAATTACGCTTATTAGCAGTGCTGATAAATAATGGGATAGCCAACTTTGATGATACTCTGCAAGGTCTGGAGGCTTGTTATAACAGTAGCTAATTAACTATTGTATAGAACTACATACCTCTAATTGCACACGTGTTAAATTGACGAACGAAACACATGATGTCATACAAAATGATGGAGTGAATGATGAATCTAATCACACATTCTGCTAATATTATTTTGCATTGGCCTTGGTATCCTTACGTGGTGGGCATTAAAACCTTTTTTGTCTCATAGGCTTTGTTTTGTTATGGTGCTTTGTAGACTAAATCAGGAAACCTACCAGACGTTGCGTATCCTGTCTGGTTTTTAATGAGCATAGACAATTAAATAATACGTTTAAAAAATGCCATTTCTATTTGGAGGACCAAGTTGAACCAAGAACTAGAGATAAAAAAAATTGAAAAGGAAGCCTAAAAATGCTCTATTTAGAAAATTGATTCCGAATCCTAGTTTAGTAATCGTGAAATTAGAAATCTGCTACTCAAAATGTTAAATAACAACCCAGCCTAAATAAAAATCACGTGCTTACCAATCGTTCAAGTTATCCAAAAAAGAAAGATGACCATAAAAGATAAATTAAATCTCGAAGACGAGAAGGTAATATAACTTCCCGTGATAGTGAACACGCGAGTTCGTTTCCGTGACCGTGATAAGCACGTTTCTCCAAACCAGTTCCAATAAAATTAAAACAGATTGGACATTTAGGGGTCAAGTTCCGTTAGAGATCCTGCTTTGACCAATTAAAAGGATTAAGACGTGTTTTCACGAGGCAACAAATGGACGATTGATTGC
Organism: Apamea monoglypha; assembly: GCA_911387795.2. Taxonomy (NCBI): domain Eukaryota; kingdom Metazoa; phylum Arthropoda; class Insecta; order Lepidoptera; family Noctuidae; genus Apamea; species Apamea monoglypha. The sequence continues at coordinate 11,044,745 of OU426919.1, read as the reverse complement.
TCTGAATTAGAACCGAATCTAGGAAGATTTAGAAGACTACTACCATAACCGTCACTTCTTTTTTATAAGCTTTATAAAAAAAAACAGGTTCTTAATAATGATTTACAATCTTGCCTATAAGACTAATAAGCAATTTTATAGTGTTGATTACAATCAACACTATTATTATTTACTTTACACAAGTCCGTTCTACTTTCTTAAAGGCTGATATAATAATATCAACACTTTGTTCATGTATTTTTGTTATTGTCACTATTATTTCTACACTTTTAACACTACTAACCGAACCTTGACTTTCTTCGCAAAAACTATGCTTACCTATATTTACTATGCTGGGCAGACGCTTATGGGTATGTTTAGTAATCATCCCATTAGTTTAGACATCATACCGGTGACTATACCTACTACTCACACTACACAGTCAGACTCAGTTGCAAGCAAAGCAAACATTTGAAGACGTAGTGTTTTCAAATGTTTGCTTTTCAAAATATTTGGGGCCAACTTACTGCCCAACACTAGTCGTATAATGTGCACGCTGCTTTACATCGAAGGGACGACCTATACCGTTGCCTTTAGTAGCAGTATCTTTGTTTTATTGTAATTTTTAAGTGAATTTACATGTGGTGTTAATTTCGTTTGCATGTTGTCTTGTAATGTACTTCTTTTTGATTTTTGCGTTTTTCAACAGCTGGGATTTCAAATTATTTTTATTTATGTAAGGAGGCCATCCTTTTGAATTTTTGGTCCAAAGTTTAAGAGGTTTTGATGAATTCTTTTTATTTAAAGATAAATATTTGTAGACAGTTCATATATCTAGAGACAGTTTCTTAAGAGAGTTGTAAGTAAATGCATAGGTTGTTTTTCTATATAAATAGGTGAACCGAAGAATCATCAATATTCCAAAGAAACTTTTTCTTATACTCAAGACTAAATAAAAACCGGCCAAATGCGAGTCGGACTCGCACACGAATGGTTCTGTTCCGCCGTACAATATTTAACACTACATTTTTTTTAAAGACCCTTTTATTGTAACTTTTTTACTATTAGTACATGAAATACAGCCTGCTGACAGACAGATGGACGGACAGCGGAGGCTTAGTAAAAGGGCTCCGTTGGCACCCTTTCAGTAGAACTGTAAAAATGAACAGTAGAAAAACAAAACAGCAGGAACCAAATATTGCACCACCGGTGTGCATAGGTATTCTTAAAAAAATATTTGTACCTGTCACTCTTAAGTGGACTTTAAGTACCTACCATATCAGACAAGTGGTAACACCCACTGGAATCGATTTAAAGTGTTCTCAATACCGTTATTTATTAAAAAAACTGTTTTATAAAGAAGTTTCTGTTGTTAAGCATGGGTTTTATGGTGGTATGGACAATGATTGGAACCTTTAAGGTCGCCCACTAAGATTAGGAATTGAGCCGGTTTAGCATTGTGTTTTGAAGTTTATTATGACTGATAAGATTATGTAAATCTTTGCATTGTTATGTCTCTTTAAGTTGTGCTGTTGAGCTTCGATCGTCTATTCCGTTGGCTATCAGCTTCAGTTAAATTACAAATAAGTATTGCTTTCTACTACATATATGGTGTATATTATTGTTGGTACAGTTTAGCTTTCATATTTTCATCATTATTTCATTTATTGCAGTCTCTTGTCAAAAAGCCTTTGAAACATGATTTCGTTTATATCTTTTATACTAGGTATGGGCGAACTTTTCAATTATCAGATAACTTTTATCTGAGGAATAAAAATGGTGATTTGACAACTTTTGTATGGAAAATATGTCAACCATCATATTTAGTTTTCAGATAAACGTTATTGTCAATGGTCGGATCATTAAATAATCAAATACAAATATGAATAAAACTTACCGTACTTACCAACAAAGTCTGCACTGCTTCCACCAAATTTTACTGCAGGACCAAATGAAGACATAAAAGCTATTAGAAATTGATTTATATCAGTAAACAACAGTGTCGTTAGTTTTTGTGAGCATGAAACTGTCCCCATCATATGTCCCATCTCCCATTTGAATGTCCCGCGTCTGTTTTGTTTACAAAAATGTACACAAAAATGTTTCACAAAAAATAGGGTAGGAGTGACGTTTGTTATTTGTTTATTTTACGATTAGGAGTTTGGGATATTCACTTCCATAGGTTTTGTGCATTTCTGTGTTCATTAAAAAGGCATTAACTTTTTAAAAGGGTTTGGTTTAGTGCATAGTTGTTTAATGCGACTAAGGGCTGATTTGTCAATTGCCACGTACCTTTACCAAAATGGCGGCTTGACATAAGTTCTGTACCAAAACTGTCATATTTATTCCTCACTAGCTGCGCCCCGCGGTTTCACCCGCATAAGTTTCGATCCCGTGGGAATATCGAGATAAAAAGTATCCTATATGTTAATGCTGGTTATAAACCACCAGTGTGCCAAATTTCATCCAAATCCGTTCAGTACTTTTTGCGTGAAAGAGCAACAAACATCCATCCATCCATCGGTCCATCCATACAAACTTTCACGTTTATATATAATATTAGTGGGCAGTAGGATAAACTTATCTGACAATTGAAAAATTAGCCCTAAGTTATGTTTAAGGGCTGATTTTTCCAAAGCCAGATAATGTTATCCGAGGAATAATTTTGAATTTTTGTCAATTCTTCCATACAAAATCTGTCAGGCATCTATTTTATTCCACGAATAAAAATTATCTGTCGATTGAAAAATCAACCCTTATACATTTTATTTTCTTCGTTACAATACATAGTTTAATACAGCTATTGCCAGAACTCGCTTGAAATCAAGTGCAAACTGCTACACTTCAGCACTGCTGCTGCTGTTGCTCTGCTGCTGCTGTACTGTAGTTTAGATGTAGTAGTGTTCAATTGAAGCGAGTATTCTGACTGCATTGTTGTTAGCCTCTTACCTACATTTATATTATTAGCAGGTGTTTCTCTTCAATAATATTCCCATTTCACGGTATTTAAACCCAACAATACAAGAAGCCAGACGATTTTGTAAATCGTCCACAAACAAGTACCGTTTGTTGTCGCCAGACAAAATAAATATATTCCGACCAAAGTCAGTCTACTAAGTATATAAGAAAAGGAAGATACAAAAAATATCCGCTTCCAGTCTAAATTTACATGTAACAGACACCCGACAATTTCACAAACCATAAGGGGATCATTTCTTAACCAAAATTAGATAACCAAGACAAACTTATTCAGACCCCTAAGTTCAAACTAACAGGTTTAGCAAAGAGTTCATTTAACACTGGTCGACTAAAACAGTAGTAGGATTTAGAAAACCAATTTGTCTGTCTGTCAACAGAATAAGGGATATTTAGCGTTTGCTGCCTACGCGCAAGATTCGTCAGTCCTATTTTAAAAATATATTTAACGGGAGAGAAAAATTGTCTTCGGAGGAAATGGAATTTTAGTGTTCTGTTAAAATCTAATTAATTTTCAAAGGAGCAGAGATCGTTATGTTGACATGTTAGGAAGTTACTGATTTGTGATGCCTTTTGAGTAGTTGAGACTGCATAATCAGCCTATAATATTCCCACTGCTGGGACACAGACCTCCTCTCAGTGGCGTAAGCCATAATCCACCACTTGCGCCCAGTGCGGGTTGGCGGATGTCACATGGCTTCGAAATTTTGGTTCTAGGACATGCCGGTTTCATCACGACGTTTTCCTTTACTGTTTTGAGAGCAGTGGTGATTGAATGTTTTACACAAAGTCATGGTGTTTGGGTTCGAAGCCACGCTCTCAAGTTGACCACTGCTTTCAAGTTGAGAGAGTAAATTATACAATCATCTGTGTCATCGTGAAACATAAGAGAAAATAAATATGACATTCAGATTTTACTACCGCCTGCAGCTGATCTGACTTCCTAAAGATAAAGCAGTGAGCAATACATTTATGTGTGCATTATTGTTCGTACATTCACTTCCTTTTGTTTAATATCACTCGCAAACATTCCGTCTGTTATGTGTATAAACAGTTTAGTTTAAATAAACGTTGTTAATACAAACTTTACTAATCCTGTGAAATATATTGTTCCATATCAAAATTATGTAGTCGCGGAATGTTGTTGCACTACGTTTTGCAAACATTATAAATGAAAATTATCAGCGCCCTCGAAAACCATGAAAACGACATCATTTATAAAAAAAAAAAAATGCAATTTTTAGGTGGTACCATCTTGAATTTTGATCCCATTTATGTTATCAGCAACCTCGACAACCTTGAAAATGACACCCATGTCGAAAATAAATGAAAAGCAAAAAAATAAATACAAGAAAAGAAGGTACAATAAATACTCGCACGACACACACACACACTCGTAAATAAAAGGAAGAGACAGAGAGAGAGAAAGTTGCACTGCGAAAGGAGTCGACCGGTAGTCGACTCCTTTCGCAGTGTTAAAGAACTTCATTCTAAAAATGGCAGTTTCCGAAAAGGACTGTAATGTGCCAGATTTATTAATATTAGGTACTTGTACTTTTAGCCCCACCATTGTACTTTCAATCAATTGTAAAGAAAATCGAAAGTATTTTTTGCTAGCTCATCTACAGGTAAACTAAGGATCGCAATAGTTAGGTTACCTAACCTAGTCTATGTACATAGGTATCTTCTATTCGGTCGGTATGGAATCCATTTAATAAAAACGCCCACATTCACAACATCCTTGATTGCGTAGCAAGGCTAAGACAATGTGCGTCTATAAATGTAATTAAAGACCTATATTCCACTTTGTTTACACAACCATTACAATGGCAGCCATTTTGGATTTAACTATCTATTAAAAACTTTGTGGACGCATGATCTCTACCAGATGTTCAGAAAAAAAAACTAATATTTTTTTAATCTTCGGGAAACGGCCTTGAACGTGACAGAAACGTCAGGATTAAAATTTTAAAATCCATTTTAATTTTAGAACTTGTGTTCCCGCGGCGCTTCACTAACGGCCGGTTTATATTTAGAACGAGTTCTATTCTCGAACAGTGAACTCGCGGGCGATGCCTTCTTATTGTTTTTGCTTGGTGGTTAGGGGCTGCTCAGATCTGAAGCAATAATGGCGATTTTCAAGCTCTAAAAAGTTTTTTCTTATTTCTTAGGGAAAAAATGCTATTGTGTCTTGCATTGTCTAAGAACAATGGGTATTTAAAAGTACTCCGCGATACAGCTGGTGAATGCATTTTGCTCTGTACCTTTTTTTTTCAAATAGGTAGCTGTAATTTCTAACCTGTTTTTTTTATTGCTTACGCGGGTAAAACATTTTTTTCCATTAGACTATCGCTGTATATACCTATTTACTTTGCCACTCAAACCAAAATTATAATAACCTTATCTTCCTATTTCTTTTTAAATTGACTTTCCATAAGCTGTCTATAAATAAACCATCATGTGTGTGCCTTAATGTGCAGAATATATTTATGGTTCTCGCCGAGCTGTTAATACCTTTAGTTATAACTAAATTACTGGTGGTTTAGACACTAATTTTCCTAATTTATGCTTCCATAGAAGATAGTCCGCAAGACAGTAATGGAGATACAAATACAATTATATTTTACTCTAGGATCTAAATTTTAATTCTAGCTGTATAACTTCACTTAAATTCAGTAGGTAATAGGACAAAAACATTTTAAGTTTTCATACAAAAATTACGTATTTTTAATAAGTTTTTTATTTAAAAAAAAAGTTTCAGTAAGTTTTATCTTTTTTAAATAAAAATATATTATTTAAAGATTCTAAATTTAATTTGAAAGGCAAAGAAAGCAAACACTTTAAATAAGTGTTTTACTGCCAGAAGTTGATTGAAACTGTTAAAGATAACAACCAGCTGTAGGTATGTTATGTTATGGTGTTTTATGGTTCGTTATGACAACAAACTCATAATGAGAATCTTATTATGAGTAGCTGATACGAACCTTCGGTACTTATAAACCTATTAATATGTTGTTAACCTATTTAGTGATCCATAGAATGGGCGTTATTTTACAGTGTTAAATTCTGTTCAAGTATTAGTTTTTGATGTTTCTTTTGAATCATTATTATTTTATTCATATTTAAAGTACTTGACTATAATTATGCCAATTGAACCACTATCACTTTTACTACAAAAATATTTTATCTTTTATTTCAATTAAGTTTTTTCTTTTCATATTTTTTATTATTTTATTTTAATTTATTTTCTCTTTTATTTCAAGGTTGATTCTACGAAGTGACAAAAATGAGTGCGAATGAAATCTGACAAGTGAACGGTGTTATGTTATGTTAGTATTTTTCTGTGAGAAGTTGTGTGATAGAGGCCCAACCATTCCGGACTACGTACCAACTGAGGGGCAAATGGGTATGTTTTTAGTTATTTAGTCACTAAAAGGTAAAATAGATTTAAAAAAAGTATTAAGAAAAAAAGATAAAAAAGATTTATTTATTTATTTCTTAACTCGTTTCTTATTTTGATGATTTTGAAATTAGGTTTATTAAGTTCATTCAGAACCCCAAACATTCGTTTTGGGTTCACAATATACAAATAATATGCGATTAATAAAACAGCATCACGAAGGCTGTTCTTAATCCATTAAAAAAAAATTAAACCATTAATAACTCAAACAAACAATGCTGAGAATATTCTTACCAAAAAGATACAAGACGCTATTATATTCTTAAAAGATAAGGTCTTGGACCATTATGAAGAAAATTAAATACCCATACAAAATCGGGAGCATTTCGGACTTATAAAGGCCATTTGTGTCAAGCTACATCGTGGCGAAGGTGTAAAATTGTATAAGCATTGTTCGTGTCGCCAAATTTTCATACAAACAAAAATAGACTTAAATCCTTTAGGATTAAATTCTTATTACAACAGCTTAACTATTTTCCTGTTCAAAATCTCACGAAAAAAATTACAATCGAAATTATACTTTATATTTTAAACAATAAAACATATTTTATGGGATTCGTGTAGAGTCAGACTGTATACCATTCATTTAGATTTACAAAAAAAAAAACACCATTGTATTTTAAACTGTATGTTACAGACATAAGATTTATATTTCTTTGTATGTTTTTGGTATAACAGAAGCCCATTATATCTTCCATTGTGATCTTAGTACGTGAGGTGAATGTTTACTTTTTCCCATAAATTGCTTTAAGGAAAGGTGTTTTGAGTTTACATGGGATTATGGAATAATAAGATTTTAATCAACCACGTAATGCGGACTTCATGGTTCTTACTATCCCTTTTAATTTATGGTGTGTCATGGTGCTCTAAATTATATGAAAGTCACTGAGTTTTATAGTGTTGGATTTATTTATATGAATTAAAGTTAATTGGGCTGTAGAAAAACCGTCCTCAAGAGAGATTTATGTTAAGGTGACCTTTGTGATGAATATGATTGCATTTCAATTGAATCAGAACCCTTATTGCGTACCTAACACACTTTTTATGGCAATCCAAAAGATTTTGAAGAAAGTTGCTAATACAATGCATAGATTTTTCAAACATAATTCATAAATTAGGTTTGAACAATTCGTCTACTCAATAACGTAAATAACAATTTTTGAATGCTGTCAAAAATTGTCAAAATGCATCATATCAAAATGATCAAAAACATAGAAAATCTTATAAAAATAGGAGCCATTTGGCTACCATAATGAAAATACATATTAGCCAATCGAAAGAAGTAGATTGCCCAAGGTACACCACTAGATCGGAGGGTACATCTCATAAACCCAGCATAAAGTAAAGAAGTAAAAAAGAAATGTATACCTATTTACTCAAGTGCAGCTATGGTTTTCATAGTCAGGAATTACCTTACATTAATAGTTTTAATTGAAAGTATTGTCTACCCATGCAACCCAAACGCAGTGGTAACATCGATAACCAATCACCACACGCATGTTACTGTGACAGCTCTTATCAGTTTATTATCAATCAGTTCAAGGATTTGCCAGCTATGAATACAGCTGTTATGCTTGGGGCATGTTAAAAATAAGTAAGTACATTTTGTTCAAGAATAAAAATAATGAAAATTTATTTAGCGATTTTGTTTTGGCATTTTTCATTTGGTCTTTAGGTCTTCTCATGAAGATTCTCTTTTCAAAAAGAGAAAACTTACATCTTAGTAAACTTTAGGGAGTAAGGTTGTAGGGCTTATTTTATCGGCAAGTACGGGTCCAGGGAGGAATCTCCTACCAAGACTTGCCTTATAGTATTTTTTTGTTTTGAATGGCATCTCGCAGTTCAACCTAGGAAATTGTCGTCTATTTAACCGGGCTTGCCTGTGGATGCCTCAATAAATTAATGCCTCCAGCTAGGGCTTAAAAAACTTAAAAAATTAAGTGACTACACTCTAAGGGCACCCCCTGTGGGGGGTGCGGCTCTACCTCGGCTTAGGGTGTCACTGGGAGAGTGCAGCAAGGGCAGGCGGTATCGAAATTATGCTTTATCGTGTCCAAGAGCTTTCTGCAAGAGCTAGCAAGAGCCTCTTCAGGTATATAATTGTCGAAGCTCTTGACAATTACTCCTATTTAATCAAAAATATTCATCAGCGTATAATGTAAATTGTCTATACATTACTATTATGCCTGTCTAAATCACAGGCAGTCAACTAGAGAGAAAAAACTATTCGAATGACCAATTTGGTTTTTGGCGATTAGTGTAACACATTCACAACTTTAATACTAGGTAATAGAGTTTACTATGCAGGTAAATTCCAAAGCCTCGTAATTATGCATATTACTGTATCCGTGCAAATGAGTTGGTAATGAAATTAGTCGCGATTATTATATCACTGTTAACCTGTCGAGGTTAGAACAATGGTTGTTTCCGCCAAATTATTTGATTGGCTACCATTCAATATATTGGCCTTATATAGGAATTTAATTTGATTAGTTGGCTTATTATTAGATAAATGTTGTTTCGAGTTTCCGCTTTGTTTACTCCTATGACAGAAATAAAAAATCAAAAGTAATACATTGATTGCCTCGTTAGTCTAGTGGTCGCAGCAGGCTGAGTATGAGGTCATGGGTTCGATTCCTGAGTTGGGCAGTGTTATTGGGTTTTCCATCTGGGATTTCTCAGTAGCAGCCCGGACACCAGTTTTGTGCCCGGTTGATGGTAATAGGCTCGCCCCCTGTTACTCGTAAATGGGACTTAGGCATAGCTGACGAAATGTGAAGGCACTATAGGCAGGTACAACTCTGCCTAACCCTTCGGCAAGTAAATGCGTGATGTTTCAAGATATTATGTGGTCCATAATAAAATTTGTGTGTTTCCATAAAGAATAGATACGAGTACTCTTCTGTCGTCCCACTTCAATTAGGAAATCTCGTACCTCATTTTGGTGATGAATTTCTCAATAGAGAAGCTCAACATCTGATGATGAATGATTTTGTCAATACCAAAGATTGTTTAGAACTCCTGCAGTTGCATTGCTCTTAAAATATAGCCACTAGATATTATTGTTGGGTTTTACACAGGATAAAACATGGCTATTTTGTCCAGTCATGTCCACTATGAATGCAAGTACATTTGTAATGGTGTAATGCATTGCAATAATGAAAACCTAACCCTGAAAATAATACTTACGTTTCGAGTAACCTTTTTAACTGCGCATGACTCAACAATTTAGCATTCTAGTTAGTATACCCGTAACTAATATACCAATAAAACGGCTATCAACCATCAACCGTGTTCGAGATTTGAATTCATCGAAACCGGAAGCGGTACCTGCGACTTCCGGCCCTTCCTGGCTGCTCAATGGCGCTCAGTTAGCCCTTTCAAAGGGCTATTGTGGCCCATGAGTTTATTGGCGTTTTTATTGCAGCCTTTATTACCATGGGTGTTTTATACCTTTTATAGAGAGCATTGACCTTGCTAATGTGCTGTTAAACTATCAGTGCGTTTTGTAGCGTGTGCGCAACGGGTTGTAGTGATCGGCGATTAAAAGGTTTTGTTACGTTGTTAAATGGTTTGATGGGACCTTGTTAGCATATCCTGTTTGGATAAGGTGGTCATCATTACCGTTGCCGTTAAAGTGCATTCAAATAGCTTACATGAGTGGTAATGCCAACGTATTTAATTGTCAGTCCGGCGCATCCTGGGCGCTAATTCAGTATGACCACTTAACGATTCCTTACTTCGAAATTACGTCAATTCCTTAGCTATTCCCGCCAATCTCGCGTTCATTTCGCGCGGTTTCGTTCATTGTGTCATAGAGAATATGGACCCTGAGCAGCCAGCCTCGCTACCACGTTGCAGACTAGCCAATACATTTACCAGGGCATTTAGCTATTCTTATGTACAAGGTACAAGAAATGTAGTAGACCGTAAATCCACATTCATTGTCTACTTCATTGAATTAACTAAGAGATTCTCATAATATGAAAGTTTATTTTTTCGAAGTTTCTATGGAAAACCTTTGCCTCAATATACTCCATTTTCTCTCATGACTCCTTTACTTGTAGCAAGACCACAAATGATCATTGGATGCCGAAACCATCCGTATCCATTTTCTTGTTTTATTACTTAGCAATAAAGCCTTTTCCAACTGCACGAAGCTCTTAGAAACTTACAACTGTTCTTTTAATACTCGTCTATGGCAGCCCATTCAGTTATGGTTCGTGTACCTACACTGTTTGGCACAAAGAGCTCAAAGTCAGCTGTGGCAGTAAACTTGTGACAAAACATAATGTTTGTACTTAAATGTTTACATAAAATTGGGTGTTTATAATGTAAACAGTATAATTTCCTAGCAGGTGTTTACGTAATGACATTCAACTGTTTTGAAGTTTTAATTTGTAAACTTTTTTTTTTAAACTCACATCCACAAACAGCCGGACCCGGAATGACTACCTGTAGGCAATACAAATATTTGTTCCGTGCGGGATCGAACCCGCGGCACACAGCGCAGCAGTCGATCGCTCAGCCACTGTGCCAACCGTGTCTTTAGCACTGATATCAGAAAGACGGCTGATTCAACCGGTCTTGTCAAGGTATGAAATGAGATGTTAGATAGATACTTTGCTGCTAGATAAACTGCCTCGTTGGTCTAGTGGTCGCGAGCACTACTGCTAAGCATGAGGTCCTGGGTTCGATTCTCGAGTTAGGCTAAGTGTTTCTCAGTAACAACCCGAAGTGTAGACTTGTGCCCGGTTGATGGCAATAGGCTCGCCATACATGAACTATAGGTGCATCTCTGCCTAACCCTTCGGTGAATATAGGCGTAATATTATGTCATGTACGATGAAAAGTAGGAACATTGAGGGTCCATGAGAAAGGACTATGTTCTTTAACTAAATAAAGACTTCTGGAATACACACTGCCTACGAAGTACATAACAAAACCGACATAGGTAATCTACACACCCATAAAACACTTTAATAAAATGAACCTTGTGGACATATTACCTACGATGTCCTACAAACACACATTACGTGCTAACTATGGTGTTGTGTTCTCTGGCTCACTACTGAACGTGCTTCGCTAAATGTTCGTCAAACAACATGTTACATTATATGCAGTAATACTGTGAATGTACTTCTTACATTCGTTGGTAAATGCACGCACTCACGCATAGCACATGTGCACACAGAATAAGGTAAAAAGAACCTCTTCTTATTTCCAAATTCATGGTGGCCAAGTAGGTGGCCACGCTAATAGCAGTGTCAGGGGCGTTCATTCGTTTTGTAAACAAAAAAAATATTGCTGATCACATGATTTTCTCTATTCCACCATAATATCGTTATTATATGTCCATCGAAGGTGAAGGGAAATATCGTGAGGAAACCGCCATTTCTAGAACCAAAAAAAAAAAAAATTGACATTTTTTATTGAGCCTAAGGTGTACAATAACACTAGTTGGTAATATTGTACTAAAAATGATGTTACCAAAAGAACAATAATTAAAACTAGCGTATTTTGAACTCTGATACCCAAAGTAAGATTTGACTTGTGTTATGGGTAAACATGTGACATGTGACATCTATTAACCCGCACTGGGCTCGCGTGGTAGATTATAGCCCACTCCCTCTCGAAGAGAGGAGGCCTGTGTCCCAGCAGTGGGAACATTGTAGGCTGGTTATGCTATCTCAATCGATATCTATTTCACCATAATATTTTCATGTAGATATGAGTTATGACTGCCTTTGCAACCCGGTAAATCCCATGTAAAATAGTATTGCATATGTTTGAGTGCACTATAGCCAACCATAGTAAGAAGTGTAAGAATTTCTGTACAATGTTATATCTACAATAGAACGTGCGATGCTAACCGTTCAACAAACATGCGCGCACGCAGATTATGTGCGGATGATCACTAGGTATTTAGGACGGAAATTGTATTGTTTACATAAAGCTATTTATGATTGTGTATTTTGATAATTTAAAAGTGTGTTTACGCAATATTTTGAAGGTAGCAAATAGGTTGATTTGTTTATTGAATATTTCACAGTAGGTAGTTTTTTTTTTCTGAAAAGTATTTTCACAATTTTCGTCTTTATCCTAACACCTTAAAATGCATAAAAGAACTTGATTTTTAACCGACTTTAAAAAAGGAGGAGGTTATGCATTCGGTGGGTTTTTTTGGGCCGATTGACGAGATTCTTTTTTCATTTGGTAGAGGACGCTCGCGAAAATATCTAAAGACACCGATTTCCAAAATTAAAGTTATTTTTCACATTGTAAGTAGCGTATTGTGAAAGTTGTTATTTTTAATATTTATTTGCACCCTTCTCATATTTGGAATTTTTAACAATAAATTAGATTTTCTCACAGCTTTTATCAGTCAACGATGATTTGTCCTTTGCAACACTCCAAGCAATGGATGCTTTCTGCATATCGCAGTGCATTGTACCGTAAGTAAGTAAAAGATTGCTTCACAGAAGTGCTTTGCCGCAGTACATAATGCTCTTTTCAAAAATAAATAAATACGACGAAAGGCTGCATTTTGTAAGATCAGATAAGTTAAACCGTTGGTTAAGTACAATAGGTATTACGGTATGGCTTTGTTTACGATTTTGTATTGTGTAGGACTTACCTCGTGACGTACAATAGTTTTTTACGTTAATATTATGTTTTAGTACCTATGGAAATTATATTGTAAAATGGAAAACTCATCTGTGGCTGTAGAAAATCGATTTGAAGTGATCATATTTTTTCTCACAAATGAAATCGTCTTTTCAAAAACTAGGTGTCTTTCAGGAAGGCGTAAAGTAGTCCCTCCTGTTAGGGTGAAAGGGGGACACCAAAGGAAAGGCCGTTCTAAAGATTTCAATAATACGTTTTTTATCCTTTTAGTGATGTATTGGAAGGTGTGTTTTAATAATATCACGTGAAACGTGTGATCCCACACAGGGCTAAAAGAGTAGTACAGTCACTATGAGAATTTTGAGAAAGTAAGGATTCCTCGTGGTAAGGGCGGGCTCGGATAGTAAAAAATAATATTTATGAGTTAAAATGAGAAAGACGATAGTGTTGAAATAGGATAGCTGTTTGTTTTTGCTATACTTCAACACCTCCCGTTAAAATGGTGGACCAAATCAGTCTAGCATGTTACGTGTACGTTATTTCTTTAATTTGACAGTCTGCGGCTGATAAAGATGTTAATTACCTCATTATTGTAATTCCCAATCGTAATGGTGAACCGGTATCTTCTCAGAATGATTTGTCATACATAGATCATGAGAGAGTCACCCGGTCTCTAATCCACATACCTACCTATGTAGTTCGGCCAAATCATCGAATGTGTATTATTACGACGATATTATTTCACTGAACATGACTCACCTTCTTAGAAAATCACGACAACTGTGACCGTGACATGTGACATCATACTATCGTGTGTACCTGTCCTTTGCATTGAATATAACTAATTAATGCTACCTAATGAAATGATCGAGACATGGTCAAATAAAGATTTTCTACTTAAAACTAAGTAGGTAAAAAAAAAATCGGTTGTAAGTAGTCGGCCCCACTACAATCTTGCTGACTGAGTAATATAGTATTTTTACACCTCTGCCTAACTAACCCTTCGGGGATTAGAGGCATGTTGATACGAGAGAAAAATAATTTGGTTGTTTTATGTCCTTTTCAAGGTTTTGATTACGTATCCCTAATGCGCCTGATCACATTACTTGCAAAAGCAATATTGTTATACAGAACAAAGAAGTAACTTGATCAGCATTCTCGATATACTGATCCCCTAAATTACATATCTGAATATACATATAGCCACAGAATATACCAAAATAAAACGTTAAGAAAGTTTTTTTTGTTGCAATCAGACAGTTTATATTTGTTTGCAAAATCTTACTCTTGGGGAAGTCCAAATAGAGATCTTATTATTCGGGGAAATCACTTACTGGTCTATACAGAATACAATGGGTTTGTGAAAAAAACGCAATCCATTGTATTTTGTTAAGGTAGGGTGCACCTGCACAATACAAGAAACGGCCACTGCTCGCCACGCTAGCTCACTACGAGCATAAAATAATAGTAAATAATAATAGACACAGAACCAAAGCCTGGAATAATAAACATGAAACAAGTTGTGTAACACAAACAAATCTTAGAGCTTGCGGCGTTGCAAGGTCAGCAGGTGCTATAGGGTCAGTGCATCGAGTAGAGAGTGTTGTTCCATTGTTTTGTGCGATACGATAATAGTTTTACTGTTATTTGCTGTAATTTGCGAAGAACGCTACTGATACTGCGATAAAGCTCGAGGCTGTCACAATTTATTTTGAAGTAGTGCGGTAATTTTACGCTGCTGATCAATCAAATATCAAACTTAAGTTTGGGGCTGACTGTAGAATGCCATTGGCACACTAAAAGGATCTAAAGTGGTGAGCTTATCTTAACTTCTTGATGATTGTCTAGTTCGGAGTGTTCTCTCTCAGGCTATGTCTTGCTTGTGATTTTTTTTTCATCCTTTTCGAAGTATGTGTTTACTTCAGTGGTACTCTTGTGGTTGCAGTTGCACTTTCAACTCTGCCACAGACTTTCACAGCTTATAATTATGATAATCCAATCAATATTTATTTATATCAATAACCTTGCCTAAATTAAATCACAACACTTGCTCGCAATCTGCACAACAGCCTTTCTCAGGCCATGTAAACAAGAGTCTTTAGTTGGTAATATTATTGTGATTTAAAAGAGTGTCCATGGAGTTTCTTGCCCGTTCTTCTCCATAGGTACCTACTACGCTTTGGAATGGGCAACTAGCTTCATCTTTTTGACTGACCGACTCTTGACTTGGTTTAGTTGAAATAAATAGTTTGAGTTTGAGTTTGGGGTAATTATTTACAAATAAGTAAACAGTACCATTTCTTCATAATAAAGGAACCCCTAAGAGACAATGAAAAGATAAGAGAAGGGCTAAAACTACCCTAATTTATATAGAAGCCTGAGATCATCATAATCAGTCTATATTGTTCCCACTGCTGGGACACAGGCCTCCTCTCTTCGAGAGGGAGTGGGCTATAATCTACCACGCGGGCCCAGTGCGGGTTGGTAGATGTCACATGTCTTCGAATTTTTGGTTCTACGACATGCCGGTTTTGTCACGATGTTTTCTTTCATGGTTTTGAGAGCAGTGGTGATGAAATAATTTACACATAGTAAAGCGCCTGTCTGGGTTCGAACCCACGACCTCGTAAGTCGCGGCCGTTACCACAATTACTCTCCTGAAGCTTGAGATAAGTGCTTGACTACCTGAAACCTTAGCAAAAAAACCTTACGTCACGAGTACCATGGAAACAAACCCCGATCAAGTCATCGAACTCCCTTTGTCCACTCTTTATGGCCACCATAATATTTATTGCAAGGGACTTTTGTATCACCTATTAATAACTTGGGAGAGTGCAGCAATACAAATTATAGGCACTAGTGTATTTATTTTGTTCCAAGTGTATTCTTATGCTAATATCGTTCGAGATTTTTATTTTAATCTTCCGAGAAGTATTGTGTTTGTTCTATTCTTTTATTGACGGTAATAATGTTTTTATGAGTCTGGGATAGGAACAATATTGGTGCTATTTTGATTTTTGTTTTGTTTAAATATAATTATATTTTTCTCTAAACTCAATGTTCCAGACGTTTCCATTTGCCGTCAATGATACTCAGTAAACTGCATATGAGTACCTCTTTACCCTTATAATCAATAAAATATTCAAAACTGTCGTCATTTTATTCCAATTTGCCAGCGGAGTAATTGCTTAGCACACTATCAGTAGTCAGGCTTTCATTTTGACTCTTCAACAACATTCATTGCGTTATTTACGTAGTTGAGTAAATTTTTTTTCGAACATGTGAAGCAATGGATTAGCAATATCCTTCAAAATGATTCAGGTTGATTTGGTAGTGTGTTACACAATAAGGGTGCAGGTCGTGTCCTATGGAGTCGGTACAAGTAAATAAATCGCTCGGTTTTAAAATCAAAACATCTGAAGGCTCTAGAAGTCAACCTTTTGCAAAAATTTTAGTAAAATAACACGGTCCAACCACCGTCCATACCCAAACGCATTAAAATGTAGATCATTATTATATCTCCCAAAACATGATAGTTACAAACATTTATTACAAATAGCTGATATCCCTAATCTCCACTAACACATGTCATATCCTCTAAAATACAAAAAATCCGCCGCATTATCACGTCGTAACACTCGTCCGTTATCAAGGCTTCATAAAAACGAGAGCAGTTATCAAATACCCATAGTTTTACCGCGAATGAGTAAGATGAAACTGAGTCACGAGGGTCGCCCAGTGAGCCAGTGATTCATTTGTTTCGCCCAGTATAAGTTGATACTGGGTAAATCAGGGAAAGTTGTTCAAAACATTAACAATATGACGATTTGCATGTGCTATTGAATTGCCAAATAGACAGAAAGTTTATCAGAAAGTTCAAGCTTATAGCAGTGTCCATAATCTCAGAAAAATTACATTCCATTGCCACTTAATTAGTTATATACTTAGTGAAAAGTATTCAAAGTTGATTTTTGAGTAACCATTTGTAACAAAATAGTATTTGTCCTAATAAGTTTTTGGTTACAATGAAATTTGAACTTTGTTTAGTCTTACATTCAGTTTGTTGTTCCATAACTCGACAATTATCTATCTAGTTACAAAGTGGAAGCCTTAATTAGAATGCCTACTAGCCTTTATCCCAATGCAAGGTTAAGGATTTTGTGGAATTCTGGGTGTATCTACTTAGGTACACCACTGCCTAACCCTCCGTTCGGGGTTACAGGCGTGATGTTATGTAACAAATGATTCCTCACGAGATTGCGTAACCCTCAGTGATTTTCTAATACGCCAGGTTCCGTAACTTTGTGCTCCAGAATCGTCATCTTTCTGCGTTTCTAAGGTATTTGGGGTCGGCGTAGTATGTGCTCGACTTCCATACATCATTACATTCATCTCAGTACTGACCTCCATCGATGTCTCTCTCTCGATCCAATCATCGATTCCTTGATCTTCCTCTATTCTTATAGCAATTTCCATAACATGAAGCGCCACTACAAAGGTCAAGATAAATTGGTTAATCTTGTTTCATGCATCAATGATTTTCTATGATTCTTGTTGTATTTTCTCTGATGTGACTGTTTTCCGCAATGACGTCAGAGGAAGAGGAACATTTTGAATGTCACAGCTGCATGCCATTATGGACACGTGTCTACCGTCTATGAGACAACGGGATAGTTCGTATTGGTGTGTCTTATTTGTAAGCATGGTAGAAAATACGTTCCTATCTATCGTGGCTACAATATGTATGTATATGCTCTATTAAGGACTACAGTGAAATGTTTGTCTTCTTTTTTGCTTGTGTTTTCTCTGTGTTTGGAATATTATCACATGCACAACAGAGATACCTGAAAAAGATATCGAAAGTCCATGCAAGAGTTGTTTTCAATCCGGTTTCGGGGATGTAATGTCCATACCCAAACACATTAAAATGTAGATCAGTATTATATCTCCCAAAATATACCTGAAGCCGTATAGAGCTGGTCGATTCAATTCAGTCTTGTTTACTAATAAATTGATTTCGGCATCAGCAGTGTACTAGACCAAAGTTCCATGATTACACTTCAAAAAATAATCAACAAAATTTGAAAATAAAAGTGTCAACACACACATACATAAATTCACGCCTTCTTCCCAAAGGGGTATGCAGAAACTACAGAACACAACCTGCAATACAATGATCCTTAAAAACTCCTTTTGCTTCGTAGTATGTTGATGATCTACAATTTGCTGTTATTATCCAATTTAATAATGAGATGTCCTACAGACCCTCATTAGTTACAATAACAACAACACACATAATCTTTGTATCTAATACATTTTATTGATTTGCATCATACCTACATAATTCTCGTGATATTACAGAAGCTATTGATAACTGATAACGATTGCAATACGCCTTTATCTTCCTCTTATCAAAGTGACATCATTGCAGGAGCGTCATTTTAGTTGGTAGATATGTTTATTACGAGGAAATAGTGGGTTATGCGATTTTTTTATGAATTGCATTTTCCCGAAATGTTATCAATTTTTTGTTCAAATGGTGCGTGTTTCGTTTTTTGTTTGCCTTATATGAAATGACGATTTTGAACTTAAGTGTAATTGAAAATGATTCTTGTAAAAATTCGTGGAAAAACGTCAGTTTATTCGTCTGAGTCCGGTGTAGATAACTGGACTCTAACGCTTTTTGTGGAGTGATCGAAGGCCACAAATGTGACCCGATGTTTTTCAAGTTAACAAATATGACCCGATGTATTTTATTATTATTTTAACCCCGTATATTAAAACCGCAAAGCAGCTTCTTTTCTTATTTTAATGTTTATTTAATTTATGTACCTAGATCTATTTTCGACTCAAACCAGTCAAAGTTATACCTACCTACTAAGTTCACAAAGTCAATGTCAATGACAAACTCAATGTGTACAGAACAGATTATAATGTCAACATTGCGTGGGAGTTTCGTCTATTTTTTTGTTTACATAGACTATTTATTTATGTCTAGGCATGCTATTAAGAGGAAACGTGGTCACATGATCGTTCTTTCCATACGAACGGTATTTCTCTGTTTTCTCAATGGTTAATGATACTTATAGTCTAAATATTTTTTTACGATGTAATGTATATCTTCCACTGCCATGTGGCTCTTTTGTTTTTTGGTGTAATTATATTAATGTTAACAAAAAATTGATAGTATGGAATGATCGCCAACGGCCATGTATCCGTGTTTCCTCTTAAAGTCTTAAAGCCAATATCAGACGCTTCCCTCGAGCGACGGTTCATTTTTTGTTACATTCCACGTTCCAACAACACCAACAAAATTATACCTATAGGAATGAACGTGCATCTGTAATTTCTATAATTTCATTTTTCGATCATTAATTCATTAGGTAGGTGAGTGAAAATGCCGAGTGGACAAAATCCAACATTGTTAAATCGGTTCAGACGTTTCACTTCCGAGTGAATGCCAAATGAAAGGCAAAAATGAACAAAAAGTGAAGCGTCTATCAGCTTTAGATTGTAAATCTAACTACACAATGATTTTGTACATATTTACTAAACGACACAAATTCACATTATGTTAGTAAACATTTGTGGCTGTCATCGTTTTAAATTGATATCCCAGATCGTTTTATTACATTATGTGTTTACAGACTTCGTACGATTATTATAATTAGATTTACATTATTATGTTTTTATAACCCTCCTGCTTTTGCTTTTATAGATTTTAAAGAGCAAGAAATATAACTCAGTATTTAACGAGTATGTAACGGAATAAAAATATTTAGCATGAAAATCTCAAATATCAAAATTAAATCTTGAAAACGATTGCTGATTTTCATTCATTTTATTTTTCTCTTAGACTAAAGAGAGTCAACATACTCGTACATGTGACTGTCCCTAAATTATCTTAGGCTGATAAAATTTTAGTTTTTCCTAATTATGTTTTTTCGTGTTTCGAATTTTCGTGTTTAGGACGGTTTTCCCCTAGAGTCTACATATACTGAACTGATACAGGAGTATGTACAGTACCTCTATTATAAACCAAAATGAAAACATGTGTCAAGTTTTTTTAAACCCAAAAAATACGAAAACTATCTATCATGTTTCACTATTCAAAAATGATAGCTTAATTTTCTCTAACCTGCCAAGTTAATATGAACTTTACTTCTACAGCTTTCAAAGTAGCAGTTTGTAAGGCATTAATTTTATATTTGCCTTATAAAAAGCTTCGTCTTGTAAGACGTACGGATGACGTTACTCGTTGTTTTAGGAACTGTATCTTCAACCTTTTTTTTAGTTAAAAAAGAATGGTGTTTCCTTTCAACTCATTTCTCGTATATTTATAACAGTTTTTTTTAGTTCGAGTGAAATAGATAACTCTTTCCTTTTCTATATGTGTCCATGTAAAAGGCGTAAATTAATAAAAATTCATTTACGCCTTTTACATGAGCACATAATAGAAAAGAAAATAAACAAACTTTTAGACCTTGTCCTAGAGATAAATAATTAAAATGGTTGTCACGTTTTAGCATGACAATAGCGGTCATTGCTCTTGCCCTAATATCTCTTCGTAGGAAACCAAACAATAAACTATGTATCATCATCATCATTTCAGCCGAAAGAAGTCCACTGCTGGACATAGGCCTCCCCCAAGCACCTCCACTTCGCCCGGTTCTGTGCTTCTCGCATCCAACGGGCTTCTTTTGCTTCTCCATCAAAACTATGTATGGTTTTTCGTTATTGGATCGTTATCCAGGACGTTCTTCTTCCACTTGGCCTCGCCTCCCGTTACGCGGGGTCAGGTTTCCCAATCATGTGACGCCATTTATTTCGGTCTTGTGCATCATCTTCCGTAAGTCCCATCTTCCTCATGAACTTTTGGACCTTTGTCATCCTCTTCCCCTCAAAGATGACGCAGTTAAGTTAACGGACTATATTTCAATTTATAAAATAAGAAATGCTAGAAAATGTAGGTGGGTCAATGACCGCTATTGGCGCCGATTCCCTTGTTCACTAACTAAACTAAATTTAAGTTCAGTGCATATTTTTCTTTCTATTTTATTAAGAAAAGGACAGAAGATAAATATTAGTTTAGTCCTGTCAAATTAAGATAATCCATAGACAGTTTAGACGTGATTAAAACAAGGCGATTAAAAATACGTCAATTTACGTCAGGCGCTGACTAATTTGACAGGACTAAACTAATATTATCTTCTGTCCTTTTCTTAATGAAATAGAAAGAAAAAGATGCACTGAACTTAAATTTAGTTTAGTTAGTGAACCAGGGAATCAGCGCCATTGTCATGCTAAAGCGCTAAGACTATAGAAGCTCAAGAGGATATGAGATGACATAAAATGGATTGCATAAAGAGGTGGGAGGCCCAATTAATAAAAGTCAAGAATCAAAATTGTTTGATAAAATTATACACAACCGTTTAATGTTTGCTTACCCCACAGAATACTCGTGAAGACAAGCCATATTTAATGTGCATCCCTTTCGGAGAATATGTTATCATTCTTTCCTCCATAGGGCTACCCTAAACCTAACTTACTTTTCCTGAAAAATACATTGATGGAATCTTATAAAGCAGCTGGGAACAGCTAAGCTAAAGTTGTAGAAAAAATGTTTTAGTGCAGATTAGAGAGGATATTCTGTAAATTAGATTAAGCTAAATTGTTTGGATAGATCAATAGAGGACAAGATCAGCTATGTAATCCCCAGAAGTCATGTGATGGTTTCATAATCAAATGATGCTTTTTTTTTTTACTTTTCCATTCAAAATAAATAATTATGTAATATTAATACATATTTAGTAACCCGAAAAGGAGACCAAAGTATTATTTTTATTTTAAAATTATTCACCATGTTATCAGAGATACTTTTTTATTTTGACCAACTTGATATTCTGTGTCACTTACCTGTGACAACGATAAATTATATACAATTTACTTCAAAAAGTTCAGACAGATTCTACTAAACGCACAAAATATTTTTTGCTCTGACAACCCTACCCCCAAAATATAATGTAACCTTGGCAATGGGCACATGGCGGGCTTCAGTAACTCGAACTTAATCTAAAACATGTGCTCGACTTTGTAACCGTCCTGTATTTTAGGGGTTACATGTGAACGGATACGGATGATAGAGATGTAACGATAAATTAGTAAGTAATGTTGTTCTCGTTGTCGTATCATTAAATAGAGAATTAGGTCGGGTTTTCTGTGGGCCCTGGCTGGGGGTCGTAATTTATTGAGGCATCCACAGGCAAGCCCGGTTAAGCAGACGACAACCGATAGGTTGAATTGTGAAGCAAATCCCAAAAAAAAAAATGTTTTCCTGTAGCCACGATTGCGAATAATACTCACTTACTTTTTTTTTTGGTGTGTTTATGGTCTTTTATAAGCGTCATGTTTGCCGCAAATAAACGTATTTTCTTTCTTTTTTCTTTTCTTTCTTTTACTTGTGCATACTTCTATAGGCGATGTTATGTGCTTTTAATTTCAGTGTTAGTTTTATGGATTTAAAATAGTAAAGGTAAATTGTTTTGTAACTTACAGACGGACAATGAAAACATAACTTACTTAAAATAGACATAGATTTCGACTGACATTTTTTCAGAGGGTGGAACTGTAGAGGAACTTTCCGTAATTTGATAGAATTTTTCGACCTGTGCCAATCTAACTACGTGTTGAGTTGCGATCTAAGACGTGGGCTACAGATAGTGAATTTAATATGGCGGGCACGCATATAAACCATATAATTATTAAAGTCGATTGTGTGCAAATCAACTGATTTATGATAAACTGTTTTATGATGTAACTATAATCTAAACAGCTTCATTGAATAAGCCTCTACTTTTATACTTCTCTTACTCCTAGCCTGCATCTTCCCACTACTGGGCAAAGGCCACTCCCCATGACTTCCAGCTCTTTCGACCAGGGCTAAAGTGGACCATTGGTCGTTTGTTTTGTCCAGCTCGTCCTGCCATCTTCTACGGGGTCTGCTGCCACGCCTTCTAGCTGTGTCAGGGCTGCAGCTGGTGGTTATTTTGGCCCTCAAATATTGGATCATTTTCACAAAAATTGTGCTCGAAGGGATTACGAAATAAAACAGCTTAAAAAGTCGTTGACCATACTAGCCTAACGTAACAACTTTCGCCTTTAATTAAGATACGATCTAAAACTAATATTATCGCGTGGTAGTAACAAATATGATTTATGATATCATCATTATATTTGAAGATATTAGTTCGAGATAAGTCTCTGATATTATCTGTCACGTTGATCGGGTCATAATACAAATATAAAACTGGTATACACTACGACATATCAAGCTATATATTTCCAGTTTTAGCTGACTTCGCATCGTATAGACTTATACAATGAGAATGATAGATACTGGAAATGTATAGCTTAATATGTCGTCGTGGGTACCTGATTAATGTTTCTATACATGTATTTAGTTACTTGTGTAACCTGGATAAACCGGTAAAATCTGCTATTTTTAGATCAAAACAAAAAACATTCAAGTTTTTATACCTAAACCTAATTTTTCTCAGATTCTTTACCATTTAGCGATCTTGAAATTCTACAAAAGATTAAATTTTTATCATCGATATTTTGGGCATCAACTTGAACCTAATGTGAAAATATTTTTTTGCATTCTTAAAGATAAACACACTCAACAAATAGGAATGAAAGTCAGGAACTACGTCTCCCACTTTATCTCCTAATCTACAGACACGGCACTCCTATGTTATCAAACGATGATGAACTAGAATTCGCACAAACATTCCTTGTAGAGATAACGTTCTTTCGCGTCCGTCACCCAAACAGCGCCCTTTTCCAATAATATCCTGATAACATCCTCTTTATCAGGAATTGCAAATGTCTACAATTCCAGATCCAAACTAAATACAAACGTTTCCAGAAGTTTTTATGTAGGTTGGATGAAATATTGAAGGTATTTTACTGGAAAAAGAAAGGATGAGAAGAAGTGGAGACAAAAAAACCTCTAGAATCGCATCCTCAGGCACAACTACAAAATCTCCACATCTGTCATTGATATACATATAAATCCTCTGCTAGATGTAGGCCTAGGTTCCATCCCGGGAAACTCCCCTTTGAAGACATCAAGTTTTCATTATCCACCAAATTTTACCTAGTGTGGGGGTGCCCCATACTGCCTACGTTTGACGAGTCACGGTTTCCATTCATGAACACGTAACCACACGCAAACCTACCTATGTAATCAGCTAATGGTGTGTGTCATACCTCACATCGATTTTTATGGTGAATAGAGTGATAGAGACAGAAATATGTTTAAGTCTGTTCCCAGTGGTCTCCCGGTCTCCCCCCATATCCTACGAAATCGTCCTCCAATTGTCTCCTCGAACAAATTGATTCAGATTAATAAAGTGCGGACGATAAGTGACGTCGTCTGTTATCAATATTGTTTCACTTGGTCGCTTCGACAGTTGCACGGGCACCGGCTGACAGTACTGTCGTTACTACTGCATCATCAGAAATCGAGAATTTCTTTGGATTTACGAGTATTAGAATAAAAGTTGTGAATAGTTTTAATGAAGTTGACATTTTTTGTGCTGACAGTGTGTTAAAAAGTGATATTGGAATAGTTAGTGATAAGTTAAAGGTGTTTCTTAAAATAAATCTGACTAATGAAGAGATGACGACGGTACAGTTGTATGGAATGTTAAATGATTGCCACTCTGATGGGAAATTGTAAGTTCCAAAGATTTTTTCAAATATTTTTGTTATATATCCGCTAGTTTTGAAAATTTCTACAAATTTCTTACTAACTGTATTGCATTAGTCATTACAAACCAGGATATATCGGTGTAATATATTGTGTGCAGCACTGTTATTCTTGAGTCACTGCGATTTCTAGCACGATATAACATGATATAAATCTAAAATACTAACGAAACAGTATCGTTTGCTAACTGCAATAATGATCTCTTACACGAAAACTAACTATAATGGCTATCTTTGTAATGGAAAAAATATCAAAAATCGCATAGCAGTCTTTGAGGTTAGTCTGAATGCAAACGAAAGAAATAGGCGGGACATTTGATCAAGTTGTTAGCATCAAATGGTTGATTTCAAGAAGGTATCTGTTGCCAGTTGCAAGGCACTGTATGCAATTTAAGTGGTTTTAAAAAACAAAGCTTTTCATGACGTCATCCTTCTTGAATTCCTTTTGTTTATCTTACATTTTATGTTTTTCCTCACACAAGTTAAACGAGCTTGATTTAAAATGTGTCATACGAAGGTTTTGTCAAACAAAATGATTAATACGTTTTTTACATTAAATTTCATTGATCACGAGTGCATTTACCAAGATTGGTGATATGACGTCATCTTCTTTTCTGTCATTAGTATTTTTGTAAGCAATTTATTAGAGGGTTTTAGTAATGGTTATTTTTGGTATGACTATTCGCTATGCTACTGTTTCAATGTCTTTGCAGCGCTGACTTCTCCAATTTCCTTCCTTCTAAAGTACCTATTCTTGTCAATTTTCAACAATTTTTTTTTTATAAACCTATGCGAGACTCGAGGTTGTTGAACAAAAGACACTGGATATCAAACAATATTTATATTCCGACATATCGAAGTACGCGTTTACAGTTCACATAAATTACATCAACATGCGTGGGATACTAAGTAGCTTATACTCATTTTACATTCCTCCATTCCCATGAAAATGTAAAAATATTACAATCACATAACCGCCATGTAATCTTCCTGTTCATCAAACTAATAGTTCACATCATAGAGTATGAATAAATGGAGTGTGTATATATATTTTTCTAGGATCTAGTCACGATTAAAATTTTTGATATTTATGAACAGAATATGACATAACATTTTCACTGTAGGAAACTGTTCTGAGGGTAAAGAGATTTTTTCGATAGCAGGCTCTATTGCAACTTTGGATTTAAAGAACCTTTTTGTCGCATAAACATACACGTAAAGCTAGCACTTTGTCTTGCCAAATTTTACCCATATACGCGTTGGCCACTGCATTATCTGCCAGCATAACTGTTCTAATTTCTGCTTCAGTTCTTGTCAAGAATTCCCCGTCAGTTATAGATGACTGATATGATAGAGATCAATCGGCTATTTTAATGAGTGCGATGATTTCTTACCAGTTTTCAAGGTATACTTTGACCGCTTTGTCGCATCAGACGTTTCTTCACACATGAGCCCTCCATTCCTTCCTACTCCATGGTTCACACCGATGCCTCAAAGGGTCACAATGGGCATTGTTTTCGAGCCCATTGTCTGAAGCTTGTCACTTTCATTTGCTACCTTTTAGTTGGGTAGACATGCTCCTAAGTAAAGCTCGAACTAATGGGAGATATAATTGGTTCCTATTGTGTGGTCCTGGCTTTATGAGGACCACACAAACACATGTCGTGGGTGTTGGAAAGGTAAATGATACTACTGATCATGAATGAATTTTCAGAGGTTTATTAAAAATCTTTGTTTAGTATTTATTTCGCTTTATATGTGCAATGTCTCTTTGTGAGGTATATGATGAATTATCCTAATAGTATAGTAAAAGCGAAAGTTTGTGAGGATGGATATTTGTTACTTTTTCACGCAAAAACCACTAAACGGATTTGGATGAAATTTGGCACACATAATATAACCAGGATTTACGCATAACGCAGTTTTTTATCCCGACATACCCGCGGAATCGTAATTTATGCAGGTGAAACCGCGGGGCGTTGCTAGTATTAAACGATAAAAAGCTAGGAAGAAAGTAAACTTAGAGATGACGTCACTAATAGAAGAAACAATGGGTCTACTCCGAAGTGGTATCGGCCGAATGTTCGGCCGTTTCCTGCTACGAAGTTACTATTTGGTTCGGTCGGTCCCGATCCTACACTCTTACACTCTTTCGAATATTGACTATGGTCCCGACCCAAATGAGCCGATCCGAACGTTTTTCGCACTTTTCAATAATATTCGGTTCGGCCATGTGTCGGTCCGATCCGATCATTCGCACTTTGCACTTCGTAGTAGACCCCCAGATGTTATGTGCCGACCTCAAATAAATTGAAATAAGGGGAGGAGGAGATGATTAAAACATGGTTAAATCAGAAATAGAAGAAGGCATTCTCTCCTGTTAGAGGTTTACTTTCAGCAGTGAACTGGTCACTTGTGATTCAACAGTGAGCTATGCCATTGAAGATGATACATTTTGAAATATTGTCAAATTGCGACGTGCCATACAAAACGGTCTATCTCAAAAGCGAGACATTTATTTTGGCGACTAAACAATGCGCTCTTATGTAAAAACATATGCTCATGAATTATTTAAAAACAGAAATATCT
The DNA here is from genome assembly GCA_911387795.2 of Apamea monoglypha. Classification (NCBI taxonomy): domain Eukaryota; kingdom Metazoa; phylum Arthropoda; class Insecta; order Lepidoptera; family Noctuidae; genus Apamea; species Apamea monoglypha. The sequence continues at coordinate 11,017,342 of OU426919.1, read as the reverse complement.
TTATGTACACTTTATGCAAATTTTATTCTGAATAGTTTATTTATTAGATATTTTTCAATGTTAAAAACCTGATGCTATAGGTTTATCTATTAATAAATGATTAGATACGTAAATATACATACGTACCTGATATATAAAAAATAGCTTTGACCTCTAGGTCCTGTCGTAATAATTGTCATAACTTATAACATAAGATTTTAATTATAATAAAGTTTTATGCACATTTAAGTCATCATGTATTCATTACATTGCTTACGGTTCTCCTCAAACGCAATTCATTTTTAAGCTACTGTTAAATGTCATGCTGTCGCTGTAATTTTTACGTGTTTAGCAACAGCAATACGTGTATGCTGATTTTTCAATCAACAGATAATTTTTATTCACGGAATAAAATTGAAGTCTGACAGTTTTTGTATGGAAGAATCGTCAAAAATTTCAAACATATTCCTCCGATAAAATTATCTGGCATTGGAAAAATCAGCCCTAAGAACGGTTTAAGGTTACATATTGTTTAATTATTAGGGGTGTTAATCTTGAATTTTAATTGTTCGTAATAAACTTTTGGTAGAAATTGCACATATAATATACCACAGGTCAAATTAAGTTAGCTAGCGAAACTCTGCAGACGTGACTACACTAACTGCGATCGGCGACAACATAAAAAAATTGTATTTTTTTTTTGGTTTTATCTTTTTAAGATATCAATGCCCATCACGTCCGCAGAGTTTCGCTAGCTAATTTAATTTAACCCTGTATATTCTTCTTAATATGCGAGTAGATGCCTCTACAATTTGAAACAGCTACAAAATAAATCATAGCAAGCCTTCAAGCAAGCTCTGTAATAATGAGCTTAAAATCGTTTTCACGCGTTCGCACTCAGAAATAAATTGGCCTGAATTGTATGGCATGCGCGCACGCCGGTCGTAGGTAACTATCGAGTGTCTGGATTATTTTACATTGTTCAATTAGTATATAAACTAGACGGCCTTTGTTTTCAGTTGGTACTGAAATATCTTGCGTTTCCTGTATGGATAGATAGAATTTTGCTTGGCGCTTTAGGTTTTACATAAAAGAGATACCTACTAATGTAAAAGCAATGTCTGTTAAATAAAAACATTGCTTGTTGAAGTTATAGGGTGTAGAATACATACATACATAATTAGTCTATTATGTTCCCACTGCTGGGACACAGGCCTCCTCTCTGTAAGAGGGAATGGATGTCATAAATGTCTTCGAATTTTTGGTTCTAGGACATGCCGGTTTCCTCACGATGTTTTCCTTTACCGTTTAGAGAGCAGTGTTGATGGAATAATTTACACAAGGTAAAGTGCCTGCTCAGGTTCGAACCCACGACCTACAATTCGTAAGTCGCAGCCGTTACCACTGGGCCACCACCGCTCCTGTTTCCACTGAATTTCCGATGTCCGAATAATAAATTAATTATGTTCCTTTCTCTTTTACAACCCATGTCTTAACCGCATCACTTAGACATGTCGAATACAAAAGGTGGGAAAGTATTTCTTATTTATTTATCGGGTTATGTTTTAGGGTTAAGAATGTCAGATACTCTTTCCTTTTCGATTTATAAAATGAGAAACATCTTTTATTTTATAAACAAGAAGATATATATATACAGGGTTAGTTGTCAAAGACCAGCCTTTAAGGGTGTGGTACAGACTATCAGACTGATCAATTTTCTCCATGGGACCACCATCGTAATCGCAAATAAAAATTCAGCCGGTATACGGTTAGCTCGAGTAGGTATTTAAGTTTTCAATGGGGCGGTTGATAAATTTTTCGCGATTACGATATTGGTCCCATGGAGAAAGTTGTACAGTTTGATGGTCTGTACCACACGCTTAAATTTGGCTGGTCTTTGAAAATAAACCCTGTATATAGTTCCGTAGTCATATTTTCCATGAGAGAAACAAATGCAGATATGTCTGGCTTTAGTCTGGCTAAGAAATAAAACGAATTTGGTGCTGTATTATGACGGTTTAATGATATCATGATTTTAGTGTAAGAGAGACAGAGCTATACATGACTGATAGCACCATCCCTTTTTGAAAGTGGAATCATGATGCCGTTAATATTTTGTAATACGGCCCCTGGACACAATAGCAATATGAATCGATATCGACGAGAGTATCTGACCAGCAAACCTTTTTTTTTTTTTTTCTGGTGGGAATTCATCAAATGACCGCTCCCGCTCTGGGTGGAGCGGAAGGGAGTGTCAGACTCTTACTGACTAAAACCCACCCATGTTCCTTCCTTCGCCCTTTATGTTCCGGGGTAGCGGTAACCCTTTCGGACAATCCCGCTGACCCGGCAGGCTTCGGCCCTAAGGGGCCCCTCGTATGCTGACATCTCTTTGAGGCGCGCGTGGAACACTTACGCGCCGTCCGACACGGGCCTGGTCCTGATCGGGCGGTGAGCTACCCTTTGCTCTCCGCCCGCAGGCCACCAGCAAACCTTTATTTGAACATCTAAACCACAACACCTCAAGCATATTTAACTATGTATAGCCATAACACCATTAACGCCCCTGTCATTCATAGCCACACCAAAACAAAAAAGGTGCGTGTTATTATTAAAAGTGAAAACATGGTCGTTCCTCTATCGGTGCCAAGGCCCGGGCCGTTATCAAAACAACTGGTCTAGCTAGCACAAGCAAGGTCGGCCAATTGATAGAGTACGCTCCGTTTGAGCATGCATAGTATAAATTGCTTTGTAAGTAGATTAAAGATGGAAATGGTGATTGAAGGCGGAGGAAGGGATTAAAGTTTTTTGACCTTTGTTGGATAGGTAGTTAGTTAGGGTCGGTAGTTAAGGAAGGTCCTACTAGCGCCAAGATTTTGGTATTGAATACTGGAGGACGCTGTTTACTCTGGGACCTGCCAAATTCCACAGTAGACCCTAGCTGATTGCTATGATTGTATTCTATGGAATTCCCATTTTGTTTTTCTTGGCGGATTTACATTAGAAATAAATACTACAATATTTCTTGTGAATGCAAATGACGAAAACGATAAAAAGATTCAGTGATCAACAGGATTCTTTATTATATCGGATATTTTTTTTAATTTTGGGTGTACAGACGCCTGCAGGTCAAGCTACCCGAAACTGTCAAATTTTCCTAATCAACCTTGAACCTTAACGATTTAGCGATAAAGTTGAAAATCTATTAAAGAAATTTGACAGATTGTAGTAACTTGATGTGCTGGCGTCCGTACCTAACTATTAAAATGCGAAAAACGGCATTCAAATCCAAATACATAACCAAAATAGTTATCAATACTTTGTAATTTTCGCCATGTTTCTATCGGCTCAATGTAAGTACGCAGGCACTTTTCGTCTCCTGACAGGTTATTATCAATACATTACAAATAACTGCGTTCCCGCAACTCGAGGACAATAAAATTGATAAAGTGTTGCATCACTAACAAACATACACACAGACAGTCATACGAACGGACAGACGTATTGCTCTTCGATCGCATAAATCTTACTGTTGTGGGTCACAAGGAAACGTGTGCAATTAGTATCTAATGTACTTGTTCATAATATTTGTGAGTGCAATTTGATACGGTTACAAGACACAAGAAAATAAAGTAGGTAGGCATGGGTAGCAGACAATCATTCGTCCTTTTCTCAATGATGTAACAATTATCCTAAGGTACCAGGTCCCCCGTGCGGGACGGCGCGTAAGAGTTCCACGCGCGCCTCAAAGAGTTGTCAGCATAATCTGAGGGGCCCCTTAGGGCCGAAGCCTGCCGGGTTAGCGGGATTGTCCGAAAGGGTTACCGCTACCCCGGAACCTAAAGGGCAAAGGAAGGAACATGGGTGGGTTTTAGATTTTCCATCCGGAAAAAAAAAGGTACCAGGTCCAAGGGTAACACGGCAATGTGTTCCTCTGGTAAACAGCCGGTCCATTCTTTAAAGATGTCACCGTGAAAACTTAGGTGAAGTGAGCTATCATTCCACATATGATGCCAGAGATTAACACTATTGACAGCTCAATTCCCCTAAGTTAAAAAAAAAAATAGTTTTATTTCCTTCAATTGTACAAAAACACTTAAAATGACACTATGCAGCTTTACAACTAGGGAAACAGAGTGTTTTCGATGAGCTCTGGCACCCAATGTAAGATTTAACTTGTGTTTAAGGTGCCAGAAAAAAGTTTTGACGAAGAGACATATACAAAATAGACTGACTACTTTTTTTTCATGACCTTCCTTCTAAAGAAAGCTTCTCAAGTAACGTAATTCTGATATGGTGTGGTCGGAAAAAATCGTATCATCAGTGTTACGATTATTTCCTCAGATATTACGGAAACACAATCTACGATAGGTCAATCGGTTGGTAAACATAAGGATGTGCAGATTGTCTTCAATAATTATCATACAATATCTAAACCAATTTCTTTTCCTTGTCCACAGGCCTCTTCAAAGGCTCAACAACAACGCTAGACGGGATCGGTCTGCGGCCGATGCCAGCGGAACGACCGAAAACGTTGAGAAAGCTAAAGTCGGTATACGACGCGTCCCCGACTGAGCCGCCGCCGCCACCGCCGACCATCTTGAGCAGCAATGGACAGGCGACAGAGAGGAATATCAATGGAGTGGAGGATGAAGTTAGGAGACGCAGTAATACCACCAGCTCGACACAGAGTGGGGAGAAGTCGCTGTCTATACTTAGTCCGTTTGATGAGCAGGTGAGAAACTGAGAACTTAAGTTAATATTGCTACGCCCGTTTTCTCTAACATTAGGAGACACCTAAATGCATGCCTCAATTAAAGCGAGCAGTTGGATTTTCAATGCTCGGCTCAGCCCTGAAAGTTTAAAATGCAACAGTGTTGTCGTGTTCTTCGTGGTGTTACTGAAAACAGGCATTAGTATTAGTTAATTCTAGAAGATGTAGTGATTAAGTACAATTGAAAACTTAGGTTGTTGAGAAAGACACAGTGAAGAGGCTCAGAGTTCTTTTGTATGTGCTCAAGACTACCCCCTAGAAACCCCCGCTGGGTTTAAGGGAGTAAAATCATAGGAAAGGTGCAGTTTAAAAACAGGTTTTTCGATAAGGGATTTATTTGTAGATAGAGATTCGTAGTTCACTTTATTCTAAATAAGCCTGCCATAGAGAAAGGTGATCATGGGTTGATTTAATGGAGATGGTAGATTATGTTGACTATACTCTGTCCACTAGATTAACCGTTTTTTGACAGTTGTCTTAGAACGAATTCCAGATTACGTAGAAGTTTACGTAAACTTTAAAATGCGTAATAAAATAAATATATAAACTGCCTAATCTTATTGAATTATCTTATTTATGACTTCTAACAGACAGTATAATACCGTACGTGCATCAGTTTTGACAAAAAAATATATAATTGCTCACTAGTTCGATCTGTCAAAAAAACGGTTTACCTAGTGGAAAGAGTATAATCTTCATACAAGCAAATAAACATAATCATGCTTAGGTAGACCATTACGTTTGTCGTATAAGAGCTCAACTGTTACTAATGAGACGTTACTTTTCCTATTGTTACCGACCTTAATAAGGCTTCCGCATAGACGAGGGGATAAGACACTGTCTCTGAAGTCATCATCATGCCCTCAATAAATTTGGGGTCGACGCAACATGTCTTTTTCTTCCATACTTCTCTGTTAGTCGTCATCTTCCACATACCGTTGCCATCTGGGAAATATAACAATAAAATGCTTGCACAAAACCGTATACAGAATAATGACTTAAAACGGTATGGAATATACTCACTTTTAATTAAAACAATTTGTATTCTCTGCCCAACAGATTTTATGAGGAAACTGCGTAGAAATTGCATAATTTCTAGAAATGATTTTCAATATATTCCGTGACTGTATCTGCATTTGGTCATTGGATATATTAAATGGCTATTACAAATAACAACTATTTTCAATTATAAGTCGTAACTTTATGTAGTTAATAACTAAAATGGAATTAATTAACTTTGAGGTCAGATCTTCGCGGGTCAAGTAATATTACGTCAGTTTGGAATCACGATGTGTATTTACATTTGTGTGGAACAGCCGTGTTGAGCGATACCACAGATAATATAATAACAATACTTAGTGTATTTTTATTAAATATTTACATAATTAAAAAAGCTACAGTCTGAAAATAATAATAATATGTACAAGTACTCGTATATAAAAAGGAGGGGAAATAATCAAAAGGCATAAAAAAATTCGTCAGCATCGCTATCAATTGAAACGTGCCCAAAAGGCTGGCAGCATTGCCACGTTGTATGGTAATGTTGATTCTTTGGCCAAAAAATAGGCCAGCCCTCTGGTCACGTAAAGAGTCGTCCAACCGCTTGTCTCGAAATACTAAGTGGGAATTCGGACCTAAGCCTAGACCTTTTAGCGAATGTGAGTACCAATACAAACTCATCTCTGGTTTAATGGTACAAAACAAATATGGACCTGTATTAAGACTATGATTATGTTTAATAAAAAATTTAAAAATCCTTAAAACTTAATAAAATGTGGTGGTTTAGGAAGGCGCTATGTGGTTTTTAATTATCTATTTAACGTAAAGAAGTTTCTGTTAAAACTGATAGAGCAATTACAAGGTCGAATATACATTCATACATAAATTTATAACATCACGCCTGTTTCCCCGAAGGGTTGGGCAGAGGTGTACTATAATACAACCACATTTCGCCAGTTATGTTCAAGTCCCATGTAACAGGGGGCGCGCCTATTGCCATCAACCGGGCACAAATCCAAACTCAGGTCTGCTACTGAGAAATCCCTGGTGGAAAAACGCAATTACACTTTGCTCGACCTGGAAATCGAACTCAGGACCTTATGCTCAGCAGTAGCGTCTGCGACCACTGGACCAACGAGGCAGTAAACATACAAAAATGATGAGTAAGTACTTGATTTTAATATAACGATTATATTAAAATCAAGTAGTTACTCATAATTTAACGGTTTCTGAAAATTCTCGGCACTAACCGAAACACCAAATGCTGCATAATAACATGGGGTGCGTTAAACCACAGGTGTTTACCGTCAAAAGATAATTCCCTAACTTCCTGCCTTTGTTAGATGCGTCACCATGTTCCAAAGCTATTGTTATGCCAAATTGTATGCTTGTCTGTCATGGTTCATGGGTTCAGACGGTTGGTTAGCTAACCGATGGTTGTTGGGTTTGAAAGACGGTTGACTTGAATTATAGTGTGGTGTTATCAATCACAATCATTTATTGAACGGTAACGGGTTGCGCGTTAATTACGCTGCCACCCTGTAAAGTTCATAACATAAGCACAGTGTGCGAGTATGTAGTTTAGCACCTCTGATTCAAGAGTCGTCGAAATTAAGGTAAACCCCCTGGCTGGGTTCGAACCCGCGACTTAGAACTCGTAGGTCGGCCGTTACCATTTAGCCACCACTGGTCTTCCTGGGCCTGTTATGGTGCCCGGATAAAGACTATCTGCTATTTGGTAGCGCATCAATCATTTTAAGAGAATTGCTCTGGATATTTTGGTTAGCGAGTATTGTAAGTTAAATTAAGCTAAGCTAAACAACACAGCATAATTGTGGCAGTGACTAGTGTTTTATGTTTCTTTTCTTTTTTATCACTTGTCTTTAGCACTTCTTTTAACCTTTAGTTAAAACGTGGACAATGGTGTGGGTTACGTGTTTGTTAAATCTTAGTTTAAGTATTTCTCTGTATTTTGTAGCATGTAACTGTTTTTTGTCCCTAATGAATAAATAAATAAATAAATTGTTCAACGGGTGGGATTGAAACGCACGTCCTCTTGGTTGCAAGTCCGATGCCTCAGTGATTGGGCTATTGCGGCAATTAAAAATAGCCAACTGACATTTGCGTTTAATAAATCATACATTGACATCATGGCAGAATTGGCAGATAAGATTTGTTGTTACTCGTCGTATATTTAAATTGATAGGCATATTAATTAATTCGTATTCCTTTTGTTGCAAGGCTATGCACGTATTTATGTTTTCGCTTAGTTAACTAAATGGAAAGAAAATAAATTTTAACCATGACATACTCGTAAAAACAGGCATTTGAAATGCTAATTCGATGATAACGTTTAGTTTCATAAATTAAAATACACTTAAATACGTGTTTTGCATTTAAAATACTCATTTGTAACGCTAAATGTTTTCCCTGTTAACTCAAAAACTTGTTGATAAGCTTGAAAGGTCTTGACGCAGAATGTCACTTTCGCAAAATGTCATCGTGAAAAATTTGGTCACTTTCGCAAAACGTCATTTTTGACCAGAAGAATCTCTAAGCCTTATTTTCTAGTTATACTTCACCACATTGCCAAAGAATGCTCATCATCATCTGCCTAGCCTTTTCCCAATTAATACCAGTATTTATAATATATCGGAATACCAGTATTTTACATGGAGCGACTGCCGATCTGACCTCCAAACCCAGTTGCTGGGTAAGACGATACCCCTTGGTAAGACTGGTTGCCAGACTTTTGAGCTTCAGACGACCCGTAACGACTGTCACAGATCCACGAATGACAGTCGGGATCAATAGCTTAACGTGCTTTCCGAGGCACGGAGGGTCTTGGTATGCAGATGGTCACCCATCCACGGACAAACCGCGGCAAGCGTAGCTTAACCTGATCAATCGACCCGTGCGGCTGTTATTACTTAACCACAAGTCCCTCAAGCCCCATTGCCAAAGAATGCTATAGAACAATATATCTATAAACGCAAACAAACCACATGCATACGTGCAACGAACTCATCAACCATCAAACAATGCCGCATCAGCTACTAACACCAGTAATAAGCATCAGTTGAGGACAATGCACCATTAAACCGCTCATAGGCCGCACAGGTGTCCAGGTGTTCACTGTACTCGTATGAGGACAGGTGAGCGCTGCATCTGAACATGACACGTCATGGCCAGTGTCCGATGGACAGCTGTTGTGCAGAATACTTCAGAATTATACGCAATAAATGCAAATCAGCCATTAAATGTTGTGCTTGAGATATGGTGCGAGCATCTGTTGTTTTGTGGCTTTCTGAATATTTTGGACGAGATCTCGTGTAGGGAAAAGTGCAAATGTGAATAACATACACCTTGGGTATAATTTACATAAACATAACATAACATCATGCTGTCATTCCCCGAAGGGTTGGGCAGTGCACCTAAAGTACAGTTTCAAATATTTGAGAATGGAAAATTAATTCCAGATAGAAAAAGCCCGATAACACTTTGCCCGACCTGGGAATAGAACCCAGGACCCCATGCTCAACAGTAGCGCTTGCGATCAACGAGGAAGGCCATATTAGTGTATAATCTACCAAAGTAATTATTATTATAGACGGACAGGGAATGCTAACTAAAAAAAAATAGTCACCAGGATGATTACTTGTCTTTGAACAAGTCTCATCATCTGTCAGTAACACCACTTCCAGGTACACAAAATATACATATACATAGGTACTACCTACTCATCTATACTTCAGCATCGTTTTATTAGTATGCCTTTTACTTTAATAAGATTCTCCACGAAATCTAGTCGCCCAAGAGATTCCGGGAACGTTCTACGACTCTAAATTACTACTTAAATAAATAGATTTGCCTCTTAGTATGATAATATGTATATCTATCTTCATTAAAAGCACTAAGCTTATTTAAACATGTATTAAGCCATAATCATACATCGATAATAACATTCCCAAGCCACATTGATATCTCTTAAAGTCACCCCAGTACATTATTCTTCAACAAAAAGTTTAACAAAAACTGCTCACAAAAAAGTGTCACATGTATGCGGGCGATACCCACATATCGAGGCGAGACGTGGCCACATTACGTGCTGATCCCGATAACATAACGTCGCGCGTCGTGTAGGCACAAGAGTAGATAGCTAATGGAGTCCGAACTTATTACCAGCGAGCTGAGTGCTAAACTACCACATGGCGCATGACATGTGTCAGTAACTTTTGAGTGACACATATGCGACCAAAATAAGAATAGGTTATTAGGGCTGGCTCAGAATTGGGTTGTGTATCGACATTTTCATTTATATCAGCGCATTCTTTACAATTGTTACCTAAAGTGATGGAACTGAAGTTAGTTTGACAGTTACTAACTTAAACGTTACATTATGCAAAAAATCAATCATATTTTTATTTAACTTGTGGCAGGACTTTGTTGATTTTCTACGACGATTTGATAAAGATTTTGACTGGAACCTTACTTGTAGCATACTATATTATAGAATAATTCGGTAATATAGGACGATCTTGTCAACGCCACGCATACATAACCGCGCTAGTAACAAGTTAGGCCTCTGTTGCGATTATACTCATGTCTCGTTCAGGTAGGCAGGTGGCAGAAACAGAGCAGATGTTTGAATGTCGCGTGAAAGCGATTCGATGCTTCTCATGATAATGTTTGTTGATAAAATTGAGCTGTAATTTCAGTTTGATGTGGTTCTTATGTTTTATATGTTTTTATAAGGTCGTATGTTTGAGGGCAGGTGCTTCGGTATTAAGACATTTCATAATAATAACTTTTGAACTAATACATATATGATTGATATATATGTATACAGATATTGATATATCTGAACTGTAACATCTCCTTCACAAAGGGTTGAAATTTTCAATCGACAGATAATTTTTATTCGTGGAATAAAATTGTCGTCTGACAGATTTTGTATAAAAGAATTGACAAAAATTCAAAATTATTCCTCCGATAAAATTATCTGGCGTTGGAAAAATCAGCCCTAAGTGCAATAGAAATAAAAATTAATCTAGCACCATTGTTCTGGTTAGGGAAGTATCGTAGCTTGAATGCTCTGGGTGAAGTTGGGCTCTCAGACAATGCGCTTGGGACAAATTTTATGGAATTAATATCTATTTTTTTAGTTAACCAATATTATTCATTTCAATATTATTATTCAATTTTTTTTTATTTTTTTTTTTTATTATTTATTATTTTTTTTTGTTTTATTTTTATTATTGTTTATATTATTATTATATTTTTTTTAGTTGCGTTTTTATTTTTTTATTTTACTACTAGGCAAAGGTCTTCCCTATACTTTCTTTATGTTGTGCCTTTTCCGACCATTCGGTCGGGAACGAGTCCAAATCGTCACGCCAGCTATATTTATTATTATTGCCTAATTTAAACTTCACGCTAAGCAATCAAATGCTTGTAATTAATTACCGGTTGCTATATGTGCTATTCATAGGCTACGTAATCGTATGAATAACATGTATAGAAACCGGAATAAAGTTGATAGTATATTACTGTTGATTGATAGAACACCATTGTCTACCAATTCACACGGTAGACGTAACAAAAAATATAGTTATTTCCATATTAAAGTAACCTGGGAATGGAAGCAAAAACAAGGATTCCTTGTATAACACAACTATCAGAAGCTCATTATTTTAAAATTAATTTTTCAAATTAATTTTCTTGTTCTTATCTCACTGGATTGTCGACCTATTCAAATGTTAATTAACTTGCAATAATAATACAATCAATTCTGTATTTATATTATCATCATCTGGTCTAACCAACTCGGCCGGTTCAGTTTCTATTCTAACCAGATTTACTTATAAATATTTTGTAATTCCTATAAATATTATGTAATTCCTATAAATATTTTGTAATTCCTATAAAATTATAAAAAACAATCTATTATTTACAGTTTCCATTTTTCCAACAGGAGGAATGGGCCAAGATCTCGGAAATAATGGCGTCGTTTGGAAGCAAGCTCGTGAGGGAGTCAGTTTTCGTGTCGGAACTTGAGCAGGAGTTCACTTCCCGGCTTGGGTTGAGCTGTTCCGAGTCCAGCTTGAGTCCTTCTGTGGCCTCCAATCTTGGACTGTGGCTGTCTGGCATGGGACTGCATGACTATGAGACCTTGTTCTTGGAAAGCGGCTTCGATGATATTGATTTTGTTGTAAGTATACTCTCTGCTGTTTTTTTCAATGTTACATAGCCGATTTGTTATCAGATGATCAATTAGGTTAAAAAACAGTCACCAAATAAAAATTGCTAATCATGTAAAAATTATACCTAAAATTAATCATTATATCTATTAAAAAATGAAAGCAATATTTGTATTTGTTTCGTTATCCATTAGTTGTAATAATGAAACGCTGAATCCAAAAACTACTAACACCCATTTTCAACAACTAACAATAATCATTTGTTCCAGAACGGTATCATAGACGAAAACGACCTTCGAGAGATGGGCATAGAAGAAAACGATAGACAAAAAATACTAGAATCAGCTAAACAATTACCTCTTAAAATAACTGAAATAAGCAATAACCATAACAATAACAATATAAGTAAAAGCCAAAACGAATCTGTAGAAGAATGGCTAAGACATATAAACTTAGAGATATATAGCGATACTTTTAGGAAACATTTGTATGTAGATATGGATAGAGTGCGAAGAATTTGGGAAGTAGAACTGACTGCTGTACTGGAGATTCAGAAGGCTGGTCATAGGAAAAGGATCCTGGCTTCGGTATCTGGACAGCACAATGGACCTGTTAATCATATGGAAGATATTAATGCTGATCTCAATACTTTGGTAAGTCATATTTCTTTTGTACTGTTGAATTCCCATACCTATTGTAATCAAAGTTTACCTATGACCATAACGCCGCACATTTTAGATAGGTGACCATTCAAACAGTTGTTACGAGTGCTGATAATATATGTGACAATTATATCAACAGGAATATCCCTTGCAAAAAAATCCACCCCATGGAAAAATACAATGAACAATAGGATGATATTAACATAATTACTACTTTACGGATTATTTCATGCTAATAAAGCAATTACTCATTGATTTCCGAGAAATCATCTTTGATGTCTTGTATTTGAGTGGTGTCATCTTGAGTTTTTTAGAGCATTTTTTATCATATGTGTTTGGTATATGCTTTTAATAACGTCTTTATTATTATTTATTTCCCAAACACCAACTTCGTCAATATAATAATATTACTTTTTCTATCAAAACCAGATTTCGTTTAAAAATAGAATCACGTCGTGACCGTTGACAATTACCTTGCGGAAACTCGTCGTCGCGACGATGAGTATCGACGCCTCGATAGCGCACACACAGTGCATACAGATAGCAAGCAATCTATTTGTCCAAAAACGTATTAATTAACACAATTTAACAATAATTAAGGCCGTGAAATCCGTTCTAATATTCTTACCCCGAAGAATTATCCGAATTAAAGCGCAATCGAATGCAGCAGACACATTAAACCATATCAAAAATGATAATGTATAGTTAATAAATGTTCATGGGTGTCACGAATGTCGGTGTCAACACCATGCATACTAATGCGTGGCTTCCCATACACCATAGTTGATCAACAAGAGAAAGCGATTACCACACAGATATAGGTAGTAAAGTTGTGCTATAAAGTGTTGTAAAAATATCACGTAACAGATTTTGGGGACGGGCAGTTGACGAATTCTAAGTGGATTGATAGATTGACTTGAAAGACGAAATGAGGGCAACGGCTTGGGCGTGATATATTTTAATTATGTAGCGAGAAAGTGAGCTGTTTTTGATGAATGGGATGTGATGAAAGTAAAAGTACCAGGTAGAATTAAAGCTGTAGAGTTATTGTTTTATTACATTGAAAATTAATTTGTTATTGGAGCTTGCTGATTTGTTTATAATTAATCTTCAATTTAGTGTTACGGTTAACATTAAAACAAATCTTGATAATCAATTCTTCCGTTCAGGGCTTCCGTTTCAAAATTTATTGATATGAATTTCAAAGAATGTATGCCAATTGACTGGAAACATCTACAAAAAGACCCAACGTCCGAAACCAATTCACCCAATCACAGCTAAGACCCTTTCTTACTATACGATACAGTCCTTAAGAAACAGACACCAACTAAACCAATAAATCAAATACGAATGCCCCAGGATGGTTCAATCTGAGCAATGAAGTGAGCAATTCGCTCAATCAAAAAGCTTGTAAAAAGGATATCCTTGCAGCAAAGCGACAATTGTAGACGATAGAGGGCGTTGCTATGATATCGGATTCAATGAAATCGGTGAAGCGATTGATAGCAATCGAAAGGGTGCGAGATATATGTTTTGTGATACTGCATCTACTGGTGTATATCTACATAATTGGACTATAGTAAAATATAGAAAATGATATCCTACTAAAACTATTCATCGAACTTTTTATCTTGTAATGATTATTATATAACCTAAGTTTAACTTTTAAGATGTTTTCTAAAAGCTAATCGCTTTGAACATGAGAACAGAATATGCTATGATCTTGAAAATGAGTAAAAACAACAAGGAATCGTTAATAGTGAACACGTTAAAGATAATTGTAAAAGTGATGAATGAGTAGTATTTGTAAAACAAGAATTAATTATCGACTCAAAAGTTGAGTCAGAATCCAACCCTAACAAATTAAAAAGCAAACAAGTGAGCAAGGGAAACCTCGTTTAAGCCCCAAATTGTTATCGAATAAACCTTAATACACACGGTAGGCAGGTGCATACTTATTGTGCGGCGATTGCCAATTTATTTCGCGAGGATATCCTTTGCCTTAACTGGTTTAATATTATATTATGGAACCCACCTGCTGTACTCGGAGTTATTGCTTTCCGATCATGTGTTTTGGACTTATTGGGAATTTTATGGGATCATAATAAGGCATCTGGATTGTTTTATGTTAATTGCGGAAGCTTATTAAGTTCTTTAGCACCGTAGTTTAATGTCAAGTGGCAGACACACTGATCCATTCCATGCACTGTAGTAACATATTATATGAAAAACAAAGTTTGTGATATTTTTTCTTTGTTGGTAAAAACTATGAAAAATAGAGGCGATTAAGTTATTTTCTTACATTGATCTTTTTTTTTCGTTATAATGGTATAGACAAATATAATATCAGCCTTTTACTGTCCTACTGCAGGGCAAAGGCCTATTCTCATACAGAGAAGCCACGTGCATTGATCACCACGCTTGCGTAACACGGTAATAATTTCTTTAGGATTTAACATTTCCAAATACATATACACACAAGACAAGCTAAAGTCACCTCAATCAATCAATCAACTCAGTCTATCGCAGTCCACTGCTGGACAAGCCTTTTCCATGCAGCGCCACAACACCCTGTGCTCCATCTTCCGTAACAATGTCACCTACATTTCTTTTAAGTCTCTAAATTCTAGCTGCATCCTCCAAGATTTTAGAAAAGACATCGATAAGTTTAACTGACACAATACAAAATCAAATTCAAGTCCCCGACTGCGTTCAAAAGCGTCACCATCAATAAAATTAAAATTCATTTGAACATTCCTCCTTACTTTGCCATGACACCTGTGAGGGCGTTGCCTGGCTACCCCCCTGTAGCACGTGCATGATTATAATTAGCAGCCATATGAGCAATTTAATAAGGATTAGCAGCTTTAATCTCGTCACATGTACGAGTAAGTAACACGTGATTAGGTGGCAAGATGAGTTTTAAATAATGTGTTGGCGTTAAGTCTTTAGAAGTCTGTCGTATTTTCTGGTGGTTATGTATTATTGGAACTAAATTGTGTTTTGGGATGAATGATAATTATGTGCTTTGGTTTTTATGAAGTCCTCTTACTGTGATATCAAATTCCGCATTCTGGTAGCTATGACTGACCTACTAGGTACTAATAAGCCGCCCGCTATTTCATCATCAGGGGGTTACTTCCTAAGCACGAAGTTTCGGCCGAAGTTATGGGTACAAGATTAGTTCGGTTTCCGGCCTTATAATGAATGACAACGTTATTTGACGGTTGTACATAGGCTCGATGTGTTTTTGACACTCCGAAAAATTGAATATTGACTGATTGTGAATTTAGACGGATCAACTATTTTCGCACGGGCCCGTATATTCGTTGACGGACTAAGAGAGTAGAACCCTACTGATGATAATCGTCCGAGTATATTTTAGCAGCATATTTAACGCCTTAATCTTGATCCAGCAATTATTTCTTGCGATAAATATTTTTTAAAGTGTTTGCGGAAAATTCGAAGTTTCGCATTTTTTTCAATCTCTAATAGACAGGCTGTGAAAAACTCATCACATAGCCGTCAACTACGATTTCTGCACATCAAACTAAGTAACATTGCATTCAAATAATTACTGGAAAACGATGATGACAAAGGTGGGATGAACAAGTGACTCTCGGCTTCGTTAAGTTCCTTATTACACCCGTTATGTACGGACGCCAGCACATCAAGTTACTACAATCTGTCAAATTTCTTTAATAGATTTTCAACTTTATCACTAAAGTATTAAGGTTCAAGGTTGATTGGGAAAATTTGACAGTTTCAGGTAGCTTGACCTGCTGGCGTCTGTACTATGGTACAGCCAGATGCTGCCAATCCAACAATCTTAATATCGTCTTATTTATCCTTCTAGGGATAAAACAGGCAATCCTTACCACCCAACAATAAAAACTAACCTTCACAACAACAACAAAAACGTTAAATAATATCAAAATCTAAACTAAAGACCATCTTATCTAGGCACATAGACCAGTGCTAGACTATTTAACATAAGTATTTGGCACATGGGTACTAAAGTCGCATAATATTAGCTTCACAGCTTGTTTAGGATTCGTGCCCGTTTTGCGTAGAATTTTAATGTTAAACGTGGTTATTTGGAGCAGTTGATATGTTTTTTGTTTCTTTTTAAGAAAATAACCTGTTTAAGAATCAGGAAAATAAATGTTTTTTTGTGAATTTAGATATGTATTAATATAGAATAGAATACAGGATGAGATTTTGTGATTGAAGTTCGGAGTGGACATCTAGAATAATAGAGACAAAAATAATTTTATCAATATTGAGCTCATAACTAGTAACTTTTTTCTAGTTCTCATAGGTTCACTTTATGTCTTATCTCAAAAGTAACCCTGTATATTTTTGAGTAGGTATCACCCTCGTATTTTTTTAACCTACCAATATGGCTAGATTTAACGCAACATTTTTAAATCCCATTGAAAATCTCACCTAAAAAATACCATACTAATTTCACATCCACTCATCTGACCATACAGGCACAACGTCCCATTCATCCACAAGCGACGCTAATTCAGCCATGTACCTACCTTCACATTTTGCTGCCTTTTTTTTAATTTCACACGTCGCCAACCCTGTATAGGTAATTAGTGCTCAATTCGTCGTCTATTCAGCTTGCATTGACTGGGAGTGCCCCACTCCGAGGGAGTAAGCGCAACACGCGTGCTCTAACTATATGGTTGGGTCGGAAAATGTTTTTTAGGATGGATTTTTTATAAATGAGAAAAATTTGTTTATTAATAGCGGTTTTTTTGACGCATCATTTATTGACTAATCAGGGGTACTGAATATTTTTCTAATTTGGGTGAACTTCCGCTGCGTCCAGCTGAGGAAAATAAAATGTGAATTCTTTTCGGCAGTCGAAAAACTCGGAAGAGTTTTTATTTCTTCCGTATCTTGTATCCCAGTGGTAACGGCCGCGACTTACGAGTTGCAGGTTGTAGGTTCGAACCCAACGACAGCTGCTATACTTCATGTAAATTATGTATTTCATCACCACTGCTCTCAAAACGGTGACGTAAAACATCGTGAGGACACCGGCATGTCCTAGAACCAAAAATTCGAAGACATGTTACTTCTACCAACCCGCACTGTGCCCGCGTGGTGGATTACCCTCTCCCTCTCACTGAGAGGAGGCCTCTGTCCCAGCAGTGGGAACATTATAGGCTGATTATGTTATCTAGTTGGAGAGTGAGAGTAAGAACAAAAGAAAGTCTGATTATGTTGGTTCTCGATTGTCTTATTGTTTTGTTTCGTAATCGCTAAAGTTTTTAACAATCACTTATAGCTGTACAATTTGAATATTGCAAACATATCTATAATTTCACGGCACTTAGTTTTGCCACCCAAATAACCTCCAGACACTACTCACCCACTTTTCCGGTCAATTAACTTGGAAAAACTCTTGTTTCTCAATGTCAAAATAAAAACAGAAGCCATTTTGTTCATATCTAATCTCGCTTATCTATAAATATGATTCGATACGGCCTGCTTGGTCTTATAATAATGATTGATAAAGATAATCTGATAGGATTAATACAAAAATGACAATACTTGTCTTTGTGAGTCATATATTATTGTCATTACAATCATGTGATCTAATGTTGGATATAGCAGAACTTTGAGGAAGTCTTATAGCATGTTAGGTAGCACGTTTTACCAGTATGATGACGCCATTAAAATCGCCAGTTCTCTTTTAATATTAGATATTTTTTCTTAGAATTCTTTACTATTTATGAGGCCTTCAATGTGGAGACCACAAGAAATAATTCATAAGAAAATAATCATTAGATGTACGACGTTTAATTTACTGTCGTATTATATATATCTGTAAACAAATGAATAAGATGTTAACTTCGAACCAAAACTACTACTCGTATTTTTTAAGTAATTCCCGAAATGTTATATAAACTCTAGGTATGCGAGCAAATTCACTGGTGGTTACTCTAATAAAGTAGTTACAATATTTTACTTCTTACAAACTAGACCAAATATTAACATATACTTTATCTTGCAACTTCCAAAACCGGTCTTCAGTGACTTCGAAAAGTTATAGTACCGAAACCTGGGCGTAAGAAACGTCGAGGATTGGGAAGAGACAGTTGCAGCCCGATTCAAACTTTATGGCTAGGCTCTGAAGTGCGCTGCTTGCTGCGCAGTACTTCACCCCTCACCCCCGCTGACACGTGAATTGGTTACTGCGCAGCGACTCGCCTCATGTTCCGAGCCGCCATAAAGTTTGAATCGGACTGTACACAGGTATGAGAGAAAGACACCGCGTTCTACAAAATCGAACTTTTTTATAAAACTCAACGTGCCGCAGTGTTTACGTCCGGGCCATAGGAGTTTTACCTCACGAAGCGACGCGCGCTTTACTTGTGATTAACAAGTGTACAAACATGCTGTGAATGTGTATGTAAGCGCTGGAGCTCTCAGTTCCGTTCGAGACAATGGCGAAGTCAGAAGTGTGGCGTGTGTGCACATTCACAGCGTGTTTGTACACTTGGTTACCACAAGAAAAGCGCGCATCGATTCGTGAATTAAAAATACTGTACTATAGTAACCACATGTCCATATTATGACGTTCTATTCAAGTTTATTCTAACGGAACAGCCCTTTCATTCCCGCCCGTAGTTTTTCATCAATGACACCATGAAATCAGATGATTCAATTATTTACTTGTGTACCTTTCATTGCCTTCATTAAAATTTTACGCCTACTGGCGATGTTTTTAATTTTCCCCGTCACGTTTTGTTTTGCACCTCTGAAGTGTGAATCTGTGCATGAGTGTCACTTACGTTTTGTTGTGTATTGTGCTTTGTTGCCATTTTTTTATTTAATTAGAGCTGTTGAGGGGAGGTTCGTGTCTGTATTTTTAGCGATGTGTTTTTTTTTTTGAGAAGTCTTTATAAGAAAAATATTTAGAAAACTTTTAAAGAATTTTTAACATGTTGATGTGTGGCTAAGTAATAACAGTCGCACGGGTCGATCGATCAGGTTAAGCTACGCTTGCCGCGGTTGTTCCGTGGATGGGATCTTCAAATACCAAGAACCCTCCATACCTTGGAAAGCACGTTAAACCGTTGGTCCCGGCTGTCATTCGTGGATCTATGACAGTCATTACGGGTCGTCAGTAGCCCGAAAGTCTGACAACCAGTCTTACCATTACCCAGTAACTGGGTTGTGGAGGTCAGATAGGCAGTCGCTCCATGTAAAATACTGGTATTCAACTGCATCCAGTTAAACTGGAAGCCGAGGAAAAGACTAAGCAGATGAAAAGCTAGACCTAGACCTTACAGCTACTAATAACAACTAATTCCTTCTAGAAGAGCAACATCAAGCAGCTGAAAGAAGAAATCAAAGAGAAGTTACCACCTTCGGAAAACCTCAAACCGGTTCCACCTCCCGTGGTGCCTACCCTGGCGCCCCCTGGTGGAGAGACCCTTAAGCGCAGCAAAAAGAATAGGCCTGCTCCTCAACCGCCCAGACCCTCGGACCTGGAGATCAGGGCACCTTCGGAACTGCTGGTTGGAGTACCAGGGGCGCTGAAGACTCAGTGGAAGCATCAACCGTTTGTGCTGGTTACTGGGGCTGTGACTTATGTAGCTAATGTAAGTATTTTAGAATTTTATGCTGTCCTTCATGTTTGTAGAGGATCATAAATATTGTGTAAAGATTTTAACTCAATGTCTAACATCACTGCATTCTTGCCAAAGCGCCATCGTTCCAATTAATCTACAATTGATTCCTTCCATATTCCTATTCCTTCCATATTCATATTTTTAATAATTACCAAAAAATTGTGAGTTCATTCCAATCTTTTTATCCAGTACCTAGGATCAACAGTGGTAAAAGAGCTCCGGGGTACGGAGTCGACGAAAAAATCTATACAAAAGCTGAAGAAGTGTACCAAAGAACCGAGGGACTCTCCTGACATTATCCTCTCCATCAGCTATAGAGGAGTCAAGTTCCTAAACACTATCACCAGGGTAAGTCTACACTGTTTTCACCATAGATATCATATCAAAACAGCAAGAACAATGTACCCAGGATTTTTTAATATCTTGATTTAATAGAGTGTCCATGGAATTTCTTGCCCGTTCTTCTCCATATAGATCTACGTTTTGGACCTTAAATTTTCTGACGAACTGACAGACTTCTTTACAATTCAAAAGTGCTTGTATGGTTTAATTGAAATAACTGCTTTGAAACAGGAACCAGCTGCTAACATTTTAGCTTCAGACCAAGATTGATAGACGTTACTTATAATGAGCTTTTCTTTAGATATGTTCTCGTCTCTATCTTGCACTTTTAGTTTGACAGTTGTGCGACAGGGAAACGAATAATGATAAGCCAAATTTCGTGCTGAGTAACATTTATCAATCTCAACCTAAGTTTCTTTTTCATCTATAAGTAGGTACTCGAAATATGTACGGTACCTAGTTTAAAAAAAAATATTCCCGTAATAGAACTTTTATGTTTATTAAGTATATTTTATTTAAGCAAGAATAACTCCTGCCAATTGCCAACTTGACCTTTCCATTTAGTCCGACATTTTCTTTTGACATTCACTGAGATGAAAAAGTTAAAAAGAAAAACCATACCTTGTATCGTTTTTTCTCAACTACGTTGTTCCCAAGTTTGTAGTTTCAATCCTTGACGGGCAAACTTTGGAGACTGTTAGGAGTCTTTGAAGATCATCCAAGTGTAAGACGGCAAACATCCCGGGGTCGGTAACAAAGGACCAACGAAGACCCTGATTCTTGCCTGATTTTTAATTACGGTTCATTCCTCACACTTGATCGGACCGATGACCAATCTCTTCTTTGTGTTTCTTAAAAAAAGGATTGTTTTTTTTCTCTTCCCCTTCTTGTACAATGAATTTTTATGTTAGAACTCTTCATGGTTAGTTAAGTGGGATAATTAGTGTTTTTTCAATGTTATGCTTGCGAAGCACGGCGGAAATTTAATTTGGACTTGTTTTTTTACGTCAAAAATGAGTAAAATATTGTTTGGGACAGCATTCGTTAAAAAAACTCTCCGGCCTTTTTTAAATTGCGACGGGTATAAAATGTTTTCGACCAGTAAACGATAGTTTCACTGTACATTTTTAAGGACCTACAGTCCCAATTTGTGAATGCTTTTCATTAGAGTCCGTTACATAGCCTTTTGAATTAACAGGATGTTTCAGATTTCTTTTTACGACTCTCGTGATGTTTCTGTTTTTTTACTAGATTATTCAACTGGAGAATAACCAAGGGCTATTATGTAACGTTATTTAACTCGTCCCCTTCCTTCTTTTATTTATTGACATCTTTCTCTCTTAGGAGTTGGTCTGCGAGCATGAAATCCGCAACATCCACTGCGCGTGTCAGGATGCTGATGACCTCACCCACTTCGCGTACATCACCAAGGATCACACGAGCAGGAGCCACTACTGCCATGTCTTCAGAGTCGCTACTATGGTGAGCTGTTCGCTTTTTTATTGATTTTCACTTGTTTTCTTATTGTCAAGGATTCAGTTCTTTAGAACGCACGATTAGTGTACCTTCGATCAGTTTTAGAGCCAAGCTTCTGATATCTTCATTGCATATTTAACCTCTAGTTAAACCCGATAAATATTTATGTTGAAATTATTCCTTTTTCAGGATCAAGCGACTGAAGTAATATTAACACTAGGCGAGGCCTTCGAAGTAGCTTACCAAATGGCACTAAGAGAACAATCGAACAGGACCAGAGTGACCCAATCCTTAGCCAAGACTCCGACACACGACCCGATGACAACTTCAAACAAAGAGAAACCTAATGTCAACCACGGCAGATCACATTCCATTACTGAGATAAAGTTGAATGGACATCAACTGAAGATAGCACCGTTACCTGCTTCGCTGTCTAACGAAGACTTCCAAGCTCCTACTAGAAATACTGATGGCTCTAAAAGTCCCAGAACTCCACTCCTTAAAGCTCCTATAGCGTCTACCGAAGAATTGTGAAAGGTAATGTTAACTATAACTTAGATTTGTTACGTTTGTGCAAATAACATGTGGATTCCACGACAAAGCAAACCATTTGCACGATATACCCTACATGCTTGCTTGCTGGAGAGTGTAGCCGGGTCATTAGTCGAAGAAATGAAATTGACATAGTAATAGTTCAAGTAAATTTTGAAGTTTTTGATGTTGATTAATTTGGCTAAAATGTTCATGGAATTGTCTTCCCGGAAGATAAGCTTCCTATTATAATGGAAATATTAAATGTAATAAGCGAAAATATAAAAATAAATCTAAATGTCTTGTCTGTAATTGATTGTTTTGGAAATTGAGTGAGACATTTTGGATTTGTGTAAAAACCAAAAAGTATTGTAAGCGTCTGTTTATCTTTAGCATGTTTTATACTAACATTATTTCTTTGGAAATGCAGTTAATGAATAAAAAAAAGAAAGTTGAAAAAATGTAGTTGGAAATAAAATTTTGCAATGTTTTAATGATATTACTCGAATTTTGAATCGATATTTTAAAATAGGTTTGGATATTAGAGTTAATTTAGGGTTGGCACACATTATTGTTAAGTATAATAACAATAAGGTACTAAGTAATAAAAATAGCAAGGAATATATTGTTTGTATCGTTGTGTTCATTTGGAATTACTACAAGCGCGTTCGTTTATTCTGTAAGGAACATTTGTATTTGCTTGTTTTTTTTTATATATTGAGAATTCAATATTTTTCTGCTCTAAAGTGATGAGCAGCTGTGTTGTAATGTGTGGCAACCTTTGTTGGACCAGCTTCAAAATTACCAAAACCGGCTGGTCCCAAACTATTATAATAAAGGACTATTTGTATTTCAATTTCGACACTGCTTTTACGTACCATAACCTTATTTATATAAACTATTGTATAAAATAGTTAAATGAACAATTTTACTATTGAATAGTAAAATTCTAGGGGCTGTTATATTTATACATAGTAGGTTTTTATTGATTGTATATTTTTGATTCTGTTAGTATTATGCGAATGTTAAAATTAGTGCAGCTGTGTAAATGTTTTGTCCAATATGCGTTGAATTATACATTTTTGAAAAGTGTTTTTTTTTTCATGAAATTTTTGATGTTATAGTAAGCTTGTATTATTTCACGCGTTTTGGAAATTCATATTTGGATATTTGGGTAGGCCTAACTATATAATCTCGATTAGCATAGCCTTGCGTTACCATTTTCGGTGTCGTATATATTGTAATTGTAAATAGTTTTAACGTAAGGTTTCCATATATTATGAAAGTGGGTTGTTGATATTAACACAATCTTATGACGAGAGTAAAGCGAATACGCCTAAAATAACATATAGTACATAAAACATATCAAACGGATGTTACATGTTATTCAAAGCCAGTTTAGCTAGATCTCTACTATATATGATTTACGAAGCAAAGTTTTGTGATTCGCTTGCATGTAGAGGCCTATTTAAAATGGTCGGCAGTTTGTAATTTTAAAATTGAGCTTCCGATGTTAATTTTGCAAGTAGTTTTATCGAGTTAAAGTACATACAATAATCGTGTCTCAAAATGACAAAAAAAAAAGGTTTGGAAAAATGTTTTTCATGTTTTCTTCAATTAAAGCAACTGTTTGCTCAAGCCAGTGGCGTTTTGCAATTGTTTTTAAATAAATGTTAGCTAATTTTAAAATTTTGAAATTGTACTCTTTTTTTTTTGTTCTTGTACGACGTTGTACTCGTCGAATTTATGACGTCATAATGTAGTATGATATTGAGATGAATTATGATATTGATCTAACGTCACTTTCGCAGTTTTATACTACAATATGACGTCAAAGTCTTGACGCCTTGAAGTCTGATTATTTGATTTGAGATTTGTGTACTCCATGTGATAAAAAGTAAAAAAATATTCAAATTATTTTTGTTTCTTTCATTTATTATCTTCCTTCTGCTTTTTATTATTAATTATTTGTATGTATATGTGACACGGCTTTTATAAATGTTAAAGATGAAGTTATATTGTCATATAGCTAGATATATCTATCGATGTTCGGTTTAATAATGTAGATTATATCAATATTTATATAATAATATATTATAGTATAATAGTATATAATATAGCGATATAAAATGTGCCAAAATGCAATACTACAGGTAATAACGCCAATATACAAACCCCATGATATTTTACCGAGAAATCGAAAATGCTCATTAGTAACACCAATTTTGTATCAGATTTTCTTATTTCACATTTTTTATTACCATTACCGTCCTTTTTTATTAAAATTACATATTAGTAAAAATACCATTAGCTCATGTAGTTTTTTTACTGACTTATTTTAAAATTGATTTTTACAATACGTAAGGATTTATCTTTTGTACATTTTGACGTATTTTTTTTAAAGTTATAAGAAAAAAAATAAATGTTTACCACCATTAAAAATATATATAATGTGGGCAGGACGACTAATGTGGGAAATACTGAAATAAGGCCGAAATAAATTAATTTAAATGACCTCAATTTAATAAATGAACCACGCAAAAAGTTAGTTAGATATAGTTTAAAAATATCACTGGATGTATACCAAAGAGTTATATGATATACTAGTGAAATAGATCGCAACTCAGTAATTTAAATACATTATATATTATAAATACCTGTATTATTAAATCATACTGAGAATATATAAAATAATCACTGCCGCCGAAACGAAAGGTTTTCACAATAACTTAGAGCTTCTAATTTTTATAAATTTATATGTTTTTCAATGTACATACGACTCGTCTTGGATCCAGTTTCATTTAACTCAAACACGTGTTCATTTAGTTCAAGAGCTCTTTTAAATGAAGTCAAATAAACGCTTTCTGAAATACCTAACTATATATATGTATGGTAGAAAGTTATTGGTTGTGTACTATTATTTATTTAAATGTAGTATTACGAAAATATATTGTAGTTCAGAACATTCGAATACTATTGTAAATACCTATCTATAATGATATTATATTCAAAATTCAATAAACAGTGAAATATATTTGGCTTGTTATTTACTTGCTTTACCAGAAACTTATTTATGTAGTGCTTCCGCTTTTTATTATGAGAATATCTTACCCCAACCATTCGTTCCACCCGCTGAAGAGCTCCCTCCTGGACATGAGTTACCTTGGGTAACCTTGGGAAGTCTTTAAACAGACTCCGGATCCAGGTTGGCCGAAGCAAGGAAAACCTGTTCAGGTGGAGATTGATAGACGACTCCGCCTTGGAGTGTAAATGTGGTGCTGTTCCCTAAACGATGGGCCACTGAATATCGTGTCCTGCGTGTCCTGTCAGCTGCATGTTACATGAACTGGTGGACGCTGATGATGGCGTCAAAAAAGTAGCCGAATTCTGGGCCGAGTCCGAGATTGCTATCGACACATTAAGAAGACTATGAGAAAAGCAAAGATTTAAACCGTTAGAATAACCCTACCGCGTCAAAAGAAAGTCTCGTTACTGTTTCGTTTTGACACCTGTCACTCAATGACGCAGTGACTTTACTGACTGTCATGGAAACGCTGTTTAAATAATGTAGGGCTGGATTTAGTGTTACGCTGACGTCGGTCGCGTAACGTCGATAAAGCGTACAAAGACGCTGACGATAAATGGACGTGTATAGTGTAGCACCGGCGACGGTCAGCGAACGCGAGTCCATACAAATAAATACGCGACCGATGTCAGCACTGACCATCGGTCGAGCACTAAATCCGGCCTTAGAGTTCAGTCTTCTCAGTATGGACACTTTTTCGCATGACTAAGTACGGTGAGGGCAAATCTAGCAATTCAAATCTTTGGAGGAAAGAAAGTTTTGGCCTTAAATAAAGTGCCCATCACCGAGGGCAGTATGCATTGACTTCTGCCACTTCGTATCCACTTATCCTTAGCAATATACCTACAACACCACCATGGTTGACAAGAGAACTGATGATCTTAGGCCCCTATTAGCGAGAAGCGACGTTATTCGCCAATTTACTTTTAGAGCTAACAACTAAAAGTCAGCTTTTGAATAATGAGCAGCGAGTGTCCAGTGGTGACGAGTCATTACCTACTCGCTGGTACGCGTATGTGTACTGTAAGGGTTGTCCGCCAAAGTCAACATTATGTAGATAGTGCAGGCTGGCTATAATTTAGCGCGGGTTCCATTGAACCGTTCAAGCAAGTTTAAAACGATGTGTCAAATAAGAGATTAGGCTGACAAGCAAAAGAATGAAGATGTAATATTGTACGACTAAACGCCGACAGACACTACGCCGACAAGTGTCGACAGACACTACGCCGATAGACACTACGCCGACAGACACTACGCCGACAAGTGTCGACAGACACTACGCCGACAGACACTACGCCGATAGACACTACGGCGACAGACACTACGCCGATAGACACTACGCCGACAGACACTACGCCGACAGACACTACGCCGACAGACTGAACACCGACAAGACTTTACTTCGACGGGACTTTTCGCCGACAGGGCACTTCGCCGACAGGACTCTACGTAATAGTATATTAATCATTATCAGCCTATATTGTTCCCACTGTTGGGACACAGGCCTCCTCTCTTCGAGAAGGAGTGGACTATAATGTAGCACGCGGGCCCAGTGCGGGTTGGTAGATGAATAGTATATTATATAGGAATAATTATTTAACATTGCGAGATAAACCGTAGTTTGATTTTATTCCTCCTGGTACTTCGAAGGGCTCGACTAACCCTTCACAGTACCAAGCGGGAGTCTCTCAGTGACTGTTCTGTCTGCCAAGCGAGCTGAGCGAGTATTCTCTTTGATAGCTCTTGTCGCTGCGACAAACGAGTACTTGCCGGTGGTGTGAACAGTCAGCGATCAACTATGCATCTCTAACTTACACTGGATCTACAATCTTTTATACGTTTCTTGAGAGAGAAAAATCGTTGTTAGCTAGTCGTTTCCTCGTCGTCTGAGGGACAGGTGGGCTAGTGTCTCCTATACACCCATGTGAAAGCCCAACCAATATGGATAAGAAAGCACACGTGATACGAAAACTACAAAAAAAATCAAAATATTTTGTTTCACATAAAACTACATGGGCAATAAGTGCCCATGTAGGTTTATGTGAATTCATAGTTACATTTTTAACACTGGTTATAAAAAAAATCTGTATACATATATTGTGACCTAATAGCAAGTTAAAAAAAAAATACTAAAAAATGCTGTGTTGCTGTTTTCAGAGTCTTATAACCCTTGTGAATGCCGCCCATAACATCAACTTTGATACAATATTGAAAATATTAAAGGTAAGAAACCCGGATAATGGTCATTTTATGACCGTGTTTAGTACTGAAGAAGTTTAAAATACAGTAACTACCAAAATAATCAATTTTAAGTTCACTTCATAATCCAAAATAAAATATAATATTTCACATGAACCTACATTAGCACTTGAAGAAACGTCAGAAGCTAGGTGCACGGTTCCAATTGGTTATTTCCTATGGAGAAGAGCCGACAAGAAACTCCACGGTTACTCTTTTAAAAACATTTGACTTTTACAATGTTTTCAAATGTAGGTATGGGAGGATAGCTCTCAAAGTCTTTATTGCATGTATGCAACTATTGCGCACTTGATAAACAACCATTGATGCATGAAAAGACCCTCCACAAGTGACTATGCATCAATTCGTCGACAGATTTCTACCGACATCTGGCGTATCCTAGGTAGTAGCTATGTAGGCAGTCAACCCTGCTTGTAGCTTAAAATAACATCACGCCTGTAATTCCCGAAGGGTTACACAGAGGTGTACCTGTAGTAGTAAGCGAGCCTATTGCCATCAACTGGGCACAATTCCAGATTCCGTGTATCTTCATAACCCCAATAACCATTTGCCCGACCTGGGAACCGAACCAGGATCTTGTGCTAACAGTAGCAATAATTGCGACTACTAGAGTATTACTCGAAACTACGAAATGCTATCTGGTTGGGCCGATTCGATTAGAATTATAGGATTGTGGTTTCCTTTTTTTTTGAAGTTGCAGAACCAACTTTATCTATGAATTCGTTTGCCAACATAAAAAAATAAAGGAAATTACAATTCTATAATTATAATCGAATCAGCGCAACTATTACCCTTAGTATGAATGTAGTTAGTTATGTACGATATTATTGCCTCAAGCCAATTTCAACGCATGTTAATGGAATAACACTTCGACTGATTTATTTGCAGGTAGGTACTTAGGTTTACATTCAGATACGTAGAGCTGGAACGACTTGTAGGTACCTAAGTATACGATACTGACTGACTTACCATAGTCATCTACGATAAGGAGAAATTGAAGCAAGACTTTTAGCATATGCTGCTTTTTTCAATCGCTTGTAATAGAAGAAGAAGAATATCATAGAAGAAATCTCAGAAAGCACAAAAGCGTTCAGAGAGCGAATCATGAATCATCCAAACATGTTAGCAGTGAGCCTGATGAACACCCAAACAGTCGCTAGGAGACTAAAAATAAAGATTTCTCGGAGCCTATAAGAATAAACCGAGCAGTCACTGGACGGCTTCCGTACAAACTCTTTAAATATTATACCTTATTATATTAATATTAAACCTATTGCTAAATATCTGCAAGAATGATAGAAGGAATGAAAAAAAAAATTGCTTGTAAATAGGAATTTTGTTCGGAAGCACGTAAACTCAAAGCAATATTAATTTTTTTTTGAAGCAGCACCGTATTTATATTATAATATATATTATATTATATTATAATTATTACCAACGATACACTTTTTTCTGTAATGTTCATTTTTAGTTGGAAAAATTGTGAGGTCTGTGAACCATAAATGTGTTTTTTCTGAAAATAAAAACATTATTATTAATTGCATAACACACTTTTAATCTCAATCTGAATCATTTTGAAGGATATTGCTAAACCCTTGCTTCATATGTTCGAAAAATTTGTCTGCTCAACAAAGTAAATAACCCAATGAATGTTGTTGAACCGTCAAAATTAAAGCCGTTGCTACTGT
This sequence comes from Apamea monoglypha, assembly GCA_911387795.2. Lineage (NCBI taxonomy): Eukaryota > Metazoa > Arthropoda > Insecta > Lepidoptera > Noctuidae > Apamea > Apamea monoglypha. The sequence continues at coordinate 10,987,689 of OU426919.1, read as the reverse complement.
TAGTGTGTTATGCAACTACCCAGCTGATGAGTAAAATTGGGTACTGTACCTTCTTCAAAAAGCACCTACCTACTGCATAAGACGAACTATCTATCTGTGGAAAATCTAATGATCATCACTACATATAATCATCTATATCTTTTTTAACGCATCACGCGACGGACATACTCGTAAGCGCCATCCCTGTTACGGGAAAATCTTGTTCAGAACTTTCCACTACATTTTGAACAATCGCAATAACACCTCCAAAATAATTACATTCAAAACAAAACATATCCTACCATAAAATGCGAAACAAAAAACAAAATCATAACTCATTCGCACAGTAAACGAGAAAATCCAATAATAAATTTCGCGCCCGTTAGAAACGGCTATAAAAAACGGCTAATTATTTTTGCGCCATTAGCTTAGCCGAAAAAAGGTTGAATTTTAAGCGTCATTTATTAATCTTGGTTGGCACGGTTCGGCACGGTCGATTAGTCGTGAGGGATGGATCGGTCCGGTCCGCAACCGGTACGTGGCCGGACACTTTAGATCAAAGATAAATAGCCAGGTTGTGTACGATAGTGCTCCGTCATTGTGTAAAGGCTTTACTAAATGAACGGGTGCAAGAAGAACGTTTCGGGTTTGGAAAAACGGTTGGATATTTTTTTATTAGGACATGAGTATTAAGCGGATTTACAGTATCGGTTTTCGTGTAGTATAAATCTTTATGGTCCAACAAACTAATTCACTTGGAAAAAGTTAATGATATTTTAAATAAAGAAAAAGTGCCATCCTCTTCAACCAATTTTTTAAAGTAAACAAAGTATTCTATCGTTGAAAGACTAGTATACAAAACTAAATAAACAAACAGAAACGGAATATTTATTTTTACAGGTAATTAAAGAAAACAATTTCTCCTGTTGAAAAAAAATGTACATCAACGAATTTTTACAAGCTAAGGATATATTGCAGAAAATATTGGCCAACGGATTTGAATTAAAAGCATCAAAACGGTAGCTTTCGGTTGGTCACTACAGATTTGAGGTTCTAAAAACTTATTTCACTACTTGCCGTGTGCCTGATGGGATTTCCCATCAGCAAAATTACCAACCTCTACACTAACTTTCATCCCCCATCTAACCCCTTCAGGGGAGTAATATTCAAAAACCCTTTCAGGAATTCTGGTGCAAAATTCCATGCTTCAGGAGTCAATAACTTAGTTTAAACCTTGCGTTGTCTATCAGAGCAGGTGTGGCCCAGTGGTATCGGCCCTGAATTACGAGTTGTAGGTCGTAGGTTCGAACCTAGTGACGCGCTTGACATTACCACTGCTCTTAAAACGTAGAAGGAAAACGTTGTGAGGAAGACGGTACGTCCTAGAACCAACTATTCGAAGACTGCCGTGGTTGATGTGACATCTGCCAATACGCACTGGGCCCGCGTCGTGGATTACGGCCCATTCCCTCTCAGCGAGAGGAGGCCTACATCCCTGCAGCTTATTTATGTTTATTTTTAATAAAACCAACTACCAAAACAGTCTTTACTGAGCACAAGCCTTTACAATGATTACTACAGGAGCTAATGAGGCGTAACATCGACGTTCACAATCTCACCCCAGCAAGTTAATTTAAGGATTATTCAAGGATTCTTAGCTGTTTGTTACAACATTCATGTTTGGTAAGATTTTTTGGAAGCTGTTTTGTTTGTTGCAAGAACACTTTTACCTAACAAGTGTTCTTCGAGCTTCCATTTTATTAAGGCAAGGTCATTCGTCATGACTTTTGGGTCTGGATTTGCGTTTGACTTTTTCTTTAACTAACAAGGACTAAATAATTCTGTTTATTTTTATTCTTCATTCAATTGTTTGCCTCTTTTTGTTGTGAATAGACACATTTTTTCTTTCTCTGTTTATCACCACCTTTATAACTGGTATATTCTGTAAAAAAATAGGTGAAGTGAGCTGTCAGTCGATGCTGGGGATTGACTCTATTGACAGCTGACTTCAAGCTCACTTCATCGTTCTCATGGTCACAGTTTTCATGGTGAGATTTTTACAAAATTGATCGGCAGGTTTATTGCTGACATACCTTCATTATATTGAACATACTTATGTAAGAAGCCAGCCATTGCACAAGTTGACAATCGTATATGTATCATATAGTATATCCATTATGATTGCCAACTTCTGTACAAAGTGCTACTTATCTAATATTTAACAAAATGGATATATACGATCATTGATCCATATAATTTCTAATTGAAATATATAATAGTTTACAACAATAAAGAGCTCTTAAGGTCATAATTGTGACTACAATAGTTTCAACCCCGAGGGGGTGAAATAGAGACGTCCTTGAGATAAGTGGAACATTTGTTACTAAATATTGTACTTAAACAAATGTTGTAGTTTTATTGAAAGCATCTGCTTCAAGGAAGGATATTGCAGATTTGTTTATGGAATTATTCACAGAATGTACTACCGTGTTTTTTTTTATAGAAACTATGCATGTGAGAAACTCAAAGCATTTATTTCAAATAAACCAATTTACTGGCACTTTTAAATTGTTAAGGGGTTGGTCAGTCAGAGAGATGAAGCTAGTTGCCCATTCCAAAGCGTAGTAGGTAGTAACTATGGAGGAGAACGGGCAAGAAACTCCACGGATACTCCTTTAATCAAAATAATATGATAGAGAAGTATAGAAGAAAAAGACACGTTGCGCCGACCCCAAATAAATTGGGATAAGGGCAGGAGAATGATGAAATGAATATGGTAACAAAATATTGGTTGCATCATTCAAGTTGAAAGTAAGCATAAAAATGGGAGACTTAAAATTATAATATCCTGCGTGCCTTATACTTTTTAAGGAACATTTGGAGGCTACGTAATGATGCAATACCCTTTGCTCTGTTCGTAAATTAAGTTCTGGCAAAGACAATTTAGATTGCCATTGAAACACTAAATTGCAGAAGTAGGAAACATTTTATAGCCTTATTTTATCATACAATGTAAAACTTTATTGCATGCCAACCCGCTACAGATTTTAAGCATGCGGCACCAAACTATAAAATCCTTCCCACTAACCACACAAATCCAAAATTTAAACTTTCCAATTCGAAAAATCTTCTTCAAGCCCGACCTCAATCTTGCGAAATTTAACATCAATTTTGAACCGACTAACCTAGGCGTTGGTCGGGCGGTAAATTTCTCATCAGTCTGCCATGATCGGTAGCACGCATGATCAGCTGATCGTTCGGAGACCAATATGGCGTCGTAATTGCGCTGCAGATGGGTTAGTAAGCGACGATGCAACGGGTAAAGGTGTTGAGGTATGCACCGTTCTTGTTACGTCATATTTAGGGGTGAACTTTGATAGGTATAATGGAATAGTTTGCTTCAGATCAAACCTCGATGTTGGGCTACAAGTAGGATAATTTGAGTTTAGAATGTGTTTAATAAGATTCATTGATTTGGTAGTTTGATGGTCCGTGGTTGGATACTTACCTACCTTCCGTAATCAAGGCCGAAGTCACGAAAAAGGCTTTACGTAACACACTAACAGTAGCAATGGCTTTCATTTTGACATTTTAACAACATACATTGTGTTATTTACGTTGTTGAGCCGACATCTTTTTGGAACATGAAGCAATATCCTGAAAAATCATTAAGATTGTGATTGAAAGTGTGTGTATCAATAAGGGAGGAAATTCTACTTCTTTATTTATACAGAATTAAGTATTCTTGGCCTGCTATGAGATTAGCTATAACAGATTTATTAGCTGTAAAATGCAGTGCTCAGCCACACGTAAGAACACCTGAGGGGCAATTCTTGTAATTTTAAGAACGTTTACAGTCTAATCTCAGTCTCAATCTGTCAAAAATACCTTTAATTTCCCTACATTTTTGACAACTTTTTGACACCGATCGTCGCTAAGATGAGATTGCGACAAAATTTTAAACGTTTTTAAATACGGGAATTGGCCTCCAGGTATTTTGTTATATAAATTCACTACTTCCAATAGGTAGTCCCTTTCCCCTAAACCCACTAAGAAAATAATGCCATAAAGATTTCACCCCTTTCATAGATAATATTTAAAGCAAAAACTGGCAACAAACAAAGATTTGATTCGTACATGACGTCGTGTCGCGAGTTGTGACTCTCACGTCGCGTCTCACTAATTGCGCACGCTCACTGCCTCACGTAATTAGCACGTAATTACTACGTAGCTACTGTCGACATGTTGGCATGGCTTAGAGGATTGACGGGTTAAGTTTTCGGCTTGAAAATTTAGAATTTACTGCGTCTTTTTTATGTTTCGCTGGATAAGAGTAGTTCTTCCCGTTCCTTGACAACATATACGTCTAAAATCTGAAGTCCCTAAGTAATGTAGGTTAGATCGGAAGCAAAAGTTTTACAAACCTTGAGTCCGTTTGGCAATGAAATAACTACGCTACTTTAATTGATTGATGTCGATAAATGCTACACTAACCCCCAGGTTTACCAACACCCCCTTTGACTTAAACGTCACAAAAATCATATTAATTATAACTTCTGACTTACCGAACTTTGTATTACCGTTAGACATTGCACTTACCTTCTTTTGGAGCTACATAACATTTTTTTTTTACTAGTCTACTCTGTAACTCTCCTGGGCAAATGCCTCCCTTCACTCATTCCATCTTTCGCGAGCCAGTTTTGACGGAACCTATCCAGCTCATAACATAATACGTACACACGTTATATTAACTACATAGATTAAACGCCGTCTTATCTTCAAAAACCCTTCAAGCTAAGAACCCAAGTAGGTACCTACATAATCTCATAAAACATAATAATTATAATTACGCCTCCAAACTGATGTACACCCTACGCTGTAAGCGTCACGTATTGAGGTCGTATTAACGTAATTAAGTTTATTGCGGCACCGTAGGGGGGGTGAAAGGGGTTGAAAGGGAGGGGGTGAAAGCTCTTTGACTTTATATCTTGGAAATTATATTACCTACTTAGGGTATCATAAATTATATTCATGTGTGAGGGATCTTTTTAATGATATGGTTTTTTGTTGGGTTTTTTAATAAATGTTGCTGTCTGTCTTTTGTGTTGTGAAAGTGGTGTTTTAGTCACTTATCTTTTATTTTTGTGAGGGAGGAGGATTATGGTTTTTTTCGTGTACATTTGAAAGGTTTTGTATAGGTACCGGGAAGAAAAAGGGTGCAATTTAGTATAGTATTTATTTAGTAAAGGTTTGACGCATATACTTAACTTTGAGTTTTATTTTTCCCTAAAAATATCTACAACACACTGGTTTGAGTTTTATTTTTCCCTAAAAATATCTACAACACACTGGTTAGACAGGAAGCCGACCCCAACATAGTTGGGAAAAGGCTAGGGAAATGATGATTTGTTGGAAGTCAACTTAACTAATTGCAACATTTATTATAATCTAACTAGCAGAAATTCAAATCGAAATATCTACATGTATGGAAATGTATTATTTAATATTATATTCTAGGTAATCCGACCCCAAAATGTTGGGAAAAGGCTAGGCAGATGATGACGATCACGACGGTCAAGACAAATCAGTCAATCAGAATTGCCACCATACCTATCTACGATATATTAAACCTCATTGTTACTATACAAGAGAAGGCCCATATTGTTAACAATAGTCCTCGCTACATAGTACATAGTGTACCTACATTATATACTCTAGGTAGCAGTCGAGAAGCTCCATGAATCGTGACCAACACTGCGTGAGAGAAAACCGGACACGTCCTGATTTCTTTCGTTTTCTTCTAAGATTATCTAGGATTGGATACGAATTGACTTTTGTGGCTAAATAATAACGTCCGCACGGGTCGATCGGAGGTTAAGCTACGCTTGCTGAGGTTGGTCCGTGGATGGGTGACCATTCATAACATATCGAGGCCCCTCAGTGTTTCGGAAAGCTGTCATTAGCAGATCTTGGATAGTCGCTACGGGTAGTCAGAAGCCCAAGCTAACTCTGACAATCAGTCTTACCAAGGAGCAGGAGGCAGGCGCTCCATGTAAAATACCGACATAGTTGGGAAAAGGCAAATTTATTCTACGTGAGAAATGGTCTTTCATGTCAAAATATTTTATGCAAAAACATTAAAATCGAACTGTTCACTAATTCCGTTGGCATTTCCTTAGGTTTCCTTATTAGTGTAGTAGTTTCGTATCCTGAACAGCAGCATCAAAACAAATACCCTGTGAGGTCTACAGACCCTGCTGAATACAAACCGAGGTGATCTCGAATCTTATTGCGGATATCAGGCGCGTTTCGCCGACTGAACTTTAACTGTTCCCAGTGTGTTCTCGATTCGAGACTATAGGTAAAGCTTAAAAGTGAATGGGAAAACAGGTAGTAGGTATAAAAACTGGGTACCTTGTCTTTTTAAATACGTAGTTCAGTAAAGGAATTGTCAGGTGGTCAAGCTGATGTTATACGGTAAAATCTGTCTTTTATAAAGAAAAACTAAAATCCAGACGTAAAGTTAGTAAAGATTAAGAGACGGGTATAACTCCGAGCGGGGGGGCATCAGAACACAAAATGACACAGACAGGATGTTTTGAAAAAAAAATTAAAACTGTCACGTAAATGTCTTGAAAAAAACAAAATGGCGGCGTTAGTTCCAATTTTAGTCACACGCCAAAAGAACTTGGTGTCGTCGTAATATTTCAGCAGTAGCATGACACTACACTAGGAATACGCGTGACGTCACGATCAAACCGCAAACTGTCAATGATCAATGCTCTCTCAACACAGTCAAATTACTATAATTATCAATACAAGTTACTAAACTCGTCCATTGTTGCACAATACTATGTTGTTACTAATTCACAGGTGAATGCTTCTATTATAGAATGGCTAGTTACGAGTATGTCTGCTGTTAGATATTGTATAGTATGAGTGGTAATTGGGAGAGTGAGATTAACAATCAAATTGTTAATGCAATGTATGTAGAGGGATTGCATTAAGGCGAACGCGTCAGGGCAACCCGTGAATTTCAAATTTTCAATTTTTTTTTGCAATTTGCAGGGCAGTCGCCGATTCCCTTGTTCACAAACTAAACTAAATTTAAGTTCAGTGCATCTTTTTCTTTTTATTTCATCAAGAAAAGGACAGAAGATGAATATTAGTTTAGTCCTGTCAAATTAGTCAGCGCCTGACGTAAATTGACGTATTTTAGTCGCCGTGTTTTTAAGCACGTCTAAACTGTCTATGGAGTATCTTAATTTGACAGGACTAAACTAATATTTATCTTCTGTCCTTTTCTTAATGAAATAGAAAGAAAAAGATGC